>CM060910.1:127687500-129122500 GCA_030737875.1 Allium sativum
ATCATTTAAGTCTGCTTCGATAGTTGAGTCTCTGCACCTTAAGTACTAGCGTAATAGAGAATCCCATTTTTGTCTCAAAGTCCTATTGGAGAATCAGTCCATTTATACATGACTTGTTTGGATTTGGGAATGTCTATGCCAAGTGTTGAGTTTGGAAATAATGCTTATGTTTATAAGTTATGGATGGATTCTAGGGATGAAGTGGTTATCCAGTAGGGGGGTGCCACTCTCGGTTTTGATAGGAGGGTAGTTAGACCTTTTGACTAGCCTTGGTAATGCCCTCGAAGTATCGGGTAACGTTTTTGAGGTTCTACCATGACTAGTTACTTAGAATCCCTTGATGCCTTTATTGGAAATTTGAAGCCCGATCGAGTGGTGTTCGCCAATAAGACGGATGGTTTACTTCATTTATGCATGGGTTATAGAGATCACCCTAGTAAGTGCGCATGATAACCTGATTGACATCTGTTTACTTTCAAGAGAAAGTTCTTCTACATGGAATGCCTTATAGTATATAAACGAGATCCAAGATTCACTAGTGAATTTTGGAAAGCTTGCATGAGATCATGAGTACGCAGTCATGTTTGCGTCAAGTATTATAGGAAAAGGATAAGTGCAAGTGGAACGAGAGGCGACGAAGAAATGAGTTCCAGCTCATGTTATGGAAACAGGAATAAGAAGCTACAAAATCGCGAAGTTAAAAGACAACTTTGATGGTCAAAGACTAGATACGCGCATGATACCTCTTTTTGGGAGAGTATCCTTGATCCCTGTTTTCTGTAGAGCTTACTTGTAGGCTATCTTTTGTGGACATCCTCTCGGTCCTATTCTCCGTTACAAACCCTGTAAGGAGTTTGTCCTGTTTATCTTCTCGACCCTGTTTCAGGGAATTCTAGGTAGAACCCTATGGATGTAAACATGTATTTGAAACATGTTATGATTGATATGGTTGCAAGTGGTTGCAAGTGGTTGCTCGTGGATGCGCGAATACACATTAGATACTAGCTCGACTCGGGCACATTTCATATTGCATATGCACGAGTATTTATACTTGTTTATGGATGAAATCGAATGTATTATCATGCGGTTGTTGCATATGAATGAATGATTGTGCACGCATATAGTATCTATATGACTAGGACTATTTTCATACATATTGGATTCATGGCACTATACATATTTTGCATTAGAAAGATTATTCAGGCCTGATCATTAGCATTAGCTAAGGAACATGTACACACACGTTTTGCATATATTCATACAGCATTAGAAATCATCTAAGGACAATGGTTGCTTGTGGATGATGTTTTGAGTAGATGGATGATGGATGGTATGATATGTTCTTCCTAACTTGGAGATTTCGGGGACGAAATCCTAAAAGGTGGGGCGAATGTAACAACCCGTATTTTCAATAACCTGTTATAACATAAATGGAGGCAGAATTAAACTGTAAAATCTAAATCAAGGGAAACGGGCTATGCCATTGCGTTCGTCTCGGAAAAATACGCGAAATAGAGTCCGAGTTTTCGAAAATCGGAGTCCGTATGACCAAGATATGGCCTCGCGAAGTTTCACGAAAAATTCCCAAATTAAAGTATACTTAATTAAGTGAAATGGGTTGCGCAGAGAAATATATATATATTGATATATATATATATATATATAATTGAAAATTAAATAAATAAATATGCAAAAATGTTCAAAACAGCGAATTGGGAGAGGGGAATAACCGAACCGGCCGATTTTTGAGGTCGACCCGAGCCTGCTGGGTCGACTAGGGGTTAATCCAGGGTGTTTGGCTGTCAACCCGTGGGCCGATTCGCTCAAATGCAGATTTTGCATTTGGATGGTTCTCATGGTTCATCTTTAATCTAAAGGCCCTAGATGGTTCCTACACTTGACTTCTTCCCCAAGACATGTTTTGATGGCTTGGATTGAATCTAGGTTTAATCCTATGGCCTAAAACAATTGCCTAATCTATAAATAAGACCCTAACCTATCCTAAATCCTCATTATTCATTCATGCAACTAAACTATGGCAAAATTTTACCTCTCATGGCCTCCACTCTCTTCATAAAATTTCTAAATGGTTTCTATGAGAGATTTTCCATGCATACAAGTGTTTTCAAGCTTGTATGAGTGTCATTAGCTTGCATTCAAGTCAAGTTTCTATCTTTGCATCATAAAGTAAGGGTTTTGATCATTTTGGCTCAAGGGTTTTTATGTTAGATCTTTCATTTTGGGTCTATTTGATTGCATAAGGGCTTTGTCATATCTTTTGTGCCTTCATAGCAATGTAAGCCCTTTTCCTACTCTTAGATATTAACTATGAAGTTAAATGTAAGTTTGGGTTTGATCATTGAGTATGATACATGCTATCATGTCATGCAAGTTTATGAAGTCATTATCTTGATCTTGTGAGCTAAAAGCTACAACCTTTATGTTGAAATGTTGCATTAGGCAACATGAGAACCCTCATAACCTTTATGTCAACTTGCATATGAAGTCATAACCCTTATATGATGATATATGCGAGTTACTAGTCATCATTCCATATCTTTTGTCACCATGATTCGCTTATGTGCCAAGTTTGGGTTTATGCATGTTTTGAGGCTTAAGAATGTAACATGCAAGTTAATGAACACATTTGTGCCTCATTTGCCACCATGATTAACTTGTGGCTTAATATCCATTTTTGTCATGCCTTTGCCAAGTCTCTTCTTTTAATCCATTACGTTGTCGCGAACGTATATGCGAGTTTAAAAGCATTGGGTTGTGTTATGGGTAATTTCTAATGACATGAAAATACAACTTGAAAACATGACTTGAAATATAACATGGAAGTTGACATGTAAGTATGCATAAAAACATAAGCTTGGGAATTTACCTATTAAGTTAGGTCTACCCTTTGGGAATTTACCTATTAAGTTAGGTCTACCCAAATGCTTGAAAACTTGTAACATGTTTTGGGAAACATGATGGACATGACACTTAGATAATATAAGTGTGGCCAACTCGAGGTTGGGTTGAGTTTGCAACGTAAAACTACCCGGAACCGACCGGCCTAACTAGTAGTTGCAAACAATAGGACCCAATGTGAGAAGTTGGTCATGTTGTGCTTGAACCCGAGGTTAGACCAAGTTGTGGTGTAAAGCTACCCGGAACCGACCAGCTTAACTAGTAACCACAACAAAGTCTAATGTGAGAGGTGAAGGTGCATTAAGTAATTAATGCCACATGATAGGGTTAAGTTAATTTGATTAATGACTCTTAACCAAATATGACATGGACAAATGGGTTATGTAATTTGATTAGGCTAATGATACTTAACAAAACATGACAAGGTTGGGTAGGTTAAGTAACTTGATTTGCCTAATGACACTTAACCATTTTTATATGACTAGTGGATGGGGTTAAGTTAACCAACACTTAATCAATCCAACGCGATAACTTGGTAAGGTTAAGTAAGTTTTCTTAATGACGCTTAACCGAAAAATACGGTTAACGAATGGGGTTAAGATTAGACTCAACTAGTCTAAACATGGAAATCGGATGGGGTTAAGTTAGCCTAGACTTAATTAATCCCACTTGGAAGTTTAATGGGGTTAAGTTAAACACTTAACTAATCTAAACATGATTAATTGATGTGGTTAAGTGACCTATACTTAACCAATCTAACTCGTGAATTTATTGAGGTTAAGTTAACCTATACTTAACCGATCTAACGTGAAAACATGATAAGACTAAGTCACGAATCGCTTGAATACACTTGACCGATTTGACTGAGTAAATTGATAGGGTCAAGTTAATATATACTTAACCAATCTAGAATGATAATTGGACGAGGTTAAGTCGTGAATTGCTTAATACATACTTAACCAACGTGAGCATGGTTTGTAGGGTTAATTCTTGGACTTGGATACTTAGCCAATTTTGACATGATTTGAAGACGGGTTAAGTCTTGGACTTGGATACTTAGCCAATTTTGACATGATTGGTAGACAGGTTAAGTCATGAACTTAAGTGACACTTAATCCATTATGTAAACCCTAGTTCTGAGGATAGGGGATAACCGTAGTTAACAAGGATAACGGGAATAAGGCTAAGTGGTAAACCTTAGTTGAGGAATAACTAAGTAATGATTCTTAGTCAAGGAAATTTAGACCAGTTCATAGATAGATGAGTAACCTGATACGGTAGGTCATCGTTTAAGTATACGAGTAGGAGCAAGTATCTGATTTAGATAAAGGCTCCAGCGAACTGGGTAACGAAGCAGCGGCTACGGGGAACGTGAGGGTATTCTTGGTATCCCTCTATGAGCTGCCAGGTGATTATACTAGGCTCATGAGAGGTTAAGGTCTGCGTTAGAAGAACCAAGAGTATGCCTTGGTTGCTATGCGAGCGACCTAAAGACGGGGATGGATAGGGGATAGTCGACGATACACGATCGTACCCTAGATAGCATTTCGTCAGACTACCTACCATCTTTGGTCAAGCGTGTACGTACGGAAAGGCAGAGAACACCAAATAGACCATAATTGCTATCTATTTATGGTTGCGGTAAGGCTAGGATTGTGGGTTGGCCAGTAGTGTGTTCTCATACAGGATTTATCCTGTCTTGTCTTTCACTAGTTGAGGGAGGGGTCGCGTGTAACCATAGCCACGTATAGAAAAACAGACCTTAGCATCTGCATCGGCAGATAAATCGAAAGCTCCCGACCGAGTCCTGTATTTCTCGATCTGCCCTGTGACAGGACTCGGATGGCACGATGTGATACATGTGCATACAGTCATGGAAAACGATTCACGATGAATGCGTGGGAAAAAGGGCGCGGTTGACGGTTAGCGTAAATCCCAGTGGCCCTGGGTGGTTGAACCAAAACCGAGATACGAAAACGTGCAATAGTTAAGCGTAATCCCTAGTGGCCCTAGGTAGCATAAGTCCTAGTTGTACAAACGATAATTCATGTTGGAAGACCCTTGCTAGGTTTAGGGTAACGGTCCAAACCGATCTTAAGGATCATGGAACTATGTTAAAGTAATGTAGAATCTCATGGGAAAGCCCGTATGGTCTACGACAAGGGACTGAACATTTACATGGAATAAAACATACAAGTTGAGTAACCTATATATGCGATATATTAGGTTGACATGGACCATTACACGACTTTTGAGTGAGGGTCATTCTTGGTTAACACATGATACGGTGGGGATACTAGTACGGTAGGTGCAGAGCTAAAATGAAGGATAGATATCATGGGACGTTATACGTGATAGATATCTTGGGGATATTATACTTGATAGAAACCTGACGATGTGATACCTTGTTTTATCTTGACATCGTAATTTATCATGACACCTTAGTTTATCTGAGTTCAGTAGTTCATCCTGTTATTTTGATTTAGCTTATCTATCTTGTCATCATGCGTATGTTCATCTCAGTTTTTCATGTCAGTTAACTTTACTAGTTTTTATGCTAATAGTAGATAGTGCTTACTCAGTCTTTTTGACTGACCCGTTTTGTTTCGCCTCTTTTCTTCCTTTTCCCCCCTAGGTTACAGGGAGGAAATACTGTTGTTTAGTTTGGACTTCTTCTGCTTGAAGGTCATCATGGATGGCTTGGACTTTTCTTGGCTAATGGCTACTTTACTATTTTTACTTGGGGAATAATTTATGAAAATGTCTTTATGATTCTTTACTATTGCAAGACAGGTTTTGATGTACTCTGATGAAAAAGGCTTTAGACCTTATTTATTCATGTTATGAAAGTTTGATTTTACTTCCGCTATTTTTATATGTTCTGTCTTGTGATATTTCTGTGCATGTTTACCAATAATGCCCCTCTAAAGCTAGTGCATTCCTTTGCGAGTGACCCTAGCGGAGGCGGGGTGTTACAATAAGGTAAAACCCTTTTCTCCGGCTTGTGTTGCATTGTGTGATGGGTCCTGGGTCTTATAATAGCTTCATTGTTCTTTATTTAGCATTGCGTTGTTGTTTTATGCACTGGTGTTCTCGGGAGGAAACCCGTTCCATGTTATACGGAATGGTCCCTTGATTTACCTAACTTTAAAATAAAGATTAATAATTGTTTTAGTTCTCACACCAGTCGCATGTCTGACCTGGAGTTTATTGTTTTAACCTAAACTCTGGGTGCCCTTATTTTTGACACGGGCAGCTAGTAGTTTTGGTTTTGCAGATTTATATTCACAAGATCCTGATTTACAGCTGGAACGATACTCGGAACGCTCTGTATTCGTGTATTACTTCTAGTTGTGTTTTGTATTATTTTCCGCTGCAATGTATTTAAATGTAATTTAAATCGGTGATATTTTCTATGTAATATTTATTCATACTCTGTATATTCTTGTATTCTGATGTAATTGTTGTAATAAACAATGAAATGTTGTTCTATTTGCGTTTCGATGTGTGTTGTCCTCCAAGCAATCCGCGCTTTCCTTACTAGGGAAGTTTGGGTCGTTTCATGAATGGATGTTTGTTTTTCTTCGATAGTTAAATAACCGACTATCAATGTGTTTGCCAATATCGTTGTCAATATGGAGAGACCGGTTGGATTATTATCCGAGAACCACTCCGTACTAGCAGTAGCGTTGCGAATCGGAAGATAATCGAAGATTGTGAAAACCCGTAACTTCCCTGGTGAGGAAAGCGCGGATAGTTCGAGAACAAGCCACAACAAAACGTAGACGAGAGAACATTTCGTTGTATATTACAACAATGCATCAGATTACAAGAATTTACAGAGTATAAATGAATAAATATTACACAGAAATATCAGAGATTACAATAAATTACATAGCAGCGGAAAATAATACAATACACAACTAGAATGAGATATACGGATACAAAGCTTTCCAGATATCGTTCCTGCTGTAAACCAGGATCCTGTGAATATAAATCTGCAAAACCAAAACTACTAGCTGCCCGTGTCAAAATAAGGGCACCCAGAGTTTAGGTTAAAACAATAAACTCCAGGTCAGTTATGTGACTAGTGTGAGAACTAAAACAGTTATAAATCTTTATTTTAAAGTTAGATAAATCAAGGGACCACGCCGTATAACACGGAACGGGTTTCCTCCCAAGAACACCAGTGCATAAAACAAACAGCGCAATGCTAAATAAGGAAAAATGAAGCTATTATAAGACCCAGGTCCCATCACACAATGCAACGCAAGCCAGAGGATAGGGTTTTTACCTTATAATAGCCAAGAATGCTTGATACGTTTAAAACAAATCATTTGATACTATTATAAGTGAATAGTGTATAAAACAACTTCAAATCATAAGTATCAATCATAGACGGCATAAGCGCCCCATCCCACTATGTCGCCATACTAGGCTCTACAAATAAAACCGCAAATGTCACGTATTTGGAAATTGGATTTCCATCTATGAACCGAGGCAAAAGATAGTCCTCAACCGATTTGAGACGCTCTAGCCCGCCCCTCAGGAACACTCGCAACTGCCCCTTGGATCGTCAGGGCCGGTCCACCGATGTGGATTATAATGCCTGAACACTACGTTTCTCCACCATTTGGGGCGTAAGTGAGCCAACGAATGACTCCATCGGACTTGTATCGTCCGATCAAACCGAGGCGCCTCGCAACAGCAACAACCACACAGGTGAAAAGTATATAAAAGTCAGGGCTGGTAGGTCACTGACACCACCCTAGCTAGAAAGAAAACGCATGTCCCCCCTGAGGTTCGTCTCCCGTTTTTGGTCAACCACAGGGGTGCGAGGCTCGCGAATCAACGCTACACAAAGCTACGCCACCAAGGTCGTGCTTTGATCATCAACCACAAGACTTTGCTTTTCAACAGAAGCCTTGATCATTTGCATCTTAGCATGCCACACAGGCAAACCATTCCATGCAACCGATATCAGTCACACAGAATGAAATCCGATGTCAGACACACAGTCCATTTACAAGTCTGTTCTGGGTCTGAACGAAACCGGAGGCACCTAGTACAACGCATATCCATCGATCTCCAATTACGTCTGGACGATCACCAACTGTTTCCATATTCTTGGGTGTACAGCCCAATCAAGATCATCAGTAATCACCCAAACGACGTGGAGACATCCGGTCTTCGACCATCGTCTTCATCTTCGACTTATCGTCGTATCAGTTATTCAGAATGGGATAAACCCGGTCTTTCCGAATAACTCGCGTATTATTTTAAATAAGTGTTACACAAACACAACATACGCCTCATTCCAATTCATCAGTCACTGACCGTAAATTAATCAAGAGAATAATTCTCCAAATATTAACCCCGAAGGCCGAAACCAACATCTGATCAATATCCAGAAAACCATTCTGCTTCGCTAACCGACAGTTAGTTTCTAAATTTCACATTCATAGGGAAAAGTTCCCATTAATTTTATCCAAGATAAATTCCTTGGATTTATTTTCTAACCTCCTTTTGAATTTCGATTCAACTAGTCGAGATTAACGAACCTTACCGAAGTAATCATTAGTTTTAATTTCCCAATCCCAACCTATTCATCCCATGAAGTAAAACGGGTCTTACTTCATATCTAACACCACGGTGTTATTGGTAAATTCAATTACTATTTCACGTTTAAATCTAATTAAAGATTTAACTATCGCCTGGAGCAAAACAGGTGCTACTCCATTTTCGATCACTTCAATTTAATTAAAGATTCATTAAAACTCCACTTAGTTTTAATCTTTAACGGGGTTAAAGAATCAGCGTCATTTAAAACACGGTTCACGATAAACCCAAAATCACATCACATTAATTATCGGGTTAATGAACAAGTGTTATTTAAAAACACTGTCCACGATAAACCCAAAAATCAATACCAATTCAATTCCAATTAAATATTATTTAATTGGTACACTTCCTTAAATCTAAATAAAAAGATTTAATATTTTCTCCACTTTGTTCAAGAACAGTGTAAGTCAAGACACCATTCACGACAAACCCAAATCACATTCGATATTAAATACAAGGCTCTGAATAGAAAATATCCCGGCTTATATTCAATATCAAATTCTACGACCAACAAATATCGTATTGGAAATAACGATTTATATATCTATATCTTTCAAATTTCCATAACAACATCTGTATAATCACGAAATCCAACATCGAAATATTCCGAAGACAATTTCGATTCAAATCCATTCCAATGCAATTATTGGAAGTTCTGGTTATTTTCAAAAACCCTTTCAATGTCAATTTATTTATTTAAAAATAAATAGAATTATAATTCTAGTTCAAAACTAGTTCATTTCGAAATAAATCTATTTTTATCTTTTCAAACATGGAGTTTTTCATCTTGATTCTTCACAAATCATTTCTTATGATTTCACACAAATTATTGATATTTTTAATCATTTTATCAAGGCCCGTACAGTCGATTTCCATCAATGGCCATCGAACTACACTTACACCGACCTTTTTCAAATTTGATTTGGACATAATTCCAAATCCAACCGTTAGATTTCAAATTTCTAATATTCGTTAGAAAGCTAATTTCGATACGAACCCAACGGTTTCGGTTTTAGGAGAATCCGACAGTCGGATCTCCCGCAATGTCCATTCGAAGTCAATGGTCGAAATTCGCGAACTGCCGCGGGGCGGCGCGTTCTATTCAGGCCATTATATTATATATATAATATATACAATATATACTTCATCGATTTCCTTTTAAAACAAATTTTATAAATCATTTTAAATTCGTTTTCAAAACGATTTCAACTTCATATCCAATTACAAATCAAAAATGAGTATTCCACTATAAATTCGTTTTAAATCCATTTCAAATTGAATTTGAGTTCACTTTCAGTTCGTTTTTAATTCAATTTCAATTCGAGTTCATTTATATTCAATTTCAATTCGAATTCATTTCTATTAAATTTCAATTCGAATTTCAATTCTAATTCATTTCTATTCAATTTCAATTCGAATTTCAATTCTAATTCATTTCAATTCAATTTCAATTCGAATTTCAATTCTTTTCAAAATATCAGATTTTGAAATCACTTTCGATATTCGTTGTAAAATGAATAAAATCGATATAAATTTCGTTCACGTCGAAATGGCGTCAATCTAATTAATACGGCTTCATATATTCCTATTTTCAAATATTCTATTTCAAATATTTCTTTTTCAAATATTTCTATTTTAAAACTGGAATGAGGCCCAATCAAATACCATATAATGTTAATTATATGGATTTTCTACAACACAGGTATACAATAACAACGATGAATAATCAACCATCATCCAAAGTGCATTCCACACTGTATAAGCATCAAATATAAATATTCAACGCTTATAAAAGTGTGTCAATCAATCGATCGACATACAACTAATTATTGGGATTAGTGTACGTCATATATCATACCAATACCCGTGTGGGGTTTCAAACAATCAAACACAAATTTTATTTGTGCAGTCGGGCGATGTGTAAAATTTAA
This sequence comes from Allium sativum, assembly GCA_030737875.1. Classification (NCBI taxonomy): domain Eukaryota; kingdom Viridiplantae; phylum Streptophyta; class Magnoliopsida; order Asparagales; family Amaryllidaceae; genus Allium; species Allium sativum. Next base: position 127,697,973 of record CM060910.1, read on the forward strand.
CGTCCCAATCAATATCAGTCAAATCGGTGTATATAAACAAATCGGCCGATTTGTTTATAAATATTTATTTATTCACATTCACGTTAAAAATTATATTTTTAATGATAAAATATTTTTAACTATATAAATATTTTATTTCCTTCAACCTAATAATATTTTCTTATCGATTTCACATCAACTTGTCAAACAATTTTCACATCAATCAAACAAACAAGCCATCCATGGTCTGTGGATGATGGGTGTCGGGTGCTGCTAAGCACCGTCTGCATCCTAGTATATATATATATATATATATATATATATATATAACTAGAAAAAAAAAAGAAATTTAGAGTGAGAAGTTCTCACAGATAAGCTAATCCAATCCCACGACTCTTCATTTATAGAAATCTTCGCCGTTCTTGCCTCCTGTCAATTTTCACTGCCCGTATTCTCTACATATATAAAAATCACATTTTTACTTCGCTATTCAATAGATAAAAATCGAATTTTTACTTCGCTATTCAATATATAAAAATCGAATTTTTACTTCGCTATTCAATATATAAAAATCGAATTTTTACTTCGCTATTCAATATATAAAAATCGAATTTTTACTATGCTATTCAATATATAAAAATCGAATTTTTACTATGCTATTCAATATATAAAAATCGAATTTTTACTTCGCTATTCAATATATAAAAATCGAATTTTTACTTTGCTATTCAATATATAAAAATCGAATTTTTACTATGCTATTCAATATATAAAAATCGAATTTTTACTTCGCTGTTCAATATATAAAAATAGAATTTTTACTTCATTATTCAATATATAAAAATTGAACTTCGCTATTTAATATATAAAAATCGAATTTTTACTTCGTTATTCAATATATAAAAATCGAATTTTTACTTCGCTATTCAATATATAAAAATCGAATTTTTACTTCGCTATTCAATATATAAAAATCGAATTTTTACTATGCTATTCAATATATAAAATCGAATTTTTACTTCGCTATTCAATATATAAAAATCGAATTTTTACTTCGCTATTCAATATATAAAAATCGAATTTTTACTTCGCTATTCAATATATAAAAATCAAATTTTTACTTCGCTATTCAATATATAAAAATTGAATTTTTACTTCGCTATTCAATATATAAAAATCGAATTTTTACTTCGTTATTCAATATATAATAATCGAATTTTTACTTCGCTATTCTCTATATAAAGATTACGCCTTTTCAAATTTAAAAAAACTAATCTTTTCTATTTTAAAAATCTAATCTTTTCTATTTTAAAAATAATGATATTTCAGTTTAAAAATTCTATATATTTCAGTTTTAAAAATTCTATATATTTCAGTTTTAAAAATTCTTTAAATTTCAGTTTTAAAAATTCTTTAAATTTCAGTTTTAAAAATTCTAAAAGGAGAGAAGGAAGGGAAAATAAAAATAAAACCAATATTAAAAACTTACAGCGAAAGGTGAAGGGGGGTTGCTCGCGGCGTGGTGGAGTGCGGCTTGCGGAGGGGGGGGGGGAGGTGGCGGAGGCGCACGGGAAAGAAGGGGGGCGACTGGGTTTAGCGGCATCGGGGAGGAGAAGATGGTCGGGCGAGGAGGAGACGCGGAGAGAGAAGCGAGAGTGGAGGCGGAGGGAGGCCCGCGGCTGGGGAGGAGTGCCTGGGCGGTGGGCGACGGGGTCGTCGATGGTCGGTGACCTGATTTAGGGCTCCGCCCTTCGTTTGTTTTTATTTTTTTTCATCTGTTGATTTGAGCGAACGAAAAAAGCAAAGGGGGGGCAGCGGTTTTGAAGGGGAGGAGAGGAAGAATTTAATTTTTAATTATTTTAATTATAAAAAGTTGACTTTTTCATACGACCTCTAAACGAGGTCCACCGCCTGTCGTCCATAGCGTTTCACCCCCATTCCGAACACAATGGGATATGTACAATAAGCTGATTCGATTGTTTTGATCAGTTTCCGTTAAAATCAACATATAACTCTATATATTGATTTTGAACGCGCAATTCATTTTACCGGGGTCACATACTAGCTCTAAAAATTCCCGAAAAATATTTTCTAGCTTCGTATTAACGATACGGTCCTAACAAAACTTGTTTCGTCGAATTCTGAGACCATTTGAAAAATGGCCATTTTCCAGTCGATTAAAATCAACTTAAACTGGTCAAACGCGTTTTCCTTTGCCACGCTCACATATTGATTCGAAAAATTATGAAATTTAAAACCTAGCAATAACTTGACATCGCGGATCCAACAAAAGTGATTTCGTCGAAATCCGAGGTCGTTTGCAAAATGGCCATTTTTAAGGGCCTGAATTCCATAGCGACTATTCAGAATTTTCAACTGGACTTATCTTTTGATCCCCACTATGAAATTTCAATTTTTCGGGTTCGTTGGAAAGATATTCACAATTAGATTCCATTATTTTTGGTTTCACTAAAATCCGGTTTATTTTGCACCCGGTGCATTCATTTGAAGTTTGAAATCGGATTATCGAACTACCGTGCCATTTTCAATTCTATTTATAATTATTTATATTCTAACGACGACGTATATAATATATACGTCGAATTCTATTCAAAATAAATTTTCTCGATGATATTATTTAAAATAATTCATTTTAAATGTTCAAACTTCGCTAAAATTGGCAAAATAAAATTTTTAAACTTGTCCAGATTTTCGGGTTGTTACAATCTCCCCCACTTAAAACTTTTCGTCCCCGAAAAGGAACAAAGTCAAAAGTGGTTTGCTTAATCAGCTCTACGTTCGATCTGGCTTCCATTCTCCAACTTTTCAGTTTCTGAGAATTTTCAAATTCTTCAAAAATTTGGCTAACACCTTAATTTTTCGAAAAATTTCGCCATAACCTCCCCTTCACCGGGAGCCACGGGAAAATCCCAAAATAGCCATACAGGCCTTCTGATCTCAAAAAGAAAAAGAAAAAGCCAATAGGCTCATAAAATCATCATCATCCAAACAAAACAGTAAATTATAGTAAACATGTACCTATTTGTCGGGCAAACAATTTTATTTCTCTGCTCTAGCCTCCTTGCTATGACCTGTTCAATGTAAGTATATGTATATGCATGCATTTGCAACCAAATTTTCTATACGATTCAATATTCGATACTATTAGGCAAAATGGTTCAAAATTATCAAACAAATAAACAAACAACACAAACATCAATCCATTAGTTGATTAGCTTCTGAAATTCATAACTTTGATACATAGTCAAAAATCAGATTTTTGATGCCAAATCACAAATATAGGCCCTATCTAATTTTGGTTCTCACACTAGTCAATAGGAAATATATAGAAAGTCCACTTTCGTCACTCGAACATGAATTCTAGTGATGGAGCTCCATCATCAAAATCATCTCCGGGCGATTCGAGTGTAATTCTATATCTATCCAGTATATTAAAACTTCAAATACACGTTTGCAAGGCGTATATGCAAAATCTTTATATACTGGACTGTCCAAATCAATACAAATAAATAATCAAATACGAATAATTGATTTAGATTTTCAAAACAAAAATTGTTTTCATTTTAAAAATATACTCTTCACAGTCGTTCTAGGATACTACTGATCCCATCTCTAACGAGTCATTCTCATTGGATATTACTAATCCAATATCTGATGAATTCTTTCGTATGGTTCTAGTGTGTCTTATTCTCTGAGCTTCGTAAACCAAAGCTCTGATACCAACTGTGAAAACCCGTAACTTCCCTGGTGAGGAAAGCGCGGATAGTTCGAGAACAAGCCAAAACAAAACGTCGACGAGAGAAAATTTCGTTGTATATTACAACAATGCACAAGATTACAAGAATATACAGAGTATAAATGAATAAATATTACACAGAAATATCAGAGATTACAATAAATTACATAGCAGCGGAAAATAATACAATACACAACTAGAAGGAGATATACGGATACAAAGCTTTCCGGATATCGTTCCAGCTGTAAACCAGGATCCTGTGAATATAAATCTGCAAAACCAAAACTACAAGCTGCCCGTGTCAAAATAAGGGCACCCAGAGTTTAGGTTAAAACAATAAACTCCAGGTCAGTCATGTGACTGGTGTGAGAACTAAAACAGTTATAAATCTTTATTTTAAAGTTAGGTAAATCAAGGGACCACGCCGTATAACACGGAACGGATTTCCTCCCAAGAACACAAGTGCATAAAACAAACAGCGCAACGCTAAATAAGGAAAAATGAAGCTATTATAAGACCCAGGTCCCATCACACAACGCAACGCAAGCCGGAGGATCGGGTTTTTACCTTATAATAGCCAAGAATGCTTGATACGTTTAAAACAAATCATTTGATACTATTATAAGTGCATAGTGTACAAAAAAACTTCAAATCATAAGTATCAATCATAGACGGCATAAGCGCCCCAACCCACTATGTCGCCATACTAGGCTCTACAAATAAAACCACAAATGTCACGTATTTGGAAATTGGATTACCATCTATGAACCGAGGCAAAAGATAGTCCTCAACCGATTTGAGACGCTCTAGCCCGCCCCTCAGGAACAGCCGCAACTGCCCCTTGGATCGTCAGGGCCGGTCACCGATGTGGATTATAATGCCTGAACACTACGTTTCTCCGCCCTTTGGGGCGTAAGTGAGCCAACGAATGACTCCATCGGACGTGTATCGTCCGATTAAACCGAGGCGCCTCGCAACAGCTACAACCACACAAGTGAAAAGTATATAAATGTCAGGGCTGGTAGGTCACTGACACCACCCTAGCTAGAAAGAAAACGCATGTCCCCCCTGAGGTCCGTCTCCCGTTTTTGGTTCACCACCGGGGTGCGAGGCTCACGAATCAACACTACACAAAGCTACGCCACCAAGGCCGTGCTTTGATCATCAACCACAAGACTTTGCTTTTCAACAGAAGCCTTGATAATTTGCATCTTAGCATGCCACACAGGCAAACCATTCCATGCAACCGATATCAGTCACACAGAATGAAATCCGATGTCAGACACACAGTCCATTTACAAGTCCGTTCTGGGTCTGAACGAAACCGGAGGCACCTAGTACCCCGCATATCCATCGATCTCCAAGTACGTCTGGACGATCACCAATTGTTTCCATCTTCTTGGGTGTACAGCCCAATCAAGATCACTAGTAATCACCCAAACGACGTGAAGACCTCTGGTCTTCGACCATCGTCTTCATCTTCGACTTATCGTCGTATCAGTTATTCAGAATGGGATAAACCCGGTCTTTCTGAATAAATCGCGTATTATTTTAAATAAGTGTTACACAAATACAACATACGCCTCATTCCAATTCATCAGTCACTGACCGTAAATTAATCAAGAGAATAATTCCCCAAATATTAACCCCGAAGGCCGAAACCAACATCAGATCAATATCCAGAAAACCATTCTGCTTGGCTAACCGACAGTTAGTTTCTAAATTTCAAATTCATAGGGAAAAGTTCCCATTAATTTTATCCAAGATAATTTCCTTGGATTTATTCTCTAATATCCTTTTGAATTTCGATTCAACTAGTCGAGATTAACGAACCTTACCGAAGTAATCATTGGTTTTAACTTCCCAATCCCAACCTATTCATCCCATGAAGTAAAACGGGTCTTACTTCATATCTAACACGACGGTGTTATCGGTAAATTCAATTACCATTTCACGTTTAAATCTAATTAAAGATTTAACTATCGCCTGGAGCAAAACTGGTGCTTCTCCATTTTCGATCATTTCAATCTAATTAAAGATTCATTAAAACTCCACTTAGTTTTAATCTTTAACATGGTTAAAGAATCAATGTCATTTAAAACACGGTTCACGATAAACCCAAAATCACATCACATTAATTATCGGGTTAAAGAACAAGTGTTGTTTAAAAACACTATCCACGATAAACCCAAAAATCAATATCAATTCAATTCCAATTAAATATTATTTAATTGGTACACCTCCTTAAATCTAAATAAAAAGATTTAATCTTTTCTCCATTGGATTCAAGAACAGTGTAAGTCAAGACACCATTCACGACAAACCCAAATCACATTTGATATTAAATACAAGGCTCTAAATAGAAAATATCCCGGTTTATATTCAATATCAAATTCTACGACCAACAAATATCGTATTGGAAATACCGATATGTATATCTATATCTTTCAAATTTCCATAACAACATCTGTATAATCACGAAATCCAAAATCTAAATATTCCGAAGACAATTTTGATTCAAATCCATTCCAATGCAATTATTGGAAGTTCTGGTTATTTTCAAAAACCCTTTCAAAGTCAATTTATTTATTTAAAAATAAATAAAATTATAATTCTAGTTCAAAGCTAGTTCATTTCGATAAAAATCTACTTTTATCTTTTCAAACATGGAGTTTTTCATCTCGATTATTCCCAAATCATTTCTTATGATTTCACACAAATTATTGATATTTTTAATCATTTTATCAAGGCCCGTACAGTCGATTTCCATCAATGGCCATCGAACTGCACTTACAACGACCTTTTTCAAATTTGATTTGGACATAATTCCAAATCCAACCATTAGATTTCAAATTTCTAATATTCGTTAGAAATCTCTTTTCGATACGAACCCAACGGTTCCAGTTTTAGGAGAATCCGACGGTCGGATCTCCCGCAATGTCCATTCGAAGTCAATGGTCGAAATTCGCGAACTGCCGCGGGGCGGCGCGTTCTCTTCAGGCCATTATATTATATATATAATATATATAATATATACTTCGTCTATTTCCTTTTAAAATGAATTTTATAAATCATTTTAAATTCGTTTTCAAAACGATTTCAACTTCATATTCAATTACAAATCAAAAATGAATATTCCACTATAAATTCGTTTTATATCCATTTCAAATCAAATTCAATTCAAATCGATTTTGAATTCATTTTCAGTTCGTTTTCAATTCAATTTCAATTCGAATTCATTTATATTCAATTTCAAATCGAATTCATTTCTATTCAATTTCAATTCGAATTTCAATTCTAATTCATTTCTATTCAATTTCAATGAGAATTTCAATTCTAATTCATTTCTATTCAATTTCAATTCGAATTTCAATTCTTTTCAAAATATCAGATTTTGAAATCACTTTCGATATTCGTTATAAAATGAATAAAATCGATATAAATTTCGTTCACGTCAAAATGGCGCCAATCTAATCAATACGACTTCATATATTCCTATTTTCAAATATTCTATTTCAAATATTTCTTTTTCAAATATTTCTATTTTAAAACTGGAATGATGTTAAGACCCGTAACTTCCCCGTAAAGGAAAGAGCGGATAGTTCGAGAACAAGCCACAACAGAACGCATATAAAAGGACATTTCATTGTATATTACAACAATGCATCAGATTACAAGAATATACAGAGTATAAATGAATATTACACAGAAATATCAGAGATTTAAACTACATTTAAATACATCGCAGCGGAAAATAAAACAATACACAACTAGAAGGAGATATACGGATACAAAGCTTTCTGGATATTGTTCCAGCTGTAAACCAGGATCCTGTGAATATAAATCTGCAAAACCAAAACTACTAGCTGCCCGTGTCAAAATAGGGGCACCCAGAGTTTAGGTTAAAACAATAAACTCCAGGTCAGTCATGTGACTGGTGTGAGAACTAAAGCAGTCATTAATCTTTATTTTTAAAGTTAGGTAAATCAAGGGACCACGCTGTATTACACGGAACGGGTTTCCTCCCAAGAATACCAGTGCATATAACAAAACATCGCAATGCTTTTTGGAAAAATGAAGCTATTATAAGACCCAGGTCCTATCACACAATGCAACGCAAGCCACGGGACAGGGTTTTCACTTATAATAGCCAAACATGCTTAGTACGTTTAAAACAAATCATTTGATACTACTATAAGTGCATAGTGTATAAAACAACTTCAAATCATAAGTATCAATCATAGACGGCATGGTTACCATATATCATGTCGCCATACTAGTTCTACAAGTAAAACTGCAAATGTCACGTATTTGGAAATTGGATTTCCATCTATGAACCGAGGCAAGGGATCGTCCTCTACCGATTCAAGACAATCTAGCCCATGTCTCAGGCAAGTGCGCAGGCAAGCCTTGGATCGTCAGGGCCGGTCCACCGATGTGGATTATTATGCCTGAACAATACGTCTCTCCGCCCTTTGGGGCGTAAATGAGCCAACGAATGACTCCATCGGACCCGGATCGTCCGATCAAACCGAGGCGCCTCGCAATAGCAACAACCACACAGGTGAAAAGTATATAAATGTCAGGGCTGGTAGGTCACTGACACCACCCTTGCTAGAAAGAAACGCATGCCCTCCCTGAGGTCCTCTCCCGTTTTTGGTTCACAACCGGGGTGCGAGGCTTGCGAATCAATGTTACACAAAGCTATGCCATACATGCTACGCTTTGATCATCACCACAAGACTTTGCTTTTCAACAGAAGCCTCGATCAATTGCATCTTAGCATGCCACACAGACAATTCACTCCATGCGTTTGATTTCCATCAGAATATAACCCCTGAGCTCGTACGTCTCATAGAAGGGCGTTAAGCAAGAGAAAAAATTCTCCGCTGCCAAACAGATTTATATTTAATAGAGATCAATCACACAGACTAAAATCCAACGTCAGACACACAGTCCATTTACAAGTCCGTTCTGGGTCTGAACGAAACCGGAGGCACCTAGTACCCCGCATATCCATCGATCTCCAAGTACGTCTGGACGATCACCAACTGTTTCCATCTTCTTGGGTGTACAGCCCAATCAAGATCATCAGTAATCACCCAAACGACGTGAAGACCTCCGGTCTTCGACCACCGTCTTCATCTTCGACTTATCGTCGTATCAGTTATTCAGAATGGGATAAACCCGGTCTTTCCGAATAACTCGCGTATATTTTGAATAAGTGTTACACAAACACAACATACGCCTCATTCCAATTCATCAGTCACTAACCGTAAATTAATCAAGAGAGTAATTCCCCAAATATTAACCCCGGAGGCCGAAACCAACATCAGATCAATATCCAGAAAACCATTCTGCTTAGCTAACCGACAATTAGTTTCTAAATTTCACATTCATAGGGAAAGGTTCCCATTAATTTTATCAAAGATAAATTCTTTAATTTATTCTTTAATCTACTTTTGAATTTCGATTCAACTAGTCGGGATTAACGAACCTTACCGAAGTAATCATTTGTTTTAATTTCCCAACCCCGACCTATTCATCCCATGAAGTAAAACTGGTTATACTTCATATCTAACACCACGGTGTTATCGGTAAATCCAATTACCATTTCACGTTTAAATCTAATAAAAGATTTAACTATCGCCTGGAGCAAAACTGGTGAAACTCCATTCTCGATCATTTCAATCTAATTAAAGATTCATTAAAACTCCACTTAGTTTTAATCGTCAACTGGGTTAAAGAATTAGTGTCATTTAAAACACGGTTCACGATAAACCCAAAACCACACTCCATTAATTATCGGGTTAAAGAACGAGTGTTGTTTAAAACACTGTCCACGATAAACCCAAAAATCAATATCAATTCAATTAAATATTATTTAATTGGTACACTTCATTAAATCCAAATAAAAAGATTTAATCTTTTCTAAACTGGGTTCAAGAACAGTGTTAGTCAAGACACCATACACGACAAACCCAAATCACATTTGATATTAAATACAAGGCTCTGAATAGAAAATATATCGGCTTATATTCAATATCAAATTCTACGACCAACAGATATCGTATTGGAAATAACGATATATATCTATATCTTTCAAATTTCCATAACAACATCTGTATAATCTCGAAATCCAACATCGAAATATTCCGAAGACAATTTCGATTCAAATCCATTCCAATGCAATCATTGGAAATTCTGGTTATTTTCAAAACCATTTCAAATTCAATTTATTTATTTAAAAATAAATAGAATTATAATTCTAGTTCAAAACTAGTTCATTTCAATAAAAATCTATTTTTATCTTTTCAAATATGGAGTTTTTCATCCCAATTCTTCCCAAATCATTTCTTATGATTTTACACAAATTATTGATATTTTTAATAATTTTATCAAGGCCCGTACAGTCGATTTCCATCAACGGCCATCGAACTGCACTTACAGCGACCTTTTTCAAATTTGATTTGGCCATAATTCCAAATCCAACCGTTAGATTTCTAATTTCTAATATTCGTTAGAAAGCTCTTTTCGATACGAACCTAACGGTTCCGGTTTTAGGAGAATCCGACGGTCGGATCTCCCGCAATATCCGTTCGAAGTCAATGGTCGAAATTCGTGAACTGCCGCGGCGCGGCGCATTCTATTCAGGCCATTATATTATATATATAATATATATAATTTATTCTTCGTCGATTTCCTTTTAAAACGTGCTTTATAAATCGTTTTCAATTAATTTTCAAAACGGTTTCAACTTCATATCCAATTTCAAATCAAAATTGAATATTCCAATATAAATTCGTTTTAAATTCATTTCAAATCGATTTCAATTCAAATTGATTTCTAATTCAATTTCGATTTTAATTTGATTCAATTCCAATACGGATTCATTTCTATTCCATTTCAATTCGAATTCATTTATATTCAATTTCAATTCGAATTCGTTTATATTCAATTTCAATTCGTTTTAAATTCAATTCAAAACGTTTTCAATCTAATTCGAATTTCAATTCCTTACAAAATGTCAAATTTTGAAATCACTTTCGATATTCATTTTAAAATGAATAAAATCGATATAAATATCATTCACGTCAAAATGGCGTAAATCTAATCGACACGGCTTCATATGTTTCTATTTTCAAATATTCTATTCCAAATATTTCTATTTCAAATATTTTCTATTTTAAAACTGGAATGAGGCCCAATCAATTACCATATAATTTTAATTATATGGATTTTATACACACGTGTATATATCAACAACGATGAATAATCAACCATCATCCAAAGTGCATTCTACACTGTATAAGCATCAAATATAAATATTCTACGCTTATAACATCCTGTCGATCAATCGATCGACATACAACTAAACAATCGGGATTAGTGTACGTCAAACATCATCCCAATACCCGTGTGGGGTTCCAAGCAATCCAACACAGATTTTTATTTGTGCAGTTGGGCGATGTGTAAAATTTATCGTCCCAATCAATGTCCTTCAAATAGGTGTACATAAACAAACCGTCCGGTTTGTAAATGAGTATTTATTTATACACATTCACATTAAAAATTATATTTTTAACGATCAACCTATGAATAATCTATTCGGTTCATTTATTAAATTAAATGTTATCTTTATTTTTCTAACTTATTTTTAGAAAATTTCGGCGGCATAACGGCACGATACTAGAAACGGGACAAGGCCTAGCCTTACCCCGGTCTAGTGAAGGCCCACGCCATTCACACATCAATCAAATCAATTTCATTTCACCAAACAATTCAATTCAAACCAAATAATCTATCCAACTACACAACCAAACAATTAAACAAACAAGCCATCCATGGTCTGTGGATGACGGGTGTCGGGTGCTACTAAACACCGTCTGCATCCTAGTATATATATATAACTAGAAAAAGAAATTTTAGAGTGAGAAGTTCTCACCAAAAGCTATCCAATACCACGACTCTTCATTTATAGAAATCTTCATCGTTCTCGCCTTTTTGTCATCTTTGTTGTCCGTATTATCTACATATGTAAAAATCTAATTTTTACTTTGCTATTCATTATATAAAAATCAAATTTTTACTTCGTTGTTCGATATATAAAAATCGAATTTTTACTTTGCTATTCTATATAAAAAGATTATATTTTTCTATGCTATTCTATATAAAAAGATTATATTTTTACTATGCTATTCTATATAAAAAGATTATATTTTTACTATGCTATTCTATGTAAAAAGATTATATTTTTACTATGCTATTCTATGTAAAAAGATTATATTTTTACTATGCTATTCTATGTAAAAAGATTATATTTTTACTATGCTATTCTATGTAAAAAGATTATATTTTTACTATGCTATTCTATATAAAAAGACTATATTTTTACTATGCTATTCTATATAAAAAGATTATATTTTTACTATGCTATTCTATTTAAAAAGATTATATTTTTACTATGCTATTCATTTATAAAAAGATTATATTTTTACTATGCTATTCATTTATATATATATATATATATATATATATATTTTATAAAAAGTGTATATTTCTATTTAAATAAAATAAAAATAAAAGAAATTACCTTTCTTCTTGTTTACACTCCCTGCTGTCGTTCAAAACTTCCTTCGAAACTAGGGTTGCAAATTCCGATCACTAGGGCTGACGTGACGATGACCGACGGCTTCTCCGATGACGGCCTACGTGAGGCGCTGCTCCCCTGTCCTCCTCGATCAACTCGGTGATCCCTTGGAGCTGGAAACGGTGCGGGACCGACAACGGTTGGAGGCTCGCTGGTGGGTTTCAACGATGAAGTAGGGGGGCGGTTTTGGAGAAGAAGGCGCAGAGAAGAAGAAGGGGGATGGGTCGCGACTGGGGGGGGGGGGGGGGGGAAGGTGGATGGAGCGGTGGCGATCGCTTGGCGATGGAGATGCTCATTTTTTTTTCCTTTTTATTGTTTTTCTAATCTGAAGTCAACGGTAGAAAAGAGGGGGGGTTAGTTAAGGAGAAATATATATATATATATATATTTATTTTTCCATTCAAAAAGTAACTTTTAAATTCCAACTCGAAACGAGGCCCAACGACTGTCGTCCATAGCTAATTACCCCCATTCCGAACACAATGGGATATGTATCGTAAGCTGATTCGATCGTTTCGATCAGTTTTCGTCAAAATCAACATATAACTCTATATATTGAATTTGAACGCGCATTTCAATTTACCGGGGTCACATACTAACTCGAAAAATTCCAGAAAAATATTTTCTGCCTTCGTATTAACGATACGGTCCTAACAAAACTAATTTCGTCAAATTCTGAGACCGCTGGAAAAATGGCCAATTTCCAGTCGATTAAAATCAACTAAAACTGGTCAAACGCATTTTCCTTTGCCACGCTCACATATTGATTCGAAAAATTATGAAATTTGGAATGTAGCAATAACTTGACATCACGGACCCAACAAAAGTGGTTTCGTCGAAATCCGAGGTTGTTTGCAAAATTCCAATTTTTAAGGGCCTGAATTCCATAGCGACTATTCAGAATTTTCAACTGGACATATCTTTTGATTCCCGCTATGAAATTTTGATTTTTCAGATTCGATGGAAATATATTCACAAATAGATTCTAATATTTTTGGTTTCACTAAAATCCGGATTGTTTTGCACCCGGTATGTTCAATTGAAGTTTGAAATCGAATTATTGAACTACCGCGCCATTTTCAATTCTATTTATAATTATATATAATTATTTATATTCTAACGACGACGTATATAATATATACGATCGAATTAAATTCAAAATAAATTTCTCATCGATATTATTTAAAATAATTCATTTTAATTAATCAAAATATGCTTAAATTGCAAAAATAAAAATTTTAAACTGGCCCAGATTTTCGGGTTGTTACAATCTCCCCCACTTAAAACTTTTCGTCCCCGAAAAGGAACAAAGTTGAAAGTGGTTTGATTAATCAACTCTACGTTTGATCCGGCTTCCATTCTCCAACTTTTCAGTTTCTGAGAATTTTCAAAAATTTCAAAAATTTGCCTAACACCCTAAATTTTCGATAAATTTCGCCATAACCTCCCTTGCACCGGAAGCCACGGGAAAATCCCAAAATTGCCATATAGGCGTTCTGATCTCAAAAAGAAAAAGCCAAGCGGCTAGCCAATAGGCTCATAAAATCATCATCACCCAAACAAAAAAGTAAATTATAGTAAACATGTACCTATTTGTCGGGCAAACAAATTTTATTCTTCGGCTCTAGCCTCCTTGCTATGATCTATTCAATGTAAGTACATATATATGCAAGCAAATGCGACCAAATTTCAATAATATTCACTATTTGATACAATTAGGCTAAATGGTTCAAAATTATCAAACAATTAAACAAACAACACAAACATCAATCAATTAGTGAATTATCATTTGGAATTCATAACTTTGATATATAGTCAAAAATCACATTTTTGATGCCAAATCACAACAATAAATCCTATATAGTTTTGGTTCTCACACCAGTCAATAGGAAATATATAGAAAGCCCACTTTCGTCACTCAAACATAAATTCTAATGATTGAGCTCCATCATCAAAATCATCTCCGGGCGATTAGAGTGTAATTCTATATCTATCCAGTATATTAAAACTTTAAATACACGTTTGCAAGGCGTATATGCAAAATCTTTATATACTGGACTGTCCTCATCAATATAAAATAAATATTCAAATACGTATACAACGATTTAAATTTTCAAAACAAAAAGTTGTTTTCATTTTAAAAATATACTCTTCACACTCGTTCTAGGATACTACTGATCCTATCTCTAACGAGTCATTCTCGTTGGATATTACTAATCCAATATCTGATGAATTCTTTCGTATGGTTCTGATGTGCCTTGTTCTCTGCTTTGTAAACCAAAGGTCTGATACCAACTGTTAAGACCCGTAACTTCCCCGTAAAGGAAAGAGCGGATAGTTCGAGAACAAGCCACAACAGAACGCATATAAAAGGACATTTCATTGTATATTACAACAATGCATCAGATTACAAGAATATACAGAGTATAAATGAATATTACACAGAAATATCAGAGATTTAAATTACATTTAAATACATCGCAGCGGAAAATAAAACAATACACAACTAGAAGGAGATATACGGATACAAAGCTTTCTGGATATCGTTCTAGCTGTAAACCAGGATCCTGTGAATATAAATCTGCAAAACCAAAACTACTAGCTGCCCGTGTCAAAATAGGGGCACCCAGAGTTTAGGTTAAAACAATAAACTCCAGGTCAGTCATGTGACTGGTGTGAGAACTAAAGCAGTCATTAATCTTTATTTTTAACGTTAGGTAAATCAAGGGACCACGCTGTATTACACGGAACGGGTTTCCTCCCAAGAATACCAATGCATATAACAAAACATCGCTATGCTTTTTGGAAAAATGAAGCTATTATAAGACCCAGGTCCTATCACACAATGCAACGCAAGCCGGGGGATAGGGTTTTCCCTTATAATAGCCAAACATGCTTAGTACGTTTAAAACAAATCATTTGATACTACTATAAGTGCATAGTGTATAAAACAACATCAAATCATAAGTATCAATCATAGACGGCATGGTTACCATATATCATGTCGCCATACTAGTTCTACAAATAAAACCGCAAATGTCACGTATTTGGAAATTGGATTTCCATCTATGAACCGAGGCAAGGGATCGTCCTCTACCGATTCGAGACAATCTAGCCCATGTCTCAGGCAAGCGCGCAGGCAAGCCTTGGATCGTCAGGGCCGGTCCACCGATGTGGATTATTATGCCTGAACAATACGTCTCTCCGCCCTTCGGGGCGTAAATGAGCCAACGAATGACTCCATCGGACCCGGATCGTCCGATCAAACCGAGGCGCCTCGCAATAGCAACAACCACACAGGTGAAAAGTATATAAATGTCAGGGCTGGTAGGTCACTGACACCACCCTAGCTAGAAAGAAACGCATGCCCTCCCTGAGGTCCTCTCCCGTTTTTGGTTCACAACCGGGGTGCGAGGCTCGCGAATCAACGTTACACAAAGCTATGCCACACAGGCTACGCTTTGATCATCACCACAAGACTTTGCTTTTCAACAGAAGCCTCGATCAATTGCATCTTAGCATGCCACACAGACAATTCACTCCATGCGTTTTGATATCCATCAGAATATAACCCCTGAGCTCGTACGTCTCAGAGAATGGTGTTAAGCAAGAGAATAAATTCTCCGCTGCCAAACAGATATATATTTAATAGAGATCAATCACACAGACTAAAATCCAACGTCAGACACACAGTCCATTTACAAGTCCGTTCCGGGTCTGAACGAAACCGGAGGCACCTAGTACCCCGCATATCCATCGATCTCCAAGTACGTCTGGACGATCACCAACTGTTTCCATCTTCTTGGGTGTACAGCCCAATCAAGATCATCAGTAATCACCCAAACGACGTGAAGACCTCCGGTCTTCGACCACCGTCTTCATCTTCGACTTATCGTCGTATCAGTTATTCAGAATGGGATAAACCCGGTCTTTCCGAATAACTCGCGTATATTTTGAATAAGTGTTACACAAACACAACATATGCCTCATTCCAATTCATCAGTCACTAACCGTAAATTAATCAAGAGAGTAATTCCCCAAATATTAACCCCGGAGTCCGAAACCAACATCAGATCAATATCCAGAAAACCATTCTACTTAGCTAACCGACAGTTAGTTTCTAAATTTCACATTCATAGGGAAAGGTTCCCATTAATTTTATCAAAGATAAATTCTTTAATTTATTCTTTAATCTACTTTTGAATTTCGATTCAACTAGTCGGGATTAACGAACCTTACCGAAGTAATCATTTGTTTTAATTTCCCAACCCTGACCTATTCATCCCATGAAGTAAAACTGGTTATACTTCATATCTAACACCACGGTGTTATCGGTAAATCCAATTACCATTTCATGTTTAAATCTAATTTAAGATTTAACTATCGCCTGGAGCAAAACTGGTGATACTCCATTCTCGATCATTTCAATCTAATTAAAGATTCATTAAAACTCCACTTAGTTTTAATCGTCAACTAGGTTAAAGAATCCGTGTCATTTAAAACACGGTTCACGATAAACCCAAATCCACACTCCATTAATTATCGGGTTAAAGAACGAGTGTTATTTAAAACACTGTCCACGATAAACCCAAAAATCAATATCAATTCAATTAAATATTATTTAATTGGTACACTTCATTAAATCCAAATAAAAAGATTTAATCTTTTCTCAACTTGGTTCAAGAACAGTGTTAGTCAAGACACCATTCACGACAAACCCAAATCACATTTGATATTAAATACAAGGCTCTGAATAGAAAATATATCGGCTTATATTCAATATCAAATTCTACGACCAACAGATATCGTAATGGAAATAACGATATATATATCTATATCTTTCAAATTTCCATAACAACATCTGTATAATCTCGAAATCCAACATCGAAATATTCCGAAGACAATTTCGATTCAAATCCATTCCAATGCAATCATTGGAAATTCTGGTTATTTTCAAAACCATTTCAAATTCAATTTATTTATTTAAAAATAAATAGAATTATAATTCTAGTTCAAAACTAGTTCATTTCGATAAAAATCTATTTTTATCTTTTCAAATATGGAGTTTTTCATCCCAATTCTTCCCAAATCATTTCTTATGATTTTACACAAATTATTGATATTTTTAATAATTTTATCAAGGCCCGTACAGTCGATTTCCATCAACGGCCATCGAACTGCACTTACGGCGACCTTTTTCAAAATTTATTTAGACATAATTCCAAATCCAACCGTTAGATTTCTAATTTCTAATATTCGATAGAAATCTCTTTTCAATACGAACCCAACGGTTCCAGTTTTAGGAGAATCCGACAGGCGGATCTCCCGCAATATCCATTCGAAGTCATTGGTCGAAATTCGCGAACCGCCGCGGCGCGGCGCGTTCTATTCAGGCCATTATATTATATATATAATATATATAATTTATTCTTCGTCGATTTCCTTTTAAAACGTGCTTTATAAATCGTTTTCAATTCATTTTCAAAACGGTTTCAACTTCATATCCAATTTCAAATCAAAATTGAATATTCCAATATAAATTCGTTTTAAATTCATTTCAAATCGATTTCAATTCAAATTGATTTCTAATTCAATTTCGATTTTAATTCGATTCAATTTCAATTCGGATTCATTTCTATTCCATTTCAATTCGAATTCATTTATATTCAATTCGAATTCGTTTATATTCAATTTTAATTCGTTTTAAATTCAATTCAAAACGATTTCAATCTAATTCGAATTTCAATTCCTTTCAAAATGTTAAATTTTGAAATCACTTTCGATATTCATTTTAAAATGAATAAAATCGATATAAATATCGTTCACGTCAAAATGGCGTAAATCTAGTCGACATGGCTTCATATGTTTCTATTTTCAAATATTCTGTTCCAAATATTTCTATTTCAAATATTTTCTATTTTAAAACTGGAATGAGGCCCAACCAATTACCATATAATGTTAATTATATGGATTTTCTACACATGTGTATATATCAACAACGATGAATAATCAACCATCATCCAAAGTGCATTCTACACTGTATAAGCATTAAATATAAATATTCAACGCTTATAACAGCCTATCGATCAATCGATCGACATACAACTAAACAATCGGGATTAGTTTACGTCAAATATCATCCCAATGCCCGTGTGGGGTTCCAAGCAATCCAACACAGAGTTTTATTTGTGCAGTTGGGCGATGTGTAAAATTTGTCGTCCTAATCAATGTCCTTCAAATAGGTGTGCATAAACAAACCGCCCGGTTTGTAAATGAGTATTTATTTATTCACATTCACGTTAAAAATTATATTTTTAACGATCAAACTATTTTATTCAACCTATGAATAATCTATTCGGTTCATTTATTAAATAAAATGTTATCTTTATTTTTCTAACTTATTTTTAGAAAATTTCGGCTGCATAACGACACGATACTAGAAACGGGACAAGGCCTAGCCTTATCCCCGGTCTAGTGAAGGCCCACGCTATTCACACATCAATCAAATCAATTTCATTTCACCAAACAATTCAATTCAAACCAAATAATCTAACCAACTACACAACCAAACAATTAAACAAACAAGCCATCCATGGTCTGTGGATGATGGGTGTCGGGTGCTACTAAACACCGTCTGCATCCTGGTATATATATATATAACTAGAAAAAGAAATTTTAGAGTGAGAAGTTCTCACCAAAAGCTATCCAGTACCACGACTCTTCATTTATAGAAATCTTCATCGTTCTCGCCTTTTTGTCATCTTTGTTGTCCGTATTCTCTACATATGTAAAAATCAAATTTTTACTTCGTTGTTCAATATATAAAAATCGAATTTTTACTTTGCTATTCTATATAAAAAGATTATATTTTTACTATGCTATTCTATATAAAAAGATTATACTTTTCACTATGCTATTCTGTATAAAAAGATTATATTTTTACTATGCTATTCTATGTAAAAAGATTATATTTTTACTATGCTATTCTATATAAAAAGAATATATTTTTACTATGCTATTCTATATAAAAAGATTATATTTTTACTATGCTATTCTATATAAAAAGATTATATTTTTATTATGCTATTCATTTATAAAATGATTATATTTTTACTATGCTATTCATTTATATATATATATTTTATAAAGAGTGTATATTTCTATTTAAATAAAATAAAAATAAAAGAAATTACCTTTCTTCTTGTTTACACTCCCTGCTGTCGTTCAAAACTTCCTTCGCAACTAGGGTTGCAAATTCCGATCACCAGGGCTGGCGTGACGATGACCGACGGCTTCTCCGATGACGGCCTACGCGAGGCGCTGCTCCCCTGTCCTCCTCGATCAACTCGGTGATCCCTTGGAGCTGGAAACGGTGTGCGAGCGACAGCAGTTGGAGGCTCGCTGGTGGGTTTCAACGATGAAGTAGGGGGGGCGGTTTTGGAGAAGAAGGCGCGAAGAAGAAGAAGGGGGAGGGGGAAGGTGGATTGAGCGGTGGCGATCGCCTGGCGATGGAGGCGCTCGTTTTTCTTTTCTTTTTTTCCTTTTTATTGATTTTCTAATCTGAAGTCAACGGTAGAAAAGAGGGGGGGGGTTAGTTAAGGAGAAATATATATATTTATTTATTTTATTTATTTTTCCATTCAAAATGTAACTTTTAAATTCCAACTCGAAACGAGGCCCAACGACTGTCGTCCATAGCTAATTACCCCCATTCCGAACACAATGGGATATGTATCGTAAGCTGATTTGATCGTTTCGATCAGTTTTCGTCAAAATCAACATATAACTCTATATATTGAATTTGAACGCGCATTTCAATTTACCGGGGTCCCATACTAACTCGAAAAATTCCAGAAAAATATTTTTTGGCTTCGTATTAACGATACGGTCCTAACAAAACTAATTTCGTCAAATTCTGAGACCGTTGGAAAAATGGCCAATTTCCAATCGATTAAAATCAACTGAAACTGGTCAAACGCGTTTTCCTTTGCCACGCTCACATATTGATTCGAAAAATTATGAAATTGGGAATCTAGCAATAACTTGACATCACGGACCCAACAAAAGTGGTTTCGTCGAAATCCGAGGTCGTTTGCAAAATGGCCATTTTTAAGGGCCTGAATTCCATAGCGACTATTCAGAATTTTCAACTGGACATATCTTTTGATTCCTGCTATGAAATTTCGATTTACAGATTCGTTGGAAAGATATTCACAAATAGATTCTAATATTTTTGGTTTCACTAAAATCCGGATTGTTTTGCACCCGGTATGTTCAATTGAAGTTTGAAATCGAATTATTGAACTATCGCGCCATTTTCAATTCTATTTATAATTATATATAATTATTTATATTCTAACGACAACGTATATAATATATACGATCGAATTCAATTCAAAATAAATTTCTCGTCGATATTATTTAAAATAATTCATTTTAAATAATCAAAATACGCTAAAATTGCAAAAATAAAAATTTTAAACTGGCCCAGAATTTCGGGTTGTTACAAATGAGGCCCAATCAATTACCATATAATGTTAATTATATGGATTTTCTACAACACAGGTATACAATAACAACGATGAATAATCAACCATCATCCAAAGTGCATTCCACACTGTATAAGCATCAAATATAAATATTCAACGCTTATAACAGTCTGTCAATCAATCGATCGACATACAACTAATTATTGGGATTAGTGTATGTCATATATCATCCCAACACCCGTGTGGGGTGTCAAACAATCAAATACTGATTTTATTTGTGCAGTTGGGCGATGTGTAAAATTTATCGTCCCAATCAATATCAATCAAATCAGTGTATATAAACAAATCGGCCGATTTGTTTATAAATATTTATTTATTCACATTCACGTTAAAAATTATATTTTTAACGATAAAATATTTTTAACTATATAAATGTTTTATTTCCTTTCAACCTAAGGATATTTTCTTATCGATTTCACATCAATTTCACAAACAATTTTCACATCATTCAAACAAACAAGCCATCCATGGTCTGTGGATGACGGGTGTCGGGTGCTGCCAAGCACCGTCTGCATCCTAGTATATATATATATATATATATATATATATATATATAAGTAGAAAAAAAAAGAAATTTAGAGTGAGAAGTTCTCACAGATAAGCTAATCCAATCCCACGACCCTTCATTTATAGAAATCTTCGCCGTTTTTGCCTCTTGTCAATTTTCACTGCCCGCATTCTCTACATATATAAAAATCACATTTTTACTTCGCTATTCAATATATAAAAATTGAATTTTTTACTTCGCTATTCAATATATAAAAATCGATTTTTTACTTCGCTATTCAATATGTAAAAATCGAATTTTTACTTCGCTATTCAATGTATAAAAATCGAATTTTTACTATGCTATTCAATATATGAAAATCGAATTTTTACTATACTATTCAATATATAAAAATCAAATTTTTACTATACTATTCAATACATAAAAATCGAATTTTTACTATGCTATTCAATATATAAAAATCGAATTTTTACTTCGCTATTCAATATACAAAAATCGAATTTTTACTTCGCTATTCAATATATAAAAATCGAATTTTTATTATGCTATTCAATATATAAAAATCAAATTTTTACTTCGCTATTCAATATATAAAACTCGTATTTTTACTTCGCTATTCAATATATAAAAATCGAGTTTTTACTTCGTTATTCAATATATAAAAATCGAATTTTTACTTCGCTATTCAATATATGAAAATCGAATTTTTACTTCGTTATTCAATATATAAAAATCGATTTTTTACTTCGCTATTCAATATATAAAAATCGATTTTTTACTTCGCTGTTCAATATATAAAAATAGATTTTTTACTTCGCTATTCAATATACAAAAATCAAATTTTTACTTCGCTATTCAATATATAAAAATCGAATTTTTACTTCGTTATTCAATATATAAAAATCGAATTTTTACTTCGCTATTCAATATATAAAAATCGAATTTTTACTTCGCTATTCAATATATAAAAATCGAATTTTTACTTCGTTATTCAATATATAAAAATCGAATTCTTACTTCGTTATTCAATATATAAAAATCGAATTTTTACTTCGCTATTTTCTATATAAAGATTTCTCCTTTTCAAATTTAAAAAAACTAATCTTTTCTATTTTAAAAATCAAATCTTTTCTATTTTAAAAATAATGATATTTCAGTTTAAAAATTCTATATATTTCAGTTTTAAAAATTCTATATATTTCAGTTTTAAAAATTCTTTAAATTTCAGTTTTAAAAATTCTTTAAATTTTAGTTTTAAAAATTCTTTAAATTTCAGTTTTAAAAATTCTAAAAGGAGAGAAGGAAGAAAAAGGAAGGGAAAATAAAAATAAAACCAATATTAAAAACTTACAGCGAAGGGTGAAGGGGGGTGTGCTCGCGGCGTGGTGGAGTGCGGCTTGCTGAGGGGGGGGGGGGAGGAGGCGGAGGCGCACGGGAAAAAGGGGGGGCGACTGGGTTTAGCGGCATCGGTGGAGGAGAAGACGGTCGGGCGAGGAGTAGACGCGGAGAGAGAAGCGAGGGTGGAGGGAGGCCCGCGGCTGGGGAGGAGCGCCTGGGCGGTGGGCGACGGGGTCGTCGATGGTCGGTGACCTGATTTAGGGCTCCGCCCTTCGTTTTTTTTTCATCTGTTGATTTGAACGAACGAAAAAAAGCAAAGGGCCTGCCAGCGGTTTTGAAGGGGAGGAGAGGAAGATTTTAGTTTTTAATTATTTTAATTATAAAAAGTTGATTTTTTCATACGACCTCTAAACGAGGTCCACCGCCTGTCGTCCATAGCGTTTCACCCCCATTCCGAACACAATGGGATATGTACCATAAGCTGATTCGATCGTTTCGATCAGTTTCCGTTAAAATCAACATATAACTCTATATATTGATTTTGAACGCGCATTTCATTTTACCGGAGTCACATACTAACTCCAAAAATTCCCGAAAAATATTTTCTAGCTTCGTATTGACGATACGGTCCTAACAAAACTATTTTCGTCGAATTATGAGACCGTTTGAAAAATGGCCATTTTCCAGTCGATTAAAATCAACTGAAACTGGTCAAACGCGTTTTCCTTTGCCACGCTCACATATTGATTCAAAAGATTCTGAAATTTAAAACCTAGCAATAACTTGACATCGCGGATCCAACAAAAGTGGTTTCGTCGAAATCCAAGGTCGTTTGCAAAATGTTTATTTTTAAGTGCCTGAATTCCATAGCGACTATTCAGAATTTTCAACTGGACATATCTTTTGATCCCCGCTAGGAAATTTCAATTTTTCGGGTTCGTTGGAAAGATATTCACAATTAGATTCCATTATTTTTGGTTTCACTAAAATCTGGTTCATTTTGCACCCGGGACATTCATTTGAAGTTTGAAATCGAATTATCGAACTACCGCGCCATTTTCAATTCTATTTATAATTATATATATAATTATTTATATTCTAACGACGACGTATATAATATATACGTCGAATTCTATTCAAAATAAATTTTCTCGATGATATTATTTAAAATAATTCATTTTAAATGTTCAAACTTCGCTAAAATTGCCAAAATAAAAATTTTAAACTGGCCCAGATTTTCGGGTTGTTACAAAGATGGAGTAAAGTGCAAGGACTTTGTCTATTAATAGAAATTGTGCCTTCGGTTTCGTTCAATCCCAGAACGAATGTAAATGGATGAATGTCTGACAGAGTATTTCCGATGATCTTATATGTTAGTCTGTACAAATATACATGGTGGCAACGGATTTATTCCCTTTGCCTAATATCCAGAATATATTTGTGGGAATCAATTAGTGATTAACGGATCTGACAATGTGGCATTCAAAGGGATTGTGCTATCAATGAATGATAAGTTAACGTAGCCTCAGGCCTCAACAACCGGGAAATGAAAAAAATCGAGCAGGCAGCATGGCTATGTGGGGTCGCTCCCATTAGGGTGTATAATCACCTATCTAGAGAAATTCCTTTTACTTCTTTAGTCTATCGATGTTGTCCCTTTTCGGGAGACGGTTGCTGATCCCAAGCGTTGGTGATATACATTCGATACACTCAAGCGAAATGAGTGGTCGGTCATGTGTGGGCCGGGTTGCAAGACGTTCTTGTTGAACCCAACGTATTCCTCTCTTGAGATACACTATCGGAAGGTGGTTCCATACCTTGTCATGTTGGAAATCCAATCTCCAATAAGAGCCATGTGGTTTTTGATTTTATATTATATACGGAGCGTGAGATGCAAGCGTTCCGTTAGATTCTATTTATTTGTTGTAGACATTATTATGATATCACTGGATTTGATATCAAAAATATTTTGGGTTATCGTAAGGTAAAAACCTTTCGTGTTTATGTGTGGATCGGTCTTACGATTATCATTTCTTTTGAAAGGATTTTGAAAGTTAAACAGATTGTTGGAGTTTACTCACACCAGTCCAATGACTGACCCAAAGTTTATTTTGTTTGTTTTCCCTAAACTCTTGGGTACCCAAATTTGTACGGGCAGTTAAGTAGTTGGTATTTTTCAGATTCACTTGGAAGAGCTGGAAGTAGGAGGCTTCACCAATTAGCTATAGATTATCATATTTCCGCTATGTACTATGTTGTATCTAGAAACAGGTGTTTATAACTGTTCCAGGAATAACTGTTGTACACTAAAAATCGTATGTATATATAAAGTTACTAATTTGTATTTCAAAAGTTATGTTATTTAATATATTTTATTCGTTCCGCTGTGAGATTTGCGTTCTTCGTTTTCTTCTATTCTAATAATTCTTTCTTTCTATTTCTCATCCTCTAACTTCTTTCTAATAATGATTTGTATTTCTGTGCAATTTGGATTGGACGTGTGGTGTTATTAGTCAACTCAGATAGTACAGATTTGCGGGCTGTTACAGTTGGTATCAGAGCTTAGGTTAAGCAAACACGTAGGCTTTGGTGGGATTGTGCTCATTAGAAATAGGGTCAGTAGCACCCTAGAATGAGTTGAGTGTATATATATACGAGAGAGTGTATTTCTAAATTGATATAAAAGTTTTTTTATATTGTGTTGGCTATTCTGTTGAGTGGTTTATGAATTCTGATCGAATCGTGGGACGCCACGAAGTAGATAGGAATTTCTAAACACTTGAACAGAGAAATTTGACACAATATTATTTAAAATGGGTAAATGAGATAATATCACCCAAAATTCTATTTTGATAGAAAAATGAATAATTTTCTAAAATTATTATAATATATGGATGTGTTGGATGCCAATATTATAATCAAATAAGATTATAAAATTGAAAAGTTATATATAACCAAATTAAAATTTGTATATGAATAACATATACAAATGAAATGAATTGAAATTGAATTCAAACTAGAATTTGGAATTTAAATCCTGGGAAGTTTGAAAATATTTTCCGAAGTATATTAGTACAATATAACTTTGTATTTGAAGAATTTTTGAATAAAAATCATTTTTGAATGGATTCTGAAAGGGTTAATGCATTGAGCTCACTTTGGTGGCTGGGAAATAATTCTGATGATGGTCGCGACATCATCATTGTTCATTTTCGAGTTTCTAAGTGACGGATTGTTACCTTAGAAAAGTTTTGATGGAAAATTGTTTGAAAGAAAATAAGTTGTTTTGGGAAGTTCAGATATTTTGAATTTGAAATAATTATACAATATTTGTATATATTTATGTGGTTTCAAAAGGATTTGAATTAAAAACCCGGGAATATGAATTTTGGAATTAGAATTTAACTCAATAAAGTAAATCAAAGTAAATAAATTGATTAAGAATCAATTTGAATGAATTTAAATTCATATGAATGGAATATGAATTGGGTGTGAAAATATTGAATGTAAATCATTCGAATAAAATGAATGTGAGTATATAGGATGGTAGGATTGAAAACCAAAAGTTTTGGTAAAGCTAAAATTTGTTGAAAAATGAAGAGTTGAGTTTCAACATAAATGATTTTTTGAAAAATAAATGGGTTTCTAGCACTTTTCCTACCTTGGTAATTTCGGGGAAGAAATTCTTTTAAGGGGGGAAGAATGTAACGACCCAGGTTTTTTCTGATCGATTTATTTTGAATATTTAATATTTTTTAAATATTGTGTTGATAATATAATGAATTTTATATTGAGCCATCGAATTAATAATCCATATACGATTTATTTCTAATACATATAATTATCAAAATACGAAAATGAATTTATTTTAATTTAAAACTGAATTGAAACAGTTCAGGCGATTTATACAAACTTCTGTTTGAATTAGAATAATAATATAAATTTATTATCGAAGAATTTATTTATTTTGAATTTAAATTATATTATATCAATTTAATATGATTATTTTATGTATATGTTCGAATTAAATTTTATCCTCTATTCTGTTGAGTTCAGAATAGTGAATTTATGTTGAACATCGGTCGATAGGTTAAAGTAGTGGTATGTGATGTCGAGTTACGAACCACATACTTTTAGTGGATAGGATCGAAATGAAATCGATATCCATCTAAAAAGAATAAAAATCTCTTTAAGTCAAATCAAATCAAATTAAATTATATTTAAAATCAAAATCAAATCTTTTTAAATATATTTGCTATGTACTTAACCCAACCACCATTTAATATTGTGTACTTCGTGTTCCCTTCCTTCTCCTATAAAATCGCAATGACCTCTCCTCATTTCTCTCTGGAAGTTCATTCTTTCTCAAGAATCAAAAACTCAGAAATTTCTCTTTATAATTTGAAATCCTTTTTCCCTTTTTATATCATTTCGTTAGTCTGAAATGAAAATCGCATTGCCATATTCTCTCAACACGAAACAGAGGGCTAGGACATGAGCTCGACAGTAGATTGAAGACGCGATGTGCCTTTCGGGTTCGGTGAGGTTCCAATTCGCTACCTTTTCAAGGCAGCGACATTGGGGGCATACGGTCATCGTTTGGTGAAAAGGGGAACATGGATTCAATCACGATGTTGACTGTGATGCTGGAGGCAAGTGTAGGATGGTGCGTTGTGGTTCTAGGGTTCGGTGGATTTTTTTTAAGTGATTTTTGTGGAGTGGAGCGCGTACAATTCAGAAGGGAGCAACAGGCACGAGGCAGGTTGGAGAGGTACAGGTTGTTATGGAAATCGCGATGCATATGAAGGTGAGAGCTAGTGGATGATGATTTGAATGATGGTCGAGGTCATTTTTTTCTTTTCCTTGATGCCACAAGTTGAATCTAGTTGGGGAGGAGTTGGTTTTCATTCGAGTATACTGTCAGGTTTGGAGAAGAAGCCTGCGAGTTGAAAAGGAAGAATGAGGATTTACAGCAGCTTAAGAACATGATTTAGAAGGTAATTTGTTTAGGTTAATTTCATTAATTAGGGAAATAATGGTATTGGTAGTAAATTTAAAATCTTATTTAAAGTAGTTCATAAAAAAATTATGAAGCTAATATTTATGTTGTACACAATCAAAATAGATAAACGAAGTCCGCTGGGATTGAATTGGCAAGAGCTTGAAATGGAATCGAGTTTGGGATTTGTTGAAGTTAACATGAATTTCAAATTTAATCGAACATTTGTTCGATTTAAATTTGAAAAGAAACAAGAATGGAGTACAAATAAAAATCACGGTGACTAAATCTCACCCACTGTTATTTAGAATTATTTTTATTGGGTAAAAATAATTGTTGCTGCATGTTTGGATTTTTCTGGTTGCTTTAAATATATTAGTTATTTATGGTTGACTATTATATATATATTGGGTTGATGATTGGTTGGATTCCCGCAGTCTCATAACGGATGCCCGCAGTTCCATAGCGGATGATTTCCCTATGTGCCCCACAAATATATTTGTGGATGACCTTCTATACCGCGATATCCTAGCTCGAAGCAGGATGGGTATTATTTAGGTTGACTAACGTCTGTCGATGCAGGAAAAACAGGTTGGAGGGATCCAACTGGATTCCTCAAAAATATATTATCTGTTTGTTTGTTTGTTTGTTTGCACATATGCTTTCATATATGATGTGTTAGAAAACCTGTCAATTATAATTGGTTGTTTTGATTGTTTGAAATATCACTGGGTCTTAACGTTGATTTATAAAATATCGTGAAAGAGATTTTGAGATTTAAAAGGATAATTTTATTTTCTAAAATAGAATTTGAATTTAGAATGGGCTATTTTAATTGACTATTTTAATGAATTTTGATTATTTAAAATGATTTATTTTAAATAATAATGGTGAAAATTTTATTTTCGATGAAGTTAAAACGGATAAATTTATTTTAATTATATAACGAGCCTGAAATGGCGCGGTAGTTTGAAATTTCGATTTCGAATTTCAAATGAATATACAGAATTCATTTTAAGTCTGAAATAGACGAAACCAGAAATATCGAAATCTGTTTGACGATATCTTTCTAACGGATGTAAGAAACTGAGATTTCACTTTAGAAGTTGAAAGATATGTCCAGTTTAAAATTCAAAAAAGTCGCTGTGGAATTTATATATATTTTAATATATATAAAGACCTTTTGAAAATGGACATTTTGCAAATGACCTCTGCTTTCGACGAAACCACTTTTGTTGGATCCGGGATGTCTAGTTATTGCTAGGTTTCAAAATTCATAATATTCTGAATCAATATGTGAGCCTGGCAAAGGATAACGCATTTGACCAGTTTTAGTTGATTTTAATTGACTGGAAAATGGCCATTTTTCAAACGGTCTCAGAATTTAACGAAACCAGATTTGTTAGGACCGTATCGTCAATACGAAGCTAGAAATTTTTTCAGGAATTTCTAGAGTTCGTATGTGGCCTCGGTAAATTGAAATGCACCTTCAAATTCAATATATAGAGTTATATGTTGATTTTGGCTAAAACTGATCGAAACTGTCGAATCAGCTTACGATACATATCCCATTGTGTTCGGATTGGGGGTAATTAGCTATGGATGACAGTCGGTGGGTTCGATTTGGAGTTCGAAATAAAAAGTAACTTTGTGCAACTTATTAATTAAATAATTAATTTTATTATACCCCTCTTATCTCACTTTACAGTCAACCACCCTCCCCCCTTTTTGTTCATTGATATAGAAATAAATCAAAAGAAAAAAATAGAAATAGGACGACGCACGATCGACTTCCCTCCGCCAGCCTGCCAGCGTCGCGCCGCCACTGCCAATGGCGATCCTCTCCTTCCCCATCGCCCTTCTTCCCTCTCTCTCTCTGCCCCCTCCTTCGATTTGAAGCTCCTCTGCCAAGTAACCCTCCACCATAGTCCAGCGTCGCATCCTGACGAGGCCGCCACCCAATCAGCGAACTCTAGCGACCACCTCAGTACCGTCTCCAACCCCATTTGCGTAGAGACCCTCCCCCATCGCTGAAAGAACTGTAACTTTTTATTTAATCCTCTTTCCAGTATTTATATTATATTTTATAGTGAAAAGAATTGATATATATATATATTAATTGCTTAATTAAAAATGTGATTTTATGCTTGGGCATAATTAAAAATATGATTTTTATTCTTTTGTTTAATTAAAAATATGATTTTTATTCTTTTGTTTAATTAAAAATATGATTTTTAAATAGTTGAGATTATATAAATAAGATTTTTATTGTATATATGTTGAAATAAAAATGTGATCTTTATATTGTCGAAATAAAAAAATTCGATCTTTATATTAGAAGTAGGTATAGAAAAATATAATTTTTATATAGATAGAAGCTTTATAAAAATATATGAAGTAAAAATATAATTTTATTATATTATCAGAAATATAAAAATATGATTTTTATATAATATAGAATATAAAAATGTGATTTTTGTATATGTAGCAAACACAGACGACGAAAGTGACAAAGGGCGAGCACGGTGAAAAATTTCTACATATGAAGAGTCGCGGTGTTTGGTTTAGCTAATCTGTTAGAACTACTCACCTTTAATTTAAATTTCTAGTTAAAAATATATACTAGGATGCAGACGGTGTTTAGTAGCACCCGACACCCGTCGTCCACAGACCATGGACGGCTTGTATGCTTATTTGTTTGATTTTGACGTGTAGTTGATTCTGTGATGTGATGTGAAATGGAATAAAATATTTATATAGTTAAAAATATTTTATAGTTGAAAATAGAATTTTTAACGTGTATTTAAAATGAAATAAATATAAACAAATCGGATGATTGGTTTATATACACACATTTGACTGATATTGATTGGGACGATAAATTTTACACATCGCCCAACTGCACAAATAAAATCTGTGTTTGATTGTTTGAAACCCCACAGGGGTATTGTGATAATATATGACATACACTAATCCCAATAATTAGCTGTATGTCGATCGATTGATTGACAGGCTATTATAAGCGTTGAATATTTATATTTGATGCTTATACAGTGTAGAACGCACTTTGGATGATGGTTGGATGTTTATCGTCATTGTTGTATATATGAATTTGATGAAATCCATATAACTGAAATTATATGATAATTGACTGTGTCTGATTCCGGTTCAGAATTACAGAATAATTTAAAAATAATATTCTTTGAATATTGAAATGTGAAGCCGTGTTAAATAGTTACACACCATTTTAACACGAACGGGAATTTTGTCGATTTTATAATGAATATTGAAAGTGATTTCAAAATTGAATATTTAGAAATGAATTCGAATTGAAAATGAATAGAAATGAATTCGAATTGAAATTGAATAGAAATGAATTCGAATTGAAATTGAATAGAAATGAATTCGAATAGAAATTGAATAGAAATGAATTCGAATTGAAATTCAATAGAAATGATTTCGAATTGAAATTGAATAGAAATGAATTCGAATTGAAATTGAATAGAAATGAATTCGAACTGAAATTGAATAGAATTGAATTCGAATTGAATTCGAATTGAAATTGAATAGAATTGAATTCGGATTGAAATTGAAAAGAATTGAATTCGAATTGAAATTGAATAGAAATGAATTCAAATTCAAATTGAATAAATTTAAAATTCAAATTGAATTTAAAACGAACTGAAACTGAATTAAAAATCGATTTGAATTGAAATCAATTTGAAATGAATTTAAAACGAATTTATAAGGAAAAATTCAATTTTGGTTTGAATTTGAAATGAAGTTGAAATCGTTTCGAAAATGAATTTAAAACGATTTATAAAATATGTTTTAAAAGGAAATCGATGAAATATATATAATATGTATATTTATTATATATATAATGGCCTAAATAGAACGCGTCGCGCCGCGGCAGTTCGTGAATTTCGACCGTTGACTTCGAATGGATATTACGGGAGATCCGACCGTCGGATTCTCCTAAAATCGGAACCATTGGGTTCGTATCAAAAAGAGCTTTCTAACGAATATTAGAGATTTGAAATGTAACAGTTGGATTTGGAATTATGTCCGAATCAAATTTGGAAAAGGTCGCTGTAAGTGCAGTTCAATGGCCGTTGATGGAAATCGGCTGTACGGGCCCTGATAAAATTATTAAAAAATAGTTATAATTTGTGTAAAATCATAAGAAATGATTCGTGAAGAATTGGGATGAAAAACTCTATATTTGAAAAGATAAAAATAAATTTTTATTGAAATGAACTAGTTTTGAACTAGAATTATAATTCTATTTATTTTTAAAATAAATAAAGTGGATTTGAAAGGGTTTTGAAAATAACCAGAATTTCCAATACGTGAATTGGAATGGATTTGAATCGAAATTGTCTTTGGATTATTTCAATGTTGGATTTCGTGACTATACAGATACGTTATGGGAATTTGAAAGATATATTTATATCGTTATTTCAAATACGATATTTGTTGGTCGTAGAGTTTGATATTGAATATAAGCCGATATATTTTCTGTTCAGAGCCGTGTATTTAATATCAAATGTGATTTGGGTTTGTCGTGAATGGTGTCTTCATTGACACTGTCCTTAAATCAAGTTGAGGAAAAGATTAAATCTTTTTATTTAGATTTAATGAAGTGTACCAATTAAATGGTATTTAATTGGAATTGAATTTGAATTGATTTTTGGGTTTATCGTGAACGGCTTTTTAAATAACACTTGTTCTTTAACCCGATAATTAATGTAATGTGATTTTGGGTTGTCGTGAACGGTATCTTCAATAATACTGTTCTTAGACCCAACGTAGTTAAGAAAATCAGAAACTAACTGGAGATTAGTTAAGTTGAATGGTTCCCTGGGTATTGATCTTATGTTCGTTTCGTCCTTCGGGGTTAATATTTAGGTAATTGCTCACTTGCTAATTAACGATTAGGGACTAATTGGAATGGAATGTGATTTTGGGTTTATCGTGAACCGTGTTTTAAATGACATCGGTTCTTTAACCCAGTTAAAGATTAAAACTAAGTGGAGTTTTAATGAATCTTTAATTAGATTGAAAAGATCGAGAATGGAGTATCACCAGTTTTGCTCCAAGCGATAGTTGAATCTTTAATTATATTTAAACGTGAAATGGTAATTGAATTTACCGATAACACTATGGTGTTAGAAATGAAGTATTACCAGTTTTACTTCATGGGATGAATAGGTTGGGATTGGGAAATTAAAACAAATGATTACTTCGGTAAGGTTCGTTAATCCCAACTAGTTTGAAATGATTTTCAAAGGAAGATTAAAGAATAAATTTAAAGAATTTATATTTGATAAAATTAATGGGAACCTCTCCCTAAGAATGTGAAATTTACCAACTAATTGAAGATTAGTTAAGATGAATGGTTTCATGGGTATTGATCTGATGTTGGTTTCGGCCTTCGGGTTTAATATTTAGGGAATTGTTGTCTTGCTAATTTACGGTTAGTGACTGATGAATTTTAATGAGGCTTATGTTGTGTTTGTGTAACACTTGTTTATTATATACGCGAGTTATTCGGAAAGACCGGGTTTATCCCATTCTGAATAACTGATACGACGATAAGTCGAAGGTGAAGGCGGTGGTTGAAGATCGGAGGTCTTCACGTCGTTTGGATAATTATTGATGATCTTGATTGGGCCGTACACCCAAGAGGAGGGAATCAGTTAGTGATCGTCCATACGTACTTGGAGATCGATGGATATGTGAGGTACAAGGTGCCTCCGGTTTCGTTCAGACCCAGAGCAGACATGTAAATGGACTGTGTGTCTGACATTGGATATCATTCTGTGTAATTGATAGATATCGGTTGCATGGAGTGGTTTGCCCGTGTGGCATGCTAAGATGCAAATGATCAAGGCTTCTGTTGAAAAGAAGAGTCTTGTGGTTGATGATCAAAGCACGACCTATGTGGCATAGCTTTGTGTAATGTTGATTCGCGAGCCTCACACCCCGGTTGGGAACCAGAAACGGGAGAGGACATCAGGGAGGACATGCATTTCTTTCTAGTTAGAAGTGGTGTTAGTGGTTTGACACGCCCTGACGAGTTTGACTTATGTGGTTGTTGGTTTGCTAGGCGCCTCGGATATATCGGTGACTATGTGAATCCAATGGAGTCATTCGTTGGCTCATTTACGCCCCAGAGGGTGGGGAAACGTAGTGTTCAGGCATAATAATCCACATCGGTGGACCGGCCCTGACGATCCAGGGCTTGTCTGTGCGCTTGCGTGAGGCTCGGGCTAGAGAGTCTCGAATCAGTAGAGGACGATCCCTGGCCTCAGTTCATAGATGGAAATCCAATTTCCAAATACGTAACTTTGCGGTTTTGATTGTAGAGCCTAGTATGGCGACATGATATATGGTACCCATGACGTCTATGATTGATATTTATGATTGAAATTTTTTTGACACTATACACTTATAGTAATATCAAAATAATTTGTTTTTAAACGTATCAAGCATCCTTTGGCTATTATAAGGTAAAACCCTATCCTCCGGCTTGCGTTGCATTGTGTGATGGGACCTGGGTCTTATAATAGCTTCATTTTTCTTTATTTAGATTTGCGCTGTTTGTTTTATGCACTGGTATTTTTGGGAGGAAAACCGTTCCGTGTTATACGGCGTGGTCCCTTGATTTACCTAACTTTAAAAATAAAGATTTATAACTGTTTTAGTTCTCACACCAGTCCCATGACTGACCTGGAGTTTATTGTTTTAACCTAAACTCTGGGTGCCCTTATTCTGACATGGGCAGCTAGTACTTTTGGTTTTGCAGATTTATATTCACAGGAACCTGGTTTACAGCTGGAATGATATTCGGAAAGCTCTGTATCCGTGTATTACTTCTTGTTGTGTTTTGTATTATTTTTCCGCTGCTATGTAATGTATTGTAATCTCTGATATTTTCTGTGTAATATTTATTCGTACTTTGTAAATTCTTGTATTCTGATGGAATTGTTGTAATTAACAATGAAATGTTCTTCAGTTTGCGTTCTAATTTGTCGTGTTCTCCTAACAATTAGGGGTTTCGAATGATCTTGGTCAGTTTAGCGACTGATTCGGATCGAGCGAAATTTTTGGTAGTAACATCGTGGTATCAGAGCTTTGGTTTACAAAGCTTAGAGAACAAGACACATTAGAACCAGACGAAAGAATTCATTAGAGATTGGATTAGTAATATCCAATAAGAATGACTCGTTGGAGATAGGATCAGTAGTATCCAAGAACGAGTGTGAAGAGTAGATTTTGAAAATGAAAATAAATTTTGTTTTGAAATTTAAATCGTTTTATTCGTATTTGAATATTTATTTATATTTAATTTGGACAATCCAATATATAAAGATTTTGCATATATGTCTTGCAAACGTGTATTCGAAGTTTTAATGTACTGGATAGTTATAGAATCATAATCTAGTTGCCTGGGGATATCTGGTGACGGGGCACCATCGCTAGTATTTATTTTCGAGTTTCGAAATTGAGATTTCAATATATTTCCAGTTGACTGGTGGGAGAACAGAAATTAGGTAGGGCCTATTGTTGTGTTTGTCATCAAGAACATGATTTTCTATATATGTATCAAAATTATGAATTTGAAATGATAATCAACTAATTGATTGCTGATTGTGTTGTTCGATTATTGGTTGATTAAATAAAATTTGAACCATTTAGCCAAATTGAATCAAATAGTGGGTTGTATTGAAAATTTATCGCATTT
This sequence comes from Allium sativum, assembly GCA_030737875.1. NCBI lineage: Eukaryota > Viridiplantae > Streptophyta > Magnoliopsida > Asparagales > Amaryllidaceae > Allium > Allium sativum. Next base: position 127,733,503 of record CM060910.1, read on the forward strand.
GCATGCATATACATGTACTTACATTGAACAGGTCATAGCAAGGAGGCTAGAGAAGATGAATTAAATTGTTTGCCCGACAAATAGGTACATGTTTATTGTATTTCTTGGGTTTTGGATGATTTTGTGAGCCAATTGGCTAGCCGCTTGGCTTTTTCTTTTTCTTTTGGATTGAAGAAGGCCATGGGAGGCTATATGAAATATCCCGAAAAATTTTCAAAAATTTAGGGTGTTAGCCAAATTTTTGAAGAATTTGAAAAGTTCTTAGAAACTGAAAAGTTGAAGAACTTAAGACGTAGTGAAAATACTGGAAGTTAAGTTGATTAATTAAACAACTTTCGGCTTCGTTCCTTTTCGGGGACGAAAAGTTTTAAGTGGGGGGGATTGTAATAACCCGGAAATCCAAGCCAAATTAAATTTTTTATTTTGGCTATTTTAATGAATTTTGATTATTTAAAATGAATTGTTTTAAATAATAACAAAGAAAAATTTATTTTCGTTGAAGTTAAAACGAATAAATTTATTTTAATTATATAACGAGCCTGAAATGGCGCAGTAGTTTGAAATTTCGATTTCGAATTTCAAATGAATATACAGAATTTGTTTTAAGTCGTAATCGGACGAAACCAGAAATATCGAAATCTGTTTGACGATATCTTTCTAACGGATGTAAGAAACTGATATTTCACTTTAGAAGTTGAGAGATATATCCAGTTTAAAATTCAGAAAAGTCGCTGTGGAATTTATATATATTTTAATATATATAAAGGCCTTTGAAAATGGAAATTTTGCAAACGACCCATGTTTTCGACGAAACCACTTTTGTTGGATCCGGGATGTCTAGTTATTGCTAGGTTTCAAAATTCATAATATTCTGAATCAATATGTGAGCGTGCAAAGGAAAACGCGTTTGACCAGTTTTAGTTGATTTTAATCCACTGGAAAATGGCCATTTTTCAAACGGTCTCGGAATTTGGCGAAACTGGTTTTGTTAGGACCGTATCGTCAATACGAAGCTAATAAATATTTTTTAGGAATTTCTAGAGTTTGTATGTGGCCCCGGTAAATGGAAATGTGCGTTCAAATTCAATATATAGAGTTATATGTTGATTTTGGCGAAAACTGATCGAACCAGCTTACGATATATATCCCATTGTGTTCGGATTGGCGGTAATTAGCTATGGACGACAGTCGGTGGGTTCGATTTGGAGTTAGAAATAAAAAGTAACTTTATGGAACTAATTAATTAAATAATTAATTTTATTATCCCCCCTCTTATCTCTCTTTACAGTCAACCCCCCCTTTTTGTTAATTGATATTGAAATAAATCAAAAGGAAAAAAAATAGAAATAGGACGACGCACGATCGACTTCCCTCCGCCAGCCTGCCAGCGTCGCGCCGCCACCGCCAATGGCGATCCTCTCCTTCATCGTCGCCCTTCTTCCCTCTCTCTCTGCCACCTCCTTCGATTTGAAGCTCCTCTGCCATGTAACCCACCACCATAGTCCAGCGTCGCATCCTGATGAGGCTGCCACCCCATCAGCGAACTCTGGCGACCACCTTAGTACCCTCTCCAACCCCATTTGCGCAGAGACCCTCCCCCCTCGCTGAAAGAACTGTAAAATTTTTATTTAATCCTCTTTCCAGTATTTATATTATATTTTATAGTGAAAAGAATTGATATATATATATATTAATTGCTTAATTAAAAATGTGATTTTATGCTTGGGCATAATTAAAAATATGATTTTTATTCTTTTGTTTAATTAAAAATATGATTTTAATTCTTTTTTTAAATTAAAAATATGATTTTTATTCTTTTGTTTAATTAAAAATATGATTTTTATTATATATATGTTGAAATAATAAAGTGATCTTTATAGTGTTGAAATAAAAAATTCTATCTTTATATTAGAAGTAGGTATAGAAAAATATAACTTTTATATAGAAGGAAGCTTTGTAAAAATGTATGAAGTAAAAATATAATTTTATTATATTACTAGAAATATAAAAATATGATTTTAATATAATACAGAATATAAAAATGTGATTTTTATATATGTAGCGAACATGGACGACGAAAGTGACAAAGGGCGAGCATGGCGAAGAATTTCTACATATGAAGAGTCGCGGTGTTTGCTTTAGCTAATCTGTGAGAATTCCTCACCTTTAATTTAGATTTCTAGTTAAAAATATATACTAGGATGCAGACGGTGTTTAGTAGCAGCCGACACCCGTCGTCCACTGACCATGGACGGCTTATATGCTTGTTTGTTTGATTTTGATGTGTAGTTGATTGTGTGATGTGATGTGAAGTGAAATAAAATATTTATATAGTTAAAAATATTTTATAGTTGAAAATAGAATTTTTATCATGTATTTAAAATGAAATAAATATAAACAAATTGGACGATTTGTTTATATACACAAATTTGACTGATATTGATTGGGACGATAAATTTTACACATCGCCCAACTGCACAAATAAAATCTGTATTTGATTGTTTGAAACCCCACATGGGTATTGGGATGATATATGACATACACTAATCCCAATAATTAGCTGTATGTCGATTGATTGATTGACAGGCTGTTATAAGTGTTGAACATTTATATTTGATGCTTATACAGTGTAGAATGCACTTTGGAAGATGGTTGGGTGTTTATCGTCATTGTTGTATATATGAATTTGATGAAATCCATATAACTGAAATTATATGGTAATTGACTGTGTCTGATTCCAGTTCAGAATTATCGAATAATTTAAAAATAATATTCTTTGAATATTGAAATGTGAAGCCGTGTTAAGTAGTTACACGCCATTTTAACACGTACGGGAATTTTGTTGATTTTATAATGAATATTGAAAGTGATTTCAAAATCGAATATTTAGAAATGAACTCAAATTGAAATTGAATAGAAATGAATTCGAATTGAATAGTAATGAATTCGAATTGAAATTGAATAGAAATGAATTCAAATTGAAATTGAATAGTGTGACGACCCCACATCTCGTACTGACGGTGACAAGGGTTATCTTTGGAATATAACACAAAACAGATAATAGCAGAACAGAAATAAATAATTACACCTGATAATGAAAAATAGAATATACTCGATAAACGTATTCATCAGAGTTACACATTATACAGGATCATACTTAGTACAAATACAGTTCAGCTATACATAAATGTCTACAGCAGAAAAACAAAACATAATGTACAATAGGAGCTGAACAGCATAAAAAGAGATAAATGATAGAATCCATCTTCAGCTCCAGCTATCCAGAAAAAGCCTGATAAAACCTGAATACAAGGCTCCCCGTGTAGAAAAAGGGGGCACCCGAGTTTGCAAGTGAAACAAACTATGAGTCAGTCATGGGACTGGTATGAGAAATCTACATAACACATTTACAATATGGCTAATCATAGCACCACGCCACTTTCGTGGAACAGGTTTACTCCATTGGATTGCCAGTGCTTTAAAACAAATAATTCTTTTAAACATCGCAATGCTTTTTTATAAAATGAAGCCATTATAAGACTCAGTTCCCATCACACAATGCAACGCAAACTGAAGGATAGAGTTTTTACCTTATAACGGCCAAAATATGTTTGATACGAATAAAACAAAAGCATTTGATATTATTACTAGTGTTTATATGTTTCAAAAACAATTTCAAATCATAAGTATCAATCATAGACGACATTAATGCCCCATACCACTACGTCGCCATATATAGGTATACAATCAAAATCGCATAGTCACGTTTTTGGAAATTGGATTTCTTCCATGAACCAAGGCAAAAGATAGTCCTTACTGAATTCGAGACGCTCTATCCCGTGTCTCTGGACCCAGACTCAGGTGGGCCCTTGGATCGTCAGGGCCGGTCCACCGATGTGGATTATTATGCCTAAACTCTACGTTTCCCCGCCCTTTGGGGCGTAAATGAGCCAACGAATGACACCATCGGTCCCGGATCGACCGATATAACCGAGGCGCCACGCAACAGCAACAACCACATAGGTGAAAAATAGTATAAATGTCAGCCAGTTTAAGCACTGACACCACCTCTAGCTAGAAGGAAACGCATGCCCTCCTGAGGTCCTTCTCCCGTTTCTGGTTCATACCGGGGTGTGAGGCTTGCGAATTCACGTTATACACAAAGCTACGCCACACAGGCGATGCTTTGATCATCAATTACAAGACTTTGCTTTTCAACAGAAGCCCTGATCACTGCATCTTAGCATGCCACACGGGCAATTCACACCTTGCAACTGATGGCTATCAATCACACAGAATAAATTCCAATGTCAGACACACAATCAATTTACAAGTCCATTCTGGGTCTGAACGAAACCGGAGGCACTATATACCTCGCAAACCCATCGATCTCCACGTACATCTGGACGATCACCACTCATTATCCATATTTCGGGATGCCTCCCAATCAGGACATCAGTTACCATCCAAACGAGGTGAAGATTTCCGATCTTCAACCACCATCTTCATCTTCGATTTCTTATCATTAATTTAGTTATTCAGAATGGGATAAACCGGGTCTTTCTGAGTAACTCGTGTATATAATAAACATATGCTACACAAACACAACATACGCATCATTTCAATTCAATAGCCGCTAACCGTAAATCAGTAAGAGAACGATTTCCCAAATATTAACCCCGAAGGCCGAAACCAACATCAGATCAAAACCCAGGAAACCGTTCAACTTAGCCAACCTTCAGTTAGTTTCTAAATTTCACATCCATATCATTTATAATATTTTATAATTATTTATCGCTATTTTTATTTATTTTAAAATAGCCAATTTATTCAAACGACGCTTCGGTCCCTAACGCGGACGTGACGCTATTTTTCTTCAGATTTGATTTACAAATATTTGAAAATATAACCGTTGGATCTTCACAAAATTTATATCATTAGAAAGATCTTTTCAAAACGAATCCAACGGTTCCAGTTTTGGGAAAATCCGACGGTCAGATCTCCCGGTACAATCGTTTGAAGATTCGATTTCAAAATACGAACTGCAGCGTCGTTATTCGATTGAATTTAATTATTTATATATATATATATATATATATATATATATATATATATATATATTTAATCGATTCTGGCGCTGTTTTTCTTCAGATTTGAATTAAACATTCCATACAATCCAACTGTTGGATCTTTACAATGTTGGTGTCGTTGGAAAGATATTTCCAAAGCGAACCCAACGGTTTCGGTTTTGGGAAAATCCGATGGTCGGATCTCCCGCACTAATCGTTTGAAATCACGGTTTCGAAATTCGAACCGCAGCTTTGTTATTCGATTTATTTTAATTATATTTATATATTTATTTATAAATATAATTGATTCTTCGATTTTAAAACTATATGCTTTTCATACATTTGATAAAAATGATATTTTTATCCAACAAACATTTATTTCAACATTTCACTATTTTTAACAATTCATGTATGTAATAAAAATGTGATTTTTAATGTAAAACTATTTATTTCAAAACACGACTATTTTATATAGTTCATATAGATGATAAAGATATGATTTTTATTATAACACAATTTCTTTCGAACCCGAATACCATTCAACACATGAATTTCTATTCAACGAATGAATTTCTATTCAAACATGAATGTTTTCTGGGGTTCGTATATATATATATATATATATATATATATATATATATATATATATATATATATACATACAATAAAAAGGTGATTTTTATATTGTTAAAATAGTTTATTTAAAACACGGATACCGTTCAACACATGAATTTCTACTCAACGAATGAATTTCGATTCAACACATGAATGTTTTCTATAGTTTGTATATATAGAGTAGAATGTGATTTTTATTGTCAAAACAATTTATTTAAAACACGAATACCATTCAACACATGAATTTCTATTCAATGAATGAATTTCGATTCAACACATGAATGTTTTCTATAGTTTGTATACATGTAATAAAAATGTGATTTTTATTGTCAAAACAATTTATTTAAAACACGAATACCATTCAACACATGAATTTCTATTCAACGAATGAATTTAGTTTCAATAAATGAAAATAATTCTAACACATGAATATTATTCAAAATTTCGGCAGCATAACGGCAGGGTAGTTAAAACCGGGGCCGTCCCTAGTACGGCTCCTCGCTCTACCTTAAAGCCTCGCAGCTTTTGACAATGGGGATTTCATGCATCTAGTTCGCACGCAGGCGTCATGTATATTTTTTTCCATTTCCACAAACTAATCCTATGTGGTTTCAACCAAATATTTCTCAACCACAAATGGGTATTTTTCAACCACAATCAATCAATTTCAACCACAAACATTTCTAATCAACCATTTGTAATCAATCAATTTTCACACCAATCACAACCAATAAATATCGTCCATGGTTTGTGGACGAGGGTCGTATATATATATATTTTTATATATAAGCATTTCACTTCTATTTCAACATATATATAATTTTTACAACGCATATATAACTTATATATCGAACGTACAACTTATACACTGCTTATACAAGAGGTGTACAACCCTTATATAACTCATACATCGACTATATAATTGATACATCGTCGTTTATAATTTAGAAATCTCACCTTGGGTTCCACTCCACCAAAAATAGCAGAAGGCTTAGAAAAATATGCGATCTCCTCTAGAATGTAGAAGACGTCCACACGAGTCCACTGCCTCTTGTTTCACTGAATTTCGTCAAGAAATGTAAAAGATATGATTTTTATAGTGAAATCAAAAACCGTAGCGCTTTAAACTGCTATTAAATAGTTTAAAATAGTTTCAGCCGTATACCTCCTTGAAGCTTCAAAACTAGGTTATCGTTTTTTGTTCAATCCGTGCAACTATATGACGAACGGCCTGCGCCACCTTGAAGGGCTAGGAGTGGCGCGCCTGCACCTCTGACAACGGTGAACTCGGTGGTCAGAATCAGGCGGGGCGGCGGTCGAAAGTGGTGAACTTTGGAGGGCTCGTTCTCGCGATTCACCAGACGAGAGGGGGTGCCACGACCATGAATTTGAAGCTTGAGGGGAGCTCTTCAAAAAACCCAACTGGGTCGAAGGCTATCGGTGCGTGTAGTAGGAGAAAACGAGGGGGAAAGCTTTGAAGAACTTACGCCGTGGGCGGTTTAGAGATCGGGGAGAGAGAATGTTTTTCTGACCAGTGAATTTTTTTTATTTATATATTTTAAAATCTCCAAAATACCCTCTTTCACACACGAACACCAATCCAAACCCAATGAATGTCGTCCCTAGCATTTTATCCCCATTCCGAACACAATGGGATATGTTTCGTAGGCACATTAGACTGTTTCTGTCAGTTTTCCTTCAATTTAAAATATATAACATTCAATATTCGATTTGATCGTACATTTCAATTTGCCAGGGCCACAAACTGATTCTAAAAATTCCAAAAAAATAAATCTAGCTATGTTTTGACGATACGGTCCTAACAAAACTAGTTTCTTCGAATTCTGAGACCGTTTGAAAAATGGCCCATTTCTGGTCGATCCAATTTAACTATAATTGACCAAAACACATTTTTCATTGCCACGCTCACATACTAGCTTCAGAAATAATGAAATTTGAAACCTCGTAATAATTTAACATCCCGGATCCAACAAAAGTGGTTTCGTCGAATTCCGAGGACGTTTGCAAAATGGCCATTTTCACGAGCTATATAATTTCTATAGCGACCTTTCTGAAAATTCATTTGGCCATAACTTTTGCTTCCCACCATGAAACTACGATTTTTTAGATTCGTTAGAAATTTATTCACTAAAAGATTTAAATATTTTTGGTTTCACTCAAATCCGTTTTGTTTTGCACCCGGTATAGTCAGGCAAAGTTTGAATTCAAATTTTGAAAATACCGCGCCATTCCAGGCCTTGTTTATAATTAGAATTAATTATATTTATTTTCAAACGTCGATTCAAACTTACTTTTCATCATTATTATTTAAAATATTTATTTAAATATTTAAAATCCACTAAAATAGCCAATTTAAATTTTTTAAATTGGTTCAGATTTTCCGGGGCGTTACTGTGACGGCCCGCCCCGCACCAGCCTGCATTTCCTCCGAAAGTGCGCTATACACATGCCCGACTAGCACGGGACGGTCGTCAGAAGAAAGGAAAGAAGGTAACGAACTAACCAAGAACCTGTAGAATGTCTCATAGCGCATGGAGTAAAATATAATAATAATAACATACTTGACATAAAACAGGTGAGACAGTGCATAAGCTGATAACTAAAATCAACATCAACATCAGAGCAGCGGAAATCCAAATACAGCTTATTACAACTTTCCAAATTTACTGTCTCTAAACCAAAGAAAGCTAAAGTAGAAGATGCACCACTAATGCCCAAGCAGTGATCTTCAACAACACAGGGAGAATACTATATATATATTACATGGAAGCCTACTGCTCGTCTCCGGATCATCTACCCGTGCATCACCAGCTAACCTGTCTCTAGTCTGCTCGTTTGAACACCCAGAGTAATAAGAGGAGACATAAAACTCTGGGTTAGACATAAAGCCTGGTATGAGCAATTAGCATCTAAATAGAACAATAACAGGTATACTAAACCATACTTGAACCTGGACCTGCGACCTAAGAGTTAGTACCACATACCGTACAGTACTCTAAGGTGCCATAATAAATAGTGTAAAGAATACGGGGGTGGGGTGTGCATGTCATAATGATAGCAAACAAATCAACCATAGCAACCATCCTCACATCCCTCACTCAGTGCGTAAAGCATACGATGTCCACCACTGTCAATCACTAGACCCATCGAAGTAGTGACGGAGTTCAACTTGTACAACTACTGCTACTACCAAGTTTACCACATGGAATCATGACCAAATCTTTACAAATGACCCCGCTTCATTGGTTTATAGCCCTTTAGTCGTACCTAGGCCACTGCGGCCCTGAATCCGTTCACACACTTCCCATACATAGCGATCCAAAGTCATAAACATCGACTGCCCCTTGGCACACGTCCCGCAGCTAAGCCCAATCATGAAGTGAAATCATCGATTCCCAACTGGATCCTGAGCCCTAACTTCCCATATTGGACTACCTTTGCATCTCGGGTTATTGGTCAATACTGGGTCGGGTTGGGTTTCCCTCCTAGCCATCGGTTCGGGTCGGGTGTCCAATCTGAGTCGGGTTGGTGTGTTGTCTTCCCCTGTAGCGGTTCGGTTCGGGTTTCCAGCATTGTATCGGTTCGGTTCGGGTGCCCTCCTCCGGGTCGGGTCGGGTGCCATCTCCCTTCCAGTTCATGCTTCCGCTCCGATCCGCTCCCTCGTTCTTCACGTGCTCCGATCCGATCCCTCCTCCATCCAATCCGATCCCAGTTCAATTAGCGTGGCCTTCCTTCTTGCCGGTTCTCCCAAGTGTCAAGTTCCGATCCGAGCCCCTCGTCCCTAAGTCGATCCGATCCCCAGCTTAACCAACATGGCCTTCCTTTTTTCCAAGCCTCTTTTGTGCCAGACTCCAGTTCGGGTCGGGTTCCTTGCCCAGGTCTCCAATCCGATCCGAGCCCCTATCCGATCCGATCCGAAACCTTGCACAAATTTCTGCAACATTTTCCAGCAACTTGTTTACGCCATTCGATGACGTTTTCAACAAATCTAACTATACTAATCAATCACAAATCATCCCAAACAGTCATAGCAACATAACAAACTAACCACAAACACCAAAACAATGAACTTACATGTCAAAATGGATCAAATATACCCAAAACCCCTTGTTTTCCCTTAAGCATGTTTATGTAAAACTAATCATAGGGTTAACAGAACTTAACCAAATTAAACCAAATTTGTACCAGAGGCATAAAATATTATTTTCGAATTTATAGATATTTTTCCAGAATTTATTAGTGTATAATTTCGCTAATCTTCACTAATTACCCTGAATTAACTGTAATTAGTGTCAAAACGATGCTAATCACTCACCTTGGCCACAAACGAAATTCTCAAAATTGAAACCTTGCTGATTTGGGCGAATACTGATGTCTAACAGCATCTCTAGCCTTGCTTTCGTGTTTCCTCTCCTTAATTTGATGTAGATTAAGCCAAAACTTGATTAGAAAGTTATTAGAAGGTGATTTGGGTGTTGGAGGCCATTGCTACGGTTGCAAGAAAGAAAATTGCCGCTGGGAAATGAGGATAATATCGTTCTCTAACTGATTTCAGCCTCCTCCTTACCCTAATCCCAAAATCCCCCATTGGGCCTAGCTGTTAATCACCCGGTTAAGCCCAATTAAGTTGTTTTTGACCATCTGAAACTTGTTTCAGCCATATCTCCCAAACGGTGAGTCCGTTTGGCTAATGTGACCACTCCACGGAATTTTAAACCATCATCCAGAGCCAATGGAAGTGGTTTAAGGTCAAAATTCCTTTCCAGTCAAAAGTTATGGCCAAAACAGTGCCAATTAGGGGTAAAATGGTCATATAAAAATCGGGAAAAATCATGAACATGGCAAATGACCCCAATAGTCGTCTCCCAAAGTTACATGACCATACGAATTCATATATGAAAGAAACAAATATTTTACGGTCCTATGATGCGTAGAATACGGGTCGTTACACTCTCCCCCCCTTAAGAAATTTCGTCCCCGAAATTCCTTAACCCAAAACATACAAAAGATCCCGCATGCCTAACAACTACAAACAACAATCAAACATGCAAAACAAGCAAACAAGCCTATCCTAGCATGAGGAAAACTAAATCGAAGTCAAAATCTTACCAGGCAAAGAGTTCTGGGTACGTCTCCCTAATGTTCTCATCTGTCTCCCAAGTGCAATCATTATCGTCCTCGCTTCACTGAACCTTGACTAGCTTCACCTCCTTCCTTCGAAGTTGCTTCATGTCATGCTCAACAATACGGGCCGGCTTGCGGTTCCCAACCGCCTCGGGTTCTACTTCAAAGTCCTCTAACTGATCAGGTGAAATAGTCATATCTGGGTCGTGAACGAACTTCCTTAGTTGGGAAACATGAAATACATTGTGAACTCCCGCCATCTTCTCTGGTAAGTCAATTCTGTATGCCAAATTCCCGACTAGTTCAAGAAAAGGGAATGGGCCAACAAATCTTGGTGCCAACTTGCCTCTCCTGCCAAATCGTATTATGCTCTTCAACGGAGAAATCATGACAAACAGCAAGTCGCCAACGGAAAATTTTAAGTCTCTTCTCCTCTTATCAGCATAACTCTTCTGCCTATCTTGGGCAGCCTTCATTCGTTGTTGAATGATCTTGATCTTATCTGAAGTTTCCCTCACCACATCTGGTCTAAGCATAAACTTCTCGCCAGACTCTATCCAACATGATGGTGAGTTGCACGGTCTTCCGTACAAAGCTTCAAATGGAGCCATACTGGATTGGTAGCTATTATTATATGCAAACTCTACTAGATGCAAATGGTCATCCCATGATCCACCAAAATCCAATATACATGCTCTCAAGAGATCTTCCAAAATACGATTCACCCTCTCTGTCTGACCGTCGGTCTGAGGATGATATGCGGTACTGAGATGTAACTCTGACCCTAGAGCCTCTTGTAAGCTCTTCCAAAACCCACTAGTGAACAACGGGTCTTGGTCACTCACAATGCTTTTAGGTACTCCATGAAATCTCAATACCCACTTCATATACAATTCTGCCAACTTGGCTGCCGTTCTAGTCGATTTGACTGGTATAAATCTTGCACTTTTAGTCAATCGGTCCACAATCACCCAAATGCTATCATGTCCCGATCTAGTCCTTGGTAAACCATCGATGAAATCCATCGAGACTTGCTTTCATTTCCATTCGGGAATTTCTAAGGGCTGTAACAACCCACTAGGCTTCTTTTGCTCGACTTTAACTAGCTGGCAATTCATGCATTTGGATATAAACCTCCCAATGTCTCTTTTCATCCCTTCCCAGTAGTAGGTCTGCTTCATGTCTCAATACATCTTATTACCACTGGGGTGTATAGTCAGTTTTGAATGATGACACTCTCTAAGCACTTCATCCCTCAATCCATTGACATTGGGTACAACAAGCTTTCCATTCTTTCTAAGCTATCCTTCTCGATCAAGCCCATACCTGTTCATCTCCTCATCGATACCCACCTCTAACTTGGAGATGCTTTCCAATAGGTTAGGATCGTCCCTTTGACTAGAGCCGATCCGCTCAATCAAAGTGGGTCTGATCGTCAAACTTGCAAACATTTCTGGATCCAATTCGCACTTTGGTCTGAAATCAAACCCCGCGATATACTCTAGTTGCTCCCATTCAAGGAACATAGCCCCTAAACTGGCATGTCTTCTACTCAACGCATCGGCTACCGCATTGCCCTTTCCAGGTGTATATGCGATATCAAAATCATAGGAAGCCAAGAATTCTAACCACCATTGTTGCCAGAGATTTAGATCCTTCTGGGAGAAGAGATACTTCAACGACTTATGATCAGTAAACAGCTCAAATCTTTCTCCCAAGAGATAGTGTCTCCACATCTTCAATGCGAACACGATCGCTGCCAATTCCAAATCATGGGTAGGGTATCTCTTCTCGTGCGGTTTCAATTGCCGACTTGCATAATAAGCTACAACCCTACCACCTTGCATCAATACAGCACCCAGTCCGGTACCACATGCATCCGTGTATACCGTCATCTCTTCATTCCCCTTAGGAATGACTAACACTGGTGCGCTTGTCAACTTGTCCTTTAGAATCTTGAATGCATTCTCGCACTTTTCATCCCAGACAAAAGCTTGATTCTTCTTGGTCAACTAGGTCAATGGTGCTGCTATCTTGGAGAAACCTTGGATAAACATACGATAATATCCAGCTAACCCCAAGAAACTTCTTACATCTGTTGCATTCTTGGGCATAGGCCAATCATGTACCGTAGCCACCTTCGCCGGGTCCACGGTAATACCATTCTCTGATACAACATGGCCCAAGAACCTCACTTCCCTCCTCCAGAAGTGACACTTAGAAAACTTTGCTTTCAATTGGTGTTTTCCCAACACCTCCATCACTATTTTTAAATGTTCCTTCTGTTCTTCCACTGTCCTCGAATAGAACAAAATATCATCAACGAACACAAGGAAGAACCTATTCAACTGATCTCTGAATACCTTATTCATAAGATCCACAAAATATGCTGGGGCATTGGTCAGCCCGAATGGCATGACCAACCACTCATAAAATCCAGACGGCGTTCGAAATGTCGTTTTAGCTATACTCTCAACTTCCACTCTAAGCTGATGAAAACTTGTCGCGAGATTCAACTGAGAAAATTTTCTCGCGCCACTCAACTGATCGAACAAATCATCTATCCGCGGTAGAGGATACTTGTTCTTCCTCGTCACTTTATTCAACTCGCGGTAGTCTACACACAAATGAAGGGAACCATCCGCCTTGGTAGCAAACACAACTGGTGCTCCCCATTCAGAAACACTCCTTCTGATAAATCCCTTCTTCAAAAGATCGCTGACTTGCACCTCGAGCTCTCGTTGCTCCCTTGGTGCCATACGACGAAGTGGCATCACTATAGGTCTGGCATCTTTTACCAAATAAATACGGAACTCAATCTCTCGATGTGGTGGAAGCCCGGTCACTTCTTCGAAAACATCCGGATACTAGCCAACCACGGGCAAACCTGACAACTCACTATGCGGAATGTCGAGGGAGTTTAGAAAACTAGCCAATACCCCCTCACTGGTTAGACCACCAAACACTATCCTCCGCCCATCATCCGCTCTAGCTGTCACCAAAAAGCCCTCACAGTCTACCACCACCCCGTATCTTCGGAGCCAATCTACTCCCAAAATAATGCCAAACGCAGTAAAGCCCAAAACAAAGCAATCACAAACAAACATGCATCCATGACTCGATAAGACCACATTACGACAAATCATGCTAAGGCTAGTCGAACCACCAATCGGGTTTGTCACTACTAAAGGTCTATCGACAATCTCGGGCTCCAATCCCAACCTATCTACCAGGTCACTAGATATGAAAGAACTGGAAGCTCCGGTATCAAACAAAACTCTAACAGGAACATCATAAACAGAAAGCATACCTTGAATGACGACATTCTTTCCCTTCTCCGCCGCAGTTAGGGCATTCGACGAAGAAGGAATAGCATTAAGGGCGTAGTCTTTCACCATTTGATTTTCTCTAGGGGGTTGCGGACACTTGTCCTTGTGATGTCCCATTTGGCCACAGTTGAAGCACTTCCTGTCCGCTGGCTTGGCCCGACAATTACTAGCATAATGGCCTTTCTTACCACAGCTGAAGCACTCAACATCTTGCTTATTCTTTTTCTTCTGGCCATCCTTAGTCTGATTCTGCTTTCTCTTATTCTGGGAACCACCCTTGCCTCCACCACTTGCTTATGGCTTTGGCTCATCTGCGGATGCAACCTCAGTCTTCGGCTTAGGGTAGAGACTATCTGATCTCAATGCCTTCCCCACAATCGGTTCAAACGTCTCATCGATGTGGTTAATAAGCCTTTCCCCCAAGTACAGATCCAAACCAATTATGAATTTCTCATTCTTCTTCTCGGCAGTACCAATAAGAGATAACCCATATTTTGACAAAGTGTCGAATTCAGCAATATACTCCGAGACAGCTCTGCCATTCTGCTTGAGCTCCAAAAATTTCTTAAACAGCACTGACTTCTGAGCAGCTGGAATGAACTTCTCGCTAAAATGAACCTTAAACTGCTCCCAAGTAATCTGATCTTCGGGAGTAGCTGCCTTTATAGCATTCCACCAATTCATTGCCCGCCCTTGCAGCTGACGGGACACTAGCCTTCTCCTCATCGCATCCTCGATACCCAAATCCTCGAAGATACGTTCGCAACTATCCAACCAATCCTGAACATCCGTAGCCGACTCCGTTCCGTGGAACGGCTTCCCACCAAGGCTAGTATAATCGTTATTCAGCTTGGCGAAGTCGACTCTCGGCGCCTGCACTATTGGGCCACCACCATTTCCACCATTGGGAGCTGCCCTCTGCACATCCCTAAGCATCTCTCTCATGAGGTCAGTAAACATCGTCCTTATGTCAGCAACATTCCCATTATTGGCCCCTCTACCGGTACCTCTAGCATATCGGCTCATCGTCAATCTAAAAAAAGAAATGATTAACGACCCAGTGCAGTACGACTTCATCCTTATGCTAATAATAGTATATATATATAGCTTTTGAAAACCAAAGTAATCACAAATACGCTCTCTCGTATACGTATACTATCTCTCCCTGATAACTTCCCTAGGTTAACTACACAACCTAGAGCTCTGATACCAAGTGTGATGGCCCGCCCTGCACCAGCCTGCATTTCCTTCGAAAGTGCGCTGTACACATGCCCGACTAGCACGGGACGGTCGTCAGAAGAAAGGAAAGAAGGGAACGAACTAACCAGGAACCTGTAGAATGTCTCACAGCACAAGGAGTAAAATATAATAATAATAATATACTTGACATAAAACAGGTGAGACAGTGCATAAGCTGATAACTAAAATCAACATCAACATCAGAGCAGCGGAAATCCAAATACAGCTTATTACAACTTTCCAAATTTACTGTCTCTAAACAAAAGAAAGCTAAAGTAGAAGATGCACCATAATGCCCAAGCAGTGATCTTCAACAACACAGGGAGAATAATATATATATTACGTGGAAGCCTCCTGCTCGTCTCCGGATCATCTACCCGTGCATCACCAACTAACCTGTCTCTAGTCTGCTCGTGTGAACACCTAGAGTAATTTGAGGAGACATAAAACTCTGGGTCAGACAGAAAACCTGGTATGAGCGATAAGCATCTAAACAGAACAATAACAGGTATACTAAACCATACCTGAACCTGGACCTGCAACCAAAGAGTTAGTACCACATACCGTACAGTACTCTAAGGTGGCATAATAAATAGTGTAAAGAATACGGGGGTAGGGTGTGCATGTCATAATGATAGCAAACAAATCAACCATAGCAACCATCCTCACATCCCTCACTCAGTGCGTAAAGCATACGATGTCCACCACTGTCAATCACTAGACCCATCGAAGTAGTGACGGAGTTCAACTTGTACAACTACTGCTACTACCAAGCTTACCACATGGAGTCATGACCAAATCTTTACAAATGACCCCACTTCATTGGTTTATAGCCCTTTAGTCGTACCTAGGCCACTGCGGCCCTGAATCCGTTCACATATTTCCCATACATAGTGATCCAAAGTCATAAACATCGACTGCCCCTTGGCACACGTCCCGCAGCAAAGCCCAATCATGAAGTGAACTCATCGGTTCCCAACTGGATCCTGAGCTCTAACTTCCCATATTGGACTACCTTTGCATCTCGGGTTATTGGTCAATACTGGGTCAGGTCGGGTTTCCCTCTTAACCATCAGTTCGGGTCGGGTGTCCATTCTGAGTCGGGTCGGTGTGTTGTCTTCCCCTGTAGAGGTTCGGTTCGGTTTTCCATCATTGTATCGGTTCGGGTCTGGTGTCCTCCTCCGGGTCGGGTCGGGTGCCATATCCCTTCCAGTTCGTGCTTCCGCTCCAATCCGCTCCCTCGTTCTTCACGTGCTCCGATCCGATCCCTCCTCCTTCATCGGATCCGATCCCATTTCAATTAGCGCGGCCTTCCTTCTTGTCGGTTCTCCCAATTGTCAAGTTCCGATCCGAGCCCCTCGTCCCTAAGTCGATCCGATCCCCAGCTTAACCAACAAGGCCTTCCTTTTTGCCAAGCCTCTTTTGTGCCAGACTCCAGTTCAGGCCGGGTTCCTTGCCCAGGTCTCCAATCTGATCCGAGCCCCTATCCGATCCGATCTGAAACCCTACACAACTTTCTGCAACTTTTTCCATCAACTTGTTTATGCCATTCGACGACG
Organism: Allium sativum; assembly: GCA_030737875.1. Lineage (NCBI taxonomy): Eukaryota > Viridiplantae > Streptophyta > Magnoliopsida > Asparagales > Amaryllidaceae > Allium > Allium sativum. The sequence continues at coordinate 127,750,459 of CM060910.1, forward strand.
TTTTCGACAAATCTAGCTATACTAATCAATCACAAATCATCCCAAACAGTCATAGCAACATAACAAACTAACCACAAACACCAAAACAATGAATTTACATGTCAAAATGGATCAAATATACCCAAAACCCCTTACTTTCCCTTAAGCATGTTTAAGTAAAATTAATCATAGGGTTAACAGAACTTAACCAAATTAAACCAAATTTCTAACAGAGGCATAAAATGTTATTTTCGAATTTATAGATATTTTTCCAGAATTTATTAGTGTATAATTTCGCTAATCTTCACTAATTACCCTTAATTAACTGTAATTAGTGTCAAAACGATGCTAATCACTCACCTTGGCCACAAACGAAATTCTCAGAACTGAAACCTTGCTGATTTGGGCGAATACTGATGTCTAACAGCAGCTCTAGCCTTGGTTTCGTGTTTCCTCTCCTTAATTTGATGTAAATTAAGCCAAAACTTGATTAGAAAGTGATTAGAAGGAGATTTGGGTGTTGGAGGCCATTGCTAGGGTTGCAAGAAAGAAAATGGCGGCTGGGAAATGAGGATAAGATCATTCTCTAACTGATTTCAGCCTCCTCCTTACCCTAATCCCGAAATCCCCCATTGGGCCTAGCCGATAATCACCCGGTTAAACCCAGTTAAGCTGTTTTTGACCATCTGAAACTTGTTTGTAACGACCCGCATTCTACGCATCATAGGATCGTAGAATATTTATTTCTGTCACATACAAAGTCGTATGGTCATGTAACTTTGGGAGACGACTATTGGTGTCATTTCCCATGTTCATGATTTTTCCCGATTTTTAAATGACCATTTTACCCCTAGTTGGCACTGTTTTGGCCATAACTTTTGACTAGAAAGGAATTTTGACCTGAAACCACTTCCATTGGCTCCGGATGATGGTTTCTCTTTCCGTAGAGTGGTCACATTAGCCAAACGGACTCACCGTTTGGGAGATATAGCTGAAACAAGTTTGAGATGGTGAAAAACAGCTTAATTGGGCTTAACCGGGTGATTAGCAGCTAGGCCCAGAGGGGAATTTCGGGTTTAGAGGTATAGGAGGACTGATTAGGGTTAGGTTATCACTTTCATTTCAGTTTTGAGCCGCCACAAACCTCCTTGAGACCTTAGTAATGGCTTCCATCCTCTAAAACCACTCCAAAACACATGTTTAGTGAAGATTAAGCCTAAACTACATCAAAGCAAGGCCAAATAGCAACAAAGCAAGGTTGGAGCTGCTGCTATACATAGGAATTCGACCCAAACAGAGAGTATTTCAGATTTGGTGTTCCGTTTGTGGCCAAGGTGAGTGATAGTATCGTTTTGACACTAATTACAGTTAATTAAGGGTAATTAGTGAAGATTAGCGAATTTATACGTAAATGAATTCTGGAAAAATTCTTAAAATTCTAAAATAATGTTTTAAGGCTCTGTTAGAAATTTGGGTTAATTTCGATGTGTTTTGCTAATCGTATGCTTAAACATGATTAAGAGGGATTATAGGAAAATGTGAAGTTTTAGTCACTTTTGATCCCTTTTGATTCATTTGAATTGTTGTCTGCTGTTTGTGGTTGCTATGACTCTATGGTATGTTTTATGATTGATTAGAATAGTTAAATTGGTCGAAAACGTCGTCGAATGGCGTAGAAAGCTCGTTGGAAGGTTGCAGAAATGTGCAGGTCCCGAACCGGTTCGGATCGGAGCAGGGGTCGGATCGGGCTAGTGAACTGACCAAGGGAATCCGAACTGGATTGGGACTTGTCACATAGAAGACTTGGCAAAAAGGAAGGCCGTTTCCTTAGAGTTGGAGTGGACAAGGGGATCGGATCGGAAGGGTAATTGAAGCCAGATCGGATCGGCTCAAGAATGGAAGGCTACGACTAGAGTAAGGCGAAGTGATCGGATCGGATCGGAGTAGATGGAAACGAGGGAGCTGATTGGAGAAGGAGCATGAGCTGGAGGAGGACAGCACCCCGACCCGACCCGGAGGAGGACACCGACCCGACCCGGAGTGAAGCACCGGACCCGAATCGAATGGAAGATAACAAGGATGGAGGACCGACCCGAACCGACGCTACCGAACCGAACCGAGTTCTAGGACTGTTACTGCACGTCAACTTTTCTGAAGACCCACTCCAATTCGATCAAAACCCGAGATGCAAAGGAAGTCCAGATGAGAAGTTAGAGCTCAAGATTTAGATGGGAATCAATGAGTTCGCTTCATGGTTGGGCTTTGCTGCGGGGCGCGTGCCAAGGAGTTATCGACGTCTATAGCTTTGGACCACTATGGTAGGAGGTACGAAGGCGGATTCAGGGCCATTATGGCATCGGTAGAACCAAGGGCTACGACCAATGAAGTGGGTCATTGAAATGTTTGGTCATGACTCCAAGTGTTTGGCTTGGTCACAGCGGGGTTTCTACAAGTCGGGATTCGTCGTTACCTCATTTTGTCTAGTGTTCCAAAGTAGTAGATATCGTATACTTTACGCACTGAGTGAGAGACGTGAGGATGGTTGCTATGCTTGATTGTTTGACATACACACCCCACCCCCGTATTCTTACACTATTCATTATGGCACCTTAGAGCATTGTACGGTATGTGGTACTAACTCTTTGGTTGCAGGTCCAGGTTCAGGTATGGTTTAGTATACCTGTTATTACTCTGTTTAGATGCTTATCGCTCATACCAGGCTTTATGTCTGACCCAGAGTTTTATGTCTCCTCTTATTACTCTGGGTGCTCACACGAGCAGACTAGAGACAGGTTAGCTGGTGATGCACGGGTAGATGATCCAGAGACGAGCAGGAGGCTTCCACGTACTACATACATAATATTCTCCCTGTGTTGTTGAAGATCACTGCTTGGGCATTGTTGGTGTATCTTCTACTTTAGTTTTCTTTTGTTAGAGACAGTAAATTTGGAAAGTTGTAATAAGCTGTATTTGGATTTCCGCTGCTCTGATGTTGACATTGATTATTAGTTATCAGCTTATGCACTGTCTCGTCTGTTTTATGTCAAGTACGTTATTATTATATTTTATCCCATGCGCTGTGAGACATTCTACAGGTCCCTTGATTAGTTTATTCTCTTCTTTCCTTTCTTATGACGACCGTCTTGTGCTAGTCGGGCATGTGTACAGCGCACTTTTGGGAGGAAATGCAGGCTGGTGCGGGGCGGGCCGTCACACTTGGTATCAGAGCTCTAGGTTGCGTAGTTAACCTAGGGAAGTTATCAGGGAGAGATAATACACGTATACGAGAGAGCGTATTTGTGATTACTTTGGTTTTTAAAAGCTATATATATATATATATATATACTATTAGTAGTATAAGGATGAAGTCGTACTGCACTAGCACCACTATGGAGTCGTTAATCGTTTCCTTTTTCAGATTGACGATGAGCCGATATACTAGAGGTGCTGGTAGGGGAGCCAATAATGGGAATGCTGCTGACATGAGGACGATGTTCACTGACCTCATGAGAGAGATGCTTAGAGATGTGCAGAGGGCAGCTCCCAATGGTGGAAATGGTGGTGGTCCAATAGTGCAGGCGCAGAGGGTCGACTTCGCCAAGTTGAATAAGGATTATACTAGCCTTGGTGGGAAGTCGTTTCATGGAACGGAGTCGGCCACGGATGTTCAAGATTGGTTGGATAGTTGCGAACGTATCTTCGAGGATTTGGGTATCGAAGATGCGATGAAGAGAAAGCTAGCGTCCCGTCAGCTGCAAGGGCGGGCAATGAATTGGTGGAATGCTATAAAGGCAGCCACTCCCGAAGATCAGATTACTTGGGAGCAGTTTAAGGCTCGCTTTAGTGAGAAGTTCATCCCAGCTGCTCAGAAGTCAATGCTGTTTAAGAAATTCTTGGAGCTCAAGCAGAATGGTAGAGCCGTCTCGGAGTATATCGCTGAATTTGACACTTTGTCAAAATATGGATTATCTCTTATTGATACTGCCGAGAAAAAGAATGAGAAATTCATAACTGGTTTGGATCAGTACTTGGGGGAAAAACTTATTAACCACATCGATGAGACATTTGAGTCGATTGTGGGGAAAGCGTTAAGATCAGAGAGCCTCTACCCTAAGTCGAAGACTGAGGTTGCATCCGCAGATGAGCCAAAGCCACAAGCTAGTGGTGGAGGCAAAGGTGGTTCCCAGAATAAGAGAAAGCAGAATCAGGCTAAGGATGGCCAGAAGAAAAAGAATAAGCAGGATGTGGAGTGCTTTAGCTGTGGTAAGAAGGTCCATTATGCTAGTAATTGTCGGGCCAAGCCAGCGGATAGGAAGTGCTTCAATTGTTTCCAATTGGGACATCACAAGGACAAGTGTCCACAGCCCCCTAATGAAAAGCAAATGGTGAAAGCATACGCCCTTAATGCTATTCCTTCTTCGTCGAATGCCCCAACAGCGGCGGAGAAGTGAAAGAATGTCGTCATTCAAGGTATGCTTTCTGTTTATGATGTTCCTGTTAGAGTTTTGTTTGATACCGGAGCTTCCAGTTCTTTCATATCTAGTGACCTGGTAGATAGGTTGGGATTGGAGCCCGAGATTGTCGATAGACCTTTAGTAGCGACGAACCCGATTGGTGGTTCGACTAGCCTTAGCATGATTTGTCGTAATGTGGTCTTATCGAGTCATGGATGCATGTTTGTTTGTGATTGCTTTGTTTTGGGCTTTACTGGGTTTGGCATTATTTTGGGAGTAGATTGGCTCCAAAGATACGGGGTGGTGGTAGACTGTGAGGGCTTGTTGGTGACAGCTAGAGCGGATGATGGGCGGAGGATAGTGTTTGGTGGTCTACCCAGTAAGGGGGTATTGGCTAGTTTTCTAAACTCCCTCGACATTCCGCATAGTGAGTTGTCAGGTTTGCCCGTGGTTGGCCAGTATCCGGATGTTTTCGAAGAAGTGACCGGACTTCCACCACACCGAGAGATTGAGTTCCGTATTGATTTGGTAAAAGATGCCAGACCTATAGTGATGCCACTTCGTCGTATGGCACCAAGAGAGCAGCGAGAGCTCGAGGTGCAAGTCAGCGATCTTTTGAAGAAGGGATTTATCAGAAGGAGTGTTTCTGAATGGGGAGCACCAGTTGTGTTTGCTACCAAGGCGGATGGTTCCCTTCGTTTGTGTGTAGACTACCGCGAGTTGAATAAAGTGACGAGGAAGAACAAGTATCCTCTACCGCGGATAGATGATTTGTTCGATCAGTTGAGTGGCGCGAGAGTATTTTCTCAGTTGGATCTCGCGACAAGTTTTCATCAGCTTAGAGTGGAAGCTGAGAGTATAGCTAAAACGGCATTTCGGACGCCGTCTGGGTTTTATGAGTGGTTGGTCATGCCATTCGGGCTGACCAATGCCCCAACATATTTTGTGGATCTTATGAATAGGGTATTCAGACATCAGTTGAATAAGTTTGTTCTTGTGTTCGTGGATGATATTTTGGTTTACTCAAGGAACGAGGAAGAACACAAGGAACATTTGAGGACAGTGATGGAGGTGTTGAGAAAACACCAATTGAAAGCAAAGTTTTCGAAGTGTCACTTCTGGAAGAGGGAAGTGAGGTTCTTTGGCCATGTTGTATCAGAGAATGGTATTGCCGTGGACCCGGCAAAGGTGGCTACGGTACAGGATTGGCCTACGCCCAAGAATGCAACAGATGTAAGAAGTTTCATGGGGTTAGCGGGATATTATCGTAAGTTTATCCAAGGTTTCTCCAAGATAGCAGCACCATTGACCCAGTTGACCAAGAAGAATCAAGCTTTTGTCTGGGATTGAAGGTGCGAGAATGCATTCAAAAGTTTAAAGGACAAGTTGACAAGCGCACCAGTGTTAGTCATTCCTAAGGGGGATGAAGAGATGACGGTATACACGGATGCCTGTGGTACCGGACTGGGTGCTGTATTGATGCAAGGCGGTAGGGTTGTAGCTTACGCAAGTCGGCAATTGAAACCGCACGAGAGAAGATACCCTACCCATGATTTAGAGTTGGCAGCGATCGTGTTCGCGTTAAAGATGTGGAGACACTATCTCTTGGGAGAAAGATTTGAGCTGTTTACAGATCATAAGTCATTAAAGTATCTCTTCTCTCAGAAAGATCTGAATCTCCGTCAGCAGAGATGGTTAGAGTTCTTAGCTTCCTATGATTTTGACATCGCATACACACCAGGAAAGGGCAATGCGGTGGCTGATGCATTGAGCAGAAGACATGCCAGCTTAGGGGCTATGTTCCTTGAATGGAAGCAACTGGAGTTTATCGCGGGGTTTGATTTCATACCAAAGTGCGAATTGGATCCAGAAATGTTAGCAAGTTTGACGATCAGACCCACTTTGATTAAGCGGATCGGCTCTAGTTAGAGGGACGATCCTAATGTATTGGAAATCATCTCCAAATTAGAGATGGATATCGATGAGGAGATGAACAAGTATGGGCTTGATCGAGATGGATGGCTTAGAAAGAATGGAAAGCTTGTTGTACCCAATGTCAATGGATTGAGAGATGAAGTGCTTAAAGAATGTCATCACTCAAAGTTGACTATACATCCCGTTGGTAATAAAATGTATAGAGACATGAAACAGACTTACTACTGGGAAGGAATGAAAAGAGACGTTGGGAAGTTTATATCCAAATGCATGAATTGCCAGCTAGTTAAAGCCGAGCAAAAGAAGCCTAGTGGTTTGTTACAGCCATTAGAAATTCCCGAATGGAAATGGGAGCAAGTCTCGATGGATTTCATCGATGGTTTACCACGAACTATGATCGGGACATGATAGCATTTGGGTGATTGTGGATCGATTGACTAAAAGCGCAAGGTTTATACCAGTCAAATCGACCAGAACGGCAGCTAAGTTAGCAGAATTGTATATGAAGTGGGTAGTGAGATTTCATGGAGTACCTAAAAGCATTGTGAGCGACCGAGACCCGTTGTTCACTAGTAGGTTTTGGAAGAGCTTACAAGAGGCTCTAGGGTCAGAGTTACATCTCAGTACTGCATATCATCCTCAGACCGACGGTCAGACGGAGAGGGTGAACCGTATTTTGGAAGATCTCTTGAGAGCATGTATATTGGATTTTGGTGGATCATGGGATGACCATTTGCATCTAGTAGAGTTTGCATATAATAACAGCTACCAATCCAGTATCGGTATGGCTCCGTTTGAAGCTTTGTACGGAAGACCGTGTAACTCACCATCATGTTAGATAGAGACTGGCGAGAAGTTTATGCTTGGACCAGATGTGGTGAGGGAAACTTCAGATAAAATCAAGACCATTCAACAACGGATGAAGGCTGCCCAAGATAGGCAGAAGAGTTATGCAGATAAGAGGAGAAGAGACTTAAAATTCTCCGTTGGCGACTTGGTGTTTGTCAAGATTTCTCCGTTGAAGAGCGTGATACGATTTGGCAGGAGAGGCAAGTTGGCACCAAGATTCATTGGCCCATTCCCTGTTCTCGAGCTAGTCGGGAATTTGGCATACAGAATTGACTTACCAGAGAAGATGACGGGAGTTCACAACGTATTTCATGTTTCCCAACTAAGGAAGTTCGTTCACGACTCAGATATGACTATTTCACCTGATCAGTTAGAGGACTTCGAAGTAGAACCCGAGGCGGTTGGGAACCGCAAGCCGGCCCGTATTGTCGAGCACGACATGAAGCAACTTCGAAGAAAGGTGGTGAAGCTAGTCAAGGTTCAGTGGGGCGAGGACGAGAATGATTGTACTTGGGAGACAGAGGAGAACATTAGGAAGACTTATCCGGAACTCTTTGCCTGGTAAGATTTTGACTTCGATTTAGTTTTCCGCATGCTAGGATAGGCTTGTTTGCTTGTTTTGCATGTTTGATTGTTGTACGTGGTTGTTAGGCATGCGGGATCCTTTGTATGTTTTGGGTTAAGGAATTTCGTGGACGAAATTTCTTAAGGGGGGGAGAGTGTAACGACCCGCATTCTACGCATCATAGGATCGTAGAATATTTATTTCTGTCACATACGAAGTCGTATGGTCATGTAACTTTGGGAGACGACTATTGGGGTCATTTCCCATGTTCATGATTTTTCCCGATTTTTAAATGACCATTTTACCCCTAGTTGGCACTGTTTTGGCCATAACTTTTGACTGGAAAGGAATTTTGACCTGAAACCACTTCCATTGGCTCCGGATGATGGTTTCTCTTTCCGTAGAGTGGTCACATTAGCCAAACGGACTCATCGTTTGGGAGATATGGCTGAAACAAGTTTCAGATGGTGAAAAACAGCTTAATTGGGCTTAACCGGGTGATTAGCAGCTAGGCCCAGAGGGGAATTTCGGGTTTAGAGGTATAGGAGGACTGATTAGGGTTAGGTTATCACTTTCATTTCAGTTTTGAGCCGCCACAAACCTCCTTGAGACCTTAGTAATGGCTTCCATCCTCTAAAACCACTCCAAAACACATTTTTAGTGAAGATTAAGCCTAAACTACATCAAAGCAAGGCCAAATAGCAACAAAGCAAGGTTGGAGCTGCTGCTATACATAGGAATTCGACCCAAACAGAGAGTATTTCAGATTTGGTGTTCCGTTTGTGGCCAAGGTGAGTGATAGTATCGTTTTGACACTAATTACAGTTAATTAAGGGTAATTAGTGAAGATTAGCGAATTTATACGTAAATAAATTCTGGAAAAATTCTTAAAATTCTAAAATAATGTTTTAAGGCTCTGTTAGAAATTTGGGTTAATTTCGATGTGTTTTGCTAATCGTATGCTTAAACATGATTAAGAGGGATTATAGGAAAATGTGAAGTTTTAGTCACTTTTGATCCCTTTTGATTCATTTGAATTGTTGTCTGCTGTTTGTGGTTGCTTTGACTCTATGGTATGTTTTATGATTGATTAGAATAGTTAAATTGGTCGAAAACGTCGTCAAATGGCGTAGAAAGCTCGCTGGAAGGTTGCAGAAATGTGCAGGTCCCGAACCGGTTCGGATCGGAGCAGGGGTCGGATCGGGCTAGTGAACTGACCAAGGGAATCCGAACTGGATTGGGACTTGTCACATAGAAGACTTGGCAAAAAGGAAGGCCGTTTCCTTAGAGTTGGAGTGGACAAGGGGATCGGATCGGAAGGGTAATGGAAGCCAGACGGGATCTGCTCAAGAATGGAAGGCTACGACTAGAGTAAGGCGAAGTGATCGGATCGGATCGGAGTAGATGGAAACGAGGGAGCTGATTGGAGAAGGAGCATGAGCTGGAGGAGGACAGCACCCCGACCCGAACCGGAGGAGGACACCGACCCGACCCGGAGTGAAGCACCCGACCCGAATCGAATGGAAGATAACAAGGATGGAGGACCGACCCGAACCGACGCTACCGAACCGAACCGAGTTCTAGGACTGTTACTGCACGTCAACTTTTCTGAAGACCCACTCCAATTTGATCAAAACCCGAGATGCAAAGGAAGTCCAGATGAGAAGTTAGAGCTCAAGATTTAGATGGGAATCAATGAGTTTGCTTCATGGTTGGGCTTTGCTGCGGGGCGCGTGCCAAGGAGTTATCGACGTCTATAGCTTTGGACCACTATGGTAGGAGGTACGAAGGCGGATTCAGGGCCATTATGGCATCGGTAGAACCAAGGGCTACGACCAATGAAGTGGGTCATTGAAATGTTTGGTCATGACTCCTAGTGTTTGGCTTGGTCACAGCGGGGTTTCTACAAGTCGGGATTCGTCGTTACCTCATTTTGTCTAGTGTTCCAAAGTAGTGAATATCGTATACTTTACGCACTGAGTGAGAGACGTGAGGATGGTTGCTATGCTTGATTGTTTGACATACACACCCCACCCCCGTATTCTTACACTATTCATTATGGCACCTTAGAGCATTGTACGGTATGTGGTACTAACTCTTTGGTTGCAGGTCCAGGTTCAGGTATGGTTTAGTACACCTGTTATTACTCTGTTTAGATGCTTATCGCTCATACCAGGCTTTATGTCTGACCCAGAGTTTTATGTCTCCTCTTATTACTCTGGGTGCTCACACGAGCAGACTAGAGACAGGTTAGCTGGTGATGCATGGGTAGATGATCCGGAGATGAGCAGGAGGCTTCCACGTACTACATACATAATATTCTCCCTGTGTTGTTGAAGATCACTGCTTGGGCATTGTTGGTGTATCTTCTACTTTAGTTTTCTTTTGTTAGAGACAGTAAATTTGGAAAGTTGTAATAAGCTGTATTTGGATTTCCGCTGCTCTGATGTTGACATTGATTATTAGTTATCAGCTTATGCATTGTCTCGCCTGTTTTATGTCAAGTACGTTATTATTATATTTTATCCCATGCGCTGTGAGACATTCTACAGGTCCCTTGATTAGTTTATTCTCTTCTTTCCTTTCTTATGACGACCGTCTTGTGCTAGTCGGGCATGTGTACAGCGCACTTTTGGGAGGAAATGCAGGCTGGTGCGGGGCGGGCCGTCACATTGTTTCAGCCATATCTCCCAAACGGTGAGTCCGTTTGGCTAGTGTGACTACTCCACAGAATTGTAAACCATCATCCGGGGCTAATGGATGTGGTTTCAAGTCAAAATTCCTTTCCATTCAAAAGTTATGACCAAAACAATGACAACTAGGGGTAAAATGGTCATTTAAAAATCGGGAAAAATCATGAACATGGGAAATGACACCAATAGTCGTCTCCTAAAGTTAAATGACCATACGACTTCATATGTGAAAGAAACAAATATTCTACGGTCCTACGATGCGTAGAATACGGGTCCTTACAGTTACAATCTCCCCCACTTAAAACTTTTCGTCCCCGAAAAGGAACAAAGTCGAAAGTGGTTTGATTAATCAACTCTACGTCCAATCCGGCTTCCATTTTCCAACTTTTCAATTCCTGAGAATTTTCAAATTCTTCAAAAATTTGGCTAACACCTGGAATTTTCGAAAAATTTCACCAAAACCTCCTTTGTACGGGGAGGGGTTTGGAAATTTATTGGGCCGTATTAGGTACCCAATAAATCCTATAAAGCATACACATATTTATAGTGATATATTCTGGTGTTTACAGGGATGCGTGTATAGACAATAACTCCAGAGAATAAATTCTCGTCACCCTGTCAAAGCCTGAGGGAGTGTGTATTTTAATCGCTCCAGAGAATAAATTCTCGTCACCTCGTCCTGTGTGGGAAATAAATAATCCATATGTCGTATCTAGTGACCATAGAGACGTGATTATTGTCAACTCCAGACCCGTGTGGGGTTTTTATTAATCTGGCAATTTATCATTACAATTTTATATGGTCATATCAGTCATCAGTTCAACCTATAAAATATAGTCATCGCCATACAAGCCTCTCGCTCGTATGGTAAATATTCCATCTCGTCACACAAGCTCCAAATGCTTATGTGGTATATGATGAGGTTTGCCTATCTTCAAGAAGTATGCCATGTAGTGTAGTTCAAAATTAATTGTTACTATCCTATGGCGATCCTTATTATTACACACAGAACAACCAGCACTCCGCATCCAATGGCATTCACAGGAGTTGATATAATAATATTTCGCATCCAACTCATTAAGGTTTACCTATTTGTCGGGCACGCAAATAAATTTCTTTACTCAACAGCTATGCATTTACCAGTTCAAACATATATGATGCACATGTGTATATTTCTATCTATTTTTAAATCAGTTCAATGTGTGATTTAATCGAATAAATACTACCATTCATTCTCTTATTGATTAAATTAACTATCATTCTAATAATTTAATTAATCAAATCTACAATCACACAACGCAAACAAAAATCAAATTATTTTTAACCTTTCAAATATATACCTTTTATATATTCAAAAATTATATTTATAAAACCAAACTATATATATAATCACAAATACGTTATTTATAAACATATAACTCTCGACTTGTTATGGGGCACTTCTGACCCCATCTTTAACGAGTTGTTATGATTCTGCTATACTCATACTAGGATATTGCTGATCCTATCTGTACTGAGTTACTCATCCTAGACCACTACTAGTTCTATCTCTAATGAGTTCGTTAATGTGTTATATACCAGAGCTAAGCTTAACCAAAGCTCCGATACCATGCTGTGACGTTACCGCGAAATCCGGTAGGCTTTGCAACCATCCCTTCATCCTCCAGTACAGCAGGTAAAACCTACCATGGATCACAATGGTACCCCAGCCCCTTGTATTACGGCGACCCTCTCGAGTCTCCCGGCACTGCCGAACCAACCCTCAATAGGGACATGTAGGGGTAAGAGTCTCCCGTTCGCCACCAAACCGCGAAGCGAGAACCACCTATCATGCATACCCAGCCTACTCAGGACCGGCAACAAGGACTGGTATGGGAATTCTACTTAACACATTTACGATATGGCTAATCACAGGACCATGCCGCTTTCGTGGAACGGGTTTACTCCATTTGATTTCCAATGCTTTAAAACAGATAATTTTTTTAAACATCGCTATGCTTTTTTATAAAAATGAAGCCATTATAAGACTCAGTTCCCATCACACAATGCAACGCAAACCGGAGGGTAGAGTTTTTACCTTATAACGGCCAAAATAAGCTTGATACGAATAAAACAAAAGCATTTGATATTATTACTAGTGTTTATATGTTTCAAAAACAATTTCAAATCATAAGTATCAATCATAGACGATATTAATGCCCTATACCACTATGTCGCCATATATAGGTATACAATCAAAACCGCATAGTCACGTATTTGGAAATTGGATTTCCGCCATGAACCATGGCAAAAGATAGTCCTTACCGAATTCGAGACGCTCTAGCCCGTGTCTTAGGACCTTGACTCAGGTGGGCCCTTGGATTGTCAGGGCCGGTCCACCGATGTGGATTATTATGCCTGAACACAACGTTTCCCCGCCCTTTAGGGCATAAATGAGCCAATGAATAACTCCATCGGTCCCGGATCGGCCGATATAACCGAGGCGCCTCGCAACAGCAACAACCACATAGGTGAAAAATAGTATAAATGTCAGCCAATTTAGGCACCGACACCACCTCTAGCTAGAAGGAAATGCATGCCCTTCCTAAGGTCCTTCTCCCGTTTTTGGTTCATACAGGGGTGTGAGGCTCATGAATTCACGTTATACACAAAGCTACGCCACACAGGCGATGCTTTGATCATCAATTACAAGACTTTTCTTTTCAACAGAAGCCCTGATCACTGCATCTTAGCATGCCACACAGGCAATTCACACCATGCAACTGATGGCTATCAATCACATAGAATAAATTCCAATTTCAGACACACAATCCATTTACAAGTCCGTTTTGGGTCTGAACGAAACTGGAGGCACTATATACCTCGCAAACCCATCGATCTCCACGTACGTCTGGACGATCACCACTCATTACCATATTTCGGGATGCCTCCCAATCAGGACATCAGTTACCATCCAAACGAGGTGAAGATTTCTGGTCTTCAACCACCGTCTTCATCTTCGATTTCTTATCGTCGATTTAGTTATTCAGGATGGGATAAACCCAGTCTTTCTAAGTAACTCGTGTATATAATAACCATGTGCTACACAAACACAGCATACGCATCATTTCAATTCATTAGTCGCTAACCGTAAATCAGTAAGAGAACGATTTCCCAAATATTAACCCCGAAGGCCGAAACCAACATCAGATCAAAACCCAGGAAACCATTCGACTTAGCCAACCTTCAGTTAGTTTCTAAATTTCACATCCATATCGTTTATAATATTTTATAACGATTTATCGCTATTTTTATTTATTTTAAAATAGCCAATTTATTCAAACGACGCTTCGGGCCATAACGTGGCCGTGGCGCTGTTTTTCTTCAGATTTGATTTACACATATCTGAAAATCTAACTGTTGGATCTTCACAAAATTTATATCATTAGAAAGATCTTTTCAAACCAAATCCAACGGTTCCAGTTTTGGGAAAATCCGACGGTCGATCTCCCGGTACAATCGTTTGAAGTTTCAATTTCAAAATACGAACTGCAGCGTTGTTATTCGATTGAATTTAATTATATTTATAATATATATATACATATATAATCGATTCTGGCGCTATTTTTCTTCGTATTTGAATTAAACATTCCAAACAATCCTACTGTTGGATCTTTACAAAGTTGGTGTCGTTGGAAAGATATTTCCAAAGCGAACCTAACGGTTTCGGTTTCGGGAAAATCCAATGGTCGGATCTCCCGCACTAGTCGTTTGAAATCAAAATTTCAAAATATGAACAACAGCTTTGTTATTCGATTTATTTTAATTATATTTATTTATTTATATATAAATATAATCGATTCTTCGATTTCAAAACTATTTTCTTTTCATACATTTGAAAAGAATGATATTTTTATCCAATAGATATTTATTTCAACATTTCACTATTTTTAACAATTCATGTATATAATAAAAATGTGATTTAATGTAAAAATATTTATTTCAGAACACGACTATTTTATATAGATGATAAAAATATGATTTTTATTATAACACAATTTTTTTCGAACCCGAATACCATTCAACACATGAATTTCTATTCAACGAATGAATTTCTATTCAACACATGAATGTTTTCAATGGTTCGTATATATATACAATAAAAAGGTGATTTTAATATTGTTAAAACAGTTTATTTAAAACACGAATACCATTCAACACATGAATTTCTATTCGATGAATGAATTTCGATTCAACACATGAATGTTTTCTATAGTTTGTATATATAGAGTAAAAATGTGATTTTTATTGTCAAAACAATTTATTTAAAACACGAATACCATTCAACATATGAATTTCTATTCAACGAATGAATCTCGATTCAGCACATGAATGTTTTCTAGAGTTTGTATATATATAACAAAAATGTGATTTTTATTGTCAGAACAATTTATTTAAAACACGAATACCATTCAACACATGAATTTCTATTCAACGAATGAATTTAGTTTCAAAAAATGAAAATAATTCTAACACATGAATATTATTCAAAATTTCGGCAGCATAACGGCAGGGTAGTTAAAACCTGGGCCGTCCCTAGTACGGCTCCTCGCTCTACCTTAAAGCCTCGCAGCTTTTGACAATGGGGATTTCATGCATCAAGTTCGCACGCAGGCGGCATATATATTTTTTTTCATTTCCACAAACTAATCCTATGTGGTTTCAACCAAATATTTCTCAACCACAAACGGGTATTTTTCAACCACAATCAATCAATTTCAACCACAAACAATTCTAATCAACCATTCGTAATCAATCAATTTTCACACCAATCACACCAATAAATATCTTCCATGGTTTGTGGACGAGGGGCGTATATATATATATATATATATATATATATATATATATATAAGCATTTCACTACTATTTCAACATTTATATAAATTTTACAATGCATATATAACTTATATATCGAACGTACAACTTATACAACGCTTATACAAGAGGTGTACAACGCTTATATAACTCATACATCGACTATATAATTTATACATCGTCGTTTTCCGTATTGTTTATAATTTAGAAATCTCACCTTGGGTTCCACTCCACCAAAAATAGCAGAAGGCTCAGAAAAATATGCGGTCTCCTCTAGAATGTAGAAGACGTCCACACGAGTCCACTATCTCTTGTTTTACTGAATTTCGTCAAGAAACGAAAACGATATGATTTTTACAGTGAAATGAAAAACCGTGGCACTTTAAACTACTATTAAATAGTTTAAAATAGTTTCATCCGTATACCTCCTTGAAGCTTCAAAACTAGGTTATCGTTTTTCGTTCAATCCATGAAACTATATGACGATCTTCCTGCGCCACCTTGAAGGTCTAGGAGAGGCGCGCCTGCACCTCTGACGGTGGTGAACTCGGTGGTCAGAATCAGGTGGGGCAGTGGTCGAAAGTGGCGAACTTTGGAGGGCTCGTTCTCGCGATTCACCAGACGAGAGGGGGTGCCACGACCATGGATTTGAAGCTTTAGTGGAGCTATTCAAAAACCCCAACTTGTTCGAAGGCTATCGGTGTGTGTAGGAGGAGAAAACAAGGGGGAAAGCTTTGATGAACTTCCGCCGTGCACGGTTTAGAGATCGGGGAGAGAGAATGTTTTTCTGACTAATGAATTTTTATTATTATTTATTTATATATTTTAAAATCTCCAAAATACCCTCTTTCACACACGAACACCAATCCAAACCCAACGACTATCATCCCTAGAGTTTTACCCCTATTCCGAACACAATGGGACATGTTTCGTAGGCCCATTTGTCTGTTTCAGTTAGTTTTCCTTCAATTTAAAATATATAACATTCAATATTCGATTTGAACGTACATCTCAATTTGCCAGGGCCACAAACTAATTCGAAAAATTCCAAAAAATTAAATCTAGCTATGTTTTGATGATACGGTCCCAACAAAACTAGTTTCGTTGAATTCTGAGACTGTTCGAAAAATGGCCCATTTCTGGTCGATCCAATTTAACTATAATTGACCAAAACACATTTTTCTTTGCCACGCTCACATACTAGCTTCAAAAATTATGAAATTTGAAATCTAGCAATAATTTAACATCCCGGATCAAACAAAAGTGGTTTCGTCGAATTCCGAGGTCGTTTGCAAAATGGCCATTTTCACGGGCTATATAATTTTTATAGCGACCTTTCTGAAAATTCATTTGGCCATAACTTTTGCTTCCTGCTATGAAACTACTATTTTTCAGATTCGTTAGAAAGGTATTCACTAACAGATTTAAATATTTTTTGTTTCACTCAAATCCGTTTTGTTTTGCACCCGGTACAGTCAGGCAAAGTTTGAATTCAAATTTTGATTCTACCGCTCCATTCCAGGCCTTGTTTATAATTAGAATTAATTGTATTTATTTTCAAACATCGATTCAAACTTACTTTTCATCATTATTATTTAAAATCCACTAAAATAGCAAATTTAAAATTTTTAAATTAGTTCAGATTTTCCGGGTCATTACAAATAGAAATGAATTCGAATTGAAATTGAATAGAAATGAATTCGAATTGAAATTGAATAGAACTGAATTCGAATTGAAATTGAATAGAATTGAATTCGAATTGAAATTGAATAGAATTGAATTCGAATTCAAATTAAATAAATTTAAAATTCAAATTGAATTGAAAAACAAACTGAAATTGAATTAAAAATCGATTTAATTGAAATCAATTTGAAATGAATTTAAAACGAATTTATAAGGAAAAATTCAGTTTTTAATTGAATTTGAAATGAAGTTGAAATCGTTTCAAAAATGAATTTAAAACGATTTATATAATACGTTTCAAAAGGAAATCGATGAAATATATATAATATATATGTATTATATATATAACGGCCTGAATAGAACGCGCCGCGTCACGGTAGTTCGTGAATTTCAACCATTGTCTTCGAATGGATATTACGGGAGATCCGACCATCAGATTCTCCTAAACCGGAACCGTTGGGTTCGTATCGAAAAGGGCTTTCTAACAAATATTAGAGATTTGAAATATAACGGTTGGATTTGGAATTATGTCCAAATCAAATTTGGAAAAGGTCGCTATAAGTGCAGTTCGATGGCCGTTGATGGAAATTGACTGTACGGGCCTTGATAAAATTATTAATAATAGTAATAATTTGTGTAGAATCATAAGAAATGATTCATGATAAATTGGGATGAAAAACTCCATATCTAAAAAGATAAAAATAGATTTTTATCGTAATGAACTAGTTTTGAACTAGAATTATAAGTCTATTTATTTTTAAAATAAATAAAGTGGATTTGAAAGGGTTTTGAAAATAACCAGAATTTCGAATACGTGAATTGGAATGGATTTGAATCGAAATTGTCTTTGGAATATTTTGATGTTGGATTTCGTGATTATACAGATATCGTTATGGGAATTTGAAAGATATATTTATATCGTTATTTCAAATACGATATTTGTTGGTCGTAGAATTTGATATTGAATATAAGCCGATATATTTTCTATTCAGAGCCTTATATTTAATATCAAATGTGATTTGGGTTTGTCGTGAATGGTGTCTTCATTGACACTGTTCTTAAACCCAGATGAGGAAAAGATTAAATCTTTTTAATTAGATTTAATGAAGTGTACCAATTAAATGGTATTTAACTGGAACTGAATTTGAATTGATTTTTGGGTTTATCGTGAACGGTGTTTTAGATAACACTTGTTCTTTAACCCGATAATTAATGGAATGTGATTTTTGGTTGTCATGAATGGTATCTTCAATAATACTGTCCTTAGACCCAATGGAGTTAAGAAAATCAGAAACTAGCTGGAGATTAGTTAAGTTGAATGGTATCCTGGGTATTGATCTGATGTTGGTTTTCGCCTTCGGGGTTAATATTTAGGTAAATGCTCACTTGCTAATTTACGGTTAGGGAATGATTGAAATGTGATGTGATTTTGGGGTTTATCGTGAACCGTGTTTTAAATGACATCGGTTCTTTAACCCAGTTAGAGATTAAAACTAAGTGGAGTTTTAATGAATCTTTAATTAGATTGAAAAGATCGAGAATGGAGTATCACCAGTTTTGCTAGGCAATTGTTAAATCTTTAATTATATTTAAACGTGAAATGGTAATTGAATTTACCGATAACACCGTGGTGTTAGATATGAAGTATTACCAGTTTTACTTCATGGGATGAATAGGTTGGGATTAGGAAATTAAAACAAATGATTACTTCGGTAAGGTTCGTTAATCCCGACTAGTTTGAAATGATATTCAAAGGAAGATTAAAGAATAAATTTTAAGAATTTATCTTTGATAAAATTAATGGGAACCTCTCCTTAAGAATGTGAAATTTAGCAACTAACTGAAGATTAGTTAAGATGAATGGTTTCCTGGGTATTGTTCTGATGTTAGTTTCGGCCTTCGGGGTTAATATTTGGGGAATTGTTCTCTTGCTAATTTACGGTTAGTGACTGGTGAATTGGAATGAGGTGTATGTTGTGTTGGTGTAACAATTGTTTATTATATACGCGATTTATTCGGAAAGACCGGGTTTATCCCATTCTGAATAACAGATACGATGATAGGTCGAAGGTGAAGATGGTAGTTTAAGACCGAAGGTCTTCACGTCGTTTGGATAATTACTGATGATCTTGACTGGGCCGTACACCCAAAAGGTGGGAATCAGTTAGTGATCGTCCAGACATACTTGGAGATCGATGGATATGCGAGGTACAAGGTTCCTTCGGTTTCATTCAGACCTAGAACGGACTTGTAAATGGACTGTATGTCTTACATTGGATATCATTCTGTGTGATTGATGGATATCGGTTGCATGGAGTGGTTTGCCTGTGTGGCATGCTAAGATGCAAATGATCGAGGCTTCTGTTGAAAAGTAGAGTCTTTTGGTTGATGATCAAAGCACGGCCTATGTGGCATAACTTTGTGTAACATTGATTCGCGAGCCTCACACCCTGGTTGTGAACCAGAAACGGGAGAGGACATCAAGGAGGACATGCGTTTCATTCTAGTTAGAAGTGGCATCAGTGGTTTGACACGCTCCGACAAGTTTGACTTATGTGGTTGTTGGTTTGCGAGGCACCTCGGATATATCGGTGACTATGTGAAGCCGATGGAGTCATTCGTTGGCTCATTTACGCCCCAAAGGGTGGGGGAACGTAGTGTTCAGGCATAATAATCCACATCGGTGGACCGGCCCTGACGATCCAAGGCTTGTCTGCGTGCTAGCCTGAGGCTCGGGCTAGAGAGTCTCGAATCGGTAGAGGATGATCCCTGGCCTTGGTTCATAGATAGAAATACAATTTCCAAATATGTGACTTTGCGGTTTTGATTGTAGAGCCTAGTATGGCGACATGATATATGGTACCCATGCCGTATATGATTGATATTTATGGTTGAAATTGTTTTGACACTATACACTTATAGTAATATCAAAATAATCTGTTTTTAAACGTATCAAGCATCCTTTAGCTATTATAAGGTAAAACCCTATCCTTCGGCTTGCGTTGCATTGTGTGATGGGACCTGGGTCTTATAATAGCTTCATTTTTCTTTATTTAGCATTGCATTATATGTTCTATGCACTGGAATTCTTAGGAGGAAACCCGTTCCGTGTTATATGGCGTGGTCCCTTGATTTACCTAACTTTAAAAATAAAGATTAGTAACTGTTTTAGTTCTCACACCAGTCCCATGACTGATCTGGATTTATTATTTTAACCTAAACTCTAGGTGCCCTTATTTTGACATGGGCAGCTAGTAGTTTTGGTTTTGCAGATTTATATTCATAGGAACCTATTTTACAGTTGGAATGATATCAGAAAAGCACTGTATCCGTGTATTACTTCTTGTTGTGTTTTGTATTATTTTTCCGCTGCTATGTAATGTATTATAATCTCTGATATTTTCTGTGTAATATTTATTCGTACTCTGTAAATTCTTGTATTCTGATGGAACTATTGTAATTAACAATGAAATGTTCTTCTGTTTGCATTCTAATTTGTCGTGTTCTCAAAACAATCAGGGGTTTCGAATAATCTTGGTTAGTTTAGCGACTGATTCAGATAGAGCAAAATTTTCGGTCGTTACACTAAAAATATTTATTTGTTTTGA
Source organism: Allium sativum (assembly GCA_030737875.1). Taxonomy (NCBI): domain Eukaryota; kingdom Viridiplantae; phylum Streptophyta; class Magnoliopsida; order Asparagales; family Amaryllidaceae; genus Allium; species Allium sativum. Next base: position 127,771,082 of record CM060910.1, read on the forward strand.
AAATAAATAAAACAAGTATAGAATTTATAAACGATGTTTATAAATAATACATGACATTGAAGTGAATTTTTAAATGGTGTTTATAAATAAAATAGATTGATTTTCGTTGGATAATCAGATAATTGAAATGAAATTATAAACAGTGTTTATAGAAATAAAGTGGAAAATTTATCATTTGATAATTTGAATATTTAAATTCAAATGAGAATTTAAAAATATAAATGGGGAAATCGTTTTAAAGAAATAAATGATGGAGTTTATTCTGATGTTCAGATTATAAATTGAACTAAAATAAATCTGTAAGGATTTATGATTTGAATTCGATTAATTCGAATTTATTTAAATAAAAGTTAAATTGAATATGAAAATAAATTCTGTGTTATAAGTTATTATAAATAGAAAATTCAAATAGAATTTGAATATAGAAAATTCAGATAGAATTTGAATATAGAAAATTCAAATAGAATTTGAATATAGAAAATTCAAATAGAATTTGAAAATAGAAAATTCAAATAGAATTTGAATAAAGAAAATTCAGATAGAAATTTAATCAAATGTAATTCAAATATAGAATTTGAATATAGAAAATATAAAGGAAATTCGAATATAGAATTTGAATATAGAAGTGAAATGGAATTTGAATAAAGAAATTTTAAATATAGAATTTTAATATAGGAATTCAAATGGAGTTTGAATATAGAGAATTTGAAATAGAATTTAAATAGAATTTCAATATTGAATTCAAATAGAGTTGAAATGGGAAATGGAACATAGGAAATTCAAATAGAGTTGAAAAGGGAATTTGAATATAGAATTCAAATAAAGTTGAAATGGAAATTGAACATAGGAAATTTAAATAGAATTGAAATGGAATTTGAATATAAAAGATCGAAGTATAAATAAATTTATTTCTGAGTTAGGGACAATCGACAATTTTAGAAGATCGGAAATATTATGTCGAAATGGATTTGATATATATTAAAATATATCACGATGGAGTTGAATTTTTTTTAAACGAAGTTTAAAAGTTTATACATATATATAATTAAAAACGAACTCGCCGCAGCGCGGTAGTTCGTAAATTGGCGTTTCGAACTTCAATTGAGTATACAAAGCTCGATGGAAGTCGAAATTCTTTGGAACAAGAAACTCAGGACCGATTTGATAATAGTTTTCTAATGGAGGAGAAAAATATGGATTTCGGCTTATAGAATTTTAATTATTTCAAAATCAAATTTTCAAAAAAGCAGCACCAAAATCAATTAAAAACCATAACAGTTTATTTAAATAAATAAAAGGATTTCAAAGAAATAAAAATCCGAATTGCCATTAGAAAAATCCAGACTGGAGATATAAAATAAATATGAACTCCAGTGAAGTGAGTGAAATGATTTTTGAAACAAAAATCAGACTTTTAGTTATTAAATAGATTTAGCTAATTTTGAAGAAAAAATAGTTTATCGAGTTGTGAATCGAAATTGGCGTTGTATAAGTAAATTGGTTTTATTGATTCGTATTCGAAATCGAATTTGAAACTCAAGTTAAAAAATGAAATTCTACTTGTTTATAAGTTAAATAAAATATATTTGAACATGATATGTTCAAAATAAAGGATTTGGCAAAATAGCTAATACAGATCAGGTTCCCTAATGATTCTTAGGAAGCTAAGCATGATAAAATCATACCCCACGAAAATTCAGAATTATGCGTCATACTTGACGCTTAACACAGATATCCCTCAAACCCCAATCCCAAACAGATGAGCCATAACCCTGGTGGGTCTGAGTCTACAGCGGAATTCAGAAATAATACTAGCATTAAAGTGCAGAGTATCGATTACAAAATCAAAATACCAGAATTAGAAAAAAAATCTTAACTCCATAATCAGATAAAGAAACTAAACCTACTATAGAAATTTTCCTACTCCTATTCTAGCCACTAGCCTCAAGAGTGTTCGCCTGCCCTCCTTGTCCTCGTCTCTTCGGGCAGTCCCTAGTGAAGTGTCCCATCTCCCCATAGTTGAAGCAAGCACCCTTCCTTTTTCTGTAATCCTTGTTCAGATGAGTCGAGCTTCCACAAGTAAAGCACTTTTTCCCCTTCTTATCTTCAGTCTTCTCATCCTTCTTTTGTGTTTCCTTTTTGGGCCCTGCTTTCTTATTCTGCGGTTCTTCCTTCTTTGTCTCTTTCGGGCCCTTATCTTCCTCGTGCAGTAGTGCCATGTCCACCAATTTCTCGTAAGTCGCTACCATTGGTACGTGGGTCATGGCTAGGCTGTGAAGTGGTTCGTTCAATCCTTTACAAAGCGGAGAGCCTTTTTATGCTGAGTGTTGACTAAATCCAATCCGAACCTAGCCAGTTGGTTGAAATGGTTGACGTATTCCTTGACCGTCATACTTCCTTTCTTAAGAGACAAGAACTTTTCCAGTTGTAAACTTCGTTCAGCTTGCGAGAGGAATTTTGTCTCAAACCTTGTTCTGAAATCCATCCATGTCTCGACCGGCCTCTCGGCGTTAGTGACTTCCCACCAGTAGGAAGCTTCGTCTTTGTGCAGCCATAGCGCCAATTGTACCTTCTGCCTATCGTCCACCTCGAAGATAATGAATAGATCCTCAGTTTCTTTGAGCCAATTCCTCGCTTCTACGAATGATTCAGTTCCTTTGAAATCCTTCCCACCCATGGCCCTAAAATCTCTACAGATTTTTGAGAAAGCAATTGCACAAGGAGGGGGTGGGGAAGGGGGACCATTTGCTGGACCAGCAGCGGCGGTCCTAGCCTCAAGATATTGACAAAACCAACCGGGTACATGAACACCCTCTGGTATCTCAGATGCTTCAGACATGCTGAAACGAAAAAAAGGAAAGGTTCAATACAAAAAGGACTGAAAGAAAGAAATATGGCTCTTGGGGATCATGTTTTTCAAAATAAGCTTTATTTTTGAAAATACTTCCTTTCAAAACCTTTTTGAAAACAGTTCAAAAACTTTACCCAATATGGTAACCTTCAGCTCTGATACCAAGTGTAACACCCCACCTCCGTTAAGGTCACTCACAAAGGGAATGCCTTAACTTTGGTGGAGCATTTTAGTAAAAAGAACAGAAACTTACAAGACAAATAAAACAGTACTTGCAAAATTTTAACTTTATTTCAGCGGAAACAGAAATTAATATGGTTACATCCTTTCAAATCTCAGAATTCAAGTACAAAATATCAGTCTTGTACAAAAGCCTTCAAAATGCATGGTTTAAAATCATAATCCCCATGGAATGGAAGCTATACAGAGCCAAGCCATACTTTAAGCACTTCAAGCAAAGAGAAATCCGGATCAAGCTAAAGTATTCCCTCCTTGGATAACCTGGGGGGGAATGGAAGAAAGGAGGCGAAACAACACGGGTCAGACAAAAAGTCTGGCAAGTCCAGTGACTTTCAGCATATAAATAGATAATAATAATATGATATGAACATAAAACTGGATGTGAGATAACTGTAACAGGTGTAGAAGATATAACAGAAAAACAAAATGACATAAACTATCGTTTTACACTTCTCTGCACTAATATTAGTATAGCAGAATTAGGTGTCACCCTAATGTCTAAATTGAAGCAGGAACGGGTACGGAATACTTTAACCGAAATAGAATGCTAATAATGGGCCTTTACTACCCGATCAGAAACAGACAGAAGCAGAAACAGATTAATCCCTACGGAAACAGAATGTAGAATTAGGTGTACACTAGTAATGGGCCTTTACCACCCGAACAGACGGTACCACACAGAAACAGACAGGTGTTACCACCCAACAGAAACAGACGGTACCAACAGAAACAGACAGAACTAAGTGTACCCTAAACCCTACCCCAAGCGATTGGCTCCCTAATACATAAATATCCTGTGTCGGCCCCACAGTAGGGTGTATCACTCCCTAAAGTGACAACCAATTGGCACAGACCTATTTACAGATGTCACGGCGTCTTACAACCTCAGAGGCAGACCGGGATCCATGCACGCACATGACCCGGTTGGAACGCACCATTAACACCCCTCGCCATTATTAGAATGAACCACTTATAATTAGTTCAGTAAGCGTGCCCGGACCCTACTTACTGTTGGGTCAAAGTTTTGATACCAGAAAGGGTTACTGACTAATATGGGTCCCAAACAACAGATGACACAAGTAATTCCCCTCCTAACCTTGTGTTCCCAGACTAACAGATCTTAGATTAACTTGTTTACAAGTTCAGACATACAGAATTCAGATTTACTAGTTCACAGATTAAGTTAACAAGTTTTCAGACTAACAGACCAGATGTACAGATTTTTCAGATTTGTCTAACTTTGTATTGGGCCTACAGATTCATGGACGGGTTTACAACACCTATTAATCCAGTTGGTTTAACCCTATTTTCCCCCAATACGTTTTAGACGTCATTCTTATCTTAGATTTGCATTAATTAATTATTAATACCCAGACCTCTCACATTAGGTCGCTAGCTTGTGGCCGCTGGATGGGCCGGGCGGTTCCGGGCAGACTTCTGCCATAAGCCAGACCTAACCTCGTGTCTTAAGCAGGTTATGACTAACTTCTCACATTAGAACCTATTGTTTGCGGCCACTGGATGTGCCGGGCGGTTCCGGGCAGAATTACGCCGCAAACTCATTCTAACCTCGAGTTAGTCACGTTTATCTTTGCGGCCAATTAATTAATAATTTACCGTTTATGCGCATGCCCAATATATATGCCAATTCAGATTATATCAAAAACAGGATGATTATATCAACACAGCAGATAACAGATTTTAGCAGATAACAGATTTTCCAGATTATATGACTTAACGGATTTAACAGATTTAGCAACTTAGCAGATTTTGGCATATAACAGGTTAGGCATTTCAACCGACAAATTTAACAGATTAGGCACTTCAATCTAATTAGCAGTCTTGGCAATATAACAAAACTAGCAGTTTAGGCAACTTGGCAAATTAGCAAATTTAATATTTCTAAAGGTTCTATTTACATGCCTTGCCTAATCATAAATTGGCCTAAATTCATATGCCTACATAATTGTCATGATTCACAATATGAACATATACTCCATGTTTGCATAAGCGTAGAATATGGACATAATTTTCCATATAACATATGTTCCAATTTTTGATAAACTAGCATTTTACAGCAGATTCACATATAAATTATACCAAATATAACCATTAATTTCAATGCATGCCATATATCCAAAAATCCCTATTTAGGTGTAATCACAGTAATAGATATCCTAATTAATGTAAATCTTTACACCTAAGTTTCCATATCTTCTTCTTTTTAAGTCATGAATCATTATGCAAACTATACCCAACAATCTGAATCTTTAAATCATATCTTCAAAAAATTAGATCTTGACTTTTATATGCATTTTGTCCAAAGTCTCAAATCATATGTAATCTTACAATGGTTCCTCTCTTCTTTTATCACAAAATATGCATAGGTTTAAAACTAGTTTACAACATAGGCTTATTTTTCTAATTAATTACAGATCTAAATAACATATGTTCATTTCTCTAATTAGTTACAGATCTAGATTACAACTTACACTATGCATACAACATATATAAGTTACATGTTAACAGTCAAATTCATGCATCTAATCCCAAGTCATATGTCAATATATTTTATGCCTCGGATCTAAAGTCATACGTTCAATTCAGCCTTGTCAAATTTCGCATCATTCATTATTTGTCCCAAAATTTGCGTTCATACGTTAATCTCTTATGAGATTAGGCACAGGCTCGTGGTAGCCTGGCTATAGAAACAAAAAGGAAGCAGAAAGGGATACAGAACAGTCACAGAAATACAGATCTGACAGATATACAATCTCAGATTCAGATTCACAATTCATGTCAAAATCAGAATTAACGTTTTTAGCGGAAAATAACTGTACTTGCCTTGAATGGATTAAAGAAAGAACTTTAGTTGTTACAGAATTGTTGCAGAAGCTTTTATCTCAAATTTGAATTTAGGATGATGTTGATTGGCTTCTAGTTTTGATTCTAGAAGAGTAGCGACGCCATTTTTATTTTTATTTACAACAGAGACAGAGAAGAAGCAGAATAGAATTGTGTGTAGAGGAGGCTAGGTCTTAGGATGTATTTATAGGTGTGTTTAGTTGTTTTAGGCCTTTAGATAAACCCTAAAACAGATCAGAACCGTCAGAATTCGTCACAGGCTCACCAAAACAGCCCAAAAAAACCCATCCAGGTGCACCCAGGCCGACCTGGCTCGACCAGGGGGGTCGACTCCCAGGTCGACCCTAGGGTCGTCACCCAAGTCGACCTGGTCCCGTCCAGGTCGACCCCCAGGTCGACCTGGTCTGGGCGGGAATTTTCCCGCCTGGCTCGTTTTCTGCATTTTTGAAATCTGTTTCGTTTTTCTGATTTTTCGTGAAACTTCTGAAGCCCATATCTCGGTCATACTGACTCCGATTTTCGAAATTTCGGACTCTATTTCCCGTATTTTTCTGAGATGAACGCAACCGCGAAACCCGTTTCCCTTAATTCTCAAATATGTAATTAGTTATTCTTAAATTTGTGGCATTAATATTAACAGAATTACGGGGTGTTACAGTTGTTGATCCCAACCGTTGTGATATACATTCGATACACTCAAGCGAAATGAGTGGTCGGTCATGTGTGGCTGAGTTGCAAGATGTTCTGGTTGAACTCGGTGTATTCTCCTCTAGAGATATACCAGCGGAAGGTGGTTCCATACCTTGTCATAGTTGAAAATCCATTACCAAATACGTGCTTGCGGTTTTGATTGTATATTATATATGTGCAACGTGAGATGCAAACGTTCCACTAGATTGTTATTTACTTGATTTAGACATTATTATAATATCAAAAGAGTTTTGATATAAAGATAAGTCAAGTGTTTGGATTCTCATAAGGGAAAAACCCGTTCCGTGTTATACGGCGTGGTCTTATGAGATATCATTTAGTTTCTGAAACTGTTTTAAACTGTTTACTCGTACCAGTCCCATGACTGACCCGGAGTTTATTTTGTTTTGTTCTACCTAAACTCTTGGGTGCCTAAATTTGTACGGGCAGTCAAGTAGTTCAGGATTTTTCAGATCTATCTAAAGGAGCTTGGAGCAGGAGGCTTCAGCGTTATCTAGTTATAGTGGTTCCGTTGTGTTGTAAGTGTTGTACTCTGATAAGTGTATGTTATACAGTTAAGATTTTGTATTTCAAAGATATGATATATTATATTTTGTTCCGCTACGATGTGAGATTCTGTGTTGTTGTTTCTGTTCTGCTCCTGTCTTTTTCTTCTAAAAAAAATGTTCCGTATTTTCGTGATATTTGGGTTGGACGTATGATGTATATAGTCAACTCTGATGTTACGGATTTGCAGGTCATTACACTTGGTATCAGAGCTTAGGTTGAGCGAATACCTAGGCTTGTTGGAATGTGCTCATTAGAGCTAGGATCAGTAGTATCCTAGAATGAGTTGAGTGTATATATATACGAGAGAGCGTACTTGTTATTTGATATAAAAACTGTTTTATATTGTGTTGACTAGTCTGTTGAGTGGATTATAAATTTTGGTCGAATCGTGGGACGCCACGATGTCGATAGGAGTTTATAAACACTTGAACAGAAGATTGGACATGATACTGTTTTAAATGGTTGAGTTGATTGTTAGGATTATAATCGAATTAGATTATAAAACAGAAATAGTTATATATATAACCAACGGAATTTGTATATGAAATCAAATATACAAATGTGATAAATTGAAATTGAATTCCAACCAGAATTAAGAATTTAAAATTCTGGGAGTTTGGAAAATACTTTTCGAAATGGAGTTTGAAAGTAATATAGCACTGGACTCATTCAGTAGCTGGGAAATAATTCTGATGATGGTCGCAACATCATCAGTGTTCATTTTCGAGTATCTAAGTGATGAATTGATGCCTTAGAAAAGTTTGATGGAAATTTGTTTGAAAAGAAAACAAGTGGGTTGAAAATTCAAATGTTTTGAATTTGAGATAGATAAATATATGTATATATTTATATTACTTCAAAGGAATTTTGAAATGAGAATTGGAATATAGATTTCAAATAGAAGAAAAATAAAGGAATTTGATTATATATATATATATATATAATTCAAATAGAAGTGAAATAGAATTTGAATTCAAAGGAATTCAAATGAGTTTGAATAAAGAAAATTCAAATAGAAATTATATAAGAAAATTTGAAATGGAATTTGAATTCAAAGGAATTCAAATGGATTTGAATAAAGAAAAGTCAAATATAGATTTGAATATTAGAATTCAAATGGAGAATGGTTAAATAGAATTTCAAAGAGAATATAAAGTGGAGGATGAATATTAGAATTCAAGAAAATATAGAGTTTGAAATAAAATTTAAATTCAAAGGATTTCAAATAGAAATTGAACAAAGGAATTTAAATAGAAATTGAATAAAGGATTTCAAATGGAATTTGAATAAAGGATTTGAAATGGGTTTTTGAATGAAGGATTTCAAATAGAAATTGAAGATAAGAAATTCAAATAGAATTTGAAGATAAGGAATTCAAATGAATTTGAATAGAAGGAAATTCAAATAGAAATTGAATAGAAGGAAATAATATAGAGTTTGAATAAAGAAATTCAAATGGAATTCGAGTATTGTAAATATATAGGATTTGAATATTAGAAGTGAAATAGATCGGGAATATTATGAAATGGATTGGATATATATTAAAAATATATCAGAATGGAGTTGAATTTACTATAAACAAAGTTAAAACGTTTATATTTATAAATATAATTAAAATGAGCTCACCGTAGCGCGGTAGTTCGCGAATTGGCGATTCGAACTTCAATTTAGTATATAGAACTCAATTGAAGTCGGAATTCTTTGAAACAAGAATCGTCGGGACCGGTTGAACAATAGTTTTCTAATGAAAGAGAAAAATCTAGATTTTGTCGTATAGATTTTGAGTTATACCAAAATCAAATTTTTAGAAAAGCAGCGCCAGAACCATTATAAAACCATAACGGTTTAATTAATAAATAAAAGGATTTTAAGGGAATAAAATCCGAGTTGACATTACAAAAATCCAGACTGGAGATATAAAATAAATATGAACTCTAGTGAAGTAAGTGAAATGATTTTTAAGACAAAAATCATATTTTAAATGGTTAAATAGAATTAACTAAATTGGAAAAATAATTAGTTAAAGGAAATTTGAATCGAAATTGGGTTTTTGGATAAGTGAAAAAGATTGAAAATTTATATTCGAAATCGAATATATAACTCGAGTTGAAAATATAATTAGATTAGTCTATAATTAAGTTGACATATATTTGAACAAGTTATATTCAAATAAAAAGGGTGAAATAGGCAAAACGGTTAATTAGCAACTAGTTAATGGGAATTTGAATGATTGAAATTAAATTTAACTTAAGTAAGTTAAATGGATCGAAATGAATAAATTGAGTCAAATCAATGTGAATGAAATATGAATTGGGTGTGAATAAAGAAAAACAAAAGAGTTAAAAAGAAAATATATTTGTAAAACAAATATAAAAGAAATATATTTGTAACACAAATACAAAGGAAGTTATGTGCAAACAAATAGAAGGAGAAATATTTGTAAAAACATTTACAAATAGAATTTAAAAGGGAATATTTGTAAAAACATTTACAAATAGATTAAATGGTAATATTTAGTTATTTGTTAAATAAATAGAATGTTATAAATGAGATATTTATTTGTTAAATAAATAGAATTTAATCAAAGGAGTATATAGAAAATGAATAGAAAATGGAAATCTATTTTTAGCAGATAAATAGAAAAGATTAATTTATAAATAACAGTTTATAAATTAAATTAAATATTTATCATTCGATAAATGGAATATATAAGTCTGAACTTATATAGAGAAGAGATATTGGTTTTTAACACCGATAGTTTTAAATAGAAGGGGTACACAACACTTGTATAAGTGAAGTAACGTTATTAAAGAGAACATTTATAAAGTGAAGAACCGTTACTGAAAGTAAATATTTATAAATGAATAAACGTTATCCAATAGGATTTATTCGAATAGAGAAGTCGATTAGAGTTAGAAATAATTGATTAGAGTTAGAATAAATCGATTAGAGTAAGAATTAACCAGTTAGAGTTAATCAGTTAGGGTTAATCCGTAGAGTTAATTGAATATTAGTTATTCAACTAGAATTTATCGAATATTTATTATTCAAATTAAGAGTTAACCAGATAGAGTTAACTGAACATAGTTAATCGAATTAGGATTTAATTGAATGTTAGTTATTCAATTAAAGTTGATCGAATATAGTTATTGAGATAGAGTTAGTAAAACATAGTTACTCAGGATAAGTTGCCATTTCGTATGTCTGCTAGCGTAATTCATTGGGCTGCAGATAGCCTAGGGCGGTCGGATGTTTCCTGGGAGAATCAGCCGTAACCATTGTGATCGCTGCGATCTAGAGTCAAGCGAATGGAGTTAAATCGAATATAGTTTATTCGAATAGAGTTAAAGGAGTTATCGAATATAGCTTATTCGGAAGGAGTTAAGTGAAAAGAGCCAATCAGATAGAGTTAATTGATAAGAGTAAATTGAATAGAGTAAATCGAATATAGTTTATTCGAAGAAAGGTTTTCGAATCTAGTTATTCGAAAGGGAGATTATCGGATATAGTTATTCGATGGGAGGAGTTATCGAATAGGGATTTATTCGAAAGAGAGTTATGTATTGAAGTTCAAAATGTTGAGTATCAAGATAAATGGGTTTGTAGCACTTTTCTACCTTAGCAATTTCGAGGACGAAATTATTTTAAGTGGGGAAGATTGTAATGACCCGGATTCTTATGGGTTAATTTTAAATATTTAATATTTAATTTAAATATTGAGTTGGTAATATAAATGAATTTTCATATTTATGTTATCGATTTAAATATCGATTTTGATTTAATATCGTATATATTAAATTATCAAAATAAGGAATCAGCGAATAACTGAATTCGAAGTTAAAACTGATTTGAAAACAATTCAGATAATCAATTCAAACTCCTGTTTGAATTAAAATAATAATATTAAATTATTATCAAAGAATTTAAAATGGTTTGAAATTTAATTTATATCAATTTAAATAAATATCTTCCACAGACGATCGAATTGGACTTCGTGACCTATCCCAGTGTGTCCGGAATGGTGGTTAAACCCTATAATTGATAGTTGTTGGGTTCAGTAAGGAGCTCAGGATCAAGGGTTATCTAAATTTTTAGAGATACAGTTTTTTTTAATTAAATTAAAATAAAATAAAATATCAGTATTGTGTGGACCAAAACAAAACCATGGTACCTCCTTTTCTTCCACAAATTATATGGCCTCGTAGTTCATTTCTAAACCACAGAACAAAATTAACGTGGTCATGCTAAAATCCATTCCTTTCCACCTTAAAATCAAAAGCCATCCCAATTCATTTCTTTCCTTCCATTCGATTTAAGTGAGGATAATCCCTCTCTTCTCTTTCAGGAATTCGAAACCATTTCGAATTAAAAACCCGCAAATCCCTCTTTAGAAATGGAAATCGTCTGTCTTCTTCCGAAGTTCAATTTCAACACATCTTCGTAGGGTTGCTCGCACTCGAGTCTGGGAAAGTAGAATGGGGAGCCGCGATCAAATTGGTTCGATTTGGGTTCAGCCGAGAATGGAGTTTTGATCGTGGTGGGTTGTGAAAGGCCAGAAAGTGACGCTCGAGTGGGTACGATGTCAGGTTGGAGTGAGGCGAGTTAGTGATCAATAATGGAAGCAGAGGTACCACGCTAGACAATGGGAGTATCGATGATGCCTGGGGTTCAAACTCAAAGGCAAACGCATTGATTTGTGATGGATTCAAACTCCATAATGGAGTGGTGACAGTTGATTTGTGGTGCGTGAAGAACAGTTGAAGTCGCGATTTACGAAGAAGGCAAGAACTGGAGATGGTTGCGGATGAGGTCTTTTTGGGTTTTCTGGAACATCGACAGTGGGTTTAAAGTGACAGTAGAAGGGGAGTTCGATACTTTGATGGATAACCTGGGTAAAGCAGCGACTATAGTGAGGTTTGGAAAAGATCGTTGTCAGTTCATCGAAGTGTTGAGGAAATGGGGTTTTGCGCAGTATAGATCTGGTGGAATTGGCAACGAGGAGTTGAAAGCAGGTTATGGTTTGGAAAATTAAACTAATAGAAGGTGAATTCTTCTTTGAAATTGTTTTATTTTGTTTAGTATACATTTAATAGAAAATGTTATTAACTGTTAGTCTAGAAATTGGAAACCCAAAAGAGAAACTTATTAGTAAAATCAGTCTAGTTAATTTATTAGCTAATGACCCTTTTCAGTTATAAAATCTATGCTCAAACTCGAAATGAAAACTAAAAAAAGGAATTAAATTTGTTGTTTATTTATTTAAGTGAGCAATAAAATATAAATGGTTTAGTGTAATATATATAAATATATGTATATATATATATATATTAGTTTAAATTAATAACCATTAAAAAGAAGAAGAAAATTCTAGGAAAAGTTATTCATTCGTTTAAATAGTTAATTTAAATAAATAAATGTTTAATTAGTAAATTTAAATAAAATTGTCATAGGTGCGAATTCATTCGAGAAGATTCGTAGCCGATGATTCAGAAATAAAGAGGATATTCGACAACTGCAATTTCGGTGAGTAGACCTCACTCACCATTTATTTAGAATTATTTTTATATAGTTAAAAATAATTGTCTGTGCTTGTTTGAATGTTGTTTGATTATTTAAAATATATATTAGTTATTTAGGATATATATATATATATATTGGTTGATGATTGGTTGGATTCCCGCAGTATCATTAGCGGATGCCCGCGGTTTCATTAGCGGATGATTACCCTATACGCCCCATGCTATGATTAGCGGATGACCTTCGTACCGCGATATCCTTCCTCGAAGCAGGATGGGTATTACTATGTTGACTAACATCTGTGGATGCAGGAAAACAGGTTGGGGGAATCCAATTGGATTCCCCATAAATATATTATCTGTTGTTGTTTGTTTGATTTCATATATATTCATGTATGGTGTGTTAAAAGTCAAATGATTGAAAATTGGTTGATTTGATTGTTTAAATATCACTGGGGCTTGGGATATTGATTTATAAAATACCCTGAAAGGGTATTTGAGATTTAAAAAAACTGAATTCTATTTTTATAAATAGAATTTGAATTTTTAATGAACTATAGGAAATATTGACTCGTTTGAATATGCAAAACAAGTATGGAATTTATAAACTCTGTTTATAAATGAAAAGATGGGATTTGAATTGAATTTATAAACTCTGTTTATAAATAGAAAAGATGGGATTTGAATTGAATTTATAAACTTTGTTTATAAATATATAATGTGGGATTTTAAGTAAAGTTATAAACGTTGTTTATAAATAAATGCAGAGATATTCAAATAGACTTTGAATATAGAATTTGAAAATAGAATTCAAATGGACTTTAAACGATAGAATTTGAATATAGAATTCAAATAGACTTTGAATATAGAATTTGAAAATAGAATTCAAATGGACTTTAAACGATAGAATTTGAACATAGAATTCAAATGGATTTTAAACTATAGAATTTGAATATAGAATTCAAATGGACTTTAAACTATAAAATTTGAATATAGAATTCAAATGGACTTTAAACTATAGAATTTGAAAATAGAATTCAAATGAAGTTTAAATAATAAAGAGAATTCAAATAGAATTGAATTGGAATTTGAATAAGAAGCCGATAAGGAAACGAGAGTGTGAGTATAATTAGAATTTGTTAATATGCAAGTTAAAATATATTTGAACATGTCATGTTCAAATATGAAGGTGAAATAGACTAAAGAGTTAAGTAACAGATTTAATTAACAAATTGAGTTAAAATGATTGGTATAGTTGTAATAGATTGGACAGGTATAAACATACAGGAGACAGGTTTGGAATAAAGTGTTAGAAGGTATATATATAGATTGCCCGACAAAAAGGTACGTAGTTAATTCATATATGAGATTTTATGCGCCGTATCGGCAAGCCGCTTGGCTTTTCCTTTTTCTTTTTGATTAGAGAGGCCTGTGTGGCAGTTTGGGGATTTTCCCGATGCTCCCGGTACAAAGGAGGTTATGGCGAATTTTTCCGGGAATTTAAGGAGATAGAATATTTTTAAGATAATTTGATAGTTAGAAATTAACATATCAAAATATATAGAAGTCGATAAGGAAACGAACTTAGAAATAGAATAGTATAATCAAAAAGGAAGACTAGGGATAAAATCTAGTAAGAATAGAAAGAGGAAGAGTATACGTGTTTAAAAGTGAATCAGTAGTTGTATGGTATTGATTATTCGAGTAAGTAGTCATATCTGTTTTGACGTTATAAATGTTATTCAGTCAAGGTCTGAGAGGTAGTTATACCGCAACTTGATTGATTTCATTATTAACAGATAAACAGTAAGATTTCAGGCTCGAAGATCAATGTTGAATGAGAGTTAGTTGAATATAGTATTTGGGTTGTCGTACCGATGTTTTACACAACATCCGGTTTAACCCAAATAAATGTAAGCTTGGAAATAGAATAATGAATATTTCCTAGTATAGAAAAAAAAGGAAGGCGATATTCGGAAATGTTTTCCAATTAACGTAAAAGGCCAATATGGTTCTTGAAAATATTTGGTTAACAAATATTGATAAAGAAATAGAGAAGATGTGACGAAAAGGAATTTCGCTCGGCCCGAATCAGTCTTTAAACCGACCCAGACCGTTCGAGACGCCCTATCGTTTGAGAACATGACAAAATAGAACGCATACAAAGGAACATTTCACTATATATTACAACAATGCATCAGATTACGAGAATATACAGAGTACAAATGAATCAATATTACACAGAAATATCAGAGATTTAAATTACATAGCAGCGGAAAATAATACAATACACAACTAGAAGTAGATATACGGATACAAAGCTTTCCGGATAACATTCCAGCTGTAAACCAGGATCCTGTGAATATAAATCTGCAAAACCGAAACTACTAGCTGCCCGTGTCAAAATAGGGGCACCCAGAGTTAAGGTTAAAACAATAAACTTCAGGTCAGTCATGTGACTAGCGTGAGAACTAAAACAGTTATTAATCTTTATTTTAAATAGTTAGGTAAATCAAGGGACCACGCCATATAACACGGAACGAGTTTCCTCCCAAGAACACCAGTGCATAAAACAACAGCGCAATGCTAAATAAAGAAAAATGAAGCTATTATAAGACCCAGTTCCCATCACACAATGCAACGCAAGCCGGAGGATAGGGTTTTTACCTTATAATAGCCAAGAATGCTTGATACGTTGAAAACAAATCATTTGATACTATAATAAGTGCATAGTGTATAAAACAACTTCAAATCATAAGTATCAATTATAGGCGACATGAGCGTCCCATGCCACTATGTTGCCATATATAGGTTTACAAATAAAACCGCAAATGGCACGTATTTGGAAATTGGATTTCCATCTATGAACCGAGGCCAGGGATCGTCCTCTACCGATTCGAGACTGTCTAGCCCGAGTCTCAGGCAAGCGCGCAGACAAGCCTTGGATCGTCAGTGCCGGTCCACCGATGGGGATTATTATGCCTGAACACTACGTTTCTCCGCCCTTTGGGGCGTAAATGAGCCAACGAATGACTCCATCGGACCCGGATCGTCCGATCAAACCAAGGCGCCTCGCAACAGCAACAACCACACAGGTGAAAAGTATATATGTGAAGACCCGCAACTTCCCCGTAAAGGAAAGCGTCGGATAGTTCGAGAACAAACCACAACAGAACGCATACAGAAGAACATTTCATTGTATATTACAACAATGCATCAGATTACAAGAATATACAGAGTATAAATGAATATTACACAGAAATATCAGAGATTTAAATTACTTTTAAATACATAGCAGCGGAAAATAATACAATACACAACTAGACGAGATGTACGGATACAAAGCTTTCCGGATATCATTCCAGCTGTAAACCAGGAACCTGTGAATATAAATCTGCAAAACCAAAACTACTAGCTGCCCGTGTCAAAATAAGGGCACCCAGAGTTTAGGTTAAAACAATAAACTCCAGGTCAGTCATGTGACTGGTGTGAGAATTAAAACAGTTATTATTCTTTATTTTAAATCATTAGGTAAATCAAGGGACCACGCCGTATAACACGGAACGGGTTTCCTCCCAAGAATACCAGTGCATAAAACAAACAGCGCAATGCTAAATAAAGAAAAATGAAGCTGTTATAAGACCCAGGTCCTATCACACAATGCAACGCAAGCCGGGGGATAGGGTTTTCCCTTATAACAGCCAAAGAATGCTTGATACGTTTAAAACAAATCATTTGATACTATTATAAGTGCATAGTGTATAAAACAACTTCAAATCATAAGTATCAATCATAGGCGGCATGGGTACCATATATCATGTCGCCATATATAGGATTACAACTAAAACCGCAAATGTCACGTATTTGGAAATTGGATTTCCATCTATGAACCGAGGCAAAAGATAGTCCTCAACCGATTCGAGACAATCTAGCCCATGTCTCAGGTCAGAGCTCGAGTGACCTTGGAGCGACAGGGCCGGTCCACCGATGTGGATTAAACTTAAACCCTGAACATGCGTTCCCCCGCCCTTTGGGGCGTAAACGAGCCAACGAATGGCTCCATCGGTTCAAGAACGACCGATCAATCCGAGGCGCCTCGCAACAGCAACAACCACATAAGTCAAACTCGTCAGGGCGTGTAAAACCACTGACGCCACTTTTTAACTAGAAGGAAACGCATGCCCTCCCTGAGGTCCGTCTCCCGTTTTTGGTTCATACCTGGTGTGAAACACGCGAGGTAAACGTTACACAAAGCTACGCCACAAAGGCCGTGCTTTGATCATCACCACAAGACTTTGCTTTTCAACAGAAGCCTCGATCAATTGCCACTTAGGCATGCCACACAGGCAATTCACTCCATGCGTTTGATATCCATCAATATATAACCCCTGAGCTCATACGTCTCAGAGAAGGGCGTTAAGCAAGAGAATAAATTCTCCGCCGCCAAACAGATATATATTTAATAGAGATCAATCACACAGACTAAAACCCAATGTCAGACACACAGTCCATTTACAAGTCCGTTCTGGGTCTGAACGAAAACGGAGGCACCTAGTACCCCGCACATCCATCGATCTCCAAGTACGTCTGGACGATCACCAACTGTTTCCATCTTCTTGGGTGTACAGCCCAATCAAGATCATCAGTTATCACCCAAACGACGTGAAGACCTCCGGTCTTCGACCATCGTCTTCATCTTCGACTTATCGTCGTATCAGTTATTCAGAATGGGATAAACCCGGTCTTCCCGAATAACTTGCGTATATTTTAAATAAGTGTTACACAAACACAACATACGCCTCATTCCAATTCATCAGTCACTAACCGTAAATTAATCAAGAGAATAATTCCCCAAATATTAACCCCGAAGGCCGAAACCAACATCAGATCAATATTCAGAAAACCATTCTGCTTAACTAACCGACAGTTAGTTTCTAATTTTCACATTCATAGGGAAAGGTTCCCATTAATTTTATCCAAGATAAATTTCTTGAATTTATTCTTTAATCTATTTTTGAATATCAATTCAAACTAGTCGGGATTAACGAACCTTACCGAAGTAATCATTTGTTTTAATTTCCCAATCCCAACCTATTTATCCCATGAAGTAAAACTGGTAATACTTCATATCTAACACCACAGTGTTGTCGGTAAATTCGATTACCATTTCACGTTCAAATCTAATTAAAGATTTAACTATCGCCTGGAGCAAAACTGGTGGTACTCCATTTTCGATCTTTTCAATCTAATTAAAGATTCATTAAAACTCCACTTAGTTTTAATCATTATCTGGGTTAAAGAATCAGTGTCATTTAAAACACGGTTCACGATAAACCCAAAATCACATTCATTAATTATCGGGTTAAAGAACGAGTGTTATTTAAAACACTGTTCACGATAAACCCAAAAATCAATATCAATTCAATTCCAATTAAATATCATTTAATTGGTACACTTCATTAAATCTAAATAAAAAGATTTAATCTTTTCTCAACTGGGTCCAAGAGCAGTGTTAGTGAAGACACCATTCACGACAAACCCAAATCACATTCATTAATTATCGGGTTAAAGAACAAGTGTTATTTAAAACACTGTTCACGATAAACCCAAAAATCAATATCAATTCAATTCCAATTAGATATTATTTAATTGGTACACTTCATTAAATCTAAATAAAAAGATTTAATCATTTCTCAACTGGGTTCAAGAACAGTGTTAATGAAGACACCATTCACGACAAACCCAAATCACATTCGATATTCAATACAAGGCTCTGAATAGAAAATATATCGGCTTATATTCAATATCGAATTCTACGACTAACAAATGTCGTATTGGAAATAACGATATAAATATATATCTTTCAAATTTCCATATCAACATCTGTATAATCACGAATCCCAACATCGAAATATTCCGAAGACAATTTCGATTCAAATCCATTCCAATGCAATCATTGGAAATTTTGGTTATTTTTAAAACCCTTTTCGAATTCAATTTATTTATTTAAAAATAAATAGAATTATAATTCTAGTTCAAAACTAGTTCAATTCGATAAAAATCTATTTTTATCTTTTCAAATATGGAGTTTTTCATCCCAATTCTTCCCAAATCATTTCTTATGATTTTACACAAATTATTACTATTTTTAATAATTTTATCAAGCCCCGTACAGTCGATTTCCATCAATGGCCATCGAACTGCACTTACAGCGACCTTTCTCGAATTTGATTTGGACATAATTCCAAATCCAACCGTTAGATTTCAAATTTCTAATTTTCATTAGAAAGCTCTTTTCGATACGAACCCAACGGTTCCGGTTTTAGGAGAATCCGACGGTCGGATCTCCCGTAATGTCCGTTTGAAATAAATGGTCGAAACTCGCGAACTGCCGCGGCGCGGCGCGTTCTATTCAGGCCATTATATTATATATATAATATATATAATATATATTTCATCGATTTCTATTTAAAACGAATTATATAAATAGTTTTAAATTCGTTTCAAATTCTATTTCAACTTCTATTTCAATTCAAAGCAAAATTGAATTCTTCTTTATAAATTCGTTTTAAAATTCATTTCTATTCAATTCGAATTTCAATTCAATTTGAATTCGTTTTCAATTCAATTCATTTCATTTCAAAATCGTTTTCAACTCATTTCATTTCGAAATCGTTTTCAATTCAATTCATTTTGAATTCGTTTTCAATTCAATTCATTTCGAAATCGTTTTCAGTTCAATTCATTTTGAATTCGTTTTCAATTCAATTCATTTCGAAATCGTTTTCAATTCAATTCATTTTGAAATCGTTTTCAATTCAATTCATTTTGAATTCGTTTTCAATTCAATTCATTTCGAAATCGTTTTCAGTTCAATTCATTTCAAAATATTCGATTTCGAAATCACTTTTCAATATTCATTTTAAAATGAATAAAATCGATATAAATATCGCTCACGTCAAAATGGCGTCAATCTAATCAACACGGCTTCATATATTGATATTTTCAAATATTCCATTTCGAATATTTCTATTTCAAATATTTCTATTTTAAAACTGGAATGAGGCCCAAACAATTACCATATAAAGTTAATTATATGGATTTTCATACAACACATGTATAATAGCATTGAAAAATAATCAACCATCAACCAAAGTGCACTACACTGTATAAGCATCAAATATAGATATCTAACGCTTATAACAGCCTGTCAATCAATCGATCGACATATTTAATCAATCAGGATGAGTGAACTTCAAATTTCATCCCAACACCCGTGTGGGGTTTCAAACAATCAAACACATATTTTATTTGTGCTGTTGGGCGATGTGTAAAATTTATCGTCCCAATCAATGTCATTCAAATAAGTGTACATAAACAAACCATCTGGTTTGTAAATGAATATTTATTTATTCACTTTCACTAGATTCATATTCACGTTAAAAATTATATTTTTAACGATAAAACATTTTATTCCAACATATGAATTTCTATTCAGTTCATTCTTTAAATAAAATGATATTTTTATTTTTCTAACATATTTTAGAAAATTTCGGCGGCATAACGGCACGATACTAGAAACGGGACAAGGCCTAGCCTAATCCCCGGTCTAGTGAAGGCCCACGCCATTCACACATCAATCGAATTCACTCTCGTTATGCAAACCACAAAATTTGGAGTAAGGGTCTAACCTAGCCTTACTCCTTCGCCTTATAACGGCGCACGTCTAATCCTAACCAATTTATCGATTCGATTTTTCACACCACAAACCACATTCAAACCAATATCACAATCAATAACCAAACAGCCAAACAAACAAGTCCATGGTCTGTGGACGATTGTGTCGGGTGCTACTAAGCACCGTCTGCATCCTAGTATATATATATATAACTAGAAATAAAATTGAAAGGTGAGAAGTTCTCACCAATAGCTATCCAACTTCACGACACTTCTTTTGTAGAAAATCTTCGTCGTTATCCTATCCTCGCCATCTTCGTTGCCCGTAGTCACTATATATGTAAAAATTGAATTTTTAGTTCGCTATGCAATATTTAAAAAATCGAATTTTTCTATCGAAGTTCAATATATAAAAATTCTATTTTTCTATCGAAGTTCAATATATAAAAATCCCTTTTTGATATTCAATCTGTTCCATCTCACTTCTTTTCACGCTATTCATATACAAATAAAATTCACACTTTTATTTCACTGTATATATAATAAAAATCGTATTTTTATCACACTCCTCATATATATAAAAAATTGAATTCTTATCTTCACTTCTTTATAAAAATTATATTTTTATATCGCATCTCTCCTAATAAAGATTATATTTTAAAACGACTTTATTTCTATATTATAAAAATTATATTTTAAAACGACTTTATTTCTATATTATAAAAATTATATTTTAAAACGACTTTATTTCTATATTATAAAAATTATATTTTAAAACGACTTTATTTCTATTTAAAATCTGAGTTTTTAAAATAATTTTCTTTCATATAAAAAAAACCTGATTTTAAAACTAATTATTTTAAGTTAAAAATAAATAAAAACTGAAAACTTTAAACAAAACAAAATAATATAATAATGGAAAACTTACAGTCATCCAACAGGGAGGGGGTGTTGCGATTGAAGAAGGGGACGGGGTGCTCGCTGGTCAGTCGCAGGAGGGGTGGACTTCAGGGTAGCGACGGCTCGTTTTCTGCTGGGTTGGGTTCTGAACTTCGAACGGAGGAAGAGAGAGACGAGGGCTGGGGAGCATCGGAGGGGCGCTGGTCGTGGGAGGCAGCTGCGGCGTTAGGTGGCATTGGAGGAGACTGGCGATGGGGCTCGATCCATGGTGGTCTTCGAACTCGCGATGGGGCCCTTTGGGTTCGGATTTGAGAGAGAGGAGGGGAATCGCCGGAGCAGGCGATGGCGCGAGGAAGGGCAGCCGGAGCTGAGGAGGGGAGCGACGGAGGCGTCGACTGGGGGCTGACGAGCGGGTTCGGCGATGGGTTTTAATAAAAAAAAAAAAAGTCTTTTTTCCCCCTTTTTGAATTTAATGACGGGGTTAAGGGAATGGGGGTGCTGACCTAGCCTTAGAAATAAATATATATATATATATAATTAATTAATTTAGCCTCCAGAAAATTACCTTTTCCTTTGACTTCCAATTTGAACCCAACGACTGTCGCCCCTAGCTAATTACCCCCATTCCGAAAACAATGGGATATGTTTCGTAAGCCAATTCAGCTGTTTCGATCCGTTTTCATCAAAATTAAAATATAACTCTATATATTCTATTTTAAACGTACACTTCAATTTACTGGGGTCACATAATAAGCATAAAAATTCCAGAAAAATATTTTCTAGCTTCGTATTGACGATACGGTCTTAACAAAACTAGTTTCGTCGAATTCTGAGACCGTTTGAAAAATGGCCAATTTCCAGTCGATTAAAATCAACTGAAACTGGTCAAACGCGTTTTCCTTTGCCACGCTCACATATTGATTCAGAAAATTATGAAATTTGGAATCTAGCAATAATTCGACATCACGGACCTAACAAAACTGGTTTCGTCAAAATCCGAGGTCATTTGCAAAATGTCCATTTTTAAGGGCTATATATTATATTAAAATATATATAAATTCCACAGCGACTATTTTTAATTTTCAACTGGACATATCTCATCATTTATAAAGTGAAATCTCAGTTTCTCAACTTCGTTACAAAGATATAGCTATACAGATTCAAATATTTCTTGTTTCGTTCAATTCTGACTTATATTGAATTCTGTATATTCATTTGAAATTAGAAATCGAATTTTCGAACTACCGCGCCATTTTCAATTCCTTTTATAATTATATATAATTATTATATATTCTAACGACGACGCGTATAATATATTCGTTCGAATTCCATTCAAAATAAATTTCTTGTCGATTTTATTTAAAATAATCTATTTTAAATAATCAAAATTCGCTAAAATTGCCAAAATAAAAATTTCAAACTGGCTCGCATTTTACGGGTTGTTACAATCTCCCCCACTTAAAACTTTTCGTCCCCGAAAAGGAACAAAGTCGAAAGCGGTTTGATTATTCAACTCTACGCTCGATCTGGCTTCTATTCTCCAACTCTTTAGTTTCTGAGAATTTTCAAAATTTCAAAAATTTGGCTAACACCCTAAATTTTCGAAAAATTTCGCCATAACCTCCCCTGCACCGGGAGCATCGGGGAATTTCAAATAGCTTCCCCGGTCCTTCAGATCTCAAAAAGAAAAAGAAAAAGCCAAGCGGCTAGCCAATAGGCTCACAAAATCATCATCACCCAAACAAAACAGGAAATTATGTAGTAAACATGTACCTATTTGTCGGGCAAACAAATTTTATCCTCTGGCTCTAGCCTCCTTGCTATGACCTGTTCAATGATATATATGTATATGCAAGCAAATGCGACCAATTTTCAATACAGTTCAATATTTGTTGCAATTAGGCTAAATGGCTAAAAATTAGCAAACAAATAAACAAACAACACAAACATCAGTCAATTAGTTGATTAGCTTTTCAAATGCATAACTTTGATACATATACAGAAAATCATGTTTTTGATGCCAAATCACAACAATAAGCCCTATCAAATTTTGGTTCTCACACCAGTCTAATGGAAATATATAGGAATCTCACTTTCATCACTCGAATATAAACACTAATGATGAGGCCTCATCATCTGAATCATCTCCGGGCGACTAGAGTGTGATGCTATATCTATCCAATATATTAAAACTTTGAATATACGTTTGCAAGGCGTATATGCAAATTCTTTATATACTGGACTGTCCAAATCAATACAAATAAATAATCAAATACGAATAGTTGATTTAAATTTTCAAAACAAAAATTGTTTTCATTTTAAAAATATACTCTTCACACTCGTTCTAGGATACTACTGATCCTATTTCTAACGAGTCATTCCCATTGGATATTACTAATCCAATATCTGATGAATTCTTTCGTATGGTTCTAATGTGTCTTGTTCTCTGAGCTTTGTAAACCAAAGCTCTGATACCAACTGTGAAGACCCGCAACTTCCCCGTAAAGGAAAGCGTCGGATAGTTCGAGAACAAACCACAACAGAACGCATACAGAAGAACATTTCATTGTATATTACAACAATGCATCAGATTACAAGAATATACAGAGTATAAATGAATATTACACAGAAATATCAGAGATTTAAATTACTTTTAAATACATAGCAGCGGAAAATAATACAATACACAACTAGACGAGATGTACGGATACAATTTATTTTAAATCATTAGGTGGATCAAGGGACCACGCCGTATAACACGGAACGGGTTTCCTCCCAAGAATACCAGTGCATAAAACAAACAGCGCAATGCTAAATAAAGAAAAATGAAGCTGTTATAAGACCCAGGTCCCATCACACAATGCAACGCAGTCGAGGATAGGGTTTTCCCTTATAACAGCCAAAGAATGCTAAGTACGTTTAAAACAAATCATTTGATACTACTATAAGTGTATAAAACAACTTCAAATCATAAGTATCAATCATAGGCGGCATGGGTACCATATATCATGTCGCCATATATAGGTTTACAAGTAAAACCGCAAATGTCACGTATTTGGAAATTGGATTTCCGTCTATGAACCGAGGCAAAAGATAGTCCTCAACCGATTCGAGACTGCCTAGCCCCAGCCTCAGGATCAGAGCTCGAGTGACCCTAGGAGCGACAGGGCCGGTCCACCGATGTGGATTAAAATGCCTGAACACTACGTTTCCCCGCCCTTTGGGGCGTAAACGAGCCACTAAATGACTCCATCGGTACGAGAACGACCGATCAATCCGAGGCGCCTCGCAACAGCAACAACCACATAAGTCAAACTCGTCAGGGCGTGTAAAACCACTGACGCCACTTTTTATCTAGAAGGAAACGCATGCCCTCCCTGAGGTCCGTCTCCCGTTTTTGGTTCATACCTGGTGTGAAACACGCGAGGTAAACGTTACACAAAGCTACGCCACAAAGGCCGTGCTTTGATCATCACCACAAGACTTTGCTTTTCAACAGAAGCCTCGATCAATTGCCACTTAGGCATGCCACACAGGCAATTCACTCCATGCGTTTGATATCCATCAATATATAACCCCTGAGCTCATACGTCTCAGAGAAGGGCGTTAAGCAAGAGAATAAATTCTCCGCCGCCAAACAGATATATATTTAATAGAGATCAATCACACAGACTAAAACCCAATGTCAGACACACAGTCCATTTACAAGTCCGTTCTGGGTCTGAACGAAAACGGAGGCACCTAGTACCCCGCACATCCATCGATCTCCAAGTACGTCTGGACGATCACCAACTGTTTCCATCTTCTTGGGTGTACAGCCCAATCAAGATCATCAGTTATCACCCAAACGACGTGAAGACCTCCGGTCTTCGACCATCGTCTTCATCTTCGACTTATCGTCGTATCAGTTATTCAAAATGGGATAAACCCGGTCTTCCCGAATAACTTGCGTATATTTTAAATAAGTGTTACACAAACACAACATACGCCTCATTCCAATTCATCAGTCACTAACCGTAAATTAATCAAGAGAATAATTCCCCAAATATTAACCCCGAAGGCCGAAACCAACATCAGATCAATATTCAGAAAACCATTCTGCTTAACTAACCGACAGTTAGTTTCTAATTTTCACATTCATAGGGAAAGGTTCCCATTAATTTTATCCAAGATAAATTTCTTGAATTTATTCTTTAATCTATTTTTGAATATCAATTCAAACTAGTCGGGATTAACGAACCTTACCGAAGTAATCATTTGTTTTAATTTCCCAATCCCAACCTATTTATCCCATGAAGTAAAACTGGTAATACTTCATATCTAACACCACAGTGTTATCGGTAAATTCGATTACCATTTCACGTTCAAATCTAATTAAAGATTTAACTATCGCCTGGAGCAAAACTGGTGGTACTCCATTTTCGATCTTTTCAATCTAATTAAAGATTCATTAAAACTCCACTTAGTTTTAATCATTATCTGGGTTAAAGAATCAGTGTCATTTAAAACACGGTTCACGATAAACCCAAAATCACATTCATTAATTATCGGGTTAAAGAACGAGTGTTATTTAAAACACTGTTCACGATAAACCCAAAAATCAATATCAATTCAATTCCAATTAAATATCATTTAATTGGTACACTTCATTAAATCTAAATAAAAAGATTTAATCTTTTCTCAACTGGGTCCAAGAGCAGTGTTAGTGAAGACACCATTCACGACAAACCCAAATCACATTCATTAATTATCGGGTTAAAGAACAAGTGTTATTTAAAACACTGTTCACGATAAACCCAAAAATCAATATCAATTCAATTCCAATTAAATATTATTTAATTGGTACACTTCATTAAATCTAAATAAAAAGATTTAATCATTTCTCAACTGGGTTCAAGAATAGTGTTAATGAAGACACCATTCACGACAAACCCAAATCACATTCGATATTCAATACAAGGCTCTGAATAGAAAATATATCGGCTTATATTCAATATCGAATTCTACGACTAACAAATGTCGTATTGGAAATAACGATATAAATATATATCTTTCAAATTTCCATATCAACATCTGTATAATCACGAATCCCAACATCGAAATATTCCGAAGACAATTTCGATTCAAATCCATTCCAATGCAATCATTGGAAATTTTGGTTATTTTTAAAACCCTTTTCGAATTCAATTTATTTATTTAAAAATAAATAGAATTATAATTCTAGTTCAAAACTAGTTCAATTCGATAAAAATCTATTTTTATCTTTTCAAATATGGAGTTTTTCATCCCAATTCTTCCCAAATCATTTCTTATGATTTTACACAAATTATTACTATTTTTAATAATTTTATCAAGGCTCGTACAGTCGATTTCCATCAATGGCCATCGAACTGCACTTACATCGACCTTTCTCGAATTTGATTTGGACATAATTCCAAATCCAACCGTTAGATTTCAAATTTCTAATTTTCATTAGAAAGCTCTTTTCGATACGAACCCAACGGTTCCGGTTTTAGGAGAATCCGACGGTCGGATCTCCCGTAATGTCCGTTTGAAATAAATGGTCGAAATTCGCGAACTGCCGCGGCGCGGCGCGTTCTATTCAGGCCATTATATTATATATATAATATATATAATATATATTTCGTCGATTTCTATTTAAAACGAATTATATAAATAGTTTTAAATTCGTTTCAAATTCTATTTCAACTTCTATTTCAATTCAAAGCAAAATTGAATTCTTCTTTATAAATTCGTTTTAAAATTCATTTCTATTCAATTCGAATTTCAATTCAATTTGAATTCGTTTTCAATTCAATTCATTTCATTTCAAAATCGTTTTCAACTCATTTCATTTCGAAATCGTTTTCAATTCAATTCATTTTGAATTCGTTTTCAATTCAATTCATTTCGAAATCGTTTTCAGTTCAATTCATTTTGAATTCGTTTTCAATTCAATTCATTTCGAAATCGTTTTCAATTCAATTCATTTTGAAATCGTTTTCAATTCAATTCATTTTGAATTCGTTTTCAATTCAATTCATTTTGAAATCGTTTTCAGTTCAATTCATTTCAAAATATTCGATTTCGAAATCACTTTTCAATATTCATTTTAAAATGAATAAAATCGATATAAATATCGCTCACGTCAAAATGGCGTCAATCTAATCAACACGGCTTCATATATTGATATTTTCAAATATTCCATTTCGAATATTTCTATTTCAAATATTTCTATTTTAAAACTGGAATGAGGCCCAAACAATTACCATATAAAGTT
This sequence comes from Allium sativum, assembly GCA_030737875.1. NCBI lineage: Eukaryota > Viridiplantae > Streptophyta > Magnoliopsida > Asparagales > Amaryllidaceae > Allium > Allium sativum. The sequence goes on from CM060910.1 coordinate 127,798,671, forward strand.
AATTATATGGATTTTCATACAACACATGTATAATAGCATTGAAAAATAATCAACCATCAACCAAAGTGCACTACACTGTATAAGCATCAAATATAGATATCTAACGCTTATAACAGCCTGTCAATCAATCGATCGACATATTTAATCAATCAGGATGAGTGAACTTCAAATTTCATCCCAACACCCGTGTGGGGTTTCAAACAATCAAACACATATTTTATTTGTGCTGTTGGGCGATGTGTAAAATTTATCGTCCTAATCAATGTCATTCAAATAAGTGTACATAAACAAACCATCTGGTTTGTAAATGAATATTTATTTATTCACTTTCACTAGATTCATATTCACGTTAAAAATTATATTTTTAACGATAAAACATTTTATTCCAACATATGAATTTCTATTCAGTTCATTCTTTAAATAAAATGATATTTTTATTTTTCTAACATATTTTAGAAAATTTCGGCGGCATAACGGCACGATACTAGAAACGGGACAAGGCCTAGCCTAATCCCCGGTCTAGTGAAGGCCCACGCCATTCACACATCAATCGAATTCACTCTCGTTATGCAAACCACAAAATTTGGAGTAAGGGTCTAACCTAGCCTTACTCCTTCGCCTTATAACGGCGCACGTCTAATCCTAACCAATTTATCGATTCGATTTTTCACACCACAAACCACATTCAAACCAATATCACAATCAATAACCAAACAGCCAAACAAACAAGTCCATGGTCTGTGGACGATTGTGTCGGGTGCTACTAAGCACCGTCTGCATCCTAGTATATATATATAACTAGAAATAAAATTGAAAGGTGAGAAGTTCTCACCAATAGCTATCCAACTTCACGACACTTCTTTTGTAGAAAATCTTCGTCGTTATCCTATCCTCGCCATCTTCGTTGCCCGTAGTCACTATATATGTAAAAATTGAATTTTTACTTCGCTATGCAATATTTAAAAAATCTAATTTTTCTATCGAAGTTCAATATATAAAAATTCTATTTTTCTATCGAAGTTCAATATATAAAAATCCCTTTTTGATATTCAATCTGTTCCATCTCACTTCTTTTCATGCTGTTCATATACAAATAAAATTCACACTTTTATTTCACTGTATATATAATAAAAATCGTATTTTTATCACACTCCTCATATATATAAAAAATTGAATTCTTATCTTCACTTCTTTATAAAAATTATATTTTTATATCGCACCTCTCCTAATAAAGATTATATTTTAAAACGACTTTATTTCTATATTATAAAAATTATATTTTAAAACGACTTTATTTCTATATTATAAAAATTATATTTTAAAACGACTTTATTTCTATATTATAAAAATTATATTTTAAAACGACTTTATTTCTATTTAAAATCTGAGTTTTTAAAATAATTTTCTTTCATATAAAAAAATCCTGATTTTAAAACTAATTATTTTAAGTTAAAAATAAATAAAAACTGAAAACTTTAAACAAAACAAAATAATATAATAATGGAAAACTTACAGTCATCCAACAGGGAGGGGGTGTTGCGATTGAAGAAGGGGACGGGGTGCTCGCTGGTCAGTCGCAGGAGGGGTGGACTTCAGGGTAGCGACGGCTCGTTTTCTGCTGGGTTGGGTTCTGAACTTCGAACGGAGGAAGAGAGAGACGAGGGCTGGGGAGCATCGGAGGGGCGCTGGTCGTGGGAGGCAGCTGCGGCGTTAGGTGGCATTGGAGGAGACTGGCGATGGGGCTCGATCCATGGTGGTCTTCGAACTCGCGATGGGGCCCTTTGGGTTCGGATTTGAGAGAGAGGAGGGGAATCGCCGGAGCAGGCGATGGCGCGAGGAAGGGCAGCCGGAGCTGAGGAGGGGAGCGACGGAGGCGTCGACTGGGGGCTGACGAGCGGGTTCGGCGATGGGTTTTAATAAAAAAAAAAAAAAGTCTTTTTTCCCCCTTTTTGAATTTAATGACGGGGTTAAGGGAATGGGGGTGCTGACCTAGCCTTAGAAATAAATATATATATAATTAATTAATTAATTTAGCCTCCAGAAAATTACCTTTTCCTTTGACCTCCAATTTGAACCCAACGACTGTCGCCCCTAGCTAAATACCCCCATTCCGAAAACAATGGGATATGTTTCGTAAGCCAATTCAGCTGTTTCGATCCGTTTTCATCAAAATTAAAATATAACTCTATATATTCTATTTTAAACGTACACTTCAATTTACTGGGGTCACATAATAAGCAGAAAAATTCCAGAAAAATATTTTCTAGCTTCGTATTGACGATACGGTCTTAACAAAACTAGTTTCGTCGAATTCTGAGACCGTTTGAAAAATGGCCAATTTCCAGTCGATTAAAATCAACTGAAACTGGTCAAACGCGTTTTCCTTTGCCACGCTCACATATTGATTCAGAAAATTATGAAATTTGGAATCTAGCAATAATTCGACATCACGGACCTAAAAAAACTGGTTTCGTCAAAATCCGAGGTCATTTGCAAAATGTCCATTTTTAAGGGCTACATATTATATTAAAATATATATAAATTCCACAGCGACTATTTCTAATTTTCAACTGGACATATCTCATCATTTATAAAGTGAAATCTCAGTTTCTCAACTTCGTTACAAAGATATAGCTATACAGATTCAAATATTTCTTGTTTCGTTCAATTCTGACTTATATTGAATTCTGTATATTCATTTGAAATTAGAAATCGAATTTTCGAACTACCGCGCCATTTTCAATTCCTTTTATAATTATATATAATTATTATATATTCTAACGACGACGCGTATAATATATTCGTTCGAATTCCATTCAAAATAAATTTCTTGTCGATTTTATTTAAAATAATCTATTTTAAATAATCAAAATTCGCTAAAATTGCCAAAATAAAAATTTCAAACTGGCTCGCATTTTACGGGTTGTTACAATATATAAATGTCAGGGCTGGTAGGTCACTGACACCACCCTAGCTAGAAAGAAACGCATGCCCTCCCTGAGGTCCTCTCCCGTTTTTAGTTCACAACCGGGGTGCGAGGCTCGCGAATCAACGTTACACAAAGCTATGCCACACAGGCTATGCTTTGATCATCACCACAAGACTTTGCTTTTCAACAGAAGCCTCGATCAATTGCCACTTAGGCATGCCACAAAGGAAATTCACTCCATGCGTTTGATATCCATCAATATATAACCCTTAGCTCGTACGTCTCAGAGAAGGGCGTTAAGCGAGAGAATAAATTCTCCGCCGCCAAACAGATATATATTTAATAGAGATCAATCACACGACTAAAATCCAATGTCAGACACACAGTCCATTTACAAGTTCGCTCTGGGTCTGAACGAAACCGAAGGCACCTAGTACCCCGCATATCCATCGATCTCCAAATACGTCTGGACGATCACCAACTGTTTCCATCTTCTTGGGTGTACATCCCAATCAAGATCATCAGTAATCACCCAAACGATGTGAAGACCTCCGGTCTTTGACCATCGTCTTCATCTTCGACTTATCGTCGTATCAGTTATTTAGAATGGGATAAACCCGGTCTTCTCGAATAACTCACGTATATTTTAAATAAGTGTTACACAAACACAGCATACGCCTCATTCCAATTCATCAATCACTAACCATAAATTAATCAAGAGATTAATTCCCCAAATATTAACCCCGAAGGCCGAAACCAACATCAGATTGATATCCAGGAAACCATTCTGCTTAGCTAACCGACAGTTAGTTTCTAAATTTCACATTCATAGGGAAAGGTTCCCATTAATTTTATCAAAGATAAATGATTAAAATTTATTCTTTAATCTTCTTTTGAATTTCGATTCAACTAGTCGGGATTAGCGAACCATACCGAAGTAATCATTTATTTTATTTCCCAATCCCAACCTATTCATCCCATGAAGTAAAACTGGTAATACTTCATATCTAACACCACAGTGTTATCGGTAAATTCAATTACCATTTCACGTTCAAATCTAATTAAAGATTTAACTATCGCTTGTAGTAAAACTGGTGATACTCCATTCTCGATCTTTTCAATCTATTTAAAGATTCATTAAAACTCCACTTAGTTTTAATCTTTAACTGGGTTAAAGAATCAGTGTCATTTAAAACACAGTTCACGATAAACCCAAAATCACATTCCATGAATTATCGGGTTAAAGAACGAGTGTTATTTAAAACATTGTCCACGATAAACCCAAAAATCAACATCCATTCAATTCCAATTAAATATCATTTAATTGATACACTTCATTAAATCTAAATAAAAAGATTTAATCTTTTCTCAACTGGGTTCAAAAACAGTGTTAATGAAGACACCATTCACGACAAACCCAAATCACATTTGATATTCAATACAAGGCTCTGAATAGAAAATATATCGGCTTATATTCAATATCAAATTCTACGATTAACAAATGTCGTATTGGAAATAACGATATAAATATATATCTTTCAAATTTCCATAACAACATATGTATATTCACGAATTCCAACATCGAAATATTCCGAGGACAATTTCGATTCAAATCCACTCCAATGCAATCATTGGAAATTCTTGTTATTTTTAAAACCCTTTTCAAATTCAATTTATTTATTTAAAAATAAATACAATTATAGTTCTAGTTCAAAACTAGTTCATTTCGATAAAAATCTATTTTTATCTTTTCAAATATGGAGTTTTTCATCCTAATTCTTTCTAAATCATTTCTTATGATTTTACACAAATTATTACTATTTTTAATAATTTTATCAAGGCCCGTACAGTCGATTTCCATCAACGGCCATCGAACTGCACTTACAACGACCTTTTTCAAATTTGATTTGGACATAATTCCAAATCCAACCGTTAGATTTCAAATTTCTAATATTTGTTAGAAAGCCATTTTCGATACGAACCCAACGGTTCCGGTTTTAGGAGAATCCGACGGTCGGATCTCCCGCAATATTTGTTCGAAGTTAATGATCGAAATTCGCGAACTACCGCGGTGCGGCGCGTTCTATTCAGGCCATTTATATTATATATAATATATATAATATATACTTCGTCGATTTCAATTCAAAACGTGCTTTATAAATTGTTTTAAATTCGTTTTCAAAACGGTTTCAACTTCATATTCAATTTCAAATCAAAATTGAATATTCCAATATAAATTCGTTTTAAATTCATTTCAAATCGATTCCAATTCAAATTGATTTTTAATTCAATTTCAGTTCGTTTTCAATTAAATTTCGATTCGTATTCAATTTCCATTCGAATTCATTTCTATTCAAATTCAATTCGAATTCATTTATATTCAATTTCAATTCGAATTCATTTCTATTCAATTTCAATTCGAATTCATTTCTATTCAATTTCAATTCGAATTTATTTCTATTCAATTTCAATTCGAATTCAGTGTATTTCGAATTTCAAATCAATTCAGTTCAATTCGAATTTCAATTCACTTTAAATATTATTCGAAATTCAATTCATTTCAATATAGTTTGAATTTCAAATCTATTCAAAATTCATTGAAGAATGAATAATATCGATATAAATATCGTTCACGTCAAAATGGCGTCAATCTAACCAACACGGCTTCATATGTTCCTATTTTCAAATATTCTATTTCAAATATTTCTATTTCAAATATTTCTATTTCGAAACTGGAATGAGGCCCAATCAATTACCATATAATGTTAATTATATGGATTTTCTACAACACATGTATACAATAACAACGATGAATAATCAACCATCATCCAAAGTGCATTCTACACTGTATAAGCATCAAATATAAATATTCAACGCTTATAACAGTCTATCAATCAATCGATCAACATACAACTAAATAATCGGGATTAGTGTACGTCAAATATCATCCCAATACCCGTGTGGGGTTTCAAACAATCAAACACAGATTTTTATTTGTACAGTTGGGCGATGTGTAAAATTTATCGTCCCAATCAATGTCCTTCAAATAGGTGTACATAAACAAACCGTCCGGTTTGTAAATGAATATTTATTTATTCACATTCACGTTAAAAATTATTTTTTTAACGATCAAACTATTTTATTCAACCTATGAATATTCTATCCGGTTCATTTATTAAATAAAATGTTATCTTTATTTTTCTAACTTATTTTTAGAAAATTTCGGCGGCATAACGGCACGATACTAGAAACGGGACAAGGCCTAGCCTTATCCCCGGTGTAGTGAAGGCCCACGCCATTCACACATCAATCTAATCAATTTCATTTCACCAAACAATTCAATTCAAACCAAATAATCTAACCAACTACACAACCAAACAATTAAAAAACAAGCCATCCATGGTCTGTGGATGACGGGTGTCGGGTGCTACTAAACACCGTCTGCATCCTAGTATATATATATAACTAGAAAAAGAAATTGAAGAGTGAGAAGTTCTCACCGATAGCTATCCCAACTTCACGACACTTCATTTATAGAAATCTTCGCCGTTCTCGCCTTTTGTCACTTTTCACTGCCCGTATTCTCTACATATATAAAAATCACATTTTTACTTCGCTATTCAATATATAAAAATCGAATTTTTACTTCGCTATTCAATATATAAAAATCGAATTTTTACTTCGCTATTCAATATATAAAAATCGAATTTTTACTATGTTATTCAATATATAAAAATCGAATTTTTACTATGCTATTCAATATATAAAAATCGAATTTTTACTATGCTATTCAATATAGAAAAATCTTATTTTTACTTCGCTATTCAATATATAAAAATCATATTTTATTTTGCTACACAGATAAAGATGATATTTCTAATATTCCTATCATGTAAAAATTATATTTTTAATTCTCTACATAAACAAAAATCATACTTTTATCCTTCTACCATATGAAAGATTATATTTTTATCCTCCTACAAGATAAAAGATTATATTTTTATCCTCCTACAATATAAAATTTCAGATTTTTAATTGCTAAAATTAATTAAATGAAACAAAATAAAAACAAAAAGGAAAAAGGGGCTCACAGTGTTCGACTGTAGGAGGGGGGGGGGCGGTTTTCACTGTTGTTGGAGGTTGGAGGGGTCGGCGGGGTCGTGTGGGTGGCGCAGCACTCGAGGTGGCGGCGGCAGTTGCGTTCCAGGCGAAGGAGGGGGCTGGGGGTCCCACGACGGCATCGCGACTGGAGATGGGGCTCGGGCGAGATCGAGGGTGGAGCGAGGTCGGCGGTAGGAGGAGGGGGGCTCTCGCGCGGCGGCGCGGTCCATCGGGGGGGGGGGGCATCGATGCGATTTAGGGTTTTATTTTATTTTATTTTCTTTCTGTAAAATGAAATTCGAACGGGGGGGGGGGGGGGGGCAGAAGTATAAGGGGAAGAGAAAGATATTTTTTTTTATTATTTAATTATTTAATTATGAAAAAGTTGACTTTTACATACGAACTCGAAACGAGGCCTACCGCCTGTCGTCCATAGCTAATTACCCCCATTCCGAACACAATGAGATATGTATCGCAAGCTGGTTCGATCATTTAGAGCAGTTTTCGTCAAAATCAACATATAACTCTATATATTGAATTTGAACGCGTATTTCAATTTACCGGGGTCACATACTAACTAGAAAAATTCCAGAAAAATATTTTCTAGCTTCGTATTGACGGTACGATCCAAACAAAACTAGTTTCGTCGAATTCGGAGACCGTTTGAAAAATGGCCAATTTCCAGTCGATTAAAATCAACTGAAACTGTTCAAACGCGTTTTCCTTTGCCACGCTCACATATTGATTCAAAAAATTATGAAATTTGGAATCTAGCAATAATTTTACATCACGAACCCAACAAAAGTGGTTTCATCGAAATCCGAGGTCGTTTGCAAAAATTCCATTTTTAAGGGCCTGAATTCCATAGCGACTATTCAGAATTTTCAACTGGACATATCTTTTGATTCCCGCTACGAAATTTTGATTTTTCGGATTCGTTGGAAAGATATGCCCAAATAGATCCTAATGTTTTTGGTTTCACTAAAATCCGGATTGTTTTGCACCCGGTACATTCAATTGAAGTTTGAAATCGAATTATCGAACTACCGCGCCATTTTCAATTCCTTTTATATATATATATATATATATAAATATTTATATTCTAACGACGACGTATATAATGTATACGTTCTAAATATATTAAAAATAAATTTCTCGTCGATATTATTTAAAATAATCTATTTTAAATGTTCAAAATTTGCTAAAATTGCCAAAATAAAAAAAATTAAACTGGCCCAGATTTTCGGGTTGTTATAGAAGAGATTTAATTAATGGAATATTAATTAAAGGCTCAGTGATTGTTGGATGCTTGGATGAACACTTGTTTTATTCGGTAGTTAAATTATCGACTATCGAAACACTTGTTTTTATTCGATAGTTAAATCACAGACTATCGAAGTTTTGACCATCGTTGTCAATATGGAGAGACCGGTTGGATTATTATCCGAAGAACCACTCCGTATTGGCAGTAGCGTGCGAATCAGATTATATAAAGATAATCGAAGACGGAGTAGAGTGCAAGGACTTTTTCTATTAATAGAAATAATTCATTCAGTACATCCTGTTCCTGGGTGACTTGTATGGATGGATGTCTGACAGAGTATTTCCAGAAAGGTCACGTACATTGATTTCTTCAACCGTACCAAGAGTGGAAGCGGAGAAGGAAACTTCTTTTAGCTAACACGTAATGTACTGTTGAGGACGTCAATCGGTGATTTGACAGATTTGACGATGTGGCATTCGAAGTGAATCTGATGTGATGATAAGGCGTAACTTCAAGCCTCATCAATCGGTAAATGACAGAAATCGGGCAAGCAGCATGGCTATGTAGGTCGCACCTATTAGGCTGTATAATCACCTGATCTAGAGTTTCATTTATTTCTAGAAATCTATTGTCGATGCTGTCCCATTCGGGAAACGGTTGTTGATCCCAACCACTGGTGATATACATTCGATACACTCAAGCGAAATGAGTGGTCGGTCATGTGTGGCTGAGTTGCAAGATGTTCTTGTTGAACTCGGTGTATTCTCCTCTAGAGATATACCAGCGGAAGGTGGTTCCATACCTTATCATAGTTGAAAATCCATTACTAAATACGTGCTTGCGGTTTTGATTGTATATTATATATGTGGAACGTGAGATGCAAACGTTCCACTAGATCGTTATTTACTTGATTTAGACATTATTATAATATCAAAAGAGTTTTGATATAAAGATAAGTCAAGTGTTTGGATTCTCATAAGGGAAAGACCCGTTCCGTGTTATACGGCGTGGTCTTATGAGATATCATTTAGTTTCTGAAACAGTTTTAAACTGTTTACTCGTACTAGTCCCATGACTGACCCGGAGTTTATTTTGTTTTGTTCTACCTAAACTCTTGGGTGCCTAAATTTGTACGGGCAGTCAAGTAGTTCAGGATTTTTCAGATCTATCTAAAGGAGCTTGGAGCAGGAGGCTTCAGCGTTATCAAGTTATAGTGGTTCCGTTGTGTTGTAAGTGTTGTACTCTGATAAGTGTATGTTATACAGTTAAGATTTTGTATTTCAAAGATATGATCTATTATATTTTGTTCCGTTGCGATGTGAGATTCTGTGTTGTTGTTTCTATTCTGCTCCTATCTTTTTCTTCTAAAAAAAATGTTCCGTATTTTCGTGATATTTGGTTTGGACGTATGATGTATATAGTCAACTCTGATGTTACGGATTTGCTGGTCATTACAGTTCCAATTCGTTCAAGTATAGGAAAGGGACCAATAAATCTCGGTGCCAACTTCCTAGTTTTGCCAAATCTGATTACTCCTCTCATCGGGGAAACTTTCAAATAAACATGATCACCAACAGAAAAGGTCAAATCTCTTCTTCTAGAATCTACATAACTTTTCTGTCGGCTTTGCACGGTTCTCAATCGCTTTTTGATGAAGTCGACTTTATCAGATGCTTCTCTAATCATATCAGGACCTAACACAAGTCTGTTGCCAGGTTCTACCCAACTTGCTGGAGATCTGCATGGTCTGCCATATAATGCTTCAAATGGCGACATTCCCAAACTTGCTTTATAGCTATTTTTATATGAGAATTCTGCCAAATGCAAGTGATATTCCCATGACCCACCAAAATCAATTATACAAGCCCGCAATAAATCTTCTAGAATTCTATTCACCCACTCAGTCTGGCCATCTGTTTGAGGGTGATAAGCGGTGCTCATATTCAGTTTCGTTCCAAATTCTGTCTGGAAAGCCTCCCAGAATGTGCTAGCAAATATCGGTTCTCTATCACTGACTATGCTGATGGGGATTCCATGCAGCTTAACGATTTCTTTGAAATATATATGTGCTAGACTTTGAGCAGTTCTATTGGATCTGACATGTATAAAATGGGCAGTCTTCGTGAAGCGATCTACGATTACCCAAATGTTGTCATTACCTTTCCTGGTTCGCGGCAAACCATCTATGAAATCCATGGAAATCTGTTCCTATTTCCAACCTGGGACTTCCAACGGTTGCAACAATCCAGCTAGCTTCTGTTGGTCGCTCTTGACCAATTGAGAAGTAGGGCATCTTCTAACATACAAAGAAATATCCCTTTTCATTGCCTTCCACCAAAAAGTGCGTTTGATATCGTTGTACATCTTACTCACACCAGGATGAATGCAAATTTTAGATTTATGGCATCCATCCAGCACTTCTCGTTTGAGCTCAAGAATGTCGGGAACACATATCCTTCTATTCAATCTCAGAATTCCCTCACTATCCACTTGGAAACTGGAGCCCTCGCCCCTTTGAATCCTTCTTATCATCTCTTTCACAAAATGGTCACTTTTCTGAAGAACAGATATTTTATCAATCAATCCTGGTGTAATTATAAGATTGGCTATGATTGCGGTTTTTCTACAAAGTGCATCTGCTACAACGTTAGCCTTCCCCGGCGTATACAGGATATCAAGATCATACGCAGCAAGAAATTCTAGCCAACTCTACTGTCTCAAATCTAGATCTTTCTGGGTGTATAAATACTTCAATGATTGATGATCTGTGTACAGCACAAATTTCTCGCCCAATAAATAATGTCTCCAGATTTTCAAAGCAAAAACGATAGCTAGCAACTCAAGATCATGAGTTACATAATTCTTCTCATGTGGTTTCGGTTGGCGGCTTGCATAAGCGACTACTTGGCCTCTTTGCATTAACACTGCACCAAGACCTCTAATAGAAGCATCTATCCAAACTATTAAATCCTGATTGCCATCAATAATTGTTAACACTGGAGCAGTTGCCAGTTTCGATTTCAATTCCTGGAAAGCTTCTTCACAGTCGGAAGTCCACTTAAATTTCTCATGCTTCTTCGTGAGCTTCGTTAACGGACCGGATATCTTCGAAAAATCCTTAACGAACTTTCGATAATAACTAGCCAACCCCATAAAACTTCTAACCTCTATGGGTGTAGTGGGTTGTTTCCAATCTTGAATCGCTGTTATTTTGCTCGGATCTACCGAAATCCCTTTCTTTGACACGACATGGCCAAGAAATTTCACTTCTCCTTGCCAGAAGACACATTTAGAGAATTTGGCTTTGAAGACTTTCTTTCTTAGAATCTCCAATACTTGTTCTAAGTGTTTTGCATGCTCGGGTTTTGATTTGGAGTAGATTAAAATATCATCGATGAATACGAGGACAAATTTATTCAGGACTCCCCTGAACACTCTATTCATTAGATCGACAAAGTATGCTGGAGCATTGCACAGGCCGAACGGCATTACTAACCATTCATAAAATATGTCTGGACCTCTGAAAGCTGTCAAAGGAACACACTCCTCTGCTATTCTCAATTGATGAAAACCTGTAGCAAGGTCCATTCGGGAAAATACTCTCGCCCTATTTAATTGGTCTAGCAGATCATCAATGCGGGGTAATGGGTATTTATTTTTGAGCGTCTGTTTGTTAAGGTCTCGGTAATCAACACACAATCGAAGAGTACCGTCTGATTTTGGGACGAACACAACAGCTGCACCCCAATTAGAAAAGCTAGGTCTGATTAGACCCTTCCATAACAGTTGATAAGTTTGATCGCCTAATTCTTCTTTTTCCTTTGGAGTCATTCGGCGAATTGGATGTACCACTGGTCTGGCATTGGGAATTAGATCGATTCTGAATTCTATTTCTCTTTGCGGAGGTAAGTTTTCAACTTCTTCAAACTCATCCGCATAGTTTCTAACAATCGGAGTCTTTTCTATGGAAGTGGGGATAACTTCTAACGCCGACCAAAATTCTTTTCTATCTGGATTCGAACCATGATAAGGTATAAATATATGTCCAAGCTTCGTTCGAATTTTAACGATTCCTTCCGCACAATTTACTTCAGCTTCATACTTCGTTAACCAATCAAGCCCGAGAATGATATCGAATTCGGGAAAGTCCACAATGATTAGATTGAAAGGAAACTTGTAGAAAGAATAAGAGGCTAGCACTTTACATCATGAACTGAGAATAATAGAACCCCCTATCGGATAATGTACTTCAACCGAATCTTTAAGCTTCCTTGGTTTTAACTTTAATTTGTGCACTATGTTACTAGCAATAAAACTATGTGATGCACCCGTGTCAAACAATACAGAGACAGGAATATTTTTAATTGTAAGGGTACCTCCCAAAACATCGGGTTTACCTGCTCCATCGGAAGCAGCCGGCGGGCTCGACCCATCATACACGTGAGCTACTGCGGCCTTCTTCAGCAAAGGACAGTCTTTGATAAGATGATCCGTCTTGCAGCAACTAAAGTAGGAGCGAGGGTTCTGAGAACCTTGGCTTGAACCTTGTGAATTTGTCTTCTGCCTCTTCGGGCTGTGCACACATTAGAGAAGTGCCCAATCTTGCCACAGTTATAGCAGCTTCCTCTTGGCGGCTTGCCAGTCTGAGGTTTCGAGGATGCTGCTTGGCTTGACTCAGCTTGATTCGCAGCAGGCTTGCGTTTGTTCCCAGCTTGACTTTTAGCACGATCCTGCTCCAGATGCCTTTGGTCAAGGTCTTCGTAGTTGCATGTCATTTCCACCAATTCATTAAATTCCAGCTTGACGTGGGCCATGGCTCTATCATGATACTGTCGCTTTAGCCCAAGGATAAACCTCTTATTTTTGGACTTTGCAGTGGCGACGAGCTCCGGAGCATAGGGGGACAACTGTGTAAATTTATTCAGATAATCCTGCACTGAAAGATCCCCTTGCTGGAGGTTGGCAAAGTCATCGTGCATTCGTTTTAGTGCTTATTCTGGGACATATTTCTCCTTGAAGAGTTCTTTGAATCCTTCCCAGGTTCTTCCAGCTTCTCTATTCCCGGCGGTGATAGATTCCCACCATAGTTCAGCTTGTTCCTGCATAAGCCAGGCACCCATAATAGCTTTATCTTGGTCTCCAAGCCTTTGGCCTTCCCAGTATTTTCTCGCATGTTTCGAGCCATGCAAGGGCCTCTATTACTGTGCCAGTTCCCGAGAAGGTCTTGCCTCCTAGGTTTTTATATCTCTTAGCTACGCGGTCTAGCTCGAAGTATTGAGCGGCCAGGGGTTGTATCAAAGGTCCTTCTTCAACTGGGGCTCCTCCCCGTCCTCTGCGACGGCCGGCACGGCCTCCTCTAGCGGCGGCTGCTCTGGTAGCCATTTTTCAAGTTCTGTATAAGCAAGAAAAGAGTCAGCTTACATAAATGATAATTTATTGCATAGTTAAGCAGAAAATTTAAGGAAGGATAACGATGGACTGATCAACTTTTTTTAGCTATTCTGCTTGGCTCATTCTAGGACTTTACTAGTCCTATCTCTAATGAGCTACTCGCCTTAGAATACTACTAATTCTATTTTGACGAAGTGTTTAATGTGTTAGACTCCAGAACTAATGTTAACCAAAGCTCTGATACCTGCTGTGACGAACCCAAAACCCCATGACATGGTGTTAAGGATAATCATTGGAATATAACACATTAATCATCATTAGCAGATCACAGAGAATAGCATAAACATAAAAATAGAATAATTTACACACATATGACAGCGGAATCATATAGATATCATCACATCAGAGAGCACAGTGTAGGATACAACTTAGTGCATAGACATACATAATCAGTCACCATCGCCAGATGCGGAATCATACATAAAGAGTACACAAAATAAATATCAGTCTACATCGCCGATGGCGGAATCATAATACATATACTAAAATGGTGGAAAGAGTCAAAGTCAGCACGGTGTTGTCAAGCCTCGCCATGAGCCAAAAGTGTGCCAGATACCTGTAACTAGGCTGCTCGTGTGAAAATGAGGGCACCCGAGTTTGCAAGGTGAAACAAACTATGATTCAGTCATGGGACTGGTATGAGAAATCTACTTAACTTATTAACAACAATAATAAGGCAAATCAAAGGACCACGCCACTTTCGCGGAACGGGTTTACTCCAATGAGTGCTAGTGCATGAAATAAAGTAAATGATTAAATCATCGCAATGCTTTTTATAAAATGAAGGCATTATAAGACTCAGGTCCGATCACACAATGCAACGCAAGCCGGAGGATAGAGTTTTTACCTTATAATGGCCAAAAATGCTTCATACGAATAAAACAAAAGTGTTTGATATTATTACTAGTGCATATATGTTTCAAATGTGATTTCAATCATAAATATCAATCATAGGCGGCATAAATGACCCATACCACTATGTCGTCGTACTAGTAATACAATCACGTCCGCATATTTCGTATTGGAAATTGGATTCCTTCATGAGTCGAGGCAAGGGGCAAGCTCCTCTCCGTTCGAGACACTCTAGCAAATGCCTTGGGACTGCACACAGCAATCCCTGGATCCTCCAAGGCCGGTCCTCCCTTACTTTTGAGGATATGTCTTATTATATTTAAATTTTAAATTCCTAAAATATCCTTTTGAACAAACGTACACCAATTTCAACCCAACGACTGTCGCCCCTAGCTAAATACCCCCATCCCGGACACAATGGGATATGTTTCGTTGGCCAATTCGATTGTTACAGTCAGTTAATTTTCAAATTAAAGTATAAAACATTTAATTTTAACTTCGAGCGTACATTTCAATTTGTCAGGGCCACAAACTGATTCGAAAAATTCCAGAAAAATAATTCTAGCTATGTTTTGACGCTACGGTCCCAACAAAACTAGTTCGTCGAATTCTAAGATCGTTTGAAAAATGGACATTTTCTAGTCAATCCAATTTAACAGAAATTGACCAAACACATTTTCTTTTGCCACGCTCACATACTAGCTTCAAAAATTATGAAATTTGAAACCTAGCAATAGTTTGACATCCCGGACCCAATAAAAGTGGTTTCGTCGAATTCCTAGGTCATTTGAAAATATCAATTTTCAGGGCTACATATTCTATATAGCGACCTTTCTGAAAATTCATTCGGCCACAACTTTTGATTCCCGTTATGAAATTTTGACTTTTCAGATTCGTTAGAAAGGTATTCACTAACAGATTTAAATATTTTTGGTCTCGCTAAAATCCGTTATATTTTCCACCCTGCATAGTCAATCAAAGTTTGAATTCAAATTTTCAAACTGACTCACTATTTATAATTCACTATTTTATTGAAATATTCTATTTCAATTGTTCAAATTCCTTTGAAATAACCAATTTAAAATTTTTAAATTGGCTCGTATTTTCCGGGTTGTTACATCCAACTTTCAAATACGTGACATTTGCGGTTTTGATTGTAGAGCCTAGTATGGCGACATGATATATGGTACCCATGCCGTCTATGATTGATATTTATGATTGAAATTGTTTTGACACTATACACTTATAATAATAATAAAAAATGAAATTTAGCGTATCAAGCATTCTTTGGCTATTATAAGGGAAAACCCTATCCTCCGACTTGCGTTGCATTGTGTGATGGGACCTGGGTCTTATAATAGCTTCATTTTTCTTTATTTAGCATTGCGCTATTTGTTATATGCACTGGTATTCTTGGGAGGAAACCCGTTCAGTGTTATACGGCGTGGTCCCTTGATATATATGATTTAAAATAAAGATTAATAACGGTTTTAGTTCTCACACCAGTCACATGACTGACATGGAGTTTATTGTTTAAATCTAAACTCCGGGTGCCCTTATTTTGACACGGGCAGCTAGTAGTTTTGGTTTTGCAGATTTATATTCACAGGATCCTGATTTATAACTGGAACGATACTCGGAAAGCTCAGTATCCGTGTATTACTTCTAGTTGTGTATTGTATTATTTTCCACTACTATGTAATGTATTGTAATCTCTGATATTTTATAATGTGTAATATTGATTTATACTTTGTATATTCTTGTGATCTGATGGAATTGTTGTAATATACGTGATTTTGCGGTTTTATTTGTAGAGCCTAGTATGGCGGCATAGTGGTATGGGGCACTTATGTCGTCTACGATTGATATATATGATTTGAAATTGTTTTGACACAATACACTTACAGAGATAATAAAACATGAAATTTAGCGTATCAAGCATTCTTTGGCTATTATAAGGTAAAAACACTATACTCCGGCTTGCGTTGCATTGTGTGATGGGACCTGGGTCTTATAATAGCTTCATTTTTCTTTATTTAGCATTGCGCTATTGTTTTATGCACCGGTATTCTTGGGAGGAAACCCGTTTCGTGTTATACAGCGTGGTCCCTTGATTTACCTAACTTTAAAATAAAGATTAATAACTATTTTAGTTCTCACACCAGTCACATGACTGACCTGGGGTTTATTGTTTTAACCTAAACTCTGGGTGCCTTTATTTTGACACGGGCAGCTAGTAGTTTCGGATTTGCATATTTATATTCACAGGAACCTGGTTTACAGCTGGAATGATATCCGAAAAGCTCTGTATCCGTATTTCTCTTTCAGTTGTATATTGTATTATTTTCCGCTGCGATGTATTTGCATTGTAATTTGTAAATCCTTAAATTTATCGAATGTGTAATATTTATTCATACTCTGTATATTCTTGTATTCTGATGAATTGTTGTAATAAATAATGAAATGTTCTTCTGTTTGCGTTCCGATGTGGCTTGTCCTCAACTCAATCCGTGATTTCTCATAAGGGGGATTTCAGGTCGTTCCATCCAGAGTGCACCACACCACTGCATAAGCATTAAATATAGATAAGTAACGCTTACACAGTCTGTTAACCCATCGGTTGACATACTACTAAACAATTGGTATTAGTGTACGTCAATATCATCCCAACACCCGTGTGGGGTTTCAATCAATCAAACACATATTTTATTTGTGCAGTTGGGCGATGTGTAAAATTTATCGTCCCAATCAATATTAATCAAATGGGTGTACATAAACAAATCATCCGATTTGTTTATAAATATTTATTTTACTTCAACACACAAATATATATTTTATTTTAACACATGAATATATTTTTTATTTCAACACATGAATATATATTTTATTTCAACACATGAATATATATTTTATTTCAACATCACAATCAAATTTCGCAACACAACAAAATCAAACAAGTCGTCCATGATCTGTGGACGATGGGAGTCGGGTGGTACTAAGCTCCGTCTGCATCCTAGTATATATTTCAACTAGAAAATAAAATAAAAGTTGAGGAGTTCTCACCGATAAGCTAAACCAAACGCCATGACTCTTCATATGTAGAAAATCTTGCCGTGTCTGCCTTTTGTCACTTTCGTTGCCTGTATTCACTACATATATAAAAATAACATTTTTATATTGTTGCTATGTATATAAAAATCGTATTTTTTATATTGATGCTATGAAGATGAAAATTCTATTTTACACTGCTACTATATAGATAAAAATTCTATTTTTATAACGATGTACATATAATAAAAAATCATATTTTTATTATCTCTACTATATAAAAATCTTACTTTTATTCTCTACAACATATGTAAAAATCACTCCTTTACATCGCTACTTCTTTGATAAAAATTATATTTTTATCTTGCTAGTAATATAATAAAAATTATATTTTTACATCTCTGCATACATAAAATTATATTTTTAATACTCTTCATAAATAAAAATCATATCTTTTCATGATTCAAAATCATAGCATTCTATCATTAAAAATCCTATCTCTTTATATTTAAAAATCTTATCTTTCTTCTAACTAAAAATTATATTCTTATATAACCAAAAATTATATTTTTCCTTCATCAAAATCCTACCTTCCTAAAGTAAAAATTGCATCTTTACCCTTATAAAAATCAAACCTTTTTGTTTTAGAAAAATATAATCTTTTCATTATAAAAATATAATCTTTAAATAAATAAAACTGATTTTAAAACTATATTCTTTAATCTTAAAAACTGATTTAAATATATATATGTTTTAACCTATAAAACTCAGATTTTAAAATATATATATATATATATAAAAACATAAAAATAAAAATAAAATTTACCTTGTGAGAGAAGGGGGTATTGCTGTTCGTCGACCGAAAGGTGGGAGAAGCTGCTCGCCGGCGCTCTGGTGGAGGAGGCGCTCGCGCGGTGGTTGGAGGGGCTCGCGAGGTCAGGGAGGCATTTGGGCGATGAATAGTGGAAGGCGAGAGAGAAGGGGGTGGCGCGGTGGAGGGGTTTCGGACCCAGAGGGCGGCGCATGAGGGGGGAGGAGCATGATGGCTGGCAGCGCTAGGGTTCTCACTTTTTTTCTTTATTTCGATTTTTGACTGGAAAGTGACGGGGAGAGAAGGTATGGGGGGAAGAAAAGGTAAGTATATAATTATATATTTTATTATCATTTCCACAAAAAGTTGACTTTGTATACGAACACCAAACGAGACCCACCGACTGTCGTCCCTAGCTATTTACCACCATTCCGAACATAATGGGATATGTATCGTAAGCCAATTCGGCTGTTTCGATCCGTTTCTGTCAAAATCAAAATATAACTATATATATTGAATTTGAACGCACATTTCAATTTACGGGGGCCACATACGGATTCTAAAAATTCCTGAAAAATATTTTTCAGCTTCTTATTGATGATACGGTCCTAACAAAACTAATTTCATCAAATTATGAGACTGTTTGAAAAATGGCCATTTTCCGGTCGATCGAAATTGACTGAAATTGACAAAACACGTTTTCTTTTGCCATGCTCACATATTGATTCGAAATATTATGAATTTTTCAACCTAGCAATTACTTGACATCACGAATCCAACAAAAGTGGTTTCGTCGAAAACTGAGGCCGTTTGCAAAATTCCCATTTTTAAGGGCCAAAATTTCATGGCGACTATTCTGAAATTTCAGCTGGGCATAACTTTTTATCCTCGCTATGAAATTTCAATTTTTCGGGTTCGTTGTAAAGATATTCTCAAATGGATTCTAATATTTTTGGTTTCGCTAAAATCAGGTTTATTTTGAAACTTGTACATCCATTTGAACTTTGAAATCGAATTTTCAAACTACCGCGCCATTTTCAATTCCTTTTATAATTATAAATAATTATTTATTGTAAGAACCCGTTCCTTCCCCGGTCTCCGAAGAGATGAGAAAGAACGAATTACTGTGAGGACAAGACAAAACAGAACGCAGACGGAAGAACATTTCACTGTTATTACATCAATACCATCAGATACAAGAATACACAGAGTATAAATGAATAAATTACATTCGATAAATATCAGAGATTTAAATACAGTACTGCAGCGGAAAAATAATACAAAGCACAACTGAAAGTGATACACGGATACGGAGCTTTCCGAGCATCGTTCCAGCTGTAAATCAGGATCCTGTGAATATAAATATGCAAAACAAAAACTACTAGCTGCCCGTGCGGAAAATAAGGGCACCCAGAGTTTAGGTTAAAATAGTAAACTCCAGGTCAGTCATGTGACTGGTGTGAGAACTAAAACAATTATTTAAGGCTTTACTTTAAAAGAGAGTAATTCAAGGGACCACGCCGTATAACACGGAATGGGTTTCCTCCCAAGAATACCAGTTCATAGAATAAACAACGCAATGCTTTTTCGAAAAATGAAGCTATTATAAGACCCAGGTCCCATCACACAATGCAACGCAAGCCGGAGGATAGGGTTTTCCCTTATAATAGCCAAACATGCTTGGTACGTTTAAAAACAAATCATTTGATACTATAATAAGTGTATAGTGTCAAAACAACTTCAATCATAAATATCAATCCTAGGCGGCATGGGTACCATCTATCATGTCGCCATACTAGGCTCTACAAATAAAACCGAAATACATTTATTGGAAATTGGATTTCCGTCATGAGTCGAGTCAAGGAGCAAGCTCCTCTCCGCTTCGAGACACTCTAGCAAATGCCTCGGGACTACACACTCTGGGTAACCCCTGGATGCTTCTGGGCCGGTCCTCTCTTACGTTTGAGGATTAATTATGCTTGAACACACGTTTCCCGGTCCTTACAGACCTAAAATCGAGGCGCCTCATCCAACAACCACATAGGTGAAAAGTATATAAATGTCAGGGTTGGTAAGTCACTGACACCACCAAAGCTAGAAAGAAATGTCGTGCTCTCCATGTAGTCCTTATCCCGTTTTTGACTCATACCGAGGTGTGAGGCTCGCGAACTCACGTTATACACAAAGCTGCCACGTAGGCCGTGCTTTGATCATCAACCACAAGACTTTGCTTTCAACAGAAGCCTTGATCCATGCAACTCAGCGTGCCACATAGGCAATTCATGCCATGCGATTGATATCTATCGATATATAACCTCTAAGCTTGTACGTCTCAGAGAAGGGCGTTAAGCAAGAGAATAAATTCTCCGCCGCCAAACAGATATATATTTAACAGAAATCAATGAACACAGAATAAAATCCAATGTCAGACACACAATCCATTTACAAGTTCGTTCTGGGTCTGAATGAAACCAGAGGCACTTTCCTCGCATATCCATCGATCTCCAAGTACGTCTGGACGACCACCAACTATTTCCATCCTCTTGGGTGTACAGCCCAATCAGGATCAAAAGTAATTATCCAAATGATGTGAAGACTTCCGGTCTTCAACCACCGTCTTCATCTTCGACATATCGTCGGATCGGTTATTCAGAATTGGCATAAACCCAGACTTTCCGAACAACCCGCGTATATTAAAAACAAATGTTACACAAACACAACATACGCCTCATTCCAATTCAACAGCCACTAACCGCAAATTAGCAAGAGAACAAATTCCCAAATATTAACCCCGAAGGCCGAAACCAACATCAGATCAATACCCAGGAAACCATTCTTCCTAACTAACCTACAGCTAGTTTCTAGATTTCATATTCTTAGGGAAAGGTTCCCATTAATTTTATCCAAGATAAATTCTTTAAAATTTATCCTTTAATCTTCCTTTGGATGTCATTTCAAACCAAATTATGGTTTTCCAAACTAGTCGAGATCAGCGAACCACACCGAAGTAATTATTTATTTTATTTCCCAATCCCAACCTATTCATCCCATGAAGCAAAACTGGTAACACTCCATATCTAACACCACGGTGTTAGCGGTAAAATTAATTACCATTTCACGTTCAAATCTAATTAAAGATTTAACTATCGCTTTGGAGAAAAACTGGCGATACTCCGTTCTTGCTCATTTTCCAAATTTGATGATTCCGATTATCAATTCACATTTCAATCTAATTGCAGATTCATTAAAACTCCTTTACTGGGTTAAAGAACTAATGTTATTTAAAACACAGTTCACGACAAAACTAAATCACATTCTATTTATTACTGGGTTAAAGAACAAGTGTCATTTAAAACACTGTTCAAGATAAACCCACAAATCAATTCTTATTTACTACCCATTTCAAATCCAATTTATTTATTTAAAAATAAATGGGTTTTAATTTTAGTTCAAAACTAGTTCATTTCGATAAAAATATATTTTTATCTTTTCAAATATGGAGTTTTTCATCCCAATTTTTCCCAAATCATTTCTTATGATTTCACACAAATTATTGATATTTTTGATAATTTTATCAAGGCCCGTACATTCTATTTCCAACAAGGGCCATCAAACTGCACTTACGACGACCTTTTCCAAATTTGATTTGGACCTATCTCCAAATCCAACCGTTAGATTTCAAAATTCCAATATTCGTTAGAAAGCTCTTTTCAATACGAACCCAACGGTTCCGGATTTAGGAGAATTCGACGGTCGGATCTCCCGTAATATCCGTTCGAAGTCAATGGTCGAAATTCACGAACTACCGCGGCGCTGTGCATTCTATTCAGGCCATTATATTATGTATATAATATATATATAATATATATTTCGTCGATTTCTGTTTAAAACGAATTATATAAATATTTTTAAATTCGTTTCAAAAACAATTTCAACCTCCATTTCAATTCAAATCAAAATTGAATTTTTTCCTATAAATTCGTTTTAAAATTCGTTTATATTCAATTCAAATTTCAATTCAATTTGAATTTATTTCAATTCCTTTTCAATTCAATCCGAATTCGTTTTATATTCACTTCATTTCGAATTCGTTTTATATTCGATTCATTTTGAATTCGTTTCATTTCGAATTCGTTTTATATTCGATTCAATTCGAATTGGTTTTATATTCGATTCATTTCGAATTCGTTTTATATTCGATTCATTTTGAATTCGTTTCATTTCGAATTCGTTTTATATTCGATTCAATTCGAATTGGTTTTCTATTCGATTCAATTCAAATTGGTTTTCTATTCGATTCAATTCAAATTGGTTTTCTATTCGATTCAATTCGAATTAGTTTTCTATTCGATTCAATTCAAATTTAAAAACGAATATAATCGATATAAATATCGTTCGCGTCAAAATAGCGCATCTCTAATCAATACGGCTTTATATATTTCAATAATTCCATTTTTCTATTCAACAAATGAATCTATATTTTTGTCAACACATGACTAATCTCAACGAATGAGTACTGTCCACGTGTGGCTATTTTTGTTATTTAATATATTTTATAAAAATTATGGTATCTATCATTTGATATCAAATCAGACTCCAACCGTAAATTAGTAAGAGAACGATTCCCTGAATATTAACCCCGATGGCCGAAACCAACATCAGATCAATATCCAGGAGACCACTCATCTTATCTATTGTCCAATTAGTTTCTAATCTTATATATGATAAAGATGTAAATTTTATTGTTAAAATCTTTCGTTCAACACATGACTAATCTCAACGGATGAGTACAGTCAACACATGAACCTTTATTTTATAGTGATAAAGATATAAATTTTATTGTTAAAATATTTCGTTCAACACATGACTAATCTCAACGGATGAGTACAGTCAACACATGAACCTTTATATTATAATATTCTTTATTTTCTAAATTGGAATGAGGCCCAATCAATTACCATATAGCGTTAACTATATGGATTCCATACAACACATGTATATAATAGCAACGATAAATTATCAACCATCATCCAAAGTGCACTACACTGTATAAGCATCAAATATAGATATCTAACGCTTATTACAGCCTGTCGATCAATCGATTGACATACAACTAATTATTGGGATTAGTGTATATCGTATTTCGTCCCAATACCCGTGTGGGGTTTCAAACAATCTAACGCAGATTTTATTTGTGCAGTTGGGCGATGTGTAAAATTTATCGACCCAATCAGTATCAGTCAAATCAGTGTATATAAACAAATCGGCCGATTGGTTTATAAATATTTATTTATTCACTTTCACATTAAAAATTAAATTTTTAACGATAAAATATTTTTTACTATATAAATATTTTATTTCCTTTCAACACATGAATATTTTATTAACGATTTCACATTAACATCACTAACAATTTTTCACAACCCATCAATTAAACAAACAAGCCATCCATGGTCTGTGGATGACGGGTGTCGGGTGCTACTAAACACCGTCTGCATCCTAGTATATATATATATATAACTAGAAAAAGAAATTGAAAGGTGAGAAATTCTCACCAATAGCTATTCCAACTCCACGACATTTCTAATGTAGAAATCTTCGTCGTGCTCGCCTTTTTGCCAATTTCACTACCCGTAGTCACTACATATATAAAAATCACATTTTTATATTGTTGCGATGTATATAAAAATCACATTTTTATAATCACTCCATATGGGTAAAAATTCTATTTCCACATCGCTATCATATAGATAAAAATTCTATTTTTACTTCGCTATTCAATATATAAAAATCGAATTTTTACTTCGCTATTCAATAAATAAAAATCGAATTTTTACTTTGCTATTCAATATATAAAAATCAGATTTTTCCATCGCTATTCAATATATAAAAATCAGATTTTTACATCGCTATTATATAGATAAAAATTCTATTTTTACATCGCTACTATATAGAGATTTCTCCTTTTCAAATATAAAGATTATATTTTTATCTTTCTCTATTATATAGAAATTTTCTTTTCAATACACTACTTACATAAAAATAGTATTTTTATATATTCTACCATATAAAGGTCATATTTTTAACACTTCTATAATGTAAAAAACATATTTTTATCCTTCTACAATATAAAAGATTATTTTTTTATCCTCTTACACTATAAAAGATTATATTTTTATCTTTCTACAATATAAAATAAAACTGAAATTAAATTAAAAACAGATTTTTTTAACAATGTTACTTCATAAAAAAAACTAAATTAACTATATATGAAAAACTCACATTGCTAAACGAAGAGGAAGGAGGTGTTCGCTGTTTTGAATTGGAGGTGGGGGAAATGGCAACGCACGGGGACTGCGGTCGGAGGGGTGCTCGAATTTGGTTGGTGCGGCGGGTGTTTGGGTGGGCGCGGCGGTGCAGGGTCGGAGAAGGAGGGGAAGAAGGGAGGGGGAAGCGAAGTTTAGAACGGGAGGGGGGGCGGTGCGGCATCGACCGCCGTCGAGGGGGGGAGGGCTGCGTGGATGTTGTCGGGGGGAGGGGGGGTGGGAGAGTCGCTAGAGGGGGAGGCTGCGGTGGTGGGCGCGCCACTGGAGGCGCGTGATGGCGATGTCGGTTTTCCGCCTCCGTCCCCCTTTTTTTTGTTTTTTTTTTTACTGAGTGAATCAGGTTTGGGAATTAGGGGGGGGGGGCAGAGGGAATTAAGGGGAGGAGAGGAAGAGTATTTATTTTATTTTAATTATTTAATTTCGAAAAGGTTGACTTTTACATACGACCTCTAAACGAGGCCCACCGCCTGCCGTCCATAGCGTATTACCCCCATTCCAAACGCGCATTTCAATTTACTAGGGTCACATACTAACTCGAAAAATTCCAGAAAATACTTTTTAGCTTCGCATTGACGATACGGTCCTAACAAAATTAGTTTCATCGAATTCTGAGACCGTTTGAAAAATGGCCATTTTCCAGTCGATTAAAATCAACTAAAACTGGTCAAACGCGTTTTCCTTTACCACGCTCACATATTGATTCGAAAAATTATGAAATTTAAAACCTAGCAATAATTTGACATCACGGATCCAACAAAAGTGGTTTCGTCGAAATCCGAGGACGTTTCCAAAATTCCCATTTTTAAGGGCTTGAATTCCATAGCGACTATTCAGAATTTTCAAGTAGACATATCTTTTGATCCCCGCTATGAAATTTCAATTTTTCGGATTTGTTGGAAAGATATTCACAATTAGATCCTATTATTTTTGGTTTCACTAAAATCCGGATTGTTTTGCACCCAGTACATTCAGTTGAAGTTTGAAATCAAATTATCGAACTACCGCGCCATTTTCAATTCCTTTTATAATTATATATAATTATTTATATTCTAACGGCGATGCGTATATAATATATACGTTCTAAATATATTCAAAATGAATTTTCGTCAATATTATTTAAAATAATCTATTTTAAATATTCTAAATTCATTAAAATTGCCGAAATAAAAATTTTAAACTGACCCAGATTTTCCGGGTTATTACAATCTCCCCCACTTAAAACTTTTCGTCCCCGAAAAGAAACAAAGTCGAAAGTGGTTTGATTAATCAATTCTACGTTCGATCTGGCTTCCATTCTCCAACTTTTCAGTTTCTGAGAATTTTCAAATTCTTCAAAAATTTGGCTAACACCCTAAATTTTCGAAAAATTTCGCCATAACCTCCCCTGCACCGGGAGCCACGGGAAAATCCCGAAATTGCCATACAGGCCTTCTGATCTCAAAAAGAAAAAGAAAAAGCCAAGCGGCTAGCCAATTGGCTCATAAAATCATCATCACCCAAACAAAACAGTAAGTTATATAGTAAACATGTACCTATTTGTCGGGCAAACAAATTTTATTTTCTACTCTAGCCTCCTTGCTATGACCTGTTCAATGTAGGTACATGTATATGCAAGCAAATGCGACCAATTTTCAATACAATTCAATATTTGATTCAATTAGGCTAAATGATTCAAAATTTATCAAACAAATAAACAAACAACACAAACATCAATCAATTAGTGGATTAACGTTTCAAATTCATAAATTTGATACCTATACAAAAATCATGTTTTTGATGCCAATTCACAACAATGTATTCTAGCTATATTGGTTTTGGTTCTCACACCAGTCTAATGGAAATATATAGATATCACAACTTCGAAACACGAAAATAAATATTGATGATGCCATGGTCATTATCAACATCATCTCCGGTCGACTAGAGCGTGATTTTATATCTATCCAGTATATTAAAACTTCGAATATACGTTCATGACGCGTATATGCAAAATCTTTATATATCGGACTGTCCAAATTCAAAATAATTAAATATTCAAATACGTATAAAACGATTTAAATTTTCAAAACCAAACTGTTTTCATTTGAAAAATATACTCTTCACACTCGTTCTAGGATACTACTGATCCTATTTCTAACGAGTCATTCTAATTGGATATTACTAATCCAATATCTAATGAATACTTTCGTATGGTTCTAATGTGTCTTGTTCTGGAGCTCTATAAACCAAAGCTCTGATACCACTGTAAGAACCCGTTCCTTCCCCGGTCTCCGAAGAGATGAGAAAGAACGAATTACTGTGAGGACAAGACAAAACAGAACGCAGACGGAAGAACATTTCACTGTTATTACAACAATACCATCAGATACAAGAATATACAGAGTATAAATGAATAAATTACATTCGATAAATATTAGAGATTTAAATACAGTACTGCAGCGGAAAAATAATACAAAGCACAATTGAAAGTAATACACGGATACAGAGCTTTCCGAGCATCGTTCCAGCTGTAAATCAGGATCCTGTGAATATAAATCTGCAAAACCAAAACTATTAGCTGCCCGTGCGGAAAATAAGGGCACCCAGAGTTTAGGTTAAAACAATAAACTCCAGGTCGATCATGTGACTGGTGTGAGAACTAAAACATTTATTTAAAGCTTTACTTTAAAAGAGAGTAATTCAAGGGACCACGCCGTATAACACGGAACGAGTTTCCTCCCAAGAATACCAGTGCATAGAATAAATAGCGCAATGTTTTTTCGAAAAATGAAGCTATTATAAGACCCAGCTCCCATCACACAATGCAACGCAAGCCGGAGGATAGGGTTTTCCCTTATAATAGCCAAACATGCTTGGTACGTTTAAAAACAAATCATTTGATACTATAATAAGTGTATAGTGTCAAAACAACTTCAATCATAAATATCAATCCTAGGCGGCATGGGTACCATCTATCATGTCGCCATACTAGGCTCTACAAATAAAACCGAAATACATGTATTGGAAATTGGATTTCCGTCATGAGTCGAGGCAAGGGGCAAGCTCCTCTCCGCTTCGAGACACTCTAGCAAATGCCTTGGGACTGTACACTATGGGTAACCCCTGGATGCTTCAGGGTCGGTTCTCTCTTATGTTTGAGGATTAATTATGCCTAGACACACGTTTCCCGGTCCTTACAGACCTAAAATCGAGGCGCCTCATCCAACAACCACATAGGTGAAAAGTATATAAATGTCAGGGCTGGTAAGTCACTGACACCACCAAAGCTAGAAAGAAACGTCGTGCTCTCCCTGCAGTCCTTATCCCGTTTTTGACTCATACCGAGGTGTGAGGCTCGCGAATTCACGTTATACACAAAGCTGCCACGTAGGTCGTGCTTTGATCATCAACCACAAAATTTTGCTTTTCAACAGAAGCCTTGATCCATGCAACTCAGCGTGCCACATAGGTAATTCATGCCATGCGATTGATATCTATCGGTATATAACCTCCAAGCTCGTAGGTCTCAGAGAAGGGCGTTAAGCAAGAGAATAAATTCTCCGCCGCCAAATAGATATATATTTAGTAGAAATCAATCAACATAGAATAAAATCCAATGTCAGACACACAATCCATTTACAAGTTCGTTCTAGGTCTGAACGAAACCGGAAGCACTTTCCTCGCGTATCCATCGATCTCCAAGTACGTCTGGACGACCACCAACTATTTCCATCCTCTTGGGTGTACAGCCCAATCAGGATCATCAGTAATTATCCAAACGATGTGAAGACTTCTGGTCTTCAACCACCGTCTTCATCTTCGACATATCATCGAATCGGTTATTCAGAATGGGTATAAACTCGGACTTTCCGAACAACCTGCGTATATTGAAAACAAATGTTACACAAACACAACATACGCCTCATTCCAATTCAACAACCACTAACCGCAAATTAGCAAGAGAACAATTTCCCAAATATTAACCCCGAAGGCCGAAACCAACATCAGATCAATACCCAGGAAACCATTCTTCTAAACTAACCTACAGCTAGTTTCTAGATTTTATATTCTTAGGGAAAGGTTCCCATTAATTTTATCCAAGATAAATTCTTTAACATTTATCCTTTAATCTTCCTTTGGATGTCATTTCAAACCAAATTATGGTTTTCCAAACTAGTCGAGATTAGCGAACCACACCGAAGTAATTATTTATTTTATTTCCCAATCACAACCTAATCATCCCATGAAGCAAAACTGGTAAGACTCCATATCTAACACCATGGTGTTATCGGTAAAAATAATTACCATTTCACGTTCAAATCTAATTAAAGATTTAGCTATCGCTTGGAGAAAAACTGGCGATACTCCATTCTCGCTCATTTTCCAAATTTGATGATTCAGATTATCAATTCACATTTCAATCTAATTGCAGGTTCATTAAAACTCCTTTACTGGGTTAAAGAGCTAATGTTATTTAAAACACAGTTCACGACAAACCCAAATCACATTTTATTTATTACCGGGATAAAGAATAAGTGTCATTTAAAACACTGTTCACGATAAACCCAGAACTCAATTCTTATTTACAACCCATTTCAAATCCAATTTATTTATTAAAATAAATGGGTTTTAATTTTAGTTCAAAACTAGTTCATTTCGATAAAAATCTATTTTTGTCTTTTCAAATATGGAGTTTTTCATCCCAATTTTTCACAAATCATTTCTTATGATTTTGCACAAATTATTGATATTTTTGATAATTTTATCAAGGCCCGTACAGTCGATTTCCAACCACGGCCATCAAACTGCACTTACAGCGACCTTTTCCAAATTTGATTTGGACGTATCTCCAAATCCAACCGTTATATTTCAAAATTCCAATATTCGTTAGAAAGCTCCTTTCAATACGAACCCAACGGTTCCGGATTTAGGAGAATCCGACTGTCGGATCTCCCGTAATATCCGTTCGAAGTCAATGGTCGAAATTCGCGAACTGCCGCGGCGCGGTGCGTTCTATTCAGGCCATTATATTATGTATATAATATATATACATAATATATATTTCTTCGATTTCTGTTTAAAACGAATTATATAAATAGTTTTAAATTCGTTTCAAAAACAATTTCAACCTCCATTTCAATTCAAATCAAAATTGAATTTTTCCCTATAAATTCGTTTTAAAATTCGTTTCTATTCAATTCAAATTTCAATTCAATTTGAATTTATTTCAATTCGTTTTCAATTCGAATTCGTTTTATATTCACTTCATTTCGAATTCGTTTTATATTCGATTCATTTCGAATTCGTTTCATTTCAAATTCGTTTTATATTCGATTCAATTCGAATTGGTTTTATATTCGATTCTTTTCGAATTCGTTTCATTTCGAATTCGTTTTATATTCGATTCATTTTGAATTCGTTTCATTTCGAATTCGTTTTATATTCGATTCAATTCGAATTGGTTTTCTATTCGATTCAATTCAAATTGGTTTTCTATTCGATTCAATTCAGATTGGTTTTCTATTCGATTCAATTCGAATTAGTTTTCTATTCGATTCAATTCAAATTTAAAAACGAATATAATCGATATAAATATCGTTCGCGTCATAATAGCGCATCTCTAATCAATACGGCTTTATATATTTCAATAATTCCATTTTTATATTCAACAAATGAATCTATATTTTTGTCAACACATGACTAATCTCAACGAATGAGTACTGTCCACGTGTGACTATTTTGGTTATTTAATATATTTTATAAAAATTATGGTATCTATCGTTTGATATCAAATCAGACTCCAACCGTAAATTAGTAAGAGAACGATTCCCTGAATATTAACCCCGATGGCCGTAACCAACATCAGATCAATATCCAGGAGACCACTCATCTTATCTATTTTCCAATTAGTTTCTAATCTTATATATGATAAAGATGTAAATTTTATTGTTAAAATCTTTCGTTCAACACATGACTAATCTCAACGGATGAGTACAGTCAACACATGAACCTTTATTTTATAATGATAAAGATATAAATTTTATTGTTAAAATATTTCGTTCAACACACGACTAATCTCAACGGATGAGTACAGTCAACACATGAACCTTTATATTATAATATTCTTTATTTTCTAAATTGGAATGAGGCCCAATCAATTACCATATAGCGTTAACTATATGGATTCCATACAACACATGTATATAATAGCAACGATAAATTATCAACCATCATCCAAAGTGCACTACACTGTATAAGCATCAAATATAGATATCTAACGCTTATTACAACCTGTCGATCAATCGATTGACATAAAACTAATTATTGGGATTAGTGTATGTCGTATTTCGTCCCAATACCCATGTGGGGTTTCAAACAATCTAACGCAGATTTTATTTGTGCAGTTGGGCGATGTGTAAAATTTATCGACCTAATCAGTATCAGTCAAATCAGTGTATATAAACAAATCGGCCGATTTGTTTATAAATATTAATTTTTCACTTTCACGTTAAAAATTATATTTTTAACGATAAAATATTTTTAATTATATAAATATTTTATTTCCTTTCAACACATGAATATTTTATTATCGATTTCACATTAACATCACAAACAATTTTTCACAACCCATCAATTAAACAAACAAGCCATCCATGGTCTGTGGATGACTAGTGTCGGGTGCTACTAAACACCGTCTGCATCCTAGTATATATATATAACTAGAAAAAGAAATTGAAAGGTGAGAAATTCTCACCAATAGCTATTCCAACTCCACGACATTTCTAATGTAGGAATCTTCGTCGTGCTCGCCTTTTTGCCAATTTCACTACCCGTAGTCACTACATATATAAAAATCACATTTTTATATTGTTGCGATGTATATAAAAATCATATTTTTATAATCAATCCATATGGGTAAAAATTCTATTTCCACATCTGTAACAACCCTCTTTTCTTAGGGTTATCGAATTGGGAATCAACTAATTGATTTGATAATATAGAAGGAAAAATATATAATTATAAATAAATAAATAAATAAATAAAAGTGAAGTATATATTTGGATGAGAGAAAAATACATGTTTTATGAATTATTTTGCGTATGTAATTGATATAAAAGGTTGCATGTTTTATTGTAAAAATGATGAAGTTTATTGCTTTTGATTAAATAACAATTTTAAAAGAATTTTTTTTTTTTTTTTATGATTACATAAAGAAGTTTTGCCTTTATGTATGCGGAGTTTAAACAACGTACTATTTTTGTGTGTGTTAGTTCTCAAGTATGCATTTGGGGAGAAAAAAGGAAGAGAAAGAACTTTTATATTAAACTAATTTAATAAGGAGGAAAATGAAAATATCTTTTAAAATGAATAGTTCCTATATTTTTATTTTTATTTTGTTTACATTTATTTTGTTTTTTTTTTGTTTTTTTTATTAATATAAAAGTTCTTTCTCTTCCTTTTTTTCCCCCAAATGCATACTTGAGAACTAACACACACAAAAATAGTACGTTGTTTAAACTCCGCATACATAAAGGCAAAACTTCTTTATGTAATCATAAAAAAATATATATATATTTTTCTTTTAAAATTGTTATTTAATCAAAAGCAATAAACTTCATCATTTTTACAATAAAACATGCAACCTTTTATATCAATTACATACGCAAAATAATTCATAAAACATGTATTTTTCTCTCATCCAAATATATACTTCGCTTTTATTTATTTATTTATAATTATATATTTTTCCTTCTATATTATCAAATCAATTAGTTGATTCCCAATTCGATAACCCTAAGAAAAGAGGGTTGTTACAACATCGCTATCATATAGATAAAAATTCTATTTTTACTTCGCTATTTAATATATAAAAATCGAATTTTTACTTCGCTATTCAATAAATAAAAATCGAATTTTTACTTTGCTATTCAATATATAAAAATCAGATTTTTCCATCGCTATTCAATATATAAAAATCAGATTTTTACATCGCTATTTTATAGATAAAATTTCTATTTTTACATCGCTACTATATAGAGATTTCTCCTTTTCAAATATAAAGATTATATTTTTATCTTTCTCTATTATATAGAAATTTTCTTTTCAATACACTACTTACATAAAAATAGTATTTTTATATATTCTACCATGTAAAGGTCATACTTTTAACACTTCTATAATGTAAAAATCATATTTTTATCCTTCTACAATAGAAAAGATTATATTTTTATCCTCCTACACTATAAAAGATTATATTTTTATCTTTCTACAATATAAAATAAAACTAAAATTAATTTTAAAACTGATTTTTTTAACAATGTTACTTCATAAAAAAAACTAAATTAACTATATATGAAAAACTCACATTGCTAAACGAAGAGGAAGGAGGTGTTCGCTGTTTTGAATCGGAGGTGGGGGAAATGGCGATGCACGGGGACTGCGGTCGGAGGGGTGCTCGAATATGGGTGGTGCGGCGGGTGTTTGGGTGGGCGCAGCGGTGCAGGGTCAGAGGAGGAGGGGAAGAAGGGAGGGGGAAGCGGAGTTCAGAACGGGGGGGGGGGGGGGGGGGTGCGGCATCGACCGCCGTCGAGGGGGGGCCTGCGTGGATGTCGTCGGAGGGGAGAGAGTCGCGGGGGGGGGGGGGGGGAGAGGCTGCGGTGGTGGGCGCTCCACATGGAGGCGCGCGATGGCGATGGTGGTTTTCCACCTCCATCCCCCCTTTTTTGTTTTTTTTATTTGCTGAGTGAATCGGGTTTGGGAATTAGGGGGGCCAGAGGGATTTAAGGGGAGGAGAGGAAGAGTATTTATTTTATTTTATTTTAAATATTTAATTTTGAAAAGGTTGACTTTTACATACGACCTCTAAACGAGGCCCACTGCCTGTTGTCCCTAGTGTATTACCCCCATTCCGAACACAATGGGATATGTACCATAAGCTGATTCAACTGTTTCGATCAGTTTTCGTCAAAATCAACATATAACTCTATATATTGAATTTGAACGTGCATTTCAGTTTACTGGGGTCACATACTAACTCGAAAAATTCTAGAAAATATTTTCTAGCTTCGCATTGACGATACGGTCCTAACAAAACTAGTTTCATCGAATTCTGAGACCGTTTGAAAAATGGCCATTTTCCAGTCGATTAAAATCAACTAAAACTGGTCAAACGCGTTTTCCTTTACCACGCTCACATATTGATTCGAAAAATTATGAAATTTGAAACCTAGCAATAATTTGACATCACGGATCCATACTAAATTGGTTTCGTCGAAATCCGAGATCGTTTGCAAAATTCCCATTTTTAAGGGCCTGAATTCCATAGCGACTATTCAGAATTTTCAACTGGACATATCTTTTGATCCCCGCTATGAAATTTCAATTTTTCGGATTCGTTGGAAAGATATTCGCAATTAGATCCTATTATTTTTTGTTTCACTAAAATCCGGATTGTTTTGCACCCGGTACATTCAATTGAAGTTTGAAATCGAATTATCGAACTACCGCGCCATTTTCAATTCCTTTTATAATTATATATAATTATTTATATTCTAACGGCGACACGTATATAATATATACGTTCTAAATATATTCAAAATGAATTTTCGTCGATATTATTTAAAATAATCTATTTTAAATATTCTAAATTCATTAAAATTGCCGAAATAAAAATTTTAAACTGGCCCAGATTTTCCGGGTTATTACATTTATATTCTAACGTCGAGCTATATAAATATATACATTCTAATTCTATTCAAAATAAATTTCTCGTCGTTATTATTTAAAATGATCATTTTAAATATTCAAAATTCACTAAAATTGCCAAAATAAAAATTTTAAATTGGCTCGGATTTTCGGGTTATTATATAAACTCTGGGTGCCCCTATTATCCACGTGGGCAGCTAGTAGTTTTGGTTTTGCAGATTTATATTCACAGGATCCTAGTTTACAGTTGGAATGATATTCGAAAATTTCTGTATCCGTTTATCTCTTTCAGTTGTGTTTTGTATTATTTTCCGCTTCATTGTAAATTGTAAATCTCTGATATTTTTTGTTCTGTATATTATTCATGTACACTCTGGAATATTCTTTTATTCTGATGAAATTGTTGTAATAAGCAATGAAATGTTCTTCTATTTGTGTTCTGATTTGTCATGTTCTCAACGCAATCCATTCTTTCCTTTACGGGGAAGTTCGGGATATTACAGATAAGGAGAAGATTTTGTGTAACTGAGTTGGAAAGAATAGGGTGAAAAGATTGTTGAACTTGATTTCAATTTGTTGTTCGCAATTTGAAGGCTTTGATTTCTTCTTTCTCAAATTAACTGAGCCGCGAACCTAGAACAAACGAGATCTGATCCACTGCTCTTCCCACTTCTCAACAACATGGCTCCTTACTCGCATGACCCAGGCAAAAACCCTCCAATCACGTAATTAACCTTTCACATAAATCATTATATAACACTAATCCAACTGTATAGCACTAATCCACATGGCCGATTCTCTTAAACCATCATTATTCAATAATATGGCGGATCCTTCTTCATTCCAGGAAACGTGATGAGCCCCTTTAAAAACGTGATACTAGTTTGCAGTACATTTCAAATAAATACACTACTTCTTCCCTGATTTTCCTTCTACACATGCCGATTTCTTCACTCCTATTCTCCACCGTTCAATGAACCATTAACACATCGCTGCTCCTTCTGAACGCAATACTCCACACAATCTGACTCGCTTCATCAACACCTCAGCTATAACACCCCACATCCGTTAGTGTCACTCACAAAGGGAATGCACCAAGTTCTATGGAGCATTTAAGATAAAAGATGCAGATAAATTACAAGATAGACAAAATTAAAACAACGGAAAATAAAACTTTACTTTATTGATAATATATTTTTTACAACAATTGCTTTCCAATACCAGAGTATCATCTGTCTTACAAAATAAAGAAGCATAAAATAACATTTATATTCCCCAATGTAGCATAAGCCAGCCATAGCAGCAGAAAAGAGAGTCCGAAGCGATATAACCAAGTGTCCTTAAGCTTGAAAAGAGTAATAGTCCATACTAAGCAGAGCTATTCCCTCCCTGACTACCTGGGGGGAACAGAAGAAAAGAAGACGAAAGAAAAACAGAGTCAGACATAAAGCCTGAGTAAGTCTAGTGGCTTTTAACATGTGAACAGGATAAAAGTTCATGACAGAAGAAAATTGAAAAAATGGGACAGTACTAGAATAACAAACTAATATAAACCAAAGCAAGATAGTTTAAACCGAATATACTATCACACCCATTCTATGTCTTTGCACCACCTAACTAGTATCCCAACTAGTAATCTGTATAAAGATGATAACGTGATCCCAATCCCTGTAATTGCGGTTGCCTTTAGGTGTACAACTATTATTTATTACCTAGATCTAATCTAGGGTTTTCTTGTCAAGCGCTTTCTAGACTTAACCAGGGTTTACACGACCTAGATCCAACTAGGGTTTATGTTACCTATTGAACGCTTCTCGGATTGAGGGTTTATGCCACCTAGGTCCAACTAGGGATTATGCTACTTGTCGAACGATCCCTTTTCCCTACGTATGTATCACGAATCGTTTTTTGATGTCTAGATGCACATGTTAATTATGTGTGCGGCCCGAGTCCCATGACAGGGCTAAATCAAAAAATTACGGAACTCGGTCGGGAGCTTTAGGTTATCTGCCGATGCAGATGCTAAGGTCTGTTTGTCTACCAGTGGTTATGATCTCACGTGGCCCCTCCGTCAAATAATAAAAGGAAATCCAAGAAAATCAAGCACGAGAACTATACTTCTGCCACCTATGCCCCACTTTCCTATTGGCCAGCCTCACCCATAACTAGATAGCAAGTGTATCGTCTGTTGGGAGTTCTCTGATACTACGATTGACTGAAGATGGTAGGTAGTCGACGATGTGCTATCACAGGGCTAAACTAAGTATCGCCGACCCACGCTGATCCACCCTTTAGGTTGCTCATACTGCAACCAAGGCATACCCTTCGTTCTTCTACCGCAGACCTTAACCTCTGTGAGCCTAGGCGGATCATCTACAACCTCACAGAGGGATACCAAGAGTACCCTCACGTCCCCCGAAGCTACGTGCTTCTAAACCCAGTCCGCTGGAGCCTTTTTCGAAATCAGATAAACATTGCTCCTCCTCATGTACTTGTTAAGTGATGATCTACCATATCGGGTTATTAATCTATTATGGACCGGCTAAGTTTTCTTGACCAAGAATTATTACTTAGTTGTTCTCAACTAAGGTTTACCACTTAGTTTCTTTTCCCATAAATCTTGTTAACTAAGGTTTATCACATAGTACCTTTAACTGGGTATTTCAACTTAGCTACCGTTCTCGATTGTTTCTTAACTAAGGTTTACTACTTAGCCCTCTTTCTCGTCAAGTTGGATTGGTTAAGTGTCATTAGTCAATTCAAGTTAGCTTAACCCATTCCTTTGTCATATTAAACTGGCGAAGTGTTATCAGTAGTCCATGTTGACTTAACCCTATCATAAACCAAGTTATATTGGTTAAGTATTTCTTATTACTTAACCCTACCCATTCATCTTGTATTGGTTAAGTGTCCCTTTTAACCTGACCTTGCCCATCTGTTTTAACTAACATGTTATAACGGTTAAGTGTTCCCTTAGTTAACTTAACCCTAACATCCGTTTAATTAACATTTTCTAATGGTTAAGTATTGTCCCTTCATGCTTTAACTTAACCCTATTGATTTATCACACTATGATGGTTAAGTGTTCTAAGTTTACTTAACCCTACGCTCTAGTCCAGCTAACTTACTAATTTGGCTAAGTGTATTAATTTTACTTAACCCCAACCTCTAGTCTAGTTAACATGTTAAATTGGCTAAGTGTATTAACTTTATTTAACCCCACCTTTTAATATAGTCAACATGTTAATTTGGCTAATTGTATTAAATTTACTTAACCCTATCAATCCTATCTTAGCTTTAATTGTCTTATTAAAGCACCAACCACTCATATTAGACAGGTATTGTTGTGGCTGCCTGTATGCCGGTCGGTTCCGGGCAGTCTTACGCCACAACTCAGTCTAACCTCGGGTCTTTATTGGGCTCAATGCCTTAACCTCTCACATTAGATAGGTATTATTGTGATTACTGGATAGCCGGGCAGGTCCGGGCAGGTTTACATCACAACTCAATCCAACCTCGGGTTATGCATATTCGTATTGTCTAAATTTAAATTTTAATTATGTAAATTATTCATGTCACATATTTTATTTCAAAACTAATGGTGTATAAATTTACACAATTCATGGCCTTAACCAATTTCATGGTTTTGGGCCCACCTATGTATTAACATGTTTTAAATTAATAATTTATAACGTTTCATACCATAAATGACCAATGTGATTATTGGCCAATTTATGTCAAGTTCCCTATAATTAAGTTTTTACCCAAAGTTAACCCCGTCTAAATATTAGGCTAACAACTTAGCCTAATTTACCGTTCGCATGATTTCACATAAAGTATTAGGCTAATAACTTAGCCTAATTTAACGTTCACAAAATTGGCATGAAATCAACATTAACTATGAACTTGCAATTTTTGACAAAATCAACATGAACATAAACATATAGGTGTGAACTTGCAACTTTAACATGTACATAGGTGTGAACTTGCAACTTTAACATAATAAACATAAACATGTACATAATTAGCAACTTGCATAGGTTAATGAATTAACAACATAATTAACAACTTGCATAGGTTCATGAATCTCAACCTAACAACTTGCATAGGTTCATAAATCTACAACATAATTAAGTTAACATATAGGAACATGTATGAACTTGTAATACATATGTATAACATAGATCTAACAATAAACTTTTATAAATCATATGAATCATAAACGGATCTTTTAACATGGATCCAATTATAAGTTTTCACTTGCAGAAGAATTTGTGAATATTGATCTATTCTAATCATGTAGGTACAATTGTTTAACGTAAACATATATACATAGAACATACATGAATCATATACATATATGTGTAAATCTAACTTGCAACCTATAACTTGCATAAGCACATATATCGATCTAACGTATACATACAATTCGCATAATAGATAATGGATCCAATCACCACAAACATTCAAATTATCACGATAAACTAAGTGGAGTTTTAATGAATCTTTAATTAGATTGAAATGATCGATAATGGAGTATCACTAGTTTTGCTCCAGGCGATAGTTAAATCTTTAATTAGATTTGAACGTGAAATGGTAATTAAATTTACCGATAACACCGTGGTGTTAGATATGAAGTATTACTAGTTTTACTTCATGGGATGAATAAGTTGGGGTTGGGAAATTAAAACATATGATTACTTCGGTAAGATTCGTTAATCCCGACTAGTTTGAATTGATATTCAAAGGAAGATTAAAGAATAAATTTAAAGGATTTATCTTTGATAAAATTAATGGGAACCTTTCCCTAAGAATGTGAAATTTAGAAACTAACTGTCGGTTAGCTAAGCAGAATGGTTTTCTGGATATTGATCTGATGTTGGTTTCGGCCTTCGGGGTTAATATTAGGGGAATTATTCTCTTGATTAATTTACGGTTAGTGACTGATGAATTGGAATGAGGCGTATGTTGTGTTTGTGTAACACTTGTTTATTATATAAGCAAGTTATTTGTAAAGACCGGGTTTATCCCATTCTGAATAACTGACACGATGGTAAGTCGAAGATGAAGACGGTGGTCGAAGACCGGAGGTCTTCACGTTGTTTGAGTGGTTACTGATGATCTTGATTGGCTGTACACCCAAGAAGATGGAAACAGTTAGTGATCATCCAGACATACTTGGAGATCGATGGATATGCAGGGTACTAGGTGCCTCCGGTTTCGTTCAGACCCAAAACGAACTTGTAAATGGACTGTGTGTCTAACATTGGATTTTAGTCTGCATGATTGATTTCTATTAAATATATATCTGTTTGGCGGCGGAGAATTTATTCTCTTGGTTAACGCCCTTCTCTGAGACGTATGAGCTCAGGGGTTATATATTGATGGATATCAAATGCATGGAGTGAATCGCCTGTGTGGCATGCCTACGTGGCAAATGATCAAGGCTTCTGTTGAAAAGCAAAGTCTTGTGGTTGATGATCAAAACACAGTCTGTGTGGCATAGCTTTGTGTAACGTTGATTCGCAAGCCTCACACCCCATTGGTGAACCAAAAACGGGAGAGGACCTCAGGGAGGACATGCGTTTCTTTCTAGCGAGAAGTGGCGTCAGTGGTTTTACATGCCCTGACGAGTTTGACTTATGTGGTTGTTGCTGTTGCGAGGCGCCTCGGTTTGATCGGACGAACCGGGTCCGATTGAGTCATTCGTTGGCTCATTTACACCCCATTGGGCGGGGAAACATAGTGTTCAGGCATTTTAATCCACATCGGTGGACCGTCCTTGACGATCCA
This sequence comes from Allium sativum, assembly GCA_030737875.1. NCBI lineage: Eukaryota > Viridiplantae > Streptophyta > Magnoliopsida > Asparagales > Amaryllidaceae > Allium > Allium sativum. The sequence continues at coordinate 127,838,930 of CM060910.1, forward strand.
AGGGTCGATGTGCTCTGACCCTGAGGCTCGGGCTAGACAGTCTCGAAGACGGTGAGGACGATCCCTTGCCTCGGTTCACAAATGGAAATCCAATTTCCAAATATGTGACATTGGCGGTTTTATTTGTAGAGCCTAGTATGACGACATAGTGGGATGGGGCGCTTATGCCATCTATGATTGATACTTATGATTTGAAGTTGTTTTATACACTATACACTTATAGTAATAATAAATGATTTGTTTTAAATGTATCAAGCATTCTTGGCTATTATAAGGTAAAAACCCTATCCTCCGGCTTGCGTTGCATTGTGTGATGGGACCTGGGTCTTATAATAGCTTCATTTTTCCTTATTTAGCATTGCGCTGTTTGTTTTATGCACTGGTGTTCTTGGGAGGAAACCGGTTCCGTGTTATACGGCGTGGTCCCTTGATTTACCTAACTTTAAAATAAAGATTAATAACTGTTTTAGTTCTCACACCAGTCCCATGACTGACCTGGAGTTTATTGTTTTAACCTAAACTCTGGGTGCCCTTATTTTGACACGGGCAGCTAGTTGTTTTGGTTTGTAGATTTATATTCACAGGTCCTGATTTACAGCTGGAACGATACTCGGAAAGCTTTGTATCCACGTATTACTTCTAGTTGTGTATTGTATTATTTTCCGCTACTATGTAAGGTATTGTAATCTCTGATATTTATTGAATGTAATATTCATTTATACTTTGTATATTCTTGTATTCTGATGGAATTGTTGTAATATACAATGAAATGTTCTTTCGTCTGCGTTCCGATGTGTGATGTTCTCGAAGTATCCGCTCTTTCCTTACCGTGGAAGTTACGGGTTCTTACGGTTGGTATCAGAGCTTTGGTTTACAAAGGTAAGAGAACAAGACACATTAGAACCGAACGAAAGAATTCATCAGAAATTGGATTAGTAATATCCAACGGGAATGACTCGTTAGAGATGGGATCAGTAGTATCCTAGAACGAGTATGAAGAGTATATTTTTAAAATGAAAACAAATTTTGTTTTGAAAATTTAAATCATTTTATATGTATTTGAATAATTATTTATATTGAATTTGGACAATCCAGTATATATAGATTTTGCATATACGTCTGATCCACGTGTATTCGAAGTTTTAATATATGGATAGATATAGAATCACACTCTAGTCACCTGGAGATGATTCTGATGATGAGGCCTCATCATCAGTGTTCGAGTTTTGAAAGTGTGATGTCTATATATTTCCATTAGACTGGTGTAAGAACCAAAATTAGATAGAACTTATTGTTGTGAATTGGCATAAAAAAAATTGATTTTCTGTATATATATCAAAATTATGAATTTGAAACGGTAATCCACTAATTGATTGATGGTTCAGTGGTTTGGTTATTTGTTTGAAATTTTGAAACATTTAGCCTAATTGTATCAAATAGTGAATTGTATTGAAAATTTGTCACATTTGCATGCATGTACATGTACTTACATTGAATAGGTCATAGTAAGGAGGCTAAAGCAGAGAATAAAATTTGTTTGCCCGACAAATAGGTACATGTTTACCATAATTTACTGTTTTGTTTGGGTGATGATGATTTTATGAGCCGCTTGGCCTTTTATTTTTCTTTTTGAGATCAGAGGGCCTGTATGGCAATTTCGGGATTTTCCTAGTGCTCTCGGTGCAGGGGAGGTTATGGCGAAATTTTTCGAAAATTTAGGGTGTTAGCCAAATTTTTGAAAAATTTGAACAGTTCTTAGAAACTGAAAAGTTGAAGAACTTAAGCCGTAATGAAAATAGTGAAAGTTGAGTTGATTTGTTCAACAACTTTCGGCTTTGTTCCTTCTCGGGGATGAAAAGTTTTAAGTGGGGGAGATTGTAATAACCCGGAAATCCGAGACAATTTAGAATTTTTATATTGGCAAATTTAGTGAATTTTGATTATTTAAAATGAATTGTTTTAAATAATATCGACGAGAAATTTATTTTGAATAGAATTCGAATGTATATATTTATTTGAATCGTCGTTAGAATATAAATATTTTATTTTAATTATAAAAGGAATTGAAAATGGCGCGGTAGTTCGATAATTCGATTTCAAACTTCAAATGAATGTAAAAGATTCAAAATAAACCAGATTTTAGTGAAACCAAAAATATTTGAATCTAATTGAGAATATCTTTCCAACGAATCCGAGAAATCAAAATTTCATAGTGGGAATCAAAAGATACGTCCAGTTGAAAATTCTGAATAGTCGTTATGGAATTCAGGCCCTTAAAAATGGGAATTTTGCAAACGACCTCGGATTTCGACGAAACCACTTTTGTTGGATCCGTGATGTCAAGTTATTGCTAGATTCCGATTTTCATAGTTTTTCGAATCTATATGTGAGTGTGGCAAAGGAAAATGCATTTGACCAGTTTTAGTTGATTTTAATCGACTGGAAAATAGCCAGTTTTCAAATGGTCTCGGAATTCGACGAAACTAGTTTTGTTAGGACCGTATCATCAATACGAAGTTAGAACATATTTTTCAGGAATTTTTAGAGTGCATATGTGGCCTCGGTGAATTGTAATGCATGTTCAAATTCAATATATAGAGTTATATGTTGATTTTGACGAAAACAGATCGAAACGATCGAATCAGCCTACGATACATATCCCCTTGTGTTCGGAATGGGGGTAATTAGCTATGGACGATAGTCGGTGGGTTTGATTTCGAGTCCGAAATTTAAGTTGCTTTTTGAAGGATAAATAATAAAATTAAATAATTAAATGGGCCAAGCCCTTACTCATCTCGTGGTCAACCCCCCTTTCCCAAAAACCCACGCACGACTCAAATCATTTCAAAAAAAAAGAGGGCGCTGAACCCCGACGCCCCTACCTCCCTCCTCCTACGACCACCCTCGCGCCGCTGGAGCAGGCGCCGCTCCGATCCAGACTCCTCCCCCGGTCGCACATTCAAGAACCCCGCCCCCCCCCCCAAACTGATTTACCTTGCTGCGCCCTAGCCCCTCTTTGCTCCTCCACCAGCCGATGTTTTCCCCGCCACCACCACCCTGGTTCCCCTCCACCACTAGCAAAGTTCGCCTGACCCCCCTAGCCACTCCGACGAACTGAGACACCACGCCCTCCTTTAAACAGTAAATTTTCTTCTATTTTTTCTTATTTATTCTATTTCAGTTTTTATTTATTTATTTATAATCTTTAAGTAAAAACCTGATTTATATATTTATAAAAAAATGGAGTTTTAATGTGAAAAAGAATCGATTTTTAAGATTAGAGAAGCTATGATTTCTATTTGATAAAGATTAGATTTTATACAGTAGAAAGATTAATTTTTTAATGTATCAAAGATTAGATTTTTAAAATGGAAAGGCGATATTTTTAATAGTGATAAAAAGATTCTATAAATACAATAGAAAGATCGAATTTTTATAACATGAAAGATGATTTTTTTTATTTATTGGTAAGAAGATGTGAGTTTTATTTAAATAAAAATATAATTTTTAATATATCAAAAAGTTAAAAATATAATTTTTATACTAGCGGCATATTAAAAATGTGGTTTTTATATAATAGAGACTATAAAAATATTATCTTTATATATGTAACAAAACAAAAATATGATTTTTATTTATCTGAATGAGGAGATAAAAATATAATTTTTATTTGAACAGCGTGAAAGGGACTGCATTGGAATTTCAATCAAATCCAGATGATTCAGCAGTTCAAAAGCAAAGCACGGCGAAGTAGAGCCCTCTGTGAGAACTTCTCACCTTTTTATTTAATTTTCTAGTTAAATTATATACTAGGATGCAGACGGTGTTTAGTAGCACCCGACACCCGTCGTCCATAGACCATGGACGGCTTGTATGCTTGTTTGTTTGATTTTGATGTGTAATTGATTATGTGATGTGAGGTGAAATGAAATAAAATATTTATATAGATAAAAATATTTTATAGTTAAAAATAGAATTTTTAACGTGTATATGAAATGAAATAAAAATAAACAAATCGGACGATTTGTTTTTATACACGCATTTGACCGATACTGATTGGGATGATAAATTTTACACAACGCCCAACTGCACAAATAAAATCTGTGTTTGATTGTTTGAAACCCCACACAGGTATTGGGATGATATTTGACGTACACTAATCCCGATTGTTTAGTTGTATGTCGATCGATTGGCAGACTTTTATAAGCGTTGAATATTTATATTTGATGCTTATACTGTGTAGAATGCACTTTGGATGATGGTTGATTATTCATCATTGTTATTGTATACATGTGTTGTAGAAAAACCATATAATTAACATTATATGGTAATTGATTGGGCCTCATTCCATATTTGAAAATGAAATATTTGAAATAGAAATATTTGAAATAGAAATATTTGAAATAGAATATTCGGAAATAGAAATATATGAAGCCGTGTTGATTAGATTGATGCCAATTTTAACGTGAACGATATTTATATCGATTTTATTCATTTTATAATGAATATCAAAAGTGATTTCAAAATCTGATATTTTGAAAAGAATTGAAATTCGAATTGAAATGAATTCAAATTGAAATTGAATAGAATTGAATTCGAATTGAAATTGAATAGAAATGATTTCATGTTGAAATTGAATTCAATTGAAAACGAACTGAAATTGAATTAAAAATCAATTTAAAATGAATATAAAACGAATTTATAAGGAAAAATTCAATTTTGATTTGAACTTGAAAAGGAAGTTGAAATCATTTTGAAAACGATTTATAAAATACGTTTTAAAAGGAAATCGACGAAATATATATAATATACATATATTATATATATAATGGCCTGAACAGAACGCGCCGCGCCGCGGCAGTTCGCGAATTTCGACCATTGACTTCGAACGGATATTACAGGAGATCCGACCGTCGGATTCTCCAAAAACCGGAACCGTTGGGTTCGTATCAAAAAGAGCTTTCTAACGAATATTAGAAATTAGAAATCTAACGGTTGGATTTGGAATTATGTCCAAATCAAATTTGGAAAAGGTCGTTGTAAGTGCATTTCGATGGCCGTTGATGGAAATCGACTTTACGTGCCTTATAAAGTTATTAAAAATAGTAATAATTTGTGTAAAATCATGAGAAATGATTTAGAAAGAATCGGGATTTAGAAAGAATCGGGAGAAATGATTTAGAAATGAAATAGATTTTTATCGAAATGAACTAGTTTTGAATTAGAATTAAAATTCTATTTATTTTTAAATAAATAAATTGGATTTGAAAAGGGTTTTAAAAATAACCAGAATTTCCAGTAATTGAGTTGGAATGGGTTTGAATCGAAATTGTCTTTGGATTATTGCGATGTTGGATTTCGTGATTATACAGATATTGTTATGGAAATTTGAAAGATATATTTATATCGTTATTTCCAATACGATATTCATTGGTCGTAGAATTTAATATTGAATATACGCCGATATATTTTCTTTTCAGAGCCTTGTATTTAATATCAAATGTGATTTTGGTTTGTCGTGAATGGTGTCTTCATTAACCTTGTTCTTGAATCCAGTTGAGAAAAAGGATTAAATCTTTTTATTTAGATTTAATGAAGTGTACCAATTAAATGATATTTAATTGGAATTGAATTGGTATTGATTTTTGGGTTTATCATGAACAGTGTTTTAAATAACACTCGTTCTTTAACCCGATAATTAATGGAACGTGATTTTGGGTTGTCGTGAACGGTATCTTCAATAATACTGTTCTTAGACGTAAAGGAGTTAAGAAAATCAGAAACTAACTAGGGATTAGTTAAGTTGAAGGTTTCAGAGGTATTGATCTGATGTTTGTTTCGGCCTTCGGGGTTAATACTTAGGGAATTGCTCACTTGCTCTTTTACGGTTAGGGACTGATTGAAATGTGATGTGATTTTGGGTTTTATCGTGAACCGTGTTTTAAATGACACTGATTCTTTAACCCAGTCAAAGATTAAAACTAAGTGGAGTTTTAATGAATCTTTAAATAGATTGAAAAGATCGAGAATGGAGTATCACCAGTTTTGCTCCAGGCGATAGTTAAATCTTTAATTAGATTTGAACGTGAAATGGTAATTAAATTTACCGATAACACCGTGGTGTTAGATATGAAGTATTACTAGTTTTACTTCATGGGATGAATAAGTTGGGGTTGGGAAATTAAAACACATAATTACTTCGGTAAGGTTCGTTAATCCCGTCTAGTTTGAATTGATATTCAAAGGAAGATTAAAGATTAAATTTAAAGGATTTATCTTTGATAAAATTAATGGGAACCTTTCCCTAGGAATGTGAAATTTAGAAACTAACTGTCGGTTAGCTAAGCATAATGGTTTTCTGGATATTGATCTGATGTTGGTTTCGGCCTTCGGGGTTAATATTAGGGGAATTATTCTCTTGATTAATTTACGGTTAGTGACTGATGAATTGGAATGAGGCGTATGTTGTGTTTGTGTAACACTTGTTTATTATATACGCGAGTTATTCGGAAAGACCGGGTTTATCCAATTCTGAATAATTGATACGACGATAATTCGAAGATGAAGACGGTGGTCGAAGACCGGAGGTCTTCACCTCGTTTGGGTGGTTACTGATGATCTTGATTGGCTGTACACCCAAGAAGATGGAAACAGTTAGTGATCGTCCATACGTACTTGGAGATCGATGGGTATGCGGTGTGCCAGGTGCCTCCGGTTTCGTTCAGACCCAGATTGAACTTGTAAATGGACTGTGTGTCTGACATTGGATTTTAGTCTGTGTGATTGATTTCTATTAAATATATATATCTGTTTGGCGGCGGAGAATTTATTCTCTTGCTTAATGCCCTTCTCTGAGACATACGAGCTCAGGGGTTATATATTGATGGATATCAAACGCATGGAGTGAATTGCCTGTGTGGCATGCCTAAGTGGCAAATAATCAAGGCTTCTGTTGAAAAGCAAAGTCTTGTGGTTGATGATCAAAGCACAGCCTGTGTGGCATAGCTTTGTGTAATGTTGATTCGTGAGCCTCACACCCCAGTGGTAAACCAAAAACGGGAGAGGACCTCAGGGAGGACATGCGTTTCTTTCTAGCTAGAAGTGGCGTCGGTGGTTTCACACGCCCTGACGAGTTTGACTTATGTGTTTGTTGCTGTTGCGAGGCGCCTCGGTTTGATCGGACGATGCGGGTCCGATGGAGTCATTCGTTGGCACATTTACGCCCCATAGGGCGGGGAAACGTAGTGTTCAGGCATTTTAATCAACATTGGTGGACCGGCCCTGACGATCCAAGGGTCGATGCGCTCTGACCCTTAGACTCGGGCTAGACAGTCTCGAAGACGGTGAGGGCGATCCCTTGCCTCGGTTCATAGACGGAAATCCAATTTCCAAATACGTGACATTTGCGGTTTTATTTGTAGAGCCTAGTATGGTGACATAGTGGGATGGGGCGCTTATGCCGTCTATGATTGATACTTATGATTTGAAGTTGTTTAATACATATTGCACTTATAGTAATAATAAATGATTTGTTTTAAACGTATCAAGCATTCTTGGCTATTATAAGGTTAAAACTCTATCCTCCGGCTTGCGTTGCATTGTGTGATGGGACTTGGGTCTTATAATAGCTTCATTTTTCCTTATTTAGCATTGCGCTGTTAGTTTTATGCACTGGTGTTCTTGGGAGGAAACCCGTTCCTTGTTATACGGCGTGGTCCCTTGATTTACCTAACTTTAAAATAAAGATTAATAACTATTTTAGTTCTCACACCAGTCCCATGACTGACCTGGAGTTTATTGTTTTAACCTAAACTCTAGGTGCCCCTATTTTGACACGGGCAGCTAGTAGTTTGGGTTTTGCTGATTTATATTCATAGGTTTTTATTTACAACTGGAACGATACTCGAAAAGCTTTGTATCCGTGTATTACTTCTAGTTGTGTATTGTATTATTTTCTGCTGCTATGTTAGGTATTGTAATCTCTGATATTTATCGAATGTAATATTCATTTATACTCTGTATATTCTTGTATTCTGATGGAATTGTTGTAATATACAATGAAATGTTCTTCCGTCTGCGTTCCGATGTGTGTTGTTCTCGAAGTATCCGCTCTTTCCTTACCGGGGAAGTTACGGGTTCTTACAGTATTTTTGGTGAAATCAATTTGTGATTTGACGGGTATGACGATGTGGCATTCAAAGTGAATTGTGGTCAGATATTCCAAAAGATACGTTTTGACCTCAAGTCTCATCAACCGGGAAATGGCAGAAATCGGGCAGGCAGCATGGCTAAGTGGGTCGCTCCCATTAGGGTGTATATCACCTATCTAGAAAATATCCATTTCATTCTATAATCTATTTTTCGATGCTGTCCATTTTCGGGAAACGGTGGTAGCTCCCAACCGTTGGTGATATACATTAGATACACTCAAGCGAAATGAGTGGTCGGTCATGTGTGGGCCGGGTTGCGCGATGTTCTTGTTGAACCCAGTGTATTTGCCTCTAGAGATACACTATCGGTAGGTGGTCCCATACCTTGTCCTAGTCGGAATCCAATCTCTAATAAGTGCCAGCGGTTTTGTTTTTATACTATATATGTGGAACGCGAGATGCAAGCGTTCTGCTAGATTTTTAATTACTTGTGACTAGACATTATTATAATATCAGAGAAGTATTGATTTCCAAAACTGTTTTGGGTTATCGTAAGGTAAAAACCATCCGTATTTATGTGTGGATCGGTCTTACGATTATCCTTTCTTTTGAAAAGGATTTTTAAAAGTTAAACCAAATGATTTGAGTTTACTCACACCCGTCCCATGACTGACCCAGAGTTTATTTTGTTTTGTTTTCCCTAAACTCTTGGGTGCCCAAATTTGTACGGACAATCATGTAGTTCAGGTCTTTATAGATATACTTGGAGGAGCTTAAAGCAAGAGGCTTCAGGATTATATAGCTATTTTTATTGCAGCTGTGTGTAAGTGTTGTACTCTGATAATGTCATTATACTGTTTTATTGTGAAGTTATGTTATGCATTATATTTTGTTCGTTCCCCTGTGAGATTCGTAGGACTCTGATTCTATTCTGTACTGATCTTCTTCTTCTTCTATTCTAATTTTCTATCTTATCTATTCTCACCCTCTAACTTCTTTCTATTAATGATCAGGTATTTCCGATGTCTGGATAGTCAACATGGTAGTTTTGTGTTGATTTTCAGAGTCGAAAATCCCATTTTGTTACAGTGGTATCAGAGTTGGTTGCTTAATTGGTACGGATGATAGGGGTTATCGCTTCGCGTTAGGTGGCGAACGGGAGCCTCTTACCCCTACATCTCCCGGCAATGTGGGTTGGTTGAGTCATGAGGCTGGCCATAAAAGCAGTTCTAAGGTACCAGTGTAAGCCACGGGGGGAGGTTAGCCCTCTGCCTTTTGGTTGAGGGATGGTTGAAAAGCCTGCTGAAATCGCCGGGTCGTTAAAGTGGTATCAGAGCTGAAGGTTAAGTGATTACCTTGGCTCTTTGGCGTGACTTACTAGAGATAGGGTTAGCAATACCCTAGATTGAGTTTGAGTGTATATATATACGAGTGAACGTATTTGTAGATTTTTATAAAAATAATTTTATATTGTGGAGATTTATTGGTTGAATAGTTTGTGAATTCTGGTCGATCAGTTTGATCCACTGTATCGGTAGGAGTTTCTAAATATTCGAATATGATGAACCGACACGGTATGTTTTGGAAAAGGGTAAATGAAATAATTTTACCTAAAAGTATATTTTAATATAAATGAGTGATTAATATTTGAAACATTAAAGTACATTGGATGTGTTGGTTGATTATAATTGAAATGGTTATATAAATAACCAATTAGAGTTCATATGATATCGAAATCAGATGGATTAAATCTGAATTTAAATCAAGATTGAAACTAAAACTCTGGAAATTTGAATAAGTGTCTATAACTGGAGTTGGATTAAATATATAAGAATTTTAAAATCCTGGGAGATTAAATTGTTTTACAAACATTGAAAATGATATTTTGAAAAAGATTCCAAAATTGAAATGTTTAAATATGTGTTTGAAAAGTGGTATAGTATTGAACTCACTTCAATCGCTGGGAAATTACTCTGATGATGATGGCCACATCATCAGTGTCATTTTCGAGTTGCTAGGTGACGTAATACTACAAAAAAAAATTCTTTTTGAATTGTTTTGGGAAAAGCAAGTTGTTTTGAAATTCCAGAAAAATTATTTGATTTTTGGAAAGGCTAAACTATTTGAAACTCTCAAATAAAGATTGTTTGAAATAAAACAAATTAAAAAGAAATTTGTAAAAGCAAATTTGGAATTTGAAATAATGCCAGTTAAGTGGTAATTGGAATTGGATTGGTTTAAAGTAATATCGAGACAAATTGGATTTGTGAGATAGGAATTTGAAATAGTATTGGCTGGGTTAGTTATGAGTTTGAAATTGAGAATGGAACTCGAATTTGAAATGGAATTCGACTTAGGTATAAGCGAATGATCGAGTTTGAGAATAAAAAACAAATTGTAGTATGATTGGGATAACATTGGTATATGTTGAATTGGCAGCAGATGGAAAGGATATAATGATATGCCCAACAAAAAGGAACATGTTTTGAATTTCCATATGAGATTTTATGCACCGAATCGGCTAGCCACTTGGCTATTTGATTTTCTTTTGAGTTGAAGAAGGCCTAGAGAGGCGAGTTGGGGTTTGAACTATTGACCGGTACAAAGGAGGTGCTGGCGAAATTTTTCGAATATTTCGGGTGTTAGAAAATTTTTAGGATTTTAAAAAATTATCGTTGATAAGAATTAAATAATATTTTAATTGAAATTAAATTGGTTCGGTTGAAAATAATGTTGGTAAGTAAACAAATAAATTTGTACAAGTCAATAGGGTTTGTTCTCTACCTTAGCAATTTCGAGTACGAAATTATTTTAAGGGGGGAAGAATGTAATGACCCGTATTTTTACGGTGTATAAATAATTTATTTAATTATTTAAATAATGGTTTGGTTATTTAAAATGACCATAATTAGAAAATATTTAATAACATGTTTAAAATAAATAATATAATAATATACTTAATTTCTGAAATAGTCCGAAATAGTGGAATTCACATAATGGTGTGAATTGGATCATCTGTGATACTTAATTCAGTTTAAAATTGAATTAGAATAACGAATATATTATTCGAACGGCAGTTTGAACGTATAATTATAATATAATTATAATCCAGGTCGAAATAGCGCTGTAGTTTGTAAATTGGCGATTTGAACTTCAACTGAATGTACAGGATTCGTTTTAAATCAGATTTCTGTGAAACAAGAAACATTAGGAGCTGGTGAAATATATTTTTCTAATGGAAGAAAAAAATCGTGATTTCATCGTGTAGATTTTGATATATGTCCAAATCAAATTTTAGAAAAGTCGCTGTGGAATTCCTTTATAATTTATAACGAGTTATTTATATTATAAAAGTGTTTTTTATATAAACCGAGTATCAATATAACTGGGAATTTTGAAATATCGAGTTATAAATCCCAGTGGAGCTGTATGGTATTCCACTGCGAATGTATACGATAATATTTATTTTAAAATATTTAATTTAATTGTTTTTAAATATATTTATATATTTAAAAAGGTTTATTTAGAGCTTAAAAAAGCCAGTTTTGCAAACGACCTCATAATTCGAAGAAACTAATTTTGTTGGATCCGCAATGTTAAATTATTGTTAGATTTCAATTTCCGTGATTTTTGAAGTCAGTATGTGGCCGTGGGTGATTTTAATGTGAGAAACAATCGAAAAATTGACCTTTAAAAACACGCTGTGTGAGCAAACGGAGTCGGAATTCGACGAAACCAGTTTCGTTGGGTCCGCAATGTCAAACTGTAGCTACATGTCCATTTTCATGATATTTGGGTATCGTATATGACCACAGGAATTTTTAAAGACAGATACAATCAATGTTACAATAAAAACAAATATAATAATCGATTAAAAAAATACAAAAACTTTCCTATAAATAACATACAATCCTAAACCCTAAAGGGAACTTCCTCCTGGTCCAAATGAGTGGCCGCCACCATTCTTTCTCACAGTAAAAAGTTTGAGAATTCTAAAATCAAAATCAATGTGGATAAAATTCCATATATTATTCTATACATATATTTGAACTCCTAAGTGTTTTCTCTTCACACCCATATAAGAATCATTGGGTTCAACATTCGATTTAAGGTACTAGGTTTCAACAGCATAGTCTAGGGTCAAGGTTTTGTTCGATTTTGAGGTATCATTTGAAGAAATAGAGTTCGAAATCGGGTTAAGGGGATCAAAGCGAAAGCAGTTGAAAATTCTAGGTTGATTTGATGAAGTTTTTGTTCGATGTTTCACTGTATATGTGGAGGGTGGTGTTCGATGGAAATTGATTTCAGAGTCCGAGTTCGGATTGAAGAATATGGGGGGATGGAGAATTCGATGAGGAGATTGGTGAAGTCGGATTTCGAGTTCATGAAGTATTGGTGGGTGCGATTAAGTTTGAAGGATCAGTGGAATGCAGATTCCTGATGTCGTGACTTGGGAGGAAGAGAGGAGTACGAGTAGTATGGGTTGGGTATGGTAGTGTATGGTTGGGTATAAGGTGCATTTCGATGGTTTTTGTTTGGGTTTTCACTGAAGAAGTGAGGAGCCGTGACATTGGCATTGATGTCATTTGGAAAGACGGAGCAAACAAATTTATCTGGTAGTTGGGGGAGAAGAGGAACGTGGGTTTAGGCTTGAGAGGTGTGTTGGGCCGGATTTGCAATGGGCCGGGTTAGGATAATGTGAGGCCCGAATTAAATGAGAGTTTAATTATGTGTATTAAATAATGTATTAAGTTAGATTAAACACATCTTTCTCATACGATGTCAGAAATTGACCAAACATGATATGTTAGGATCGTATGGACGGTGGCTACACAATGGAACCGACGGGGAGTGAATCGAAGCTCGTTACAATTTATAGTGGAATAAATTGTCTGTCTGAATCAAGCGATGGTTATCGTTATTAACGATGATCATCCAAGGTGAGTAAACTTAATAACTCTTCTTAGTTATATTTTTCTAAAGTGTTTTTAGAAATGATAAATAATGTTTGTTTGCTGTGTGTTGGCGGTTTGGTTGAACTGCTAGTCAGTTGACTGAAAATATAGATAACGATATAGATATAAATCGTTAATCAAACATTGATTCTGTTTAGCAGAATATTTCATAGTAAAATGAAATTGATGTTAATTTTATTGTTTAACATCTGTGGATGCTGGGAAACAGGTTGGAGGAATTCAACTGGCTTCCTAAACATTTATTTTACTGTTTTTTATATATTGTGTTATATGATGTGATATGAAATCATTTGTTGATTTTGTGTGTTGGAATGATACTGATCATTGTTATATGGTACGTTAAATACCATAATGAATACTGGAATGTTAAAAAGGAAATTTTCAATGTTATACTGAAAAAGAAATAATTATAAGATAAAAAAAATTATAAAAAGAAATTGTTTATTTAGAAAATAAATAGATTAAAAAGGAATACTTATTTATTAATCAAATAGATAGAATTGAAGGGAAATATTTGTAAAACATTTACAAATAGAATTGAAAAAAGAAATATTTGTAAACTATTCACAAATAGAGTTAAAAAGGAATATTTATTTGAAAAAAATAAATAGAATAGAAAGAGGAAATATGTGTAAAATAAATAGAAAAGGAAATAGTTAGATTATAAAAGGAATTACTTATAAAATCAATGGATTTTATATAAAAAGAAAATATTTTATAAACAAATAGAATTATCGAAAAGGGATTTATTTGGTATATAAATAGATTATAAAAAGAAAATACTTGAAAAATGAATAGAACTGTATAAAAGAGAATTTTATATTTGAAAGGTTTAGACCCGTGCTTCGCACATGGGTATAACATGATATGAATTTAAAGCAAAGATTTTAAATAGAAGCTATTCCAATAGATAGGTTGAGAAGTTAGATTTATAAATAATATATTTTAAATTAAATAAAATGTTTATCATTGGATAAATAGAATATATAAGTCAGGACTTATATAGTGAAGGAAGAATTGATTTCAACATCAACAATTGAAATTGAATACGGACGTAGAGTTAATCAAAGGAGTTAATCGGTTAGAGTTAATCAGTTAGAGTAAATCGATTGGAGTTAGGATTAATCGAACTAGAGTTAACTGAACATAGTTAATCGAATTATAATTTATTGAATATTATTTATTCAATTAGAGTTGATCAGATATAGTTATTTGAGATAGAGTTAGTCAAACATAGTTATTTAGGATGAGTCGCCATTTCGTACGACTGCTAGCGTAATTCGTAGGGCTGTAGATAGCCTACGATGGTCAGATGTTTTCCTGAGGGTATCAGGCGTAACCATTGTGATCGCTGCGATCTAGAGTCAAGCGAATGGAGTTAAATCGAATATATTTTATTTGAAGGGATATTAATCAAATGTGAAACATTCGAAGAGAGTTAATCGAATGTAAATCATTCGAAGAGAGTTAATAGAATATAGTTACTCGGAGAGAGATTATCGAATATAGTAATTCGAAGAAAGAGTTGTCGAATATAGTTTATTCGAAAAGGAGCTATCAAATAGAGATTATCCGAAAAATAGAATTATACATTGAATTCGATCATATCAAATTCGGGAAAGTAATATTTAATTTTTGGTTTAATCAAGATTTACTTATTTATTAATAGATTAGTGGTTTAGTTATTTAGTTAAATTAAGGAATAAAAGTTACATTTTGAAGTTGAATATTTAAGAAGGAATTATTATGCTATAGTTAAAATCAATGTTTATTTAAACATCCGTTAAATCCAACAAAGGAGATTTGTGAGTGTTTTTTTCTAATAGAAGAATCAGAAATGTTTTCTAATTAGAAAACAAGAAAAGGGAGTAAATCTGAAATGTTCCCAGTGTTAATGAAGTATATTTTCTAAATTTTAGAAAATAAGAATTTACGAATATATATAAAAGAGCAAAAGAATAAATTAATGATAAATTAAATTAAAGGAGATAAATGTTGAATGTTGATTGATCGATAGAATTCCCATCTGGAAATAAGATTGTTGGTTGTACACCTATTTTTCTTTGATAGTTAAATAACCAACTATCGAAGTTTTTGGCCATTTTTCCGTCGTTAATACGGAGAGACCGGGATCAGATTCATTATCTGAAAAACCACTCTGTATAGACATTAGCGTTGTGATCAAATATGATGGAGATAATGAAAATGGAGTTATGCTAGGGCTATCCTGTTTACAGAATAGTGCCTTCGGTTTGTCCAGTCCCAGGGCAACGTAAATGGACGGATGTCTGACAGAGTATATCTAACGGATCCCGTAAGTTGATCTCTTCAAACGTATTTAAGTATGGTAGAGGAGGAATTCGTTTCTCTTAGCTTTACACCTGTGGTATTTTTGGGGAAATCAATTTGTGATTTGACGGGTATGCTGATGTGGCATTCAAAGTGAATTGTGGTCAGATATTCCAAAAGATACGTTTTGACCTCAAGCCTCTTCAACCGGGAAATGACAGAAATCGGGCAGGCATCATAGCTAAGTGGGTCGCTCCCATTAGTTTGTATATCATCTATCAAGAGAAAATCCATTTCATTCAATTATCTATTTTTGATGCTGTCCCTTTTCGGTAAACAGTGGGTAGCTCCCAACCGTTGGTGATATACATTCGATACACTCAAGTGAAATGAGTGGTTGGTCATGTGAGGGCCGGGTTGCAAGATGTTCTTGTTGAACCCAGTGTATTTGCCACTAGATATACACTTTCGGCAGGTGGTCCCATACCTTGTCATAGTCGGAATCAAATCTCCAATAAGCGCCAGCGGTTTTGTTTGTATAATATATATATGCAACGTGAGATGCAAGCATTCTGCTAGATTTTTAATTACTTGTGACTAGACATTATTATAATATCAGAGAAGTATCGATTTCCAAAACTGTTTTGGGTTATCATAAGGTAAAAACCATCCGTGTTTATGTGTAGATCGCTCTTACGATTTTCTTTTCTTTTGAAAAGGATTTTGAAAAGTTAAACCGAATGATTTGAGTTTACTCACACCAGTCCCATGACTGACCCGGAGTTTATTTTGTTTTGCTTTCCCTAAACTCTTGGGTGCCAAAATTAGTATGGGCATTCAAGTAGTTCAGGTCTTAAAGATATACTTGGAGAAGCTTGAAGCAGGAGGCTTCAGGATTATATAGCTATTGTTATTTCCGCTGTGTGTAAGTGTTGTACTAAGATAATGTCATTATACTGTTTTATTGTTAAGTTATGTTATGTATTATATTTTGTTCGTTCCGCTATGAGATTCGTAGTACTCTGATTCTGTTCTGTAGTGATCTTCTTCTTTTTCTATTCTAATTTTCTATCATATCTATTCTCACCCTCTAACTTCTTTCTATTAATGATTAGGTATTTCCGATGTCTGAATAGTCAACACGGTAGCTTTGTGTTGATTTTCGGAGTCGAAAATCCTAGTTCGTTACAATGTACTTAACCTCACCCACTTGTCTAATCATGTTATAATGGTCAAGCGTTCTAAATTTATTTAACCTTACCCACTTGTCTAATTAACATGTTAAATCGGTTAAGTGTTCTAAATTTACTTAACCTTACCCACTTGTCTAATTAACGTGTTAAATTGGTTAAGTTTCTAAAATTAACTTAAGCTTACCAAATCTTGTCTTAGCTTTAATTCATTTATTAAAGCACCAACCACTCACATTAAACAGGTATTGTTGCGGTCACTGGATGTGCCGGTCGGTTCCGGGCAGCTTTACACCGCAACTCAGTCTAACCTCAGGTTCTTATTGGGCTCAATGCCTTAACCTCTCACATTAGATAGATATTGTTGTGGTTAATGGATAGCCGGGCGGGTCCGGGGAGTTTTACACCACAACTCAATGTAACCTCGGGTTAAGCCTATTCGTATTTTCTACAATGTACACATTTCTCATTTAGGACAAATTCTATATGTAAATTTTCCTAATTTACTTATGCCATAATTACTCTTTTAATGTTGTAATAACCCGGTAAATCTGAACTAGTTTAAAATTTTTATTTTGGCAATTTTAGCGAATTTTGATTATTTAAAATAGATTAGTTTAAAATAATATCGACGAAAATTCATTTTGAATATATTTAGAACGTATATATTTATACTCGTCGTCGTTAGAATATAAATATTTATATATAATTATAAATAGAATTGAAAATGGCGCGGTAGTTCGATAATTCGATTTCAAACTTCAATTGAATGTACCGGGTGCAAAACAACCCGGATTTTAACGAAAACAAAAATGATAGGATCTAATTGATAATATCTTTCCAACGAATCCGAAAAATCAAAATTTCATAGCGGGAATCAAAAGATATGTCCAGTTGAAAATTCTGAATATTCTGTATGGAATTCAGGCCCTTAAAAATGGGAATTTTGCAAACGACCTCGGATTTCGACGAAACCACTTTTGTTGGGTCCGTGATGTCAAATTATTGCTAGATTCGAAATTTCATAATTTTTCGAATCAATATGTGAGCGTGGCAAAGGAAAACGCGTTTGACCAGTTTCAGTTGATTTTAATCGACAGGAAAATTGCCATTTTTCCAACGGTCTCAGTATTCAACGAAACTAGTTTTGTTAGGACCGTATCGTCAATACGAAGCTAGAAAATATTTTTCTGTAATTTTTCGAGTTAGTATGTGACCCCGATAATTTGAAATGTGCGTTTAAATTGAATATATAAAGAACTATACTTTAAATTCAACGAAAACTGATTCAAACAGTCGAATCAGCTTGCGATGCATATCCCATTGTGTTCGGAATGGGGGTAAAACGCTATGGACGACAGGCGGTGGACCTCGTTTAGAGGTCGTATGTAAAAGTCAACTTTTTAGAAATTAAAATAATAAAATAATTAAAATAAAAAAATTCTCCCCTTCTCCTTAACCAGCCCCCCCACCTGTTCGATTCATTTCAGATTCAAAAAAAAAAACGAAGACGGACGGAGCCCCCCTCGCACGATCGACGGCGCCACCATCGGAGGACCACCGCCGCCATCTCCAGCTACCCCCCCCTCGCGACTCGCTCTCCTCTTCTACCATAGGACCCGCGCCCCCCCCCCCCCCCTTCAGCTCAAAATCGAAGCCGCGACCACCCAAACACCCGCCGCCGCCGCCGCTTTTCTTCTTCCTCCTCCTTTTGTCGTTGAGCTCGCACCCAGACCACCGAACCCCCTAGCTTCCAACTCGAGCCCTGAAGACACCTCACCGGACTCCTCGACTGACGTGAAACACCCCCTCCTCCCAGATTTTCAACTGTAAGTGTTATTTATTTATTTATTTCTATTTTTATTTATTTTAGCAACTAAAGATAGGATTTTTAGATGAGATAAAATGGTTTTGAAAATCAGTTTTCCTTTTTAAAGGAAGTATTGAATTTTATTTTCAGATTTTAAAATTCATAGCAGAATAAAAATATAATTTTTATTATATAGGAAAGTTAAAAATATGATCTTTATATTTTTAAAGTAATAAAAATATGATCTTTATATTTTTAAGGTATTAAAAATATAGTCTTTACTATATATATGATATAAAATATATGATTTTTATATTTTTAAAGTATTAAAAATATGATTTTTATATTTTTAAAGTATTGAAAATATAATTTTTACATGATAGGAATATTAGAAATATCATCTTTATATGTGTAGAAAAATAAAGATGTGATTTTTTATAATGTTATTTTTATAAAGGCGAAATCTTTATTTTTATAAAAGCGAAATCTTTATTTTTATAAAGGCGAAATCTTTATTATTGAAAAGGCGAAATCTTTATTTTTATAAAGTCGAAATCTTTATTTTTATAAAGGCGAAACCTATATTTTTGAAAAGGCGAAATCTTTATTTTTATAAAGGCGAAATCTATATTTTTGAAAGGGCGAAATCTATATTTTTGAAAAGGCAAAATCTATGTTTTTGAAATGGAATTTGTATCTATATGACATCGTAGTAAAAATTCAATTTTTATATATTGAATAGCGGAGTGAAAATGCGATTTTTTAATATATGAAGTGATTACAAAAATATGATTTTTAAATTGAAAGTGAATAAATAAAAATGTGATTTTTATTTTAAAGACATCAGTATATAAAAATGTGATTTTTATATATGTAGTGAAAGCGGTCAACGAAAGCGACAAAAGGCGAGAACGACGAAGATTTCTATCAATGAAGAGTTGTGGTATTGGATAGCTTTCAGTGAGAATTTCTCACTCTTCAATTTCTTTTCTAGTTATATATATACTAGGATGCAGACGGTGTTTAGTAGCACCCGACACAATCGTCCACAGACCATGGACTTGTTTGTTTGGTTGCATAAATTAGTTAGATGATTTGATTTGAATTAGATTGTTTGTTGAATTTGATTGATGCGTGAATGGCGTGGGCCTTCACTAGACCGGGGATAAGGCTAGGCCTTGTCCCGTTTCTAGTATCGTGCCGTTATGCCGTCGAAATTTCCTAAAATATGTTAGAAAAATAAAAATATCATTTTATTCAAAGAATGAACCGAATAGAAATTCATATGTTGAAATAAAATATTTTATCGTTAAAAATATAATTTTTAACGTAGAAGTAAAGTAAATAAAATATTCATTTACAAACTAGATGGTTTGTTTATGTACACCTATTTGAAGGACATTGATTGGGACGATAAATTTTACACATCGCCCAACTGCACAAATAAAATCTGTGTTTGATTGTTTGAAACCCCACATGGGTGTTGTGATGAAATTTGAAGTTCACTCATCCTGATTGATTAAATATGTTGATCGATTGATTGACAGGCTGTTATAAGCGTTAGATATCTATATTTGATGCTTATACAGTGTACTGCACTTTGGTTGATGGTTGATTATTTTTCAATGCTATTATATACATGTGTTGTATGGAATCCATATAATTAACTTTATATGGTAATTGATTGGGCCTCATTTCAATTTAGAAGATAAAGAATATTATAAAGTAAAGGTTCATGTGTTGACTATACTCATTCGTGAGATTAGTCATGTGTTGAACGAAATATTTTAACAATAAAATTTATATCTTTATCACTATAAAATAAAGGTTCATGTGTTGACTGTACTCATCCGTTGAGATTAGTCATGTGTTGAACGAAATAATTTAACAAAAATAGTCACACGTGGACAGTACTCATTCGTTGAGATTAATCGTGTGTTGACAAAAATAAATACTCATTTGTTGAATAGAATATTTGAAAAAGAAATATTTGAAATAGAATATTTGATATAGAATATTTGAAAATAAAAATATATGGAGCCGTATTGACTAGATTGACGCCATTTTGACGTGAACGATATTTATATCGATTTTATTCATTTTAAAATGAATATTGAAAAGTGATTTCGAAATCGAATATTTTGAAATGAAGTTTGAATTAAATTGAATAGAAAACCAATTTGATTTGAATCGATTAGAAAACAAATTTGATTTGAATTGATTAGAAAACGATTTCGAAATGAATTGAATATAAAATGGTTTCGAAATGAATTGAATATATAACGAATCGAATTCGAATTGAAAACGAATTGAATTCGAATTGAATATATAACAGATTTGATTTCAATTGAATATATAATGAATTTGATTCAAATAGAAAATGAAACAAATTTGATTTGAATAGAAAATGAATTTAAATCGAATAGAAAACCAATTTGAATTGAATCGAATAGAAAACCATTTTGAATTGAATTGAATTGAAAATGAACTCAAATTGAATTTAAATTTGAATTGAATAGAAATAAATTCAAATTGAATTGAAATTTGAATTGAATAGAAATGAATTTTAAAACGAATTTATAAGGAAAGATTCAATTTTGATTTGAATTTGAAATAAAGGTTGAAATTGTTTTTGAAACGAATTCAAAACGATTTATAAAATTCGTTTTAAATAGAAATCGATGAAATATATATTATATATATTATATATATAATATAATGGCCTGAATAGAACGCGCCGCGGCATTTCGTGAATTTCGACCATTTATTTCAAACGGACATTACGGGAGATCCGACCGTCGGTTTCTCCTAAAACCGGAACCGTTGGGTTCGTATCGAAAAGAGATTCCTAAAGATTATTAGAAATTTGAAATCAAACGGTTGGATTTGGAGTTATGTCCAAATCAAATTTGAAAAAGGTCGTTGTAAGTGCAGTTCGATGGCCATTTTTGGAAATCGATTGTACGGGCCTTAATAAAATTATTAAAAATAGTAATAATTTGTGTAAAATCATAAGAAATGATTTGGGAAAAATTGGGGTGAAAACTCCATATTTGAAAAGATAAAAATGGATTTTTTATCGAAACGAACTAATTTTGAACTAAATTTAAAACCCAATTATTTTTAAATAAATAAATTAGATTTAAAAAGGAGTTTTAAATAATCGAAATTTCTAATATATTTGATTGGATTTGAAATGGGTTTGTCGTGAACTGTGTTTTAAATAACACTAGTTCTTTAACCCGATAATAAATAGAATGTGATTTGGGTTTGTCGTGAACTGTGTTTTAAATAACACCTAGTTCTTTAACCCAGTAAAAGGAGTTTTAACGAATCTGCAATTAGGTTGAAATGCGAATCTATAATCTAAATTATCAAATTTAGAAATAAGCGAGAATGGAGTATCGCCAGTTTTGCTCCAAAGCGATAGTCAAATCTTTAATTAGATTTGAATGTGAAATGGTAATTAATTTTATCGATAACACCATAGTTAGATATGGAGTATTACAAGTTTTGCTTCATGGGATATATAGGTTGGGATTGGGAAATAAAATAAATAATTACTTCGGTGTGATCCGCTAATCTCGACTAGCTTAGAAAACCATAATTTTGGTTTGAAACGACATCCAAAGGAAGATTAAAGGATAAGTTTTAAAGAATTTATCTTGGATAAAATTAATGGGAACCTTTCCCTGAAAATATGAATTGGAATGAGGCGTATGTTGTGTTTGTGTAACATTTGTTTTTAATATACGCGGGTTGTTCGGAAAGGCCGGGTTTATACCCATTCTGAATAACCGATTCGACGATATGTCGAAGATGAAGACGGTGGTTGAAGACCGGAAGTCTTCACCTCGTTTGGATAGTTACTGATGATCCTGATTGGGCAGTACACCCAAGAGGATGGAAATAGTTGGTGGTCGTCCAGACGTACCTGGAGATGGATGGATGTGCAAGGAAAGTGCCTCCGGTTTCGTTCAGACCCAGAACGGACTTGTAAATGGATTGTGTGCCTGACACTGGATTTTATTCTGTGTTGATTGATTTCTATTAAATAAACATCTGTTTGGCGGTGGAGAATTTATTCTTTTGCTTAACGCTCTTCTCTGAGACGTATGAGCTCAAAGGTTGTATATCGATGGACATCAGTCGCATGACATGAATTGCCTGTGTGGCACGCTAAGATGCAATGATCAAGGCTTTTGTTGAAAAGCAGAGTCTTGTGGTTGATGATCAAAGCACGGCCTACGTGGCAGCTTTGTGTATAACGTAAATTCGCGAGCCTCACACCTCGGTATGAGTCAAAAACGGGATAAGGACCCAAGGAGTGCATGACGTTTCTTTCTAGCTATGGTGGTGTCAGTGACTTACCAGCCTTGACATTTATATACTTTTCACCTATGTGGTTGTTGGATGAGGCGCCTCGATTTTAGGTCTGTAAGGACCGGGAAACGTGTGTTCATGCATAATTAATCCTCTAACGTAAGTGAGGACCGACCTTGGAGGATCCTGGGCTGCCTAGAGTGCATAGCCCTGAGACATTTGCTAGAGTGTCTTGAACGCGGAGAGGAGCTTGCCCCTTGCCTCGACTCATGACGGAAATCCAATTTCCAGTACGTGTATTGCTGTTTTAATTGTAGAACTAGTATGGCGACATGATATATGGTACCCATGCCGTCTATGATTTATATTTATGATTGAAATTGTTTTGACACTATACACTTATTATAGTATCAAATGATTAGTTTCAAACGTACCAAGCATGTTTGGCTATTATAAGGTAAAACCCTATCCTCCGGCTTGCGTTGCATTGTGTGATTGGACCTGGGTCTAATAATAGCTTCATTTTTCGAAAAAGCATTGCGTTGTTTATCTATATGCACTGGTATTCTTGGGAGGAAACCCGTTCCGTGTCATACGGCGTGGTCCCTTGAATTACTCTCTTTTAAAGTAAAGTTTTAAATAACTGTTTTAGTTCTCACACCAGTCACATGACTGACCTGGAGTTTATTGTTTTAACCTAAACTTTGGTTGCCCCTATTTTCCGCACGGGCAACTAGTAGTTTTGGTTTTGAATATTTATATTCACAGGATCCTGGTTTGCAGCTGCAATGATATCCGGAAAGCTCTGTATCCGTGTATCCCTTTCAGTTGTGTTTTTTATATTTTTCCGCTGCTATGTAAGTTATTGTAACCTCTGATATTTACCGAATGTAATTTATTCATTTATACTCTGTATATTCTTGTATCTGATGGAATTGTTGTAATAGAAATGAAATGTTCTTCCGTCTGCGTTCTGTTTTGTCTTGTCCTCACAGTAATTCGTTCTTTCTCATCTCTTCGGAGACCGGGGAAGTTCGGGTTGCTTCATTTGTACATTATCAACATTTATTATTATGGCCCATTTTCCCTCTAAATCATGTTTATAATTTTTGGTATGTAAATTATAGCAAATTAATGTCACCAACCATGATTATGCTAAACATGACAATTACATGTAATTTCAAGTTATTAATCAGAATAGGCTATACCCCACCTTCCCAAACTCGCCATAATAGTCATGCCCAAAATTACTATGTCGTATATTTGGCGTTCCAAATCAATAGTTAAGCCTAATCTAGATTTAATGTTCTTATTTACATTTTACACCCAATCTAGATAAAATATCCAAACTTACAATTCGTGTTAAAACTAGATTTAATATTCTAGTTTACAATTTATACCCAAAACTTGGTTTACAAGCCAATTACATACTTTGCGGCCAATTAACAATTTACCATTTACGCCCAAGTCTAATATGCATTTAAATTATTTACGATTATAGCCAATTCAGATTATGCCATCATATTCGTTATGCCAAATTATCTTAATTAAGCTACACCCAAATTCCCGCATCGTAATCATACGTATAATATGATTTTACATGTATTTGAATACTCATGAAATGAAACTAACAAAAGGAATAGGGGATAAGAACGAGAATTGACATAAAAGAATAGACATGCAAGAATGAACCAAATACAAAAATAATGGTTCCAATAGGTTCGATGTACATAACAGTAAATAGGAATAAACTAGACAAGTTACACCGTAAATATGAGATCCAACATAATTAAGGAATAGGCATAGGTGATTTGGACCAGCTTAATGCCAGTTCTAAGTACAACTTAATAGGTTATTGGGAATAGGCATAAGCCACTAACTACAATAGTTATAGGCAATTAACCACAATAGTCATGTACAACTAACCACGATAGTTTCTCAATCATAGTCATAGGTAGTAGTCTCATAGTCATGAATCATAGGCAATAGTCCCAAATTTATGAATCATAGTCATAGTCACAGGCAACAGTCTTATGTTCATAGTCATAGGCATAGTCTTATGTTCATAGTCATAGGCATAGTCATATGTGCATAGGCATAGGCATATGAATAGTATCCTTGGTAATTAATCAAAATAGTCCTGAATCAGGTCCAAAGGCAAGTACAAACACAGATTCAAATGAAAGGATCAGACATATTCTCATATCCATTTGATTTCATGTCACAAATAGAGCTAGGCGTTCAAATATAAAAAGTAACTGACTTACATTGATTGGTTTTAGAAATGGATAATAAGATTGCGTTTTGGTTATTAGTTATGATTCGCGTGACGTTGCTCGAAGCCATTGAACTAGCCTCTGCTTCCCTTCTTAAAGCTTTAACTTGATTTGGATCTCCAATTAAAAGAAGAACCATAACTTGTTTAAGTGGAGAATAAGATTTATTTTAATGGTGGAGGCTTAGAATAGAGAGAAACAACATGTAGACGGCTCAAAGAATTTGTGTGGAGAAACCTTAGGTCTAGGCATTCTTTTATAGGTGCAGAGAGTGTTTTAGAGCCATTAGATCATCGTAGAATCAATCAAGGCCATCTAGACAAGATAGAGTTATCCCAGTAACTCAACAATAGGTCAGGAATGACCCACCTATGACTCAGCATTTATATAAATAATTTTATACTTTAATGTTAATACACCAAATGCACATATTTTCTTTTTTATTATTTATTGTCAATCAACCGAACATAAATACCTACTTAATATATATATTTTCCCTTTACTTTATACATTAACTACCCATATATAAATATTTATTTATACATGAATAAATCTTTCTTTTCACTGCACGCATCCACATATTTTTATTAAATTTGTCACAAAAGCCAATCAGAGAAGGCCGCATAAAAAAACAATCATTGACAACCAAAATGTGCGCCACGTACGCCACACGATGCGTACACATCATATATATATATATATATATATATATATATATATATATATATGCGTGTATATATATATATTATATATATATTTATTTTCTTTTTTTATCTATCTTCCCAATTACCCATTTTCACAATAAATCGGTTTTTGAACTGCGTTAACACTAAGCCACTTTTAAGCCATTCCCCTAAAACAAAAATATGGCGCTAGCGGGGATCGAACTCTGTACCTCTTGTATGCAAGTCACATGTTCTAACCAAATGAGCTACTAAGTCTTTTGCTTACAAACCTTAGAACAAAGCTAAACATTATTCTTTTCTCATTCCGATTTTTCATGTTTTGCTGCAATATTTAATTTAAGGATATCCTTTTAATACGGAGTCCAATTTACGCTAACTCAGACTCTATCTCATGAAGAATTCCGAGACGAACGCAATGGCACAACCCATTTCACCTAATTAATTATACCTTGATTTGTTATTTTTATGTTCACATAAAATACGGGGTGTTACATTCTCCACTCCTTAAAGGATTTCGTCCCCAAAATCTTCAAGCTAGGAAGAATGTGTCCTACCATCCAATCATCCATCTACTCAACCATTCAATCACAGGCATTCATTGTCCTAAAAAATATATTTCTAATGCTTTCTTGTTCATATGCGTAGTGTGTGTATATGTCCTTATCTAATGCAAATTCAGGCGGTCTACTGATTCAGTTGACCTCCTTAATGCGAATAATGTCAGTGCCATGCGTCCAATATGTATGCAATCCTAATGATACATACCATTTCTATATGAGTGCACAACCATTCACTCAAATGCAATGTCCATATGATAACACATCAAGTTCAATCATAAACAAATACATATATGCAAATGCAATATGAAAGTGACTGAGCCAATCTAGTGCCTAATGTGTGTATATGCATCCACAAGCAATAACTAGCAACCATCAAACATAACATGTCTCAAACACATGTTTACATCCATTGGCTTCTACCTAAGGATTGAGGATAGGACTGAGAGGATATACTTAAAAGCTACTGACTAGCATGCAAATAGATTTTATAGAAAAAGAGGAATCAAGGATATACCTAAGATGATTACAGGTCTCTCCCCTACTTAGCTTATCCATCATGCTGCAAATCTGAGGGTCTAAAGCTAATGGTTACTATGTTCTTATTACCTCTCTTTAAGGTCAGTCAAACTTAGGGTGCCAGCCCCAACCATTTATTTCTCACGCAAACCATCCTAGTCGAACTCGACATCCCTCAAGTACAAGCCCCAAAGACCTAAACCAATATCAGACAAGCACCCAAGGGATACCACCTCCGAATATGGACGATCTATGTGAGATGATACTAACAAAACAACCAAACAATTGAGCATTTTACCGTCTCTGGCTATCCTCGCTAATCTTGCTCCTGCATTATCGTTGATCGCATAAATGGCTTTATAGTGTCATCTAAATACATGCAGAAGTCTGCCTCGAATTTTAAGGGGAAAACCCCTACCCTAATCAAACCATCTTGCATATTCATTGACTACCCCAACGGATCGAAAATCGTCGATAGATAAGTAAAGTGATTCTAGGTAGCTAAGACAAACTGATCCCTTAGGATCGTACAAAATCTCAAGGGTATTCTCGAGGCAAGTCAAAAGTCTAACTACCCTTGTTTCATAATTACTAGCTAACCAATCAATGCCTAGAATCAACCCATAGCCCAAAAACATAAGCATAATTATAGCTATTCTCAAATCCTCACAAGTCAAAGATAAATGAGTCGAACCAGCAATTTGATTTGAGATTATAATGGGATCCTTTACTATACAATATCTAGGGTGCAGAGACTCAACTATGGAAGCAGATATAAACGAATGTGAAGCGCTAAAATCAGAAGGAGTACTAACAGGATAATCAAAAAGGAAAAACTCTTTCAACAGAAATATTACTGCCTCTCTCTCAAGTATGCTGGCAGTGAGAGCATGCACTTGCCTTCTGGAAAATCCTGTCCTTTGTTCTTGCCCTTGACCTTAATTATATGACCTGTTATACCAAAATAAAGATACTTTCTCTTGTTTTTGGTTTTACTATTCTTTCCTCCCTTCCTTTGTGAACCAAGTCAATATCCATGGGTTCTTCATCCTTGTGTTGTGCTCCTTAGCCAAACCCTCTCATTCTCAACTTCGCCATCCTTGCGTAGCTTGTTGACATGTCTCTCAAAAGTTGCTTCCATCGCATGAAGAATCCTACAAAGCTCGAAAGAAAATTAGCCACAGATGAAACTGCTATGGCTACAGATGGAAGTTGGGCACTTGTTTGCCCTTTGACAAGTGTCGTAGTCTTATCAAGCCTACGGAACCATGCCGCGGTGAGGTTACCTCCTAGAAATCCAGGAGCCCCAGAGACTCAAGAAAGAAGGAAACAAGGATTCAAGCAGAGGGTCAAAAGATTGTGCATATGCCTTTGGGGAATATGTCTTTAAAACAAAACTTTTCTTTTGAAAGTGCTTCTTTTAAAACCATTTTGAATTAATTTTTCAAATCTTTTTATCTGATCCAGTAACCTACAGCTCTGATACCAAGTGAAACACCCCGCCTCCGTTAAGGTCACTTACTAAGGGAATGCCTTAACTTTGGTGGAACGCTTTGGGTAAAAGATGCAGATCAATTACAAGACAGACAAATAAAGCAGCGGAAAATGGAACTTTACTTTATTATAAAATAGCATGTACAAAGATTGTTTACAATACCAAAGTATTTATCTTGTTTAATAAAATAAAGAAGCATAAATGACAATAATATTCCCCAATAGAGCAAAGCAAGCCATAGCTGAAATGGGACTGAGTCCAAAGCAACACATGATGATCTTGAGGCAACAAGAATCCAAGCTAAGCAGAACTGTTTCCTCCCGGACTAAGTTGGGGGAAACGGAAGAAAAGAAGACAAAAGAAAACAGAGTCAGACATAAAGCCTGGTAAGTTCAGTTACTTTTAGCATGTGAACAGGTAAAAACAACACGACATGAATTAACTGGATACAGACATAACCATAATAATAATGATAACAAGATAACAAAGGATAAGCATAAGAAATGATAAGGCAAGATAAACTGGATGCGCTTCTACTCTTTCTCTGCCTCACCACTACCCTGTTATTCGGATATCAATGTCTCTGTACCGCATAACTAGCATCCCAACTAGTAATCTTTACACAATGATAATAATTACAATGTGATCCCAATCCCCATAATTATGGTAGCCTTTAGGTGTACATCGATTATGAGGATTCCACATCAATCAGCCCAATTGCCATGAATCTGTTCGATGTACCCTTACTACCCTATCGATCGGCTCCCTACTCGCATATTCACATGTGTCATACGACCCCCACTTGATTGTCGATATCTACGCTGGCCCCACCATGGGGTGTATCAAGTCCCACGGTAGCGACCTGACACAACTCTAGAGTGCATAGTGTATACTACTGATGCCCAATGCCTGCTTTTTCTGCTCTAGAGCGTGTGCACGCCCGCACTCCGTTAGAACCTACATTGTTGCATCAACCGTCGTCGCTTTGACCGCTTATAATCAGCCCAGTAATCGTGCCCCACCCTACCTAGTTTCAGGGTACCATGATACATCTATGTGGGTTACTGCTGAAATGGGTCCCCGTTACTAGGGTTTCCTAATGGTTAAGTTTGTGGGCCTATATTTACTAATATTACCCACCAACCTTGACGTGTACTTAACCCTTCTACAGATCCAAGCACGTGTATTTAATGTTAAGTGTGTGGGCCTATATTTACTGATATTACCCACTAACCCGATACGTACTTAACCCTCCTACTCGTCATGTTATGTTGGTTAAGTGTTCATAATAACTTAACCCCACCCATTTACCATGTTATATTGGTTAAGTGTCATCGGTCAATTCAAGTTAACTTAACCCATCTACTTGTCATGTTACTATGGTTAAGTGTTGCCCTCTTGTATTAACTGAACCCTGCCACAAATCAGGTTATGCTGTTTATGTGTATCCTCTTGTGTTACTTAACCCTACCACACGTGGTGTTAAATATATATATATGTTTATGTATATATATATATATATATATATATATATATTGGTTAAGTGTTACCTTAGTCAACTTAAACCTCTTGTCTGTTTAATTAACATGTTATATCGGTTAAGCGTCCTAAATGTACTTAACCGCACCCACTTGTCTAATCATGTAATAATGGTTAAGCATTCTAAATTTACTTAACCTTACCCACTTGTCTAATTAGCATGTTAAATTGGTTAAGTGTTCTAGATTTACTTAACCTTACCCACTTGTTTAATTAACATGTTAAATTGGTTAAGTGTTCTAAAATTAACTTAACCCTACCAAATCTTGTCTTAGCTTTAATTCATTTATTAAAGCACCAACCACTCACATTAGAAAGGTATTGTTGCAGTCACTGGATGTGCCGGTCAGTTCCGGGCAGCTATACACGGCAATTCAGTCTAATCTCTGGTTCTTATTGGGCTCAATGCCTTAACCTCTCACATTAGATAGGTATTGTTGTGGTTACTGGATAGCCGGGCGGGTCCAGGTAATTTTAAACCACAACTCAATCTAACCTCGGGTTAGGCATATTCATATTTTCTACAATGTACACATTTCTCATTTAGGACAAATTCTATTTGTAAATTATTACTAATTTACTTATGCCATAATAACTCTTTTAATGTACATTATCAACATTTATTATTATGGCCCACTTTCCCTCTGAATCATTTTTATAATTTTTGGTATGTAAATTATACCAAATTAAGTGTCACTAACCATGATTATGCTAAACATGACAATTACACGTAATTTCAAGTTATTAATCAGAATAGGCTATACCCCACTGTAATAACCCGGAAAATCTGGGCCAGTTTAAAATTTTTATTTTGGCAATTTTAGCGAATTTTGAATATTTAAAATGAATTATTTTAAATAATATCGACGAGAAATTTATTTTGAATATAATTAGAACGTATATATTATATACGTCGTCGTTAGAATATATAATAATTATATATAATTATAAAAGGAATTGAAAATGGCGCGGTAGTTCGAAAATTCGATTTCTAATTTCAAATGAATATACAGAATTCAATATAAGTCAGAATTGAACGAAACAAGAAATATTTGAATCTGTATAACTATATCTTTGTAACGAAGTTAAAAAACTGA
This sequence comes from Allium sativum, assembly GCA_030737875.1. NCBI lineage: Eukaryota > Viridiplantae > Streptophyta > Magnoliopsida > Asparagales > Amaryllidaceae > Allium > Allium sativum. Next base: position 127,869,837 of record CM060910.1, read on the forward strand.
GATTTCATCTTAGAAATGATAAGATATGTCCAGTTTAAAATTAGAAATAGTCGCTGTGGAATTTATATATATTTTTATATATATAAGGCCCTAAAAAATGGACTTTTTGCAAATGACCTCGGATTTCGACGAAACCACTTTTGTTGGGTCCGTGATGTCGAATTATTGCTAGGTTCCAAATTTCATAATTTTTCGAATCAATATGTGAGCGTGGCAAAGGAAAACGCGTTTGACCAGTTTCAGTTGATTTTAATCGACTGGAAATTGGCCATTTTTCCAACGGTCTCAGAATTCGACGAAACTAGTTTTGTTAGGACCGTATCGTCAATACGAAGCTAGAAAATATTTTTCGGGAATTTTTAGAGTTAGTATGTGACCTCGGTAATTCGAAATGTACGTTTAGAATTCAATAAAGTGATTTAAATGTAAATTTAACGGAAACTGATTGTAACAGCCGAATCAACTTGCGGTACATATCCCATTGTGTTCGGAATGGGGGTAGAACGTTATGGACGACAGGCGGTGGGCCTCGTTTCGAGGTCGTATGTAAAAGTCAACTCTTTGCAAATTAAATAATTAATAATTAAATAAATATAATAAAAAAAATCTTATCTTCCCCCCCTTAAAACCTTCTGCCCCCCCCCCCCCCCGTCATTCGTGGATCTGAGAAAAGAAAAAAAAAAACCCAAAGGCGCGATCGATCCACCATCGCACTCCCTCCCTGGCGCCGCCGTCCTTCACCGCCCCGACCTCCTCTTCTCCGATCCCCCTCCTTCCCTTCTCCCTCTCGCTTCTCTCCCCTCCTTCCCTGGTTAAAAACCCGCACGCCCCCAGGCCTAGGTCAGCTCGAAGCCGCCGCCTCCGGCCTGCCAACGCCGTCTCCGAGGCTCCCGACCCCCTGCGCCCCCTCAGACCCCAATGCCGCCTCCTAGGCTGTCACCACCGAACACCAGTAGCCCCCCTGTAAGTTTTTAAATTGATTTATTTTATTTTATATAGACAGATATAAACACTGAATTTTATTTATTATAAAAACTGAATTTTATCTACTTTAAAAACTGAAGTTAGATTTTTATTTTATATAGTATATAGTTTAGATTTTTAATAGAAAAGAATTTTGATTTTTATATGTATAGGGCATTGAAGTAAAAATAGAAATTCATAGGTCAAAAAGATTAGATTTTGAAAATGAAATAGATAATATTTTTATAATTTGAAAAGGCGAGTTCTAGAAATAAAAATGTGATTTTTATCTATTGAACTTCGAAATAAAAATGTGATTTTTATCTATTGAACTTCGAAATAAAAATGTGATTTTTATCTATTGAACTTCGAAATAAAAATGTGATTTTTTATATATTGAATAGCGAAGTAAAAATGTGATTTTTATCTATTGAACTTCGAAATAAAAATTTGATTTTTTATATATTGAATAGCGAAGTAAAAATGTGATTTTTATCTATTGAACTTCGAAATAAAAATGTGATTTTTATCTATTGAACTTCGAAATAAAAATGTGATTTTTTATATATTGAATAGCGAAGTAAAAATGTGATTTTTATCTATTGAACTTCGAAATAAAAATGTGATTTTTATCTATTGAACTTCGAAATAAAGATGTGATTTTTATCTATTGAACTTCGAAATAAAAATGTGATTTTTATCTATTGAACTTCGAAATAAAAATGCGATTTTTATCTATTGAACTTCGAATTAAAAATGTGATTTTTATCTATTGAACTTCGAAATAAAAATGTGATTTTTATCTATTGAACTTCGAAATAAAAATGTGATTTTTATCTATTGAACTTCGAAATAAAAATGTGATTTTTATATATTGAATAGCGAAGTAAAAATTCGATTTTTATATATTGAATAGCGAAGTAAAAATTCGATTTTTATATATGTAGTGGCTACAGGCGACGAAGCTGACGAAGAGGCGATAACGATGAAGATTTCTATCAAAGAAGAGTCAAGATGATTGGATAGCTATATGTGAGAATTTCTCACCTTTCAATTTATTTTTCTAGTTATATACATATACTAGGATGCAGACGGTGCTTAGTAGCACCCGACACAATCGTCCACAGACCATGGACTTGTTTGTTTGGCTGTGTTGTTAGTTAGATTGTTTGGGTTGATTTGAATTGTTTGGTGAAATGGAATTGATATGATTGATGTGTGAATGGCGTGGGCCTTCACTAGACCGGGGATAAGGCTAGGCCTCGTCCCGTTTCTAGTATCGTGCCGTTATGCCGCCGAAATTTTCTAAAATATGTTAGAAAAATAAAAATATCATTTTATTGAATAAATGAATTGAATAGAAATTCATAGGTTGAAATAAAATGTTTTATCGTTAAAAATATAATTTTTAACGTGAATATGAATATAGTGAAAGTGAATAAAATAAATATTCATTTACAAACCAGACGGTTTGTTTATGTACACCTATTTGAAGGACATTGATTGGGTCGATAAATTTTACACATCGCCCAACAGCACAAATAAAATATGTGTTTGATTGTTTGAAACCCCACACGGGTGTTGGGATGAAATTTGAAGTTCACTCATCCTGATTTATTAAATATGTCGATCGGTTGATTGACAGGCTGTTTTTAAGCGTTAGATATCTATATTTGATGCTTATACAGTGTAGTGCACTTTGGTTGATGGTTGATTATTTTTCCATGCTATTATATACATATGTTGTATGAAAATCCATATAATTAACTTTATATGGTAATTGATTGGGCCTCATTCCAATTTGAAAAACAAAGAATATTATAAAATAAAAGTTCATGTGTTGACAGTACTCATCCGTTGAGATTGGTCATGTGTTGAACGAAATATTTTAGTTATAAAATTTACATCTTTATCAATATAAAATAAAAGTTCATGTGTTGACAGTACTCATCCGTTGAGATTGGTCATGTGTTGAACGAAATATTTTAGTAATAAAATTTACATCTTTATCAATATAAAATAAAAGTTCATGTGTTGACAGTACTCATCCATTGAGATTGGTCATGTGTTGAACGAAATATTTTGATAATAACAACTATTTTGAAAAAGAAATATTTGAAATAAAATATTTGAAATAGAAATTTATGAAGCCGTGTTGATCAGATTGACGCCATTTTGACGTGAACGATATTTATATCGATTTTATTCATTTCGAAATGAATATTGAAAAGTGATTTCGAAATCGAATATTTTGAAATGAATTGAATTGAAACGTTTTCGAATTGAATTGAATCGAAAACGATTTCGAAATGAATTGAATTGAAAACGTTTTCGAAATGAAATGAATTGAAAGCGTTTTCGAAATGAAATGAATTGAAAGCGATTTCGAAATGAAATGAATTGAAAACGATTTCGAAATGAATTGAATATAAAACGATTTCGAAATGAATTAAATTTAAAACGAATTCAAATTGAATTGAAAGCAAATTGAAATGAATTCAAATTGAATTGAAATTTGAATTGAATAGAAATGAATTTTAAAACGAATTTATAAAGAAGAATTCAATTTTGATTTGAATTGAAAAGAAGGTTGAAATTGCTTTTGAAACGAATTTAAAAACTATTTATAAAATTCGTTTTAAATAGAAATCGACGAAATATATATTATATATTATATATATAATATAATGGCCTTAATAGAACGCGCCGCGCCGCGGCAGTTCGCGAATTTCGACCATTTAATTCAAATGGACATTACGGGAGATCCGACCGTCGGATTCTCCTAAAACCGGAACCGTTGGGTTCGTATCGAAAAGAGCTTTCTAAAGAATATTAGAAATTAGAAATCTAACGGTTGGATTTGGAATTATGTCCAAATCAAATTCGAAAAAGGTCGCTGTAAGTGCAGTTCGATGGCCGTTGATGGAAATCGACTGTACGGGCCTTGATAAAATTATTAAAAATAGTAATAATTTGTGTAAAATCATAAGAAGTGATTTGTGAAGATTTGGGATGAAAAACTCCATATTTGAAAAGATAAAAATAGATTTTTATCGAAATGAACTAGTTTTGAACTAGAATTATAATTCTATTTATTTTTAAATAAATAAATTGAATTTGAAATGGTTTTAAAAATAACCAGAATATCCAATGATTGCATTGGAGTGGAATTGAATCGAAATTGTCTTCGGAATATTTCGATGTTGGAATTCGTGATTATACGGATGTTGATATGGAAATTTGAAAGATATATACTTATATCGTTATTTCCAATACGACATTTGCTAATCGTAGAATTTGATATTGAATATAAGCCGATATATTTTCTATTCAGAGCCTTATATTGAATATCAAATGTGATTTGGGTTTGTCGTGAATGGTGTCTTCACTAACACTGTTCTTGAACCCAGTTGAGAAAAGATTAAATCTTTTTATTTAGATTTAATGAAGTGTACCAATTAAATGACATTTAATTGGAATTAAATCGATATTGATTTTTGGGTTTATCGTGGACAGTGTTTTAAATAATACTCGTTCTTTAACCCGATGATTAATGAATGTGATTTTGGGTTTATCGTGAACCGTGTTTTTAAATGACACTGATTCTTTAACCCAGTTAATGATTAAAACTAAGTGGAGTTTTAATGAATCTTTAATTAGATTGAAATAATCGAGAATGGAGTATCACCAGTTTTGCTCCAGGCGATAGTTAAATCTTTAATTAGATTTGAACGGTAAATGGTAATTGAATTTACCGATAACACTGTGGTGTTAGATATGAAGTATTACCAGTTTTACTTCATGGGATGAATAGGTTGGGATTGGGAAATTAAAACAAATGAGTACTTCGGTAAGGTTCGCTAATCCCGACTAGTTTGAATTGATATTCAAAAGTAGATTAAAACATAAATTCAAGAATTTATCTTGGATAAAATTAATGGGAACCTTTTCCTATGAATGTGAAATTTAGAAACTAACTGTCGGTTAGCCAAGCAGAAGGGTTTTCTGGATATTGATCTGATGTTGGTTTCGGCCTTCGGGGTTAATATTTGGGGGATTATTCTCTTGATTAATTTACGGTGAGTGACTAATGAATTGGAATGAGGCGTATGTTGTGTTTGTGTAACACTTATTTAAAATATACGCGAGTTATTCGGAAAGAACGGGTTTATCCCATTCTGAATAACTGATACGACGATAAGTCGAAGATGAAGACGATGGTCGAAGACCGGAGGTCTTCACGTCGTTTGGGTGATAACTGATGATCTTGATTGGGTTGTACACCCAAGAAGATGGAAACAGTTGGTGATCGTCCAGGCGTACTTGGAGATCGATGGATATGCGGGATACTAGGTGCCTCCGGTTTCGTTCAGACCCAGAACGGACTTGTAAATGGACTGTGTGTCTGACATTGGATTTTAGTCCGTGCGATTGATTTCTATTAAATATATATCTGCTTGGCGGCGGAGAATTTATTCTCTTGCTTAACGCCCTTCTCTGAGACGTACGAGCTCAGGGGTTATATATTGATGGATATCAAACGCATGGAGTGAATTGCCTGTGTGGCATGCCTAAGTGGCAAATGATCAAGGCTTCTGTTGAAAAGCAAAGTCTTGTGGTGATGATCAAAGCACGGCCTTTGTGGTGTAGCTTTGTGTAACGTTTACCTCGCGTGTTTCACACCCGGTATGAACCAAAAACGGGAGACGGACCTCAGGGAGGGCATGCGTTTCTTTCTAGTTAGAAGTGGCGTCAGTGGTTTTACACGCCCTGACGAGTTTGACTTATGTGGTTGTTGCTGTTGCGAGGCGCCTCGGTTTGGTCGGACGATCCGGGTCCGATGGAGTCATTCGTTGGCTCATTTACGCCCCATAGGGCGGGGGAACGCATGTTCAGGGTTTAAGTTTAATCCACATCGGTGGACCGGCCCTGACGATCCAAAGGCTTTACAGAGTACTTGCCTAAGGCTCGGACTAGACAGTCTCGAATCGGTTGAGGACTATCTTTTGCCTCGGTTCATAGATGGAAATCCAATTTCCAAATACGTGACATTTGCGGTTTTATTTGTAAACCTATATATGGCGACATGATATATGGTACCCATGCCGCCTATGATTGATACTTATGATTTGAAGTTGTTTTATACTCTATGCACTTATAATAGTATCAAATGATTTGTTTTCAACGTATCAAGCATTCGTGGCTATTATAAGGTAAAAACCCTATCCTCCGGCTTGCGATTGCATTGTGTGATGGGAACTGGGTCTTATAATAGCTTCATTCTTCTTTATTTAGCATTGCGTTGTTTGTTTTGTGCACTGGTATTCTTGGGAGGAAACCCGTTCCGTGTTATACGGCGTGGTCCCTTGATTTACCTAGCTTTTAAAATAAAGAATAATAACTGTTTTAGTTCTCACACCAGTCTCATGACTGACGTGGAGTTTATTGTTTTAACCTAAACTCTGGGTGCCCCTATTTTGACACGGGCAGCTAGTAGTTTTGGTTTTGCAGATTTATATTCACAGGATCCTGGTTTACAGCTGGAATGATATCCGGGAAGCTTCGTATCCGTATATCTCTTCTAGTTGAGTATTGTATTATTTTCCACTGCTATGCATTTAAATGTAATTTAAACCTCTGATATTTCTGTGTAATATTCATTAATACTCTATATATTCTTGTAATCAGATGCATTGTTGTGATATACAGTGAAATGTTCTTCTGTATGCGTTCTGTTTTGTCCTGTTCTCAAACGAGGGCGTTTCGAACGGCCTGGATCGTTTTAGCGACTGGTTCGTACCGAGCAAAATTTCTTCTCGTCACATTTGGTATCAGAGCTTTGGTTTACAAAGCTCAGAGAACAAGGCACATTAGAACCATACGAAAGAATTCATCAGATATTGGATTAGCAATATCCAATGGAATGACTCGTTAGAGATTGGATCAGTAGTATCCTAGAACGAGTGTGAAGAGTATATTTTTAAAATGAAAGTCAAATTTGTTTTGAAAATTTAAAATCGACTATTCGTATTTGATTATTTATTTATATTAATTTTGGACAATTCAGTATATAAAGAATTGCATATACGCCTTGCAAACGTATATTCAAAGTTTTAATATACTGGATGGATATAGAATCATACTCTAGTGGCCCGAAGGTGATTCTGATGGTTGAGTACTCATCGTCAGAATTTATATTCGTGTGACGAAGGTGTGATTTTCTATATATTTCCATTAGACTGGTGTGAGAACCAAAACTAATATAGTTAGAACACTTTGTTGTGGTTTGGCATCAAAAACATGATTTTCTTTATATGTATCAAAATTATGAATTTGAAATGATAATTCACTAATTGATTGATGTCTGTGTTGTTTGTTTATTTGTTTGATAATTTTGAACCATTATGCCTAATATAACCAAATATTGAACTATATTGAAAATTGGTCGCATTTGCTTGCATATACATATACTTATATTGAACAGGTCATAGCAAGGAGGCTAGAGCCAGAGAATAAAATTTGTTTGCCCGACAAATAGGTACATGTTTATTACATAATTTACTGTTTCGTTTGGGTGATGATGATTTTGTGAGCCTATTGGCTAGCCGCTTGGCTTTTTCTTTTTCTTTTTGAGATCAGAAGGACCGGGGAAGCTATTTGAAATTCCCCGATGCTCCCGGTGCAGGGGAGGTTATGGCGAAATTTTTCAAAAATTTAGGGTGTTTGCCAAATTTTTGAAATTTTGAAAATTCTCAGAAACTGAAAAGTTGGAGAATGGAAGCCAGATCGAGCGTAGAGTTGATTAATCAAACCACTTTCGACTTTGTTCCTTTTCGGGGACGAAAAATTTTAAGTGGGGGAGATTGTAATAACCCGGAAAATCTGGGCCAGTTTAAAATTTTTATTTTGGCAATTTTAGCGAATTTTGAATATTTAAAATGAATTATTTTAAATAATATCGACGAGAAATTTATTTTGAATATAATTAGAACGTATATATTATATACGTCGTCGTTAGAATATATAATAATTATATATAATTATAAAAGGAATTGAAAATGGCGCGGTAGTTCGAAAATTCGATTTCTAATTTCAAATGAATATACAGAATTCAATATAAGTCAGAATTGAACGAAACAAGAAATATTTGAATCTGTATAACTATATCTTTGTAACGAAGTTAACAAACTGAGATTTCATCTTAGAAATGATAAGATATGTCCAGTTTAAAATTAGAAATAGTCGCTGTGGAATTTATATATATTTTTATATATATAAGGCCCTTAAAAATGGACTTTTTGCAAATGACCTCGGATTTCGACGAAACCACTTTTGTTGGGTCCGTGATGTCGAATTATTGCTAGGTTCCAAATTTCATAATTTTTCGAATCAATATGTGAGCGTGGCAAAGGAAAACGCATTTGACCAGTTTCAGTTGATTTTAATCGACTGGAAATTGGCCATTTTTCCAACGGTCTCAGAATTCGACGAAACTAGTTTTGTTAGGACCGTATCGTCAATACGAAGCTAGAAAATATTTTTCGGGAATTTTTAGAGTTAGTATGTGACCTCGGTAATTCGAAATGTACGTTTAGAATTCAATAAAGTGATTTAAATGTAAATTTAACGGAAACTGATTGTAACAGCCGAATCAACTTGCGGTACATATCCCATTGTGTTCGGAATGGGGGTAGAACGTTATGGACGACAGGCGGTGGGCCTCGTTTCGAGGTCGTATGTAAAAGTCAACTCTTTGCAAATTAAATAATTAATAATTAAATAAATATAATAAAAAAAATCTTATCTTCCCCCCCTTAAAACCTTCTGCCCCCCCCCCCCCCCCGTCATTCGTGGATCTGAGAAAAGAAAAAAAAACCCCAAAGGCGCGATCGATCCACCATCGCACTCCCTCCCTGGCGCCGCCGTCCTTCACCGCCCCGACCTCCTCTTCTCCGATCCCCCTCCTTCCCTTCTCCCTCTCGCTTCTCTCCCCTCCTTCCCTGGTTAAAAACCCGCACGCCCCCAGGCCTAGGTCAGCTCGAAGCCGCCGCCTCCGGCCTGCCAACGCCGTCTCCGAGGCTCCCGACCCCCTGCGCCCCCTCAGACCCCAATGCCGCCTCCTAGGCTGTCACCACCGAACACCAGTAGCCCCCCTGTAAGTTTTTAAATTGATTTATTTTATTTTATATAGACAGATATAAACACTGAATTTTATTTATTATAAAAACTGAATTTTATCTACTTTAAAAACTGAAGTTAGATTTTTATTTTATATAGTATATAGTTTAGATTTTTAATAGAAAAGAATTTTGATTTTTATATGTATAGGGCATTGAAGTAAAAAATAGAAATTCATAGGTCAAAAAGATTAGATTTTGAAAATGAAATAGATAATATTTTTATAATTTGAAAAGGCGAGTTCTAGAAATAAAAATGTGATTTTTATCTATTGAACTTCGAAATAAAAATGTGATTTTTATCTATTGAACTTCGAAATAAAAATGTGATTTTTATCTATTGAACTTCGAAATAAAAATGTGATTTTTTATATATTGAATAGCGAAGTAAAAATGTGATTTTTATCTATTGAACTTCGAAATAAAAATTTGATTTTTTATATATTGAATAGCGAAGTAAAAATGTGATTTTTATCTATTGAACTTCGAAATAAAAATGTGATTTTTATCTATTGAACTTCGAAATAAAAATGTGATTTTTTATATATTGAATAGCGAAGTAAAAATGTGATTTTTATCTATTGAACTTCGAAATAAAAATGTGATTTTTATCTATTGAACTTCGAAATAAAGATGTGATTTTTATCTATTGAACTTCGAAATAAAAATGTGATTTTTATCTATTGAACTTCGAAATAAAAATGTGATTTTTATCTATTGAACTTCGAAATAAAAATGCGATTTTTATCTATTGAACTTCGAAATAAAAATGTGATTTTTATCTATTGAACTTCGAAATAAAATGTGATTTTTATCTATTGAACTTCGAAATAAAAATGTGATTTTTATATATTGAATAGCGAAGTAAAAATTCGATTTTTATATATTGAATAGCGAAGTAAAAATTCGATTTTTATATACGTAGTGGCTACGGGTGACGAAGCTGACGAAGAGGCGATAACGATGAAGATTTCTATCAAAGAAGAGTCAAGATGATTGGATAGCTATATGTGAGAATTTCTCACCTTTCAATTTATTTTTCTAGTTATATATATATACTAGGATGCAGACGGTGCTTAGTAGCACCCGACACAATCGTCCACAGACCATGGACTTGTTTGTTTGGCTGTGTTGTTAGTTAGATTGTTTGGGTTGATTTGAATTGTTTGGTGAAATGGAATTGATATGATTGATGTGTGAATGGCGTGGGCCTTCACTAGACCGGGGATAAGGCTAGGCCTCGTCCCGTTTCTAGTATCGTGCCGTTATGCCGCCGAAATTTTCTAAAATATGTTAGAAAAATAAAAATATCATTTTATTGAATAAATGAATTGAATAGAAATTCATAGTTTGAAATAAAATGTTTTATCGTTAAAAATATAATTTTTAACGTGAATATGAATATAGTGAAAGTGAATAAAATAAATATTCATTTACAAACCAGACGGTTTGTTTATGTACACCTATTTGAAGGACATTGATTGGGTCGATAAATTTTACACATCGCCCAACAGCACAAATAAAATATGTGTTTGATTGTTTGAAACCCCACACGGGTGTTGGGATGAAATTTGAAGTTCACTCATCCTGATTTATTAAATATGTCGATCGGTTGATTGACAGGCTGTTTTTAAGCGTTAGATATCTATATTTGATGCTTATACAGTGTAGTGCACTTTGGTTGATGGTTGATTATTTTTATATGCTATTATATACATGTGTTGTATGAAAAACCATATAATTAACTTTATATGGTAATTGATTGGGCCTCATTCCAATTTGAAAAACAAAGAATATTATAAAATAAAAGTTCATGTGTTGACAGTACTCATCCGTTGAGATTGGTCATGTGTTGAACGAAATATTTTAGTAATAAAATTTACATCTTTATCAATATAAAATAAAAGTTCATGTGTTGACAGTACTCATCCGTTGAGATTGGTCATGTGTTGAACGAAATATTTTAGTAATAAAATTTACATCTTTATCAATATAAAATAAAAGTTCATGTGTTGACAGTACTCATCCATTGAGATTGGTCATGTGTTGAACGAAATATTTTGATAATAACAACTATTTTGAAAAAGAAATATTTGAAATAAAATATTTGAAATAGAAATTTATGAAGCCGTGTTGATCAGATTGACGCCATTTTGAAGTGAACGATATTTATATCGATTTTATTCATTTCGAAATGAATATTGAAAAGTGATTTCGAAATCGAATATTTTGAAATGAATTGAATTGAAACGTTTTCGAAATGAATTGAATCGAAAACGATTTCGAAATGAATTGAATTGAAAACGTTTTCGAAATGAAATGAATTGAAAGCGTTTTCGAAATGAAATGAATTGAAAGCGATTTCGAAATGAAATGAATTGAAAACGATTTCGAAATGAATTGAATATAAAACGATTTCGAAATGAATTGAATTTAAAACGAATTCAAATTGAATTGAAAGCGAATTGAAATGAATTCAAATTGAATTGAAATTTGAATTGAATAGAAATGAATTTTAAAACGAATTTATAAAGAAGAATTCAATTTTGATTTGAATTGAAAAGAAAGTTGAAATTGCTTTTGAAACGAATTTAAAAACTATTTATAAAATTCGTTTTAAATAGAAATCGACGAAATATATATTATATATTATATATATAATATAATGGCCTGAATAGAACGCGCCGCGGCAGTTCGCGAATTTCGACCATTTATTTCAAACGGACATTACGGGAGATCCGACCGTCGGATTCTCCTAAAACTGGAACCATTGGGTTCGTATCGAAAAGAGCTTTCTAAACAATATTAGAAATTAGAAATCTAACGGTTGGATTTGGAATTATGTCCAAATCAAATTCGAAAAAGGTCGCTGTAAGTGCAGTTCGATGGCCGTTGATGGAAATCGACTGTACGGGCCTTGATAAAATTATTAAAAATAGTAATAATTTGTGTAAAATCATAAGAAGTGATTTGTGAAGATTTGGGATGAAAAACTCCATATTTGAAAAGATAAAAATAGATTTTTATCGAAATGAACTAGTTTTGAACTAGAATTATAATTCTATTTATTTTTAAATAAATAAATTGAATTTGAAATGGTTTTAAAAATAACCAGAATATCCAATGATTGCATTGGAGTGGAATTGAATCGAAATTGTCTTCGGAATATTTCGATGTTGGAATTCGTGATTATACGGATGTTGATATGGAAATTTGAAAGATATATACTTATATCGTTATTTCCAATACGACATTTGCTAATCGTAGAATTTGATATTGAATATAAGCCGATATATTTTCTATTCAGAGCTTTATATTGAATATCAAATGTGATTTGGGTTTGTCGTGAATGGTGTCTTCACTAACACTGTTCTTGAACCCAGTTGAGAAAAGATTAAATCTTTTTATTTAGATTTAATGAAGTGTACCAATTAAATGACATTTAATTGGAATTAAATCGATATTGATTTTTGGGTTTATCGTGGACAGTGTTTTAAATAACACTCGTTCTTTAACCCGATGATTAATGAATGTGATTTTGGGTTTATCGTGAACCGTGTTTTTAAATGACACTGATTCTTTAACCCAGTTAATGATTAAAACTAAGTGGAATTTTAATGAATCTTTAATTAGATTGAAATAATCGAGAATGGAGTATCACCAGTTTTGCTCCAGGCGATAGTTAAATCTTTAATTAGATTTGAACGGGAAATGGTAATTGAATTTACCGATAACACTGTGGTGTTAGATATGAAGTATTACCAGTTTTACTTCATGGGATGAATAGGTTGGGATTGGGAAATTAAAACAAATGAGTACTTCGGTAAGGTTCGCTAATCCCGACTAGTTTGAATTGATATTCAAAAGTAGATTAAAACATAAATTCAAGAATTTATCTTGGATAAAATTAATGGGAACCTTTTCCTATGAATGTGAAATTTAGAAACTAACTGTCGGTTAGCCAAGCAGAGGGGTTTTCTGGATATTGATCTGATGTTGGTTTCGGCCTTCGGGGTTAATATTTGGGGGATTATTCTCTTGATTAATTTACGGTGAGTGACTAATGAATTGGAATGAGGCGTATGTTGTGTTTGTTTAACACTTATTTAAAATATACGCGAGTTATTCGGAAAGACCGGGTTTATCCCATTCTGAATAACTGATACGATGATAAGTCGAAGATGAAGACGATGGTCGAAGACCGGAGGTCTTCACGTCGTTTGGGTGATAAATGATGATCTTGATTGGGTTGTACACCCAAGAAGATGGAAACAGTTGGTGATCGTCCAGGCGTACTTGGAGATCGATGGATATGCGGGGTACTAGGTGCCTCCGGTTTCGTTCAGACCCAGAACGGACTTGTAAATGGACTGTGTGTCTGACATTGGATTTTAGTCCGTGCGATTGATTTCTATTAAATATATATCTGCTTGGCGGCGGAGAATTTATTCTCTTGCTTAACGCCCTTCTCTGAGACGTACGAGCTCAGGGGTTATATATTGGTGGATATCAAACGCATGGAGTGAATTGCCTGTGTGGCATGCCTAAGTGGCAAATGATCAAGGCTTCTGTTGAAAAGCAAAGTCTTGTGGTGATGATCAAAGCACGGCCTTTGTGGTGTAGCTTTGTGTAACGTTTACCTCGCGTGTTTCACACCCGGTATGAACCAAAAACGGGAGACGGACCTCAGGGAGGGCATGCGTTTCTTTCTAGTTAGAAGTGGCGTCAGTGGTTTTACACGCCCTGACGAGTTTGACTTATGTGGTTGTTGCTGTTGCGAGGCGCCTCGGTTTGGTCGGACGATCCGGGTCCGATGGATTCATTCGTTGGCTCATTTACGCCCCATAGGGCGGGGGAACGCATGTTCAGGGTTTAAGTTTAATCCACATCGGTGGACCGGCCCTGACGATCCAAAGGCTTGACAGAGTACTTGCCTGAGGCTCGGACTAGACAGTCTCGAATCGGTTGAGGACTATCTTTTGCCTCGGTTCATAGATGGAAATCCAATTTCCAAATACGTGACATTTGCGGTTTTATTTGTAAACCTATATATGGCGACATGATATATGGTACCCATGCCGCCTATGATTGATACTTATGACTTGAAGTTGTTTTATACTCTATGCACTTATAATAGTATCAAATGATTTGTTTTCAACGTATCAAGCATTCTTGGCTATTATAAGGTAAAAACCCTATCCTCCGGCTTGCGATTGCATTGTGTGATGGGAACTGGGTCTTATAATAGCTTCATTCTTCTTTATTTAGCATTGCGCTGTTTGTTTAGTGCACTGGTATTCTTGGGAGGAAACCCGTTCCGTGTTATACGGCGTGGTCCCTTGATTTACCTAGCTTTTAAAATAAAGAATAATAACTGTTTTAGTTCTCACACCAGTCACATGACTGACCTGGAGTATATTGTTTTAACCTAAACTCTGGGTGCCCCTATTTTGACACGGGCAGCTAGTAGTTTTGGTTTTGCAGATTTATATTCACAGGATCCTGGTTTACAGCTAGAATGATATCCGGAAAGCTTCGTATCCGTATATCTCTTCTAGTTGAGTATTGTATTATTTTCCGCTGCTATGCATTTAAATGTAATTTAAACCTCTGATATTTCTGTGTAATATTCATTAATACTCTGTATATTCTTGTAATCTGATGCATTGTTGTGATATACAGTGAAATGTTCTTCTATATGCGTTCTGTTTTGTCCTGTTCTCAAACGATAGGGCGTTTCGAACGGCCTGGATCGGTTTAGCGACTGGTTCGGACCGAGCGAAATTTCTTCTCGTCACACCCACCTTCCCAAACTCGCCATAATAGTCATGCCCAAAATCACTATGTCATATATTTGGCGTTCCAAATCAGTAGTCAAGCCTAATCTAGATTTAATGTTCCTATTTACATTTTACACCCAATCTAGATTAAATATCCAAACTTACAATTCATGTTAAAACTAGATTTAATATTCTAGTTTACAATTTATGCCCAAAACTTGGTTTATAAGCCAATTACATACTTTGCAGCCAATTAACAATTTTACCATTTACGCCCAAGTCTAATATACATGTAAATTATTTATGATTGTAGCCAATTAAGATTATGCCATCATATTTGTGATGCCAAATTATCTTAATTAAGCTACACCCAAATTCCCGCGCCGTAATCGTATGTATAACTTGATTTCACAAGTTTCTGAGTACTAATGAAATGAAACTAACAAAAGGAATAGGGGATAAACACGAGAATTGACATAAAAGAATAGACATGCAAGAATGAACCAAATACAAAAATAATGGTTCCAATAGGTTCGATGTACATAACAGTAAATAGGAATAAACTATACAAGTTACACCCTAAATATGAGATCCAACATAATTAAGGGAATAGGCTTAGGTGATTTGGCCCAGCTTAATGCCAGTTCTAAGTACAACTTAATAGGTTAATGGGAATAGGGATAATCCATTAACTACAATAGTTATAGGCAATTAACCACAATAGTCATGTACGACTAACCACGATAGTTTCTCAATCATAGTCATAGGTAGTATCATAGTCATGAATCATAGGCAATAGTCCCAAATTTATGAATCATAGTCATAGTCATAGGCAACAGTCTTATGTTCATAGTCATAGGCATAGTCTTATGTTCATAGTCATAGGCATAGGCATAGTCTCCTTGGTAATTAATCACAATAGTCCTGAATTAGGTCCAAAGGCAAGTACAAACACAGATTCAAATGAAAGGATCAGGCATATTCTCATATCCATTTGATTTCATGTCATAAATAGATCTAGGTGTTCAATTCTAAAAAGTAACTAACTTACATTGATCGGTTTTAGAAAAGGATAACAAGATAGCATTGTGGTGATTTGTTATGATTCGCGTGACGTTGCTCGAAGCCGTTGAACTAGCCTCTGCTTCCCTTCTTGAAGTTGTAACTTGATTTGATTCTCCAATTTGAAGAAGAACCATAACTTTTTTTAGTGGAGAATAAGATTTATTTTAACGGTGGAGGCTTAGAATAGAGAGAAACAACATGTAGACGGCTCAAAGAATTTGTGTGGAGAGACCTTAGGTCTAGGCATGTAGCGATCCGTACTTCTCCATTCTCCGAGGAGAAGAGAAAGGACGAATTTCTTTGAGTACAAGACGAATCAGAACACAAACAGAAGAACATTTCATTGTTATTTACAACAATTCCATCAGAATACAAGAATATTAAGAGTATGAATAAGTATTATACAACAAAGAATATCAGGGATTACAATAATTTACATAGCAGCGGAAAAACGATACAAAACACAACTGAAAGTAATACACGGATACAGAGCTTTCCGAGCATCGTTCCAGCTGTAAATCAGGATCCTGTGAATATAAATCTGCAAAAACCAAAACTACTAGCTGCCTGTGTCGAAAATAGAGGCACCCGGAGTTTAGGTTAAAACAATAAACTCCAGGTCAGTCATGTGACTAGTTTGAGAACCAAAACAGTTATTAAAACTTTACTTTAAAAGAGAGTAATTCAAGGGACCACGCCGTATAACACGGAACAGGTTTCTCCCAAGAACTCTAGTGCATAGAATAAACAACGCAATGCTTTTCGGAAAAATGAAGCTATTATAAGACCCAGGTCCCATCACATAATGCAACGCAAGCCGGAGGATATGGTTTTACCTTATAACGTCCAAATAATGCTTGATATGTATAAAACGAAATCATTTGATATTATTATTAGTGCATAAGTGTTTCAAAACAATTAAAATCATAAATATCAATCATAGACGGCATAGTATCCCATGCTACTACGTCGTCATACTAAGCTCTACAAATAAAACTGAAATATCTCGTATTGGAAAATGAATTTCCGCTATGATTCGAGGCAAGGGGAAAGCTCCTCTCCGCTTCGAGACAATCTAGTAAATGCCTCAGGACTACACACTCTGGGTAACCTTTTGATGCTTCAGGGTCGGTCCACACTTACGATAGTGGATTAGTATTCCTGAACACACGTTTCCCGGTCCTAATAGACCTAAAATCGAGGCTCCTTGTAATGATCCGCATTTGCAGAGGTATCATAATTAATTTATTTAATTATATAAATGGCGATATGGTGTCAACTGGATCATCTGTAATATTTAATTCAGTTTAGAATTGAATTAGAATAACGAATATATTATTTGAACGATAGTTTGAACGTATAATTATATTATAATTAAAATCGAGCTTGAAATGGCGCTGCAGTTCGCGATTTGGCGATTTGAACTTCAACTGAATGTACATGATTCGTTTTAAGTCTGATTTCTGTGAAACAAGAAACGTGTGGAGCTGGTGGAGTATATCATTCTAGTGGAAGAGGAAAATCTGGATTTCGTCGGGAAGATTTTGATTTACGTCCAAATCAAATTTTAGAAAAGTCACTGTGCAATTACCTTTATAATTTATAAAGGAATTATTTATATTTTAAAAAGGGATTTCAAAATAAATTGAATATCGGGTTGACCCAGATTTGAAATATCGAGTTGTAAATCCCATTGGAGTCGTATGGTATTCCACTATGAGTATATACGATAATATAAATTTATTTGTTTTTAATTTAATTTTATTAAAATATATTTATATATTTAAATGGGTCATCCAGAGCTTTAAAAATAGCCACTGCTGCAAACAAAGTCGGAATTCGACGAAACTAATTTTGTTGGATCCGCAATGTCGAATAGTTGTTAGATTTCCAATTTCGCGATTTTTGAAGTCAGTATGTGGCCATACGGATTTTTAATGTGAAAAACAGTCGATATTCTGATGGTTAAAAATACGCTGTGTGATCATACGAAGTCGGAGTTCGACGAAACCAGTTTCGTTGGGACCGTAATGTCAAACTGTAGCTGCAAGTCCAGTTTCGCGATTTTTAGGTACTGTGTGATTATAGGAAATTTTATTCAATGATGCAAATAGCGGTGCTTTAAAATATAATATAAAAAAAAGGGAAATATCTCAACCCTATACACTATAAATATCCATCCTTAAGCTAAACCTAATTTCCTCATCCCACTGCTCAGAAATTCCGCCGCCACAAATCCTTTTCTGGAAAACCCATTTCGCCCATTTCAAAAACCAATAGAAATTCAAAAATAATCCTATAAATCAAAGTATGTTCGTATTTGAGATCAGGGAGGGGTGCTCTTGAATTCCGCACTAATTTCATTCGTTTCGATCGTTCTTTTTTCTGGAGCTCGGTGGCTAGGGCAGGCGATTTGGGGGTGTTAGATGAAGTTGAAGTGACGCGTTGTGAAGCAAAGCAGCAGCAGGGAGTTCGACAAGTTATACGAAAGGGTCGATGTTCTTCTGAGATCCACGAGATCTGCTGTCGATGAGATGGAATCTGACGATGCGAATGGATTGTAAAGGGAGGGTGTCGAGTTGTATTTCGTGACAAGATCTGGAAATGAAGACGTGATGTAGAAGGGGACGCTGGTGTTTTTACAGGTGGGTTAATGGTGATAGGCCGGATTGTATTATGGTGAAAATAGGAGGCGTGAGACGGGGACTCAATATGTGGTGTAGTTTGTTTTGAGATTCGTTGATGTGGAGGTGCGATGTCTGTTTGGTGAATGAGTGAAGTGGTATTTGGTCTGAAACAAAGAATTGATAGGAGAAGATGATATTTATGGCCTAATGGCGTTGGGGTTAAATTCACAAGTAAAGTGGAATGTTTGAGGTCAAGGCCTTGGAGGATGGTCATTTGGAAAATACAACAATATTGTATTTTCCAAGGGGAATCGGATTTCTTTGTTTTTAATTTGAAGGACGATGGTACGGGGAAGCTAATAGTGATGTTTGTTTTGAAATTCATGGTGGGTTTCATTCGTTCGGAGATGGCCATTTGTTTTGTGCGTAGCCTGTAGAAACGAAGGAGAAGGTATTGTGGTGGTCCCGGGCTTTGAAATTTGATGATGGGCCATAAACAAAGAAAAAAGGAAAAGGGGATAGGCTAATTTCTGGAGCTGCTGAAAATGATTGTGAAGGAATTGGTTCAAGTAAGAATGGGCCAGAAGGAAATTAAAGGTTAAAGCAAAATTTTTATAAAAGGAAATTTAAATAGTTTCAATTTAAATTTGTACAAACCTATATAATGTATAACTTATGCATACATGATCAGAATTCCGTGAAACTAGATTCGACAGGATCGTATGGATGGTGGCTACACCATGGAACTGACTGGTAGTGAATTCGAGCTTGTTACAATTTATAGCAAAATAAATCGTCCGTCTGAACCAAATCGAACGACAATTATCGTTAATCAACGATGATTGTCCAATGTGAGTAAATCACACTAACTCTGAACAGTTTATAATTTCATGTTGTATTTTTTGAATTGTTAGAAATTTTCTGTTTGATTGTGTGTTGACTATTTGATTGAACTGTTAGTTAGTTAATGAAATATTTATATATTTATATATATATATAAACAGTTATATAGTTATATATTGATTCTGTTTATCAGAATAATACATATTGAACTAAAAGTGATGACAATCATGTTGTGTAACATCTGTGGATGCAGGGAAACAGGTTGGAGGAATCCGACTGGATTCCTCAATAGTTATTTTATTGTTTTTCATATATTTTGATATATGATGTGAATTATAACCTGTTGTTGATTGTGTGTATGGAAGATATTGGATATCGAAATTTGATATGTTAAATACGGTAACATACCGGAATGTTGATAAGGGGGTTTTCAAAGTGATATTGAAAATAAAATATTTATAAATGGAATATTTATAAATAAGAGATATTTATAAATTTGAATATTTATAAATAAGGAATATTTATAAATTGGAATATTTATAAATATGAGATATTCAGAAAGGAAATAATTCCAAAACATTTTCTTTTTGAATGGAAAGGCCCGTGTGGCGGGTTTGGGGATTTTCCCGATGCTCCCGGTACAAAGGAGGTTATGGCGAATTTTCCCGGGTATATAAGGAGTTAGAATATTTTTCTAATATCAAAATGAAATAGAAATGTTTGTAAAACCTTTACAAATGAAATTGAAAAGGAGATATATTTGAAATCAAATATAAATGAATATATTCGAAATCAAATATAAAGGAAATATATTTGAAAGCAAATATAAAGTAATATATTTGTAAAGCATAAATAAAGAGTTAAAAGAATTTATTTATTTAAGAAATAAATAAAAGTAATAAGGGTTTATTTATTTATGAAATAAATAAATATTAAAGGAGATATTTATTTGGTAAATAAATATGATTAAAAGAAGATATTTACTTGTTAGAATAAATAGGGTAAAAGGAATATTTATTTGTTAAATAAATAGAAATCTGTTTTTAACAGATAAATAGAAAGGATTAATTTATAAATAGTAGTTTATAAATTAAATTTAATATTTATCATTCGATAATTGGAATATATAAGTCTGTACTTATACAGAGAAGAGATATTGGTTTTAACACCGATAGGTCTAAATAGAATGGATACACAACACTTGTATAAGTGAAGAAACATCATTAAAGAGAACATTTATAAAGTGCAGAATCGTTACTAAAAGTAAATCTTTATAAATGAATAAACGTTATCAAATAAGGGTACCCGAATAAAAGAAATCGATTAGAGTTAGAGTTAACCAATTAGGATTAACCAACTAGAGTTAATCAAATAGAATTATTCAAATGGATTTAAATCGAATATTTGTTATTCGATACGAGTTAAATCATGTTAAGCTGAATAAGTCGAGTTAATCAGTTAGGGTTGACCGGTTAGAGTTAACCAGTTAGAGTTAATCAGTTAGGGTTGACCAGTCAAAGTAAATCTGTTAGAGTTAACTAGTTAGAGTTAGGGTTAAACAAATGCAGTAATTAAATAGGGTTAATCGAATTAGAGTTAATCGATTTGAGTTAATCGATTAAAGTTAGTCGAAAAGGAGTTATCGAATTTAGTTATTCGAAAAGGAATTATCGAATTTCGTGTATTCGAAAGGGAAGATTATCGAATATCGTTTATTCGAGAGGAGATTATCGAATATGGTTTATTCGAAGGAGTTATCGATTATTAGTTAATCGAAGGAGTTATCGATTATTAGTTTAATCGAAGTGAGTTATCGAATATAGTTTATTCGAAGGAGTTATCGATTATTAGTTAATCGAAGGAATTATCGATTATTAGTTTAATCGAAGGGGTTATCGAATATAGTTTATTCAAAGGAGTTATCGAATTTAGTTATTTGATGGGGTTAATCGATATTAGTTAAATCAAATGAGTAAATCGAATATAGTTTATTCGAATGGAATTAAACGGAGTTATCGAATATTAGTTATTCGAATCGTGTTAAAATGAGTTGATCGAATTTAGTTTATTCAAATAGAAGTAAAAAGAGTAAATCGATTAGAGTTCAACAGATAGAGATTAAAGGATTTTCGAATATAGTTTGTTCGAAAGGTGTTAAGTAAGGGGTGAAGTAAAAAGAGTAAATCGATTAGAGTTAAACAAATAGAGTTTAAAGGATTTTCGAATATAGTTTATTCGAAAGAAGTTACGTAAGGAAGCGTTAAAGAGTTAAATGATGGACTTAACCTATTTCGAGATTTGAAATGTTGTTCAGTTAAGGTCTGAGAGGTAGTTATACCCCAACTTGATTGACTTCATTTTAATTTAGAAATGGTTAAGGTTCGAGAGTGGAAGTGGTTAAGTGATTTAGTAAATAAGTATAGTGGTTTAAGTTGTCGTCGCGATGTTGATTTAAACATCTGTTTAAATCCAAGTAAAGAAGATTTGGAAATGTTTTCCAAATAGAATCAGAAACGTAATCAAACATAGAAAATAGGGAAATATGAATATACATATATGTATATATATATATATATATGATTGATGATTGATTGATAGAATTTCCATTTGGAAATAATATCGTTGTTTGCACACGTATTTTTCTTTGATAGTTAAATCACAGACTATCAAAGTTTTGACCATTTTAACGTTGTTAATATGGAGAGACCGGTTGGATTATTATCCAAAGAACCACTCTGTATTGGCATAAGCGTTACGAATCATATATGCCAAAGATAATTGAAGACGAAGAAAAGTGCAAGGGCTATTGTATAAGTCTTAGATAACAGTGCCTAAGATGGATGTACTGAATAGTGCCTTCGGCTCATCCTGTTCCTGGATGACTTTTATGGAAGAAGGTCTGACAGAGTATTTCCAGAAAGATCACTTACATTGACTTCTCCAATCGTACCAAGAGTGGAAGCGGAGAAGGAAACTTCTTTTAGCTAACACATAATGTATGGTTGTGAAAGTCAAAATCGGTGATTTGATGGATTTGATGATGTGGAATTCAAAGTGAATCTGGTGTGATGATAAAGCGTAACTTCTAGCCTCATCATTCGGTAAATGACAGAAATCGGGCATGCAGCATGGCTAAGTCGGTCGCACCGAAGTAGGGTGTATAATCAACTATCTAGAGAATATTCATTTGCTTCTTTAATCTATCGGTGTTGTCTCATATATATATGGGAAACAGTTGCTGATCCCCACCGTTGGTGATATACATTCGATACACTCAAGCGAAATGAGTGGTCGGTCATGTGTGGCTGAGTTGCAAGATGTTCTTGTTGAACTCCAGTGTATCGTTCCTAGAGTACACTGATCGGATGGTGGTTCCATACCTTGGCATAGTTGGAAATCCATTACCCAATACGTGCTTGCGGTTTTGATTGTATACTATATATGTCGAACGTGAGATGAAAGCGTTTCTGCTAGATGGTTATTATATGGTGGTTGATAGACATTATTATAAAATCAAAAGGTTTTTGATATAAAGATATTTTGGATTCTCATAAGGGAAAAACCCGTTCCGTTATACGGCGTGGTCTTATGAGATATCGTTTACTTGTTCAAACTGTTTTACTCATACCAGTCCCATGACTGACTCGGAGTTTATTTTGTTTTGTTCTACCTAAACTCTTGGGTCCCTAAATTTGTATGGGCAGTCAAGTAGTTTAGGATTTTTCAGATCTATCTGAAGGAGCTTGGAGCAGGAGGCTTCAGCGTTTGTTATATAGAGTTTTGTTCCGCTGTGTTGTAAGTGCTGTACTCTGATAAGTGCTATGGTATACATAACTGTTATATTTCAAAGTTATGTTATCTATTATATGTTATTCATCCCGCTGTGAGGTTCGTGTTACTCTGATGTTGTATTCTTCTTCTTCTTCTATTCTAAGTTTCTATCTTATCTATTCTCACCCTCTAATTTCTTTCATTATTTACCGGGATTTTTCGATGTTTTGGTTATCGACATCGAGCTTATGTCGATAACCAAAGTCGCCGAAAATCCGGGTCGTTATAGTTTGTATCAGAGCTTAAGTTAAGAATTAC
This sequence comes from Allium sativum, assembly GCA_030737875.1. NCBI lineage: Eukaryota > Viridiplantae > Streptophyta > Magnoliopsida > Asparagales > Amaryllidaceae > Allium > Allium sativum. The sequence goes on from CM060910.1 coordinate 127,893,381, forward strand.
CTTGGCTCTATGGCGTGACTCGGTAGAGATAGGGTTAGTAATACCCTAGATTGAGTTTGAGTGTATATGTTCGAGTGAACGTATTTGTTATTGATATAAAAAAAATTGTTTTATATTATGGAGATTTATTGGTTGAGTTTTTTATGTGTTCTGTTCGATCAGTTTGATCCACTGTATCGGTAGGAGCTTCTAAGCACTCGAATTCGATGAACCGTCATGGTATGCTTGAAAAGAGGGTAAACAAAATAATTTTACCCAAATTATATTTTGATACATATCGGATATATTAGTTGATATTAAAATCAAATAAGATTATAAAAATGTGAAATGGTTATGTAAATAACCAATCAGAATTCAGATAAGTAAAATGAATTGAATTAAATCTGAAATTTAAATCAGAATTGAAATTGAAACCCTGGAAATTTGGAATAGAGTTTGTAAATAGACTTGGATTAAATATATGTAAATTTTTAAGATCCTGGGAGATTTTAAATTGTATTCCAAGAAATTGTGAATGATATTTTGAACTGATTTCAAAATAAAAGGGTTAAAGAATGAGTTTGAAAACGGTTTTCAAACTGAAAGTGATATAGTATTGAACTCACCTTAATAGCTAGAAAATAGACTCTGATGATGAATCTAGACATCATCAGTGTTCATTTTCGACTTCTAAGTGACGGATTACTACCAAAGATTTTGTTTTTGAATTGTTTAGAAAAACAAGTCGTTTTTGAACTTCGAAAGGGGGAGTTTGATTTTTGAGAAAAATAAAGATTTTTAAAAACTCCTAGAAATAGATGGTTTAATTCAAAACAAATTAAATGTGAACATGTGAAAGCAAATTGGGATTTAAAATAAGGTCAGATAAGTGGTAACTGAAGTTGAATTGAAATCGAATAAGATTGGATTTGTGAAATTAGAATCCGAAATGGTATTGGATTGAGGAGTTAAGGAATTGAAAATCAAGAATTGAACTTGAGTTGAAATGGGATTTGGCTTTGTTAAAAACGAATGGTTGTGTTGGAGATAAAAGTGATTTCAGAGTTTGATTGGGATAAAATTGGTATATGCTGAGTTGATAGCATATGGAAGTGATAGGGTTGATATGCCCGACAAAAAGGTACAAGTTTATATTTCATATGGAATGAGATTTTTATGAGCCTGATTGGCAACCCGCTTGGCTGTTTGATTTTCTTTTGGGTTGAAGAGGGCCCAGAGAGGCGAGTTGGAATTTGACCTATTGACCAGTACAAAGGAAGTGCTGGCGAAATTTTTCGAAGAGTTAAGGCGTTAGAAAATTTTCAGGATTTTTGGAAATTTTTGTTGATAAGAATTAAATAAATTTTTAATTGAAATTAAATTGGTTCAGTTGAAAACTGAAGTTAAGAAGTGAATGAATAAATTCTAACCAGTCGATAGGGTCGTTCTCTACCTTAGCAATTTCGAGGACGAAATTATTTTAAGTGGGGAAGAATGTAATGACCCGCATTTGCAGAGGTATTATAATTAATTTATTTAATTATATAAATGGCGATATGGTGTGAACTGGATCATCTGTAATATTAAATTCAGTTTAGAATTGAATTAGAATAAGAAATATATTATTTGAATGACAGTTTGAACGTATAATTATATTATAATTAAAATCGAGCTTGAAATGGCGCTGCAGTTCGAGATTTGGCGATTTGAACTTCAACTGAATGTACAAGATTCGTTTTAAGCCGGATTTCTATGAAACAAGAAACTTGTGGAGCTGGTGGAGTATATCTTTCTAGTGGAAGAAAAAAATCTGGATTTCGTCGGGTAGATTTTGATTTACGTCCAAATCAAATTTTAGAAAAGTCGTTGTGGAATTCCTTTATAATTTATAAAGGAATTATTTATATTTTAAAAAGGGATTTCAAAATAAATTGAATATCGGGTTGACCCAGATTTGAAATATCGAGTTGTAAATCCCGTTGGAGTCGTATGGTATTCCACTGTGAGCATATACGATATTATAAATTTATTTGTATTTAATTTAATTTTATTTAAATATATTTATATATTTAAATGGGTCATCCAGAGCTTTAAAAATAGCCACTTTTGCAAACAAAGTCAGAATTTGACGAAACTAATTTTGTTGGATCCGCAATGTCGGATAGTTGTAAGATTTCCAGTTTCGTGATTTTTGAAGTCAGTATGTGGCCATACGGATTTTTAATGTGAAAAATAGTCGATATTCTAACGGTTAAAAATACGCTGTGTGATCATACGAAGTCGGAATTCGACGAAACAAGTTTCGTTGGGACCGTAATGTCAAACTATAGCTGCATGTCCAGTTTCGCGATTTTTAGGTATTGTGTGATTATAGGAAATTTTATTCAATGATGCAAATAGCGGTGCTTTAAAATATAATAAAAAAAGGGAAATATCTCAACCCTATACACTATAAATATCCATCCTTAAGCTAAACCTAATTTCCTCATCCCACTGCTCAGAAATTCCGCCGCCGCAAATCCTTTTCTGGAAAACCCATTTCGCCCATTTCAAAAACCAATGTAAATTCAAAAATAATCCTATAAATCAAAGTATGTTCGTATTTGAGATCAGGGAGGGGTGCTCTTGAATTCCGCACTAATTTAATTCGTTTCGATCGTTCTTTTTTTCTGGAGCTCGGTGGCTAGGGCAAACGATTTGGGGGTGTTAGATGAAGTTGAAGTGATGCGTTGTGAAGCAAAGCAGAAGCAGGGAGTTCGGAGAGTTATACGAAAGGGTCGATGTTGTTCTGGGATCCACGAGATCAGGTGTCGATGAGATGGAATCTGACGCTGCGAATGGATTGTAAAGGGAGGGTGTCGAGTTGTATTTCGTGACAAGATCTGGAAATGAAGACGTGATGTAGAAGGGGGCACTGGTGTTTTTACAGGAGGGTTAATGGTGATAGGCCGGATTGTAATATGGTGAAAACAGGAGGCGTGAGAAGGGGACTCAATGTGTGGTGTAGTTTGTTTTGAGATTCGTTGATATGGAGGTGCGATGTCTGTTTGGTGAATGAGTGAAGTGGTATTTGGTTTGAAACAAAGATTTGATAGGTGAAGATGATATTTATGGCCTAATGGCGTTGGGGTTAAATTCACAAGGAAAGTTGAATGTTTGAGGTCAAGGCCTTGGAGGATGGTCGTTTGGAAAATACAACAATATTGTATTTTGCAAGGGGAATCAGATTTCTTTGTTTTTCATTAGAAGGACGATGGTACGGGGAAGCTAATAGTGATATTTGTTTTGAAATTCATGGAGGGGTTCATTTGTTCGGAGATGGCCATTTGTTTTGTGCATAGCCTGTAGAAACGAAGGAGAAGGTATTGTGGTGGTCCCGGGCATTGAAATTTGATGATGGGCCATAAACAAAGAAAAATGGAAAAGGGGATAGGCTAATTTTTGGAGCTGCTGAAAATGATTGTGAAGGAATTTGTTCAAGTAAGAATGGGAAGAAGGAAATTAAAGGTTAAAGCAAAATTTTCATAAAAGGAAATTTAAATAGTTCAATTTAAATTTGTACAAACCTATATAATGTATAACTTATGCATACATGATCAGAATTCCGGGAAACTAGATCCGACAGGATCGTATGGATGGTGGCTACACATGGAACTGACTGGGAGTGAATTCGAGCTCGTTACAATTTATAGCAAAATACATTGTCCGTTTGAACCAAATCGAACGACAATTATCGTTAATCAATGATGATAGTCCAATGTGAGTAAATCTCACTAACTCTGAACAGTTTATAATTTCATGTTGTATTTTTAGAACTGTTAGAAATTGTCAGTTTGATTGTGTGTTGACTGTTTGATTGAACTGCTAGTCAGTTAATGAAATATATATATATATATATATATATATATATATACGTATATGTATATATAAATAGTTATATAGTTATATATTGATTCTGTTTATTAGAATAATTCATATTGAACTTAAAGTGATGACAGTCATGTTGTGTAACATCTGTGGATGCAGGGAAACAGGTTGGAGGAATCCGACTGGATTCCTCAATAGTTATTTTATTGTTTTTCATATATTTTGATATATGATGTGAATTATAACCTGTTGTTGATTGTGTGTGTATGGAAGATATTGGATATCGAAATTTGATATGTTAAATACCGTAACATACCGGAATGTTGATAAGGGGATTTTCAAAGTGATATTGAAAATAAAATATTTATAAATGGAATATTTATAAATAAGAGATATTTATAAATTTGAATATTTATAAATAAGGAATATTTATAAATTAGAATATTTATAAATATGAGATATTCAGAAAGGAAATAACTCCAAAACATTTTCTTTTTGAATGGAAAGGCCTGTGTGGCGGGTTTGGGGATTTTCCCGATGCTCCCGGTACAAAGGAGGTTATGTCAAATTTTCCCGGGAATATAAGGAGTTAGAATATTTTTCAGAAATCAAAATGAAATAGAAATGTTTGTAAAACCTTTACAAATGAAATTGAAAAGGAGATATATTTGAAATCAAATATAAAGGAATATATTCGAAATCAAATATAATGGAAATATATTTGAAAGCAAATATAATGGAATATATTGGTAAAGCATAAATAAAGAGTTAATGTAATGACTCGGATTTCAAGCGACTTTGGTTATCGACATAAACTCGATGTCGATAACCAAAACATCGAAAAATCCTGGTAATTAGTGAAAGAAATTAGAGGGTGAGAAAAGATAAGATAGAAACTTAAAATGGATGAAGAAGAAGAACACAACATCAGAGTAACACGAATCTCACAGAGGAACGAATAACATATAATATATATAACATAACTTGAAATATACATCTGTACTTGAATATACATCAATATCAAAGTACATCACTTACAACACAGCGGAAATAACTATAGCTATATGGTCCTGAAGCCTCCTGCTCCAGCTCTTCAACTATATCTGTAAATCTCGACTACTTGACTGCCCGTACAAATTTAGGCACCCAAGAGTTTAGGGAAAACAACAAAATAAACTCCGGGTCAGTCATGGGACTGGTATGAGTAAAACAGTTTAAAAACAGTTCGAACAAGTACAAGATATCTCATAAGACCACGCCGCATAACGGAACGGGTTTTTCCCTTATGAGAATCCAAAATATCTTTATATCAAAAACCTTTTTGATATTATAAAAATGCCTATCAACCACAATATAATAATCATCTAGCAGAAACGCTTTCATCTCACGTTCTACATATATAGTATACAATCAAAACCGCAAGCACGTATTGGGTAATGGATTTCCAACTATGACAAGGTATGGAACTACCTTTCGCTTGTGTACCTCTAGAGAGGAATACACTGGGTTCAACAAGAACATCTTGCAACCCGGCCACACATGACAGACCACTCATTTCGCTTGAGCGTATCGAATGTATATCACCAACGGTAGGGATCAGCAACCGTTTCCCGAATGGGACAGCATCAACAATAGATTTTTAGAAGTAAATGAAACTCTAGATCAGGTGATTATACACCCTACTTCGGTGCGACCGACTTTGCCATGCTGCCTGCCCGATTTCTGTAATTTACCGGATGATGAGGCTAGAAGCTACGCTTTATCATCATACCAGATTCACTTTGAATGCCACATCATCAAATTCATCCAAACACCGATTGACGTCCTCAACAATACATTATGTGTTAGCTAAAAGAAGTTTCCTTCTCCGCTTCCACTCTTGGTACGGTTGGAGAAATCAATATACGTGATCGTCTGGAAATACTCTGTCAGACATCCGTCCATACAAGTCATCCAGGAACAGGATGAACCGAAGGCACTATTCTGTAAACAGGATAGCCCTTGCATAACTCCGTCTTCAATTTCCTTTGGCATATATGATTTGCAACGCTTATGCCAATACAGAGTGGTTCTTTGGATAATAATCCAACCGGTCTCTCCATATTAACAACGTTAAAATGGTCAAAACTTCGATAGTCTATGATTTAACTATCAAATAAAAACAGATGTGCAAACAACGATATTATTTCCAAATGGAAATTATATCGATCAAACATCATTCAACATTCATCTCCTTAGTTCATTTTTCATCTCCTGTTTCCCTATATTCAACATTTCTTATTTTCTAAATTTAGAAAATATACGTAATTAACAATGGAAAACATTTCCATTTCTCGTTTTCTTTATTAGAAAACATTTCTGGTTTCTTCTTTGGAAAAAATTTCCAAAGCTTCTTCATTGGACTTAGACAGATGTTTAAACAAACCATCGCGATGCCAACTCAAACCATTTCCTTTACTGCCGAACCTTAACTACTCCTTAGTCAAAAACGAAGCCAATCATGTTGGGGTAGAACTACCTCTCAGACCTTAACTGAACAACATTTCTAACTTTGAAATAGTCAAAGTTCACTTTATATTTCTTTAACAAACTTCCTTACTTAACCCTCTTCGAATAGCTATATTCGATTGACTCTTTTCACTTAACTCTATTCGATTAACCCTTATCAGTTAACTCTATTGGACTAACACTATTGGATTACTCATTTCACTTAACTCCTTTCGAATAAACTATATTCGATAGCTCCTTTTACTTTCTTCGAATAAACTATATTCGATTAACTCATTTGCTTCTATTCGAATAACTACATTCGATTAACTGATTTGCTTTCTATCCGAATAACTACATTCGATTAACTCATTTGCTTTCTATTCGAATAAAATATATTCGATTAACTCATTTGCTTCTATTCGAATAAACTATATTCGATTAACTCATTTGCTTCTGTTCGAATAACTACATTCGATTAACTCATTTGCTTTCTGTATTCGATTAAACTAACATCGATTAACTCCTTTTACTTTAACTCTAATCGATTAAACTAACATCGATTAACTCCTTTTACTTTATTCTCTAATCGATTAACTAACATCGATTAGCTCCTTTGCTTTAACTCTAATCGATTAACTAACATCGATTAACTCCTTTTATTTTAACTCTAATCGATTAAACTAACATCGATTAGCTTCTTTTAACTTTATCTCAAATCGATTAACTAACATCGATTAGCTTCTTTTACTTTTACTCTAATCGATTAACTAACATCGATTAACTCCTTTTATTTTAACTCTAATCGATTAAACTAACATCGATTAGCTTCTTTTAACTTTATCCCAAATCGATTAACTAACATCGATTAACTTCTTTTACTTTAACTCTAATCGATTAACTAACATCGATTAACTTCTTTTATTCTATTCGAATAAACTATTCATTTATAAAGATTTACTTTTTAGTAACAATTCTTCACTTCACAAATGATTTCCCTTTTATAAAACTCAATTCGTTTTAAAAATATTTTTCCCTTTTATTTACTTTCGAAATATTTCTTTTTATAAAATCTGTTGATTTTATAAAATCCCTTTATTTCAATATACATTGAAATAATTCTTTTTATATCCCAGGGTCTTTTATGATATTTACAATATCGAATAACAATGATCAACATCATTCCAACACACATAATCCATAACAGATTATATAACACATCATATATCACAATATATGAAAACAGTAAAATAAATGTTGAGGAATCCAGTTGGATTCCTCCAACCTGTTTCCTTGCATCACAGATGTTAAACAATATAGATAACATCACTTTTCAGTTCCATATGATATATTCTGTTAAACAGAATCAATATAGAAATTCAACTAACTGACTAGTAGTTCAATCAAACAGTCAACACATAGTCAATCAGCCAATATCTAACAGTTCTAAAAATACAACATGAAATTATAAACTGTTCAGAGTTAGTGAGATTTACTCACATTGGACTGTTATCGTTAAAAACGATTAACTGTCCTTGATTTAGACGGACAATTTATTTTGCCATAAATTGTAACGAGTTCTGTTTCTCTCCCGGTCAGTTTCATTGTGTTGCTCCCGTCCATACGATCCAAACGCAACTTACAGTTTGAATTTCTGATTAGTTATGACAAAGTTATAAGCATTACAAGTTTTACACTTATTGAATTTTAAATTAAAATAAAACCTTAAACCCTTATTGGGCTTAACCCTCAATTTGGCCCACTTACCATTCTTTTTACCAGACCCGAACCCGTATGTCTTCCTCCCCCGGTTCAAAACCGAAATGCTCCAGTAAATCTCCAAACCATGGCCGACGTTTTCAAGCTTCCATCTCCCTCATCTCTTAATTAAAAATCGAATAAAAAACATGGTGATGATTCTCTACAGTTTCTACACCTCCCCGTGCCTGAATGGACGAGCTCGCACCCCTACATCTCCTCGCGGCAACCCGGCTACCTGCTCGTCGTTGAAGAAACCACCGAAGAACCTCATGATCGAAATGCACCAAACGTTTACAGGAGGTGCGGTTTTCGATGACAACCCCAAATCCAAACTCCACTTCGCGAATTAGAGCTCCAATCACCTATTAACTCCAACCCTAGACTGTTCGAAGAATACAGCGAACCCGAAGAGAACTGTCGAGCTCCACATGAAGTATACAACCTCGAAGAGCAAGCGATGAGGGTTCTGAATTTATATATTTGAGGATTTAAGGAATTTAATTAGATTTGTTTTGATTTTTCTTTGTGGGAATTTTTCTTGCGATGTTTGGTTTATACGCCTTATATAGGCTTGAATGGGTTAGGTAAGGTTTGTGGTGGGGATCGAAGGCCGTGTGGCCTGTGCAGAACCTCAGAAAATGGGAGGGATATTTTCAATTTGAATTTTGTGTTTATTTTATCGATTTTCTCCTTGTACCTGCCTTCTAAAAATCCCAATGATTACATACGATACCTAAAAATCACCAAACCGGACATGTAGCTAGAGTTCGACATTACGGTCCCAACGAAAATGGTTTCGTCGAATTCTGACTCTGTATGCTCACACAACGTATTTTTAACTGTCGAAATACTGACTATTTTACACTCTAAAAATCCATACGGCCACACAGTGACTCTAAAAATCACGAAACTGGAAATCTAACAACTATTTGATATTGCGGATCCAACAAAACTGGTTTCGTCGAATTCTGACTTCGTTTGCAAAAGTGGCTATTTTTAACGTTCTAAATAGCCTATTTAAATATATAAATAAAATTAAATTAAATATTTAAAATTAAATATTATCGTCTATATTCACAGTGGCATACCACACAGCTCTAGAATATTCCTGTATGTATTTACAACTCGATATTCACTTCTGGGTCAACCCGATATTTGATTTATATTGAAATCCCTTTTAAAAATATAAATAATCCCTTTATAAATTATAAAGGAATTCCACAGCGACTTTTCTAAAATTTGATTTGGACATACATCAAAATCTACACGACGAAATCCCGATTTTTCTCTTCCACTAGAAAGATATACTCCACCAGCTCCACACGTTTCTTGTTTCACAGAAATCCGATTCAAAACGAATCCTGTACATTCAACTGAAGTTCGAATCGCCAATTTATGAACTACAGCGCCATTTCGAGCTCGTTTATAATTATATTATAAACTATATGTTCAACTGTCGACGATTGAATATATTCGTTATTCAAATTCAAATTCCAAGCTAAATGAAATATCACATATGATCCGGTTCACACCATATCGCCATTTCAGCCAATTCTGATTATTTCAGAATTAAATATATTATTTAATTTATTATTTCAATTAAATATTCACCATTTATTAATTCAACGATCTTTAAATTCACTAATCACCATTAATATAATTAAATAAAATTAATTATAATACCTCTGCCAATGCGGGTCATTACAATCTTCCCCACTTAAAATAATTTCGTCCTCGAAATTGCTAAAAAGTAGAGGACGACCCTATCGACTGGTTAGAACATATTTGTTCACTTCTTAACTTCAGTTTTAACTGAACCAATTTAATTTCGATTAAATTATTAATTAATTCTTATCAATGAAAATTTCCAAAAATCCTGAATATTTTCTAACGCCTTAACTCTTCGGAAAATTTCGCCAGCACCTCCTTTGTGTCGGTCAATACGTCAAACCACCACTCGCCTCTCTGGGCCATCTCCAACCAAAAAGAAAATCAAACAGCCAAGCGGCTTGCCAATTCGGCTCATAAATCTTATATCCAATAGAAATATAAACTTGTACCTTTTGTCGGCGTATCATTATATCCTTTCCACCTGTTATCAATTTAGTGGATACAAGGGTCATCCCAATCAAATTCCAATCAGTTTTTATCTCCAACACAACCATTCGCTTATATCCAAGCCAAATCCCATTTCAACTCATGTTCAATTCTTGATTTTCAATTCCTTAACTCCTCAATCCAATACCATTTCAGATTCAAATTTCACAAATCCAATCTTATTCGATTTTAATTCAACTTCAGTTACCACTTAACTGACTTTACATTAATTCAAATCCGCTTTCACAAATTTTTGTTAAATTTGTTTTCAATTTAAACAGCCTTTCGCTGGGAGTTTTTATTAAACGGTTTACTCTTTTCAAAAATCAAAATTTCCTTTTGAACATGTCACTGAGCCCTTAACTAATATTCCATTAGTTAAATCACTACTCTATTTCTTTATCAATATTTGTTAACCAAATATTTTCAATAACCATATTGGCCTTCTATGTTATTTAGAAAACATTTCTGAATATCGCCTTCCTTTATTTTCTAAACCTTAGAAAACATATGTTATTTATAATTGGAAAATATTCCAATTACTTATCTCTTTTCCGATCTCGTTTATTTCTATACTTAGGAAATATTTATTATTATATTTCCAAGCTTACACTTATTTGGGTTAAAACGGATGTTGTGTAAAACATCGTTACGACAACCCAAATACTATATTCAACTAACTCTTATTCAACATTGATCTTTGAGCCTGAAATCTTACTATTTATTTGTTAATAATGAAATCAATCAAGTTGGGGTATAACTACTTCTCAGACCTTGACCGAATAACATTTATAACGTCAAAACAGATATGACTACTTACTCGATTAATCAATACCATACAACTACTTATTCACTTTTAAACACGTATACGCTTCCTCTTTCTATTCTTACTAGATTTTATTCTAAACTTCCTTTTTGATTTTACTATTCCATTTCTAAGTTCGTTCCCTTATCGACTTCTATATATATATATCGATACGTTGATTTCTAACTATCAAATTATCTTAAAAACATTCTACTCCTTAAATTCCCGAAAAAAAATTCGCCATACCCTCCTTTGTATCGGGTGCATCGGGATATTTCAAATAGCCTCCCATGGCCCTCACCAATCCAAAAGAAAAAGAAAAATCCAAGCGACTAGACGATACGACGCATAAAATCTCATATATGAATTAAATACATACCTTTCTGTCGAGCATTTCTATCTATATTCCTTCATACCTTATCCATACATATCTCATGTATATTTATACATTTCTAATTCATTTCAACTTAAACCAATCATTTTAACTTAGTTCGTTAAGTGATTTTCAATTACTGGTTTGCCCATTTCACCTTTTTATTTGAATATACATGTTCAAATATAGGTTTAACTTGTTTATCAACTAATTTAATTTCATTTCAATTCTCTTATTCAAATTCTATATTTGAATTTCATTTCAAATCTGTTTTCAAACTCCATTTGAATTTCTAAATTCAAATCTATTTGAATTCTCTTTATTTCATTTCAATTCCATTTGAATCTTCTATATTCAAATTTCAATTTCAATTCTATTTAAATCTTCTCTATTCAAATCTCATTTTTACTCTATATGAATTCTATATTCAATTTTCCATTATTTAAATCTTCTCTATTCAAATCTCATTTGAATTTCTATATTCAAATCCCCTTTGAATTTTCTATATTCAAATCCTCTTTGAATTTTCCTTTATTCAAATTCCTTTTCAAACTTTCTTTATTCATTCTTTACATAAGTCTCGATTTCAATTCCTTTTGAAATCGATATTTCTACCTTAGGAAAATAGATTTCCCTTTCCGTTTCACACTTGTATTTTTATTTCTGAATTATCCAATGATAATTCTTTCCACTTCATTTATAAACTTCATTTATAAAATAACTATTTATAAACTTCGTTTATAAAGGAACTTCTTGTTTTATTTCTCTTAAAACAAGTTAATATTTCAAATCTATTTAAAAATTCAAATTCTATATTTTAGATCCCATTTTGAAATTCAACACAACTTGTCTTTCCCAAAACAAATTCAAAACAGTATCTCTGGTAGTAATTCGTCACTTACAACTCGAAAATGAATACTGATGATGCATCTGTCATCATCAGAATCAAATTTCCAGCGATCGAAGTGAGTTCAATACTATAAAACCATTTCCAACATTTCCACTTTGAAATTCATTTCAAAATATAATTCACGCTGCTTGTGAAACAAATTTAAAATCTTCCAGGGTCTTAAATTTTCCTTATTTTTAATCCCAATCCATTTACAAACACTTATCCAATTTTCCAGAGTTTTAATTCAATTTCTGGTTTAAATTTTTGATTTAACTCATCTGATTTCCTGTATTTCACTTATATGATATCTGATTGGTTATTTACATAACCATTTAATTTATAATCTTACCCGATTATAATAACGACCAATGTAACCAATATATTATAAATTATACGTCAGGTAAACTATTTTCATTTACCCTCTTTCAAAACATATCGTGCCGACCCATCGTATTCGAGTGTTTAGTAACTCCTACCGATACAGTGGATCTAACTGATCGACCAGAACTCATAAACTACTCAACCAATGAATCTCCACAATATAAAACAAATTTTATATCAATATACAAATACGTTCACTCGTATATATACACTCAAACTCAATCTAGGGTATTACCAACCCTATCTCCACCGAGTCACGCCACAGAGCCAAGTGATTCTTAACTTAAGCTCTGATACCAATTGTAATGACCCGAATTTCGAGCGACTTTGGTTATCGACATAAACTCGATGTCGATAACCAAAACATCGAAAAATCCTGGTAATTAGTGAAAGAAATTAGAGGGTGAGAAAAGATAAGATAGAAACCTAGAATAGAAGAAGAAGAAGAACACAACATCAGAGTAACACGAATCTCACAGCGGAACGAATAACATATAATATATATAACATAACTTGAAATATACATCTGTACTGGAATATACATCAATATCAAAGTACATCACTTACAACACAGCGGAAATAAATATAGCTATATGGTCCTGAAGCCTCCTGCTCCAGCTCTTCAACATATCTGTAAATCCCGACTACTTGACTGCCCGTACAAATTTAGGCACCCAAGAGTTTAGGGAAAACAACAAAATAAACTCCGGGTCAGTCATGGGACTGGTATGAGCAAAACAGTTTAAAAACAGTTCGAACAAGTACACGATATCTCATAAGACCACGCCGCATAACGGAACGGGTTTTTCCCTTATGAGAATCCAAAATATCTTTATATCAAAAACCTTTTTGATATTATAATAATGCCTATCAACCACAATATAATAATCATCTAGCAGAAATGCTTTCATCTCACGTTCTACATATATAATATACAATCAAAATCGCAAGCACGTATTGGGTAATGGATTTCCAACTATGACAAGGTATGGAACCACCTTTCGCTTGTGTACCTCTAGAGAGGAATACACTGGGTTCAACAAGAACATCTTGCAACCCGGCGACACATGACCGACCACTCATTTCGCTTGAGCGTATCGAATGTATATCACCAACGGTTGGGATCAACAACCGTTTCCCAAATGGGACAGCATCAACAATAGATTTTTAGAAGTAAATGAAACTCTAGATCAGGTGATTATACACCCTACTTCGGTGCGACCGACTAAGCCATGCTGCCTGCCCGATTTCTGTCATTTACCGGATGATGAGGCTAGAAGCTACGCTTTATCATCATACCAGATTCACTTTGAATGCCACATCATCAAATCCATCCAAACACCGATTGACGTCCTCAACAATACATTATGTGTTAGCTAAAAGAAGTTTCCTTCTCCGCTTCCACTCTTGGTACGGTTGGAGAAATCAACATACGTGATCGTCTAGAAATACTCTGTCAGACATCCGTCCATACAAGTCATCCAGGAACAGGATGAACCGAAGGCACTATTCTGTAAACAGGATAGCCCTTGCATAACTCCGTCTTCAATTTCCTTTGGCATATATGATTTGCAACGCTTATGCCAATACAGAGTGGTCCTTTGGATAATAATCCAACCGGTCTCTCCATATTAACAACGTTAAAATGGTCAAAACTTCGATAGTCTGTGATTTAACTATCGAATAAAAACAGATGTGCAAACAACGATATTATTTCCAAATGGAAATTATATCGATCAAACATCATTCAACATTCATCTCCTTAGTTCATTTTTCATCTCCTATTTCCCTATATTCAACATTTCTTATTTTCTAAATTTAGAAAATATACGTTATTAACAATGGAAAACATTTCCATTTCTCTTTTTCTTTATTAGAAAACATTTCTGGTTTCTTCTTTGGAAAACATTTCCAAAGCTTCTTCATTGGACTTGGACAGATGTTTAAACAAACCATCGCGATGCCAACTCAAACCATTTCCTTTACTGCCGAACCTTAACTATTCCTTAGTTAAAAACGAAGCCAATCAAGTTGGGGTAGAACTACCTCTCAAACCTTAACTGAACAACATTTCTAACTTTGAAATAGGCAAAGTTCACTTTATATTTCTTTAACAAACTTCCTTACTTAACCCTCTTCGAATAGCTATATTCGATTGACTCTTTTCACTTAACTCTATTCGATTAACCCTTATCAATTAACTCTATTGGACTAACACTATTGGATTACTCATTTCACTTAACTCCTTTCGAATAAACTATATTCGATAGCTCCATTTACTTTCTTCGAATAAACTATATTCGATTAACTCATTTGCTTCTATTCGAATAACTACATTCGATTAACTCATTTGCTTTCTATTCGAATAACTACATTTGATTAACTCATTTGCTTTCTATTCGAATAAGATTAACTCATTTGCTTCTATTCGAATAAACTATATTCGATTAACACATTTGCTTCTATTCGAATAACTACATTCGATTAACTCATTTGCTTTCTATATTCGATTAAACTAACATCGATTAACTCCTTTTACTTTAACTCTAATCGATTAAACTAACATCGATTAACTCCTTTTAATTTATTCTCTAATCGATTAGCTAACATCGATTAGCTCCTTTGCTTTAACTCTAATCGATTAACTAACATCGATTCACTCCTTTTATTTTAACTCTAATCGATTAAACTAACATCGATTAGCTTCTTTTAACTTTATCTCAAATCGATTAACTAACATCGATTAGCTTCTTTTACTTTAACACTAATCGATTAACTAACATCGATTAACTCCTTTTATTTTAACTCTAATCGATTAAACTAACATCGATTAGCTTCTTTTAACTTTATCTCAAATCGATTAACTAACATCGATTAGCTTCTTTTACTTAACTCTAATCGATTAACTAACATCGATTAACTTCTTTTATTCTATTCGAATAAACTATTCATTTATAAAGATTTACTTTTTAGTAACAATTCTTCACTTTACAAATGATTTCCCTTTTATAAAACTCTATTCGTTTTAAAAACATTTTTCCCTTCTATTTACTTTCGAAATATTTCTTTTTATAAAATCTGTTGATTTTATAAAATCCCTTTATTTCAATATACATTGAAATAATTCTTTTTACATCCCAGGGTCTTTTATGATATTTACAATATCGAATAACAATGATCAACATCATTCCAACACACATAATCCATAACAGATTATATAACACATCATATATCACAATATATGAAAACAGTAAAATAAATGTTGAGGAATCCAGTTGGATTCCTCCAACCAGTTTCCCTGCATCACAGATGTTAAACAATATAGATAACATCACTTTTCAGTTCCATATGATATATTCTGTTAAACAAAATCAATATAGAAATTCAACTAACAGACTAGCAGTTCAATCAAACAGTCAACACACAGTCAATCAGCCAATATCTAATAGTTCTAAAAATACAACACGAAATTATAAACTGTTCAGAGTTAGTGAGATTTACTCACATTGGACTGTTATCGTTAAAAACGATTAACTGTCTTTGATTTAGACGGACAATTTATTTCGCCATAAATTGTAACGAGCTCTGTTTCTCTCCCGGTCAGTCTCATTGTGTTGCTCCCGTCCATACGATCCAAACGCAACTTACGGTTCGAATTTCTGATTAGGTATGACAAAGTTATAAGCATTACAAGTTTTACACTTATTGAATTTTAAATTAAAATAAAACCTTAAACCCTTATTGGGCTTAACCCTCATTTTGGCCCACTTACCATTCTTTTTACCAGACCCGAACCCGTATGTCTTCCTCCCTAAGTTCAAAACCGAAATGCTCCAGTAAATCTCCAAACCATGGCCGACATTTTCAAGCTTCCATCTCCCTCATCTCTTAATTAAAAATCGAATCAAAAATATGGTGATGATCCTCTACAGTTTCTACACCTCCCCGTGCCTGAATGGACGAGCTCGCACTCCTACATCCCCTCACGGCAACCCGGCTACCTGCTCGTCATTGAAGAAACCGCCGAACAACCTCATGATCGAAATGCACCAAACGTTTACAGGAGGTGCGGTTTTCGATGACAACCCCAAATCCAAACTCCACTTCGCGAATTAGTGCTCCAATCACCCATTAACTCTAACCCTAGACTGTTCGAAGAACACAACGAACCCGAAGAGAACTGTCGAGCTCCACTTGAAGTATACAGCCTCGAAGAGCAAGCGATGAGGGTTCTGAATTTATATATTTGAGGATTTAAGGAATTTAATTAGATTTGTTTTGATTTTTCTTTATGGGAATTTTTCTTGCTGTGTTTGGTTTATACGCCTTATATAGGCTTGAATGGGTTAGGTAAAGTTTGTGGTGGAGATCGAAATCCATGTGGCCTGTGCGGAACCTCAGAAAATGGGAGGGATATTTTCAATTTGATTTTTGTATTTATTTTATCGATTTTCTCCTTGTACCTGCCTTCTAAAAATCCCAATGATTACATACGATACCTAAAAATCACCAAACTGGACATCTAGCTAGAGTTCGACATTACGGTCCCAACGAAATTGGTTTCCTCGAATTCTGACTCCGTATGCTCACACAACGTATTTTTAACTGTCGAAATGCTGACTATTTTACACTCTAAAAATCCGTACGGCCACACAGTGACTCTAAAAATCACGAAACTGGAAATCTAACAAGTATTTGACATTGCGGATCTAACAAAACTGGTTTCGTCGAATTCTGACATCATTTGCAAAAGTGGCTATTTTTAACGTTCTAAATAACCTATTTAAATATATAAATATAATTAAATTAAATATTTAAAATTAAATATTATCGTCTATATTCACAGTGGCATACCACACAGCTCTAGAATATTCCTGTATGTATTTACAACTCGATATTCACTTCTGGGTCAACCCGATATTTGATTTATATTGAAATCCCTTTTAAAAATATAAATAATCCCTTTATAAATTATAAAGGAATTCCACAGCGGCTTTTCTAAATTTTGATTTGGACATACATCAAAATCTACACGACGAAATGAAATCCCGATTTTTCTCTTCTACTAGAAAGATATGCTCCACCAGCTCCACACGTTTCTTGTTTCACAGAAATCCGATTCAAAACGAATCCTGTACATTCAACTGAAGTTCGAATCTCCAATTTACGAACTGCAGCGCCATTTCGAGCTCGTTTATAATTATATTATAAACTATACGTTCAACAGTCGACGATTGAATATATTCGTTATTCAAATTCAAATTCCAAGATGAATGTAATATCACAGATGATCCGGTTCACACCATATCGCCATTTCAGCCAATTCTGATTATTTCAGAATTAAATATATTATTTAATTTATTATTTCAATTAAATATTCACCATTTATTAATTCAGCGATCTTTAAATTCACTAATCACCATTAATATAATTAAATAAAATTAATTATAATACCTCTGCCAATGCGAGTCATTACAGTTAAAAGAATTTATTTATTTAAGAAATAAATAAAAGTAATAAGGGTTTATTTATTTAGGAAATAAATAAAGATTAAAGGAGATATTTATTTGGTAAATAAATAGGATTAAAAGAAGATATTTACTTGTTAGAATAAATAGGATAAAAGGAATATTTATTTGTTAAATAAATAGAAATCTGTTTTTAACGGATAAATAGAAAGGATTAATTTATAAATAATAGTTTATAAATTAAATTTAATATTAATCATTCGATAATTGGAATATATAAATCTGTACTTATATAGAGAAGAGATATTGGTTTTAACACCGATAGGTTTAAATAGAATGGATACACAACACTTGTATAAGTGAAGTAACATCATTAAAGAGAACATTTATAAAGTGCAGAACCGTTGCTAAAAGTAAATCTTTATAAATGAATAAACGTTACCAAATAAGGGTACCCGAATAAGAGAAATCGATCAGAGTTAGAGTTAACCAATTAGGATTAACCAACTAGAGTTAATCCAATAGAATTATTCAAATGGAGTTAAATCGAATATTTGTTATTCGATAGGAGTTAAATCAAGTTAAGCTGAATAAGTCGAGTTAACCAGTTAGGGTTGACAAGTTAGAGTTAACCAGTTAGAGTTAATCAGTTAGGGTTGACCAGTCAGAGTAAATCTGTTAGAGTTAACTAGTTAGAGTTAGGGTTAAACAAATAGAGTAATTAAATAGGGTTAATCGAATTAGAGTTAATCGATTTGAGTTAATCGATTAAAGTTAGTCGAAAAGGAGATATCGAATTTAGTTATTCGAAAAGGAATTATCGAATTTCGTGTATTCGAAAGGGAAGATTATCGAATATCGTTTATTCGAGAGGAGATTATCGAATATGGTTTATTCGAAGGAGTTATCGATTATTAGTTAATCGAAGGAGTTATCGATTATTAGTTTAATCGAAGTGAGTTATCGAATATAGTTTATTCGAAGGAGTTATCGATTATTAGTTAATCGAAGGAATTATCGATTATTAGTTTAATCGAAGGGGTTATCGAATATAGTTTATTCAAAGGAGTTATCGAATTTAGTTATTTGATGGGGTTAATTGATATTAGTTAAATCAAATGAGTAAATCGAATATAGTTTATTCGAATAGAATAAAAGGGAGTTATCGAATATTAGTTATTCGAATCGAGTTAAAATGAGTTGATCGAAATTAGTTTCTTCAAATAGAAGTAAAAAGATTAAATCGATTAGTGTTAAACAAATGGAGATTAAAGGATTTTCGAATATAGTTTATTCGAAAGGAGTTAAGTAAGGGGTGAAGTAAAAAGAGTAAATCGATTAGAGTTAAACAAATAGAGTTTAAAGGATTTTCGAATATAGTTTATTCGAAAGAAGTTACGTAAGGAAGTGTTAAAGAGTTAAAAGATGGACTTAACCTATTTCGAGATTTGAAATGTTGTTCAGTTAAGGTCTGAGAGGTAGTTATACCCCAACTTGATTGACTTCGTTTTAATTTAGAAATGGTTAAGGTTCGAGAGTGAAAGTGGTTAAGTGATTTAGTAAATAAGTATAGTGGTTTAAGTTGTCATCGCGATGTTGATTTAAACATCTGTTTAAATCCAAGTAAAGAAGATTTGGAAATGTTTTCCAAATAGAATCAGAAACGTAATCAAACATAGAAAATAGGGAAATATGAATATACATACATACATACATACATACATATATATATATATATATAATTGATGATTGATTGATAGAATTTCCATTTGGAAATAATATCGTTGTTTGCACACGTATTTTTCTTTGATAGTTAAATCACAGACTATCAAAGTTTTGACCATTTTAACGTTGTTAATATTGAGAGACCGGTTGGATTATTATCCAAAGAACCACTCTGTGTTGGCATAAGCGTTACGAATCATATATGCCAAAGATAATTGAAGACAGAGTAAAGTGCAAGGGCTATTGTATAAGTCTTAGATAACAGTGCCTAAGATGGATGTACTGAATAGTGCCTTCAGCTCATCCTGTTCCTGGATGACTTGTATTGAAGAAGGTCTGACAGAGTATTTCCATAAAGATCGCTTACACTGACTTCTCCAACCGTACCAAGAGTGGAAGCGGAGAAGGAAACTTCTTTTAGCTAACACACAATGTATGGTTGTGAAAGTCAAAATCGGTGATTTGATGGATTTGATGATGTGGCATTCAAAGTGAATCTGGTGTGATGATAAACTATAACTTCTAGCCTCATCATCTGGTAAATGATAGAAATCGGGCAGGCAGCATGGCTATGTCGGTCGCACCGAAGTAGGATGTATAATCACCTATCTAGAGAATATTCATTTGCTTCTTTAATCTATCGATGTTGTCTCATATATATACGGGAAACGGTTGTTGATCCCCACAGTTGGTTATATACATTTGATACACTCAAGCGAAATGAGTGGTCGGTCATGTGTGGCTGAGTTGCAAGATGTTCTTGTTGAACTCCAGTGTATCGTTCCTAGAGTACACTGATCGGAAGGTGGTTCCATACCTTGGCATAGTTGGAAATCCATTACCCAATACGTGCTTGCGGTTTTGATTGTATACTATATATGTATAACGTGAGATGAAAGCGTTTCTGCTAGATGGTTATTATATGGTGGTTGATAGACATTATTATAATATCAAAAGGTTTTTGATATAAAGATATTTTGGATTCTCATAAGGGAAAATCCCGTTCCATTATACGGCGTGGTCTTATGAGATATCGTTTACTTGTTCAAACTGTTTAAACTGTTTTACTCATACTAGTCCTATGACTGACCCGGAGTTTATTTTGTTTTGTTCTACCTAAACTCTTGGGTGCCTAAATTTGTACGGGCAGTCAAGTAGTTCATGATTTTTCAGATCTATCTAAAGGAGCTTGGAGCAGGAAGCTTCAGCGTTAGTTGTATAGAGTTTTGTTCCGCTGTGTTGTAAGTGTTGTACTCTGATAAGTGCTATGGTATACATAACTGTTATATTTCAAAGTTATGTTATATATTATATGTTATTCATCCCGCTGTGAGGTTCATGTTACTCTAATGTTGTATTCTTCTTCTTCTTCTATTCTTAGTTTCTATCTTATCTATTCTCACCCACTAATTTCTTTCATTAATTACCGGGATTTTTCGATGTTTTGGCTATCGACATCGAGCTTATGTCGATAACCAAAGTCGCCGAAAATCCGGGTCCTTACATGCCTCATTCCAACAACCACATAGGTAGAAATAATATAAATGTCAGCTAGTTTAAGCACTGACACCACCCATAGCTAGAAAGAAACGTCGTGCTCTCTCTGCAGTCCTTATGCCGTTTTTGACTCATACCGAGGTGTAAGGCTCGCGAATTCACGCGATACACAAAGCTGTGCCACATAAGCCATGCTTTGATCATCAACCACAAGACTTTGCTTTTCAACAGAGGCCTTGATTTTCTGCCACTTAGGCATGCCACACAGGTAATTCACTCCATGCGACTGATGTCCATCGATATACAACCTCTGAGCTCGTACGTCTCAGAGAAGGGCGCTAAGCAAGAGAATAAATTCTTCGCCGCCAAACAGATGTATATTTAATAGAGAACAATCAATAGAGAATAAAATCCAATGTCAGACACACAGTCCGTTTACAAGTTAGTTCTGGGTCTGAACGAAACCGGAGGCACTTTCCTCGCATATCCATCGATCTCCAAGTACGTCTGGACGATCACTAACTGACTCCCTCATCTTGGGTGTACAGCCCAATCAAGATCATCAGTAATCCCCCAAACGATGTGAAGACTTCTGGTCTTCAACCTCCGTCTTCGTCTTTGACATATCGTCGAATCGGTTATTCAGAATGGGTATAAACCCGGCCTTTCTGAATGACCCGCGTATATAACAAACAAATGTTACACAAACACAACATACGCCTCATTCCAATTCATCAGTCACTAACCGTAAATTAGCAAGAGAACACTTCCCCAAATATTAACCCCGAAGGCCGAAACCAACATCAGATTAGTAACCAGGAAACCATTCTTCTTAGCTAACCTACAGTTAGTTTCTAAATTTCACATTCTTAGGGAAAGGTTCCCATTAATTTTATCAAAAATAAATTCTTTTAAATTTATCCTTTAATCTTCCCTTGGATGTCATTTCAAACCATGTTAAGGTTTCCCAAACTAGTCGGGATTAGCGAACCACACCGAAGTATCTAACACCATGGTGTTATTGGTAAAATTAACTGCCATTTCACGTTCAAATCTAAATAAAGATTTAACTATCGCTTTGGACCAAAACTGGTGTACTCCATTCTCGCTCACTTTCCAAATTTGATAATTTAAATTATCAATTCACATTTCAATCTAATTACAGATTCCTTAAAACTCCTTTTACTGGGTTAAAGGACTAATGTCATTTAAAACTAACTTCATGATAAACCCACAAATCAATTCTAATTCAATTCCAATTAAATAAATTAGAAATTTTGGTTATTTAAAACCCATTTCAAATCCAATTTATTTATTTTAAAAATCAATAAATTATTATTCTACTTAATAACTAGTTCATTTCGATAAAAATCTATTTTTATCTTTTCAAATATGGAGTTTTCCATACCAATTTTTCCCAAATCATTTCTTATGATTTTACACTAATTATTGATATTTTTAATAATTTTATCAAGGCCTGTACAGTCGGTTTTCAATAATTGCCACCGAACTGCACTTACAGCGACCTTTTCTGAAATTGATTTGGATGTATCTCCAAATCCAACCGTTAGATTTCAAATTTCTAATACTCATTGGAAAGCTCTTTTCGATACGAACCCAACGGTTCCATTTTTAGGACAATCCGATGGTCCGATCTCCCGCAATACCAATTCGAAGTCAATGGTCGAAATTCGCGAACTGCCGCGGCGCGTTCTATTCAGGCCATTACACATATAATATATATATATATATTATATTTCGTCGATTTCCTTTTAAAACGAAATTTATAAATCGTTTCAAATTTGTTTCAAAAACAATTTCAACTTTCATTTCAAATTGAAATCAAAATTGAATTTCCCATTTTAAATTCTTTTTACATTCCTTTCTTTTTGATTTCAATTCAAATCAATTTCAATTCAATTTCAGTTCGTTTCCAATTCGATTTGAATTCATTCCAATTTGAATTCATTTCGATTTCCAATTACATTTCTATTTAATTCATTTTCAATTCGATTACTATTCGATTTGAATTCATTTCAATTCGAATTCATTTTCTTTTCAATTCAAATCGAATTTATTTTCTTTTTAATTCAAATCGAATTCATTTTCTTTTCAATTCAAATCGAATTTATTTTCTTTTCAATTCAAATCGAATTTATTTTCTTTTTAATTCAAATCGAATTTATTTTCTTTTCAATTCAAATCTAATTTATTTTCTTTTCAATTTTTATATCTCTTTTCAATATTCATTATAAAAAGAATACAATCGATATAAATATCGTTCGCGTCAAAATAGCGCATCTCTAATCAACACGGCTTTATATTTTCTAATAATTTTATTATTCTATTCAACAAATGAATATTTATTCTATTCAACACATGAATCTATATTTCTTTCAACATATGACTAATCTCAACAAATGAGTACTGTCCACATGTGACTATATTTGTTATTTAATATGTCTTATAAAATTTTGATTTCTATCATTAAATTTCTAATCAAACTCTAAAAGTAAATTAATAGGAGAACGATTCCCTGAATATTAACCCCGAAGGCCGAAACCAACATCAGATCAATATCCAGGAGACCATCCTCTTATCTATTTTCCAGTTAGTTCTAATTTTATATATGATAACGATGTAAATTTTATTGTTAAAATATTTCGTTCAACACATGAATCTATATTTCTTTCAACACATGACTAATCTCAACAAATGAGTATTGTTCACATGTGACTATATTTTACAATATTCTTTATTTTCCCGATTGGAATGAGGCCCAATCAATTACCATATAATGTTAATTATATGGATTCCATACACCACATGTATATAATAGTAATGATAAATAATCAACCGTCATCCAAAGTGCACCACCCAACTGCATAAGCATTAAATATAAATAATTAACGCTTACACAGTCTGTCGACTAAACGATCGACATACAATTAAACAATCGGGATTAGTGTATGCCAAATACCATCCCAACACCCGTGTGGGGTTTCAAACAATCAAACACAGATTTTATTTGTGCAGTTGGGCAATGTGTAAAATTTATCGTCCCAATCAATGTCAATTAAATCAGTATGTATAAACAAATCGCCCGATTTGTTTATAATTATTTATTTTATATACACATTAAAAATTATATTTTTAACTATAAAATATTTTCCACTATAAAATATTTTATTTCATTTCACATCACACAATCAACTACACATCAAAATCACACAAACAAGCATACAAGCCATCCATGTTCTGTGGGCGATTGGTGTCGGGTGCTACTAAACACCGTCTGCATCCTAGTATATATTTCTAACTAGAAATGAAGATTTAAAGTGAGAAGTTGTAACAACCTGAAAATCTGGGCCAGTTTAAAATTTTTATTTTGGCAATTTTAGCGAATTTTGAACATTTAAAATGAATTATTTTAAATAATATCGATGAGAAATTTAATTTGAATGGAATTCGAACGTATATATTATATACGTCGTCGTTAGAATATAAATAATTATTTATAATTACAAATAGAATTGAAAATGGCGCGGTAGTTCGATAATTTGATTTCAAACTTCAATTGAACGTACCGAGTGCAAAATAAACCGGATTTTAGTGAAACCGAAAATAATAGGATCTAATTGGGAATATATTTCCAATGAATCCGAAAAATCGAAATTTCATTGCGGAAATCAAAAGTTATGTCCAGTTGAAAATTCTGAATAGTCGCTATGGAATTCAGGCCCTTAAAAATAGCCATTTTGCAAACGACCTCGGATTTCGACGAAACCACTTTTGTTCGATCCGTGATGTAAAGTTATTACTAGATTCCAAATTTCATAATTTTTCGAATCAATACGTGAGCGTGACAAAGGAAAACGCGTTCGACCAGTTTTAGTTGATTTTTATCGACTGGAAAATGGCCATTTTTCAAACGGTCTAAGAATTCGACGAAACTAGTTTTCTTAGGACCGTATCGTGAATACGAAGCTAGAAAATATTTTTCTGGAATTTTTCGAGTAAGTATGTGACCCTAGTGAATTGAAATGCGCGTTCAAATTCAATATATAGAGTTATATGTTGATTTTGGCGGAAACTGATCGAAATGATCGAATCAGCTTGCAATACATATCCCATTGTGTACGGAATGGGGGTAATTAGCTATGGACGACAGACGGTGGGCCTCGTTTAGAGGTCAAATGAAAAAGTCAACCTTTTGAAATAAAAAAATTAAAAAAATTAAAAAAATAAAACTCCTCCCCTTAAAAACCGTTGCCCCCACCCCCCCAATCGTTCATTCTCAGAACGATAAAGAAGAAAAAAAAACTTCATCGTGGGAAACCGTGATCCGCCGCTGCCCCATCGGCGGAGCGCCGCCGACCACCACCAAACCCCCCTCTTCCTCCTTTCTCCTTCTTCCCCGCCTGCTCCTTTTCCCCCCATCAACCATCGTGACCCCACCACGACGCCGCCAGCTGGAGAGCCGCCACCCCCCTCCAATCGCCTCCCCCTCTCTCCTCTGTCCTTCCCCTTCTCTCTCTTCTCCAATTCCGCGCCCAAACCCCCTACAGCCAACGATCGCCGCTCCCTCCTCTTCTCCTTTTCCCTTCTGAAACTCGCGTCGTCCACCTCCTGTCGCCTAGCTCCGCCAATGGTGAAACCCCCCTCCGCTCCTCTTAAAGCAATGTAAGGCCTTTATTTATTTTATTTTGTTTTGTTTAATTAATTTTTGCAATGAAAAATATAATCTTTTATTTTGTAGAAGATGAAAAATATAATCTTTTATATTGTAGAGATGAAAAATATAATCTTTTATATTGTAGAAGATGAAAAATATAATCTTTTATGTCGTAGAAGTATAAAAATATAATTTTTATATAGGTAATATAGTAAAAATATCATCTTTATAGATATAGCGAATTAAAAATGTGATTTTTATAGTGGTGAAAGAAAAGGCGAAATCTTTATATAGAGAATAGCGTGATAAAAATATAAACTATAGTACATGAACACTGGTGTAAAAATAGAATTTTTATCTATATAGTAGCGGTGTAAAAATAGAATTTTTATCTATATAGTTACGATGTAAAAATAGAATTTTTATCTATACAGTAGCGTTGTAAATATAGAATTTTTATCTATATAGTAGCGATGTAAAAATAGAATTTTTATCTATATAGTAGCGGTGTAAAAATAGAATTTTTATCTATATAGTAGCGGTGTAAAAATAGAATTTTTATCCATATGGAGTAATTATAAAAATATGATTTTTATATACATAGCAACAATATAAAAATGTGATTTTTATATATGTAGTGGCTACGGGCAACGAAAGTGACAAAAGGCGAGAACGACGAAGATTTCTATAAATGAAGTGTCGTGGAGTTGGGATAGCAATTGGTGAGAACTTCTCACTCTAAATTTCTTTTTCTAGTTATATATATATACTAGGATGCAGACGGTGCTTAGCAGCACCCGACACCCGTCGTCCACAGACCATGGACGGCTTGTTTGTTTGATTGATGTGTCGTGAAAATTGATTGTGTTGTGGAATGATTGAATAATAAAATATTATTGTGTTGAAAGGAAATAAAATATTTATATAGTTAAAAATATTTTATCGTTAAAAATATAATTTTTAACGTGAAAGTGAATAAATAAATATTTATAGACAAATCGGCCGATTTGTTTATATACACTGATTTGACTGATATTGATTGAGATGATAAATTTTACACATCGCCCAACTGCACAAATAAAAATCTGTGTTTGTTGATGTGAAACCCCACACGGGTGTTGGGATGATATTTGGCGTACACTAATCCCAATTATTTAATTGTATGTCGATCGATTGGTCGACAGATTGTGTAAGCGTTGATTATTTATATTTGATGCTTATGCAGTTGTATGGTGCACCTTGGATGATGGTTGATTGTTGATCGTTGCTATTATATACATATGTTGTATGGAATCCATATAATTAACGTTATATGGTGATTGATTGGGCCTCATTCCAATTGGGAAAATAATGAATATTATAAAAGAAAATTCATGTGTTGAATATAAAAATAGTCGTGTATTGATAGTACTCATGTGTTGAGATTGGTCGTGTGTTGAAAGAAATATAGATTCATGTGTTGAATGGAATATATATTCATTTGTTGAATAGAATAACGAATTTATTGAAATATATATAGCCGTGTTGATTAGAGTTGCGCTATTTTGACGTGAACGATATTTATATCGATTATATTCGTTTTTATAATGAATATAGAAAAGGTAGTGATTTCAAAATATAACGTTTTGAAAATATTATCATTAATATAGTAATGATAGGAAATATTCAATTTTGATTTGAAATTGAATATAGAGTTGAAATGGTTTTGAAAACGAATTTAAAACGATTTATAAAATACGTTTTAAAAGGAAATCGACGTAATATAATATATATATATATATATATATATATATATATTATATAATGGCCTGAATAGAACGCGCCGCGGCAGTTCGTGAATTTCGACCATTGACTTCGAATTGATGTTACGGGAGATCCGACCGTCGGATTCTCCTAAAAAACGGAACCGCTGGGTTCGTATCGAAAAGAGATTTCCAATGAATATTAGAAATTTGAAATCTAATGGTTGGATTTGGAATTTTTTCCAAATCAAATTTGGAAAAGGTCGCTGTAAGTGCAGTTCGATGGCCGTTGATGGAAATCGACTGTACGGGCCTTGATAAAATTATTAAAAATATTAATAATTTGTGTAAAATTAGAATATGTGAATTGGAAAGAACTGGGATGAAAAACTCCATATTTGAAAGGATAAAAATAGATTTTTATCGAAATGAACTGGTTTTGAACTAGAACTAAAACCAATTTATTTTTGAAATGAATAAATTGAATTTGAATCGGTTTTGAAAATAACAAGAATTTCCAATATATATAAAGTGGAAGTGGATTTGAATCGAAATTGTCTTTGGAATATTTCGATATTGGATTCTGTGATTATACAGATATTGTTATGGGAATTTGAAAGATATATTTATATCGTTATTTCCAATACGATATTTGTTGGTTTCAGAATTTGGTATCGAATATAAGCCGATATATTTTCTGTTCAGAGCCTTGTATTTAATATCAAATGTGATTTGGGTTTGTCGTGAACCGTGTTTTAGATGACATTGGTTTTTAACCCAGTTAAATGCATGATGTTGATTTTTGAAAAGATTAAAACTAAGTGGAGTTTTAATGAATCTTTAATTAGAATGAAATGTGAATTGATAATTTAAATTATCAAATCTGAAAGGTGATCGAGAATGGGGTACCACCAGTTTTACTCCAAAGCGATAGTTAAATTTTAATTAGATTTGAACGGGAAATGGTAATTAATTTTACTGATAATACTGTGGTGTTAGATATGGAGTATTACCAGTTTTGCTTCATGGGATGAATAGGTTGGGATTGGGAAATAAAATAAATAATTACTACGGTGTGGTTCGCTAATCCCGACTAGTTTGAAATGATATCCAAAGGAAGATTAAAGAATAAATTTAAATGACTTTATCTTGGATAAAATTAATGGGAACCTTTCCCAAAGAATGTGATTTTGTGAATAAAAGAATATGCTGAATTGTAATGAGGTGTTTGTTGTGGTTGTGTAACATTGTTTATCAAATACGTGGGTTATTCAGAAAGGCCGGGTTTATTCCCATTCTGAATAACCGATTCGACGAGATGTCGAAGATGAAGACGGTGGTTGAAGACTGGAAGTCTCCACATCGTTTGGGTGACTACTGATGATCTCGATTGGGCTGTACACCCAAGATGAGGGAAACGGTTGGTGATCATCCAGACGTACTTGGAGATGGATGGATATGCGAGGAAAGTGCCTCCGGTTTCATTCAGACCCAGAACGAACTTGTAAATGGATTGTGTGTCTGACATTGGATTTTATTCTGTGTTGATTGATTTCCATTAAATATACATCTGTTTGGCAGCGGAGAATTTATTCTCTTGCTTAACGCCCTTCTCTGAGACGTACGAGCTCAGAGGTTGTATATCGATCGACATCAGTCGCATGGAATGAATTGCCAGTGTGGCACGCGTAAGAGGCAACTGATCAAGGCTTCTGCTGAAAAGCAAAGTCTTGTGGTTGATGATCAAAGCACGGCCTATGTGGCGTAGCTTTGTGTATAATGTGAATTCGCGAGCCTCAAACCTCGGTATGAGTCAAAAACGGGAGACGGACCGCTGGGAGAACACGACGTTTCTTTCTAGCTAGGGTGGTGTTAGTGACCTACTAGCCCTGACATTTATATACTTTTCACCTGTGTGGTTGTTGGAATGCGAGGCGCCTCGGATATAGGTCCGTAAGGACTGGGAAACGTGTGTTCAGGAATTGCCAATCCTCAAAAGTAAGAGAGGACCGGCCCAGCCGATTCCAAGGATCAAAGTGGGGTGCTGAGACATTTCCAAGAGTGTCTCAAACGGAGAGGAGCTTGCCCCTTGCCTCGACTCATGACGGAAATCCAATTTCCAATACGTGATATTGCGGTTTTAATTGTAGAACTAGTATGGCGACATGATAGATGGTACCCATGCCGCCTATGATAGATATTTATGATTGAATTGTTTTGACAATATACACTTATTATAGTATCAAGTGATTTGTTTTAAACGTACCAAGCATGTTTGGCTATTATAAGGGAAAACCCTATCCTACGGCTTGTGTTGCATTGTGTGATGGGACCTGGGTCTTATAATAGCTTCATTTTTCCAAAGAGCATTGCGCTGTTTTGTTATATGCACTAGTATTCTTGGGAGGAAACCCGTTCCGTGTTATACGACATGGTCCCTTGAATTACTCTCTTTTAAAGTAAAGTTTTAAATAACTGTTTTAGTTCTCACACCAGTCCCATTACTGACCAAGGGTTTATTGTTTTAACCTAAACTCTGGGTGCCCTTATTTTCGACACAGGCAGCTAGTAGTTTTGGTTTTGCAGATTTCTATTCACAGGATCCTGATTTACAGCTGGAACGATGCTCGGAAAGCTCTGTATCCGTGCATTACTTCTAGTTGTGCTTTTGTATTATTTTCCGCTGCGATGTATTTAAATGTAATTTAAATCTTTGATATTTGCTGAATGTAATTTATTCATTTATACTTTGTATATTCTTGTATCTGATGGAATTGTTGTAATAACAATGAAATGTTCTTCCGTTTGCGTTCTATTTTGTCTTGTCCTCAATTCTATCCGTGCTTTCCTTCACGGGGAAGTTTGGGTCGTCTCAGAAGTTCTCACCAAGGGTTCCACTCCTCTATTTCATTTCTGAATCTCTGAACCGTCTGAATTCCTTTTTGATATGCAATCTGTTCCATCTCACTTGTTTTCACGCTGTTCATATCTAAATAAAAATCACACTTTTATTTCACGATATATATAATAACAATCAGATTTTTATTTCGCTACATAAATAAAAATTATATTTTTATATTCTCTATTATATAAATATTCTATTTTCAATCCGCTACCTATATAAAAATCGAAGTTTTACTTTACTATGCATATAAAAATTATATTTTTATATCTCGAAATATATAAAAGTTATATTTTTAACCTTTCTATAATATAAAAATCTCGCCTTTTCTATATTTAAGAATCAAACTTTTCACGTATATGATAAAATCACATTTTTAATATTAAGGTTATTTAAATAAAAACCATATTTCCTCCCGCTACTGTATATATAAAAATCATATTTTTATCTCGCTATCTTATGTATTAAAATCTCATTTTTATATCGCTAACATATAAAAGGAAATTTTATATTTTTATTTCGTTAAAAATCATATCTTTATACCATTAAAAATCATATCTTTATACCGTTAAAAATCATATCTTTATACTGTTAAAAAATCATATTTCTTCACTCGCAAAAAATCATATTTTTAGCATATAAACAAAATTAGATTATTTTCTTAAATAAAAAATAATAATATGAATGGATAAAACTTACATCGTTTAGTAGGAGGGGGGCTTTTTCTTGGACTGCGGAAAAGGGGGGTCCATCATTCGTCGGAGGGTGCTGATGGCGTCGGAGCTGGGTGCTGGTGGGGTAGGATGACTGGAGGGGGGTTTTGCGCACAGGGGCACGAGGTGGTGGTTTACGGCTGTTTTAGGGTTCGAGCGATTTGAATTTGTAGAGAAGAGAGAAGGAGAAGGAGAGGAGGGGTGCAGAGGAAGGAGAGGCGGAGGGGGAGGGGTTTGCCATCGACGGCGGCGCCTGGCGGTTGGTGGCGACGGGAGGGCAATGCGATGTTTTCCCCTTTTTTTCTTTCGATTAGAATGGTCAACGAGGAAGAGGGAGAGGGATAAAAAGGGGGCCAATATATTTTGATTAATTTTGTTTCAAAAAGTTACTTTTTATTTCGACCTCGAAATCAAGCCCACCGACTGTCGTCCACAGCTAATTACCCCATTCCGAACACAATGGAACATGTTTCGTAGGCTGATTCGATCGTTTCGTTCAGTTTCCACAAAAATCAACTTATAACTCTATATATTGAATTTGAACACGCATTTCAATTTACCGGGGTCACATACGAACTCTAAAAATTCCCGAAAAATATTTTCTAGCTTCGTATTGATGATACGGCCCTAACAAAACTAGTTTCGTCAAATTTTGAGACCGTATGAAAAATGGCCATTTTCCAGTCGATTAAAATTAACTAAAATTGGTCAAACGTGTTTTCCGTAGCCACGCTCATGTATTGATTCGAAAAATTACGAAATTTGAAACCTAGCAATAACTTGACATCACGGATCCAACAAAAGTGTTTTTGTCGAAATCCGAGGTCGTTTGCAAAATTTCTATTTTTAAGGGCCAAAATTCCATAGCGACTATTCTGAATTTTCAACTGGACGTAAGTTTTTATCTCCGCTGTGAAATTTTGATTTTTCAGATTCATTGGAAAGATTTTCTCAAGTAGATTCTAATATTTTTGGTTTCACCAAAATCCGGTTTATTTTGCACCCGGTACATTCATTTGAAATTTGAAATCGAATTATCTAACTACCGCACCATTTTCAATTCCTTTTATAATTTAAAATAAATATTTATATTCTAATGACGATCTATATAATTATATACGTTCGAATTCTATTCAACATAAATTTCTCGTCGATATAATTTAAAATAATTCATTTTAAATAATCAAAATTCGCTAAATTCGCCAAAATAAAAATTTTAAATTTGCACAGCATTTCTGGGTTATTACAATCTCCCCCACTTAAAACTTTTCGTCCCCGAAAAGGAACGAAGCCGAGAGTCATTTTACAAATCAACTCAACTTCCCGTATTTTCATTACGGCTTAAGTTCTTCAACTTTTCAGTTTCTAAGAACTTTTCAAATTCTTCAAAAATTTGGCTAACACCCTAAATTTTCGAAAAATTTCGCCATAACCTCCCCTGCACCAGGGACTTCGGGATATTTCAAATAGCCTCCCATGGCCCTTATCAATCCAAAAAGAAAAAGAAACAGCCAAGCGGCTAGCCAATCAACTCATAAAATCATCTAAACCCAAAGAAATACAATAAATATGTACCTATTTGTATTGCAAACAAATTTATTCTTCTGTTCTAGCCTCCTTGCTATGACCTGTTCAATGTAAGTACATGTATATGCATGCATTTGTAATCATTTTTCAATATAGTTCAATATTCAGTTCAATTAGGCCAAATGGTTAAAAATATCAAACAAATAAACAAACAACACACAACCATCAATCAATTAGTGAATTAATGTTTAAAATTCATAATTTTGATACATATGAAGAAAATCATGTTTTTGATGCCAATTCACAACAAATAATCCTATCTAATTTTGGTTCTCACACCAATCCAATGGAAATATATAGATACCTCACTTTCGAAGCTCGAACATAAATGTTGATGATGTTTCGAACCACCATCAGAACATCTCCGGGCTACTAGAGTGTAGTTCTATATCTATCCAGTATATTAAAACTTCGAATATATGTTCATGACGTGTATATGCAAAATCTTTATATACTCGATTGTCCAAATTCAAAATAAATAAATATTCAAATACATATAAAACGATTTAAATTTCAAAACAAAATTGGTTTTCAAATTTAAAAATATACTCTTCACACTCGTTCTAGGATACTACTGATCCCATCTCTAACGAGTCATTCTAATTGGATATTACTAATCCAATATCTGATGAATTCTTTTGTATGGTTCTAATATGTCTTGTTCTCGAGCTCTGTAAACCAAAGCTCTGATACTAAATGTAGTGAACCGTGCTTCCCCATTCTCCGAGAAGAAGAGAAAGGACGAATTACTTTGAGTACAAGACGAATCAGAACACAAACAGAAGAACATTTCATTGTTATTTACAACAATTCCATCAGAATACAAGAATATAAAGAGTATGAATAAATATTATACAACAAAGAATATCAGAGATTACAATAATTTACATAGCAATGGAAAAACGATACAAAACACAACTGAAAGTAATACACGGATACAGAGCTTTCCGAGTATCGTTCTAGCTGTAAATCGGGAACCTGTGAATATAAATCTGCAAAACGAAACTACTAGCTGCCCGTGTCGAAAATAGGGGCACCAGAGTTTAGGTTAAAACAATAAACTCCAGGTCAGTCATGTGACTGGTTTGAGAACTAAAACAGTTATTAAAACTTTACTTTAAAAGAGAGTAATTCAAGGGACCACGCCGTATAACACGGAACGGGTTTTCTCCCAAGAACACTAGTGCATAGTATAAACAACACATTTCTTTTTGGAAAAATGAAGCTATTATAAGACCCAGGTCCCATCACACAATGCAACGCAAGCCGGAGGATAGGATTTTACCTTATAACAGCCAAATAATGCTTGATACGTATAAAACAAAATCATTTGATATTATTATTAGTGCATAAGTGTTTCAAAAAAATTTAAATCATAAATATCAATCATAGATGTCATAGTATCCCATGCTACTATGTCGCCATACTAGGCTCTACAAATAAAACCGAAATATCTCGTATTGGAAATTGAATTTCCATCATGAGTCGAGGCAAGGGGCAAGCTCCTCTTCGCTTCAAGACACTCTAGCAAATGCCTCAGGACTACACACTCTGGGTAACCCTTGGATGCTTCAGGGCCGGTCCACACTTACGTTAGTGGATTAGTATTCCTGAACACACGTTTCCCGTTCCTAACAGACCTAAAATCGAGGCACCTCATTCCAACAACCACATAGGTAGAAATAATATAAATGTCAACCAGTTTAAGCATTGACACCACCCATAGCTAGAAAGAAACGTCGTGTTCTCCCTGCAGTCCTTATCCCGTTTTTGACTCATACCGAGATGTGAGGCTCGCGAATTCACGGTATACACAAAGCTGCGCCACGCAGGCCGTGCTTTGATCATCAACCACAAGACTTTGCTTTTCAATAGAAGCCTTGATCATCTGCCACTTAGGCATGCCACATAGGCAATTCACTCCATGCGAGTGATGTCCATCGATATACAACCTCTGAGCTCGTATGTCTTAGAGAAGGGCGTTAACCAAGAGAATAAATTCTCTGCCGCCAAACAGAGGTATATTTAATAGAGATCAATCAAACAGAATAAAATCCAATGTCAGACACACAGTCCATTTACAAGTTCGTTGTGGGTCTGAACAAAACCGGAGGCACTTTCCTCGCATATCCATCGATCTCCAAGTATGTCTGGACGATCACTTACTGACTCCCTCATCTTGGATGTACAGCCTAATCAAGATCATCAGTAATCACCCAGACGATGTGAAGACTTCCGGTCTTTAACCTCCGTCTTCATCTTCGACATATCGTCTAATCGGTTATTCAGAATGGGTATAACCCGGCCTTTCTGAATGACCCACGTATATAATAAACAAATGTTACACAAACACAACATACGCCTCATTCCAGTTCATCAGTCACTAACCATAAATTAGCAAGAAAAAAATTCCCCAAATATTAACCCCGAAGGCCGAAACCAACATCAGATCAATACCCAGGAAACCATTCTTCTTAGCTAACCTACAGTTAGTTTCAAAATTTCACATTCTTAGGGAAAGGTTCCCATTAATTTTATCAAAGATAAATTCTTTTAAATTTATCCTTTAATCTTCCTTTGGATGTCATTTCAAACCATGTTAAGGTTTTCCAAACTAGTCGGGATTAGCGAACCACACCAAAGTAATTATTTCTTTTATTTCCCAATTCCAACCTATTCATCCCATGAAGGAAAACTGGTAATACTCCATATCTAACACCACGGTGTTAATAGTAAAATTAATTACCATTTAACATTCAAATCTAATTAAAGATTTAATTATCGCTTTGGAGCAAAACTGGTGATACTCCATTCTCGCTCACTTTCCAAATTTGATAATTTAAATTATCAATTCACATTTCAATCTAATTAGAGATTCCTTAAAACACCTTTTACTGGGTTAAAGGACTAATGTCATTTAAAACACAGTTCACGATAAACCCACAAATCAATTCTAGTTCAATTCCAATTAAATATATTAGAAATTTTGGTTATTTAAAACCCATTTCAAATCCAATTTATTTAATTTAAAAATCAATAAATTATTATTCTAGTTAATAACAAGTTCAGTTCAATAAAAAACTATTTTAATTTTTTCAAATATGGAGTTTTCCATCCCAATTTTTTCCAAATCATTTCTTATGATTTTACACTAATTATTGATGTTTTCAATAATTTTATCAAGGCCTGTACAGTCAGTTTTCAATAACTGCACTTACAGCGACCTTTTTTGAAATTGATTTGGACGTATCTCCAAATCCAACCGTTAGATTTCAAATTTCTAATACTCGTTGGAAAGCTCTTTTCGATACGAACCCAAGGTTCTAGTTTTAGGACAATCCGACGGTCGGATCTCCCGCAATAACATTCGAAGTCAATGGTCGAAATTCGCGAACTGCCGCGGCGCGGCGTGTTCTATTCAGGCCATTATATATATATATATATATATATATATATATATATATATATATATATATATATTATCGATTTCCTTTTAAAACGAATTTTGTAAATCGTTTCAAATTTGTTTCAAAAACAATTTCAACTTTCATTTCAAATTAAAATCAAAATTGAATTTCCCATTTTAAATTCTTTTTACATTGCTTTCTTTTTTATTTCAATTCAAATCGATTTCAATTCAATTTCAGTTCATTTTCAATTCGATTTGAATTCATTCCAATTCGAATTCATTTCGATTTCCAATTACATTTCTATTTAATTCAATTTCAATTCGATTACTATTCCATTTGAATTCATTTCAATTCGAATTCATTTTCTTTTCAATTCAAATCAAATTTATTTTCTTTTTAATTCAAATCGAATTCATTTTCTTTTCAATTCAAACTGAATTTATTTTCTTTTCAATTCAAATCGAATTCATTTTCTTTTCAAATCGAATTTATTTTCTTTTCAATTTTAATATCTCTTTTCAATATTCATTATAAAAATGAATATGATCGATATAAATATCGTTCGCGTCAAAATAACGCATCTCTAATCAACACGGCTTTATATTTCCCAATAATTTCGTTATTCTATTGAACAAATGAATATTTATTCTATTCAACACATGAATCTATATTTCTTTCAATACATGACTAATCACAACAAATGAGTACTGTCCACATTTGACTATATTTGTTATTTAATATATCTTATAAAATTTTGATTTCTATCGTTAAATTTCTAATCGAACTCTAACCGTAAATTAGTAAGAGAATGACTCCCTGAATATTAACCCCGAAGGCCAAAACCAACATCAGATCAAATCCAGGAGACCATCCTCTTATCTATTTTCCAGTTAGATCTAATTTTATATATGATAAAGATGTAAATTTTATGGTTAAAATATTTCGTTCAACACATGAATCTATATTTCTTTCAACACATGACTAATCTCAACAAATGAGTACTATTCACATGTGACTATATTTTACAATATTCTTTATTTTCCCGATTGGAACGAGGCCCAATCAATTACAATATAATGTTAGTTATATGGATTCCATACACCACATGTATATAATAGCAACGATAAATAATCAACCATCATCCAAAGTGCACCACCCAACTGCATAAGCATTAAATATAAATAATTAACGCTTACACAGTCTGTCGACCAATCGATCGACATACAATTAAGTAATTGGAATTAGTGTATGCCAAATACCATCCCAACACCCGTGTGGGGTTTCAAACAATCAATCATAGATTTTATTTGTGCAGTTGGGCGATGTGTAAAATTTATCGTCCCAATCAATGTCAGTCAAATCAGTGTATATAAACAAATCGCCCGATTTGTTTATAAGTATATATTTTATATACACGTTAAAAATTATATTTTTAACTATAAAATATTTTCCACTATAAAATATTTTATTTCACATCACACAATCAACTACACATAAAAATCAGACAAACAAGCATACATGCAATCCATGGTCTGTGGACGACGGGTGTCGGGTGCTACTAAACACCGTCTGCATCCTAGTATATATTTTTAACTAGGAATGAAGATTTAAAGTGAAAAGTTCTCACTGAGGGTTCCACTCCTCCATTTCATTTCTGAATCTCTGAACCGTCTGAATTCCTTTTTGATATTCAATCCGTTCCATCTCACTTCTTTTCACGCTGATCGTATATAAATAAAAATCACACTTTTATTTCACTATATATATAATAAAAATCAGATTTTTATTATGCTACATAAATAAAAATTATATTTTTATATTCTCTGTTTTATAAAAATTCTATTTTCAATCCGCTACCTATATAAAAATCGAATTTTTACTTTACTACACATATAAAAATTATATTTTTATATCTCCACATATATAAAAGTTATATTTTTAACCTTTCTATAATATAAAAATCTCGCCTTTTCTATATTTAAGAATCAAACTTTTCACTTATATGATTAAATCACATTTTTAATATTAAGGTTATTTAAATAAAGTTCATATTTCATCCTGCTACTGTATATATAAAAATCTTATTTTTATCTCTCTATCTTATGTATAAAATTTTCATTTTTATATCGCTAACATATAAAAGAAAATTTTACATTTTTATTTCGTTAAAAATCATATTTTTATACCGTTAAAAATCATATTTTTATACCGTTAAAAATCATATCTTTATACCGTTAAAAATCATATTTCTTCACTGTAACAAGCCGAAAATCTGGGCCAGTTTAAAATTTTTATTTTGGCAATTTTAGCGAATTTTGATTATTTAAAATGAATTATTTTAAATAATAACGATGAGAAATTTATTTTGAATATAATTCGAACGTATATATATACGCGTCGTCGTTAGAATATAAATATTTATATATAATTATAAATAGGAATTGAAAATGGCGCGGTAGTACGATAATTCGATTTCAAACTTCAATTGAATGTACCGGGTGCAAAACAATCCGGATTTTAGTGAAACCAAAAATGATAGGATCTAATTGATAATATATTTCCAACGAATCCGAATAATCAAATTTTCATAGCGGGGATCAAAAGATATGTCCAGTTGAAAATTCTGAATAGTCGCTATGGAATTCTGGCCCTTAAAAATGGACATTTTGCAAATGACCTCGGATTTCGACGAAACCAGTTTTGTTGGGTCCGTTATGTCAAGTTATTGCTAGATTCCAAATTTCATAATTTTTCAAATCAATATGTGAGCGTGGCAAAAGAAAACGTGTATGACCAGTTTTAGTGGATTTTAATCGACTGGAAATTGGCCATTTTTCTAACAGTCTCAGAATTTGGTGAAACTAGTTTTGTTAGGACCGTATCGTCAATACGAAGCTAGAAAATATTTTTCTAGAATTTTTCTAGTTAGTATGTGACCCCGGTAATTTGAAATGTACGTTTAAAATTCAATACAATGATTTAAATGTAAATTCACCGGAGACGGATCGAAACGACCAAATCAGCCTACGATACATATCCCATTGTGTTCAGAATGGGGGTAATTAGCTATGGACGGCAGGCAGTGGGCCTCGTTTAGAGGTCGTATGTAAAAGTCAACTTTTGGGGATTAAATAATTAAAAAAATAAAATAAAAATAAAATTAAAACTACCTCCCCTTAAATCCTCCTGGCCCCCCCCCCTTCAAAATTAAATCAGAAGCAAAAAAAAAAAGGGAAAAAAATTCGAAATCGCTCCACCGCCGCCCTTAACCGATCGCGCCTCCTTGGCCTCCGCCGTAGGCACCTGCTCCGACCGACCCTCCTCGCCCCTCGAACCCGTGCACAAAACCCCCTCGCCTCCCATTTGAAAACGATAGCCACGGAGGACCGCACCCCCACAGAAGCCGCCGCCCAAACCCTAACCCTACCACCAGATCCGACGCCCCAAGCCCTGAAGCACCTCGTCAGCGAAGCTCCCCGCCTCCGCTATCGAGCGACGCTCCGGTGAAGCTGCTGCCACTACCGCAGACTACGGCGCCTCCATTGGTGGTGCTGGATCCGCTCCGGTAGCCCAGAATGGCCAGTGACGGAAAAAAAGGGTGATTTCCAGTTTTTTTTTTTTTATTATTTGTTTTTGATTTAGAAAATAACACAGTATATAAAATGCAGTTTTAAAAGGAAATAACCTTGTTTTAAAAAAAAAATTATATAAAAAGCCTTATTAAAGTCTAATCTTTGAGATGTAAAAGAAAGTGTAAAAATCCTTGTTTTTAAAATATAATTGGAATTGTTTTAAAATATAGACAAGGAATTGTTGAAGAAAATATATATAGCAAAATTGTTGAAAATATAAAATATCACTGTTTTGAAAATATATAATAACGTTACAAGAAAAAAAATTCGATTTTTATATATTGAATA
This sequence comes from Allium sativum, assembly GCA_030737875.1. Taxonomy (NCBI): domain Eukaryota; kingdom Viridiplantae; phylum Streptophyta; class Magnoliopsida; order Asparagales; family Amaryllidaceae; genus Allium; species Allium sativum. Next base: position 127,933,662 of record CM060910.1, read on the forward strand.
GCATAGAAAAAATTCGATTTTTATATATTGAATAGCATAGTAAAAATTCGATTTTTATATATTGAATAGCATAGTAAAAATTCGATTTTTATATATTGAATAGCATAGAAAAAATTCGATTTTTATATATTGAATAGCATAGTAAAAATTCGATTTTTATATATTGAATAGCATAGTAAAAATTCGATTTTTATATATTGAATAGCATAGAAAAAAATTCGATTTTTATATATTGAATAGCATAGAAAAAATTCGATTTTTATATATTGAATAGCATAGTAAAAATTCGATTTTTATATATTGAATAGCATAGAAAAAAATTCGATTTTTATATATTGAATAGCATAGTAAAAATTCGATTTTTATATATTGAATAGCATAGAAAAAAATTCGATTTTTATATATTGAATAGCATAGTAAAAAATTCGATTTTTATATATTGAATAGCATAGAAAAAATTCGATTTTTATATATTGAATAGCATAGTAAAAATTTGATTTTTATATATTGAATAGCATAGTAAAAATTCGATTTTTATATATTGAATAGCAGAGTAAAAATGTGATTTTTATATATATAGTGGCTACGGGCAACGAAAGCAACAAAGAGCGTGAATGACGAAGATTTCCATAAATGAAGTGCCGTGGAGTATTGGATAGCTTTCGGTGAGAATTTCTCACCTTTCAATTTCATTTTCTAGTTATATATATATATATACTATGATGCAGACGGTGCTTAGTAGTACCCGACACAATCGTCCACATACCATGGACTTGTTTGTTTGGTTGCATAAAATTAGTTAGATTATTTGATTGAAATTGAATTGTTTGGTGAAATGAGTGGATTTGATTGATGTGTGAATGGCGTGGGCCTTCACTAGACCGGGGATAAGGCTAGGCCTCGTCCCGTTTCTAGTATCGTGCCGTTATGCCGCCGAAATTTTCTAAAATATGTTAGAAAAATAAAAATATCATTTTATTTAAAGAATGAACTGAATAGAAATTCATATGTTGGAATAAAATGTTTTATCATTAAAAATATAATTTTTAACGTGAATGTGAATAAATAAATATTCATTTACAAACCAGAGGGTTTGTTTATGTACACCTATTTGAAGGACATTGATTGGGTCGATAAATTTTACACATCGCCCAACTGCACGAATAAAATATTTATTTGATTGTTTGAAACCCCACATGGGTGTTGGGATGAAATATGAAGTTCACTCATCCTGATTGATTAAATATGTCGATCGATTGATTGACAGGCTGTATAAGCGTTAGATATCTATATTTGATGCTTATACGGTGTAGTGCACTTTGGTTGATGGTTAATTATTTTTCAATGCTATTATATACATGTGTTGTATGAAAATCCATATAATTAATTTTATATGGTGATTGATTGGGCCTCATTCCAATTTAGAAAATAAAGAATATTATAATATAAAAGTTCATGTGTTGACTGTACTCATTCGTTGAGATTAGTCATGCATTGAACGAAATATTTTAATAATAAAATTTGCATCTTTATCAATATAAAATAAAAGTTCATGTGTTGACTGTACTCATTCGTTGAGATTAGTCAAGTGTTGAACGAAATAATTTAACAAAAATTGTCACACGTGGACAGTACTCATTCGTTGAGATTAGTCGTGTGTTGACAAAAATAAATATTCATTTGTTGAATAGAATATTTGAAAATAGAAATATATGAAGCCGTGTTGGTTAGATTGACGCCATTTTGACGTGAACGATATTTATATCGATTTTAATTCATTTTAAAATGCATATTGAAAAGTGATTTCGAAAACGCATATTTTGAAATGAAATCGAAATGAATTGAATTGAAAACGATTTCGAAATTAATTGAATTGAAAACGATTTCGAAATGAATTGAATTGAAAACGATTTCGAAATGAATTGAATTGAAAACGATTTCGAAATGAATTGAATTGAAAACGATTTCGAAATGAATTGAATTGAAAATGAATTCAAATTGAATTGAAAGTGAATTGAAATGAATTCAAATTGAATTGAAATTTGAATTGAATAGAAATGAATTTTAAAACGAATTTATAAAGAAGAATTCAATTTTGATTTGAATTGAAAAGAAAGTTGAAATTGCTTTTGAAACGATTTTAAAACTATTTATATAATTCGTTTTAAATAGAAATCGACGAAATATATATTATATATATATATATATATATATATAATATAATGGCCTGAATAGAACGTGCCGCGCCGCGGCAGTTCGTGAATTTCGACCATTTATTTCAAACGGACATTACGGGAGATCCGACCGTCGGATTCTCCTAAAACCGGAACCGTTGGGTTCGTATCGAAAAGAGCTTTCTAACGAATGTGATAAATTTGAAATCTAACGGTTGGATTTGGAGATACATCCAAATCAAATTCGAAAAAGGTCGTTGTAGGTGCAGTTCGATGGCCGTTGTTGGAAATCGACTGTACGGGCCTTGATAAAATTATTAAAAATAGTAATAATTTGTGTAAAATCATAAGAAATGATTAGGGAAGAAATGGGATGAAAAACTCCATATTTGAAAAGATAAAAATAGATTTTTATCGAAATGAACTAGTTTTGAACTAGAATTACAATTCTATTTATGTTTAAATAAATAAATTGAATTTGAAATGGTTTTGAAAATAATCAGAATTTCCAATGATTGCATTGGAATGGATTTGAATCGAAATTGTCTTCGGAATATTTCGATGTTGGAATTCGTGATTATACAGATGTTGTTATGGAAATTTGAAAGATATATATTTATATCGTTATTTCCGATACGACATTTGTTAGTCGTAGAATTGGATATTGAATATAAGCCGATATATTTTCTATTCAGAGCCTTGTATTGAATATCCAATGTGATTTGGGTTTGTCGTGAATGGTGTCTTCACTAACACTGTTCTTGAAACCAGTTGAGAAAACATTAAATCTTTTTATTTAGATTTAATGAAGTGTACCAATTAAATAATATTTAATTGAAATTGAATTGATATTGATTTTTGGGTTTATCGTGAACAGTGTTTTAAATAACACTTGTTCTTTAACCCGATAATTAATGGAATGTGATTTTGGGTTTATCGTGAACCGTGTTTTAAATGACACAGATTCTTTAACCCAGTCGAAGATTAAAACTAAGTGAAGTTTTAATGAATCTTTAATTAGATTGAAATGATCGAAAATGGAGTATCACCAGTTTTGCTCCAGCCGATAGTTAAATCTTTAATTAGATTTGAACGTGAAATGGTAATTGAATTTACCGATAACAGTGTGGTGTTAGATATGAAGTATTACCAGTTTTACTTCATGGGATGAATAGGTTGGGATTGGGAAATTAAAACAAATGATTACTTCGGTAAGGTTCGTTAATCCCGACTAGTTTGAGTTGAGATTCAAAAATAGAATAAAGAATAAATTCAAGGAATTTATCTTGGATTAAATTAATGGGAACCTTTCCCTATGAATGTGAAATTTAGAAACTAAATGTCGGTTAGCCAAGCAGAATGGTTTTCTGAATATTGATCTGATGTTGGTTTCGGCCTTCGGGGTTAATATTTGGGGAATTATTCTCTTGATTAATTTACGGTTAGTGACTAATGAATTGGAATGAGGCGTATGTTGTGTTTGTGTAACACTTATTTAAAATATACGCGAGTTATTCGGGAAGACCGGGTTTATCCCATTCTGAATAACTGATACGACGATAAGTCGAAGATGAAGACGATGGTCGAAGACCGGAAGTCTTCACGTCGTTTGGATAATTACTGATGATCTTGATTGGGCTGTACACCCAAGAAGATGGAAACAGTTAGTGATCGTTCAGACGTGCTTGGAGATCGATGGATATGCGGGGTACTAGGTGCCTCCGGTTTCGTTCAGACCCAGAACGGACTTGTAAATGGACTGTGTGTCTGACATTGGATTTTAGTCCGTTTGATTGATCTCTATTAAATATATATCTGTTTGGCGGCGGAGAATTTATTCTCTTGCTTAACGCCCTTCTCTGAGACGTATGAGCTCAGGGGTTATATATTGATGGATATCAGACTCATGGAGTGAATTGCCTGTGTGGCTTGCCTAAGTCGCAATTGATCGAGGCTTCTGTTAAAAAGCAAAGTCTTGTGGTGATGATCAAAGCACGGCCTTTGTGGCGTAGCTTTGTGTAACGTTTACTTCGCGAGTTTCACACCCGGTATGAACCAAAAACGGGAGACGGACCTCAGGGAGGGCATGCGTTTCTTTCTAGATAGAAGTGGCGTCAGTGGTTTTACACGCCCTGACGAGTTTGACTTATGTGGTTGTTGCTGTTGCGAGGCGCCTCGGTTTGATCGGACGATCTAGGTCCGATGGAGTCATTCGTTGGCTCATTTACGCCCCATAGGGCGGGGGAACGCATGTTAAGGGTTTAAGTTTAATCCACATCGGTGGACCGGCCCTCTCGCTCCAAGGGCCCACCTGAGTCTGGGTCCTGAGGCTCGGGCTAGACAGTCTCGAATCGGTTGAGGACTATCTTTTGCCTCGGTTCATAGATGGAAACCCAATTTCAAAATACGTGACTTTGCGATTTTGATTGTATAACCTACATATGGCGACATAGTGGTATGGGGCACTCATGCCGCCTTTGACTGATACTTATGATTCGAAGTTGTTTTATACACTATGCACTTATAATAGTATCAAACGATTTGTTTTAACCGTATCAAGCATTCTTTAGCTGTTATAAGGGAGAACCCTATCCTCGGCTGCGTTGCATTGTGTGATGGGACCTGGGTCTTATAACAGCTTCATTTTTCTTTATTTAGCATTGCGCTGTTTGTTTTATGCACTGGTATTCTTGGGAGGAAACCCGTTCCGTGTTATACGGCGTGGTCCCTTGATTTACCTATCTTTAAAATAAAGATTAACTGTTTTAGTTCTCACACCAGTCACATGACTGACCTGGAGTTTATTGTTTTAACCTAAACTCTGGGTGCCCTTATTTTGACACGGGCAGCTAGTAGTTTTGGTTTTTGCAGATTTATATTCACAGGATCCTGGTTTACAGCTGGAACGATATCCGGAAAGCTTTGTATCCGTATATCTCTTCTAGTTGTGTAATGTATTATTTTCCGCTGCGATGTATTTAAATGTAATTTAAATCTCTGATATTTCTGTGTAATATTTATTCATTTATACTCTGTATATTCTTGTAATCCGATGCATTGTTGTAATATACAATGAAATGTTCTTCTATATGTGTTCTGTTGTGGCTTGTTCTCAAACTATCCGTCACTTTCCTTTACAGGGAAGTTACGGGTTTTCACAGTTGGTATCAGAGCTTTGGTTTACAGAGCTCGAGAACAAGGCACATTAGAACCATACGAAAGGATTCATCAGATATTGGACTAGTAATATCCAATTAGAATGACTCGTTAGAGATGGGATCAGTAGTATCCTAGAACGGGTGTGAAGAGTATATTTTTCAAATGAAAACAATTTTGTTTTGAAAATTTAAATCAACTATTCGTATTTGATTATTTGTTTATATTGATTCTGGACAATTCAGTATATAAAGAATTTGCATATACGCCTTGCAAACGTATATTCAAAATTTTAATATATTGGAAAGATATAGAATCACACTCTAGTCGCACGGACCTTATTCTGATGATTGACGCATCATCATTAGTAATTATTTTCGTGTTTCGAAGGTGTGATATCTATATATTTCCATTAGACTGGTGTGAGAACCAAAACTTATATAGTTAGAATACATTGTTGTGAATTGGCATCAAAAACATGATTTTCTTTATATGTAGTAAAATTATCAATTTGAAACGTTAAAGTCACTAATTGATTGATGGTTGTGTTGTTTGTTTATTTGTTTGATAATTTTGAACCATTATGCCTAATTGAATCAAATATTGAATTGTATTGAAAATTGGTCGCATTTTCTTGCATATACATGTACTTACATTGAACAGGTCATAGCAAGGAGGCTAGAGCCAGAGAATAAAATTTGTTTGCCCGACAAATAGGTACATGTTTACTACATAATTTACTGTTTTGTTTGGGTGATGATGATTTTATGAGCCTATTGGCTAGCCGCTTGGCTTTTTCTTTTTCTTTTTGAGATTAGAAGGACCGGGGAAGCTATTTGAAATTCCCAGATGCTCCCGGTGCAGGGGAGGTTATAGCGAAATTTTTCGAAAATTTAGGGTGTTAGCCAAATTTTTGAAAATTTGAAAATTCTCAGAAATTGAAAAGTTGGAGAATGCAAGCCAGATCGAACGTAGTATTGATTAATCAAACCACTTTCGACTTTGTTCCTTTTCGTGGACGAAAAGTTTTAAGTGGGGGAGATTGTAACAACCCGAAAATCTGGGCCAGTTTAAAATTTTTATTTTGGCAATTTTAGCGAATTTTGATTATTTAAAATGAATTATTTTAAATAATAACGACGAGAAATTTATTTTGAATATAATTCGAACGTATATATATACGCGTCGTCGTTAGAATATAAATATTTATATATAATTATAAATAGGAATTGAAAATGGCGCGGTAGTTCGATAATTCGATTTCAAACTTCAATTGAATGTACCGGGTGCAAAACAATCCGGATTTTAGTGAAACCAGAAATGATAGGATCTAATTGATAATATCTTTCCAACGAATCCGAATAATCAAATTTTCATAGCGGGGATCAAAAGATATGTCCAGTTGAAAATTCTGAATAGTCGCTATGGAATTCAGGCCCTTAAAAATGGACATTTTGCAAATGACCTCGGAATTCGACGAAACCAGTTTTGTTGGGTCCGTGATGTCAAGTTATTGCTAGATTCCAAATTTCATAATTTTTCAAATCAATATGTGAGCGTGGCAAAAGAAAACGTGTTTGACCAGTTTAAGTGGATTTTAATCGACTGGAAATTGGCCATTTTTCTAACAGTCTCAGAATTCGGCGAAACTAGTTTTGTTAGGACCGTATCGTCAATACGAAGCTAGAAAATATTTTTCTAGAATTTTTCTAGTTAGTATGTGACCCCGGTAATTTGAAATGTACGTTTAAAATTCATTATAATGATTTAAATGTAAATTCAGCGGAGACGGATCGAAACGACCAAATCAGCCTACGAAACATATCCCATTGTGTTCGGAATGGGGGTAATTAGCTATGGACGGCAGGCAGTGGGCCTCGTTTAGAGGTCGTATGTAAAAGTCAACTTTTGGGGATTAAATAATTAAAAAAATAAAATAAAATAAAAATAAAAATAAAACTACCTCCCCTTAAATCCTCCTGGCCCCCTCCCCTTCGAAATTAAATCAGAAGCAAAAAAAAAAAAAAAACAAAAAAGGGGAAAAAATTCGAAATCGCTCCACCGCCGCCCTTAACCGATCACGCCTCCTTGGCCGCCGCCGTAGGCGCCTGCTCCGACCGACCCTGCCCCTCCTCGCCCCTCGAACCCGTGCACAAAACCCCCTCGCCTCCCATTTGAAAATGATAGCCACGGAGGACCGCACCCCCACAGAAGCCGCCGCCCAAACCCTAACCCTACCACCAGATCCGACGCCCCATGCCCTGAAGCACCTCGTCAGCGAAGCTCCCCGCCTCCGCTATCGAGCGACGCTCCGGTGAAGCTGCTGCCACTACCGCAGACTACGGCGCCTCCATTGGTGGTGCTGGATCCGCTCCGGTAGCCCAGAATGGCCAGTGACGGAAAAAAAGGGTGATTTCCAGTTTTTTTTTTTTTTTTTTTTTTTGATTTAGAAAATAACACAGTATTTAAAATGCAGTTTTAAAAGGAAATAACCTTGTTTTAAAAAAATATATATATAAAAAGCCTTGTTAAAGTCTGATCTTTGAGATGTAAAAGAAAGTGTAAAAATCCTTGTTTTTAAAATATAATTGGAATTGTTTTAAAATATAGACAAGGAATTGTTGTAGAAAATATATATAGCAAAATTGTTGAAAATATAAAATATCACTGTTTAGAAAATATATAATAACGTTACAAGAAAAAAAATTCGATTTTTATATATTGAATAGCATAGAAAAAATTCGATTTTTATATATTGAATAGCATAGTAAAAATTCGATTTTTATATATTGAATAGCATAGTAAAAATTCGATTTTTATATATTGAATAGCATAGAAAAAAATTCGATTTTTATATATTGAATATCATAGAAAAAATTCGATTTTTATATATTGAATAGCATAGTAAAAATTCGATTTTTATATATTGAATAGCATAGAAAAAAATTCGATTTTTATATATTGAATAGCATAGTAAAAATTCGATTTTTATATATTGAATAGCATAGAAAAAAATTCGATTTTTATATATTGAATAGCATAGAAAAAATTCGATTTTTATATATTGAATAGCATAGTAAAAATTCGATTTTTATATATTGAATAGCATAGTAAAAATTTGATTTTTATATATTGAATAGCAGAGTAAAAATGTGATTTTTATATATATAGTGGCTACGGGCAACGAAAGCAACAAAGAGCGTGAATGACGAAGATTTCCATAAATGAAGTGCCGTGGAGTATTGGATAGCTTTCGGTGAGAATTTCTCACCTTTCAATTTCATTTTCTAGTTATATATATATATACTAGGATGCAGACGGTGCTTAGTAGCACCCGACACAATCGTCCACAGACCATGGACTTGTTTGTTTGGTTGCATAAAATTAGTTAGATTATTTGATTGAAATTGAATTGTTTGGTGAAATGAGTTGATTTGATTGATGTGTGAATGGCGTGGGCCTTCACTAGACCGGGGATAAGGCTAGGCCTCGTCCCGTTTCTAGTATCGTGCCGTTATGCCGCCGAAATTTTCTAAAATATGTTAGAAAAATAAAAATATCATTTTATTTAAAGAATGAACTGAATAGAAATTCATATGTTGGAATAAAATGTTTTATCATTAAAAATATAATTTTTAACGTGAATGTGAATAAATAAATATTCACTTACAAACCAGAGGGTTTGTTTATGTACACCTATTTGAAGGACATTGATTGGGTCGATAAATTTTACACATCGCCCAACTGCACGAATAAAATATTTATTTGATTGTTTGAAACCCCACACGGGTGTTGGGATGAAATATGAAGTTCACTCATCCTAATTGATTAAATATGTCGATCGATTGATTGACAGGCTGTATAAGCGTTAGATATCTATATTTGATGCTTATACAGTGTAGTGCACTTTGGTTGATGGTTGATTATTTTTCAATGCTATTATATACATGTGTTGTATGAAAATCCATATAATTAATTTTATATGGTGATTGATTGGGCCTCATTCCAATTTAGAAAATAAAGAATATTATAATATAAAAGTTCATGTGTTGACTGTACTCATTCGTTGAGATTAGTCATGCGTTGAACGAAATATTTTAATAATAAAATTTGCATCTTTATCAATATAAAATAAAAGTTCATGTGTTGACTGTACTCATTCGTTGAGATTAGTCATGTGTTGAACGAAATAATTTAACAAAAATTGTCACACGTGGACAGTACTCATTCGTTGAGATTAGTCGTGTGTTGACAATAATAAATATTCATTTGTTGAATAGAATATTTGAAAATAGAAATATATGAAGTCGTGTTGGTTAGATTGACGCCATTTTGACGTGAACGATATTTATATCGATTTTAATTCATTTTAAAATGCATATTGAAAAGTGATTTCGAAAACGCATATTTTCAAATGAAATCGAAATGAATTGAATTGAAAACGATTTCGAAATGAATTGAATTGAAAACGATTTCGAAATGAATTGAATTGAAAACGATTTCGAAATAAATTGAATTGAAAACGATTACGAAATGAATTGAATTGAAAACGATTTCGAAATGAATTGAATTGAAAACGATTTCGAAATGAATTGAATTGAAAACGAATTCAAATTGAATTGAAAGTGAATTGAAATGAATTCAAATTGAATTGAAATTTGAATTGAATAGAAATGAATTTTAAAACGAATTTATAAAGAAGAATTCAATTTTGATTTGAATTGAAAAGAAAGTTGAAATTGCTTTTGAAACGATTTTAAAACTATTTATATAATTCGTTTTACATAGAAATCGACGAAATATATATTATATATATATTATATATATAATATAATGGCCTGAATAGAACGCGCCGCGCCGCGGCAGTTCGTGAATTTCGACCATTTATTTCAAACGGACATTACGGGAGATCCGACCGTCGGATTCTCCTAAAACCGGAACCGTTGGGTTTGTATCGAAAAGTGCTTTCTAACGAATGTGATAAATTTGAAATCTAACGGTTGGATTTGGAGATACGTCCAAATCAAATTCGAAAAAGGTCGCTGTAAGTGCAGTTCGATGGCCGCTGTTGGAAATCGACTGTACGGGCCTTGATAAAATTATTAAAAATAGTAATAATTTGTGTAAAATCATAAGAAATGATTAGGGAAGAATTGGGATGAAAAACTCCATATTTGAAAAGATAAAAATAGATTTTTATCGAAATGAACTAGTTTTGAACTAGAATTACAATTCTATTTATTTTTAAATAAATAAATTGAATTTGAAATGGTTTTGAAAATAATCAGAATTTCCAATGATTGCATTGGAATGGATTTGAATCAAAATTGTCTTTGGAATATTTCGATGTTGGAATTCGTGATTATACAGATGTTGTTATGGAAATTTGAAAGATATATATTTATATCGTTATTTCCGATACGACATTTGTTAGTCGTAGAATTGGATATTGAATATAAGCCGATATATTTTCTATTCAGAGCCTTGTATTGAATATCAAATGTGATTTGGGTTTGTCGTGAATGGTGTCTTCACTAACACTGTTCTTGAACCCAGTTGAGAAAACATTAAATCTTTTTATTTAGATTTAATGAAGTGTACCAATTAAATAATATTTAATTGAAATTGAATTGATATTGATTTTTGGGTTTATCGTGAACAGTGTTTTAAATAACACTTGTTCTTTAACCCGATAATTAATGGAATGTGATTTTGGGTTTATCGTGAACCGTGTTTTAAATGACACTGATTCTTTAACCCAGTCGAAGATTAAAACTAAGTGAAGTTTTAATGAATCTTTAATTAGATTGAAATGATCGAAGATGGAGTATCACCAGTTTTGCTCCAGGCGGTAGTTAAATCTTTAATTAGATTTGAACGTGAAATGGTAATTGAATTTACTGATAACACTGTGGTGTTAGATATGAAGTATTACCAGTTTTACTTCATGGGATGAATAGGTTGGGATTGGGAAATTAAAACAAATGATTACTTCGGTAAGGTTCGTTAATCCCGACTAGTTTGAATTGAGATTCAAAAATAGAATAAAGAATAAATTCAAGGAATTTATCTTGGATTAAATTAATGGGAACCTTTCCCTATGAATGTGAAATTTAGAAACTAAATGTCGGTTAGCCAAGCAGAATGGTTTTCTGAATATTGATCTGATGTTGGTTTCGGCCTTCGGGGTTAATATTTAGGGAATTATTCTCTTGATTAATTTACGGTTAGTGACTAATGAATTGGAATGAGGCGTATGTTGTGTTTGTGTAACACTTATTCAAAATGTACGCGAGTTATTCGGGAAGATCGGGTTTATCCCATTCTGAATAACTGATACGACGATAAGTCGAAGATGAAGACGATGGTCGAAGACCGGAAGTCTTCACGTCGTTTGGATAATTACTGATGATCTTGATTGGGCTGTACACCCAAGAAGATGGAAACAGTTAGTGATTGTCCAGACGTGCTTGGAGATCGATGGATATGCGGGGTACTAGGTGCCTCCGGTTTCGTTCAGACCCAGAACGGACTTGTAAATTGACTGTGTGTCTGACATTGGATTTTAGTCCGTGTGATTGATCTCTATTAAATATATATCTGTTTGGCGGCAGAGAATTTATTCTCTTGCTTAACGCCCTTCTCTGAGACGTACGAGCTCAGGGGTTATATATTGATGGATATCAAACGCATGGAGTGAATTGCCTGTGTGGCATGCCTAAGTGGCAATTGATCGAGGCTTCTCTTGAAAAGCAAAGTCTTGTGGTGATGATCAAAGCACGGCCTTTGTGGCATAGCTTTGTGTAACATTTACTTCGCGAGTTTCACACCCGGTATGAACCAAAAACGGGAGACGGACCTCAGGGAGGGCATGCGTTTCTTTCTAGCTAGAAGTGGCGTCACTGGTTTTACACGCCCTAACGAGTTTGACTTATGTGGTTGTTGCTGTTGCGAGGCGCCTCGGTTTGATCGGACGATCCGGGTCCGATGGAGTCATTCGTTGGCTCATTTACGCCCCATAGGGCGGGGGAACGCATGTTCAGGGTTTAAGTTTAATCCACATCGGTGGACCGGCCATGTCGCACCAAGGGCCCACCTGAGTCTGGGTCCTGAGGCTCGGGCTAGACAGTCTCGAATCAGTTGAGGACTATCTTTTGCCTCGGTTCATAGATGGAAACCCAATTTCCAAATACGTGACTTTGCGATTTTGATTGTATAACCTATATATGGCGACATAGTGGTATGGGGCACTCATGCCGCCTATGATTGATACTTATGATTCGAAGTTGTTTTATACACTATGCACTTATAATAGTATCAAACGATTTGTTTTAACCGTATCAAGCATTCTTTAGCTGTTATAAGGGAAAACCCTATCCTCGGCTGCGTTGCATTGTGTGATGGGACCTGGGTCTTATAACAGCTTCATTTTTCTTTATTTAGCATTGCGCTGTTGGTTTTATGCACTGGTATTCTTGGGAGGAAACCCGTTCCGTGTTATACGGCATGGTCCCTTGATTTACCTATCTTTAAAATAAAGATTAACTATTTTAGTTCTCACACCAGTCACATGACTGACCTGGAGTCTATTGTTTTAACCTAAACTCCGGGTGCCCTTATTTTGACACGGGCAGCTAGTAGTTTTGATTTTTGCAGATTTATATTCACAGGATCCTGGTTTACAGCTGGAACGATATCCGGAAAGCTTTGTATCCGTATATCTCTTCTAGTTGTGTATTGTATTATTTTCCACTGCGATGTATTTAAATGTAATTTAAATCTCTGATATTTCTGTGTAATATTTATTCATTTATACTCTGTATATTCTTGTAATCCGATGCATTGTTGTAATATACAATGAAATGTTCTTCTATATGTGTTCTGTTGTGGCTTGTTCTCAAACTATCCGACACATTCCTTTACGGGGAAGTTACGGGTTTTCACATTCACTCGCTAAAAATCATATTTTTAGCATATAAACACAATCATACTCTTTTCTTAAATAAAAAAATAATATCAATGGATAAAACGTACATCATTCAGTAGGAGGGGGGCTTTTTCTTGGATTGCTGAAAAGGGGGGTCCATTGTTCGTCGGAAGGTGCTGATGGCATCGGCGCCGGGTGCTGGTGGAGGAGGATGGCTGGAGGGGGTTTTTGCGCGCAGGGCCACGAGGTGGTGGTTTACGGTTGTTATAGGGTTCAGGAGATTTGGATTTGGAGAGAAGAGAGAGGGAGAAGGAAAGGAGGAGTGCAGAGGAAGGAGAGGCGGAGGGAGAGGGGGTTTGCCATCGACGGCGGCGCCTGGTGGTTGGTGGCGACGGGAGGGCAGCACGATGTTTTCCTTTTTTTTCTTCTTTTGATTAGAATGGTCAGTGAGGAGGAGGGAGAGGGATAAAAAGGGGGCCAATATATTTTAATTAATTTTATTTATTTTTATTTCAAAAAGTTACTTTTTATTTCGACTTCGAAATCAAGCCCACCGACTGTCGTCCATAGCTAATTACCCCCAATCCGAACACAATGAAACATATTTCAAAGGCTGATCTGATCGTTTTAATCAGTTTTCGCCAAAATCAAATATAACTCTATATATTGAATTTGAACGCGCATTTCAATTTACCGGGGTCACATACGAACTCTAAAAATTCCGAAAAAATATTTTTTAGCTTCTTACTGACGATACGGTCCTAACAAAACTAGTTTCGTCAAATTCATAGACCAGTTGAAAAATGGCCATTTTCCAGTCGATTAAAATCAACTTAAACTGGTCAAACGCGTTTTCCTTCGCCACACTCACATATTGATTCGAAAAATTACGAAATTTGATACCTAGCAATAACTTGACATCACGGATCCAACAAAAGTGGTTTCGTCAAAATCTGAGGTCGTTTGCAAAATCTCCATTTTTAAGGGCTAGAATTCCATAGCGACTATTCTGAATTTTCAACTGGACGTAACTTTTTATCCTCACTATGAAATTTTGATTTTTCGGATTCGTTAGAAAGATATTCTCAACTAGATTCTAATATTTTTTATTTCACTAAAATACGGTTTATTTTGCACCCTGTACATTCATTTGAAATTTGAAATCGAATTATCGAACTACCGCGCCATTTTCAATTCCTTTTACAATTTAAAATAAATATTTATATTCTAACGACAATCTATATAAATATATATGTTCGAATTCTATTCAAAATAAATTTCTCATCGATATTATTTAAAATAATTTATTTTAAATAATCAAAATTCGCTAAATTCGCCAAAATAAAAATTCTAAATTGGCTCGGAATTTCCGGGTTATTACAAGGCATTCTTTTATAGGTGCAGAGAGTGTTTTAGAGCCATTAGATCATCATAGAATCAATCAAGGCTATCTAGACAAGATAGAGTTATCCTAGTGACTGAGCAATAGGTCAGGAATGACTCAGCATTTGTATAAATAACTTTCTACTTTAATGTTAATGTACCAAATGTACATCTTTTCTTTTTTATTATTTATTGTCAATCAACCGAACATAAATACCTACTTAATATATATTTTTTCCCTTTACTTTATACATTAACTACCCATATATAAATATTTATTTATACATGAATAAATTTTTCTTTTCACTACATGCATCCATATATTTTTATTAAATTTTTCACAAAAGCCAATCAGAGAAGGCCGCATAAAAAACAATCATTGACAACCAAAAAGTGCGCCACGTACGCCACATGATGTGTACACGTCATATATATATATATATATGCATATATATATATATATATATATATATTACGTATATATATATATATATATATATTCTTTTTTTATCTATCTTCCCAATTCCCCATTTTCACACTAAACCAGTTTTTGAACTGCATTCACACTAAGCCACTTTTAAGCCATTCCCCTAAAACAAAAATATGGCATTGGCGGGGATCGATCTCTGTACCTCTTGTACGCAAGTCACATGTTCTAACCAAATGAGCTACTAAGTCTTTTGCTTATAAACCTTCGAACAATGATAAACATTATTCTTTTCTCATTCCTATTTTTCATGTTTTGCTGCAGCATTTAATTTAAGGATATCCTTTTCATACGGAGTCCAATTTACGCAAACTCGGACTCTATCTCAAGTAGAATTCCGAGAAGAACGCAATGGCATAACCCATTTCGCCTAATTAATTATACCTTGATTTTTTATTTTTATGTTCACTGAAAATACATGGTGTTACAATGACGATGTGGCATTCAAAGTAAATGAATGAGTAATGTGTTGGAAAATATGTTCTGACCTCCAGCCCCATCAATTGGGAAATGACAGAAATCGGTTAGGCAACAATGCTAAGCGGGCCGCACCCAAGTAGGGTATATTGTCACCATCTAAAGAATATTCATATTTGTTACATCTTTCAGTTCTGTATCTCCCGGGAATGGTTATGTTGGTTTACCAACTGTAAAGTGATTGTATTACTACAACAAAATAGTCCTTCTACAACGGGCAAAAACCGTTGTTATATGCTTTTCACAATGGGCAAAAGCCCGTCCTATAGGTCCTTACTAAATTACAACAGTCAGTGACTGTTGTAAAAGACCATTGCTTTCACGTGCAATGACTCTATGACAACGGCCACAAACCCATTGTAATAGCTAATAAATTACAAGCGGCTTCTGCCCGTTGTAATACATTATATTACAACAGGCATAGACAATTGTAAAAAGTCTGTTTCATTTTTTTATATAAAAAAATCTAATATAAAAATATTGCATAAATTAAAATATTGAACTCAAAATTTCTTATTTTAATATAAATATGTTATTACACTCTTGAACAATACATAGTTTTATTTCTTTCTATTACACAATTACTATACAAAATATGAAAATACTCATTTGTACAAATATTATTTCACTACATACACTTTGTTACACTCACTCACACCCTCTCATGCTCAATATCTTCGCCTTCGGTGATTGATCCAAAATGTGTATTAAATGAACTGCATGAAGAAGAACAAACAAGTTAAAAAATGCATATAAGTCAGTTTAAGAAAAAAACTGTCAAAGCAAAAACCACTTGAAGCATTTTAATGCCGAATAGAATTTTAATTGGACATGGACCAAAAAATGTCAACAACATCCTGCATCATAATGAGAATCTGATTGCAGTTAAATATGGTTATTTTCTTCCATTAAGGCCAACGAACTTAAAAATATACAGAAAATGCTACCAAAATGTTTCATTTATTTTATTACATGCCATGTGTATATCCATAAAATATAATATATTGAGAAATTTAAAATTTTAAGCATGCATATTTTAGAGTAGTATCAGTATGGAGTACCTCTAAACTCTAATCTATTAAATGCTCTGTACATTATAATTATTATTACCGTACTTCATACACACAAGATGAACTCAAAAACATCTCATGCTCAACAAACCTAGAAATAATGGAGGAGTTAGAAAAAAACATACACAGCAAACCTTATAAAGTAAGATATAACACAAAACTAAGTTGATATTGGACCATTTCAAAGATTATATTCTTTCTTTGTTGCTGCTGTAGAGATATCTTCAAACTGTGGAACATTAGTCATGAAAGGAGACCGAAATGCATAAACCAATGCCTATGTAGTTTACAATTCCAAATTTAGTCTTGTTGTCACTTCGTATGAAATATTGTAAACAGAAATTTAATAGTTTAACGATTTGGATCCAAAAAATGCAATGATACAAATAAGCGTTCAACAATCCAGTGATTCAAATAAGCCTATAAGCATTCATGAATGCAGTTTGTTAACCACTGGTAGCTTCGAAGTAGTCAATCTTTCACAAATAGTTGATTCAATATGCCACATTTTAAAATTAGTAGATTTATAAAATATGAGCATTTAATAGTGACGATCATATTACCAAAATTTAATATCTATTAGTAAAGCTAAAATTATGGTATGCCAAATATGGCCAATTGTTATACCAAGGCTAAATTTTATTCAATAGTTATTACATTTTAGTTATAGTATACAATCTATTGAACATAACATCCTCTATACGTAAAAGGTAAATGTAAATCCAAAAATGAAACCTTATTTCCATATTACATGCCAATTGAGTCACAACAATATCCTTATTCCCCTTATACCATAAAATAAATGCATGCTTTGATGATTAATAAATTAAATTGTGTCCACTCCTATAATTTAGCTTTGAAATTCTAATTGTTGTCATCAAGTGTTTATATGGTTTTCTGAAACCTTTAATAAATGGAGATTACCTTCTTAATAAAGTTAAGATCAACAACAGATTCATTCTTCATTTTTAACCTCCAAAGAAATTCCTCACGATGGAAATGAATATAATTCAAACAGTGAAAATCATTAATTTAGAAGAAATGCGAAAATCATGGTTAAATATTAAATTGCTGGTAGTTTCTGCAATTGAGGTGTAAGATAAATTAAACAATTGTTTCTTAGGAGTGAACATTTTATTATTCAAAGCACAAGAAACGTTATTGAGTATTTATAGTAAAGCTTCCATAGTACATTTCTACTCCGAACATGTAAAATATGTAAAATTAATGGTTACATGTTTCATAGGCAATTCTTTTTTGATGAAAATGGTAATAAAAGACAACAAATTTCAAAAATTACACAGGGAATTTTTTTAAGAAACTGTAAATCTAATAAAAGCAATTGTAACTGCGATGCATGCCCCATTGATGAAAGTATTTGCTGACTTCTAACATAGAATCATGCTCAATTTATGATTAGATCATCACTATTTTTGGTAAACAAAATTTGATGTACTGTTGGTTTACAAAAAATATCCCTTTATAAAGGATGGATACCATCCGTTTCCAAAAATTATTCCTTTATAAAGGACGGGTACCATTGGTTTATAAAAAAAGAAGAACACAACTCACGGAGCACCCAAATGTACAAATCTTTCCAGTGAGATGCTACTCGTATATAAAAATAATGAGAAATATTAGTAATATCTTACACCTGGCTATATAGCTCAACATTCACTCTATGTTGATTATATAATTAAACAATTGTATTCCTTTTTCTGGTTATCCAATAAAATTATGCTCCAACTCTCAAACATATGCAAAGTTCATATAATTAGAAATATGCAGCACTGTCATGCACAAAATTCTGGCAATGCAAAGCCTTATATCAACAATTCACCCAGTGACCACCCACACTATAGTTTATTCCATTATATTAAAGGTAAAAATAAGTTGTCATTGTATTAACTATTATATCATGTCTAAGAAGGAAAATATGGCATTTTTTACATTTTAGACCGGAAGGGAGTTTTATATATGAAAAGAAAGAAAAGAAAAAGGTAATAAACCAAAAATTAAATGCTCAGCCAAGGACCTTTCATTATAAATAATACAGTTGACATTTTGACACAGAAAACTATTTGAAATGTGAGCTTAATCAATAATGAAGTAACAACAAACTATTCACTTATAACCAAATGGACTTTTAACGTAAACACATATGGCAAATGATTCAAAGTGCCAAAATTGATCGCTCAGGCCTTCTAACTTATATTAGGGTTTGGCGAGTATTCTACATGACATAGAATCAATATAATCAATGCACTGTGCTGTGGAAAGAAACTCAAATAACAATTATCATTCCACTTATATTATGAATTCTAAAGGAGAAACATTATAGTGTTGTTCCATATATCCACTTAATTCTACTTCTTTAAGAAGATGGTTAACTCAATAGAAGTTTTGCAAGCATAATGTTTTATTTCCCTAGATGAGTTGATCTTCACCGTGATGACGCTGCATTTTTCTTGTAACAGTTGTTATCCGACAAACTTTTATACGACTTTTGATTGTTGTTTAATAAAAATTTAGCCGCTCTCCTCATAAGACAACTACTCATTCATCGAAAGAAGATTGCAAAAATCAACTAAAAATGGTCTATATGGTTGCATAAGGAAATAATCCACACGTCTTATAATCGATAACTAATTTTATTTTCATTCAATAGGACTTAAAGGTACAACACCTAGAAGAGTAATTAAATTAACAGGTAGTAAAAGCCCAAAGATAATGGATGGTCTAATGAATAATAATTAACCAACATAATGAGTATTTTTATGCCTGAATGCATCAGCAATATTGTAATAACTCGGAAATCTGGGTCAGTTTAAAAATTTTATTTAGGCAATTTTAGCGAATTTTGATTATTTAAAATGAATTATTTTAAATAATATCGACGAGAAATTTATTTTGAATATAATTCGAACGTATATATTCGTTTGAATTGACGTTGGAATATAAACAATTATTTATATTTATAAAAGGAATTGAAAATGAATAGAAATGAATTCGAATTGAAAATGAATAGAAATGAATTCGAATTGAAAATGAATAGAAATGAATTTGAATTGAAATTGAATGTAAATGAATTCGAATTGAAATTGAATTGAAAACGAACTGAAATTGAATTAGAAATCAATTTGAAATGAAACCAATTTGAAATGAATTTAAAATGAATTTATAAGGAAAAAATCAATTTTGATTTGAATTTGAAATGAAGTTGAAATCGTTTTGAAAACGAATTTAAAACCATTTATATAATACGTTTTAAAAAGGAAATCGACGAAGTATATATTATATATATATTATATATATAATATAAAGGCCTGAATAGAATGCGCCGCACCGCGGTAGTTCGCGAATTTCGACCATTGACTTCGAACGGATATTACGGGAGATCCGACCGTCGGATTCTCCTAAAACCGGAACCGTTGGGTTCGTATCGAAAAGAGCTTTCTAAGGAATATTAGAAATTAGAAATCTAACGGTTGGATTTGGAATTATGTCGAAAAAAAATTTGAAAAAGGTCGCTGTAAGTGCAGTTCGATGGCCATTGATGGAAATCGACTGTACGGGCCTTGATAAAATTATTAAAAATATCAATAATTTATGTAAAATCATAAGAAATGATTTATGAAGAATTGGTATGAAAAACTCCACATTTGAAAAGATGAAAATAGATTTTTATCGAAATGAACTAGTTTTGAACTAGAATTATAATTCTATTTATTTTTAAATAAATAAATTGAATTTGAAAAGGGTTTTAAAAGTAACCAGAATTTCCAATAATTGAATTGGAATGGATTTGAATCAAAATTGTCTTTGGATTATTTCGATGTTGGATTTCGTGATTACACAGATATTGTTATGGAAATTTGAAAGATATATTTATATCGTTATTTCCAATACGTTATTTGTTGGTCGTAGAATTTGATATTGAATATAAGCCGATATATTTTCTATTCAGAGCCTTGTAATTAATATCAAATGTGTTTTGGGTTTGTCGTGAATGGTGTCTTCATTAACACTGTTCTTATGCCTAGTTGAGAAAATGATTAAATCTTTTTAGTTAGATTTAATGAAGTGTACCAATTAAATAATATTTAATTGGAATTGAATTCGAATTGATTCTTGGGTTTATCGTGAACAGTGTTTTATATAACACTTGTTCTTTAACCTGATAATTAATGAAATGTGATTTTGGGTTGTCATGAACGGTATCTTCAATAATACTGTTCTTAGACCCAAAGGAGTTAAAAAATTCAGAAAGTAACTGGGGACTAGTTAAGTTGAATGGTTTCTGGGGTATTGATCTGATGTTGGTTTCGGCCTTCGGGGTTAGTACTTAGGGAACTGCTCACTTGCTAATTTACCGTTAGGGACTGATTGAAATGTGATATGATTTTGGGTTTATCGTGAACTGTGTTTTAAATGACACTGATTCTTTAACCCAGTCGCAGATTAAAACTAAGTGGAGTTTTAATGAATCTTTAATTAGATTGAAATGATCGAGAATGGAGTATCTCTAGTTTTGCTCCAGGCGATAGTTAAATCTTTAATTAGATTTGAACGTGAAATGGTAATTGAATTTACCGATAACACCGTGGTGTTAGATATGAAGTATAACCAGTTTTACTTCATGGGATGAATAGGTTGGGATTAGGAAATTAAAACAAATGATTACTTTGATAAGGTTCGTTAATCCCGACTAGTTGAATCGAAATTCAAAAGAAGATTAAAGAACAAATTCAAGGGATTTACCTTTGATAAAATTAATGGGAACCTTTCCCTATGAATGTGAAATTTAGAAACTAACTGTCGGTTAGCTAAGCAGAATGGTTTTCTGGATATTGATCTGATGTTGGTTTCGGCCTTCGGGGTTAATATTTGGGGAATTATTCTCTTGTTAATTTACGGTTAGTGACTGATGAATTGGAATGAGGCGTATGTTGTGTTTGTGTAGCACTTGTTTATAGTATACGCGAGTTATTCGGAAAGACTGGGTTTATCCCATTCTGAATAACGGATACGACGATAAGTCGAAGATGAAGACGGTGGTCGAAGACCGGAGGTCTTCACATCGTTTGGGTGATTACTGATGATCTTGATTGGGATGTACACCCAAGAAGATGGAAACATTTGGTGATCGTCCAGACGTACTTGGAGATCGATGGATATGCGGGGTACTAGGTGCCTAGGGTTTCGTTCAGACCCAGAACAGACTTGTAAATGGACTGTGTGTCTGACATTGGATTTCAGTCTGTATGATTGATTTCTATTAAATATATATCTGTTTGGCGGCGGAGAATTTATTCTCTTGCTTAACGCCCTTCTCTGAGACGTACAAGCTCAGGGGTTATATATTGGTGGATATCCATCGCATGGATTGAATTTCCTATGTGGCATGCCTAAGTGGCAAATGATCAAGGCTTTTGTTGAAAAGCAAAGTCTTGTGGTTGATGATCAAAGCAAGACCTTTGTGGCATAATTTTGTGTAACGTTTGATTCGCGAGTTTCACACCCGGTATGAACCACAAACGTGAGAAGGACCTCAGGGGGGACATGTGTTTTCTTTCTATTTAGAAGTGGCGTCAGTGGTTTTACATGCCCTGACGAGTTTGACTTATGTGGTTGTTGCTGTTACGAGGCGCGTCGGTTTGATCGGACGATCCGGGTCCGATGGAGTCATTTATTGGCTCATTTACACCCCTTAGGGTGGAGAAACGTATTGTTCAGGCATTATAATCCACATCGGTGGACCGGCCCTGGCGATCCAAGGGTCAGTTGCGGTTGTTCCTGAGGGGCGGACTAGAGCGTCTCGAATCGGTGAGGACGATCCCTAGCCTCGGTTCATACCATAAATGATAACCCAATTTCCAAATACGTGACCTTGCAGTTTTATTTGTAAAGACTAGTTTTGGCGACATGATATATGGTACCCATGCCGTCTATGATTGATACTTATGATTTGAAGTTATTTTATACACTATACACTTATAATAGTATTAAATGATTTGTTTTAAACGTACTAAGCATGTTTGGCTATTATAAGGGAAAACCCTATCTCCCGGCTTGCGTTGCATTGTGTGATGGGACCTGGGTCTTATAATAGCTTCATTTTTTTTTGTTTAGCATTGCGTTGTTGTTTTATGCACTGGTATTCTTGGGAGGAAACCCGTTCCGTCTTATACGGCGTGGTCGCTTGATTTACCTAACTTTAAAATAAAGATTTACAACTGTTTTAGTTCTCACACCAGTCACATGACTGACCTGGAGTTTATTGTTAACCTAAACTCTGGGTGCCCTTATTTTGACACGGGCAGCTAATATTTTTGGTTTTGCAGATTTATATTCATAGGATCCTGGTATACAGCTGGAATGATATCCGGAAAGCTTTTTATATGTATATCTCTTCTAGTTGTGTATTGCATTATTTTCCGCTGCGATGTTTTTAAATGTAATTTAAATCTCTGATATTTCTGTGTAATATTGATTCATACTCTGTATATTCTTGTAATCTGATGGAATTGTTGTAATATACAATGAAATGTTCTTCCGTCTGCGTTCTGTTGTGGCTTGTTCTCGAACTATCCGCGTTTTCCTTCACGGGGAAGTTGCGGGTCTTCACAGGTGGTATCAGAGCTTTGGTTTACAAAGCTCAGAGAACAAGGCACATTAGAACCATACGAAAGAATTCATCAGATAATTGGATTAGTAATATCCAATGAGAATGTCTCGTTAGAGATGGGGTCAGTAGTATCCTAGAATGAGTGTGAAGAGTATGTTTTTAAGATGAAAACAAATTTTGTTTTGAAAATATAAATCAATTATTCGTATTTGATTATTTATTTTATATTGATTTGGACAGTCCAGTATATAAAGATTTTGCATATACGCCTTGCAAACGTGTATTTGAAGTTTTAATATATTGGATAGATATAGATTCGCAATCTAGTCACCCGGAGGTGATTCTGATGATTGTAGCTACATCGTCAGAATTAGTGTTCGAGTATCGAAGGTGTGATATTTATATATCTCCTATTGATTGGTGTGAGAACCAAAATTAGATAGGGCCTATTGTTGTGATTTGGCATCAAAAATCTGATTTTTGACTATATATCAAAGTTATGAATTTGAAAAGCTAATCAACTAATTGATTGATGGTTGTGTTGTTTGATTATTGTATGATTAATAAAATTTGTACCATATAGCCCAACGGAACCAAATAGTGAATTGTATTGAAATTAGTCGCATTTGCTGCATATACATGTACTTACATTGAACAGGTCATAGCAAAGAGGCTAGAGCAAAAGAATAAAATTTGTTTGCCCGACAAATATGTACATGTTTATCATAATTTATTGTTTTGTTTGGGCGATGATGATTTTATGAGCCGATTGGCTAGCCGCTTGGCTTTTTCTTTTTCTTTTTGAGATCAGAAGGCCTGTATAGCAATTTCGGGATTTTCCCGTGCTCCCGGTACATGGGAGGTTATGGTGAAATTTTTCGAAAATTTAAGGTGTTAGCCAAATTTTTGAAAAATTTGAAAAGTTCTTAGAAACTAAAAGGTTGAAGAACTTAAGCCGTAGTAAAAATAATGAAAGTTGAGTTGCTTAGTTAAACAACTTTCGGCTTTGTTCCTTTTCGGGGACGAAAAGTTTTAAGTGGGGGAGATTGTAATAACCCGGAAATCTGGGCCAGTTTAAAATTTTTATTTTGACCAATTTAGCGAATTTTGATTATATAAAATGAATTATTTTAAATAATATCGACGAGAAATTTATTTTGAATATAATTCGAACGTATATATTCGTTTGAATCGACGTTGGAATATAAATAATTATTTATATTTATAAAAGGAATTGAAAATGAATAGAAATGAATTCGAATTGAAAATGAATAGAAATGAATTCGAATTGAAATCGAATATAAATGAATTCGAATTGAAATTGAATTGAGAACGAACTGAAATTGAATTAGAAATCAATTTGAATTGAAATCAATTTGAAATGAATTTAAAACGAATTTATAACGAAAAATTCAATTTTGATTTGAATTTGAAATGAAGTTGAAATCGTTTTGAAAACGAATTTAAAACGATTTATATAATACGTTTTAAAAAGGAAATCGACGAAGTATGAATTATATATATTATATATATAATATAATGGCCTGAATAGAATGCTCCACGCCGCGGCAGTTCGCGAATTTCGACCATTGATTTCGAACGGATATTACGGGAGATCCGACCGTCGGATTCTCCTAAAACCGGAACCATTGGGTTCGTATCGAAAAGAGCTTTCTAATGAATGTTAAAAATTAGAAATCTAACGGTTGGATTTGGAATTATGTCCAAATCAAATTTGAAAAAGGTCGTTGTAAGTGCAGTTTGATGGCCATTGATGGAAATCGACTGTACGGGCCTTGATAAAATTATTAAAAATATCAATAATTTGTGTTAAATCATAAGAAATGATTTGTGAAGAATTGGGAAGAAAAACTCCATATTTGAGAAGATGAAAATAGATTTTTATCGAAATGAACTAGTTTTGAACTAGAATTATAATTCTGTTTATTTTTAAATAAATAAATTGTATTTGAAAAGGGTTTTAAAAGTAACCAGAATTTCCAATAATTGAATTGGAATGGATTTGAATCGAAATTGTCTTTGGATTATTTCGATGTTGGATTTCGTGATTACACATATATTGCTATGGAAATTTGAAAGATATATTTATATCATTATTTCCAATACGATATTTGTTGGTCGTAGAATTTGATATTGAATATAAGCCGATATATTTTCTATTCAGAGCCTTGTATTTAATATCAAATGTGTAATTTGGGTTTGTCGTGAATGGTGTCTTCATTAACACTGTTCTTAAGCCCAATTGAGAAAATAATTAAATCTTTTTAGTTAGATTTAATGAAGTGTACCAATTAAATAATATTTAATTGGAATTGAATTCGAATTGATTCTTGGGTTTATCGTGAACAGTGTCTTATATAACACTTGTTCTTTAACCCGATAATTAATGAAATGTGATTTTGGGTTGTCGTGAATGGTATCTTCAATAATACTGTTCTTAGACCCAAAGGAGTTAAGAAATTCAGAAACTAACTGGGGATTAGTTTAGTTGAATGGTTTCTGGGGTATTGATCTGATATTGGTTTCGGCCTTCGGGGTTATTACTTAGGGAACTGCTCAATTGCTAATTTCCGGTTAGGGACTAATTGAAATGTGATATGATTTTGGGTTTATCGTGAACCGTGTTTTAAATGACACTGATTCTTTAACCCAGTCGCAGATTAAAACTAAGTGGAGTTTTAATGAATCTTTAATTAGATTGAAATGATCGAGAATGGAGTATCACCATTTTTGCTCCAGGCGATAGTTAAATCTTTAATTAGATTTGAACGTGAAATGGTAATTGAATTTACCGATAACACTGTGGTGTTAGATATGAAGTATAACCAGTTTTACTTCATGGGATGAATAGGTTGGGATTGGGAAATCAAAACAAATTGTAACAACCCTGAATTTTGGGGCCAATTTAAAATTTTTATTTTAGAAATTTTAAGGGAAATTGGATATTTAAAATTATTTATTTTAGATAATAACGACCAAAATTCTATTTGTAACCGAAGTTAATCGAATGAATTTAATTTAATTATAAAAGGAATTTAAAAACAGCGCTGCAGTTTGAAATTTTGATTTTGAACTTTGACTGACTGTACAGGATGCAAATTAAATCGGAATTGAGCGAAACCAAAAATATCTAAATCTATTTAACCATATCTTTCGAACGAATCTAAAAAATTGAAATTTCATTTTAAAAATCAAAAGTTATGTCCAGTTTAAAATTTAGAAAAGTCGCTGTAGAATTTATATATATTTTAATTAAATATATGGCCCTTGAAAATAGTCAATTTTCAAACGACCTCGGTTTTCGACAAAACCACTTTTGTTGGAACCGGAATGTCAAATTATTGTGAATTTCAATTTTCCAGAATTTTTCGAATTAATACGTGAGCGCGGCAAAGGAAAACGTGTTTTATCAGTTTTAGTCAAATCGGGTCGACCAGAAAATGATCATTTTTCAAACGGTCTCAGAATTCGACGAAATTAGTCTTGTTAAAACCATATCGTCAAAAGAAAGCCAAGAATAATTTTTCAGTAATTTTTAGAGTTAATATGTGACCCCGGCGTATTTAAATGTACGTTAAATATTTAATTAATTAATTTTTGATGTAAATTTTAATAAAACGTGCAATAGACTTAGGAATTGGGCCATGATACCTGTCCCATCGCGTTCTGTAGGCGTCAAAACCTTAAGTTTGACAGTCATTGGGCTTAATTCTGAGTCCGGAGCTTATCGGGCCTTAATTGGGTAATTAATTAATATTATAATATATAAATATACACTATACACTGTATACCCTAATTTCCATATACGCTACAGCCGCCGTATACCATGGATCCATGGCCGATCATGCTCCCTCCTTCCTCCCTTAAATTCTCCTTCATCTCAATGAGTTAGACCCCAAGCCATATAACAAATCGAAGAGATTCTCGCCCTCTACGTTTCCATACGGTCAGATCTCCTCTGGTGGCATGTACTCCTCGAACCACGCAGCCAAACCCGCGCCCAAACCACCGCCGCCGCACCCCCTAGACCCAACCGAGTTCAGCGATGGTGGGAACCCCCTGTGCGCCTCGTCCCCCTCTTCAATTCTACACCACCTGATCTGCAAATCATTGCACCAATCAATCGCAAGGAGGAGCCCTAAGTTAGAACAAGAAGAAAAAGTCACAGCCTTGGTTACAGATAGAGGAAGTAGGGTATTTCCTAACTAATTAATTTATTAATTAAAATAAGATTGTTTTATAACTAAATTAAATCATAACTCTTTCGTTCGGACTCGAAATTCGACGATTTCAGGACCGTCAGGATCGTAATTCAGAGGACTATTTTCCTATACTGATTAAGCACAGTTTCGAGCCAGTCTAATTTTTGGTCAAATTCAAAGAGGAGCAACGCTTTGGTGAGAATTCTATTTTAAAAATAAAATTATTTATTTATTTATTTATTTAATTCACTGCAAAGTTTATATTCATATTATATAAAATTCGTATTTTATATGTCATTAGAAATGGAAATTAGGTTAATGTATAAAATTCATATGATGCTGTATATTTTTGTTGAAGTGTTGATTTGTGTTGTGATTGTGATTAACTGCTGAATTGGATTGTTGTACAGTTGAAAATTAACATCACATGTTTGGTATGTTGGATTTGAATCAACAAAATAGAATTGTTCGGTATGTTCGATATTGGAATGGACAAATCATAGATGTCATGTATGTTAGGATTGAATTGACAAATTATATATGTCACGTATGTTAATTAGAATTGTTAAATTAGAAATATTTATTTTGTAATTAGAAATTGTTAACAAATAAAATATCCTTTTATTTGTTATTAGTAAACATAGTAAATTGTTAACAAATACAACATTCTTTTATTTGTTATATGGAATTCATAGAAAATGTTAACATGTAAATTCACTTTTTATATGCCATTAGAAATGAAATAAAATTTGTTAATATATAGAATTCACATTTTGTATGTCACTTGAGATGGAAAATTTTCATTTTCATAATATGATAAAAGAAGATAAAAGAGTTATACTCTTTATATGTAATAAAAGAGAGAACATGTAATGAAATCAAAGAATATAAAGATTTCATCTTTATGTTTTGAAATCAAAGAGAAATGAAAAAAAAAGACATTTTGTTGGCTACTTTGAAATAAATGTAATGAACATTATTATTCATAGTCCCTTAACATATGTAATGAACATTTATTTGTTAACATATAAATTCACTTTTATATGTCATTAGTAATAAAACGAATTTGTTACCATATAAATTCATTTTTATATGTCATTAGTAATGAAATGAATTTGTTAACATATAAAATTCACTTTTTATATGTGACTAGTAATGGAAAATCTGTTAACATATGAAATTCACTTTTTTTTTATGTCATTAGAAAAAGAGGAATTACTTTTATATGAAAAATATAGGAATGACAAAATATTCATTTTAGTCAATATAAAGAAGCAATGACAAAATCACATTTTTGTCAATATTGAGAAGTAGCGACAAAATCACATTTTTATTTATGACATGAAACATTAGACAAGTTAAGAGAACATATTTTACTTCTTATATCTCATTAGAGTTCACAGAAAATGTTAATGTATAAAATTTACTTTTTATATCATTAGAAGTAATAGAAAAATGTGAACATACGTAATATCATTCTTTTATGATATTAGAATCCATAGAAATGGTGAGTGTATAAAGTATCATTTTTTTTATGACATCAGAATACATTGAATTTGTTAACATATAAAATATCATGTTTATATGTTCGTTGAGATAGAATTGACGACAAACAAATATATCACTTTTCTGTTAACGTTAAAGGTTAGAAATGATGTAACATAAAAATTATATTTTTATGTTGATATGAATCATGAGAAAAGAATTGACAATATTAAAATTACATTTTTAAGAATTAAAAAGGAGATTTAGACATTGAAATGTAAATTACTTTTTAATGTAATAATAAAGAAGAGATTTTGTCAAATATAAAAATATAAGGATGACGGAAGTTTCATTTTGACAAATGCAAGACAATGACAAAAATGTGCATTAGAATGAAGTTACATTTTTTATTTGAAAATGTAGATTAAAATAAAATGAGCATAATGGTATTTTAGTGTGTAGTCGAAATGGTGAAATAAATATATTATAGTTTTAATGTTGCATATGAAATTAATTAGCTGCATTAAGCTGCATATGAAGTAAAATTCTAATTTAATATCATACTTTGCATATGAAGGCAATTTGAGACGAACCCAAATCCCGTACTGACGGAGACAAGGGTTATCTTTGGAATATAACACAGAAACATATAACAGCAGAACAGAATTAAATAAATACACCAAATAATGAACAATAGAATATACTGGATAAAAGTAATCATCAGAGTTACACAGTATATAGGATCTTACTTAGTACAAATACAGTTCAGCTATAAATGAATGTCTACAGCGGAAATAAACAAAATATGTACAATAGGAGCTGAACAGCATAAAAAGAGATAAATGATAGAATCCATCTTCAGCTCCAGCTATCAAGAAAGAACCAGCTAAACCTGAATACAAGGCTGCCCGTGTAGAAAAAGGGGCACCAGAGTTTGAAAGTGAAACAAACTATGAGTCCGTCATGGGACTGGTATGAGACATCCACTCAACACATATATAATTGGCTAATCACAGGACCACGCCACTTTCATGGAACGGGTTTACTCCATTGGACTGCCAGTGCTTTAAAACAAATCTTTCTTTTAAACATCGCAATGCATTTTATAAAAATGAAGCCATTATAAGACTCAGTTCCCATCACACAATGCAACGCAAACTGGAGGATAGAGTTTTTACCTTATAATGGCCGAACATGATTGATACGAATAAAACAAAAGCATTTGATATTATTACTAGTGTTTATTTGTTTCAAAAACAATTTCAATCATAACTATCAATCATAGACGACATGAGCGTCCCATGCCACTATGTCGCCAAATGTATATACAATCGAAACCGCACAATCACGTATTTGGCAATTGGATTTCCATCATGAACCAAGGCAAAAAATAGTCCTTACCGAATTCGTGACTCTCTAGCCCGAGCCACAGGCAAGCGTGCAGGCAAGCCTTGGAGCGACAGGGCCGGTCCACCGATGTGGATTATTTTGCCTGAACAATACGTTTCCCCGCCCTTTGGGGCGTAAAACGAGCCAACGAATGACTCCATCGGACCCGTATCATCCGATCAAACCGAGGCGTCTCGCAACAGCAACAACCACACAGGTGAAAAGTATATAAATGTCAGGGCCGGTAGGTCACTGACACCACCCTAGCTAGAAAGAAACGCATGCACTCCCTGAGGTCCTTCTCCCGTTTCTGGTTCGTACCGGGGTGTGAGGCTCGCGAATTCACGTTATACACAAAGCTACGCCACACAGGCGGTGCTTTGATCATCACCACAAGACTTTGCTTTTCAACAGAAGCCCTGATCATTTGCCACTTAGGCATGCCACACTAGCAATTCATGCCATGCGACTGATGTCCATCGGTATACAACCTCTGAGCTCGTGCGTCTCAGAGAAGGGCGTTAAGCAAAAGAATATATTCTCCGCCGCCAATCAGATGTATATTTAATAGAGATCAATCGACACAGAATAAAACCCAATGTCAGACACACCGTCTATTTACAAGTCCGTTCTGGGTCTGAACGAAACTGGAGGCACTAAATACCTCGCAAACCCATCGATCACCACGTACGTCTAGACGATCACCACTCATTATCCATATTTCGGGATGCCTCCCAATCAGGACGTTGGTTACCATCCAAACGAGGTGAAGATCTCCGGTCTTCGATCACCGTCTTCATCTTCGACTTTCAATCGTCGGTCAATTATTTGAAATGAGAATTAACTCGGCCTTTTCAAATAATTCACGTATATTTAGAATTTCAAATCAATTTATTTCAATGGTTAAATCATTCGACAACACCAATTTTGTTCTTTAATGTAATTTTCACACCAAACCCATTCAACCATCAAATACCACATAAATCGAGCCAATTCATTTTATTTCCGTTCCATATCGTTTACGATATTTTATAACGATTTATCGCTATTTTTATTTATTTTAAAATAGCCAATTTAGTTCAAAACGACGCTTCGGGCCATAACACGGCCGTGGCTCTGTTTTTCCTCATATTTGATTTACACATATCTGAAAATCTAACCGTTGGATCTTCACAAAATTTACATCATTAGAAAGGTGTTTTCAAAACGAATCCAACGGTTCCAGTTTCGGGAAAATCCGAGCGGATCTCCCGGTGCAATCGTTTGAAGTTTCGATTTCAAAATAGGAACTGCAGCGTCGTTATTCGATTTAATATAATTATATTTATATATAAATATATAAATATAATCGATTCTGGCGCTGTTTTTCTTCAGATTTGAATTAAACATTCCAGAAAATCCAACCGTTGGATTTTTACAAAGTTGGTGCCGTTGGAAAGATTTTTCCAAAGCGGACCCAACAGTTGCGGTTTCGGGAAAATCCAATGGTCGGATTTCGCGTACTAATCGTTTGGAATCATTGTTTCAAAACATGAACTGCACGGCCACGTTTCGTTTTAATTTTATTTATATTTATATATTTATATAAATATAGTCCATTCAAAAATTCCTACTTTGATTCCACTTCAAATATTTCAATAACGCCTTTAAATTTTAGAAAATTTCTCCATAACCTCCTTTGTACGGGAGGGGCTGGGAAAATTCCCAAATTTCCACACGGGCGTCTCATGTCAAAAAGAAAAAGAAAATTCCAAGTTGCTAGCCAGCAGGCTCATAAAATCATCACCCAAACAAAACTGTAAATGTGTACCTATTTGTCGGGTGCAAAATTTTATTCCTCTTCTCTAGCCCCTTTGCTATAACCTGTTCAATAAATATGCATGTACATATATACAGTTCTTATCACTTATCATTTTCCATTCAACTTCATATTTGATTCCATTTGGTTTAAAAACACCATTCATTCTAATGTTGTATGCATAGGCAAAAATCATATCATTAGCTAATTAATGAATATTTCAACTCATATATGTTTATTTGAACGAGTGGCTATTTTTAACACTTCACATTTCAACAATTCATGTATATAATGAAAATGGGATTTTTATTTTAAAACAATTCATTTCAAAACACTATTATTCTATATAGTTTATATAGGTGATAAAAGGGTGATTTTTATGATAAAACAATTTCTTTCAAGAGAGATTATTTTACATAGTCCATATAGTTAATAAAAGGTGATTTTTATTATGAAACAATTTATTTCAAAATATGAATACCATTCAACACATGAATTTCTAATCAACGAATGAATATCGATTCAACACATGAAGGTTTTCTATAGTTTCTATATATAGATAAAAATGTGATTTTTATGTTTAAAACACGAATACCATTCAACACATGAATTTCTAATCAACGAATGAATATCGATTCAACACATGAAGGTTTTCTATTCAATGAATAAATACAATTTCAGCAAATGAAAATAATTCAAACACATGAATATTATTCAAAATTTCGGCAGCATAACGGAAGGGTAGTTAAAACCGGGACCGTCCCTAGTACGGCTCCTCGCTCTACCTTAAAACCTCGCGGTTTTTGACAATGGGGATCATGCGTCTAGTTCGCACGCAGGCGGCATATATATATTTATTTCATTTCTACAAACTAATCCTATGTGGTTTCAACCAAATATTTCTCAACCACAAATAGGTATTTTTCAACCACAATCAATCAATATCAACCACAAACAATCCCAAACAACCATTCGCTATCAATCAATTTTCACACCAATCACAACCAATAAATATCGTCCATGGCGTATATATATATATATAGCAATTCACTTCTATTTCAGCACATATATAATTTTTACAACGCATACACAACTTATACATCAAACGTACAACTTATACAACGCTTATACATGAGGTGTACATCGCTTATATAACTCATACATCGAATATATAATTTATACATCGTCGTTTTCCATATCGTTTATAAATTAGAAATCTCACATTGGGTTCCACTCCACCTAAAATAGCAGAAGGCTAAGAAAAATATGCGGTCTGTTCTAAAATGTAGAAGGCGTCCACACGGTCACGATGTTTCCTGTTTCATCGAATTTTGTCAACGAATGAAAAAGATATGATTTTTCAAAGTTTGCAACGGTTTAAAGGTGTTAAAATCAAATTAAATAAAATCAGCCGATACCTGCTTGATTTCTTCAAAACTAGGTTTTAATTTTTCTTTCGATCCGTGCAACTTGGAGACGATTGGAGTACACCACATTGTAGTGCTCGGAACGACGCTCAGGCGGAGGTAGGTGGGGCCCACTTCGATGCAGGGAGGAGGATGCGGCGGCGGTTCGAAGTGCTGAACTTCGTGACGTCGGTTCTTCCAATCCACACAATGAAAAAATCCAAACTATATATGGATTTGAAGATATTCTCGTGCTCTTCAAAATCTTCAACAGGAGCTTCTGATACTAATGAGTGGATGAGGAGAAATCGAAGAGAGAAGGTCTCGAGCAGCTTCCGCCGTGCGTCGCGATATATGGGGAGAGAGAAAATTAGATTTTTTTTTCTTTTTATATTAAATTCTGATTGGCTTGGAGATTTTATAAGAGGTTTTCTGACGCGACCACCAATCTAAACCCAACGACTGTCGTACCTAGCGTTTTACCCCCATTACGAACACAATGGAATATGTTTCGTAGGCCCATTCGACTGTTTCAGCCAGTTTTCCTTCAAATTAAAATATATAACATTCAATATTTAATTTGAACGTACGTTTCAATTTGCCAGGGCCACAAACTGGTTCGAAAAATTCCAAAAAAATAAATCTAGCTATGTTTTTTCAATACGGACCCAACAAAACTAGTTTCGTCGAATTCTGAGACCGTTTGCAAAAAGGCCCATTTTTGGTCGATCCAATTTAACTATAATTGACCAAAACACATTTTCCTTTGCCTCGCTCACATACTAGCTTCAAAAATTATGAAATTTGAAACCTAGCAATAACTTCACGTCCCGGATCAAACAAAAGTGGTTTCGTCGAATTCCGAGGTCGTGTGCAGAATGGCAAATTTCACGGGTATACAAAATCCATAGCGACCCTTCTGAAAATTCATTCGGCCATAACTTTTGCTTTCCGCTATGAAAATTCGATTTTTTAGATTCGTTAGAAAGGTATTCACTAACAGATTTAAATATTTTTGGTTTCACTAATATCCGTTTTGTTTTGCACCCGGTACAGTCCGACAAAGTTTGAATTCAATTTTTGAAACTGCGGCGCCATTTCAGGACTTGTTTATAATTATAATCAATTATATTCATTTTCAATTGTCGATTCAAACTCAGTTTTCATCTCTATTATTTATAATATTTAAAATCCATTATTTTAGCCAATTTTAGAATTTTAAATTGGTTCAGATTTTCTGGGTCGTCACACAATTAGAGTTGAAATATCATATACTGCATATGTAAAAAGAAAAAGAAATCAAAAGGTTATTTTATTTGCATTCCCTTATGAAAATATATTTAGAAAAAAAAATTTTGTTTGCATTCGTATATGTAAATGCATGTAGAAATATAAATGGTTCTTTTATTTGCATTCCTCGATGCAAATATACATAGAACATAGAATGTACTTTTATTTACATTTTTATGAAATTGGATTAAAGTGAAAGTTACATTTTTCATGTGAATTATATTAGAAGATAAAAAATTTCATGTAAATAAAAAGATAAGATTTTGTCATGGGAATTAGAATTACATTTTTATGTAAACAAAAAGTATTTATTTTGTCAAATATGAAAGAGTGATAAAAATATATCATTTTTATCAAATGTAAAAGAATGATAAAAATATATCATTTTTATCAACTGTAAAAGGGCAAAAATATTTATTTTGTCAAATACAAAGAGTGAAATGAAACATTCATTTTATTATTAAGAGAAGAAAAATATTACATTTTATGTAATTAAGAATTAAAGAAAAATTACATTTTATGTAATTAAGATTGAAAGAAGGAAAGTTACTTTTATAAGGTAATTAGGTAAAAGGAAAATTTACATTTGCATGTAATTAGATAAAAAGAAACTTACATTTTCATGCAAATGGAATTTAAGGAAAATTTACATTTTTCTTGTAGAAGAATTAAGATGTGAAATTTGCATGTTATGTAGATAGGTTAACATACAAACTTATTATTTTGTTTGTAATGAAAGTGTAACGACCCAGAAAATCTGAACCAATTTAAAATTTTTAATTTGGCTAAAATTATGGATTTTAAATATTTAAAATAAATATTTTAAATAATAGAGATGAAAAATAGGTTGAATCGACAATTGAAAACAAATATAATTAATTATAATTAAAAACAAGGCCTGAAAAGGCGAGTAGTTTCAAAAATTGAATTCAAACTTTGTCGGACTGTACTGGGTGCAAAACAAAACGGATTTGAGGTAAACCAAAAATGTTTAAATCTGTTAGTGAATACCTTTCTAACGAATCTGAAAAATCGAATTTTCATAGCGAAAAGCAAGAGTTATGGCCCGAAGCGTCGTTTTGAATAAATTGGCTATTTTAAAATAAATAAAAATAGCGATAAATCGTTATAAAATATCATAAACGATATGGAATGGAAATAAACCGAATTTGCGCGATTTATGTGGTATTTGATGGTTGAATGTGTTTGGTGTGAAAATTACATTAAAGAACAAAATTGGTGTTGTCGAATGATTTAACCATTGAAATAAATTGATTTGAAATTCTAAATATCCGTGAATTATTTGAAAAAGCCGAGTTAGTTCTTATTTCAAATAATTGACCGACGACTGAAAGTCGAAGATGAAGATGGTGGTCGAAGACCAGAGATCTTCACCTCGTTTGGATGGTAACCGAGGTCCTGATTGGGAGGCATCCCGAAATATGGATAATGAGTGGTGATCGTCCAGACGTACGTGGTGATCGATGGGTTTGCGAGGTATTCAATGCCTGTGACGACACCAAATCCAGTTCAGACGGATATAAAAGAGATAATAGCAGAACAGAATTAAATAAATACACCAGATAATGAATAATAGAATATACTGGATAAAAGTAATCATCAGAGTTACACAGTATACAGGATCATACTTAGTACAAATACAATTCAGCTATACATAAATGTCTACAGCGGAAATAAACAAAATATGTACAATAGGAGCTGAACAGCATAAAAAGCGATAAATAATAGAATCCTTCTTCAGCTCCAGCTATCCAGAAAGAACCAGCTAAACCTGAATATAAGGCTGCCCGTGTAGAAAAGGGGCACCCGAGTTTGAAAGTGAAACAAACTACGAGTCAGTCATTGGACTGGTATGAGAAATCTACTCAACACATTTAAAATATGGCTAATCACAGGACCACGCCACTTTCGTGGAACGGGTTTACCCCATCGGATTGCCAGTGCTTTAAAACCAATCTTTCTTTTAAACAACGCAATGCTTTCTATAAAAATGAAGCCCTTATAAGACTCAGTTCCCATCACATAATGCAACGCAAACTGGAGGATAGAGTTTTACCTTATAATGGCCAAAATATGATTGATATGAATAAAAGAAAAGCATTTGATATTATTACTAGTGTTTATATGTTTCAAAAACGATTTGAATCATAACTATCAATCATAGGCGGCATGGGTACCATATATCATGTCGCCATATATATATATATATATACAATCAAAACCACACAGTCACGTATTTGGAAATTGGATTTCCATCCTGAACCAAGGCAAAAGATAGTCCTTACCGAATTCGTGACTCTCAAGCCCGAGACACAGGCAAGCGCGCAGTCAAGCCTTTAGATCGTCAGGGCCGGTCCACCTATGTGGATTATTATGCCTGAACACTACGTCTCCCCGCCCTTTGGGGCGTAAACGAGCCAACGAATGACTCCATCGGACCCAGATCGTCCGATCAAACCGAGGCACCTCGCAACAGCAACAACCACACAGGTGAAAAGTATATAAATGTCAGGGCTGGTAGGTCACTGACACCACCCTAGCTAGAAAGAAACGCATGCCCTCCCTGAAGTCCTTCTCCCGTTTCTGGTTCATACCGGGGTGTAAGGCTCGCAAATTCACATTATACACAAAGCTACGCCACACAGGCTGTGCTTTGATCATCACCACAAGGCTTTGCTTTCCAACAGAAGCCCTGATCATTTGCCACTTAGGCATGCCACACTAGCAATTCATGCCATGCGACTGATGTCCATCGATATACAACCTCTGAGCTCATGCGTTTCATAGAAGGGCGTTAAGCAAAAGAATAAATTCTCTGCCGCCAAACAGATGTATATTTAACACAGATCAATCAAAACAGAATAAAATCCAATGTCAGACACACAGTCCATTTACAAGTCTTTTCTGGGTCTGAACGAAACCGAAGGCACTAAATACCTCGCAAAACCATCGATCACCATGTACGTCTGGACGGTCACCACTCATTATCCATATTTCGGGATGCCTCCCAATCAGGACCTCGGTTACCATCCAAACGAGGTGAAGATCTCCGGTCTTCGACCACCGTCTTCATCATCGACTTTCAATCGTCGGTCAATCATTTAAAATGTGAATTAACTCGGCCTTTTCAAATAATTCACGGATATTTAGAATTTCAAATCAATTTATTACAATGGTTAAATCATTCGACAACACCAATTTTTTTCTTTAATGTAATTTTCACACCAAACACATTTAACCATCAAATACCACATAAATTGAGAAAATTCAATTTATTTCCATTCCATATCGTTTATGATATTTTACAACGATTTATAGCTATTTTTATTTATTTTAAAATAGCCAATTTATTCAAAACGACGCTTCGGGCCATAACGCGGCCGTGGCGTTGTTTTTCTTCAGATTTGATTTAGACATATCTGAAAATCTAACCGTTGGATCCTCACAAAATTTACATCATTATAAAGATCTTTTCAAAACGAATCCAACAGTTCCTGTTTCGGGAAAATCTGACGGTCGGATCTCCTGGTATCATCATTTGTAGTTTCGATTTCAAAATACGAACTACAGCGTCGTTATTCAATTAAATATAATTATATATATATATATATATATAATCGTTTCTAGCGCTGTTTTTCTTCAGATTTGAATTAAACATTCCAAACAATCCAACCGTTGGATTTTTACAAAGTTGGTGCCGTTGGAAAGTTATTTCCAAGGCGAACCCAACGGTTGTGGTTTTGGGAAAATCCAATGGTCGGATTTCCCGCACTAGTTATTTGAAATCACGGTTTCAAAACACGAACTGCACGGCCACGTTTCGTTTTAATTTTATTTACATTTATATATTTATATAAATATAGTTCATTCAACAATTTCAATATCGTTTTCACTTCAAATATTTCACTAACGCCTTTAAATTTTGGAAAATTTCGCCATTACCTCCTTTGTACGGGAGGGGCTGGGAAAATTCCCAAACAGCCACACGGGCGTCTCATGTCAAAAAGGAAATAAAATGCCAAGTGGCTAGCCAACAGGCTCATAAAATCATCACCCAAACAAAACAGTAAATGTGTACCTATTTGTCGGGCACCAAATTTTATTCCTCTTCTCTAGCCCCTTTGCTATAACCTGTTCAATAAATATGCACGTACATATATACAATTTTTGTCACTTATCATTTTCCATTCAACTTCATATTTGATTTACTTTGGTTTAAAAACACCATTCGTTCTAATGTTGCATGCATAGGCTAAAATCATATCATTAGCTAATTAATGCATATTTCAACTCATGCATATTTTATTGGAACAATTGGCTTTTTTTAACACTTCACATTTCAAAGATGATAATTTTGGCGAACTAAAACACATTTCAACACCTGACTATTTTCTTTAGTTCCTATGCATGTTGAAAATAATATTTCTTCACAAATATTTGTTTTCAACGTCCGCATATCTTTAGCATATCACATAGATGATAAAATGATATTTTTATCATTTAGAATATTTATTCGACAAATAGATGTTTTCAACACTTCATAGTTTCAATAAAAATGTAATTTTTATTGTTCGATCTTTTTATTCAACATATGAACCTTTCCACACATGGATATTTTATTTATGTTGTTCATATAAGAAAGATAGAACTTTTGTTGTTGAAACTATTTATATACAAGGAAAACATTTTACATACTTCATATATATTATAAAAATGTGATTTTTATTGTTTTGACACTTCATTCATTCACAAATGAATTTAATTTTCACACATCCCTTTTCAACACATGAACATTTCCACACATGGATATAGTTTCAACATATGACTTTAATTTCAACGCTTGAAAATAATTTCAACATATGAAAATTATTCTAACACATAAAGATTATTAAAAATTTCGGCAGCATAACGGCAGGGTAGTTAAAACCGGGACCGTCCCTAGTACGGCTCCTCGCTCTACCTTAAAACCTCGCGGTTTTTGACAATGGGGATTCATGCATCTAATTCGCACGCAGCCGGCATGTTTTATTTTTATTTCCACAAATATTTCCAATTCATTTCAATCACCAATGGGTATTTTGCGACCACAATCAACCAATATCAACCACAAACAATCACAATCAACCATTCGCTATCAATCAATTTTCACACCAATCACAATCAATAAATATCGTCCATGGTATGTGGACGAGGGGCGTATATATGTATACATTTATATATTTATATATAGCAATTCACTTCTATTTCAACACATATATAATTTTTACAACGCATATATAACTTATACATCGAACGTACAACTTATACAACGCTTATACATGAGGTGTACAACGCTTATATAACCCATACATCGACTATATAATTTATACACCATCGTTTTCCATATCGTTTATAAATTAGAAATCTCACATTGGGTTCCACTCCACCAAAAATAGCAGAAGGCTCAGAAAAATACGCGGTCTCTTCTAAAATGTAGAAGACGTCCACACGAGTCCACTATCTCTTGTTTCACTGAATTTCGACCACATAGCAAAAAGATATGATTTTTACAAGGTTTGCAACGGTTTAAAGGTGTTAAAATAGTTGAAAATAAATATAGCCGTACCTCAGCTGAAAGGTTCAAAACTAGGTTTGGATTTATCTCGAAATCCGTGTAGCTATTCGTCGATCGGCCTTCACAAAGTCGAAGAGGGAGGAGAGAGCTTCCAGCGTAGGGGGGTGGTGGCCAGTTCGATCGTCGGAGGGAGAGGCGGCGGCGAGATGAAGGCGATGACTTCCCGACGTCCGTTCTCCCAAACCACGCAATGAAAAAATCCAAACCTTATATGGATTTGAAGATCTCTCTGAGCTCTACAAAATCTTCAACTGGAGGAGGGGCTAATTTTGCGTGGATTGATTGGAAAGTGGACGGGAAGATTCGAATGCGTTTCCATCGTTCGTCGGGGAGAGAGAAAAGGATTTTTTTTTTAAAAATTCTGATTGGCCGGTGGGTTTTAAAGGGGTTTTCTGACACGACCACCAATCTAAACCCAACGACTATCGTCGCCTACGTTTTACCCCCATTCCGAACACATTGGAAAATGTTTCATAGGCCCATTCGACTGTTTCAGTTAGTTTCCATTCAATTTAAAATATATAACATTCAATATTCGATTTGAACGTACATTTCAATTTGCCAGGGCCATAAATTAATTCGAAAAATTCCAGAAAAATAAATCTAACTATGTTTTGACAATACGGTCCCAACAAAACTAGTTTCGTCGAATTCTGAGACCGTTTGCAAAAAGGCCCATTTCTGGTCGATCCAATTTAACTTTAATCGACAAAAACACATTTTCCTTTGCCACGCTCACATATTAGCTTCAAAAATTATGAAATTTGAAACCTAGCAATAACTTCACATCTCGGACCCAGCAAAAGTGGTTTCGTCGAATTCCGAGGTCGTATGCAAAATGGCCAATTTCACGGGCTATATAAATTCCATAGCGACCTTTCTGAAAATTCATTTGGCCATAACTTTTGCTTTCCGCTATGAAAATTCAATTTTTCAGATTCGTTAGAAAGGTATTCACTAACAGATTTAAATATTTTTGGTTTCACTCAAATCCGTTTTGTTTTGCACCCGGTAAAGTCCGACAAAGTTTGAATTCAATTTTTGAAACTACAGCGCCAGTTCAGGCCTTGTTTATAATTAAAATTAATTATATTCGTTTTCAATTGTCGATTCAAACTCAGTTTTCATCGCCACTATCTAAAATATTTATTTTAAATATTTAAAATCCATTATTTTAGCCAATTTAAAATTTTTAAATTGGTTCAGATTTTCCGGGTCGTTACAATCTCCCCCACTTAAAACTTTTCGTCCCCGAAAAGGAACAAAGTCGAAATTGGTTTGATTAATCAACTCTGCATTGGATCTGGTTTCAATTCTCCAACTTTTCAGCTTTTGGGAATTTTCAAATGCTTCAAAACTTTTGGCTAACACCCGGAATTTTCGAAAAATTTCGCTATAATTCTATCGTTGATTAAATTTACTATTGTTTCAATAATTCAATTAATCAAATCTACAGTCACCCAATACAACCAACAATCAAATTGTTTTTAACTTTTCAAAATCATCCAAATTAATTCCTATTCTCCTTTAAAGTCATTCTGACTATAGAGTTAAAAGTGCACATCCATGGAAAGAAAATAACAACTGAGTAGAGAACTAATTGGTAATGCAAAGTATGGTAAATGTACCTTGCACTGGAGTCAAATAGAGATATCCACTCGGCATCTAGGATAAGCTTTCTGGATGCTCTCCTCGGTTTCCCAAGTACAATCTCGTGGATCTCCACTCCATTGCACTTTGACTAAGTGAATCTTCTTATTCCTCAGCTCTTTGGTTTCTTTGCCGTTGATCTTTAGCGACTCTCGTCTCACAGCTAATTCTGCAGTAATTTCAATATCCTGCTGAGCTGCTTCTTCCACGATCAAGTCTGGATCATGAACGTGCTTTCGAAGTTGAAATATGTGAAATACATCATGAACTCCAGACAACCAATCAGGCAATTTAACCCTATAAGCGAGAGTTCCGATCCGTTCCAGAATAGGAAATGGACCAATGAATTTGGGCGCCAACTTCCCAGTTTTACCGAACAGGATTACTCCTCTCATCGGCGATACTTTCAAATATACATAGTCACCAACATCAAAGGATATATCTCTTCTTCTTCTATCGGCATAGCTCTTTTGTCGGCTTTGAGCAGCGAGTAATCGCTTCTTAATAAAATCGACTTTGTCGGCGGCTTCTCGGATCATATCAGGACCCAACACAAGTCTATTTCCAGGTTCGACCCAACAAGCAGGAGATCGACACGGTCTACCATACAATGCTTCGAATGGCGACATTGTCAGGCTCGCCTGGTAGCTTTTGTTATATGAGAATTCAGCCAAATGTAGATGGTCTTCCCATGATCCACCGAAATCTAGAACACAAGCCCACAATAGATCTTCTAAAATACGATTCACCCTCTCAGTCTGAC
Source organism: Allium sativum (assembly GCA_030737875.1). Lineage (NCBI taxonomy): Eukaryota > Viridiplantae > Streptophyta > Magnoliopsida > Asparagales > Amaryllidaceae > Allium > Allium sativum. The sequence goes on from CM060910.1 coordinate 127,976,603, forward strand.
CGTCTGTCTGAGGATGATAAGCGGTGCTCAAGTTCAGCTTCGTTCCCAACTCGACTTGAAATGCCTCCCAGAATTTACTAGTAAATGTTGTATCTCTATCACTGACTATACTGAGCGGTACTCCATGTAGTCTAACTATTTCCCTGAAGTATACCTGCGCCAGACTCTGAGCAGTCCTGTTTGATCTGACAGGTATGAAATGGGCGGTCTTCGTGAAGCGATCTATGACCACCCAAATACTGTCATTCCCTTTTCTGGTTCTGGGCAGACCATCAACGAAATCCATAAAAATATGTTCCCATTTCCAACCAGAAACTTCTAGCGGTTGTAATAGTCCAGCTAGTTTTTGTTGGTCGCTTTTGCCTAGCTGGCAAGTAGGGCATCGGCTAACATGTAAAGAAATGTCCCTCTTCATCGACTTCCACCAGAAAGTGCGTTTAATATCATTGTACATTTTGCTTACCTCCGGATGGATACTAAGTTTTGACTTATGGCATTCATCCAGTACTTCCTTTCGAAGCTCAGGAATGTTTGGGACACAGATTCGACCTTTGATCCTTAGAATTCCATCATTATCAACTTGAAAACTCGAGGGTTCGCCTTTTTGAATCATCTCTCTGATCTTCTGAATGAAGTGATCATCCTTTTGAAGAGCAGATATTTTATCCATCAATGAAATCGTGATAATAAAACTGGCGATCATCTCATTCTTTCGGCTTAACGCATCGGCCACGACATTGGCTTTCCTTGGAGTGTAAATAATTTCAAAGTCATATGCTGCAAGGAACTCTAGCCAACGTTGCTACCTCAGATTCAGGTCTTTCTGGGTGAATAGATATTTTAACGACTGGTGATCTGTAAACAGTTCAAATCTCTCACCCAGAAGATAGTGTCTCCAGATTTTCAAGGAGAATATGATAGCCAATAACTCAAGATCATGAGTTACATAGTTTTTCTCGTACGGCTTCAGTTGATGGCTAGAATAAGCAATCACTTGGCCCCTCTGCATTAACACTGCGCCGAGGCCTTCTCTGGAAGCATCAGTCCAGACTTTCAAATCCTGATTGCCATTGATAATGGTTAACACTGGAGCCATCATTAGTCTTAATTTTATCTCTTCAAAAGCCTCTTCACATTCTGGAGTCCACTTGAATTTAGAATGCTTCTTTGTAAGCTCCGTTAAGTGACCAGATATCTTTGAAAAGTCTTTAACGAATTTCCGGTAATAACTAGCCAATCCGAGAAAACTGCGGACTTCTGTAGGGGAACTGGGATGTTTCCAGTTTTGAATAGCTGTGATTTTACTTGGATCCACAGCAATTCCTTCTTTCGATACGACGTGGCCCAGAAATTTCACTTCATCTTGCAAGAATACACATTTGGATAGTTTGGCTTTCAATACATTCCTTCTGAGGATTTCCAGAACCTGTTCCAAATGCTTTTCATGTTCGGCCTTTGATTTTGAGAAGATTAGAATATCATCAATAAAAACCAGAACAAATTTATTTAAAACCCCTCTGAACACTCTATTCATCAAATCGACGAAGTATGCAGGAGCGTTACATAAGCCGAACGTCATTACTAACCACTCGTAGAATAAGTCGGGACCTCTGAATGTTGTCATTGGAACACACTCTTCGGCAATTCGAAGTTGATGGAAGCCTGTAGCTAGGTCCATCCTTGAGAATACTTGCGCTCCATTCAGACGATCCAATATGTCGTCGATTCGCGGCAATGGATATTTGTTCTTTATTGTTTGCTTGTTCAAATCACGATAATCCATACATAGCCGTAGAGTACCGTCAGATTTTGGGACAAACACCACTACTGTTCCCTAATCAGAGAAACTAGGCCTGATCAGGCCCTTCCATACGAGCTGTCATGTTTGATTGTCTAATTCCTCCTTCTCTTTCAAGGACTTTCTTCGAATAGCGTGAACTACCAGCCTTGCATTTTGGAATCAAAGCAATCTTGAAATCTATTTCTCTCTGCGGAGGTAAGCGAACAACTTCTTCGAACACATCCGCATAATTCTTGACGACAGGAATATCTTTCACTAGGTCGGGAATATTCTATGTGATTTCAGGGATATTTTCTATTTGGGCTGGAGAAACATTCAAAGCTGCCCAGAAGTCTTTTCTATCAGCATTCTGACCTTCACAAGGAATGGTTATATAATCACCTGATTTAATCTTTGCCTTTACGACACTGTCGGCGCATTTAACTTCAGCTTCATATTTGGTCAACCAGTCTAACCCCAAAATAAGATCAAACTCTTTAAAATTCATGACGATTGCGATGGTGGTAAACCGATAACGAGAGAAAGAAACCGGCACTCCACAATCCTAACTGAGATCAATGGAACCCCCAACCGGATTCTGGACAGTCATTGGTTCCTTCATCTTTTTCAAATTCAAATCCAGTTTCTTAGCTGCATCCTTTGCAATGAAGCTTCGTGATGCGCTTGTGTCAAACAGTACTCTAACTGGAATATCTTTGACAGTTTGCGTGCCTTCTAAAATATCAGACCTCTCCTGAGCAAATGAAGATGCAGGCACCTCTGCCACTTCATTTACTTGTATTGCTTTGGTCTTTTTCAACATCCAGCAGTCTCTCTTTATATGACCGGTCTTGTGACAAAAAAGATTGCATTCTCGGGTCACTTGAAACTTATTCTTGGATTTAGATTCATCCCTTTTTGGTTTCTTTAAAGATCGACAACTTATCGAGAGATGTCCTTGCTTATTGCAGTTACTGCATACAGCAGTCGTTGCTGGTTCTTTTTCAGATCTGGCCCTTTTTCGATTGACTTTGGGCTTCTTACTGACCTCAGACCTTGTATTGGCCTCAGGACGATCAGTTTCAGACTCAATTTTATTATTAGAGCTGACTTCCTCTTCGTCGCGCAACATGCCTTTCTTATGGAGATCTTCATATTGATAAGCCATATAAATCATTTCTGAAAAAGGAAGCTTCACATGGCCCATCACTTTATTCCGGTATTTCCTTTGAAGCCCGTAAATAAATCTCAGATTCTTTCTTTTCGTATTCTGAATTAGATGGGGAGCAAAGTGAGAAAGTTCGTTGAATTTCTTATGATATCCTGGGATGGACATATCTCCTTGTATCAAATAAGAAAATTCATCACATAGGTGCTCAGTCGCTTCGGGAGGAGTAAATCTTTCCAGGAAAATCACTTTGAATCTATCCCAGGTGATATCACCTTCTGGATTGTCCTTAATAATTGAATCCCACCAGAACAAAGCTTCGTCTTTGAGTGCCCATGAGACCAGTAATCTTTTCTTGTCATCCCCTAGCTTTAATGCTTCGAAGATTTTCTCAGCCGAACGAATCCAAGCTTGTGTTTTCATAATTGATTCTTCACCCGTGAATGGTTTTCCACCCAGATTTCTATATTTCATAAATAGAGCTTCTATATCCGGGTCAGTATCACTTCTTCTGTTTCTGGCACTCATTTTCTAGTTCTTCTACAAATTGCAGATCAAATGTCAGGTGAACAGAAAAGATTTTTCAAAATATAGAGACAAATACTTGAATGTAAATGTGTCTATTTAGGTGTTATTTCATTCTGCTACTCATACTAGGATATTACTGATCCTATCTGTAATGAGTTATCTGTCCTAGAACACTACTGGTTCTATTTCTGACGAGTTTGTTAATATGTTATATTCCAGAACTAAGCCTAACCAAAGCTCTGATACCAAGCTATGACGACCCCAAATCAAGTTCTGACGGAGACAAGGGTTATCTTTGAAATATAACATAGAAACATATAATAGCAGAATAGAATTAAATAAATACACCAGATAATGAACAATAGAATATACTGGATAAAAGTAATCATCAGAGTTACACAGTATACAGGATCATACTTAGTACAAATACAGTTCAGCTATACATAAATGTCTACAGCGGAAATAAACAAAATATGTACAATAGGAGCTGAACAGCATAAAAAGAGATAAATAATAGAATCCATCTTCAGCTCCAGCTATCCAGAAAGAACCAGCTAAACCTCAATACAAGGCTGCCCGTGTAGAAAAAGGGGCACCCGAGTTTGAAAGTGAAACAAACTACGAGTCAGTCATGGGACTGGTATGAGAAATCTACTTAACACATTTAAAATATGGCTAATCAAAGGACCTCGCCACTTTTATGGAATGGGTTTACTCCATCGGATTGCCAGTGCTTTAAAACCAATCTTTCTTTTAAACAACGCAATGCTTTTTATAAAAATGAAGCCCTTATAAGACTCAGTTCCCATCACACAATGCAACGCAAACCGGAGGATAGAGTTTTACCTTATAATGGCCAAAATATGATTGATACGAATAAAACAAAAGCATTTGATATTATTACTAGTGTTTATATGTTTCAAAAACGATTTGAATCATAACTATCAATCATAGGCGGCATGGGTACCATATATCATGTCGCCATATATATATATATATATATATATATATATACAATCAAAACCGCACAGTCACGTATTTGGAAAATTGATTTCCGTCCTGAACCAAGGCAAAAGATAGTCCTTACCGAATTCGTGACTCTCTAGCCCGAGCCACAGGCAAGCCTTTAAATCGTCAGGGCCGGTCAACCGATGTGGATTATTATGCCTGAACACAACGTCTCCCCGCCCTTTGGGGCGTAAACGAGCCAACAAATGACTCCATCGAACCCAGATCGTCCGATCAAACCGAGGCACCTCGCAACAGCAACAACCACACATGTGAAAAGTATATAAATGTCAGGGCTGGTAGGTCACTGCCACCACCCTAGCTAGAAAGAAACGCATGCCCTCCCTGAGGTCCTTCTCCCGTTTCTGGTTCATACCAGGTTGTGAGGCTCGCGAATTCACATTATACACAAAGCTACGCCACAAAGGCGGTGCTTTGATCATCACCACAAGGCTTTGCTTTCCAACAGAAGCCCTGATCATTTGCCACTTAGGCATGCCACACTAGCAATTCATGCCATGCGACTGATGTCCATCGATATACAACCTCTGAGCTCATGCGTTTCAGAGAAGGGCGTTAAGCAAAAGAATAAATTCTCTGCCGCCAAACAGATGTATATTTAACAGAGATCAATCAACATAGAATAAAATCCAATGTCAGACACACAGTCAATTTACAAGTCCGTTCTGGGTCTGAACGAAACCGGAGGCACTATATACCTCGCAAACCCATCGATCACCACGTACGTCTGGACGGTCACCACTCATTATCCATATTTCGGGATGCGTCCCAATCTGGACCTCGGTTACCATCCAAACAAGGTGAAGATCTCTGGTCTTCGACCACCGTCTTCACCTTCGACTTTCAATTGTTGGTCAATTATTTAAAATGAGAATTAACATGGCCTTTTCAAATAATTCACGGATATTTATAATTTCAAATCAATTTATTACAATGGTTAAATTATTCGACAACACCAATTTTGTTCTTTAATGTAATTTTCACACCAAACACATTCAACCATCAAATACCACATAAATCGAGCAAATTCAATTTATTTCCATTCCATATCGTTTATGATATTTTATAACGATTTATAACTATTTTTATTTATTTTAAAATAGCCAATTTATTCAAAACGACACTTCGGGCCATAACGCGGCCATGGCGCTGTTTTTCTTCAGATTTGATTTACACATATATGAAAATCTAACCGTTGGATCTTCACAAAATTTACATCATTATAAAGATCTTTTCAAAACAAATCCAACGGTTTCTATTTCGGGATAATCCGATGGTCGGATCTCCCGGTATCAACATTTGAAGTTTCGATTTCAAAATACGAACTGCAGCGTCGTTATTCGATTAAATATAATTATATATATATATATATAATCGTTTCTGACGCTGTTTTTCTTCAGATTTGAATTAAACATTCCAGACAATCTAACCGTTGCATTTCTACAAAGTTGGTGCCGTTGGAAAGATATTTCCAAGGCGAACCCAACGGTTGCGGTTTCGGGAAAATCCAATGGTCGGATTTCCCGCACTAGTTGTTTGAAATCACGGTTTCAAAACAAGAACTGCACGGCCACATTTTGTTTTAATTTTATTTATATTTATATATTTATATAAATATAGTTCATTCAACAATTTCAATATCGTTTTCACTTCAAATATTTCACTAACGCCTTTAAATTTTGGAAAATTTCGCCATTACCTCCTTTGCACGGGAGGGGCTGGGAAAATTCCCAAATAGCCACACGGGCGTCTCATGTCAAAAAGAAAAAGAAAAAGCCAAGCGGCTATCCAACAGGCTCATAAAATCATCACCCAAACAAAACAGTAAATGTGTACCTATTTGTCAGGCACAAAATTTTATTCCTCTTCTCTAGCCCCTTTGTTATAACCTGTTCAATAAATATGCACGTACATATATACAATTTTTATCACTTATCATTTTCCATTCAACTTCATATTTGATTTACTTTGGTTTAAAAACACCATTCGTTCTAATGTTGCACGCATAGGCTAAAATCATATCATTACCTAATTAATGTATATTTCAACTCATGCATATTTTATTTGAACAAGTGGCTATTTTTAACACTTCACATTTCAAAGATGATAATTTTGGCGAACTAAAACATATTTCAACACATGACTATTTTCTTTAGTTCCTATGCATGTTGAAAATAATATTTCTTCACAAATATTTGTTTTCAACGTCCGCATATCTTTAGCATATCACATAGATGATAAAAATGATATTTTTATCATTCAGAATATTTATTCGACAAATAGATGTTTTCAACACTTCATAGTTTCAATAAAAATGTAATTTTTATTGTTCGATCTTTTTATTCAACACATGAACTTTTCCACACATGGATATTTTATTTATGTTGTTCATATAAGAAAGATAGAACTTTTGTTGTTGAAACTATTTATATATAAGGCAAATATTTTACATACTTCATATATATTATAAAAATGTGATTTTTATTGTTTTGACACTTCATTCATTCATAAATGAATTTAATTTTCACACATCCCTTTTCAACACATGAACATTTCCACACATGGATATAGTTTCAACATATGACTTTAATTTCAACGCATGAAAATAATTTCAACATACGAAAATTATTCTAACACATAAAGATTATTCAAAATTTCGGCAGCATCACGGCAGGGTAGTTAAAACCGGGACCGTCCCTAGTACGGCTCCTCGCTCTACCTTAAATCCTCGCGATTTTTGACAATGGGGATTCATGCATCTAATTCGCACGCAGACGGCATGTTTTATTTTTATTTCCTCAAATATTTCCAATTCATTTCAATCACCAATGGGTATTTTTCAACCATAATCAACCAATATCAACCACAAACAATCACAATCAACCATTCGCTATTAATCAATTTTCACACCAATCACAATCAATAAATATCGTCCATGGTTTGTGGACGAGGGGCGTATATATGTATATATATATTTATATATAGCAATTCACTTCTATTTCAACACATATATAATTTTTGCAACGCATATATAACTTATACATCGAACATACAACTTATACAGCACTTATACATGAGGTGTACAACGCTTATATAACCCATACATCGACTATATAATTTATACATCGTCGTTTTCCATATCGTTTATAAATTAGAAATCTCACATTGGGTTCCACTCCACCAAAAGTAGCAGAAGGCTCAGAAAAATGCGCGGCCTCTTCTAAAATGTAGAAGACGTCCACATGAGTCCATTGTCTCTTGTTTCACTGAATTTCGACCACATAGCAAAAAGATATGATTTTTACAAGGTTTGCAACAGTTTAAAGGTGTTAAAACAGTTGAAAATAAAATAGCCGTACCTCAGCTGAAAGGTTCAAAACAAGGTTTGGATTTTTCTCGAAATCCGCGTAGCTATTCGTCGATCGGCCTTCGCAGCGTCGAAGAGGGAGGAGAGAGCTTCCAGCGCAGGGGGTGGCGGCCAGTTCGATCGTTGGAGGGAGCGGCGGCGGCGAGATGAAGGCGATGGCTTCTCGACGTTCGTTCTCCCAAACCATGCAATGAAAAAATCCAAACCTTATATGGATTTGAAGATCTCTCCGAGCTCTACAAAATCTTCAACTGGAGGAGGGGATAATTTTGCGTTGATTGATCGGAAAGTGGACGGGAAGATTCGAATGCGTTTCCGTCGTTCGTGGAGGAGAGAGAAAAGGAATTTTTTTTTAATAAAAATTCTGATTGGCCGGTGGGTTTTAAAGGGATTTTCTGACACGACCACCAATCTAAACCCAACGACTGTCGTCCCTAGTGTTTTAACCCCATTCCGAACATAATGGAATATGTTTCGTAGGCCCAATCGACTGTTTTAGTCAGTTTCCATTCAATTTAAAATATATAACATTCAATATTCAATTCGAATGTACATTTCAATTTGCCAGGGACACAAATTAATTCGAAAAATTCCAGAAAAATAAATCTAGCTATGTTTTGACGATACGGTCCCAACAAAACTAGTTTCGTCGAATTCTGAGACAGTTTGCAAAAAGGCCCATTTCTGGTCGATCCAATTTAACTATAATCGACCAAAACACATTTTCCTCTACCACGCTCACATATTAGCTTCAAAAATTATGAAATTTGAAACGTAGCAATAACTTCACATCCCGGACCCAGAAAAAGTGGTTTCGTCGAATTCCGAGGTCGTATGAAAAATGGCCAATTTCACGGGCTATGTAAATTCCATAGCGACCTTTCTGAAAATTAATTTGGCCATAACTTTTGCTTTCTGCTATGAAAGCTCAATTTTTCAGATTTGTTAGAAAGTTATTCACTAACAGATTTAAATATTTTTGGTTTCACTCAAATCCGTTTTGTTTTGCACCCGGTACAGTCCGACAAAGTTTGAATTCAAATTTTGAAACTACAGCGCCAGTTCAGGCCTTGTTTATAATTAAAATTAATTATATTCGTTTTCAATTGTCGATTCAAACTCATTTTTCATCGCCACTATCTAAAATATTTATTTAAAATCCATTATTTTAGCCAATTTAAAAAATTTAAATTGGTTCAGATTTTCCGGGTCGTTACAGTGCCTCCGGTTTCGTTCAGACCCAGAACGGACTAGCAAATGGACCGTGTGTCTAACATTGGATTTTATTCTGTGTTGATTGATCTCTGTTAAATATACATCTGTTTGGCGGAGGAGAATTTATTCTTTTGCTTAACGCCCTTCTCTGAAACGCATGAGCTCAGAGGTTGTGTATCGATGGACATCAGTCGCTTGGCATGAATTGCTAGTGTGGCATGCCTAAGTGGCAAATGATCAGGGCTTCTATTGAAAAGCAAAATCTTGTGGTGATGATCAACGCACCGCCTGTGTGGCGTAGCTTTGTGTATAATGTGAATTCGCGAGCCTCACACCCCGGTATGAAACAGAAACGGGAGAAGGACCTCGGGGAGGGCATGCGTTTCTTTCTAGCTAGGGTGGTATCAATGACCTACCAGCCCTGACATTTATATACTTTTCACCTGTGTGGTTGTTGCTGTTGCGAGGCGCCTTGGTTTGATCGGACGATCCGGGTCCGATGGAGTCATTTGTTGGCTCATTTACGCCCCAAAGGGCGGAGAATCGTATTGTTCAGGCACTATAATCCACTCCGTGTGGACCGGCCCTGTCGCTCCAAGGGGAAGTTGCTGCTGTTCCGAAGACATGGGCTAGATTGTCTCGAAGTCGGTAAGGACTATCTTTTGCCTTGGTTCATGACGGAAATCCAATTTCCAAATACGTGACTATGCGGTTTTGATTGTATATATATATATATATATATATATATATATATATATATATATATATATGGCGACATGATATATGGTACCCATGCCGCCTATGATTGATAGTTATGATTCAAATTGTCCTTGAAACATATAAACACTAGTAATAATATCAAATGCTTTTGTTTTATTCGTATCAATCATATTTTGGCCATTATAAGGTAAAACTCTATCCTCCGGCTTGCATTGCATTATGTGATGGGAACTGAGTCTTATAATTGCTTCATTTTTATAAGAAGCATTGCGATGTTTTAAAAGAAATATTTGTTTTTAAAGCACTGGCAATCCAATGGAGAAAACCCGTTCCACGAAAGTGGCGTGGTCCTGTGATTGGCCATATTTTGAATGTGTTGAGTAGATTTCTCATACCAGTCCCATGACTGACTCGTAGTTTGTTTCACTTTCAAACTCGGGTGCCCCTTTTCCTACACGGGCAGCCTTGTATTCAGGTTTAGCTGGTTCTTTCTAGATAGCTGGAGCTGAAGATGGATTCTCTCATTTATCTCTTTTTATGCTGTTCAGCTCCTATTGTACATTATGTTTATTTTCTGCTGTGGACATATATGTATAGTTGAACTGTATTTGTACTATGTATGATCCTGTAAACTGTGTAACTCTGTTGATTACTTTTATCCAGTATATTCTATTGTTCATTATCTGGTGTATTTATTTAATTCTGTTCTGTTATTATCTGTTTTGTGTTATGTTCCAAAGATAACCCTTGTCACTGTCAGTACGAGATTTGGGGTGATCATAGAAAGATGAGCAAAGTAATTCATTTTTGTAGGATTGAAGTAAACACCAAATTTATATTGCATTTTTGTTAGAAATTGAAGTGACACAAAAATACTCATTTTTGTTAAATTAAATGACGTACAAAAATATTCATGTTTGTTGTAATGGGAATGAAACACAAAATTACTTATGTTTGTTGTAATTGGAATGATACGCCAAATATACATTTTGTGTATAGGATGTATGGAAATTGAAAAATAAAAGAAAACATTGTTGTGTGTGATGATATATATCAATGTTGGATATAAATAAGAAGATTTGTTGTTAGCAAAATATAGTAAAATGAAATGGATGAAGGAGTTATATATAATTATATATAAAGATTAAAATCAAACGATATGAAATGATTTCCAACTTATATATATATATATATGCGTGAATTATTTGGAAAGTCCGAGTCTATCTCATTCCAAATAATTTGAACGACGTTTAAAATTTAAGAGTTGAAGACGGCGATTGAAGACCGACGATCTTCATATCGAATGGACGACGACAGCTGATGCCCATGATTGGAGTAGCTACCTTGAAGGGGCTTTAGTGGTGGCCGTCCGGATGTAGTGTTGATTTGTACGGATTTGGTTTTCGCTTCGACCCAGAGCATAAGCTTATAAATGGATTGCGTGTCCGACATCGTACTTTGTTAAATATCATTATATTGATTTTTTGTCTATATACAAATGATTGGTGGTGGAGAATTTATTCTTTACTTAACAGCCGTTTATATATTGATGGATGATCAATGGTACGGTATGGATGGACAATGTGGCACGCTAAGATGAAGATGATCAAGGCTTTGTTGAAAAGCAGGCCTTGTGGTTATGACGGTACTTCGCGAGCCTCACAACCCGGTTGATTCTAAAACTGGAGAAGGGAACGTAGGGAGAGCAGCACGTTTCTTTCTAGCTAGAAGTGGTGTCAGTGCTTAAACTTGCTGATATTTACTTATGTGGATGATGGATTACGAGGCCTCGGTATTAGATCCTATAGGATCGGGAAACGTGTGTTCAGGAATTGCCAATCCACGAAGCTGTTTGTGTGGACCGGCCCTGCAGGATCCAAGGGTTAACTGCGGGGAATCCTGAGACATTAGCTAGAGTGATCTCGAATCAGTAAGGAGCTCCTCCCTAGCCTTGACTCATGATGGAAACCCAATTTCCAATACGACCTCATGCGGTTTTGATTGTATTACTAGTATGGAGGCATAGTATTATGGGATACTATTCTTCCTAGGATTGATATATTATGATTGAAACTGTTTTTGAAAATTTATACACACTAATAATAATATCAAATTCGCTTTTATCGTACCAAGCATGTTTAATCACCATAAGGTAAAACTCTATCCTCTGGTGTGCGTTGCATTGTGTGATGGGACCTGAGTCTTATGGTGATTTCATTTTTCTAAAAAGCATTGCGTTGTTTAACGATTTACTTTAAGTTATGCACGACAACCCATTGGAGTAAACCCGTTCCGCGTTAGCGGCGTGGTCCTTGGATTTGCCTTATTACTATTAGTTAGATTAGTTAAGAATTCTCACACCAGCCCCATGACTGACCCGATGTTTGTTTCCACCTTTGAAAACTCGGGTGCCCTCTTTTCCACACGGGCAGTCGATTAGTTTCTCTATAGGTCTTTATCTTGAGCAGGATTCTGGATTGAAGCTTAAAGCTATGTCCAGAGCGTAGTTGTCTTCCGTTGTATCTATTTTATTTCCGCTGCACTGTATTGTATTAAATTTATTGTAAAATTTTCTTCCGCTGTATTTTATCGATGTACTCTGATATTCTGTACTCTGATGTTATATTATCATGATATAATGAAAGTCTGCTGTTTTTGTTCTGATGTGGTGTATTCCAAAAGTTAACGTGCTCGGGATTTGAACGGTCTTGGTCGATTTTGCCGTCGATCGGGTTGGGCAAACCCGTGTCGTTACAGTTGGTATCAGAGCTTTGGTTAGCTCAAATCTTTGGGATACAACTCGATAGAACGGAACAAAAGACTCATCAGAGATTGGATTAGTAATATCCAATAAGAATACTCATTAGAGATAGGATCAGCAGTATCCTAGAATGAGAAAACTCATTAGAGATGGGGTTAGTAAAGCCCTAGAATGAGTTGAGAGTAACAAGCTTAAAATATACGTATTTATAATTATAATCTATTTTAGAAAATATGACTTTGAATATATAAAAGATTATATATTCGAAAGTTAATCAACTAATAAAATTATAGGAACCAATTAAAGAATGAAAAATTCAGTAGGAAAATTAAACAACTTTAGCTTCGTTCCTTTTCGAGGACGAAAAGATTTTAAGTGGGAGAGATTGTAACAACCCTGAATTTTGGGGCCAATTTAAAATTTTTATTTCAGAAATTTTAAGGGAAATTGAATATTTAAAATTATTTATTTTAAATAATAACGACCAAAATTCTATTTGTAATCGAAGTTAATCAAATGAATTTAATTTAATTATAAAAGGAGTTTAAAAACAGCGCGACAGTTTGAAATTTTGATTTTGAATTTTGACTGACTGTACAGGATGCAAAATAAATCGGAATTGAGCGAAACCAAAAATATCTAAATCTGTTTAACCATATCTTTCTAACGAATCTGAAAAATTGAAATTTTGTTTTAAAAATCAAAAGTTATGTCCAGTTTAAAATTTAGAAAAGTCGTTGTAGAATTTATATATATTTTAATTAAATATATGGCCCTTGAAAATAGTCAATTTTCAAACGACCTCGGTTTTCGACAAAACCACTTTTGTTGGAACCGGAATGTCAAATTATTGTTAAGTTCAATTTTCCAGAATTTATCGAATTAATATGTGAGCGTGGCAAAGGAAAACGTGTTTTATCAGTTTTAGTCAAATCGGGTCGACCAGAGAATGACCATTTTTCAAACTGTCTCAGAATTCGATGAAATTAGTCTTGTTAAAACCATATCGTCAAAAGAAAGCCAAGAATAATTTTTCTGTAATTTTTAGAGTTAATATGTTACCCCGGCATATTTAAATATACGGTAATTATTTAATTAATAAATTTTTGATGTAAATTTTAATAAAACGGGCAACAGACTTTGGAATTGGGCCACGATACCTGTCACATCGCGTTCAGTACGCGTCAAAACCTTAAGTTTGACAGTCGTTGGGCCTAATTCTGAGTCCGTAGCTTATCGGGCCTTAATTGGGTAATTAATTAATATTATAATACATATGTATACACTATACACCGTATACCCTAATTCCCATACACGCTAAAACCGCCGTATACCATGGATCCATGGCCAATCGTGCTCCATTCCTTCCACCCTTAAATTCTCCTTCATCTCAATGAATTAGACCCCAAGCCATATACCAAATCGAAGAGATTCTCACCCTCTACGTTTCCATACGGTCAGATCTCCTTTGGGGGCCTGTACTCCTCGAACCACGCAACAAAACCCGCGCCCAAACCACCGCCGCCGCACCCCCTAGACCCAACCGTGTTCAGCCATGGTGGGACCCCCCTGTGCGCCTCGTCCCCCTCTTCAATTCTACACCACCTGATCTGCAAATCATTGCACCAATCGATCGCAAGGAGGAGCCTTAATTTTGAACAAGAAGAAAAAGTCACGGCCTTGGTTACAGATAGAGGAAGAAGGGTAATTCCTAACTAATTAATTTATTAATAAATATAAGATTATTATATAACTAAATTAAATCATAACTCTTTCGTTCGGACTTGAAATTCGACGATTTCAGGACCGTCAGGATCGTAATTCAGAGGACTATTTTTCTATACTGATTAAGCACAGATTCGAGCCAGTCTAATTTTTGGTCAAATTCAAAGAGGAGCAATGCTTAAAGTTTATATTCATATTACATAAAATTCGTATTTTATATGTCATTAGAAATGGAAATTAGGTTAATGTATAAAATTCATATGATGCTGTATATTTTTGTTAAAGTGTTGATTTGTGTTGTGATTGCGATTAACTACTGAATTGGATTGTCTTACAGTTGAAAATTAACATCACATGTTTGGTATGTTTGATTTGAATCAACAATATAGAATTGTTTGGTATGTTCGATATTGGAATGGACAAATCATAGATGTCATGTATGTTAGGATTGAATTGACAAATTACATATGTCACGTATGTTAATTAGAATTGTTAAATTAGAAATATCATTTTTGTAATTAGAAATTGTTAACAAATAAAATATCCTTTTATTTGTTATTAGTAAACATAGTAAATTGTTAATAAATACAACATTCTTTTATTTGTTATATGGAATTCATAGGAAATGTTAACATGTAAATTCACTTTTTATACGTCATTAGAAATGATATAAAATTTGTTAATATATAGAATTCACATTTTGTATGTCACTTGAGATGGAAAAATTTCATTTTCATAATATGATAAAAGAAGATAAAAGAGTTATACTCTTTATATGTAATAAAAGAGAGAACATGTAATGAAATCAAAGAATATAAAGATTTCATCTTTATGTTTTGAAATCAAAGAGAAAAGGAAAAAAAAGACATTTTGTTGGCTACTTTGAAATAAATGGAATGAACATTATTATTCATAGTCCCTTAACATATGTAATGAACATTTATTTGTTAACATATAAATTCACTTTTATATGTCATTAGTAATAAAACGAATTTGTTACCATATAAATTCATTTTTATATGTCATTAGTAATGAAATGAATTTGTTAACATATAAAATTCACTTTTTATATGTGACTAATGGAAAATCTGTTAACATATGAAATTCACTTTTTTTATATCCTTAAAAAAAGAGGAATTACTTTTATATGAAAAATATAGGAATGACAAAATATTCATTTTTGTCAATATAAAGAAGCAGTGACAAAATCACATTTTTGTCAATATTGAGAAGTAGCAACAAAATCACATTTTTAATTATGACATGAAACATTAGACAAGTTAAGAAAATATAATTTACTTCTTATATCTCATTAGAGTTCACAGACAATGTTAATGTATAAAATTTACTTTTTATATCATTAGAAGTAATAGAAAAATGTAAACATACGTAATATCATTCTTTTATGAGATTAGAATCCATAGAAATGGTGAGTGTATAAAGTATAATTTTTTTATGACATCAGAATTCATTGAATTTGTTAACATATAAAATGTCATGTTTATATGTTCGTTGAGTTAGAATTGACGACAAACAAATATATCACTTTTCTGTTAATGTTAAAGGTTAGAAATGATGTAACATAAAAATTATATTTTTATGTTGATATGAATCATGAGAAAAGAATTGACGATATTAAAATTACATTTTTAATAATTAAAAAGGAGATTTAGACATTGAAATGTAAATTACTTTTTAATGTAATAATAAAGAAGAGATTTTGTCAAATATAAAAATATAAGGATGGCGGAAGTTTCATTTTGACAAATGCAAGAGAATGACAAAAATGTGCATTAAAATGAAGTTACATTTTTTATTTGAAAATGTAGATTAAATTAAAATGATCATAACGGTATTTTAGTGTGTAGTCGAAATGGTGAAATAAATATATTATAGTTTTAATGTTGCATAATTTTGCATATGAAATTAAATAGCTGCATTAAGCTGCATATGAAGTAAAATTCTAATTTAATATCATACTTTGCATATGAAGGCAATTAGAGTTGGAATGTCATATACTGCATATGTAAAAAAAAAAGATATCAAAAGGTTATTTTATTTGCATTCCCTTATGCAAATATATTTAGAAAAAAATTCTTTTGTTTACATTCTTATATGTAAATGCATGTAGAAATATAAATGGTTCTTTTATTTGCATTCCTCGATGCAAATATACATAGAACATAGAATGTACTTTTATTTACATTTTTATGAAATTGAATTAAAGTGAAAGTTACATTTTTCATGTGAATTATATTAGAAGATAAAAAAATTCATGTAAATAAAAAGATAAGATTTTGTCATGGGAATTAGAATTACGTTTTTATGTAAACAAAAAGTATTTATTTTGTCAAATATGAAAGAGTGATAAAAATATATCGTTTTTATCAAATGTAAAAGAATGATAAAAATATACCATTTTTACTAACTGTAAAAGAAGGACAAAAATATTTATTTTGTCAAATACAAAGAATGAAATGAAACATTCATTTTATTATTACGAGAAGAAAAATATTACATTTTATGTAATTAAGAATTAAAGAAAAATTACATTTTATGTAATTAAGATTGAAAGAAGGAAAGTTACCTTTATAATGTAATTAGGTAAAAGGAAAATTTACATTTGCAATGTAATTAGATAAAAAGAAACTTACATTTTCATGCAAATGGAATTTAAGGAAAATTTACATTTTTCATGTAGAAGAATTAAGATGTGAAATTTGCATGTTATGTAGATAGGTTAACACACAAAATTATTATTTTGTTTGTAATGAAAGATTAGCAAAGTTATTCATTTTTGTAGAATTTAAGTAGACACCAAATTTATATTGCATTTTTGTTAGAAATTGAAGTGACACAAAAATACTCATTTTTGTTAAATTAAATGACATACAAAAATATTCATGTTTGTTGTAATGGGAATGAAACACAAAAATACTTATGTTTGTTGTAATTGGAATGATACGCCAAATATACATTTTGTGTATAGGATGTATGGAAATTGAAAAATAAAAGAAAACATTGTTGTGTGTGATGATATATTATTGTAATAACCCGGAAAATACGAGCCAATTTAAAATTTTTAAATTGATTATTTCAAAGCAATTTGAAGCATTGAAATAGAATATTTCAATAAATTAGTGAATTAGAAATAGTAAGTCAGTTTGAAAATTGATATTTTGCAAATGGCCTCGGAATTCGACGAAACCACTTTTGTCGGGTCCGGGATGTCAAACTATTGCTAGGTTTCAAATTTCATAATTTTTCGAATCAATATGTGAGCGTGGCAAAAGAAAACGCGTTTGACCAGTTTCTGTTGAATTTAATCGACTGGAAATTGGCCATTTTTCAAACGGTCTCAGAATTCGACGAAACTAGTTTTGTTAAGACCGTATCGTCAATACGAAGCTAGAAAATATTTTTCGGGAATTTTTCTAGTTAGTATGTGACCCCGGTAATTTGAAATGTACGTTAAAAATTCAATATAAGGATTTAAATGTAAATTCAACGGAAACTGATTGTAACGATCAAACCAGCTTACGACACATATCCCATTGTGTTCGGAATGGGGGTAAAACGCTATGGACGACAGGCGGTGGGCCTCGTTTCGAGGTCATATATAAAAGTCAACCCTAGTGCAAATATAAATAATTAAATAATGAAATAAAATAATAATAAAAAAATAAACTTCTCCCCTTTTCTTCTGCCTTGGCCCCCCCCCCCCCGATCATTTATCAGAGAAATAAAAAAAAAAAAAAAAAAAAACCTAGGAACTAAAACAAGCCGCCGCCCGATCTTCGAAGCCGCCGCCTGACCGCCGAAGCCCCACCGCCTGACCGCCGAACCCTTCGCCTGAGCCGCCCTCGACTCCTTCTCCTCCCACCGAACGAACCATCGAACAACCCCTCGAGACACCTCGTCGCGACGCCTCTCTGAGCCGCCCTCGACTTCCCTCCTCCCCTTCGCATACCACGGTAAGCATTTACTTTATATTTATTTTTATTTTTGTTTTATGATTTCTGATTTATAAATCGATTTAAAATTAAAACTGTATTTTTTTTTTAGTTATAAAAACTGCATTTTTGAGGAGGAAACAAAAACTACATTTTTATAAAATATATAAACTGATTTGTTCGAATTTAAAAACTGTTTTGTTTTTAAAGGTTTTAAAACTGTTTTTTTTAGGATATAAAAACAGAAAGAAAAAAAAGTGAAGACTGATTTTTGTTTTAAGATTTTAAAAAACTGAAATTTTATAAAAGATTTTAAAAACTGCATTTTTAAAAAGGCTTTTTAAAAACTGCATTTTTAATAAAAGATTTGAAAACAGATTTTTTTATAAAAGAGTTTCAAAAACTGTTTTGAAAATAATTTAAAAACTGTTTTGAAAAGAAAAATAAAAACTGATTTGAAAAGGAAAAGAAAACTGATTTTATTTTAAACTTTGAAATAGAAAAAGATTTAATCTTTTAGTAGAAAAAGATTTGAACTTTTAAAAATAAAGATCATATTTTAAAAAAAAAAAAAAGAGAAAAGACAGAATTTTGTTAAGTAGAAGAAGTAAGATGTGATTCTTATATTTTCAAAGCAATAAAAATATAATTTTTACATCATAGGAATATTAAAAATATAATCTTTGTTTTTAAAATATGATCTTTATATATTGGATAACATAGTAAAAATGCGATTTTTATCTATGTAGAGAATACGGGAAACGAAAACGACAAGAAGACGAAATAGGCAAAGATTTCCACAAAGGAAGAGTTGTGTTATTGGATAGCTACTGGTGAGAAATTCTCGCTCTTCAATTTCTTTTTTTAAATAAATTGTCTATGTGTGGAAAATAAAAGTGAATTGCTATATATAAATAATTATATATATATATATACGCCCCCTCGTCCACAAACCATGGACGATATTTATTGGTTGAAATTGTGGTGAAAATTGGTTGACAACAAATTGTTGTTTGGGATTGTTTGTGGTTGATATTGAATTGATTGAGGTTGAAAAATACCCGTTTGTGATTGGAAAAATATTTGGTTGAAACCACTTAGGATTAGTTTTGTGTAATGAAATAAATATAAACATGCCGCCTGCGTGCGAATTAGATGCATGATCCCCATTGTCAAAAACCGCGAGGTTTTAAGGTAGAGCGAGGAGCCGTACTAGGGACGGTGCCGGTTTAACTACCCTGCCGTTATGCTGCCGAAATTTTGAATAATCTTTGTGTGTTAGAATTATTTTCATATGTTGAAATTATTTTACATGCATTGAAATTAAAACCATATATTGAAACTATGTCCATGTGTGGAAATATTCATGGGTTGAAAAGTGTTGTGTGAAAAAAAAATTCATTTGTGAATGAATGAAGTGAATAAACAATAAAAATCACATTTTTATATATATATATGAAGTATGAAAAATATTCACCTTATATAAATAGTTTCAACAATCAAAATTTCATCTTTCTAATATGAACAACATAAATAAATTGTCCATGTGTGGAAATGCTCATTTGTTGAGAAGTGTGTGTAGTGGAAATATTCATGTGTTGAATAAAAAGATTGAACGATAAAAATTACATTTTTATTGAAACTATGAAGTGTTGAAACCATACGTTGGTTGAATAAATATTTTAAATGATAAAAATATCATCTTTATCATATGTTTGATATGCTAAAAATATGCAGACGTTGAAACAAATATTTATGATAGAAATATTATTTTTAACATGCATAGGAACTAAATAAAATAGTCATGTGTTGAAATCTACTTTAGTTCGCCAAAATTATCATCTTTGAAATATGAAGTGTTAAAAATATCCACTTGTTCAAATAAGCGTGCATGAGTTGAAATATACATTAACTAGCTAATGATATGATTTTAGCCTATGCATGCGACATTAGAATGAATGGTATTTTTAAACCAAAGCAAGTCAAATATGAAGTTGAATCGAAAATGATAAATATTAGGAATTGTATATATGTGCATGCATATCTGTTGAACAGGTTATAGCAAAGGGGCTAGAGAAGAGGAATAAAATTTTGTGCCCGACAAATAGGTACACGTTTACAGATTTGTTTGGGTGATGATTTTGAGCCTGTTGGCTAGCCGCTTGGCTTTTTCTTTTTCTTTTTGAGATTAGAAGGACCGGGAACGCTATTTGCGATTTCCCGATGCCCCCGGTACAGGGGAGGTTATGGCGAAATTTTCCAAAATTTTAGGGTGTTAGAAAAATATTTGAAGTGAAAACGATATAGAAATTATTGAATGGACTATATTTATATAAATATATAAATATAAATATAATTAAAACGAAACGTGGCCGTGCAGTTCATATTTTGAAACCGTGATTTCAAATGACTAGTGCGGAAGATCCGACCATTGGATTTTCCCGAAACCTCAACCGTTGGGTTCGCCTTGGAAATATCTTTCCAACGGCACCAACCTTGTGAAGATCCGACGGTTGGATTGTCTGGAATGTGTAAAACAAAATTAGTGAAAAACAGCGCCAGAAACGATTATATTTATATATATATAAATATAATTAAATTAAATCGAATAACGACGCTGCAATTCGTAAATTGAAATCGTAACTTCAAATGGTTAGTGTGGAAGATCCGACCGTCGGATTTTCCTAAAACTGGAACCGTTGGGTTCGTTTTGAAAAGACCTTCCCAATGGTGTAAAATTTGTGAAGATCCAACGGTTAGATTTTCCTATATGTGTAAAACAAAATTAGTGGAAAGCAGCGCCAGTGCGTCGATACGACCTGAAACGTCGTTTAATTAATTATGGCCGTTTTAAATTAAATTAAAATGGCGATATATCGTTATTAAGTACTATAGACGATATAGAGTGAAAATAAACCAATTTTGTTGTGTTTGCTTGATGTGTGATGGTTGAATATATTTGACGTGAAAATTATAACTAAACAACTGAATTGTGAATATTGAATAGTTCAACCCTGTGATTAATTGGTTTGAAAATCTAAATATACGTGGGTTATTTGAAAAGGCCGAGTTTATCTCATTTCAAATAATCGATCGACGTTGAGAAGTCGAAGAGTCGAAGACGACTGAAGACCGACGATCTCTACGTTGGATGGATGGGCGCTACTGATACTCGTGATTGGAGTAGCTACCATGAAGGAATTGAAGTAGTAACCGTCCAAACATAGTGTTGATTGTACGGATATGCGAGGAATTGGTGCCTCCGGTTTCGTTCAGACCCAGAACGGACTTGTAAATGGACTGTGTGTCTGACATTGGATTTTGTTCTATGTTGATTGATCTCTGTTAAATATATATCTGTTTGGCGGCGGAGAATTTATTCTCTTGCTTAACGCCCTTCTCTGAGAGCTTAGAGGTTATGTATTGACAGAAATCAGTCGCATGGAGTGGATTGCCTGTGTGGCACGCCTAAGTGGCATGTGATCAAGGCTTCTGTTGCAAAGCAAAGTCTTGTGGTTGATGATCAAAGCATGGTCTGTGTGACTAGCTTTGTGTATAACGTGAATTCGCGAGCCTCACACCTCGGTATGAGTCAAAAACGGGAGAGTGACTGCAGGGAGAGCACGACGTTTCTTTCTAGCTAAGGTGGTGTCAGTGACCTACCAGCCCTGACATTATATATACTTTTCACCTGTGTGGTTGTTGGAATGCGAGGCGCCTCGATTATAGGTCTGTAAGGACCGGGAAACGTGTGTTCAGGAATTGCCAATCCTCAAAAGTAAGAGAGGACCGGCCCTGAAGATCCAAGGATCATAGTGGGGTCCTGGGACATTTGCTAGAGTGTCTCGAATCGGAGAGGAGCTTGCCCCTTGCCTCGACTCATGAAGGAATCCAATTTCCAATACGAAATGTGCGGTTGTGATTGTATTACTAGTACGGCGACATAGTAGATGGTAGCTATGCCGCCTAGGATTGATATTTATGATTGAATATGCTTTTGAAACATATATGCACTAGTAATAATATCAAACACCTTTGTTTATTCGTATGAAGCATCTTTGGCCATTATAAGGTAAAAACTCTATCCTCCGGCTTGCGTTGCATTGTGTGATGGGACCTGAGTCTTATAATGGCTTCATTTTAGAAAAAGCATTGCGTTGATTTAATCGTTTGTTTTATTTCATGCACTAGCACTCATTGGAGTAAACCCGTTCCGCGAAAGTGGCGTGGTCCTTTGATTTGCCTTATTATTGTGATTAATAAGTTGAATAGATTTCTCATACCAGTCCCATGACTGACTCGTAGTTTGTTTCACCTTGCAAACTCGGGTGCCCTTATTTTCACACGGGCAGCCTAGTTACAGGTTTCTGACGCACCTTTTGGCTCATGGCGAGGCTTGACTACACCGTGCTGACTTGGATTTTCTCCGCCATTATTGTATCTATATTATGATTCCGCCACTGGCGATGTAGACTGATATTCCTTTTGTGTACTCTTTATGTATGATTCGCTGTATGATTCCGCCTCAGGCGATGGTGACTGATTATGTATCATTAACTACTAAGTTGTATCCTGTACTGTGCTTCTCTGATGTGATGTTATCTATATGATTCCGCTGTCATATGTGTGTAAATTATTCTATTTTCTGTTTATGCTATTATCTGTGATCTGCTAATGATGATTAATGTGTTATATTCCAATGATTATCCTTAACACCGTGTCACGGGGTTTTGGGATCGTCACAGCTGGTATCAGAGCTTTGGTTAACCTTAGTTCTGGAGTCTAACACATTAAACACTTCGTCAAGATAGAATCAGTAGTATTCTAAGGCGAGTCGCTCATTAGAGATAGGACTAGTAAAGTCCTAGAATGAGCTGAGCAGAATAGCAAAAACAATTGATCAGTCCATCGTTATCTTTCCGTAGGAATTTCTGCTTAACTATGCAATAGACTATTATTTCTGTTAACTGACTTTTTCGTTACTTATACAGAATTTGACAAATGGCTACCAGAGGAGCCGCTGCTAGAGGAGGCCGTGCCGGCCGAGGCCGAGGAAGGGGAGAAATCCCAGCTCAAGAAGGACCTTTGATTCAACCTCCGGCAGCTCAATACTTCGAGCTCGACCGTGTAGCTAAGAGATATAAGAACTTAGGAGGCAAGACCTTCTCAGGGACTGACACCGTAATAGAGGCCCTTGCATGGCTCAAAACATGCGAGAAGATTCTTGAAGGCCTAAGGCTAGGAAGCGAAGACAAAGCTACTATGGGCGCCTGGCTTATGCAGGAACAAGCCGAATTATGGTGGGACTCTCTTACCGCCGGGAATAGAGAAGCCGGAAGAACATGGGACGGATTCAAAAAACTCTTCAAGGAGAAATATGTCCCAGAACAAGCTTTAGAAAGAATGCACGATGACTTCGCCAATCTCCAGCAAGGGGATCTTTCCGTGCAAGATTATCTGAACAAATTCACAATGCTGTCGCCCTATGCTCCCGAACTTGTTGCTACCGCAAAATCCAAGAATAAGAGGTTTATCTTTGGGCTGAAACGTCAATATCATGATAGAGCAATGGCCCATGTCAAGCTGGATTTCAACGAGCTAGTGGAAATGACCTGCAACTATGAAGACCTTGATCAAAGGCATCTGGATCAGGACCGCGCTAGAAGTCAAGCAGGAAACAAGCGCAAACCTACTGCAAATCAGGGCGAGTCAAGCCAAGCAGCATCTTCAAAGCCTCAGACTGGCAATCCGCCACGAGGAAATTGCTTTAATTGTGGTAAGCCGGGGCACTACTCAAATGTCTGCACAGCTCCGAAGAGGCAGAAAACAAACTCTCAAGGCTCGAGCCAAGGCTCTCAGAACCCTCACTCGTGCTTCAACTGTCGCAAGACCGGCCATCTAGTCAAAGACTGTCCTTTGCTAAAGAAAGCTACTGTAGCTCATGTCTATGACGGGTCTAGCCCGCCAGCTGCTTCCGATGGAGCAGGTAAACCCGATGTTTTGGGAGGTACCCTTACAATTAAGAATATTCCTGTTTCTGTATTATATGACACAGGTGCATCGCGTAGTTTTATTGCTAAAAACACAGTGCACAAACTAAAGTTAAAACAGCGAAAGCTTAAAGAATTGGTTGAAGTTCATAACCCGATAGGGGGTCCTATTACTCTCAGTTCATATTGTAGAGTGCCAATCTCTTATTCTTCCTACAAGTTTCCCATTAATTTAATTGTTATGGATTTTCCCGAATTCGACGTTATTCTGGGGTTAGAATGGTTAACGAAATATGAAGCTGAAGTGAATTGTGCGGAAAGAATTGTTAAAATTCGAACGAAGCTAGGATATATTACAGTTCCTTGTCATGGTTCGAATCCGAATAGAGAAGAATTTTGGTCAGCATTAGAACTTATTCCCACCTCCATAGAAAAGATTCCGATTGTTAGCAACTATGCGGATGTGTTTGAAGAAGTTGAAAACTTACCTCCGCAAAGAGAAATAGAATTCCGAATCGATCTAATTCCTAATGCCAGACCCGTAGTACATCCAATCCGTAGAATGACTCCGAAAGAAAAAGAAGAATTAGGCGACCAAACTCGTCAACTGTTATGGAAAGGTCTAATCAGACCGAGTTTTTCTAATTGGGGTGCAGCTGTCGTGTTTGTCCCAAAGTCAGACGGTACTCTTAGATTATGTGTTGATTACCGAGACCTCAACAAACAGACGCTTAAAAACAAATATCCACTACCCCGCATTGATGATTTGCTAGACCAATTGAATGGGGCGAAAGTATTTTCTCGAATGGACCTAGCTACAGGTTTTCATCAATTGAGAATAGCAGAAGAGTGTGTTCCTTTGACCGCTTTCAGAGGCCCAGACATATTTTATGAATGGTTAGTAATGCCGTTTGGCCTTTGCAACGCTCCAGCATACTTTGTCGATCTAATGAATAGAGTGTTCAGGGGAGTTCTGAATAAATTTGTCCTCGTATTCATCGATGATATTTTAATCTACTCCAAATCAAAACCCGAGCATGAAAAACACTTAGAACAAGTATTGGAGATTCTAAGGAAGAACGTCTTCAAAGCCAAATTCTCTAAATGTGTCTTCTGGCAAGAAGAAGTTAAATTTCTTGGCCATGTCGTGTCAGGGAAAGGAATTTCTGTTGATCCAAGCAAGATAACAGCGATTCAAGACTGGAAACAACCCACTACTCCAACAGAAGTTAGAAGTTTTATGGGGTTGGCTAGTTATTATCGAAAGTTCGTTAAGGATTTTTCGAAGATATCCGGTCCGTTAACGAAGCTCACAAAGAAACATGAGAAGTTTAAGTGGACTTCCGACTGTGAAGAAGCTTTCCAGGAATTGAAATCGAAGCTGACCACCGCTCCAGTGTTAACTATTATTGATGGCAATCAAGATTTAACGGTTTGGACCGATGCTTCTATTAGAGGTCTTGGTGCAGTGTTAATGCAGAGAGGCCAAGCAGTCGCTTATGCAAGCCGCCAATTGAAACCGCATGAGAAGAATTATGTGACTCATGATCTTGAGTTGCTAGCCATCGTATTTGCCTTGAAAATCTGGAGGCATTACTTATTGGGCGAGAAATTTATACTGTACACAGATCACCAATCATTGAAGTATTTATATACCCAAAAAGATCTGAATCTGAGACAGCAGCGTTGGCTAGAATTTCTTGCAGCGTATGATCTTGATATCCTGTATACGCCGGGGAAAGCTAACGTAGTAGCGGATGCGCTTAGTAGAAAAACCGCAATTGTTGCCCATCTTATAATTACACCTAGCTTGATCGATAAGATATGTGCTCTCCAGAAGGATGATTATTTCATTCAAAGGATCAAGGAAAGAATCCAGAAAGGAGAATCCTCTAGTTTCCAAGTAAATAAAGAAGGAGTTTTGAGGCTGAATGGGAGAATTTGTGTTCCCAACCTTCCTGAGCTCAAAAGAGAAGTACTAGATGAATGCCATAAATCCAAATTTTGCATCCACCCAGGGGTAAGTAAAATGTACAATGATATCAAACGCACTTTCTGGTGGAAGGCAATGAAAAGAGATATTTCTTTGTATGTTAGCAGATGCCCTACTTGTCAATTGGTCAAGAGTGACCAACAAAAGCTAGCTGGACTGTTGCAACCGTTGGAAGTCCCAGGCTGGAAATGGGAACAGATTTCCATGGATTTCATAGATGGTTTGCCGCGAACCAAGAAAGGTAATGACAGTATTTGGGTAATCATAGATCGCTTCACGAAGACTGCCCATTTTATACCTGTCAGATCCAATCGAACTGCCCAAAGTCTAGCTCAGATATATTTCAAAGAAATTGTTAAGCTGCATGGAATTCCCATCAGCATGGTCAGTGATAGAGATCCCCTATTTACTAGCAAATTCTGGGAGGCTTTCCAGACTGAATTGGGGACGAAACTGAATATGAGCACCGCTTATCACCCCCAAACAGATGGCCAAACTGAGCGGGTGAATAGAATTCTAGAAGACCTATTGCGGGCTTGTATAATCGATTTTGGTGGGTCATGGGAAGATCATTTGCATTTGGCAGAATTCTCATATAACAATAGTTATCAAGCAAGTTTGAGAATGTCACCATTTGAAGCATTATATGGCAGACCCTGCAGATCTCCAGCATGTTGGGTAGAACCTGGCAACAGACTTGTACTAGGACCCGATATGATTAGGGAAGCATCTGATAAAGTGGACTTCGTCAAGAAGCGATTGAAAACCGCCCAAAGCCGACAGAAAAGTTATGCAGACTCTAGAAGGAGAGATTTGACATTTGCTGTTGGTGATCATGTTTATTTAAGAGTTTCTCCGATGAGGGGAGTAATCAGATTTGGTAAGACTGGGAAGTTGGCACCGAGATTTATTGGTCCCTTTCCTATACTTGAACGAATTGGAACTCTTGCTTATAGGGTTCAATTGCCAGATTGGTTGCCTGGAGTGCACAATGTATTTCACGTATCTCAACTTAGGAGACATGTACATGATCCGGATCTTGTTGTAGAAGAAGCAGCGCAACAGGATGTGGAGATAACTCCAGAATTAGCACTCAGAAGAGAGCCATTGAAAATAGTTGGCAAAGAAACTAGGGAACTCAGGAGGAAAAAGATTCATCTAGTTAAAGTGCAGTGGGGCAGTGATCCTAGAGACTGTACTTGGGAAACTGAGGAAAGCATTAAGCAAGCTTACCCCAAATGCAGGGTGGATATCTCTGACTAACTCCGGTGCAAGGTACCTTCACCATACTTTGCATTTACATTTTATTTCCTACCTTATTGTTGTTTCCTTTTCGAGGACGAAAAGTTTTAAGTAGGGGAGATTGTAATAACCCGGAAAATACGAGCCAATTTAAAATTTTTAAATTGATTATTTCAAAGCAATTTGAAGCATTGAAATAGAATATTTCAATAAATTAGTGAATTAGAAATAGTAAGTCAGTTTGAAAATTGATATTTTGCAAATGGCCTCGGAATTCGACGAAACCACTTTTGTCGGGTCCGGGATGTCAAACTATTGCTAGGTTTCAAATTTCATAATTTTTCGAATCAATATGTGAGCGTGGCAAAAGAAAACGCGTTTGACCAGTTTCTGTTGAATTTAATCGACTGGAAATTGGCCATTTTTCAAACGGTCTCAGAATTCGACGAAACTAGTTTTGTTAAGACCGTATCGTCAATACGAAGCTAGAAAATATTTTTCGGGAATTTTTCTAGTTAGTATGTGACCCCGGTAATTTGAAATGTACGTTAAAAATTCAATATAAGGATTTAAATGTAAATTCAACGGAAACTGATTGTAACGATCAAACCAGCTTACGACACATATCCCATTGTGTTCGGAATGGGGGTAAAACGCTATGGACGACAGGCGGTGGGCCTCGTTTCGAGGTCATATATAAAAGTCAACCCTAGTGCAAATATAAATAATTAAATAATGAAATAAAATAATAATAAAAAAATAAACTTCTCCCCTTTTCTTCTGCCTTGGCCCCCCCCCCCCGATCATTTATCAGAGAAATAAAAAAAAAGAAAAAAGAAAACCTAGGAACTAAAACAAGCCGCCGCCCGATCTTCGAAGCCGCCGCCTGACCGCCGAAGCCCCACCGCCTGACCGCCGAACCCTTCGCCTGAGCCGCCCTCGACTCCTTCTCCTCCCACCGAACGAACCATCGAACAACCCCTCGAGACACCTCGTCGCGACGCCTCTCTGAGCCGCCCTCGACTTCCCTCCTCCCCTTCGCATACCACGGTAAGCATTTACTTTATATTTATTTTTATTTTTGTTTTATGATTTCTGATTTATAAAACGATTTAAAATTAAAACTGTATTTTTTTTTTAGTTATAAAAACTGCATTTTTGAGGAGGAAACAAAAACTACATTTTTATAAAATATATAAACTGATTTGTTCGAATTTAAAAACTGTTTTGTTTTTAAAGGTTTTAAAACTGTTTTTTTTAGGATATAAAAACAGAAAGAAAAAAAAGTGAAGACTGATTTTTGTTTTAAGATTTTAAAAAACTGAAATTTTATAAAAGATTTTAAAAACTACATTTTTAAAAAGGCTTTTTAAAAACTGCATTTTTAATAAAAGATTTGAAAACAGATTTTTTTATAAAAGAGTTTCAAAAACTGTTTTGAAAATAATTTAAAAACTGTTTTGAAAAGAAAAATAAAAACTGATTTGAAAAGGAAAAGAAAACTGATTTTATTTTAAACTTTGAAATAGAAAAAGATTTAATCTTTTAGTAGAAAAAGATTTGAACTTTTAAAAATAAAGATCATATTTTTTAAAAAAAAAAAAGAGAAAAGACAGAATTTTGTTAAGTAGAAGAAGTAAGATGTGATTCTTATATTTTCAAAGCAATAAAAATATAATTTTTACATCATAGGAATATTAAAAATATAATCTTTGTTTTTAAAATATGATCTTTATATATTGGATAACATAGTAAAAATGCGATTTTTATCTATGTAGAGAATACGGGAAACGAAAACGACAAGAAGACGAAATAGGCAAAGATTTCCACAAAGGAAGAGTTGTGTTATTGGATAGCTACTGGTGAGAAATTCTCACTCTTCAATTTCTTTTTTTAAATAAATTGTCTATGTGTGGAAAATAAAAGTGAATTGCTATATATAAATATTTATATATATATATATACGCCCCCTCGTCCACAAACCATGGACGATATTTATTGGTTGAAATTGTGGTGAAAATTGGTTGACAACAAATTGTTGTTTGGGATTGTTTGTGGTTGATATTGAATTGATTGAGGTTGAAAAATACCCGTTTTTGATTGGAAAAATATTTGGTTGAAACCACTTAGGATTAGTTTGTGGTAATGAAATAAATATAAACATGCCGCCTGCGTGCGAATTAGATGCATGATCCCCATTGTCAAAAACCGCGAGGTTTTAAGGTAGAGCGAGGAGCCGTACTAGGGACGGTGCCGGTTTAACTACCCTGCCGTTATGCTGCCGAAATTTTGAATAATCTTTGTGTGTTAGAATTATTTTCATATGTTGAAATTATTTTACATGCATTGAAATTAAAACCATATATTGAAACTATGTCCATGTGTGGAAATATTCATGGGTTGAAAAGTGTTGTGTGAAAATAAAATTCATTTGTGAATGAATGAAGTGAATAAACAATAAAAATCACATTTTTATATATATATATATGAAGTATGAAAAATATTCGCCTTATATAAATAGTTTCAACAATCAAAATTTCATCTTTCTAATATGAACAACATAAATATATTGTCCATGTGTGGAAATGCTCATTTGTTGAGAAGTGTGTGTAGTGGAAATATTCATGTGTTGAATAAAAAGATTGAACGATAAAAATTACATTTTTATTGAAACTATGTAGTGTTGAAACCATACGTTGGTTGAATAAATATTTTAAATGATAAAAATATCATCTTTATCATATGTGTGATATGCTAAAAATATGCAGACGTTGAAACAAATATTTATGATAGAAATATTATTTTTAACATGCATAGGAACTAAATAAAATAGTCATGTGTTGAAATCTACTTTAGTTCGCCAAAATTATCATCTTTGAAATATGAAGTGTTAAAAATATCCACTTGTTCAAATAAGCGTGCATGAGTTGAAATATACATTAACTAGCTAATGATATGATTTTAGCCTATGCATGCGACATTAGAATGAATGGTATTTTTAAACCAAAGCAAGTCAAATATGAAGTTGAATCGAAAATGATAAATATTAGGAATTGTATATATGTGCATGCATATCTGTTGAACAGGTTATAGCAAAGGGGCTAGAGAAGAGGAATAAAATTTTGTGCCCGACAAATAGGTACACGTTTACAGATTTGTTTGGGTGATGATTTTGAGCCTGTTGGCTAGCCGCTTGGCTTTTTCTTTTTCTTTTTGAGATTAGAAGGACCGGGAACGCTATTTGCGATTTCCCGATGCCCCCGGTACAGGGGAGGTTATGGCGAAATTTTCCAAAATTTTAGGGTGTTAGAAAAATATTTGAAGTGAAAACGATATAGAAATTATTGAATGGACTATATTTATATAAATATATAAATATAAATATAATTAAAACGAAACGTGGCCGTGCAGTTCATATTTTGAAACCGTGATTTCAAATGACTAGTGCGGAAGATCCGACCATTGGATTTTCCCGAAACCTCAACCGTTGGGTTCGCCTTGGAAATATCTTTCCAACGGCACCAACCTTGTGAAGATCCGACGGTTGGATTGTCTGGAATGTGTAAAACAAAATTAGTGAAAAACAGCGCCAGAAACGATTATATTTATATATATATAAATATAGTTAAATTAAATCGAATAACGACGCTGCAGTTCGTAAATTGAAATCGTAACTTCAAATGGTTAGTGTGGAAGATCCGACCGTCGGATTTTCCTAAAACTGGAACCGTTGGGTTCGTTTTGAAAAGACCTTCCCAATGGTGTAAAATTTGTGAAGATCCAACGGTTAGATTTTCCTATATGTGTAAAACAAAATTAGTGAAAAGCAGCGCCAGTGCGTCGATACGACCTGAAACGTCGTTTAATTAATTATGGCCGTTTTAAATTAAATTAAAATGGCGATATATCGTTATTAAGTACTATAGACGATATAGAGTGAAAATAAACCAATTTTGTTGTGTTTGCTTGATGTGTGATGGTTGAATATATTTGACGTGAAAATTATAACTAAACAACTGAATTGTGAATATTGAATAGTTCAACCCTGTGATTAATTGGTTTGAAAATCTAAATATACGTGGGTTATTTGAAAAGGCCGAGTTTATCTCATTTCAAATAATCGATCGACATTGAGAAGTCGAAGAGTCGAAGACGACTGAAGACCGACGATCTCTACGTTGGATGGATGGGCGCTACTGATACTCGTGATTGGAGTAGCTACCATGAAGGAATTGAAGTAGTAACCGTCCAAACATAGTGTTGATTGTACGGATATGCGAGGAATTGGTGCCTCCGGTTTCGTTCAGACCCAGAACGGACTTGTAAATGGACTGTGTGTCTGACATTGGATTTTGTTCTGTGTTGATTGATCTCTGTTAAATATATATCTGTTTGGCGGCGGAGAATTTATTCTCTTGCTTAACGCCCTTCTCTGAGACGTACGAGCTTAGAGGTTATGTATTGACAGAAATCAGTCGCATGGAGTGGATTGCCTGTGTGGCACGCCTAAGTGGCATGTGATCAAGGCTTCTGTTGCAAAGCAAAGTCTTGTGGTTGATGATCAAAGCATGGTCTGTGTGACTAGCTTTGTGTATAACGTGAATTCGCGAGCCTCACACCTCGGTATGAGTCAAAAACGGGAGAGTGACTGCAGGGAGAGCACGACGTTTCTTTCTAGCTAAGGTGGTGTCAGTGACCTACCAGCCCTGACATTATATATACTTTTCACCTGTGTGGTTGTTGGAATGCGAGGCGCCTCGATTATAGGTCTGTAAGGACCGGGAAACGTGTGTTCAGGAATTGCCAATCCTCAAAAGTAAGAGAGGACCGGCCCTGAAGATCCAAGGATCATAGTGGGGTCCTGGGACATTTGCTAGAGTGTCTCGAATCGGAGAGGAGCTTGCCCCTTGCCTCAACTCATGAAGGAATCCAATTTCCAATACGAAATGTGCGGTTGTGATTGTATTACTAGTACGGCGACATAGTAGATGGTAGCTATGCCGCCTAGGATTGATATTTATGATTGAATATGCTTTTGAAACATATATGCACTAGTAATAATATCAAACACCTTTGTTTATTCGTATGAAGCATCTTTGGCCATTATAAGGTAAAAA
Source organism: Allium sativum (assembly GCA_030737875.1). NCBI lineage: Eukaryota > Viridiplantae > Streptophyta > Magnoliopsida > Asparagales > Amaryllidaceae > Allium > Allium sativum. The sequence goes on from CM060910.1 coordinate 128,009,191, forward strand.
CTCTATCCTCCGGCTTGCGTTGCATTGTGTGATGGGACCTGAGTCTTATAATGGCTTCATTTTAGAAAAAGCATTGCGTTGATTTAATCGTTTGTTTTATTTCATGCACTAGCACTCATTGGAGTAAACCCGTTCCGCGAAAGTGGCGTGGTCCTTTGATTTGCCTTATTATTGTGATTAATAAGTTGAATAGATTTCTCATACCAGTCCCATGACTGACTCGTAGTTTGTTTCACCTTGCAAACTCGGGTGCCCTTATTTTCACACGGGCAGCCTAGTTACAGGTTTCTGACGCACCTTTTGGCTCATGGCGAGGCTTGACTACACCGTGCTGACTTGGATTTTCTCCGCCATTATTGTATCTATATTATGATTCCGCCACTGGCGATGTAGACTGATATTCCTTTTGTGTACTCTTTATGTATGATTCGCTGTATGATTCCGCCTCAGGCGATGGTGACTGATTATGCATCATTAACTACTAAGTTGTATCCTGTACTGTGCTTCTCTGATGTGATGTTATCTATATGATTCCGCTGTCATATGTGTGTAAATTATTCTATTTTCTGTTTATGCTATTATCTGTGATCTGCTAATGATGATTAATGTGTTATATTCCAATGATTATCCTTAACACCGTGTCACGGGGTTTTGGGATCGTCACAATTATCATGATATAATGAAAGTCTGATGTTTTTGTTCTGATGTGTTGTATTCCCAAAGTTAACGTGCTCGGGATTTGAACGGTCTTGGACGATTTTGCGGTCGATCGGGTTGGGCAAACCCGTGTCGTTACAGTTGGTATCAGAGCTTTGGTTAGCTCAAATCTTTGGGATACAACTCGATAGAACGGAACAAAAGACTCATCATAGATTGGATTATTAATATCCAATAAGAATACTCATTAGAGATAGGATCAGCAGTATCCTAGAAATGAGAAAACTCATTAGAGAGGGGGTTAGTAAAGCCCTAGAATGAGTTGAGAGTAACAAGCTTAAAATATACGTATTTATAATTATAATCTATTTTAGAAAATATGACTCTGAATATATAAAAGATTATATATTTGAAAGTTAATCAACTAATAAAATTATAGGAACCAATTAAAGAATGAAAAATTGAGTAGGAAAATTAAACAACTTTAGCTTCATTCCTTTTCGAGGACGAAAAGATTTTTAGTGGGGGAGATTGTAACAACCCTGAATTTTGGGGCCAATTTAAAAATTTTATTTTAGAAATTTTAAGGGAAATTGAATATTTAAAATTATTTATTTTAAATAATAACGACCAAAATTTTATTTGTAACCGAAGTTAATCAAATGAATTTAATTTAATTATAAAAGGAGTTTAAAAACCGCGCTACAGTTTGAAATTTTGATTTTGAACTTTGACTGACTATACAGGATGCAAAATAAGTCGGAATTGAGCGAAACCAAAAATATCTAAATCTGTTTAACCATATCTTTCTAACGAATTTAAAAAATTGAAATTTCGTTTTAAAAATCAAAAGTTATGTCCAGTTTAAAATTTAGAAAAGTCGCTGTAGAATTTATATATATTTTAATTAAATATATGGCCCTTGAAAATAGTAAATTTACAAACGACCTCGGTTTTCGACAAAACCACTTTTGTTGGTACCGGAATGTCAAATTATTGTTAAGTTCAATTTTCCAGAATTTATCGAATTAATATGTGAGCGTGGCAAAGGAAAACATGTTTTATCAGTTTTAGTCAAATCGGGTCGACCAGAAAATGACCATTTTTTAAACGGTCTCAGAATTCGACGAAATTAGTCTTGTTAAAACCGTATTGTCAAAAGAAAGCCAAGAATAATTTTTCTGTAATTTTTAGAGTTAATATGTAACCTCGGCGTATTTAAATGTATGGTAAATATTTAATTAATTAATTTTTGATGTAAATTTTAATAAAACGCGCAACAGACTTTGGAATTGGGCCACGGTACTGGTCCCATCGCGTTCAGTAGGCGTCAAAACCTTAAGTTTGACAGTCGTTGGGCCTAATTCTGAGTCCGTAGCTTATCGAGCCTTAATTGGGTAATTAATTAATATTATAATATATAAATATACACTATACACCATATACACTAATTCCTGTAAGAACCCTTAACTTCCCCGTAAAGGAAAGAGCGGATAATTTGAGAACAAGACAAAATAGAACGCAAACGGAAGAACATTTCATTGTTATTACAACAATTCCATCAGATACAATAATATACAGAGTATAAATGAATAAAATACATTCGATAAATATCAGAGATTACAATAAATTACATAGCAGTGGAAAAACATACAAAACACAACTGAAAGTGATACATGGATACAGAGCTTTCCGAGCATCGTTCCAGCTGTAAATCAGGATTCTGTGAATATAAATCTGCAAAACCAAAACTACTAGCTGCCCGTGTGGAAAATAGGGCACCCAGAGTATAGGTTAAAACAATAAACTCGAGGTCAGTCATGGGACTGGTGTGAGAATTAAGACAGTTATTTAAAACTTTACTTTAAAAGAGAGTAATTCAAGGGACCACGCCGTATAACACGGAACGGGTTTCCTCCAAAGAATACCTATGCATAAAACAAACAGCGCAATGCTCTTTGGAAAAATGAAGCTATTATAAGACCCAGGTCCCATCACACAATGCAACGCAAGCCGGCGGATAGGGTTTTCCCCTTATAATAGCCAAATAATGCTTGATATGTTTAAAAAAAATCATTTGATACTATAATAAGTGTATAGTGTCAAAACAATTTCAATCATAAATATCAATTATAGACGGTATGGGTACCATATATCATGTCGCCATACTAGTTCTACAAATAAAACCGCAATATCACGTATTGGAAATTGGATTTCCGTCATGAGTCGAGGCAAGGGGCAAGCTCCTCTCTGCGTTCGAGACACTCTCGCAAATGCCTCAGGACCCCACTATGATCATTTGGAACCTCCAAGGCCGGTCCTCTCTTACTTTTGAAGATTTGTTATTCCTGAACACACGTTTCCCTGTCCTTACAGACCTATATCCGAGGCGCCTCGTATCCAACAACCACACAGGTGAAAAGTATATAAATGTCAGGGCTGGTAGGTCACTGACACCACCATAGCTAGAAAGAAACGTCGTGCACTCCTTGGGTCCATATCCCATTTTTGACTCATACCGAGGTGTGAGGCTCGCGAATTCACGCTATACACAAAGCTGCACCACATAGGCCGTGCTTTGATCATCAACCACAAGACTTTGCTTTTCAACAGAAGCCTTAATCAATTGCCACTTACGCGTGCCACACTGGCAATTCACTCCATGCGACTGATGTCCATCGATATAAAACCTCTGAGCTGGTACGTCTCAGAGAAGGGCGTTAAGCAAGAGAATAAATTCTCCACCGCCAAACAGATGTATATTTAATAGAGATCAATCAACACAGTATAAAATCTAATGTCAGACACACAATCCATTTACAAGTTCGTTCTGGGTCTGAACGAAACCGGAGGCACTTTCCTCGCATATCCATCCATCTCCAAGTACGTCTGGACGATCACCAACGGTTTCCCTCATCTTGGGTGTACAGGCCAATCGAGATCATTAGTAATCACCCAAATGATGTGAAGACTTATGGTCTTCAACCACCGTCTTCATCTTCGACATCTCGTCGAATCGGTTATTCAGAATGGGTATAACCCCGGCCTTTCTGAATAACCCACGTATATAGTAAACAAATGTTACACAAACACAACGAACGCCTCATTCCAATTCAGAATATTCTTTTATTCACAAAATCACATTCTTAGGGAAAGGTTCCCATTAATTTTATCCAAGATAAATTCTTCTAAATTAATTCTATAATCTTCCTTTGGATATCATTTCAAACTAGTCGGGATTAGCGAACCACACCGAAGTAATTATTTATTTTATTTCCCAATCCCAACCTATATATCCCATGGAGAAAACTGGTAATACTCCATATCTAACACCACGGTGTTATCGGTAAAATTAATTACCATCTCACGTTCAAATCTAATTAAAGATTTAACTATCGCTTTGGAGCAAAACTGGTGGTACTCCATTCTTGATCACCTATCAGATTTGATAATTTAAATTATCAATTCATATTTTAATCTAATTAAAGATTCATTAAAACTCCACTTAGTTTTAATCTTTTCAAAAATCAACATCTTGCCTTTAACTGGGTTAAAGAACCAATGTCAACTAAAACACGATTCACGATAAACCCAAATCACATTTGATATTAAATACTAGGCTCTGAATAGAAAATATACTGGCTTATATTCAATATCAAATTCTGAAACCAACAAATATCGTATTGGAAATAACGATATAAAATATATCTTTCAAATTCCCATAACAATATTTGTATATTCACGAAATCCAACATCCAAATATTCCGAAGATAATTTCGATTCAACTCCCGTCCAATCCACGTATTGGGAATATTGATCATTTTTAAAATCACTTTCAAATTCAATTTATTTATTTCAAAAATAAATTGATTTTAATTCTATTTCAAAACTAGTTCATTTCGATAAAAATCTAATTTTATCTTTTCAAATGTGGAATTTTTCATCCTAGTTCTTTCCAATTCATATATTATGATTTTAAACAAATTATAGATATTTTCAGTAATTTTATCAAGGCCCGTGCAGTCGATTTCCAACAACGGCCATTGAACTGCACTTACATCGACCTTTTCTATATTGGATTTGTACATAATTCCAAATCCAACCATTAGATTTCAAATTTCTAATATTCATTGGAAAGCTCTTTTCGATACAAACCCAAAGGTTCTGGTTTTAGGAGAATCCGACGGTCGGATCTCCCACAACGTCAATTCGAAGTCAATGGTCGAAATTCGCGAACTGTCGCGGTGCGGCGCATTCTATTCCGGCCATTATATATATATATATATATATATATATATACTATATATATTTCATCGATTTCCTTTTAAAACGTATTTTATAAATCGTTTTAAATTCGTTTCAAAAACAATTTCAACTTCATCCTCAATTTCAAATCGATTTGATTTCAATTCAATTCGAACTCATTTCAATTTTATTTAATTCGAATTCGTTTCAATTCAATTCAATTTGAATTTACCTTTTATTTAATTCAATTCGAATTCATTTCTAATTGATTTCAATTCAATTTCCGTTCCTTTTAAATTTCATTCAAAACGATTTCTATTCGTTTTAATTCAATTTCAATTTAATTCAATTTGAATTCATTTCTATTCAATTTGAATTCAAAATCACTTTCTATTCAATTCGAATCGAATTCATTTTCTATTCGATTCGAATTCATTTCAAATTAATTCAATTCAATTTCCATTTGAATTTTAATCTAATTTAATTTGAATTTCATTTCAAAATATTAAATTTTGAAATCACTTTTCAATATTCATTATAAAACGAATAAAATCGATATAAATATCGTTCGCGTCAAAATAACGCATCTCTAATCAACACGGCTTTATATTTTTCAAAAACTTCTTTATTCTATTCAACAAATGAATATTTATTCTATTCAACACATAAATCTATATTTCTTTCAACACTTGACTAATCTCAACAAATGAGTACTGTTAGCACATCACTATTTTTGTTATGTAAAATATTTTGTAAAATTATGGTATCTATCGTTTGATTTTTAATCAGATTCCACCGTAAAGTAGTTCTAATTTTAAATATGATGAAGATGTAAATTTTATTATTAAAATATTTTACTCAACACATAAATTGTTTCAACACATGAATTTTCTTTTATAATATTCATTATTTTCCCGATTGGAATGAGGCCCAATCAATCACCATATAATGTTAACTATATGGATTCCATATAACACATGTATATAATAGCAATGATAAACAATCAACCATCATCCAAGGTGCACAACACAACTGCATAAGCATCAAATATAAATAATTAACGCTTACACAGCCTGTCGACCAATCGATCGACATTCAATTAAATAATTGGGATTAGTGTACGCCAATATCTTCCCAACACCCGTGTGGGGTTTCAAATCAACAAACACATGTTTTTATTCATGCAGTTGGGCGATGTGTAAAATTTATTATCCCAATCAATATCAGTCAAATCAGTGTATATAAACAAATCGGCCGATTTGTTTATAAATATTTATTTATTCACTTTCACGTTAAAAATTATATTTTTAACGATAATTAATTTATTTCAACACATGAATATATTTCATTATCTATTTCACATCAACTTCACAAACAAATTTTCACATCATATCAATCAAACAAACAAGCCATCCATGGTCTGTGGATGACAGGTGTCGAGTGCTGCTAAGCACCGTCTGCATCCTAGTGTATATACATATATATATATATATAACTAGAAAAAGAATTTGGAGTGAGAAGTTCTCACAGACTAGCTAATCCAACTCCACGACACTTCATTTAGAAATCTTCGTCGTTCTCGCCTTTTGTCACCTTCATTGCCCGTAGCCACTACATGTATAAAAATCGAATTTTTACTTCGCCATTCAATATATAAAAATCAAATTTTGACTTTGTTATTCAATATATAAAAAAAAAATCGAATTTTTACTTCGCTATTCAATATATATAAAAAAAATCGAATTTTTACTTCGCCATTATATAGATAAAAATTCTATTTTTACAACGCTACTATATGGATAAAAATTCTATTTTTACAACGCTACTATGTAGATAAAAATTATATTTTTACAACGCTACTATATTGTTAAAAATTCTATTTTTACATCGCTGTTCATATAAAAAAGATTATATTTTTATCATGCTATTTTCCACACAAAGATTTCGCCTTCTCAAATATAAAGATTTCGCCTTTTCAAATATAAAGATTTCGCCTTTTCAAATATAAAGATTTTGCCTTTTCAAATATAAAGATTTCGCCTTTTCAAATATAAAGATTTCGCCTTTTCAAATATATAAAAATCTTAACTTCATCTACTATATAAGGCTAATTATATATGAAAATCTATACTTCCCTTAAATAAAAATCCTAAATTCCCCTATATAAAAAAATTCAATATTTCTATATACTAAAACCTTATTTTTTTTGCATTTATATATATAAAGACGGATTTTTGATTTTTAAAACTAATTAAATTAACAAAGGGAATCTTTTAAAATAAATATTTACCTTTCGTTTCAAGGAAAGGGGGATGTTTTTCTTTGGGATGGCGTCGGAGAGGGAGGGGTTGCGGGTTTTCGAGTTGATGCAACAGGAGGCGGCGGAGGAAAAAGAGGGGGAGGTGGTGACGCGGGTATGAGGGTCGGCGCGAGGTGATTTATTGTTTTCTGTTGGTGGAGGAGGGAGAAAACTGGCGTAGGAAATGGGGGGGGGGGGAGAGGATCGGCCATCAGCGGCGGAGGCCAGGGGAGGCGCGCGCCACCAGTGGCGGCCGTCGTGGCATGAGCGGAGCAGCTCCGTCGTTGGAGTTTCTTCTTTTTTTTTGTTTTATTTATTTCTGTTATGATTTCAATTCGAACGGGGGGGGGGGGGGGGTTGAGAGAGATAAGGGGGAAGAGGAGAGAGATTTTAATTTTATATTATTTAATTTCAAGAAAAGTTGACTTTTTATTTCGACCTCGAAACGAGTCCCACTGCCTATCGCCCATAGCGTTTCACCCCCATTCTGAACACAATGGGATATGTATCGTAAGCTGATTCGATCATTTCGATCACTTTCCGTCAAAATCAACATATAACTCTATATATTAGTTTTGAATGCGCATTTCATTTTACCGGGGTCACATACTAACTCGAAAAATTCCAAAAAAATATTTTTTAGCTTCGTATTAACGATACGGTCCTAACAAAACTAGTTTCGTCGAATTCTGAGACCATTGGAAAAATGGCCATTTTCCAGTCGATTAAAATCAACTGAAACTGGTCAAACGCGTTTTCCTTTGCCACGCTCAGATATTGATTTGAAAAATTACGAAATTTGAAACCTAGCAACAATTTGACATCACAGACCCAACAAAAGTGGTTTCGTCGTAATCCGAGGTCGTTTGCAAAATTCCCATTTTTAAGGGCCTGAATTCCATAGCGACTATTTAGAAATTTCAACTGGACACATCTTTTGATTCCCGCTATGAAATCTCGATTTTTCGGATTCGTTTGAGAGATATCGTCAAATAGGTCCTATTATTTTTGGTTTCACTAAAATCCTATTTGCATTGCACCCGGTACATTCAATTGAAGTTTAAAATTGAATTATCGAACTACCGCGCCATTGTCAATTCCTTTTATAATTATATATAATTATTTATATACTAACGACGACGTATATAATATATACGTTCGAATTCTATTCAAAATAAATTTCTCGTCGATATTATTTAAAATAATTCATTTTAAATGTTCCAAATTCACTAAAATTGCCAAAATAAAAAATTTAAACTGGCACAGATTTTCGGATTGTTACAATCTCCCCCACCTAAAACTTTTTATCCTCGAAAAGGAACAAAGTCGAAAGTGGTTTGATAATGTAACGACCCGCACTTTTGGCAGTCGAACATTTTATTTAATTTATTTAGTTTAAACATTTGAATTGGAATATAGATGGAATTAAATATTTAAAACGTTGTTTAAACGAAGTGAACTATATATATTTATATATAATATAAATAGAGCTTGAAAATAGCGTTGTAGTTCGTAAATTCGAGTTTGAACTTCAACTGAGAATAAAGAGGCCGATATAAATCGGATTTCTGTGAAACAAGAAACGCTGGGAACGTGCTGACGATAGCTTTCATATGAAAGAGAAAAATCCAGATTCCGTGTTATATATTGCGAGTTATGGCTAAATCAAATTTAGAGAAAAACGCTGTGGAATTCGCTATCGACCTCTAAAATGACCATTTTGCAAACGAACTATGTTTTCGACGAAATTAGTTTCATTGGGACCGTATCGTCAAATTATTGTCAGAAAATCAAACGGCATGGAAAACCGATGTCGTTTGTGACCACAGCAGCAGAAAATGCCCGTTAAATTTCTAAAGCGCGTATTCAAATAAATAAAAGGATATTTGAGTGTAACTTGAGCAAACGATCGAATTAGACCACGAAACCAGTTCCGTTGAGTTCGTATCGTCGATTAGAGTCCGGATAGGTATATAGTTTGTTATTTTTAGAGATCGAGAAATTTGGCGTCGAAAAGGGTAGGACGGTTCGGGGTAAAAACAGCCTACCGGGCAAACAGTCTCAGAGTGCGATGAAACTAGAGCCGTTGGGTTCGTATCAACAAATTATTGCAAGATTTCAAGGTTTCAAGTTGATTGGGTTTATCTGGTGATGGTGGTAAATTAAAAAGCGTGTATATTTTTGGTTTTATTAAAGGAATTTTCTTCAAACGACCTCGGATTGCGACGACACCTTTCCCATTGGATCCGGAATATCGTTTTACACTAAGAACGGCCTTTTTATCATTAATCAGAAATCGTTTGTGGGAGTTTTTATTAACTACTTAACGGCGAAGTTTCGTAAATAATTTTATATTATATATTACACCTTATAAATACCAGAGTTAGTCCACAACCCTTCTTTTGTTCATTCTGGTCAACCCATCTTAGAGCCGCCTCCACCCTTCGTATGAACAACCAAAATACTCTCAACATTTTCCTCCTTAAAATCGAAATGACCGAAAATCATTTCATGAAGTCTTCCACCTCAAAAGTTCGGACCCTAGAATCTAACTACCAAAACCATATTGGTCATAATTAGGCCATCAAGTCGCGCAGTTCATGGGTGAATTGCTAACGTCGGATGGTGTTAGAGGGAGCGGGGATTAGCGCGAAGGTCGAGGGAACTAGGGCGAAGGTGGGCGTAGGTGCCAGTAGGCTCAGATCTCTCTCCGGTGAACTCCAGGGAGGCGCTACGGTCTAAATCGAATTGGGGGCAGGTGGGGCTATCGAGACTCGTGAGGGGCGAAGTGGAGTTTAGAAGCGCTGAGGCGCCTTCGCCGGTCAGAAGCGATGGGGTTTCGGGTCAAAGCATGGCGGTGGAGCGTGGATTCTTAAGGGGGAATCGAAAACGAAGAAGTCAGAAGGAAGCAGGAGATGTTTTAAATGGTTTGGCCGTATATTTTAAATGTGTAATTAAATTAGTGTTTAATTAAGGTAATAATGGTCACTAAATCATAGTTTTTAAAACGTGGATTTGCAGGGAAGTTCAAATCCGAGGAACTGGTTTTAGGATGGAAGAGACAGGAGAGCCGGACCTAATTCTTTGTTACAAATGTAATTAATTGAAACATTTATCAACTGATATCTTAAGTAATTAGTCTTAACTAATTATATAACTAAGTTAGTTATTAAATTAGGTAAGATTTAGTTTAATTAACTCACGTTAAACAAAAACACACTATATGAAGATCGATTGTTTAAAAATATTAAAACGCAATGAATTTGGTTAATTAAGGTAGTTAGGAGATAAATTGTAATTTGATTATAATTAACTTGACTGAACCTTAGCTAAAGTTATGGTTATGATTTGAATTAATGGATGATTTTGAGACAATAACTTTGCATTTTCTAGGATATCGAAAACATACAGATTTATTAGTGATGCTCAGTTTCATTAATTTAAAAATAAATAGAACCTTAATTATTATATAATTAAAGAATAGTTTAATTTAACAACCGTGTTAACTTCCAGCATCAATAACTTTTTATTTCGTTATCAGAATCTGACCGAATAAGAGACACTGGGATCATCTGGACCAGATCTACACCATGGAACAGATATGGATACGACTGGAATCAACCGGGATTTTAAATTGAATTAAACGACAGTTTAATTTAATTAAAACAAGTCGTTAACAACGGAATCAAATCCAGGTGAGTTAAACTCACTCAGTTACCCTTTTTATATTTTATATAAATTGGGTATTTTTATTTTGCGTGCTCTGCTTGCCAATGATTGACTGTTTTGCTAGTCATCTATTTATCTGTTGATTTAACCGATGGAATTAAACTGTGTTTAATTTCAGAGAAATACCAAGTCGTTATTTTAACGATTGGATCCAACGGAGGTAGCTCACCCTGTTGGTCACGTTTATTTATAAACGTGCTGAATTGTTTGGATTGTTCTGCTATTCGGTTAGTGTTAAATGGTTGTTATTCATCATCAGTTAAAGGTATTTGATTTGATTGTTGATTATTGACTGAGTGTCCAACATCTGTTTGGTTTAATCCAATGGGCGGTGTTGGTTAAGTGTTTGGCAGAGCATGGCCTATGAAATCAATCGGGTTATAAGTATCGTTCACCGTCAGGTGAATCGATAGAGCTGAGGTTATAAAATTTATTTTATAACCAGAGTTAGATTTTTGAATTATATTATTTTAAATGAAAGTTATTAAAGTGAAATAGATATTTTATTTATTTAAGACTCTGACTAGTTATTAATTTATTTTACACAGTAAGTGCTGATGTTAATTAGATTTGAAAATGGTATAATAAGAAGAGGAATCGAGTGGTCAAACTTTGATAATCGTTGTGTAAAGAAACAATTAATGGAATTTATTTAAATTAATTGTATTTTTAATTAATTTAAAGTGAGGATTGTTTGAAATCGGTTAATGAGATAATTGAGTTTTTGATTTAATTAAATCGACCATTTGGAATTAGAATTGTTTATCAAGTTAATGTGTTTTGACTAAAATAGTCAAATGAATATTGTTTATATTTAAATAAGGTTTTTAAAGGGATTTACCATTTATTTTAGTTAATAGAGAAATTAACTAATTTACAATAGTTAATGATTTAAGAAAAGTATTACCCTGATTAACAGTAATTTAGGGAACTAGTTCTATTTGAATAAATGGAAAAAATGATCGAGTGGTAATGGAATCCAAGTAAATGGTGAAGGGGGGTTTATGTATGAGTTTATATTTAAAACCCAAATTATTATAACAAAGTATAAAAATAATTTCAAGCAAATAACATAGTTTGAAATGAATATTACTTAATTATTTGAATTAAGTAAAGAGGATTTTAGAGATAAAGGGATTTATTATAAACCAGAGTTTACGTATGAGATTTAAGGTGTTAAAGCGTAAATTTTAAATTAACTTTACCTGGAAATAAGATCAAGTAAAAGGAGAATGTGAAATAAGAATTCCAAAGTGGAAATAGTAGAATAGATTGGAAAGGAGATTGTTAAAGTGGATTTGGGTAAATAAGTTTAGGATCTTATAACAAAGCCCAAGTTGTAATGGAATTTGTTGAGACTGGAATAGAATAGTGGTTTGATTACAGCTGATATTTGTCTGAAGATAAGAATGTTGTTTGATCAAGGTCTGAGAGGTAATTAAAATACCCCAACTTGATCAACATTGGGATTATCTGAAGATAGTATCAGTTGGTAATCGTAAGAGACGTTAGTGAATATGTTTTGAAAATCTAAACAGCGATTTTAGCGCTTTTGCTATAATATATGTTATGTGAATCTAATAGCGATTTTAGCGCTGTTGCTATGATAAATGTTTTGTAAACCTAAACAGCGATTATAGCGCTGTTGTTTGTAAATCTAAATAGTAATTATAATGCTATTGTTATAACATATTTGCTAAAAATCTAAACAGCGTTATGACATATGTGTTATAAATTTCCTTATTAAAAACTATTGGTTTCCCGAATTTAGATAATAAAGAGTGGGTAACAAATATGTTTGAAGGGAGAATTAAGTGGGGACTATATATGGTTATAAGTTGGTTTACTAAGTACTATAACGTGATGGTTATGAGGACATTCGCTAGAGTTAGTCAAACCTAGTTATTCAAGATAAGTTGCCATTTCGTACGATTGCCAGCGTAATTCGTAGGGCTGCAGATAGCCTACGGCGATCGGATGTTTCCTGAGAGAATCAGGCATAACCATTGCGACCACTGCGATCGTCAAGCGAATGGAGTTTAGTCGAGTTAGTCAGTTAGAATAAATCAATTAGAGTTATCCAGTTAGAGTTAATCGTTTAGAGTTAAATCGAATTTGAGTTATTCAAATATCGTATTTTTGAATATTAACAGAGTTAGAAGTTTTAATGTAACAAAAGTAAACCAGTTGTTAAAGGCCTAGAGATGCTGAATTTTTAACCAGTGAACTTATTGTTTGTCATGGTTGAAACACTGTATAATTTGATTGTTAAATCATCGACTATCAAATCTGACCAATACGATTGTTGGTACGGAAAGACCGGGATCAAATTTATATTCGAAAACCATTCCGGCCAATAAATACGTGAAGATAGCAGAAGATGATCGAGATGGTGTTGTGAAGACCGTGGATTTTTCACAAACGGAAGGACCACTAATATTCTCTGCCTGGCAAGCAGAGATAAACTATGATTCTGTCGTGGTTGGAATCTACGGATTGCAAGGACTTCTCGCTATTGATCCATGGGGTGATTCCTATATGGATGCAGTAGGAGAGTGCCTTCGGTTCTTCCTGTTCCTGGATGACTTGTATGGACGGATGTCTCACACCGTATTTCCAAAGAATCACGTACGTTGATTTCTTCAAACGTGCTATAATGTTGGCGGGGAATTGCCGTTCTCTTAGCTTAACTACTAGAGTATTTTTGGGGTCGTCGACTAGTGATATCTGACGGATCTGACAATGTGGCATTCAAAGTGAATGATGACCCGATGTTCAGAAGATAATGCTGACCTCAAGCCTCATCAACCGGGAAATGACAAAAATCGGGCAGGCAGCATGGCTATGTGGGTCGCTCCCATTAGGGTGTATAACCACCTATCTAGAGAAATTTCATTTGCTTCTTTAATCTATATTCGATGCTGTCCCTTATCGAGAGGCGGTTGCTGATCCCAACCGTCGGTGGTATACATTCGATACACTCAAGCGAAATGAGTGGTCGGTCATGTGAGGGCCGGGTTGCAAGACGTTCTTGTTGAACCCAGTGTATTCGTCTCTAGAGATACACTATCGGCAGGTGGTCTCATACCTTGTCATAGTCGGAATCCAAACTCCAATAAGCGCCTGCGGTTTTGATTGTATACAATATACGTGGAGCGTGAGATGCAAGCGTTCCACTAGATTTTTATTTACTTGTATTTAGACATTATGATAATATCAGAAAAGATATTGGTTTCAAAACTGTTTTGGGTTATCGTAAGGTAAAAACCATCCGTATTTATGTATGGATTTTGTCTTACGATTATCCTTTGCTTTCGTAAAGGTTATTGAACTTTAAAATCAAGTTGGATGATTTACCCTTAATACTGTGCGAGTTTATCTCACTCTGGTTCACCAGACTGACCCGGTGTTTTGTAAATGCTCGGGTTAGGCCGGGTTGTACAGGTTCAGGTTATCGACTACTGAGAAGAGTCGAGCTAGAAGAGTCCAAACGTATGATATTACTAGTATTCCGCTGTGTGTTGTGTGAGGACAGATTATCACTGTCCAGATGCTGATGTACTCTGACATTGTAAGTATTTTAAAAGCTTTTCAGTAAAATTATTTCTGTATTATATTTTGTTCCGCTGTGATGTGAGACTCTGTGTTGTGTGGTTCGTCTTCTTCTATTCTAATATTTCTTTCTTTCTTATCTCACCCTCTAAATTCTTTCTAATAACTATCCAGTGTTTTCGGTGCTTGGAGGGTCGGCTTGAGTTACAGTAAAGGTATTTATGTCGATTTCCGAGACCGTAAAATGCTGGGTCGTTACACTTGGCATCAGAGCTGAAGGTTAAGTAATTACCTTGGCTCTGTGGCGTGACTCAGTAGAGATGGGGTTACTAATACCCTACATTGAGTTTGAGTGTATATATACGAGTGAACGTATTTGTAGATCTTATAAAAATTGTTTTATATTGTGGAGATTTATGGTTTGAGTTGTTTATGGATTCTGGTCGATCAGTTTGATCCACTATATCGATAGGAATTTATAAACGCTTGAATACGATGAACCGACACAGTATGTTTTGAAAGAGAGTAAATGAAATAATTTTACCCAAATTATATTTTGATATAAAAGAATAATTATTATTTAAAGTATTATGATATATTGGATGTGTTGGTTCATTATAATTGAAATGGTTATATAAATAACCAATCAGAATTCATATAAATGAAATATATGAAATCAGATGAATTAAATCTGAATTTAAATCAGAATTGAAATTAAAACTTTGGAAATTCGAACAATTGGTTGAAATTGGAATTGGACTTAATATATGAGAATTTTAAAATCCTGGGAGGTTTTTAAATTGTTTTACAAGCCTTGCAAAGGATATTTTGAACTGATTTTAAAATGGAAGTGTTTAGAAATGGTTTTGAAAGTGGTATAGTATTGAACTCACTTCGACAGCTGGAAAATAGATTCCGATGATGTGCGCGCCATTTTCGGTGTTCATTTTCGAGTTGTAAGTGACGGATTACTACCAAAAATCTTGTTTTGAATTGCTTTGAGAAAAACAAGTTGTTTTGAATCCTAGAAAGGAATATTTGGTTTTTGAAAGAGCTGAACTGTTTAAAAATTCCCAGGGAATTGTTTGAACAAAAGCAAATTTTCAATATTTTTGAAAATATATATTCACAGTATTGAATTGGGTTTGGATTTAAAACTAAATTAGATTTAAAATAAACGGGTTATAACGTCCTTTCTTACCTTAGCAATTTCGAGGACGAAATTATTTTAAGGGGGGGAGAATGTAACGACCCGCACTTTTGGCAGTCGAACATTTTATTTAATTTATTTAGTTTAAACATTTGAATTGGAATATAGATGGAATTAAATATTTAAAACGTTGTTTAAACGAAGTGAACTATATATATTTATATATAATATAAATAGAGCTTGAAAATAGCGCTACAGTTCGTAAATTCGAGTTTGAACTTCAACTGAGAATACAGAGGCCGATATAAATCGGATTTCTGTGAAACAAGAAAAGCTGGGAACGTGCTGACGATAGCTTTCATATGAAAGAGAAAAATCCAGATTCCATGTTATATATTGCGAGTTATGGCTAAATCAAATTTGGAGAAAAACTGTGTGGAATTCGCTATCGACCTCTAAAATGACCATTTTGCAAATGAACTCTGTTTTCGATGAAATTACTTTCATTGGGACCGTATCGTCAAATTATTGTTAGAAAATCAAACGGCATGGAAAACTAATGTCGTATGTGACCACAGCACAAGAAAATGCTCGTTAAATTTCTAAAGCGCGTATTCAAATAAATAAAAGGATATTTGAGTGTAACTTGAGCAGACGATCGAATTAGACCACAAAACCAGTTCCGTTGAGTTCGTATCGTCGATTAGAGTCAGGATAGGTATATAGTTTGTTATTTTTAGAGATCGAGAAATTTGGCATCGAAAAGGGTAAGGCGATTCGGGGTAAAAACAGCCTACCGGGCAAACAGTCTCAGAGTGCGATGAAACTAGTGTCGTTGGGTTCGTATCAACAAATTATTGCAAGATTTCAAGGTTTCAAGTTGATTGGGTTTATCTGGTGATCGTGGTAAATTAAAAAGCGTGTATATTTTTGGTTTTTTTAAAGGAATTTTCTTCAAACGACCTCGGATTGCGACGAAACCTGTCCCATTGGATCCGGAATATCGTTTTACACTAAGAACGGCCTTTTTATCAGTAATCAGAAATCGTTTGTGGGAGTTTTCATTAACTATTTCACGGCAAAGTTTCGTAAATAATTTTATATTATATATTACACCTTAGAAATACCAAAGTTAGTCCACAACCTTTCTTTTGTTCATTTTGGTCAACCCATCTTAGAGCCGCCTCCACCCTTCGTATGAACAACCAAAATACTCTCAACATTTTCCTCCTTAAAATCGAAATGACCGAAAATCATTTCATGAAGTCTTCCACCTCAAAAGTTCGGACCCTAGAATCTAACTACCAAAACCATACTAGTCATAATCAAGCCATCAAGTCGCGCAGTTCATGGGTGAATTGCTAACGTCGGATGGTGTTGGAGGGAGCGGGGATTGGCGCGGAGGTCGAGGGAAGTGGGGCGCAGGTGCCCGTAGGCTCAGATTTCTCTCCGGTGAACTCCAGGGAGGCGCTACGGTCTAAATCGAATTGGGGGCAGGTGGGGCTATCAAGACTCCTAAGGGGCGAAGTGGAGTTTGGCAGCGCTGAGGCGCCTTCGCCGGTCAGAAGCGATGGGGTTTCGGGTCAAAGCATGGCGGTGGAGCGTGGATTCTTAAGGGGGAATCGAAAACGAAGAAGTCAGAAGGAAGCAGGAGATGTTTTAAATGGTTTGGCCGTATATTTTAAATGTGTAATTAAATTAGTGTTTAATTAAGGTAATAATGGTCACTAAATCATAGTTTTTAAAACGTGGATTTGCAGGGAAGTTCAAATCCGAGGAACTGGTTTTAGGATGGAAGAGACAGGAGAGCCGGACCTAATTCTTTGTTACAAATGTAATTAATTGAAACATTTATCAACTGATATCTTAAGTAATTAGTCTTAACTAATTATATAACTAAGTTAGTTATTAAATTAGGTAAGATTTAGTTTAATTAACTCACGTTAAACAAAAACACACTATATGAAGATCGATTGTTTAAAAATATTAAAACGCAATGAATTTGGTTAATTAAGGTAGTTAGGAGATAAATTGTAATTTGATTATAATTAACTTGACTGAACCTTAGCTAAAGTTATGGTTATGATTTGAATTAATGGATGATTTTGAGACAATAACTTTGCATTTTCTAGGTTATCGAAAACATACAGATTTATTAGTGATGCTCAGTTTCATTAATTTAAAAATAAATAGAACCTTAATTATTATATAATTAAAGAATAGTTTAATTTAACAACCGTGTTAACTTCCAGCATCAATAACTTTTTATTTCGTTATCAGAATCTGACCGAATAAGAGACACTGGGATCATCTGGACCAGATCTACACCATGGAACAGATATGGATGCGACTGGAATCAACCGGGATTTTAAATTGAATTAAACGACAGTTTAATTTAATTAAAACAAGTCGTTAACAACGGAATCAAATCCAGGTGAGTTAAACTCACTCAGTTACCCTTTTTATATTTTATATAAATTGGGTATTTTTATTTTGCGTGCTCTGCTTGCCAATGGTTGACTGTTTTGCTAGTCATCTATTTATCTGTTGACTTAACCGATGGAATTAAACTGCGTTTAATTTCAGAGAAATACCAAATCGTTATTTTAATGATTGGATCCAACGGAGGTAGCTCACCCTGTTGGTCACGTTTATTTATAAACATGCTGAATTGTTTGGATTGTTCTGCTATTTGGTTGGTGTTAAATGGTTATTATTCATTATCAGTTAAAGGTACTTGATTTGATTGTTGATTATTGACTGAGTGTTCAACATCTGTTTGGTTTAATCCAATGGGCGGTGTTGGTTAAGTGTTTGGCAGAGCATGGCCTATAAAATCAATCGGGTTATAAGTATCGTTCACCGTCAGGTGAATCGATAGAGCTGAGGTTATAAAATTTATTTTATAACCAGAGTTAGATTTTTGAATTATATTATTTTAAATGAAAGTTATTAAAGTGAAATAGATATTTTATTTATTTAAGACTCTGACTAGTTATTAATTTATTTTACACAGTAAGTGCTGATGTTAATCAGATTTGAAAATGGTATAATAAGAAGAGGAATCGAGTGGTCAACTTTGATAATCGTTGTGTAAAGAAACAATTAATGGAATTTATTTAAATTAATTATATTTTTAATTAATTTAAAAGCGAGGATTTTTTGAAATCGGTTAATGAGATAATTGAGTTTTTGATTTAATTAAATCGACAATTTGGCATTAGAATTGTTTATCAAGTTAATGTGTTTTGACTAAAATAGTCAAATGAATATTGTTTATATTTAAATAAGGTTTTTAAAGGGATTTACCATTTATTTTAGTTAATAGAGAAATTAACTAATTTACAATAGTTAATGATTTAAGAAAAGTAATAACCTGATTAACAGTAATTTAGGGAATTAGTTCTATTTGAATAAATGGAAAAAATGATCGAGTGGAAATGGAATCCAAGTAAATGGTGAAGGGGGGTTTATGTATGAGTTTATATTTAAAACCCAAATTATTATAACAAAGTGTAAAAGTAATTTCAAGCAAATAACATAGTTTGAAATGAATATTACTTAATTATTTGAATTAAGTAAAGAGGATTTTAGAGATAAAGGGGTTTATTATAAACCAGAGTTTACGTATGAGATTTAAGGTGTTAAAGCATAAATGTTAAATTAACTTTACCTGGAAATAAGATCAAGTAAAAGGAGAATGTGAAATAAGAATTCCAAAGTGGAAATAGTAGAATAGATTGGAAAGGAGATTGTTAAAGTGGATTTGGGTAAATAAGTGTAGGATCTTATAACAAAGCCCAAGTTGTAATGGAATTTGTTGAGACTGGAATAGAATAGTGGTTTGATTACAGCTGATATTTGTCTGAGGATAAGAACGTTGTTTGATCAAGGTCTGAGAGGTAATTAAAATACCCCAACTTGATCAACATCGGGATTATCTGAAGATAGTATCAGTTGGTAATCGTAAGAGACGTTAGTGAATATGTTTTGAAAATCTAAACAGCGATTTTAGCGCTATTGCTATAATATATGTTATGTGAATCTAATAGCGATTTTAGCGCTGTTGCTATGATAAATGTTTTGTAAACCTAAACAACGATTATAGCGCTGTTGTTTGTAAATCTAAATAGTAATTATAACGCTATTGTTATAACATATGTGCTATAAATCTAAACAGCGTTATAACATATGTGTTATAAATTTCCTTATTAAAAACTAATGGTTTCCCGAATTTAGATAATAAAGAGTGGGTAACAAATATGTTGGAAGGGAGAATTAAGTGGGAACTATATATGGTTATAAGTTGGTTTACTAAGTACTATAACGTGATGGTTATGAGGACATTCGCTAGAGTTAGTCAAACCTAGTTATTCAAGATAAGTTGCCATTTCGTACGACTGCCAGCGTAACTCGTAGGGCTGCAGATAGCCTACGGCGATCGGATGTTTCCTGAGAGAATCAGGCATAACCATTGTGACCACTGCGATCTATAGTCAAGCGAACGGAGTTTAGTCGAGTTAGTCAGTTAGAATAAATCAATTAGAGTTATCC
Source organism: Allium sativum (assembly GCA_030737875.1). Lineage (NCBI taxonomy): Eukaryota > Viridiplantae > Streptophyta > Magnoliopsida > Asparagales > Amaryllidaceae > Allium > Allium sativum. The sequence goes on from CM060910.1 coordinate 128,029,377, forward strand.
AGTTAGAGTTAATCATTTAGAGTTAAATCGAATTAGAGTTATTCAAATATCGTATTTTTGAATATTAACAGAGTTAGAAGTTTTAATGTAACAAAAGTAAACCAGTTGTTAAAGGCCTAGAGATGCTGATAACCAGTGAACTTATTGTTTGTCATGGTTGAAACACTGTATAATTTGATTGTTAAATCATCGACTATCAAATCTGACCAATACGATTGTTGGTACGGAAAGACCGGGATCAAATTTATATTCGAAAACCATTCCGGCCAATAAATACGTGAAGATAGCAGAAGATGATCGAGATGGTGTTGTGAAGACCGTGGATTTTTCACAAACGGAAGGACCACTAATATTCTCTGCCTGGCAAGCAGAGATAAACTTTGATTCTGTCGTGGTTGGAATCTACGGATTGCAAGGACTTCTCGCTATTGATCCATGGGGTGATTCCTATATGGATGCAGTAGGAGAGTGCCTTCGGTTCTTCCTGTTCCTGGATGACTTGTATGGACGGATGTCTCACAGCGTATTTCCAAAGAATCACGTACGTTGATTTCTTCAAACGTGCTATAGTGTTGGCGGGGAATTGCCGTTCTCTTAGCTTAACTACTAGAGTATTTCTGGGGTCGTCGACTAGTGATATCTGACGGATCTGACAATGTGGCATTCAAAGTGAATGATGACCCGATGTTCAGAAGATAATGCTGACCTCAAGCCTCATCAACCGGGAAATGACAAAAATCGGGCAGGCAGCATGGCTATGTGGGTCGCTCCCATTAGGGTGTATAACCACCTATCTAGAGAAATTTCATTTGCTTCTTTAATCTATATTCGATGCTGTCCCTTATCGTGAGGCGGTTGCTGATCCCAACCGTCGGTGGTATACATTCGATACACTCAAGCGAAATGAGTGGTCGGTCATGTGAGGGCCGGGTTGCAAGACGTTCTTGTTGAACCCAGTGTATTCGTCTCTAGAGATACACTATCGGCAGGTGGTCTCATACCTTGTCATAGTCGGAATCCAAACTCCAATAAGCGCCGGCGGTTTTGATTGTATACTATATACGTGGAGCGTGAGATGCAAGCGTTCCACTAGATTGTTATTTACTTGTATTTAGACATTATGATAATATCAGAAAAGATATTGGTTTCAAAACTGTTTTGGGTTATCGTAAGGTAAAAACCATCGGTATTTATGTATGGATTTTGTCTTACGATTATCCTTTGCTTTCGTAAAGGTTATTGAACTTTAAAATCAAGTTGGATGATTTACCCTTAATACTGTGCGAGTTTATCTCACTCTGGTTCACCAGACTGACCCGGTGTTTTGTAAATGCTCGGGTTAGGCCGGGTTGTACAGGTTCAGGTTATCGACTACTGAGAAGAGTCGAGCTAGAAGAGTCCAAACGTATGATATTACTAGTATTCCGCTGTGTGTTGTGTGAGGACAGATTATCACTGTCCAGATGCTGATGTACTCTGACATTGTAAGTATTTTAAAAGCTTTTCAGTAAAATTATTTCTGTATTATATTTTGTTCCGCTGTGTTGTGAGACTCTGTGTTGTGTGGTTCGTCTTCTTCTATTCTAATATTTCTTTCTTTCTTATCTCACCCTCTAAATTCTTTCTAATAACTATCCAGTGTTTTCGGTGCTTGGAGGGTCGGCTTGAGTTACAGTAAAGGTATTTATGTCGATTTCCGAGACCGTAAAATGCTGGGTCGTTACACTTGGTATCAGAGCTGAAGGTTAAGTAATTACCTTGGCTCTGTGGCGTGACTCAGTAGAGATGGGGTTACTAATACCCTAGATTGAGTTTGACTGTATATATACGAGTGAACGTATTTGTAGATCTTATAAAAATTGTTTTATATTGTGGAGATTTATGGTTTGAGTTGTTTATGGATTCTGGTCGATCAGTTTGATCCACTGTATCGATAGGAATTTATAAACGCTTGAATACGATGAACCGACACAGTATGTTTTGAAAGAGAGTAAAAGAAATAATTTTACCCAAATTATATTTTGATATAAAAGAATAATTATTATTTAAAGTATTATAATATATTGGATGTGTTGGTTCATTATAATTGAAATGGTTATATAAATAACCAATCAGAATTAATATAAATGAAATATATGAAATCAGATGAATTAAATCTGAATTTAAATCAGAATTGAAATTAAAACTTTGGAAATTCGAACAATTGGTTGAAATTGGAATTGGACTTAATATATGAGAATTTTAAAATCCTGGGAGGTTTTTAAATTGTTTTACAAGCCTTGCAAAGGATATTTTGAACTGATTTTAAAATGGAAGTGTTTAGAAATGGTTTTGAAAGTGGTATAGTATTGAACTCACTTCGACAGCTGGAAAATAGATTCCGATGATGTGCGCGCCATTTTCGGTGTTCATTTTCGAGTTGTAAGTGACGGATTACTACCAAAAATCTTGTTTTGAATTGCTTTGAGAAAAACAAGTTGTTTTGAATCCTAGAAAGGAATATTTGGTTTTTGAAAGAGCTGAACTGTTTAAAAATTCCCAGGGAATTGTTTGAACAAAAGCAAATTTTCAATATTTTTGAAAATATATATTCACAGTATTGAATTGGGTTTGGATTTAAAACTAAATTAGATTTAAAATAAACGGGTTATAACGTCCTTTCTTACCTTAGCAATTTCGAGGACGAAATTATTTTAAGGGGGGGAGAATGTAACGACCCGCACTTTTGGCAGTCGAACATTTTATTTAATTTATTTAGTTTAAACATTTGAATTGGAATATAGATGGAATTAAATATTTAAAACGTTGTTTAAACGAAGTGAACTATATATATTTATATATAATATAAATAGAGCTTGAAAATAGCGCTACAGTTCGTAAATTCGAGTTTGAACTTCAACTGAGAATACAGAGGCCGATATAAATCGGATTTCTGTGAAACAAGAAAAGCTGGGAACGTGCTGACGATAGCTTTCATATGAAAGAGAAAAATCCAGATTCCATGTTATATATTGCGAGTTATGGCTAAATCAAATTTGGAGAAAAACTGTGTGGAATTCGCTATCGACCTCTAAAATGACCATTTTGCAAATGAACTCTGTTTTCGACGAAATTACTTTCATTGGGACCATATCGTCAAATTATTGTTAGAAAATCAAACGGCATGGAAAACTAATGTCGTATGTGACCACAGCACAAGAAAATGCTCGTTAAATTTCTAAAGCGCGTATTCAAATAAATAAAAGGATATTTGAGTGTAACTTGAGCAGACGATCGAATTAGACCACAAAACCAGTTCCGTTGAGTTCGTATCGTCGATTAGAGTCAGGATAGGTATATAGTTTGTTATTTTTAGAGATCGAGAAATTTGGCGTCGAAAAGGGTAAGGCGATTCGGGGTAAAAACAGCCTACCGGGCAAACAGTCTCAAAGTGCGATGAAACTAGTGTCGTTGGGTTCGTATCAACAAATTATTGCAAGATTTCAAGGTTTCAAGTTGATTGGGTTTATCTGGTGATCGTGGTAAATTAAAAAGCGTGTATATTTTTGGTTTTTTTAAAGGAATTTTCTTCAAACGACCTCGGATTGCGACGAAACCTGTCCCATTGGATCCGGAATATCGTTTTACACTATGAACGGCCTTTTTATCAGTAATCAGAAATCGTTTGTGGGAGTTTTTATTAACTATTTCACGGCAAAGTTTCGTAAATAATTTTATATTATATATTACACCTTAGAAATACCAAAGTGAGTCCACAACCTTTCTTTTGTTCATTTTGGTCAACCCATCTTAGAGCCGCCTCCACCCTTCGTATGAACAACCAAAATACTCTCAACATTTTCCTCCTTAAAATCGAAATGACCGAAAATCATTTCATGAAGTCTTCCACCTCAAAAGTTCGGACCCTAGAATCTAACTACCAAAACCATACTAGTCATAATCAAGCCATCAAGTCGCGCAGTTCATGGGTGAATTGCTAACGTCGGATGGTGTTAGAGGGAGCGGGGATTGGCGCGGAGGTCGAGGGAAGTGGGGCGCAGGTGCCCGTAGGCTCAGATTTCTCTCCGGTGAACTCCAGGGAGGCGCTACGGTCTAAATCGAATTGGGGGCAGGTGGGGCTATCAAGACTCCTAAGGGGCGAAGTGGAGTTTGGCAGCGCTGAGGCGCCTTCGCCGGTCAGAAGCGATGGGGTTTCGGGTCAAAGCATGGCGGTGGAGCATGGATTCTTAAGGGGGAATCGAAAACGAAGAAGTCAGAAGGAAGCAGGAGATGTTTTAAATGGTTTGGCCGTATATTTTAAATGTGTAATTAAATTAGTGTTTAATTAAGGTAATAATGGTCACTAAATCATAGTTTTTAAAACGTGGATTTGCAGGGAAGTTCAAATCCGAGGAACTGGTTTTAGGATGGAAGAGACAGGAGAGCCGGACCTAATTCTTTGTTACAAATGTAATTAATTGAAACATTTATCAACTGATATCTTAAGTAATTAGTCTTAACTAATTATATAACTAAGTTAGTTATTAAATTAGGTAAGATTTAGTTTAATTAACTCACGTTAAACAAAAACACACTATATGAAGATCGATTGTTTAAAAATATTAAAACGCAATGAATTTGGTTAATTAAGGTAGTTAGGAGATAAATTGTAATTTGATTATAATTAACTTGACTGAACCTTAGCTAAAGTTATGGTTATGATTTGAATTAATGGATGATTTTGAGACAATAACTTTGCATTTTCTAGGATATCGAAAACATACAGATTTATTAGTGATGCTCAGTTTCATTAATTTAAAAATAAATAGAACCTTAATTATTATATAATTAAAGAATAGTTTAATTTAACAACCGTGTTAACTTCCAGCATCAATAACTTTTTATTTCGTTATCAGAATCTGACCGAATAAGAGACACTGGGATCATCTGGACCAGATCTACACCATGGAACAGATATGGATGCGACTGGAATCAACCGGGATTTTAAATTGAATTAAACGATAGTTTAATTTAATTAAAACAAGTCATTAACAACGGAATCAAATCCAGGTGAGTTAAACTCACTCAGTTACCCTTTTTATATTTTATATAAATTGGGTATTTTTATTTTGCGTGCTCTGCTTGCCAATGGTTGACTGTTTTGCTAGTCATCTATTTATCTGTTGACTTAACTGATGGAATTAAACTGTGTTTAATTTCAGAGAAATACCAAATCGTTATTTTAACGATTGGATCCAACGGAGGTAGCTCACCCTGTTGGTCACGTTTATTTATAAACATGCTGAATTGTTTGGATTGTTCTGCTATTTGGTTGGTGTTAAATGGTTATTATTCATTATCAGTTAAAGGTACTTGATTTGATTGTTGATTATTGACTGAGTGTTCAACATCTGTTTGGTTTAATCCAATGGGCGGTGTTGGTTAAGTGTTTGGCAGAGCATGGCCTATAAAATCAATCGGGTTATAAGTATCGTTCACCGTCAGGTGAATCGATAGAGCTGAGGTTATAAAATTTATTTTATAACCAGAGTTAGATTTTTGAATTATATTATTTTAAATGAAAGTTATTAAAGTGAAATAGATATTTTATTTATTTAAGACTCTGACTAGTTATTAATTTATTTTACACAGTAAGTGCTGATGTTAATCAGATTTGAAAATGGTATAATAAGAAGAGGAATCGAGTGGTCAAACTTTGATAATCGTTGTGTAAAGAAACAATTAATGGAATTTATTTAAATTAATTATATTTTTAATTAATTTAAAAGCGAGGATTTTTTGAAATCGGTTAATGAGATAATTGAGTTTTTGATTTAATTAAATCGACAATTTGGCATTAGAATTGTTTATCAAGTTAATGTGTTTTGACTAAAATAGTCAAATGAATATTGTTTATATTTAAATAAGGTTTTTAAAGGGATTTACCATTTATTTTAGTTAATAGAGAAATTAACTAATTTACAATAGTTAATGATTTAAGAAAAGTAATAACCTGATTAACAGTAATTTAGGGAATTAGTTCTATTTGAATAAATGGAAAAAATGATCGAGTGGAAATGGAATCCAAGTAAATGGTGAAGGGGGGTTTATGTATGAGTTTATATTTAAAACCCAAATTATTATAACAAAGTGTAAAAGTAATTTCAAGCAAATAACATAGTTTGAAATGAATATTACTTAATTATTTGAATTAAGTAAAGAGGATTTTAGAGATAAAGGGGTTTATTATAAACTAGAGTTTACGTATGAGATTTAAGGTGTTAAAGCGTAAATTTTAAATTAACTTTACCTGGAAATAAGATCAAGTAAAAGGAGAATGTGAAATAAGAATTCCAAAGTGGAAATAGTAGAATAGATTGGAAAGGAGATTGTTAAAGTGGATTTGGGTAAATAAGTGTAGGATCTTATAACAAAGCCCAAGTTGTAATGGAATTTGTTGAGACTGGAATAGAATAGTGGTTTGATTACAGCTGATATTTGTCTGAGGATAAGAACGTTGTTTGATCAAGGTCTGAGAGGTAATTAAAATACCCCAACTTGATCAACATCGGGATTATTTGAAGATAGTATCAGTTGGTAATCGTAAGAGACGTTAGTGAATATGTTTTGAAAATCTAAACAGCGATTTTAGCGCTATTGCTATAATATATGTTATGTGAATCTAATAGCGATTTTAGCGCTGTTGCTATGATAAATGTTTTGTAAACCTAAACAACGATTATAGCGCTGTTGTTTGTAAATCTAAATAGTAATTATAACGCTATTGTTATAACATATGTGCTATAAATCTAAACAGCGTTATAACATATGTGTTATAAATTTCCTTATTAAAAACTAATGGTTTCCCGAATTTAGATAATAAAGAGTGGGTAACAAATATGTTGGAAGGGAGAATTAAGTGGGAACTATATATGGTTATAAGTTGGTTTACTAAGTACTATAACGTGATGGTTATGAGGACATTCGCTAGAGTTAGTCAAACCTAGTTATTCAAGATAAGTTGCCATTTCGTACGACTGCCAGCGTAATTCGTAGGGCTGCAGATAGCCTACGGCGATCGGATGTTTCCTGAGAGAATCAGGCATAACCATTGTGACCACTGCGATCTATAGTCAAGCGAACGGAGTTTAGTCGAGTTAGTCAGTTAGAATAAATCAATTAGAGCTATCCAATTAGAGTTAATCATTTAGAGTTAAATCGAATTAGAGTTATTCAAATATCGTATTTTTGAATATTAACAGAGTTAGAAGTTTTAATGTAACAAAAGTAAACCAGTTGTTAAAGGCCTAGAGATGCTGAATTTTTAACCAGTGAACTTATTGTTTGTCATGGTTGAAACACTGTATAATTTGATAGTTAAATCATCGACTATCAAATCTGACCAATACGATTGTTGGTACAGAAAGACCGGGATCAAATTTATATTCGAAAACCATTCCGGCCAACAAATACGTGAAGATATCAGAAGATGATCGAGATGGTGTTGTGAAGACCGTGGATTTTTCACAAACGGAAGGACCACTAATATTCTCTGCGTGGCAAGCAGAGATAAACTGTGATTCTGTCGTGGTTGGAATCTACGGATTGCAAGGACTTCTCGCTATTGATCCATGGGGTGATTCCTATATGGATGCAGTAGGAGAGTGCCTTTGGTTCATCCTGTTCCTGGATGACTTGTATGGACGGATGTCTGACAGCGTATTTCCAAAGAATCACGTACGTTGATTTCTTCAAACGTGCTATAGTGTTGGCGGGGAATGGCCGTTCTCTTAGCTTAACTGCTAGAGTATTTTTGGGGTCGTCAACTAGTGATATCTGACGGATCTGACAATGTGGCATTCAAAGTGAATGATGACCCTATGTTCAGAAGATAATGCTGACCTCAAGCCTCATCAACCGGGAAATGACAAAAATCGGCCAGGCAGCATGGCTATGTGGGTCGCTCCCATTAGGGTGTATAACCACCTATCTAGAGAAATTTCATTTGCTTCTTTAATCTATATTCGATGCTGTCCCTTATCGGGAGGCGGTTGCTGATCCCAACCGTCGGTGGTATACATTCGATACACTCAAGCGAAATGAGTGGTCGGTCATGTGAGGGCCGGGTTGCAAGACGTTCTTGTTGAACCCAGTGTATTCGTCTCTAGAGATACACTATCGGCAGGTGGTCCCATACCTTGTCATAGTCGAAATCCAAACTCCAATAAGCGCCTGCGGTTTTGATTGTATACTATATACGTGGAGCGTGAGATGCAAGCGTTCCACTAGATTGTTATTTACTTGTATTTAGACATTATGATAATATCAGAAAAGATATTGGTTTCAAAACTGTTTTGGGTTATCGTAAGGTAAAAACCATCCGTATTTATGTATGGATTTGGTCTTACGATTATCCTTTGCTTTCGTAAAGGTTTTTGAACTTTAAAATCAAGTTGGATGATTTACCCTTAATACTGTGCGAGTTTATCTCACTCTGGTTCACCAGACTGACCCGGTGTTTTGTAAATGCTCGGGTTAGGCCGGGTTGTACAGGTTCAGGTTATCGACTGCTAAGAAGAGTCGAGATGGAAGAGTCCAAACGTATGATATTACTAGTATTCCGCTGTGTGTTGTGTGAGGACAGATTATCACTGTCCAGATGCTGATGTACTCTGACATTGTAAGTATTTTAAAAGCTTTTCAGTAAAATTATTTCTGTATTATATTTTGTTCCGCTGCGATGTGAGACTCTGTGCTGTGTGGTTCTTCTTCTTCTTCTATTCTAATATTTCTTTCTTTCTTATCCCACCCTCTAAATTCTTTCTAATAACTATCCAGTGTTTTCGGTGCTTGGAGGGTCGGCATGATTTACAGTAAATGTATTAATGTCGATTTCCGAGACCGTAAAATGCTGGGTCGTTACAGATAAATCAACTCTACGTTCGATCTGGCTTCCATTCTCCAACTATTCAGTTTCTGAGAATTTTCAAATTCTTCAAAAATTTGGCTAACACCCTAAATTTTCGAAAAATTTCCCCATAACCTCCCCTGCACTGGGAGCCACGGGAAAATCCCGAAATTGCCATATAGGCCTTCTGATCTCAAAAAGAAAAAGCAAAAGCCAAGCAGCTAGCCAATAGGCTCATAAAATCATCATCACCCAAACAAAACAGTAAATGTGACGGCAAGGAATTTCGCTCGGTCCGAACCAGTCGCTAAACCGACCCAGACCGTTCGAAACGCCCTATCGTTTGAGAACACGACAAAATAGAACGCATACAGAAGAACTTTTCATTGTATATTACAACAATGCATCAGATTACAGGAATATACAGAGTATGAATAAATATTACACAGAAATATCAGAGATTTAAATTACATTTAAATACATGGCAGCGGAAAATAATGCAATACACAACTAGAGGTAGATATACGGATACAAAGCTTTCCGGATATCGTTCCAGCTGTAAACCAGGATCCTGTGAATATAAATCTGCAAAACCAAAACTACTAGCTGCCCGTGTCAAAATAAGGGCACCCAGAGTTTAGGTTAAAACAATAAACTCCAGGTCAGTCATGGGACTGGTGTGAGAACTAAAACAGTTATTAATCTTTACTTTAAATCATTAGGTAAATCAAGGGACCACGCCGTATAACACGGAACGAGTTTCCTCCCAAGAATACCAGTGCATAAAACAAACAGCGCAATGCTAAATAAAGAAAAATGAAGCTGTTATAAGACCCAGGTCCTATCACACAATGCAACGCAAGCCGGGGGATAGGGTTTTCCCTTATAACAGCCAAAGAATGCTTGATACGTTTAAAACAAATCATTTGATACTATAATAAGTGCATAGTGTATAAAACAACTTCAAATCATAAGTATCAATCATAGACGACATGAGCGTCCCATGCCACTATGTCGCCATATATAGGTTTACAAATAAAACCGCAAAGTCACGTATTTGGAAATTGGGTTTCCATCTATGAACCGAGGCAAAAGATAGTCCTCAACCGATTCGAGACGCTCTAGCCCGTGTCTCAGGATCAGAGCTCGAGTGACCCTTGGATCGTCAGGGCCGGTCCACCGATGTGGATTAAACTGCCTGAACACTGCGTTTCCCCACCCTTTGGGGTGTCAATGAGCCAACAAATGACTCCATCGGTTTGAGAACAACCGATATATCCGAGGCGCCTCGCAACAGCAACAACCACATAAGTCAAACTCGTCAGGGCGTGTAAAACCACTGACGCCACTTTTTAGCTAGAAGGAAACGCATGCCCTCCCTGAGGTCCTCTCCCGTTTTTGGTTCATACCGGGTGTGAAACTCGCGAAGTAAACGTTACACAAAGCTACGCCACAAAGGCCGTCCTTTGATCATCACCACAAGACTTTGCTTTTCAACAGAAGCCTCGATCAATTGCCACTTAGGCATGCCACACAGGCAATTCACTCCATGCGTTTGATATCCATCAATATATATTCAATAGAGATCAATCACACAGACTAAAATCCAATGTCAGACACACAGTCCATTTACAAGTCCGTTCTGGGTCTGAACGAAACCGGAGGCACCTAGTACCCCGCATATCCATCGATCTCCAAGTACGTCTGGACGATCACCAACTGTTTCCATCTTCTTGGGTGTACAACCCAATCAAGATCATCAGTAATTACCCAAACGACGTGAAGACTTCTGGTCTTCGACCACCGTCTTCATCTTCGACACCACGTCGAATCAGTTATTCAGAATGGGATAAACCCGGTCTTTCCGAATAACTCGCGTATATTTTAAATAAGTGTTACACAAACACAACATACGCCTCATTCCAATTCAGAATATTCTTTTATTAACAAAAGCACATTCTTAGGGAAATGTTCCCATTAATTTTATCCAAGATAAATTCTTCTAAATTTATTCTTTAATCTCCTTTGAATATCAATGCAAACTAGTCGGGATTAGCGAACCACACCGAAGAAATCATTTATTTTATTTCCCAATCCCAACCTATTCATCCCATGAAGTAAAACTGGTTATACTTCATATCTAACACCACGGTGTTATCGGTAAATTCAATTACCATTTCACGTTCAAATCTAATTAAAGATTTAACTATCGCCTGGAGCAAAACTGGTGATACTCCATTTTCGATCATTTCAATCTAATTAAAGATTCATTAAAACTCCACTTAGTTTTAATCTTTAACTGGGTTAAAGAATCAGTGTTAGTGAAGACGCCATTCACGACAAACCCAAATCACATTCGATATTCAATACAAGGCTCTGAATAGAAAATATATCGGCTTATATTCAATATCAAATCCTACGACTAACAAATGTCGTATTGGAAATAACGATGTAAATATATATCTTTCAAATTTCCATAACAACATCTGTATAATCACGAATTTCAACATCGAAATATTCCGAAGACAATTTCGATTCAAATCCACTCCAATGCAATCATTTGAAATTTTGGTTATTTTCAAAACCCTTTTCAAATTCAATTTATTTATTTCAAAAATAAATAGAATTATAATTCTAGTTTAAAACTAGTTCATTTCGATAAAAATCTATTTTTATCTTTTCAAATATGGAGTTTTTCATCCTAAATCTTCACAAATCATTTCTTATGATTTTACACAAATTATTACTATTTTTAATAATTTTATCAAGGCCCGTACAGTCGATTTCCACCAATGGCCATCGAACTGCACGTATAGTGACCTTTTTCCAATTTGATTTGGACATAATTCCAAATCCAACCGTTAGATTTCAAATTTCTAACGTTCGCTAGAAAGCTCTTTTCGATACGAACCCAACGGTTCCGGTTTTAGGAGAATCCGACGGTCGAATCTCCCGTAACGTCCATTTGAAATCAATGGTCGAAATTCGCGAACTGCCGCGGCGCGGCGCGTTCTATTCAGGCCATTATATTATATATATAATATATATAATATATACTTCGTCGATTTCTATTTAAAACGAATTATATAAATAGTTTTAAAATTCGTTTCAAAATCTATTTCAACTTCCATCTCAATTCAAAGCAAAATTGAATTCTTCTCTATAAATTCGTTTTAAAATTCATTTCTATTCAATTCAAATTTCAATTCAATTTGAATTCATTTCAATTTGCTTTCAATTCATTTTGAATTCGTTTTCAATTCAATTCATTTCGAAATCGTTTTCAATTCAATTCACTTTGAATTCGTTTTCAATTCAATTTATTTCGAAATCACTTTCAATTCAATTCACTTTGAATTCGTTTTCAATTCAATTCATTTCGAAATCACTTTCAATTCAATTCACTTCGAAATCACTTTCAATTCAATTCACTTTGAATTCGTTTTCAATTCAATTCATTTCGAAATCGTTTTCAATTCAATTCAGTTTGAATTCGTTTTCAATTCAATTTATTTCGAAATCACTTTCAATTCAATTCACTTTGAATTCGTTTTCAATTCAATTCATTTCGAAATCGTTTTCAATTCAATTCACTTTGAATTCGTTTTCAATTCAATTTATTTCGAAATCACTTTCAATTCAATTCACTTTGAATTCGTTTTCAATTCAATTCATTTCGAAATCACTTTCAATTCAATTCACTTTGAATTCGTTTTCAATTCATTTCGAAATCGTTTTCAATTCAATTCATTTCGAAATCACTTTCAATTCAATTCACTTCGAAATCACTTTCAATTCAATTCACTTTTTAATATTCATTTTAAATTGAATAAAATCGATATAAATATCGTTCACGTCAAAATGGCGTCAATCTAATCAACACGGCTTCATATAGTGACATTTTCAAATATTTCATTTCGAATATTTCTATTTTAAATATTTCTATTTTAAAACCGGAATGAGGCCCAATCAATTACCATATAAAGTTAATTATATGGATTTTCATACAACACATGTATAATAGCCTTGAAAAATAATCAACCATCAACCAAAGTGCACTACACTGTATAAGCATCAAATATAGATATCTAACGCTTATAATCAGCCTGTCAATCAATCGATCGACATATTTAATCAATCAGGATGAGTGAACTTCAAATTTCATCCCAACACCCGTGTGGGGTTTCAAACAATCAAACACAGATTTTATTCATGCCGTTGGGCGATGTGTAAAATTTATCGTCCTAATCCATATCAGTCAAATCAGTGTACATAAACAAACCGTCTGGTTTGTAAATGAATATTTTATTTTATTCACATTCACGTTAAAAACTATATTTTTAACGATAAAATATTTATTCCAACACATGAATTTTCTTTTCAGTTCATTTATTCAATAAATGACATTTTTATTTTTCTAACATATTTTAGAAAATTTCGGCGGCATAACGGCACGATACTAGAAACGGGACAAGGCCTAGCCTTATCCCCGGTCTAGTGAAGGCCCACGCCATTCACACATCAATCAAATCAATTCGTTATGCAAACCACAAAAATTGGAGTAAGAGTCTAACCTAGCCTTACTCCATCGCCTTATAACGGCGCACGTCTAATCCTAACCGATTTATCGATTCGATTTTTCACACCACAAACCACATTCAAACCAATATCGCAATCAATCACCAAACAGCCAAACAAACAAGTCCATGGTCTGTGGACGATTGTGTCGGGTGCAACTAAGCACCGTCTACATCCTAGTATATATACATAACTAGAAAATAAATTTGAAAGGTGAGAAATTCTCACCAATAGCTATCCTAGCTCCACGGCTCTTCTTTTGCAAAAACTTCGTCGTTCTTGCCTCTTCGTTGCCCGTATTCACTACATATATAAAAATCGAATTTTTACTTCGTTATTCAACATATAAAAATCGAATTTTTACTTCGCTATTCAACATATAAAAATCGCATTTTTTATTTCGAAGTTCCATATATAAAAATCCTATTTTTATTTCGAAGTTCAATATATAAAAATTATATTTTTATTTCGAAGTTCAATATATAAAAATTATATTTTTATTTCCTCCATTATATTTTCAAAAATGATGTCTTTTTATTTTCAAAGGCGAAGTCTTTATATTTTCAAATCAAGATTGCTTGTATTTTTGAATCAATGACAATTTCAGTTTCTTTTTAACAATGTAAAAATCAGTTTTTAATCATTTTAAAAATCTCGTCTTTAATCATTTTTAAAAGTCTGTTTTTAATCTTAAAAAATCAGTTTTTTAAAAAACCAATTAAATCAGTTTTTAAATCTTAAAAAATCAGTTTTTAAAAAACCTATTAAATTAGTTTTTAAATCTTAAAAAATCAGTTTTTAAAAAACCTAATTAATTTTAAACTCTAAAATAAAAATAAAATAAAAGTAAAATAGAAATGCTTACCGTATGCGAAGAGGGGGGGGAGAAGGGGGTGCTGTCGTGCTCTGCGGCGGTGTAGACGGAGAAAGAGGGGTCGGGGTTGGTGGTTGAGGCGGTCGCAAGGTCAGGGGGGGTGCTGCGTCGCGAGTGTGGTAGGGCGGTGGCTGCTCCGGTGGTCCAGGGCGTGGTGTGGAGGAAGAAGAAGAAGGGGCCGCGACAGCAGCAGGGGGTGGGGATCGGTCATCGTGGTCTTCGAGGGGACTGGGCGCTTAAGGGGATCGGCCAGGAATGGGGGGGAACCTGGTGGTAGCGATGGCGTCAGGCGCCATCGATTTGGAAAAATCGATCTTTTCGTTTTTTTTTTCTTCTCTGCTAAACGAAGAATAGGGGGGGGGGCCAGAAGATAAGAGAAAAAGGGGGGTTTCTTTTTTATTTATTATTTTATTATTTTATTATTCTATAAAAGTTGACTTTCACAAACGTCATCAAAACGAGGCCCACCACCTGCCGTCCATAGCGTTTAACCCCCATTCCGAACACAATGGGATATGTATCGCAAGCTGATCCGACTGTTTCGATCAGTTTCTGTTTAATTTACATTTAAATCACTATATTGAATTTTAAACGTACATTTCAAATTACCGGGGTCACATACTAACTAGAAAAATTCCAGAAAAATATTTTCTAGCTTCGTATTGGCGATACGGTCCTAACAAAACTAGTTTCGCCGAATTCTGAGATCGTTTGAAAAATGGCCAATTTCCAGTCGATTAAAATCAACTAAAACTGGTCAAACACGTTTTCCTTTGCCACGCTCACATATTGATTCAGAAAATAATGAAATTTGGAATCTAGCAATAACTTGAAACTGCGGACCCAACAAAACTGGTTTCGTCGAATTCCGAGGTCATTTGCAAAATGTCCATTTTTAAGGGCCTAAATTCCATAGCGACTATTCAGAATTTTCAACTGGACATATCTTTTGATTCCCGATATGAAATCTTGATTTTTCGGATTCGTTGGAAAGATATTACCAATTAGATCCTAATGTTTTTGGTTTCACTAAAATCCGGATTGATTTGCACCCGGTACATTCAATTGAAGTTTGAAATCGAATTATCGAACTACCGCGCCATTTTCAATTCCTATTTATAATTATATATAAATATTTATATTCTAACGACGACGCGTATAATATATACGTTCGAATTCTATTCAAAATAAATTTCTCGTCTTTATTATTTAAAATAATTCATTTTAAATAATCTAAAATTCGCTAAAATTGCCAAAATAAAAATTTCAAACTGGCTCGCATTTTACGGGTTGTTACAATCTCCCCCACTTAAAACTTTTCGTCCCCGAAAAGGAACAAAGTCGAAAGTGGTTTGATTATTCAGCTCTACGCTCGATCTGGCTTCCATTCTCCAACTCTTTAGTTTCTGAGAATTTTCAAAATTTCAAAAATTTGGCTAACACCCTAAATTTTCGAAAAATTTCGCCATAACCTCCCTTGCACCGGGAGCATCGGGGAATTTCAAATAGCTTCCCCGGTCCTTCAGATCTCAAAAAGAAAAAGAAAAAGCCAAGCGGCTAGCCAATAGGCTCACAAAATCATCATCACCCAAACAAAACAGGAAATTATGTAGTAAACATGTACCTATTTGTCGGGCAAACAAAATTTATTCTCTGCTCTAGCCTCCTTGCTATGACCTGTTCAATAATATATATGTATATGCAAGCAAATGCAACCAATTTTCAATACAGTTCAATATTTGACCAAATTAGGCATAATGGTTCAAAATTATCAAACAATTAAACAAACAACACAAACATCAATCAATTAGTGAATTAGAGTCTCAAATTCATAAATTTTGATACATATTTAAAAATCAGATTTTTGATGCCAAATCACAACAATAAGCCCTATCTAATTTTGGTTCTCACACCAATCAATAGGAAATATATAGATATCACACCTTCGAAACACGAATACCAATTCTGATGATGTTCGAACTATCATCAGAATCATCTTCGGGTGACTAGAGTGTGATTCTATATCTATCCAATATATTAAAATTTCAAATACACGTGGATCAGACGTATACGAAAAATCTTTATATACTGGACTGTCCAACTCAATATAAATAGATAATCAAATACGAATAATTGATTTATATTTCAAAACAAGATTTGTTTTCATTTTCAAAAATATACTCTTCACACTCGTTCTAGGATACTACTGATCCCATCTCTAACGAGTCATTCCATTGGATATTACTAATCCAATATCTGATGAATTCTTTCATATGGTTCTAATGTGTCTTGTTCTCTGCTTTGTAAACCAAAGCTCTGATACCAACTGTGACGGCAAGGAATTTCGCTCGGTCAGAACCAGTCGCTAAACCGACCCAGACCGTTCGAAACGCCCTATCGTTTGAGAACACGACAAAATAGAACGCATACAGAAGAACTTTTCATTGTATATTACAACAATGCATCAGATTACAGGAATATACAGAGTATGAATAAATATTACACAGAAATATCAGAGATTTAAATTACATTTAAATACATGGCAGCGGAAAATAATACAATACACAACAGAGGTAGATATACGGATACAAAGCTTTCCGGATATCGTTCCAGCTGTAAACCAGGATCCTGTGAATATAAATCTGCAAAACCAAAACTACTAGCTGCCCGTGTCAAAATAAGGGCACCTAGAGTTTAGGTTAAAACAATAAACTCCAGGTCAGTCATGGGACTGGTGTGAGAACTAAAACAGTTATTAATCTTTACTTTAAATCATTAGGTAAATCAAGGGACCACGCCGTATAACACGGAACGGGTTTCCTCCCAAGAATACCAGTGCATAAAACAAACAGCGCAATGCTAAATAAAGAAAAATGAAGCTGTTATAAGACCCAGGTCCTATCACACAATGCAACGCAAGCCGGGGGATAGGGTTTTCCCTTATAACAGCCAAAGAATGCTTGATACGTTTAAAACAAATCATTTGATACTATAATAAGTGCATAGTGTATAAAACAACTTCAAATCATAAGTATCAATCATAGGCGAGATGAGCGTCCCATGCCACTATGTCGCCATATATAGGTTTACAAATAAAACCGCAAAGTCACGTATTTGGAAATTGGGTTTCCATCTATGAACCGAGGCAAAAGATAGTCCTCAACCGATTCGAGACGCTCTAGCCCGTGTCTCAGGATCAGAGCTCGAGTGACCCTTGGATCGTCAGGGCCGGTCCACCGATGTGGATTAAACTGCCTGAACACTGCGTTTCCCCACCCTTTGGGGTGTCAATGAGCCAACAAATGACTCCATCGGTTCGAGAACGACCGATATATCCGAGGCGCCTCGCAACAGCAACAACCACATAAGTCAAACTCGTCAGGGCGTGTAAAACCACTGACGCCACTTTTTAGCTAGAAGGAAACGCATGCCCTCCCTGAGGTCCTCTCCCGTTTTTGGTTCATACCGGGTGTGAAACTCGCGAAGTAAACGTTACATAAAGCTACGCCACAAAGGCCGTGCTTTGATCATCACCACAAGACTTTGCTTTTCAACAGAAGCCTCGATCAATTGCCACTTAGGCATGCCACACAGGCAATTCACTCCATGCGTTTGATATCCATCAATATATATTCAATAGAGATCAATCACACAGACTAAAATCCAATGTCAGACACACAGTCCATTTACAAGTCCGTTCTGGGTCTGAACGAAACCGGAGGCACCTAGTACCCCGCATATCCATCGATCTCCAAGTACGTCTGGACGATCACAAACTGTTTCCATCTTCTTGGGTGTACAGCCCAATCAAGATCATCAGTAATTACCCAAACGACGTGAAGACTTCTGGTCTTCGACCACCGTCTTCATCTTCGACACCACGTCGAATCAGTTATTCAGAATGGGATAAACCCGGTCTTTCCGAATAACTCGCGTATATTTTAAATAAGTGTTACACAAACACAACATACGCCTCATTCCAATTCAGAATATTCTTTTATTCACAAAAGCACATTCTTAGGGAAATGTTCCCATTAATTTTATCCAAGATAAATTCTTCTAAATTTATTCTTTAATCTCCTTTGAATATCAATGCAAACTAGTCGGGATTAGCGAACCACACCGAAGAAATCATTTATTTTATTTCCCAATCCCAACCTATTCATCCCATGAATTAAAACTGGTTATACTTCATATCTAACACCACGGTGTTATCGGTAAATTCAATTACCATTTCACGTTCAAATCTAATTAAAGATTTAACTATCGCCTGGAGCAAAACTGGTGATACTCCATTTTCGATCATTTCAATCTAATTAAAGATTCATTAAAACTCCACTTAGTTTTAATCTTTAACTGGGTTAAAGAATCAGTGTTAGTGAAGACGCCATTCACGACAAACCCAAATCACATTCGATATTCAATACAAGGCTCTGAATAGAAAATATATCGGCTTATATTCAATATCAAATCCTACGACTAACAAATGTCGTATTGGAAATAACGATGTAAATATATATCTTTCAAATTTCCATAACAACATCTGTATAATCACGAATTTCAACATCGAAATATTCCGAAGACAATTTCGATTCAAATCCACTCCAATGCAATCATTGGAAATTTTGGTTATTTTCAAAACCCTTTTCAAATTCAATTTATTTATTTAAAAATAAATAGAATTATAATTCTAGTTCAAAACTAGTTCATTTCGATAAAAATCTATTTTTATCTTTACAAATATGGAGTTTTTCATCCTAAATCTTCACAAATCATTTCTTATGATTTTACACAAATTATTACTATTTTTAATAATTTTATCAAGGCCCGTACAGTCGATTTCCACCAATGGCCATCGAACTGCACGTATAGCGACCTTTTTCCAATTTGATTTGGACATAATTCCAAATCCAACCGTTAGATTTCAAATTTCTAACATTCGCTAGAAAGCTCTTTTCGATACGAACCCAACGGTTCCGGTTTTAGGAGAATCCGACGGTCGAATCTCCCGTAACGTCCATTTGAAATCAATGGTCGAAATTCGCGAACTGCCGCGGCGCGGCGCGTTCTATTCAGGCCATTATATTATATATATAATATATATAATATATACTTCGTCGATTTCTATTTAAAACGAATTATATAAATAGTTTTAAAATTCGTTTCAAAATCTATTTCAACTTCAATCTCAATTCAAAGCAAAATTGAATTCTTCTCTATAAATTCGTTTTAAAATTCATTTCTATTCAATTCAAATTTCAATTCAATTTGAATTCATTTCAATTTGCTTTCAATTCATTTTGAATTCGTTTTCAATTCAATTCATTTCGAAATCGTTTTCAATTCAATTCACTTTGAATTCGTTTTCAATTCAATTTATTTCGAAATCACTTTCAATTCAATTCACTTTGAATTCGTTTTCAATTCAATTCATTTCGAAATCACTTTCAATTCAATTCACTTCGAAATCACTTTCAATTCAATTCACTTTGAATTCGTTTTCAATTCAATTCATTTCGAAATCGTTTTCAATTCAATTCACTTTGAATTCGTTTTCAATTCAATTTATTTCGAAATCACTTTCAATTCAATTCACTTTGAATTCGTTTTCAATTCAATTCATTTCGAAATCGTTTTCAATTCAATTCACTTTGAATTCGTTTTCAATTCAATATATTTCGAAATCACTTTCAATTCAGTTCACTTTGAATTCGTTTTCAATTCAATTCATTTCGAAATCGTTTTCAATTCAATTCATTTCGAAATCACTTTCAATTCAATTCACTTCGAAATCACTTTCAATTCAATTCACTTTTTAATATTCATTTTAAATTGAATAAAATCGATATAAATATCGTTCACGTCAAAATGGCGTCAATCTAATCAACACGGCTTCATATAGTGACATTTTCAAATATTTCATTTCGAATATTTCTATTTTAAATATTTCTATTTTAAAACCGGAATGAGGCCCAATCAATTACCATATAAAGTTAATTATATGGATTTTCATACAACACATGTATAATAGCCTTGAAAAATAATCAACCATCAACCAAAGTGCACTACACTGTATAAGCATCAAATATAGATATCTAACGCTTATAATCAGCCTGTCAATCAATCGATCGACATATTTAATCAATCAGGATGAGTGAACTTCAAATTTCATCCCAACACCCGTGTGGGGTTTCAAAAAATCAAACACAGATTTTATTCGTGCCGTTGGGCGATGTGTAAAATTTATCGTCCCAATCCATATCAGTCTAATCAGTGTACATAAACAAACCGTCTGGTTTGTAAATGAATATTTTATTTTATTCACATTCACGTTAAAAACTATATTTTTAACGATAAAATATTTATTCCAACACATGAATTTTCTTTTCAGTTCATTTATTCAATAAATGACATTTTTATTTTTCTAACATATTTTAGAAAATTTCGGCGGCATAACGGCACGATACTAGAAACGGGAGAAGGCCTAGCCTTATCCCCGGTCTAGTGAAGGCCCACGCCATTCACACATCAATCAAATCAATTCGTTATGCAAACCACAAAAATTGGAGTAAGAGTCTAACCTAGCCTTACTCCATCGCCTTATAACGGCGCACGTCTAATCCTAACCGATTTATCGATTCGATTTTTCACACCACAAACCACATTCAAACCAATATCGCAATCAATCACCAAACAGCCAAACAAACAAGTCCATGGTCTGTGGACGATTGTGTCGGGTGCTACTAAGCACCGTCTGCATCCTAGTATATATATATAACTAGAAAATAAATTTGAAAGGTGAGAAATTCTCACCAATAGCTATCCTAGCTCCACGGCTCTTCTTTTGCAGAAACTTCGTCGTTCTTGCCTCTTCGTCATCTTCGTTGCCCGTATTCACTACATATATAAAAATCGAATTTTTACTTCGTTATTCAACATATAAAAATCGAATTTTTACTTCGCTATTCAACATATAAAAATCGCATTTTTTATTTCGAAGTTCCATATATAAAAATCCTATTTTTATTTCGAAGTTCAATATATAAAAATTATATTTTTATTTCGAAGTTCAATATATAAAAATTAAATTTTTATTTCCTCCATTATATTTTCAAAAATGATGTCTTTTTATTTTCAAAGGCGAAGTCTTTATATTTTCAAATCAAGATTGCTTGTATTTTTGAATCAATGACAATTTCAGTTTCTTTTTAACAATGTAAAAATCAGTTTTTAATCATTTTAAAAATCTCGTCTTTAATCATTTTTAAAAGTCTGTTTTTAATCTTAAACAATCAGTTTTTTAAAAAACCTATTAAATCAGTTTTTAAATCTTAAAAAATCAGTTTTTAAAAAACCTATTAAATCAGTTTTTAAATCTTAAAAAATCAGTTTTTAAAAAACCTAATTAATTTTAAACTCTAAAATAAAAATAAAATAAAAGTAAAATAGAAATGCTTACCGTATGCGAAGAGGGGGGGGGGAGAAGGGGGTGCTGTCGTGCTCTGCGGCGGTATAGACGGAGGAAGAGGGGTCGGGGTTGGTGGTTGAGGCGGTCGCAAGGTCAGGGGGGGTGCTGCGTCGCGAGTGTGGTAGGGCGGTGGCTGCTCCGGTGGTCCAGGGCGTGGTGTGGAGGAAGAAGAAGAAGGAGCCGCGACAGCAGCAGGGGGTGGGGATCGGTCATCGTGGTCTTCGAGGGGACTGGGCGCTTGAGGGGATCGGCCAGGAATGGGGGGGAACCTGGTGGTAGCGATGGCGTCAAGCGCCATCGATTTGGAAAAATCGATCTTTTCGTTTTTTTTTTTCTTCTCTGCTAAACGAAGAATAGGGGGGGGGGGGGCAGAAGATAAGAGAAAAAGGGGGGGTTTCTTTTTTATTTATTATTTTATTATTCTATAAAAGTTGACTTTCACAAACGTCATCAAAACGAGGCCCACCACCTGCCGTCCATAGCGTTTAACCCCCATTCCGAACACAATGGGATATGTATCGCAAGCTGATTCGACTGTTTCGATCAGTTTCTTTTTAATTTACATTTAAATCACTATATTGAATTTTAAACGTACATTTCAAATTACCGGGGTCACATACTAACTAGAAAAATTCCAGAAAAATATTTTCTAGCTTCGTATTGGCGATACGGTCCTAACAAAACTAGTTTCGCCGAATTCTGAGATCGTTTGAAAAATGGCCAATTTCCAGTCGATTAAAATCAACTGAAACTGGTCAAACACGTTTTCCTTTGCCACGCTCACATATTGATTCAGAAAATAATGAAATTTGGAATCTAGCAATAACTTGACACTGCGGACCCAACAAAACTGGTTTCGTCGAATTCCGAGGTCATTTGCAAAATGTCCATTTTTAAGGGCCTAAATTCCATAGCGACTATTCAGAATTTTCAACTGGACATATCTTTTGATTCCCGATATGAAATCTTGATTTTTCGGATTCGTTGGAAAGATATTACCAATTAGATCCTAATGTTTTTGGTTTCACTAAAATCCGGATTGATTTGCACCCGGTACATTCAATTGAAGTTTGAAATCGAATTATCGAACTACCGCGCCATTTTCAATTCCTATTTATAATTATATATAAATATTTATATTCTAACGACGACGCGTATAATATATACGTTCGAATTCTATTCAAAATAAATTTCTCGTCTTTATTATTTAAAATAATTCATTTTAAATAATCTAAAATTCGCTAAAATTGCCAAAATAAAAATTTCAAACTGGCTCGCATTTTACGGGTTGTTACAGTAAATTATAGTAAACATGTACCTATTTGTCGGGCAAACAAATTTTATTCTTCTGTTCTAGCCTCCTTGCTATGACCTGTTCAATGTAAGTACATGTATATGCAAGCAAATGCGACCAATTTTCAATACAATTCAATATTTGATTCAATTAGGCTAAATGGCTCAAAATTATCAAACAAATAAACAAACAACACAAACACCAATCAATTAGTGAATTAGAGTTTCAAATTCATAATTTTGATACATATACAGAAAATAATGTTTTTGTTGCCAATTCACAGCCATAAATTTATCTATATAAGTTTTGGTTCTCACACCAGTCTAATGGAAATATATAGATATCATAACTTCGAAACACGAAAATAAATATTGATGATGCCATGGTCATTATCAACATCCTCTCCGGGCTACTAGAGTGTAATTCTATATCTATCCAGTATAGTAAAACTTCGACTATACGTTCATGACGCGTATACGCGAAATTTTTATATATTAGATTGTCCAAATTCAAAATAAATAAATAACCAAATACGTATAAAGCGATTTAAATTTTAAAACAAAAATTGTTTTCATTTGAAAAATATACTCTTCACACTCGTTCTAGGATACTTGTAAAGGCCCGCAAATCCGCACTATCTGAGTAGACTAATAACACCACACGTCCAACCCAAATTGCACAGAAATACGAATCATTATTAGAAAGAAATTAGAGGATGACAAATACAAAGAAAGAAATATTAGAGTAGAAGAAAATGAGGATCACAAACTCACAGCGGAACGAATGAAATATATTATATAACATAACTTTTGAAATACAAATCAGTAACTTCATATACATACCATCATCAGAGCACAACAGTTATTCCTGGAACAGTTATAAACACCTGTTTCCAGATACAACATGGTTCACAACGGAATATATGATAGTCTATAGCTAACTGATGAAGCCTCCTTCTTCCAGCTCCTCCAACCGAATTTGTACAATCCCGACTACTTAACTGCCCGTACAAATTTGGGCACCCAAGAGTTTAGGGAAAACAGACAAAATAAACTCTGGGTCAATCATGGGACTGGTTTGAGTAAACTTCAACCACTTGTTTAATTTTCAAAATCCTTTTGAAAAGAAATGATAATCGTAAGACCGATCCACACATAAACACGGATGGTTTTTTCCTTACGATAACCCAAAACACTTTGATACGAAAATCCAGTGATATTATATTAATGTCTACATCAAATAAATAACCAAATAGCAGAACGCTTGCATCTCACGCTCCACATATATAGTATAAAATCAAAAACCGCAGGGCGCTTATTGGAGATTGGATTTCCAACATGACAAGGTATGGAACCACCTTCCGATCAGTGTACTCTAGAGGCGATACACTGGGGTTCAACAAGAACATCTTGCAACCCGGCCCACACATGACCGACCACTCATTTCGCTTGAGTGTATCGAATGTATATCACCAACGGTTGGGATCAGCAACCGTCTCCCGACTGGGACAGCATCGAATAGAATAAGGAATTAAATCAATCTCTAGATAAGCGATTATACACCCTAATGGGAGCGACCCACATAGCCATGCGGCCTGCCCGAATTTTGTCATTTCCTGGTTGTTGAGGCCTGAGGCTACGATTACTTTCCATTCATTGATAGCACAATCACTTTGAATGCTACATTGTCAGATCCGTTAATAATTAATTGGTTTAGACAAATATTCTGGGTGTTATGCTAAGGGAATAAATCTATTGCAACCATATATATTCATACAGACCAACCTATTGATCATTGGAAATACTTTGTCAGACATTCGTCCATATACGTTCATTCTGGGATTGAACGAAACCGAAGGCACAATTTCAATAAGTAGAAATTGCCCTTGCAATTCACTCCGTCTTCGATTATCTTCACATAATCTGATTCGCAATGCTACAGCCAATACAGAGTGGTTCATGGATAATAATCCAACCGGTCTCTCCATATTGACAACGGTATTGGCAAATACTTCGATAGTCGGTTATTTAACTATCAAAGAAAAATAAACAAACATCCATTCATCCATAACATCAAACAAATCACTGGGCCATTTTAATTAATACTTCATTAATTTAAAATACTTCTCCATTTCTCTATCAATATTTGTTAAACAAATATTTCTAGAAATCTTATTGATCTCTTACGCTAGTTGGAAAAAACATTTCCCTATATCACTTTCTTTTCTTTCTATACTAAGAAAATATATTCTATTCGCAATTTAAAACATTTTCAATTACGTATCTCTTTCCCGACTGCTTTAATTACACTCAGGAAATATTTACTTATATATTTCCAAAATTCCACCACTTGGGTAAAAACGAATGCTATGTAAAACATCGTTACCACAACCCGAATTATTTTATTCAACTAAATCTTTTTCAAACATTTCTCTTCGAAATTGGATCTTGCTATTTATCAATTAAAAATGAAATCAATCAAGTTGGGGTAAAATTGCCTCTCAGACCTTGACTGAAAACATCCTTAACTTCAAAATGGCAAAACCACTAACCTCGAATATACACACTATAAAACCCAATTATTCATTTTAAACGTATATATGTTTCTCTTTCTGTTATCATCTTATTGATTTCCTTTTTTGTTTATAATATTCTACTTTAAATCTGTTTCCTTATCGAATTCTATATATATCGATACATTTATTTATAATTATCGAATTATCTTAAAAATATTCTAACTCCTTAAATTCCTGGAAAAATTCGCCATAACCTCCCCTGCACCGGGAGCATCGGGAAAATCCCCAAACCGCCACATAGGCCTCTCCATTAAAAAAGAAAATCAAAAAGCCAAGCGGCTAGCCGATTCGGCGCATAAAACCTCATATGAAAATTAAACGTCTACTTTTTTGTCGAGCACACATTTATAAACTTCATACACTTTATCCCAAACCTGCTTACACATATTCACCTGTTTCAACTTTGTCCCAACTCAATCTGGTCATTTTAACTCAATTAGCTAATTAGTCCTTTTATTAGCTTCTTTGGCCTATTTTACTTTATATTTGAAAATAGCATGTTCAAATATCTTTTTATCTTGCTTATACATTAATTTAATTATGTTCCCAACTCAAGTTCCATATTCGATTTCGAATATATATTCACCAGTTAAATTTACTTAACCGAAATCCCAAATTCGATTCAAAATCTCATTTAACTAAATATACTCCGGATTAGTTAGTTCTATCCAGTAGTTAAAAATCTGATTTTTGTCTCAAAAATCATTTCACTTACGTCACTGGAGTTCATATTTATTTTATATCTCCAGTCTGAATTTTTCTAATGGAAATTCGGATTTTTATTTATAAAAAATCCTTTTATTTATTTAAATAAACCTTATGGTTTTATAATGGTTCTAGCGCTGTTTTTCTGAAAATCTGATTTTGATGTAACTCAAAATCTATTCGACGAAATCTAGATTCTTCTTCTCTATTAGAAAACTATTATCAAATCGGTCCTGACGTTTCTTGTTTCGAAGACTTCAATTGAGCTCCGTATATCCAATTGAAGTTCGAAACGACAATTTACGAACTGCAGCGCTGAGGCGAGTTCCTTTTAATTATATTTATATATATAAACGTTTTAAAACTTCGTTTATATAAATTCAACTCCATTTTAACTCTATTTGAATTTTCCTTGATTCAAACTCCATTTTCACTTTTATTTGAATTCTATATTCAAATTCCAATTTCACTCCTATTTGAATCCTCTATTCAAATTCCATATTTCAAATTCCATTTGAATTATATAGTTAAATCCCATAGTTTAAAATTCCATTTGAATGTTATATTCAAATCTTATAATTTAAATTCCATTTGAATTCCTTTTTGAATTCTACATTCAAATTCCCTATTCAATTCTCTTCGAATTCAAATTCTATATTTATTTTATTTGAATTTCAAATATTCAAACTCCGATTCAATTCTATTTGAAATTTCAAATATTCAAGCTCCTTTTTTTACTTTATTATTCAAATTCTACTTAAATCCTCTTATTTGAACTCTATTTCAAATTCCCTTACTCAAATTCTATTCACATTCCTATATTCAAATTCTATTCACATTCCTATATTCAAATTCTATATTTGAATTACCTTTAAATTTTCTATATTCGATATATGTTTAAATTTCTATATACAAAATCTAGCTTTCAATTCTCTTTGAATTTCTATGTTAAATTTCTATATAAAAATCCCATTTGAATCTCTATATTAAAATTCTATATTTAAACTCCGTTTGAATATCTATATCCAAATACTATATTTTTATTTTCATTTTGAACTTCCTTTATTCAAATTCATTTGAATTCCTTTGAATTCAAATTCTATTTCAATTCCTTGGAATTCAAATTCTATTTCAAATCTCCATTTGAATTCAAATTCTATTTCAAATCTCCATTTGAGTTTCTATATTCAAATCTATTTTCAAAACTTCATTTGAATTTCTATATTCAAATCTATTTTCAAAACTTCATTTGAATTTCTATATTCAAATCTATTTTCAAAACTTCATTTGTATTTCTATATTCAAATCTATTTTCAAAACTTCATTTGAATTTTTATATTCAAATCTATTTTCAAAACTTCATTTGAATTTCTATTTTCAAAACTTCATTTGAATTTCTATATTCAAATCTATTTTCAAAACTTCATTTGAATTTCTATATTCAAATCTATCTTCAAAACTTCTTTATTCAAATTCCAATTTACATCCGATATTCAAATCCTATATTGAATTCCTTTATATTTTCTATATTCATTCTTTAAACAAGTCTTGATTTCAATTCCTTTTGAAATTGATATTTCTACTTTTGGAAATTAGATTTCTCTTTTTAATTTCACACTCGTATTTTTATTTTTGAATTATCCAATGATAATTCTTTTTACTTCATTTATAAACTGCATTTATAACGGAACTATTTATAACTTCTTTTATAAAAGAACTATTTGTTTTATTTTTCAACAAGTTTATCTTTCAAATCTATTTTAAAATTCAAATTCTATTTTTTTCAAAAATAGAATTTCCCCTTTAAATCTCAAATACCCCTTACCACGATATTTTAAATAAATTAACACTTAGCCCAGTGATATTTAAAATAATCAAATCATCCAATTTTCAATCATTTGATTTCTAACATGTCATATATGAATATATGGAATCAAGCAAACAAACAAACAGATAATATATTTTTGAGGAATCCAGTTGGATTCCTCCAACCTGTTTTTCCTGCATCCACAGACGTTAGTCAACAGAAATAATAACCATCCTGCTTCGAGGCAGGATATCGCGGTATAAAAGGGGATCCACTTATTTATGTGGGCGTAGGGTCATCCGCTAATGATACTACGAGCATCCGCTAATGAAACTGCGGGAATCCAACCAATCACCAAACCAATATATATGTAATAACAAGCCTATATAACTAATATTTTTAAATCAACCAGAAAGCATTTCAAACAAGCATCAAACAATTATTTTGAACGAATAAAAATAATTCTAAATAAAAAGTGAGTGAGATTTACTCACAGTGTTTTTTCGCTTGTCGAATATTCATTTAAATTTCCTCATCTTGCGGCAACAATTTGACTTGAGTGAATTCTTCCTATGATTATTTTATTTAACGATTAATCGATTTCTAATTTAAATTAACCGAAAAAAATAAATAAGTAAATCTATGTATATTTTAAACATTAAATCCTTTTTACATTTAATGCTTACTTAAATAAATAACAAATTTAATTATTGTTTCTATCCATTTTTCTTTCTCATAATTAAACTGATTTAATTTAAATAAGGAATATTAACTAAACCATTTTTATTTAAATTACCTAATACTCCATCCTTTGATATCTCAAACCATTTACTGAGATGCCTCTGTGTTGTCTCAAACTCCATAGCTCATCCTACAACAAGCCTCCTTCAAATGCCAAGCATATCCTGTCATGCCTGAGCTTTAGCTTCCAATTACCATGTCAGTACCTCAAAACCATATTTGACACCATTGCCTAAAAGTCGAACACTGCACCCGTTTTACAAGTTCCATGATAATCGAACTTCGACCTCCCTATGAACACCGTTCACTAACAACTCGACTTTGCAAAAGTTGCAACCTCCCTACCCACTGCGATGTTGATAGTGCTCCAAATTAGATCGCGATATCCACTTCATTCACTGTTCGAACCCACCGCCACCACCTGGTACGAAATCACCACAGACCCAATTATGCACCAGTGAATCGAACTCCAGTTCGCACTAATACCATCCTCGCCCTCATGCACATCGACCTCCTGGAACATCACGACGCCTACTAACCCACCGCGACTTCGAACCCTAACTCAGTAACAACCCAAACGCCTTCGCGATGTTGAATCTCAGGCCTCGCGACTTCCTGATGTCAAATCCAAGGAGCAACCGCGGCCTTCTATTCTTGATGTTGACTTGCGCTTAAATCCTTGAAGTCGAACACTGAACTCGCGATTTTACTTGAATTTGTTTTCGCGATTTTGAGACAAGGTTTTTTTTACTGTTTTCAACAAGAACGGTATTATTTCGGTTTGTTCTGAAGCTTTGATTTATAAGGGGATCGGCCCTTTTGATTTTAGCAGAAGAAAGTAAAAGAAGAGGGGGTACGATTTTAGAAGCTTTCGATTTTCCATTTGATTTGAGGAGCGGCTTCATTCTTGTTTTATAGAAGGAGGAGGGAGACCGTAGTACACGAGAAATAAAGGGATGTAGGGTGAAGTACAATGCATATTTAATACGATTTGATTTCTAGAGACTTTCACTTTATTTTATACAGATATCGATTTGATCTGATGCTTATCCACTAATCAAATAAATCGGGGTTCACAATTAAAAATCGTGAACCGCTATTTTAGCATACCGACCATCGTTATAATGTTATAACGCTATATTCAACGAAATAGATTATACAATTATCCTAAACGTATATATAAAATAGCCGTATTAAATCAATTTAAATTCAAAACAAATAAATTCCTTAAAAATAAATTACTATTATTATCGTTCAATGTAACACCCCGAGAATTCTATAACTGTGAAATTTAGGAATTAAAGTATAATCAAATTCAAATCAAATAACTAAGGGAAACGGGATAAGCCATTGCGTTCGTCTCGGAAAAATACGCGAAATAGAGTCCGAGTTTTCGAAAAACGGAGTCCGTATGAAGAAGATATGGCCTTCGGAAGTTTTGAATTAAATTTAAAATTCAAACAGAATAAAATAATAATTTAAAATCGGGCCCATTGAGCCAGGGTGGAAGAACACCCGCCTGAGCCACCCAGGTCGACTGGGCTGTCGACCTGGGCTACCCATGTCGACAGGGCTGTCGACCGCTCTGTCGACAGGGGTATCGACCTGGTCGAGCCCAGTCAACCTGGCTGGCCAGGTCGGTGTGTGGTCGAATTTCTGTGGTCTGCTTTGTCATTAGGGCTAGGTGGCGGGTTTTTATTGGTCTCTCTTCCTTATGAATGGCTACGATCTAACCTAGCAACATCAATGGTCCTAATCAATTCCTAACCTCTATATAAACAACCCTAGACTAAACCCTAATCTATTCATTCAAAATAAGATTATAGCCGCCATGTTGCTGAGGAACGACAAAGAGTAGCCGCCGACTAGAGAGAGAGTTAGGAAGAAAGTTCTAAGCCTAAAGCAATTCAAGCAACCTAAAGCTAATCAATTCAACAAAGGAATCGTATCTCTTAATTAGAGAATTCGCCGCAACCATTGTAAGTAGAGTATTACTTTGGTATAAATAAACAACTGTGTTGATGTGTATGCTTGAATTGTGGCAATGAAAGTGATTCATATTTGTACGTTCTTATCAATTTATATACATTTGGATATTTATGGATTATGTTATAAAGAACTACATGCGGTAGTTCTATGCAAATATACGTTTGGAATATTGCGCAAAGTATGTAATCTATGTTGAAGCTACATGTATGTAGTTGAGTGAAATTTATGCAAGTTTGGGGCTTTGTTATTATGTCGTCATGATGAATATTTTTGGTGCATAAATCATTTTGCAAGTAATTGAAACTATGTTGGAATTTTGACACCATAATCCATGTATTAAGTCATGCTTTTGCAAACTTATGAATATGGCTAGGCTATGAATTATATTTGGCATAATTGAAATCTATGATTAAGTCTATCTTGTTTAAAAGAATTATATGGTGACATATGTGAGACATGGCTAGGTTAGTCTCAAAAATCCTCTTTTTGCAAGTTTTAAAGCAAACACCATGATTAGGAATATTTATGCATAAGTATGTTTGTACCATCGTTATGTGATTAGACTTAAACCAGGATTAAGTTGAACTATGCTTTTGTGTTGGTAACAAAGTATCCCCTTGTAAACATGTAGAAACCTTATGAACATGACATGTTTATGTTTATGCCAAAAGTATTTATGCCATGCTTATGTTTGACATTATGCCATGTTTATGCCAAAAGTATTTATGCCATGCTTATGTTTGACATTATGCCATGTTTATGCCAAAAGTATTTATGCCATGCTTATGTTTGACATTATGCTATGCTTATGCTAGAAATATTTACGACATGCTCATGTTTGACAATATGCCTAAATAAGAATATAGGTTCATGTTGTAGTTAAACCTATGCAAGTTCACATGCTTTTATTCATGTCACCTATGTTACCACTATGCAAGTACACCAATTTCTATTTTGTATTTCCAACGTCGTATTGCAAGTTCATGCGCTCACCTTCCTCTCTTTGTGTATGCGCCATAAGCCTCCCCTTTTCGCATGGCTAAATTGGGCTTTAAAAGGCTAAGCCCAATATATAGGAACGAACGTGTAAAACGGGGGAAAATAACGTTGGATTAAAATTAATTAATGAATGAAAATATAAAATAGAAGGGCCCAAATTCAAGTATGGGTTGGGCCCATGATTGGTGTAACCTTTACACCATGAACTTAATAATGGGCCTTAAATATTTACATATAAATAAAGAAGAATGACAAGATATGTAAATGTAGAAAATACGATGTGTTTAACCCGAGGTTGGATTGAGTTGTGATGTAAACCTGCCCGGAACCGCCCGGCTGTCCAGTAGTCACAACAATACCTATCCAATGTGGGAGGTTAAACATGGAGCCCAGCAAGGACCCGAGGTTAGACTGAGTTGTGGCGTAAGACTGCCCGGAACCAACCGGCAACAGGCAGCCACAACAATACCTGTCTAATGTGAGAGGTTCGGGCCTTAATAAGACAATTAAGGCTGAGTCAGGATTGTTAGGATTAAGTGAACTAAAGACTTAATCAAAATGGAACATGCTAAACTAAAAGGACTGGTGGGGTTCGGTTAGGAAACACTTAACCAACTTAGCATGTTGGCTAGAGATAGAAAACCTAGTAACGGGGGACCCTTTTCAGCAGTAACCCTAAAAGGTGTATCATGATACCCTGAAACTAGGCAGGGTGGGGCACGATTACTGGGCTGATTGTAAGAGGTCAAAGCGACGGCGGTGGTGTAGCAGTGTAGGTTCTAACGGAGTGCGGGCGTGCACACACTCCGGCGCAGAAAAATAAGGCACTGGACACCAGTAGCATACCTTTGCACTCTAAGGTTGTGTCGGGTTGCCACTATGGGACTTGATACACCCCATGGTGGGACCAGCATAGGTAACTACAGACATCGGGGGCCGTAAGACACATGTAACTATGCGAGTAGGAGCCGATCATCATTGAATGGATCACATCACCCTGATTATGGGGTGCCAATTGGAAACTAGTTTATATGGGTTCAGAGATTAACATGGGGTACGATAGTATATTCGACCCTAGACAACTCAACCAAGTTTATAGTGCATGCCCACTTCTTGTTATTACTTATCATACCCAGTTCTTTATTCATAGACAAAGTAGTACTAGACTTACTCAGGCTTTATGTCTGACTCTATTTTTCTTTCGTCTTCTTTCTTCCGTTCCCCCCCCCCCAAGGTCCTCAGGGAGGGAACACAGCAGCTTGATCAGCCTCAACATCCAGCTTGAAGAAGAGAAATGTATTGCTTGGACTTTCCTGTTTTGGACTATGGCTTTGGACAATCCACTATGGGGCTTTTGCAGTTTATCTACGTTTTATTTATGCTTCTTTAAATCATGTACTCAAGACAGATTATGAAAATGTTATGCTATGTTTTTGGAAAGGATGTTGTTGTAACACGTATTTGACTTTATGAAATAAAAGTTTGTTGTTCTTCCGCTGTTTACAAATATGTGTTCTTATATCTGTCTTGTATATCTGTGACTTGTACTTATAAACCTCCACCAAAATTAGGGCATTCCCTTTGAGAGTGACCCTAACGGAGGTGGGGTGTTTCACTTGGTATCAGAGCATAGGTTTACCAGATAAGATAAAAAGTTTTGAAAAATTATTTTCAAAAAGGAAATTTAAAGAAGCATTTTTAAAAGAAAAATATTATTTTATTTTAAAAAGGCAAAAGTCCACTCCCCAAAGCCATAGGAACTATCTCTTATCCTTCGTTTTGAATCTATCCTTTTTGTTTCAGCATGTCCCAAGATCTTAACTTGCCAGAAGGGGTGCCAATACCTGGTTGGTTTAGACGGTTCTTAGAAGCAAGGGCCACTTAGCCAGGTCCTACCATTCCTCCTCCCCCAGCGGAAAGAAATCATCCAGCTGCAGCAGCACCTTTTCCTCCACCTCCTCCACGGGGAAACACATTCGCTAAGATATGTAAAGATTTTAAAGCTATGGGAGGAAGGGATTTCCATGGAAATGAGTCCTTCGTAGCAGCTAGAAATTGGCTGAAAGAAACTGAGGACCTATTCATTATATTTGAGGTAGAAGATAGGCAAAAAGTACAATTGGCAGTATGGCTATTGAAGGGCGAGGCTTCCTACTGGTGGGAAGTCACTAATGCTGAAAGACCAGTGGAGACATGGGAGGACTTTAGGGCAAGATTTGAGACCAAATTTCTCTCAGATGCAGAAAGAAGCTTGCAGTTTGAAAAATTCTTATTTCTTAAGCAAGGAGACAAGACTGTCAGAGAATATGTGAATCAGTTCGATGAGCTGGCTAGGTTTGGACTTGACCTAGTCAACACCCCGCACAAGAAGGCTCTCCGTTTCGTCAAAGGGTTGAATGAGCCATTACACAGCTTGGCCATGACCCATATACCCATGGGAGCCACGTATGAAAGATTGGTGCAAATGGCGTTGCTGAATGAATAGGATAAGGGCAAGAAGAAAGATGGTTTGCAGCCCAAGAAGACAGACTTTAAGAAAGGCGGGAAAGGCAACAAAGAGAAGAGGAAGTGCAATTTCTGTGGCAAAGTGGGGCACTTAGTAAAGGACTGCCGGAAAAAGAAGGCCAAGGAAAATGGTGGGTGCTTTTCTTGCGGTGAGACGGGCCATAGGGCTAAGGACTGCCCAAAGAAACGAGGACAGGGGCAGAGGGCTGGATCCACCCCAGGGGCACAGGTTCATATGCTAGAAGCGCCACCATTGCAACAGCGAGGTATTAATACTTCTGTAGAAAGCGTAATTTATCTTTATGATCACCCCGTTCGCACTTTATTTGATTCTGGTGCATCACACTCCTTTATCTCGTCTGCTTTAGTAGAATCTCTGCACCTAAAAACTAGTATGGTAGAGGACCCCTTAATTGTTTCAAACCCAATTGGGGGCCCAGCTCATTTGTCTATGGTCTGTTTGGATTTGAAAATTTCTATCCTAAGTGTTGAATTTCAATGTAGTGCCTTCGTTTTGGGCTTTTCGGGTTATGGTTTGATTTTGGGTATGGATTGGCTATCCCGTAATGGGGCCATCCTTGATTGTGAGAAAAGGTTTGTTAGGCTCCTAACCCAGCTCGGTAATACTTTGGAAATTTCTTGTAATCCCTCGTATGCGGTTATGCTTAGTTATCTTGAGTCGCAAGATGCCTCTGTTGAAAACTTGCAATCAGTTAGAGTGGTCCGGATGTCTTCGAAGAGGTGAAGGGCTTGCCTCCGAAGCGGGAAATAGACTTCCGCATATATCTTGTAGATAATGCAAAGCCCGTTGCATTGCCCGTTAGACATATGGCTCCACGAGAAAGGAAAGAGCTCAGTAAACAGATTAAAGAGCTTCTAGAAAAGGGGTTCATTAGGAGGAGCATTTCAGAATGGGGCGCTCCAGTGGTGTTCGCTACAAAGGCGGATGGTTCACTCCGTCTATGTGTTGACTATAGGGAGCTCAACAAGCTAACGAAAAAGAATAGGCACCCTCTCCCTAGAATTGACGATTTATTTGACCAGCTTGTAGGAGCGTCTGTTTTCTCCCAACTCGATTTAGCAACCGGTTTTCATCAGCTAAGGGTGGCTGAAGATAGCATCGATAAAACGGCGTTCAGAACCCCAGACGGTTTCTTTAAATGGGTTGTCATGCCTTTCGGTTTGACAAATGCACCTGCTTACTTCGTGGACCTGATGAGTAGGGTATTTAGAGATTTCCTCAACAAATTCGTAGTGTTCTTCGTAGATGATATCCTTATATTCTCAAAGAGTGAAGAGGAACATGCTCAACACTTAAGGGCAATCATGGAAACTTTGCGAGTCCATCAACTAAAAGCCAAATTCTCCAAATGCCACTTTTGGAGAGAAGAGGTGAGGTTCCTTGGGCACATAGTATCCAAACAAGGGTTAGCAGTGGACCCTGCGAAGGTAGTGGCGGTACAGGATTGGAAGACACCAATGAATGCTACTAAGGTCCGAAGCTTTCTAGGACTAGCAGGTTTCTATCGAAAATTTATAAGGGATTTTGCGAAAATCTCAGCTCCGCTCACGAAATTGACCAAGAAGAATCTAGTGTTCAATTGGGATTTGGATTGCGAATTTGCTTTCCAACGACTGAAAAGAGCTCTTACAACAGCCCCAGTTTTGACGCTGCCAGATGGGAGCAAGATGTTCACTGTTTATACGGATGCATGTGGGACAGGGCTAGGCGCCGTCTTAATGCAAGAAGGAAGGGTAGTAGCTTATGGCGGGAGGCAGTTGAAAGCGCACGAAAAGAACTACCCAACCCACGATCTCGAGTTAGCCGCCATCGTCTTTGCACTCAAGTCTTGGCGACACTATCTCCTAGGTGAGAAGTTCGAACTTTACACTGACCATAAATCGTTGAAATATCTTTTCTCGCAGAAAGATCTTAACTTGAGGCAACAAAGGTGGATGGAGTTTCTTGCCTCGTACGATTTCGAAATCTCCTATACTCCGGGCAAAGGCAACGTAGTGGCAGACGCGTTGAGCCGAAAGAAATTGACCCTAAGCCCGTTGTTTGTTGAAAGACAAAGCCTAGAGTTTATAGCCAGCTTCAACTTTAGGCCTTCCTCCGATTTCGTACCAGGCTTGCTAGCATCTCTCGAAGTGCGCCCAACTTTAGTAGATTCAGTAGGGACAACACAACGCGAAGACCCTCAGCTTGTGGAAATAATTGATAGGCTAATTAGGGGTGAGACTTCAAGTCACCTCAACAGATACTCCATCGACGATAGGGGTTTGCTAAGGCGAGACGGAAGACTATGCGTCCCACAGACAAACGATTTAATAAAGAAGGTTCTCGAGGAAGCACATCACTCCAAGATGACGATACACCCAGGCGGGGATAAAATGTACAAAGACATAAGAAGGACTTTCTTTTGGAACAGCATGAAAAAGGACGTGGCAGAATTCGTTTCTAAATGTATGGTGTGCCAACAGGTTAAGGCGGAACAGAAAAAGCCTGGCGGACTACTACATCCTCTGGAGGTCCCGCAGTGGAAGTGGGATAGCATCTCAATGGACTTCATCGATGGGCTGCCTAGGTCTAGGAGGGGCAACACTAGCATTTGGGTAATAGTGGATAGGCTTACTAAAAGCGCCCACTTTTTACCTGTCAAAAGTAAGAGAACTGCCTCATCCCTAGCATCACTTTACCTCAAGGAAATTGTTCGACTCCATGGAATACCATCTAGCATTGTTAGTGACCGAGACCCCATCTTCACCAGTGAGTTTTGGCGGAGTCTGCAAGAAGCAGTAGGAACGCAGTTATGTTTGAGCACGGCCTATCATCCCCAAACCGACGGCCAAACGGAGAGAGTGAACAGAGTTTTGGAAGACCTCTTAAGGCTATGCGTCCTTGACTTCGGAGGGATATGGGAAGACCATCTTCCTTTGGTGGAATTTGCCTACAACAACAGCTATCAAGCAACCATCGGAATGGCGCCCTTCGAAGCTTTATATGGAAGACCGTGCCGATCGCCCACTTGTTGGTGGGAATCCACGGATAAGCTCATACTTGGGCCAGACATGATCCGAGAGACTTTAGAGAAAGTAGACTTAATACGAAGAAGGATGAAGACGGCCCAAGACAGACAAAAGTCCTACGCCGACAAGAGGAGGACCGACCTTGAATTTGAGGTCGGAGACAGAGTTTTTCTCAAGGTATCACCGCTAAGAAATGTTGTTCGTTTTGGGACCACAGGAAAGCTAGCGCCAAGATTCTTAGGGCCATTCCCTATTATCGAGAAGATTGGGAAAATGGCTTATAGATTAGAGCTACCCGAGAAGTTGGCTGGAGTCCACAACGTTTTTAACGTTTCTCACCTCCGAAAATGTCTGCATGAGTCAGCTGAAGTGGTAGAGCCAAATATCCTCGAAGAGGCCGAAGTGGAGCGCGAAGCAACCATAAGGAAAGTTCCAACCCGCATCTTAGGAACGGAAGTGAAGAAGCTACGCAACCGCGAAGTCAAGCTCGTCAAAGTTCAGTGGAGCGACGCCGAGGGAGACACGACTTGGGAAACTGAAGCTAGAATCCGTACAACCTACCCTTTTCTGTTCGAGGGTACATCCTTGATCTTTCCTTTTCCTTAAGTTGCGCTTTTATCTATCTTTTAGGTATATTTCCTCGACCTTATCTTTTAGGTAGAATCTTTTTGGATGAAAACATGTAATTGAAACATGTTATGGATGATGGTTGCAAGTGGTTGCAAGTGATTGCTAGTGGTTGCTCGTGGTTGCATACACACACATAATCTAGGTTTTAGATCGGCTCAGTCACTTCATATTGCACATGCATATATGCTTGCTTTCGTATGTGGTTGAACTATAATGTGTTGTCATATGGATGTTGCATTTGTATTGAATGGTTGTGCACTCATGTAGAATCAAGAATAGGAAAATTTGCATACATAATGGATTCATGGCACTTACATAATTCGCATTAAGGAGGTCAACTGAATCAGTAGACCGCCTGATTTTGCATTAGATAAGTACATGTACACACAAACTTTGCATATGATCATGAAGCATTAGAAGTCTTTTAAGGACAATGGATGCTCGTGTTTGATGGATGAGTAGATGGATGATTGGATGTTAGGATTTACATTCCTCCTAACTTGAAGATTTCGGGGACGAAATCCTTTTAAGTGGGGGAGAATGTAACACCCCGAGAATTCTATAACTGTGAAATTCAGGAATTAAAGTATAATCAAATTCAAATCAAAGAACTAAGGGAAACGGGATACGCCTTTGCGTTTGTCTCGGAAAAATACGCGAAATAGAGTCCGAGTTTTCGAAAAACGGAATCCGTATGAAGAAGATATGGCCTTCGGAAGTTTTGAATTAAATTTAAAATTCAAACAGAATAAAATAATAATTTAAAATCGGGCCCATTGGGCCAGGGTGGAAGAACACCCGCCTGAGCCACCCAGGTCGACTGGGCTGTCGACCTGGGCTACCCATGTCGACAGGGCTGTCGACAGCCCTGTCGACAGGGGTATCGACCTGGTCGAGCCCAGTCAACCTGGCTGGCCAGGTCGGTGTGTGGTCGAATTTCTGTGGTCTGCTTTGTCATTAGGGCTAGGTGGCGGGTTTTTATTGGTCTCTCTTCCTAATGAATGGCTACGATCTAACCTAGCAACATCAATGGTCCTAATCAATTCCTAACCTCTATATAAACAACCCTAGACTAAACCCTAATCTATTCATTCAAAATAAGATTATAGCCGCCATGTTGCTGAGGAACGACAAAGAGTAGCCGCCGACTAGAGAGAGAGTTAGGAAGAAAGTTCTAAGCCTAAAGCAATTCAAGCAACCTAAAGCTAATCAATTCAACAAAGGAATCTTATCTCTTAATTAGAGAATTCGCCGCAACCATTGTAAGTAGAGTATTACTTTGGTATAAATAAACAACTGTGTTGATGTGTATGCTTGAATTGTGGCAATGAAAGTGATTCATATTTGTACGTTCTTATCAATTTATATACGTTTGGATATTTATGGATTATGTTATAAAGAACTACATGCGGTAGTTCTATGCAAATATACGTTTGGAATATTGCGCAAAGTATGTAATCTATGTTGAAGCTACATGTATGTAGTTGAGTGAAATTTATGCAAGTTTGGGGCTTTGTTATTATGTCGTCATGATGAATATTTTTGGTGCATAAATCATTTTGCAAGTAATTGAAACTATGTTGGAATTTTGACACCATAATCCATGTATTAAGTCATGCTTTTGCAAACTTATGAATATGGCTAGGCTATGAATTATATTTGGCATAATTGAAATCTATGATTAAGTCTATCTTGTTTA
This sequence comes from Allium sativum, assembly GCA_030737875.1. Classification (NCBI taxonomy): domain Eukaryota; kingdom Viridiplantae; phylum Streptophyta; class Magnoliopsida; order Asparagales; family Amaryllidaceae; genus Allium; species Allium sativum. The sequence goes on from CM060910.1 coordinate 128,069,158, forward strand.
AAAGAATTATATGGTGACATATGTGAGACATGGCTAGGTTAGACTCAAAAATCCTCTTTTTGCAAGTTTTAAAGCAAACACCATGATTAGGAATATTTATGCATAAGTATGTTTGTACCATCGTTATGTGATTAGACTTAAACCATGATTAAGTTGAACTATGCTTTTGTGTTGGTAACAAAGTATCCCCTTGTAAACATGTAGAAACCTTATGAACATGACATGTTTATGTTTATGCCAAAAGTACTTATGTCATGCTTATGTTTGACATTATGCCATGTTTATGCCAAAAGTACTTATGCCATGCTTATGTTTGACATTATGCCATGTTTATGCCAAAAGTATTTATGCCATGCTTATGTTTGACATTATGCTATGCTTATGCTAGAAATATTTACGACATGCTCATGTTTGACAATATGCCTAAATAAGAATATAGGTTCATGTTGTAGTTAAACCTATGCAAGTTCACATGCTTTTATTCATGTCACCTATGTTACCACTATGCAAGTACACCAATTTCTATTTTGTATTTCCAATGTCGTATTGCAAGTTCATGCGCTCACCTTCCCCTCTTTGTGTATGCGCCATAAGCCTCCCCTTTTCGCATGGCTAAATTGGGCTTTAAAAGGCTAAGCCCAATATATAGGAACGAACGTGTAAAACGGGGGAAAATAACGTTGGATTAAAATTAATTAATGAATGAAAATATAAAATAGATGGGCCCAAATTCAAGTATGGGTTGGGCCCATGATTGGTGTAACCTTTACACCATGAACTTAATAATGGGCCGCAAATATTTACATATAAATAAAGAAGAATGACAAGATATGTAAATGTAGAAAATACGATGTGTTTAACCCGAGGTTGGATTGAGTTGTGATGTAAACCTGCCCGGAACCGCCCGGCTGTCCAGTAGTCACAACAATACCTATCCAATGTGGGAGGTTAAACATGGAGCCCAGCAAGGACCCGAGGTTAGACTGAGTTGTGGCGTAAGACTGCCCGGAACCAACCGGCAACAGGCAGCCACAACAATACCTGTCTAATGTGAGAGGTCCGGGCCTTAATAAGACAATTAAGGCTGAGTCAGGATTGTTAGGATTAAGTGAACTAAAGACTTAATCAAAATGGAACATGCTAAACTAAAAGGACTGGTGGGGTTCGGTTAGGAAACACTTAACCAACTTAGCATGTTGGCTAGAGATAGAAAACCTAGTAACGGGGGACCCTTTTCAGCAGTAACCCTAAAAGGTGTATCATGATACCCTGAAACTAGGCAGGGTGGGGCACGATTACTGGGCTGATTGTAAGAGGTCAAAGCGACGGCGGTGGTGTAGCAGTGTAGGTTCTAACGAAGTGCGGGCGTGCACACACTCCGGCGCAGAAAAATAAGGCACTGGACACCAGTAGCATACCTTTGCACTCTAAGGTTGTGTCGGGTTGCCACTATGGGACTTGATACACCCCATGGTGGGACCAGCATAGGTAACTACAGACATCGGGGGCCGTAAGCCACATGTAACTATGCGAGTAGGAGCCGATCATCATTGAATGGATCACATCACCCTGATTATGGGGTGCTAATTGGAAACTAGTTTGTATGGGTTCAGAGATTAACATGGGGTACGATAGTATATTCGACCCTAGACAACTCAACCAAGTTTATAGTGCATGCCCACTTCTTGTTATTACTTATCATACCCAGTTCTTTATTCATAGACAAAGTAGTACTAGACTTACTCAGGCTTTATGTCTGACTCTATTTTTCTTTCGTCTTCTTTCTTCCGTTTCCCCCTCCCCCCCCCCCCCCCCAGGTCCTCAGGGAGGGAACACAGCAGCTTGATCAGCCTCAACATCCAGCTTGAAGAAGAGAAATGTATTGCTTGGACTTTCCTGTTTTGGACTATGGCTTTGGACAATCCACTATGGGGCTTTTGCAGTTTATCTACGTTTTATTTATGCTTCTTTAAATCATGTACTCAAGACAGATTATGAAAATGTTATGCTATGTTTTTGGAAAGGATGTTGTTGTAACACGTATTTGACTTTATGAAATAAAAGTTTGTTGTTCTTCCGCTGTTTACAAATATGTGTTCTTAAATCTGTCTTGTATATCTGTGACTTGTACTTATAAACCTCCACCAAAATTAGGGCATTCCCTTTGAGAGTGACCCTAACGGAGGTGGGGTGTTTCACTCAAATTCAAATAAAATTCATATTAACCATTTGAACCACTCAGAATCCAATTTAAATTCAAATTGATTTTTTTCAGTTCCTGTATTTCGAAAATTATATATACGAAATAAATCATATATCGATCACTAATTGATAATTTAATATAAAATTCTTTTATATTATCGATTCAATATTTAAATGATATTAAATATTTAAAATAATTGTTTGAAAAATCCGGGTCGTTACATTCTTCCCCCTTAAAATAATTTCGTCCTCGAAATTGCTAAGGTAGGAAAAATGGTACGAATCCGTTACTTTTCAAAATCTCACTTATGTTGAAACTCAACTCCTCATATTTCGAAAAATTTAATTCCACCAAAACTTTTGGTTTTCTCACACTTAATCTAAACGATTTACACCCAATTCAAATTCTATTCAATCTTATTCAATTTGAATTTCATTAATTTATTTATCTCGATCCATTTAACTTGCTTAAGTTAAATTTAAACTTTAGAATTCAAATTCCTGGGTTTTCCTTTCGAATCCTTCTAAAATCATATCAATATATACATATATATTTATTTCCATTACAAATTCAAAACATTTGAATTTTCAAACCAATTTGTATTCCTTCAAACAAAATTTCATCAAAAACTTTTCTAAGGTGGCAATCCATCACTTAGAACTCGAAAATGAACACTGATGATGTCGCGACCATCATCAGAATTATTTCCCAGCCACCGAAGTGAGTTCAGTGCTTAAACAATTTCAAAATCCATTCAAATATGATTTTTATTCAAACGGTCTTTTCAAAACAAAGCTATTTTATTTTAGTATACTTCGGAAATATTTTCTAACTTCCCAGGATTTAAAATTCCAAATTCAAATTCTGAATATAATTTTTAATTCATCACATTTGTATATTTAATTCGTATACAAATTCTGTTTTGGTTATATATAACCATTCCAATTTTATAATCTTGTTTGATTATAATTGTAACACCCCACCTCTGCTAGGGTCACTCACAAAGGGAATGCACTAGGTTTGGTGAAGCATTATCGAGGTAAACATGCACAGAAATATTACAAGACAGAACATATATAAAACAGCGGAAGTAAAACAAATTTCATTACCTTATAAAATAAGGTCTAAAGCCTTTTACATCAGAATACATCAAAACCTGTCTTGCAATGGTAAAGAAGCATAAAGCCTTTTCATAAATTATTCCTCAAAATAAAGCGGTGAAGCAGCCATAGCTAAAAGAAGACCAAGCTATACATGATGACCTCCGAGCATAAGAGGTCCGAACTAACCAACATCATTTCCTCCCTGAAACCTGGGGGGGAACGGAAGACAAAGAGGCGAAAGAAAACGGGGTCAGTCATAAAGATTGGTAAGTCCTATCTACTTCCAGTATAAAAACAGGTAAAGGTAACATGACATGCATTAACTGAAAGTAAACATAAGGATGATGACAAGATAGATAAGCCAAACCAAGATAACTGGATGAACTACTGTAGCAAGATAGGCTAAGGTATCATGATAAACTACATGTCAAGATAAATCAAGGTATCACATCGTCAGGTTTCTATCAAGTATACTATCCCAAGGTATCTATCATGTATAACATTCCACGGTATCTATCATGTATAACATCCCAAGGTATTTATCATGTGTATTTGCTCTGCACCTCTCGTAATAGTATCCCAACCCGCGTCATGTGTCAACTATGAATGTCCCTTGCCCAATGTCATGTAATGGTCCATGTCAACCTAATATATATAGCATATGTAGGTTTTCCCAACTCATATGTTTCTTTCCTTGTATAAGTTCAGTCCTTTACCGTAGGCCATACGGGCTTTCCCATGTAAACGTTTTATCCTTGAGGTTATTTTGGACTGCTACCCTTGATCTGGTTATGTTTTCTGACCATGAACTATCGCGTGTTCACTTCGGATTTATGTCACCTAGGACCAATAGGGATTATGCTACCTAATGAACGTTTCCGTGTCTCGGTTTGGGTTCAGCCACCTAGGGCCACTAGGGATTATGCCACCCGTCAACCGCGCCTTTTATCCCGCGTATGTATAGTGAATCGTTTTCCATGTCTAGACGCACATGTTCCTCAATGTGCCATCCGAGTTCCGTGCCAGGGCAAATCAAGAAATACGGAACTTGGTCAGGAGCTTTAAGTCGTCTATTGATGCAGATATCAAGGTTTGTTTTTGAACCCGTGGCTATGGTCCCACGTGACCCTTCCCTCAACTACTGAAAGGCAATCCAAGAAAAATCATGTATGAGAATCACATCCCGGCCCCACTATAGCCCCACTTTCCTACGGGCCAACCTCACCCATGACTCGATAGCAAGAATATGGTCTGTTGGGGGTTTTCTGCCTTTCCGTTCATACACGATTGACTAAAGATGGTAGGTAGTCGATGACGTGCTATCCATGGAAAAATCAAGTATCGTCAACTCCACGCTAATCCATCCCAATCTTTAGGTCGCTCGCATAGCAACCAAGGCATACTCTTGGCTCTTCTACCGCAGACCTTAACCTCTATGAGGCCGGGTTTCATGGACCATCTACCACCTCACAGAGGGATACCAAGAGTATCCTCACGTCCCCCGAAGCTACCGCTTCCTCACCCAGTTCGTTGGAGCCTTTATCTAAGTCAGATAATTTGCTCCTCCTCATGTTTTAAGCGATGACCTACCGTATCGTGGGTTACTCATCTATCTGTGAACTGGTCCAAATCCCTTGACTAAGAATTATTACTTAGTTTCCCAAACTAAGGTTTACCACTTAGTCTCCTTTCCCGTTATCCTTGTGGATCCTTGTCTTCCACCTAGTCCCATGAACTTGGGTTTTGTCTAATGGGTTAATTATTGTCATTTAAGTTCATGACTTAACATGCGTACAAATCATGTCAAGATTTGGCTAAGTATTCAAGTCCAAGACGTAGCCCTACAAGTTGGTTAAGTATTCCGAGAAGCTCATGACTTAACCTTATTCAATCGTCAAGTCAAATTGGTTAAGTATTTGTTTATCTTAACCCTATCGAATTATCGTGTTAGATTGGTTAAGCATAGATTACCTTAACCTCATCGTATTATCGAGTTGGATTGGTTAAGTATAGGTTATCTTAACCTCATCCACTAATCGTATTACAATGGTTAAGTACATTTAAAAGGTCTTATGACTTAACCCTATCAGGTCCGCATATTAGATTGGTTAAGTATAGGTTACTTAACCTCATCAAATCATCATGTATAATTGGTTAAGTATAAGTTACTTAGCCCCATTTAATTATCATGTTAAGTTGGTTAAGCATTGGTTACTTAACCTCATTGAGTTACCAAGTTTAGATTGGTTAAGTGTTTAACTTAACCCCATCGAATTACCGTGTTTAGATTAGTTAAGTGTAGGTTACTTAACCCCATCTAATTACCGTGTTTAGATTAGTTAAGTGTAGGTTACCTAACCCCATCTAATTACCAAGCCGGATTAGTTAAGTGTAAATTACTTAACCCCATCCCCTAATTGTCTTATATGGTTAAGTGTCATTAAGAAATCAAGTCCGGTTCCACTTAACCTACCCATTCGTGTCATATCGGTTAAGTGTCATTAGTCAAAATTACTTAACCTTTTCATGTGGCATTAATTAGATTAATGCACCCCAACCTCTCACATTAGACTTTGTTGCGGTTACTAGTTAAGCCGGGCGGGTCCGGGTAGATTTACACCACAACCTAGTCTAACCTCGGGTTTTAAGTGCTATATGACCAACTACTCACATTGGGTCCTATTGTTTGTAGCCACAAGTTAAGCCGGGCGGGTCCGGGTAGATTTATGCTACAAACTCAACCCAACCTCGAGTTGGCCACTTTGATGTTTGGTCTAGTGACATATTACACTTACAACCCATACGTGTCTAGTTCAAGTCCCATGTTTACACCACATGTCATGTCCCCATTTAGGTGTATCATGAGTGTCATATTTTCATGAAATCCCATGTCAAATTATCATGTCATAATCACGCTCGTCTAACCTACCCCAAATCGTGTTTCCAACCCAAGTAAAAGCGAGTCAACATAGTAAGGATACTGTGCTACATATTGGCCTCAAAACATGCACGATGTCAAAAAGGGATTGGCCACCAACATGCATGGTATCATAATGGGTTTGGCCTCAAAATATGCATAGCGTCATAAGGGAATTTGGCCACAAACATGCATATTATCATAAGGGAATTTGGCCACAAACATGCATATTATCATAAGGGAATTTGGCCACAAACATGCATAGTATCATAAAGGAATTTGGCCACAAACATGCATGATAACATAAGGGGTTTGGGTTCATTTACATGCATAAGCCCCAAAGTCAAGTCTTTGCCAATGTTTCACAAGTCAAATGGTTCCCAAAGGTTCATGCTAACATTCCATAGATAAAGATTCAAACTTGCAAGATAAACTAGGTTAATCATAACATGAATAGCATGATTTAGTCACTAAGCGTAGCCAAAAGTAATAGGTTCAAGCAAAAGAGGCATGACAAGGTTCATATAGGCTAGCATACTTAGTTTAATCTCGTTTTATTCCATGCCATCATTAAAACTACCGTTTAGATCTAGAAGTAGCTAGAACTTACATAGCGAGGCTTAGGGAAGGAATATGCATCGTCGTGACGAATAAAGGTGGCTCCTTTGATGAAGAACCATCATGAAATCGCCGTAGCAACGTTGATCGAGCCTCGATTTGGTGTAGCAAGCTTGCACCTTTCGATTCGGATCCGATTTGCATGCATAGTCTCTTGGAGTTGGAGATGGAGGCCATGATCACTTGGCATTTGGGAAGCACTTCGTGGCATGAGAGAGTTTGAGTGATTTAGGTTAGGGGGTTAGTGTCTTTTTATAGAATTTAGAAGCATTTTAGGCCATAGGATTAACCCTAGATCGAATCCAAGCCATCCAAAACCGTCACAAGCCTCCAAAACCGAGCCAACATAACAAGCAGGTGCACCAGGTCGGGGTTCTACAGGGGGGGAGGGGGTCGACACAGGGGTCAACATCGATGTCGACCCCCTATGGAGGGGTCAACACCCATGTCGACGTGGGTGTCGACCCTGAGTGTCTGGCGGGAATTTCCCCGCCTCTCTTTTTGGGCTGAATTTCAAATCTGTTTTCGGATTTGAATTTTCGTGAAACTTCGTTGGGCCATAACTTGGTCATACAGACTCCGCTTTTCGAAAACTCAGACTCTATTTCGCGTATTTTTCCAAGACGAACGCTATGGCATAGCCCGTTTCCCTTGATTATGACTTTAAAATTTAATTCTTCCTTGATTCTTGATTATAACACGTTATTAAAATTCGGGTTGTTATATTATCCCCTCCTTTAAGGATTTCGTCCCAGAAATCTCCAAGTTAGGAAGAACGTACCCTACCATTCATCATCCATCTACTCAAAACATCATCCACAGGCAACCATTGTCCTTAAGAGACTTCTAATGCTTTATGTACACATGCAAAAAGTGTGTGTATATGTTTCTTAGCTAATGCTAATGCTCAGGCCTGAATGATCTTTCTAATGCAAAATAAGTTTAGTGCCATGAATCCAACATGTATGCAAATAGTCCTAGTCATATAAATACTATATGCATGCACAAACATTCATCCACATGACAACACATTCAATTTCATCCATAAAGAAGTATAAATACTCGTGCATATGCAACATGAAATGTGACCGCGTCAATCTAGTATCTAATGTGTATTCGCGCATCCACGAGCAACCACTTGCAACCATTTGCAACCATATCAATCATAATGTGTTTCAAATACATGTTTACATCCATAGAGTTCTACCTAAGGTTCCCAAGATAAGATCGAGGAGATAAACAAGACAAACTCCCTACGGGGTTTGCAACAGAAACAGGACCGAGAGGATATTCACCAAAAGATAACATGTGAGCAAGCTCTACAGGAAAAACCAGGGATCAAGGATACACTCTTTAAAAAGAGGTACGATGCGTGTGTCTAGCCTTACATCTTCTAAGTCGCGTTTCCTTGAGCTTAATTCCTCGGTGCCTTGACCATCTTTTTAACTCCATGATCTCGTAGCTCCTTGATTCCTATTTCCAAGATATGAGTTAGAACTCATTTCATTGTCGCCTCTTATTCCACTTTCACTTATCCTTTTCCTAGTATACTTGGCTCAAACATATCCACTTACTCACGCAAGCTCTCCAAAATTCACTGGGGAACTCTGGATCTCGTCTACCGATGCCAATCCATGTTGCCAAGTTTACTTACTAGGGTGATCCCCATAACTCATGCATAAGCGAAACGAACCATCCGTCTTAGCGGCGAATTCTACTCGAACAGATTACCAACAACTGCATCATGAGATTCTAGGTAACTAGCCATGACAGAACCTAGAAGGTTACACGAGACTTCGAGGGTATTACCAAAGCAAGTCAAGAGTCTAACTACCCTCCTCTCAAAACCGAGAATGGCACCCCTTATTGGATGACCACTTTATCCCTGGAATCCATCCACGGCCTAGAAACATAGGCATTCTGAAATCCAAACAAGTCATGAATAAATGGACCGATCGTCCAACAAGATTTGGGACAAAAATGGGATCTTCTATCATGCTAGTACTAAGGTGCAGAGACTCAACTATCGAGGCAGACTTAAATGATGCGATGATCAAAACAAAGTCTGGGCGGGATGATAGAAAAGAAAGGCTAAGCCTTTAACAGAAACGGTACCATCCTCCTTAGGTACGCTAGTGAGGGCATACAATTGCCTTCTTGCTGATCTCGTCCTTATCTTCCTTTGTGGATCAAGCCATACCAACAAGTTGCTTATTCTTAAGCCCGTATCCTTTATCCTTGCTCTTATTATCCCTTCTTATAACTTCGGTGACAGGTCTCTCGAGAACTTCCTCCATCGCACGGGAAAACACTTACGTAGCTAGACAAGGATTAGTCACAGTTAAAACTACTGTGACTACAGATGGAGGAAAGAAAGGAAAAGAGATTCGATCAAGGAAACAAACGATAGTGCTAATGGTTTTGGGGAATAGCCTTTAAAAACTTTTCTTGAAAAATGCTTCTTTGTAAAACGGTTTCTCAAATAGTTTCCAGAAGGTTTTAAAAACTTCTGCCCAGTCTGGTAACCTTCTACTCTGATACCAAATGTAACACCCCACCTCCACTAGGGTCACTCACAAAGGGAATGCACTAGGTTTGGTGAAGCATTATCGAGGTAAACATGCACAGAAATATTACAAGACAGAACATATATAAAAAAGCGGAAGTAAAACAAATTTCATTACCTTATAAAATAAGGTCTAAAGCCTTTTACATCAGAATACATCAAAACCTGTCTTGCAATGGTAAAGAAGCATAAAGCCATTCCATAAATTATTCCCCAAAATAAAGCGGTGAAGCAGCCATAGCCAAAAGAAGACCAAGCTATACATGATGACCTCCGAGCATAAGAGGTCCGAACTAACCAACATCATTTCCTCCCTGAAACCTGGGGGGGGGGAACGAAAGACAAAGAGGCGAAAGGAAACGGGGTCAGTCATAAAGACTGGTAAGTCCTATCTACTTCCAGTATAAAAACAGGTAAAGGTAACATGACATGCATAAACTGAAAGTAAACATAAGGATGATGACAAGATAGATAAGCCAAACCAAGATAACTGGATGAACTACTGTAGCAAGATAGGCTATGGTATCATGGTAAACCACATGTCAAGATAAATCAAGGTATCACATCGTCAAGTTCTGTCAAGTATACTATCCTAAGGTATGTATCATGTATAACATTCCACGGTATCTATCATGTATAACATCCCAAGGTATTTATCATGTGTATTTGCTCTACACCTCTCGTACTAGTATCCCAACCCGCGTCATGTGTCAACTATGAATGTCCCTTGCCCAGTGTCATGTAATGGTTCATGTCAACCTAATATATATAGCATATGTAGGTTTTCCCAACTCATATGTTTCTTTCCATGTATAAGTTCAGTCCTTTGACGTAGGCCATACGGGCTTTCCCACGTAAACGTTTTATCCTTGAGGTCATTTTGGACTGCTACCCTTGATCTGGTTATGTTTTCTTACCATGAACTATCGCGTTTTCACTTATGATTTATGTCACCTAGGACCACTAGGGATTATGCTACCTAATGAACGTTTCCATGTCTCGGTTTGGGTTCAACCACCTAGGGCCACTAGGGATTATGCCACCCGTCAACCGCGCCCTTTATCCCGCGTATGTATCGTGAATCGTTTTCCATGTCTAGACGCACATGTTCCTCAATGTGCCATCCGAGTTCCGTGCCAGGGAAAATCAAGAAATACGGAACTCGGTCGGGAGCTTTAAGTCGTCTGCTGATGCAGATATCAAGGTCTGTTTTTGTACCCGTGGCTATGGTCCCACGTGACCCCTCCCTCAACTACTGAAAGGAAATCCAAGAAAAATCATGTATGAGAACAACATCCCGGCCCCACTATAGCCCCACTTTCCTACGGGCCAACCTCACTCATGACTCGATAGCAAGAACATGGTCTGTTGGGGGTTCTCTGCCTTTCCGTTCGTACACGATTGACTAAAGATGGTAGGTAGTCGATGACGTGCTATCTAGGGAAAAATCAAGTATCGTCGACTCCACGCTAATCCATCCCAATCTTTAGGTCGCTCGCATAGCAACCAAGGCATACTCTTGGCTCTTCTACCGCAGACCTTAACCTCTGTGAGGCCGGGTTTCATGGACCATCTGCCACCTCACAGAGGGATACCAAGAGTACCCTCACGTCCCCCGAAGCTACCGCTTCATCACCCAGTTCGTTGGAGCCTTTATCTAAGTCAAATAATTTGCTCCTCCTCGTGTTTTAAGCGATGACCTACCGTATCGGGTTACTCATCTATCTATGAACTGGTCCAAATCCCTTGACTAAGAATTATTACTTAGTTTCCCAAACTAAGGTTTACCACTTAGTCTCCTTTCCCGTTATCCTTGTGGATCCCTGTCTTCCACCTAGTCCCCTGAACTAGGGTTTTGTCTAAGGGTTAAGTATTGTCATTTAAGTTCATGACTTAACATGCCTACAAATCATGTCAAGATTTGGCTAAGTATTCAAGTCCAAGACCTATCCCTACAAGTTGCTTAAGTATTCCAAGAAGCTCATGACTTAACCTTATTCAATCGTCAAGTCAAATTGGTTAAGTATTTGTTTATCTTAACCCTATCGGATTATCGTGTTAGATTGGTTAAGCATAGATTACCTTAACCTCATCGTATTATCGAGTTGGATTGGTTAAGTATAGGTTATCTTAACCTCATCCACTAATCGTATTACAATGGTTAAGTACATTTAAAAGGTCTTGTGACTTAACCCTATCAGGTCTGCATATTAGATTGGTTAAGTATAGGTTACTTAACCTCATCAAATCATCATGTATAATTGGTTAAGTATAAGTTACTAAGCCCCATTTAATTATCATGTTAAGTTGGTTAAGCATTGGTTACTTAACCTTATTGAGTTCCAAGTTTAGATTGGTTAAGTGTTTAACTTAACCCCATCGAATTACCGTGTTTAGATTAGTTAAGTGTAGGTTACTTAACCCCATCTAATTACCGTGTTTAGATTAGTTGATTGTAGGTTACCTAACCCCATCTAATTACCAAGTCAGATTAGTTAAGTGTAAATTACTTAACCCCATCCCCTAATTGTCTTATATGGTTAAGTGTCATTAAGAAATCAAGTCCGGTTCCACTTAACCTACCCATTCGTGTCATATCGGTTAAGTGTCATTAGTCAAAATAACTTAACCTTTTCATGTGGCATTAATTAGATTAATGCACCCTAACCTCTCACATTAGACTTTGTTGCGGTTACTAGTTAAGCCGGGCGGGTCCGGGTAGATTTACACCACAACCTAGTCTAACCTCGGGTTTTAAGTGCTATATGACCAACTACACACATTGGGTCCTATTGTTTGTAGCCACTAGTTGAGTCGGGCGGGTCCGGGTAGATTTATGCTACAAACTCAACCCAACCTCGAGTTGGCCACTTTCATGTTTGGTCTAGTGCCATATTACACTTACAACCCATACGTGTCTAGTTCAAGTCCCATGTTTACCCCACATGTCATGTCCCCATTTAGGTGTATCATGAGTGTCATATTTTCATGAAATCCCATGTCCAATTATCATGTCATAATCACGCTCTTCTATACTACCCAGATCGTGTTTCCAACCCAAGTAAAAGCGAGTCAACATAGTAAGGATACTGTGCTACATATTGGCCTCAAAACATGCACGATGTCAAAAAGGGATTGGCCACCAACATGCATGGTATCATAAGGGGTTTGGCCTCAAAATATGCATAGCATCATAAGGGAATTTGGCCACAAACATGCATATTATCATAAGGGAATTTGGCCACAAACATGCATAGTATCATAAAGGAATTTGGCCACAAACATGCATGATAACATAAGGGGTTTGGGTTTATTTACATGCATAAGCCCCAAAGTCAAGTCTTTGCCAATGTTTCACAAGTCAAATGGTTCCCAAAGGTTCATGCTAACATTCCATCGATAAAGATTCAAAATTGCAAGATAAACTAGGTTAATCATAACATGAATAGCATGATCTAGTCACTAAGCATAGCCAAAAGTCATAGGTTCAAGCAAAGGAGGCATGACAAGGTTCATACAGGCTAGCATACTTAGTTTAATCTCGTTTTATTCCATGCCATCATTAAAACTACCGTTTAGATCTAGAAGTAGCTAGAACTTACATAGCGAGGCTTAGGGAAGGATTATGCATCGTCGTGACGAAGATAGGTGGCTCCATTGATGAAGAACCATCATGAAATCGTCATAGCAACGTTGATCGAGCCTCGATTTGGTGTAGCAAGCTTGCACCTTTCGATTCGGATCCGATTTGCATGCATAGTCTCTTGGAGTTGGAGATGGAGGCCATGATCACTTGGCATTTGGGCAGCACTTCGTGGCATGAGAGAGTTTGAGTGATTTAGGTTAGGGGGTTAGGTAAGATTAACCCTAAATCGAATCCAAGCCATCCAAAATCGTCACAAGCCTCCAAAACCGAGCCAACATGACAAGCAGGTGCACCAGGTCGGGGTTCTACAGGGGGGGTCGACACAGGGGTCGACACCCATGTCAACCGCCTGTGGAGGGGTGGACACCCATGTCGACATGGGTGTCGACCCTGAGTGTATGGCGGGAATTTTCCCGCCTCTCTTTTTGGGCTGAATTTCAAATCTGTTTTCGGATTTGAATTTTCGTGAAACTTTCTTGGGCCATAACTTGGTCATACAGACTCCGTTTTTCGAAAACTCGGACTCTATTTGGCATATTTTTCCAAGACGAACGCAATGGCACAGCCCGTTTCCCTTGATTCAGATTTTAAAATTTAATTCTGCCTTGATTATTGATTATAACACGTTATTAAAATTCGGGTTGTTACAATAATTCTAACAACCAACACATCCATATAATATAATGATTTCAGGAAATTATTTCATTTTATATCAAAATATAATTTTGGGTAAAATTATTTCATTCACCCACTTTTAAACAATATCGTGTTCAATCTTCTGTTCAAGTGCTTAGAAATTCCTATCGACTTAGTGGCGTCCCACGATTCGATCAAAATTCATAAACCACTCAACAGACTAGCCAACACAATATAAAATAACTTTTATATCAATTAACAAATACGCGCTCTCGTATACACCCAACTCATTCTAGGGTACTACTAACCCTATCTCTAATGAGTACATACCACACAAGCCTAGGTATTCGCTCAACCTAAGCTCTGATACCAACTGTAAAGGCCCGCAAATCCGCACTATCTGAGTAGACTAATAACACCACACGTCCAACCAAAATTGCACAGAAATACGAATCATTATTAGAAAGAAGTTAGAGGATGAGAAATAGAAAGAAAGAAATATTAGAATAAAAGAAAATGTGGATCACAAACTCACAGCGGAACGAATGAAATATATTGTATAACATAACTTTTGAAATACAAATCAGTAACTTCATATACATACCATCATCAAAGCACAACAGTTATTCCTGGAATAGTTATAAACACCTATTTCCAGATACAACATGGTTCACAGCGGAATATATGATAGTCTATAGCTAACTGGTGAAGCCTCCTGCTTCCAGCTCCTCTAACCGAATATGTACAATCCCGACTACTTGACTGCCCGTACAAATTTGGGCACCCAAGAGTTTAGGGAAAACAAACAAAATAAACTCTGGGTTAGTCATGGGACTGGTGTGAGTAAACTTCAACTAGTTGTTTAATTTTCAAAATCCTTTTGAAAAGAAATGTTAATCGTAAGACCGATTCACACATAAACACGGATGGTTTTTTCCTTACGATAACCCAAAACCCTTTGATACGAAAATCCAGTGATATTATATTAATGTCTACATCAAATAAATAACCAAATAGCAGAACACTTGCATCTCACGCTCCACATATATAGTATAAAATCAAAAACCGCAGGGCGCTTATTGGAGATTGGATTTCCAACATGACAAGGTATGGAACCACCTTCCGATCAGTGTACTCTAGAGGCGATACACTGGGGTTCAACAAGAAGATCTTGCAACCCGGCCCACACATGACCGACCACTCATTTAGCTTGAGTGTATCGAATATATATCACCAACGGTTGGGATCAGCAACCGTCTCCCGACTGGGACAGCATCGAATAGAATAAGGAATTAAATCAATGTCTAGATAGACGATTATACACCCTAATGGGAGCGACCCTCATAGCCATGTTGCCTGCCCGATTTTTGTCATTTCCTGGTTGTTGAGGCCTGAGGCTACGATTACTTTCCATTCATTGATAGCACAATCACTTTGAATGCCGCATTGTCAGATCCGTTAATAATTAATTGATTTGCACAAATATTCTGGGTGTTATGCTAAGGGAATAAATCCGTTGCAATCATATATATTCATACAGACCAACCTATTGATCATTGGAAATACTTTGTCAGACATTCGTCCATATACTTCGTTCTGGGATTGAATGAAACCGAAGACACAATTTCTATAATAGAAATTGCCCTTGCAATTCACTCCGTCTTCGATTATCTTCATATAATCTGATTCGCAACGCTACTGCCAAT
The DNA here is from genome assembly GCA_030737875.1 of Allium sativum. Classification (NCBI taxonomy): domain Eukaryota; kingdom Viridiplantae; phylum Streptophyta; class Magnoliopsida; order Asparagales; family Amaryllidaceae; genus Allium; species Allium sativum. Next base: position 128,084,553 of record CM060910.1, read on the forward strand.
ACAGAGTGGTTCATGGATAATAATCCAACCGGTCTCTCCATACTGACAACGGTATTGGCAAATACTTCGATAGTCGGTTATTTAACTATCGAAGAAAAATAAACGAACATCCATTCATCCATAACATCAAACAAACCACTGGGCCATTTTAATTAATACTTCATTAATTTAAAATACTTCTCCATTTCTCTATCAATATTTGTTAAACAAATATTTCCATAAATCTTATTGATCTCTTACGCTAGTTGGAAAAAACATTTCCCTATATCACTTTCTTTTCTTTCTATACTTGAAAATATATTCTATTCGCAATTTAAAACATTTTCAATCACGTATCTCTTTCCCGACTGCTTTAATTACACTCAGGAAATATTTACTTATATATTTCCAAAACTCCACCACTTGGGTTAAAACGAATGCTGTGTAAAACATCGTTACAACAACCCGAATTATTTTATTCAACTAACTCTTTTTCAAACATTTCTCTTCGAGATTGGATCTTGCTATTCATCAATTAAAAATGAAATCAATCAAGTTGGGGTAAAATTGCCTCTCAGACCTTGACTGAAAACATCCCTAACTTCAAAACGGCAAAACCACTAACCTCGAATAAACACACTATAAAACCCAATTATTCATTTTAAACGTATATATGTTTCTCTTTCTATTACCATTTTATTGATTTCCCTTTTTGTTTATAATATTCTATTTTAAATCTGTTTCCTTATCGAATTCTATATATATCGATACATTTATTTCTAATTATCAAATTATCTTAAAAATATTCTAACTCCTTAAATTCCTGGAAAAATTCGCCATAACCTCCCCTGCACCGGGAGCATAGGGAAAATCCCCAAACCGCCACCCTGGCCTCTCCATTCAAAAAGAAAATCAAAAAGCCAAGCGGCTAGCCGATTCGGCGCATAAAACCTCATATGAAAATTAAACGTGTACCTTTTTGACACATTTATAAACTTCATACACTTCATCCCAAACCTGCTTACACATATTCACCTGTTTCAACTTTGTCCCAACTCAATCTGGTCATTTTAACTCAATTAGCTAATTAATCCTTTTATTAGCTTCTTTGGCCTATTTTACTTTATATTTGAAAATAGCATGTTCAAATATCTTTTTATCTTGCTTTACATTAATTTAATTCTGTTCCCAACTCAAGTTCCATATTTGATTTCGAATATATATTCACCAGTTAAATTTACTTAACCAAAAACCCAAATTCGATTCAAAATCTCATTTAACTAAATATACTCCGGATTAGTTAGTTCTATCCAGTAGTTAAAAAATCTGATTTTTGTCTCAAAAATCATTTCACTTACTTCACTGGAGTTCATATTTATTTTATATCTCCAGTCTGGATTTTTCTAATGGAAATTCGGATTTTTATATATATAAAATCCTTTTATTTATTTAAATAAACCATTATGGTTTTATAATGGTTCTGGCGCTGTTTTTCTGAAAATATGATTTTGATGTAACTCAAAATCTTTTCGACAAAATCTAGATTCTTCTTCTCTATTAGAAAACTATTATCCAATCGGTCCTGACGTTTCTTGTTTCGAAAAATTCCGACTTCAATTGAGCTCCGTATATCCAATTGAAGTTCGAAACGACAATTTACGAACTGCAGCGCTGCGGCAAGTTCCTTTTAATTATATTTATATATATAAATGTTTTAAAACTTCGTTTATATAAATTCAACTCCATTTTAACTCTATTTGAATTCTCCTTGATTCAAACTCCATTTTCACTTTTATTTGAATTCTATATTCAAATTCCAATTTCACTTCTATTTGAATACTCTATTCAAATTCCATTTTTCAAATTCCATTTGAATTATATAGTTAAATCCCATAGTTTAAAATTCCATTTGAATGCTATATTCAAATCCTATAATTTAAATTCCATTTGAATTCCTTTTTGAATTCTACATTCAAATTCCCTATTCAATTCTCTTCGAATTCAAATTCAATATTTATTTTATTTGAATTTCAAATATTCAAACTCCGATTCAATTCTATTTGAAATTTCAATTATTCAAACTCCTTTTTTTACTTTATTATTCAAATTCTACTTAAATCCTCTTATTTGAACTCTATTTCAAATTCCCTTATTCAAATTCTATTCACATTCCTATATTCAAATTCTATTCACATTCCTATATTCAAAATCTAGCTTTGAGTTCTCTTTGAATTTCTATATTCAATTTCTATATAAAAATCCCATTTGAACCTCTATATTCAAATTCTATATTTAAACTCCGTTTGAATATTGATATCCAAATACTATATTTTTATTTTCATTTGTACTTCCTTTATTCAAATCCATTTGAATTCATATGAATTCAAATTCTATTTCAATTCCTTGGAATTCAAATCCTATTTCAAATCTCCATTTGAATTCAAATTCTATTTCAAATCTCCTTTTGAGTTTCTATATTCAAATCTATTTTCAAAACTTCATTTGAATTTCTATATTCAAATCTATTTCCAAAACTTCATTTGAATTTCTATATTCAAATCTATTTTCAAAACTTCATTTGAATTTCTATATTCAAATCTATCTTCAAAACTTCTTTATTCAAATTCCAATTTACTTCCGATATTCAAATCCTATATTGAATTCCTTTATATTTTCTATATTCATTCTTTAAACAAGTCTTGATTTCAATTCCTTTTGAAATCGATATTTCTACTTTTGGAAATTAGATTTCCCTTTTTAATTTCACACTCATATTTTTATTTTTGAATTATCCAATGATAATTCTTTTTACTTCATTTATAAACTGCGTTTATAAAAGAACTATTTATAACTTCTTTTATAAAAGAACTATTTGTTTTATTTTTCAACAAGTTTATCTTTCAAATATATTTAAAAATTCAAATTCTATTTTTTTCAAAAATAGAATTTCCCCTTTAAATCGCAAATACCCTTACGACGATATTTTAAATAAATTAACACTTAGCCCAGTGATATTTAAAACAATCAAATCATCCAATTTTCAATCATTTGATTTCTAACATGTCATATATGAATATATGGAATCAAGAAAACAAACAAACAGGTAATATATTTTTGAGGAATCCAGTTGGATTCCTCTAACCTGTTTTTCCTGCATCCACAGACCTTAGTCAACAGAAATAATACCCATCCTGCTTCGAGGCAGGATATCGCGGTATGAAAGGGGATCCACTTATTTATGTGGGCGTAGGATCATCCGCTAATGATACTGCGGGCATCCGCTAATGAAACTGCGGGAATCCAACCAATTACCAAACCAATATATATGTAATAGCAAGCATATATAACTAATATTTTTAAATCAACCAGAAAGCATTTCAAAAAAGCATCAAACAATTATTTTTAACGAATAAAAATAATTCTAAATAAAAAGTGAGTGAGATTTACTCACAGTGTTTTTTCGCTTGTCTAATATCCTTTTAAATTTCCTCATCTTGCGGCAACAATTTGACTTGAGTGAATTCTTCCTAAGATTATTTTATTTAATGATTAATCGATTTCTAATTTAAATTAACCGAAAAAAATAAATAAGTAAATCTATGTATATTTTAAACGTTAAACCCTTTTTACATTTAATGCTTACTTAAATAAATAACAAATTTAATTATTGTTTCTATCCATTTTTCTTTCTCATAATTAAACTGATTTAATTTAAATAAGAAATATTAACTAAACCATTTTATTTAAATTACCTAATACTCCATCCTTTGATATCTCAAACCATTTACTGAGATGCCTCTGTGTTGTCTCAAACTCCATCGCTCATCGTACAACAAGCCTCCTTCAAATGCCAAGCATATCCTGTCATGCCTGAGCTTTAGCTTCCAATTACCATGTCAGTACCTCTAAACCATATTTGACACCATTGCCTGAAAATCGAACACTGCACCCGTTTGTACAGGTTCCATGATAATCGAACTTCGACCTCCCTATGAACAACGTTCACTAACAACTCGACTTTGCAAAAGTTGCAACCTCCCTACCCACTGCGATGTTGATAGTGATCCAAATTAGATCGCAATATCCACTTCATTCACTGTTCGAACCCACCGCCACCACCTGGTACGAAATCACCATAGAACCAATTATCCACCAGTGAATCGAACTCCAGTTCGCACTATTACCATCCTCGCCCTCACACACATCGACCTCCGGGAACACCACGACGCCTACCAACCCACCGCGACTTCGAACCCTTACTCAGTAACAACCCAAACGTCTTTGCGATGTTGAATCTCAGGCCTCGCGACTTCCTGATGTCGAATCCAAGGAGCAACCGCGGCCTTCTATTCTTGATGTTGACTTGCGCTTAAATCCTTGAAGTCGAACACTGAACTCGCGATTTTACTTGAATTTGTTTTCGCAATTTTGAGACAAGGTTTTGTTTACTGTTTTCAACAAGAACGGTATTATTTCGTTTTTTTCTGAAGCTTTGATTTATAAGGGGATCGGCCCTTTTGATTTTAGCAGAAGGATGTAAAAGAAGAGGGGGTGCGATTTCAGAAGCTTTCGATTTTCCATTTGATTTAAGGAGCGGCTTCATTCTTGTTATATAGAAGGAGGAGGGAGACCATAGTACATGAGAAATAAAGGGATGTAGGGTGAAGTACACTGCATATTTAATAAGATTTGATTCCTAGAGATTTTCACTTTAATTTATAGAGATATCGATTTGATCTGATGCTTATCAGCTAATCAATTAAATCGGGGTTCACAATTAAAAATCGTGAACTGCTATTTTAGCGTACCGACCATCGTTATAATGTTATAACGCTATATTCAACGAAATAGATTATACAATTTAATCTGAACGTATATATAAAATAGCCATATTAAATCAATTTAAATTCAAAACAAATAAATTCCTTAAAAATAAATTACTATTATTATCATTCAAATTCAAATAAAATTCATATTAACCATTTGAACCACTCAGAATCCAATTTAAATTCAAATTGATTTTTTTTTCAGTTCTCGTATTTCGAAAATTATATATACGAAATAAATCATATATCGGTCCCCAATTGATAATTTAATATAAAATTCTTTTATATTATCAATTTAATATTTAAATGATATTAAATATTTAAAATAATTGTTTGAAAAATCCGGGTCGTTACAATACTACTGATCGTATCTCTAACGAGTCATTCTAATTGGATATTACTAATCCAATATTTGATGAATTCTTTCGTATGGTTCTAATGTGTCTTGTTCTCGAGCTCTGTAAACCAAAGCTCTGATACCACTGTAAGAACCCGTAACTTCCCCATGAAGGAAACAGCGGATACTTTGAGAACAAAACAAAATAGAACGCAAACGGAAGAACATTTCATTGTTATTACAACAATTCCATCAGATACAAGAATATACAGAGTATAAATGAATAAAATACATTCGATAAATATCAGAGATTACAATAAATTACAATAAATTACATAGCAGCGGAAAAATATACAAAACATGACTGAAAGTGATACACGGATACAGAGCTTTCCGAGCATCGTTCCAGCTGTAAATCAGGATCCTGTGAATATAAATCTGCAAAACCAAAACTACTAGCTGCTCGTGTGGAAAATAGGGCACCCAGAGTTTAGGTTAAAACAATAAACTCCAGGTCAGTCATGGGGCTGGTGTGAGAATTAAAATAGTTATTTAAAACTTTACTTTAAAAGAGAGTAATTCAAGGGACCACGCCATATAACACGGAACGGGTTTCCTCCCAAGAATACCAGTGCATAAAACAAACAGTGCAATGCTCTTTGGAAAAATGAAGCTATTATAAGACATAGGTCCCATCACACAATGCAACGCAAGCCGGAGGATAGGGTTTTCCCTTATAATAGCCAAATAATGCTTGATACATTTAAAACAAATCATTTGATACTATAATAAGTGTTTAGTGTCAAAACAATTTCAATCATAAATATCAATCATAGACGGCATGGGTACCATATATCATGTCGCCATACTAGTTCTACAAATAAAACCGCAATATCACGTATTGGAAATTGGATTTCCGTCATGAGTCGAGGCAAGGGGCAAGCTCCTCTCTGCGTTCGAGATACTCTAGCAAATGCCTCAGGGCCCCACTATGATCCTTTGGAACCTCCAAGGCCGGTCCTCTCTTACTTTTGAGGATTGGTTATTCCTGAAAACACGTTTCCCGGTCCTTACAGACCTATATCCGAGGCGCCTCGTATCCAACAACCACACAGGTGAAAAGTATATAAATGTCAGGGCTGGTAGATCACTGACACCACCATAGCTAGAAAGAAACGTCGTGCACTCCTTGGGTCCATATCCCGTTTTTGACTCATACCGAGGTGTGAGGTTCGCGAATTCACGCTATACACAAAGCTGTGCCACACCGGCCGTGCTTTGATCATCAATCACAAGACTTTGCTTTTCAATAGAAGCCTTGATCAATTGCCACTTACGCGTGCCACACTGGCAATTCACTCCATGCGACTGATGTCCATCGATATACAACCTCTGTGCTCGTACGTCTCAGAGAAGGGCGTTAAGCAAGAAAATAAATTCTCCACCGCCAAACAGATGTATATTTAATAGAGATCAATCAACACAGAATAAAATCCAATGTCAGACACACAATCCATTTACAAGTTCGTTCTGGGTCTGAATGAAACCGGAGGCACTTTCCTCGCATATCCATCCATCTCCAAGTACGTCTTGACGATCACCAACGGTTTCCCTCATCTTCGGTGTACATCCCAATCGAGATCATCAATAATAACCCAAACGATGTGAAGACTTCCGGTCTTCAACCACCGTCTTCATCTTCGACATCTCGTCGTATCGGTTATTCAGAATGGGTATAACCCCGGCCTTTCTGAATAACCAACATATATAGTAAACAAATGTTGCACAAACACAACGAACGCCTCATTCCAATTCAGAATATTCTTTTATTCACAAAATCACATTCTTAGGGAAAGGTTCCCATTAATTTTATCCAAGATAAATTCTTCTAAATTAATTCTATAATCTTCCTCTGGATATCATTTCAAACTAGTCGGGATAAGCGAACCACACCGAAGTAATTATTTATTTTATTTCATAATCCCAACCTATATATCCCATGGAGATAACTGGTAATACTCCATATCTAACACCACGGTGTTATCGGTAAAATTAATTACCATCTCACGTTCAAATCTAACTAATGATTTAACTATCGCTTTGGAGCAAAACTGGTGGTACTCCATTCTTGATCACCTATCAGATTTGATAAATTAAATTATCAATTCATATTTTAATCTAATTAAAGATTCATTAAAACTCCACTTAGTTTTCATCTTTTCAAAAATCAACATCTTGCCTTTAACTGGGTTAAAGAACCAATGTCATCTAAAACACGATTCACGATAAACCCAAATCACATTTGATATTAAATACAAGGCTCTGAATAGAAAATATACCGGCTTATATTCAATATCAAATTCTGAAACCAACAAATATCGTATTGGAAATAACGATATAAAATATATCTTTCAATCCCATAACAATATTTGTATAGTCACGAAATCCAACATCGAAATATTCCGAAGATAATTTCGATTCAACTCCCGTCCAATCCACGTATTGGGAATATTGATCATTTTTAAAATCACTTTCAAATTCAATATATTTATTTCAAAAATAATTTGATTTTAATTCTAGTTCAAAACTAGTTCATTTCGATAAAAATCTATTTTTATCTTTTCAAATGTGGAATTTTTCATCCTAGTTCTTTCCAATTCATATATTATGATTTTTCACAAATTATAGATATTTTCAATAATTTTATCAAGGCCCGTATAGTCGATTTCCAACAACGGCCATCGAACTGCACTTACAGCGACCTTTTCTATATTTGATTTGGGCATAATTCCAAATCCAACCATTAGATTTCAAATTTCTAATATTCATTGGAAAGCTCTTTTCGATACGAACCCAACGGTTCCGGTTTTAGGAGAATCCGACGGTCGGATCTCCAGCAACGACAATTCGAAGTCAATGGTCGAAAATCGCGAACTGCCGCGGCACGGCGCGTTCTATTCCGGCCATTTTATATATATATATATATATATATATATATGTATGTATTATATATATTTCATCGATTTCCTTTTAAAACGTATTTTATAAATCGTTTTAAATTCGTTTCAAAAACAATTTCAACTTCATCCTCAATTTTAAATCGATTTGATTTCGATTCAATTCGAATTCATTTCAATTTTATTTAATTCGAATTCGTTTCAATTCAATTCAATTTGAATTTACCTTTTATTTAATTCAATTCGAATTCATTTCAAATTGATTTCAATTCAATTTCCATTCCTTTTAAATTTCATTCAAAACGATTTCTATTTGTTTTAATTCAATTTCAATTTAATTCAATTTGAATTCATTTCTATTCAATTTGAATTCAAATTCACTTTCTATTCAATTCGAATCGAATTCATTTTCTATTCGATTCGAATTGATCTCAAATTGATTCAATTCAATTTCCGTTTGAATTTTAATCTAATTTAATTTGAATTTCATTTCAAAATATTAATTTTTGAAATCACTTTTCAATATTCATTATAAAACGAATAAAATATCGTTCTCGTCAAAATAACGCATCTCTAATCAAAACGGCTTTATATTTTTCAAAAACTTCTTTATTGTATTCAACAAATGAATATTTATTCTATTCAACACATGAATCTATATTTCTTTCAACACTTGACTATTCTCAACAAATGAGTGCTGTCAACACATCACTATTTTTGTTATGTAAAATATTTTGTAAAATTATAGTATCTATCATTTGATTTTTAATCAGATTCCACCGTAAAGTAGTTCTAATTTTAAATATGATGAAGATGTAAATTTTATTATTAAAATATTTTACTCAACACATAAATAGTTTCAACACATGAATTTTCTTTTATAATATTCATTATTTTCCCGATTGGAAGGAGGACCAATCAATCACCATATAATGTTAATTATATGGATTCCATACAACACATGTATATAATAGCAATGATAAACAATCAACCATCATCCAAGGTGCACTACACAACTGCATAAGCATCAAATATAAATAATTAATGCTTACACAGCCTATCGACCAATCGATCGACATTCAATTAAATAATTGGGATTAGTGTAGGCCAAATATCATCCCAACACCCGTGTGGGGTTTCAAATCAACAAACACATGTTTTTATTCGTGCAGTTGGGCGATGTGTAAAATTTATCATCCCAATCAATATCAGTCAAATCAGTGTATATAAACAAATCGGCCGATTTGTTTTGTAAATATTTATTTATTCACTTTCATGTTAAAAATTATATTTTTAACGATAATTAATTTATTTCAACACATGAATATATTTCATTATCTATTTCACATCAACTTCACAAACAAATTTTCACATCATTTCAATCAAACAAACAAGCCATCCATGGTCTGTGGATGACATGTGTGGGGTGCTGCTAAGCACCGTCTGCATCCTAGTATATATATATATATAACTGGAAAAAGAAATTGGAGTGAGAAGTTCTCACAGACTAGCTAATCCAACTCCACGACACTTCATTTAGAAATCTTCGTCGTTCTCGCCTTTTGTCACCTTCGTTGCCCGTAGCCACTACATGCATAAAAATCGAATTTTTACTTCGCCATTCAATATATAAAAATCGAATTTTTACTTTGTTATTCAATATATAAAAAAAATCGAATTTTTACTTCGCTATTCAATATATATAAAAAAAATCGAATTTTTACTTCGCCATTATATAGATAAAAATTCTATTTTTACAACGCTACTCTATAGATAAAAATTCTATTTTTACAACGCTACTATATAGATAAAAATTCTATTTTTACATTGCTGTTCATATAATAAAGATTATATTTTTATCACGCTATTTTACACACAAAGATTTCACCTTCTCAAATATAAATATTTCGCCTTTTCAAATTTAAAGATTTCGCCTTTTCAAATATAAAGATTTTGCTTTTTCAAATATAAAGATTTCGCATTTTCAAATATAAAGATTTCGCCTTTTCAAATATATAAAATTCTCAACTTCATCTACTATATAAGGCTAATCATATATGAAAATCTTTACTTTCCTTAAATAAAAATCCTAAATTCGCCTATATAAAAAATTCTATATTTCGATATACTAAAACCTTATTTTTTTATGTGTTCATATATATAAAGACGGATTTTTAATTTTTAAAACTAATTAAATTAACAAAGGGAATCTTTTAAAATAAATATTTACCTTTCGTTTGGAGGAAAGGGGGCTGTTTTTCTTTGGGATGGCATCGGAGAGGGAGGGGTTGCGGGTTTTCGAGTTGATGCAGCAGGAGGCGGCGGAGAAAGAAGAAGGGGAGGTGGTGACGCAGGTATGGGGGTCGACGCAAGGTGATTTAGGGTTTTCTGTTGGTGGAGGAGGGAGAAAACGGGCGTAGGAAATGGGGGGAGCGGATCGGCCATCAGCGCCGGACGTCAGGGGAGGCGTGCGCCACCAGTGGCCGCGGTGGTGGCCTGAGCGGGGCAGCTCCGTCATTGGAGTTTTTTTTCTGTAATGATTTCAATGCGAACGGGGGGGGGGGGGGGGGGCTGAGAGAGAGATAAGGGGGAAGAGGAGAGAGATTTTAATTTTATATTATTTAATTTCAAGAAAAGTTGACTTTTTTTTTCGACCTCGAAACGAGGCCCACCGCCTATTGCCCATAGCGTTTCACCCCCATTCCGAACACAATGGGATATGTATCGTAAGCCGATTCGATCGTTTCGATCAGTTTCCGTCAAAATCAACATATAACTCTATATATTGGTTTTGAACGCGCATTTCATTTTACCGGGGTCACATACTAACTCGAAAAATTCCAGAAAAATATTTTCTAGCTTCGTATTGACGATACGGTCCTAACAAAACTAGTTTCGTTGAATTCTGAGACAGTTGGAAAAATGGCCATTTTCCAATCGATTAAAATCAACTGAAACTGGTCAAACGCGTTTTCCTTTGCCACGCTCACATAGTGATTCAAAAAATTACGAAATTTGAAACCTAGCAACAATTTGACTTCGCGGACCCAACAAAAGTGGTTTCGTCGAAATCCGAGGTCGTTTGCAAAATTCCCATTTTTAAGGGCCTGAATTCCATAGCGACTATTTAGAATTTCCAACTGGACATATCTTTTGATTCCCGCTATGAAATCTCGATTTTTCGGATTCTTTGGAGAGATATCGTCAAATAGGTCCTATTATTTTTGGTTTAACTAAAATCCGGTTTGTATTGCACCCGTTATGAAACACCCCACCTCCGTTAGGGTCAATCTCAAAGGGAATGCCCTAATTTTGGTGGAGGTTTATAAGTACAAGTCACAGATATACAAGACAGATATAAGAACACATATTTGTAAACAGCGGTAGAACAACAAACTTTATTTCATAAAGTCAAATACGTGTTACAACAACATCCTCTCCAAAAACATAACATAACATTTTCATAATCTGTCTTGAGTACATTATTTTAAAGAAGCATAAATAATACATAGATAAACTGCAAAAGTCCCCATAGTGAATTGTCCAAAGCCATAGTTCAAAACAGGAAAGTCCAAGCAATACATTTCTCTTCTTCAAGCTGGATGTTGAGGTTGGTCAAGCTGCTGTGTTCCCTCCCTGAGGACCTTGGGGGGGGGGGGGAACGGAAGAAAGAAGACGAAAGAAAAGTAGAGTCAGACATAAAGCCTGAGTAAGTCTAGTACTATTTTGTCTAGGAATAAAGAACTGGGTATGATCAGTATAAACAAGAAGTGGGCATGCACTATAAACTTGGTTAAGTTGTCTAGGGTCGAATATACTATCGTACCCCATGTTAATCTCTGAACCCATATGAACTAGTTTCCAATTGGCACCCCAAAATCAGGGTGATGTGATCCATTTGTTGAGTCAAAGCTTCACGGGTTGTTTTGATTTATGACAAGAAGAAGCTTCTACATCGACAAAAAGAAGACAAGATGACTTCATAGGTTAGAAGTTGATTATTTAGAGTAAAAAATGTTAAAATCTATCCTCAAATGATCATACTTCTAATTGCTTTAAAATATTTCTTATAAAAGCATTTTTTTTACGCATATGACCGAAAACATGTCGACCTACAATTTTTTATAGGTCAACAGGTTTTTAAATTGTAACGGTCAAAAATAGGTCGACCTATAAAATTTTATAGGTCAACAGGTTTTTGAAATTCCAACGGCTAAAAACATGTCGACCTATAAATTTCTATAGGTCAACAGGTTTTTGAATTTTGACCGTTATATTGAAAAGTCATCTTCTTTCTTCAAGAGTTGCATCCATTTCTTCTCATGAATAAACACTTCTTTTGATTGCAACTCTTCACCAATAATTGCAACTACTCGATCTTTATAAATACATAAATTTGCAATCATTCAAATTACCGAATTTACTCTCTATTTTCTGATCTATCTTGCATTATTCTTTTCACTCAAAAAGCACTCAAAAGCATTCAATAATCGTTTGAATCACCAAGCATATTTCATACACTTGTGATTCAACTCGATATTTTACTTCCTAATCTTACTAAACATCAAATTACATTTGAGGATAAGATTATAGGAAGGGTGTACTCAATTGTTGACAAATCAGTGTTGAAGGAAGAACACATTCAAAGTCAAAATCTTATTATTGTTGAAGTCCTCGGTGTTGTAAGAGGCAAGTGTTGAAGTCCTCATGGTATAAGAGGCAAGTGTTGACGTCCTCGTGTTATAAGAGGCAAGTGTTGAAGTCCTCGTGTTATAAGAGGCAAGTGTTGAAGTCCTCGTGCTGTTAGAGGCGTGAAATCCCGTTCGGCTGCTCGGGTATTGTAAACCTGTTTCCTCCGGGTGAAGTGAGGTTGTTGTTTAGTGAAAATCCAGATAGAAGTCTGGGACTGGACGTAGGACGGTGCTCCGAACCAGTATAAAAATCCCTGGTGTGATTTTTCCTATTTACTGCATTTGCTATACTTGCTTATCTGTGATATTGCTTCTGTGAGATCTTTTTACATTAAATATTTACCTGCATAACTATTGTAAATATACAAGTTAGTATATCACATACTTTCCGCATAGCCATATTATAGATCCTGCACAAGTCGCGTACACGCCCGACCCTTTCAATTGGTATCAGAGCCCGGTCATCATATAACCGTAACACAGTTATTTGATATATTCTAGTAATATGGCAAATAACGCAAGCACTAGCACTAACACTTACACTGAAGGTCAATCTACACAAAGACCTCCTTTCTTTAATGGCCTAAATTATAGTTATTGGGCAACACGTATGGCTTTCTATATGCAATCAACAAGTTATGATGCTTGGAATGCTACTCAGAAAGAAATAGTTAATCCAACAACTGAGTATGCAGAATGGACTCCTACTGAGAAAACAGCAGCAGCTGTAAATGCAAAAGCAATAAATATGTTGTTTTGTGCATTAGACCAAAATAAGTATAACCATGTTAGTATCTGTACCACTGCTTATCAAATTTGGCAAACACTGAAGACCACTCATGAAGGTACTAACAAGGTTAAACAAGCAAAAATAGCTTTGTTGAAGAGTCAATTTCAAATTTTCAAAATGAAGTCAAATGAAACAATCAATGAGATGTACTCAAGATTTCAAACAATTCATCATGCTCTCATTGGTTTAGGACAAAAATATTCTGACTTTGATGTAGTTTCAACAATCCTACATTCACTGACTAATGAATGGGAAGGAAAAGTATTAGCCATAGAGGAAGCTAATGATCTTTCTATCATGAAGCCAGATGAATTGATAGGAAATCTAATGTCCTATGAAGCAAATTTACTGGCTAGAAGAGAACAAAAAGAAGAAAAGAAAAATGTTGCTTTTCATGCCGAAAAAGATGAAGACATTTCAGACTCTGAAGATGAAGACTTAGCACTTATTGCAAAAGGTTTTAAGAAGTTTTTGAAACAAAGAAAGGCAAGTCGATACGACAAAAAGAAGTTTGGATCAAACAAACCATCTTCTTCAACTTTGGAATGCTTCAACTGTCACAAAAAGGGACATATGCATAAAGATTGTCCAGAGAAAAAGAAGAAATTCGAAAAATTCAAGAAAGACAAATCGAAGAAAAGAGCATTCTTAGTAACATGGGATGATTCAGACTCATCTTCATCTGACAGCGAAAGTGAATCAGACACTGAACAAGCAAATGTATGTTTTATGGCAACAGAGCATGAGGTACAAATTCCTACTTTTGAGGATATGCTTGATATTTACGATAAATTAATGTTTAAATTTAAAGATACAAAACATGAATTAAAAGAAGTCAAAGCAATGTTGAATAGAGCAGAACTAGAACGAGATATGTTAAAAGATGAGAAGAAAATATTAGAAGAGGAACTAGAAAAGGAACAAGAATTATCTTCTAATTCTAATTCTCAGTTATCTCTTTTAACTCAAGAAATTGAAGTTCAAAAAGAGAAAAATGATATTCTCATTGCTGGAAATCATGAGCTTAAAGCAAAAGTCAAGATTCTAGACCTTGAAAAAGCTAGTTTACAAACAAAGTTAGATAACATCTCTAAAAATGTTTCTAACTTTAACAAAGGTCGAGAAAATTTGACTAAAATTATTGACAATTCACAATCAGTTACTAATAAACAAGGTTTGGGATATAAGAAACAAGTTATCAAGAAACATCTTGGTAAAAGAAAAAGGAAAAATAAGGTAGTGCAAGAAACTGAAGCTAAGAAAAATCTTAGTCTATTATATTCCAAAACAAAACCGATTGTGAAACCTCAAAAGAAGGATGTTAAATTTATAAAAGTATGGGTTCCTAAAACAAATAATAGTTTGATTAGGAACAAGTACATTCAAAATTTTTTGAGTACTGTGCATCATAATCCAAATTATTTATATAAAGGGGATACCGGACCCATATGGGTTTGGATTCCTAAGACCTAACTCTTAGGACCCTATAAAAAGTGGGTACCATGGACTTAATATTATTTTTGCAGGTCCCACTTAAGAAAAGAGGAAAATGGATTCTGGACAGTGGTTGCTCGAAGCATATGACTGGAGACAAGAGCATATTAACAAATATTACATACTTTGATGGAGGCTCAGTCACTTTTGGAGACAATTCAAAAGGCTTCATCATCGGCAAAGGCGATGTGAGCAATTACGGTACTTCTAATTTACCTCTTATTACTAATATCATGCTAGTTAAAAATCTAAAACATAACTTACTAAGCATTAGTCAGTTATGTGACAAAGGGTTTACGATTTCCTTTTCAAATGACAAATGTAACATACTCGACCAAGATAAAAATTTAGTTTTTGAAGGCTATAGAGACAGAAATATATATATTTTAAATATGAATTTTAATCAAAATTCAAATATGTGCCTTATTGCTAATGAAAATGATCCATGGATATGGCACAAACGTTTCTGTCATATAAACTTTAAAACTATTGACAAGCTAGCTAAAAATGATCTAGTCAGAGGTTTACCAAAACTGAGTTTCAAAGTTGACAATCTTTGTGACGCATGTCAAATTGGAAAACTAACCAAGTCATCATTTAAGTCTAAGAAAGTAATCTCGACATTACAACCACTTGAATTATTACATTTGGATTTATTTGGACCTACTCAAATACAATCCATAAATCATAGTCGGTATGTATTTGTAATCGTTGACGATTATTCTCGATATACTTGGACTATGTTTCTTAAAAATAAAAGTGACACTTTTGAAAAATTCAAATCTTTCGTCAAACGTATTCAAAAATCGAAGGGACTTAAAGTAAAGAATATAAGAAGTGATCATGGCGGAGAGTTCAAAAATAATAAATTTGAACATTTTTGTGCAAAGAAAGGTATATCACACAATTTTTCTTTTCCTAGAACTCCACAACAAAACGGGGTTGTAGAACGGAAAAATCGAACGTTACAAGAATGTGCAAGAACATTATTAAATGGAAGCACGTTACCAAAGCATTTTTGGGCAGAAGCTATAGCAACTGCATGTTATGTTTTGAATCGAGTTTCCATTCGACCTCTAACTAAAAATACACCATATGAATTATTTAATGAAAGAAAGCCAAATATTTCATACTTCAAAGTTTTTGGTTCGAAATGTTTTATTTTAAACACGAAAGATCATCTTGGTAAATTTGATTCAAAAGTTGACGAAGGAATCTTTGTTGGTTATTCAGATCATAGTAAAGCTTATCGTATATTCAATAAAAGAACCAAAATTATCGAAGAATCTCTTCATATATCCTTCGATGAATACTATCAGTTTCCTAATATAAAAATTGATGATGACGAAAATATCAATATAAATGACACTGTTGTCACAAATGAGGATTCTGACTCCGAAATTATCAACGATATTCCTCAACCTCCTGAGATAGTTTCTCCAACTAGAATAAGATCTCCTCCAAGAATATTGAGAGATCATCCGGCTCAAAATATAATTGGAGAAGTTTCGTCTCAAATTAGAACTAGAAGTCAACTTAACCAAATGGGACATGTTGCATTCATTTCAAACATCGAACCTAAGAATCCTAAAGAAGCTGCTACCGATGAATATTGGATCATTGCTATGCAAGAATAACTTAATCAGTTCGAACGCAATGATGTATGGGAACTTGTTCCAAGGCCATCCGATCAATCAGTTATCGGAACTAAATGGGTTTATAAAAACAAAGTTGATGAACAAGGAAACATAACTCGGAACAAAGCACGGTTAGTAGCTCAAGGATATAATCAAGAAGAGGGTATCGATTATGAAGAAACTTTTGCACCTGTCGCTAGACTAGAAGCAATCAGAATTCTTCTATCGTTTGCTTGTCATCATAATTTTAAATTATATCAAATGGATGTCAAGAGTGCGTTTCTAAACGGTTTTATAAAAGAAAAAGTATATGTTGAACAACCACCCTTATTTAAACATGAAAAATATCCAGATCATGTTTTTAAGCTTAAAAAGGCTTTGTACGGTTTAAAACAAGCACCACGTGCCTGGTACGAACGACTACGAAGTCATCTTATCGACTCTGGATTCCAAATAGGAAATGTTGATCAAACATTATTTATTAAACATTCGCACAAAGATATACTTGTTGTTCAAATATATGTGGACGACATAATCTTTGGTTCAACAAATGAGAGACTTTGTAAGGAATTTTCAGATATCATGACCAAAGAATTTGAAATGTCACATATGGGAGAGTTATCATACTTTCTTGGTCTTCAAATTAAACAACTTCCAAATGGTATTTTCATAAATCAAGAGAAATATTGTAAAAATCTTGTTAAAAGATTCGGACTTGAAAATACTTCCGGAAAACCGACTCCGATGAGTACAACTAGTCATCTTGAAAAAGATGAAAGTGGGAAGAGTGTAGACCAAAAGACGTATCGAAGTATGATAGGTTCTCTCTTATATTTAACAGCTAGTCGTCCTGACATTATGATGAATGTTTGTTTGTGTGCACGTTTTCAAGCTGATCCCAAGGAATCGCATTTACGAGCAGTGAAACAAATTATTCGATATCTTAATAACACCAAAGATTTCGGTCTTTTCTATCCTAAGGATTTGTGCATTCGAATTAGTATCATATAGTGATGCTGATTTCGGAGGATCACGAACGGATAGAAAGAGTACAAGTGGTACGTTCCATTTCATTGGAAAATCACTTGTTTCTTGGTTTAGTAAGAAACAAAATTGTGTTTCACTATCGACATGCGAGGCAGAATATATTTCAGCAGCTTTGGCATGTACACAGATTATATATATGCAACAAACACTTAGAGATTTTGGTATGAACTTAACAAACTCTATTATATATTGTGACAACACAAGTGCAATAAATTTATCCAAAAACCCAGTTAACCACTCTCGTACTAAGCACATTGACATTCGACATCATTTTCTAAGAGATAACATTGAAAAAGGAAATATAAATCTTGAATACGTTAATACAGAAAACCAACTAGCTGATATATTCACAAAGCCTCTACTAGAATCAATTTTTGTCAAGTTACGTAGAGAGCTAGGGTTAGTTTCCAGAAAAGAACTCAAAGGATAATATTGTTTAATATAACAAGAGTTCGTATTTAGAAACCAATGACTTTTCTTTTTAATATAAATAGAACTAATACAAACCATCTTTTTATTTTCCTTAAAATAGAAAACTCTCCCTATATAAATGCGTTTTGTTTTCGAGTGCTATCAGACAAACATTCTCTCAAAACTCCTATATAATTTCTTTTACCTCATGGCACACTTGTGTGAAAAATGTGCCGAAAACTCCCACATTTCAATCACAAGTTCCGAACCAACGGAACATAACTCCCCAAAAACACCAGAGCATCCACCAGGTTATCATCCTCCATCTCGAACGCCAGGAACCACGCCTACTCCTAAAAGAAGCAAGAAAGTTTTATTTTGCTCTCCTCGAACCAAAGAAAAGATCGACGAAATGCATTACTATCAGCAACAAATGTTTTACGAGCAAAAACTCACGACTTCACGTTTGACGTACCTCGAACGATTAGCTTCTCTCTTCTGTGGTTCTGACAGGCATGGCGTACATGAACCAATTCCTATACCAACATCTTCACGAACTCCAAACTCTTGGGATAGAAATTATCAAAATAATGAAGGAGCTAGTGAGAGATACAATTCTTGGGAACCAAAGAATCCATGGGAACCAAGAAGATAAATTCTTTGCATTTAGAGTTTTTTTTTCTAAAAATAAATTCGTATTTGTTTTGTATTCACTTTTCTGTTTGAATAAATTTTTTAAATCTTATTTATTCTTCACATCATTTGGTAAAAACAAAATTAATCAGTACCTGTCGACCGCCCCAATATTAGCCTGTCGACCGATCCAGTTATACAACGCTACCAATTTTCAACCAGAAAGTAAACCTGTCGACCGCCTATAGTTTACCTGTCGACCGGTCTACACATAATATTTGGTTTATATTTTTCCAGAAAGTAAACCTGTCGACCGCCTATATTTTCCTGTCGACCGGTCTGCACATAATTCATGGTTTATATTTTTCCAGTAAGTAAACCTGTCGACCGCCTATATTTTCCTGTCGACCGGTCTGCACACTTGTTTTATAACGAATATATCATGCGCTGTCTCATGGAATGTGGCGTAAGATCTCCCGAATCTACAATATCAATACCAAAATGTATTGATAAAGCTTCTAAAAATAGGATGAAGTTACCGATTCCTGCTATGAGTATTATTCCGTTTGAACACTATGTTGAACAAGGTCCTCCACAAACATCTTCTTCTCAAATCCCTAGGCAAAGGCCTGAAGATGTTACAATTCCGCCTCCTACTTCTTCGACTAAGGAAACTCTTGAGCAAATTGCACGTAATCAATTCTTACTCGAAGCTCGACTAAAACGTACCAATAATAAACTCGACCGCTTGGACACCAAACTCGATAAACGGTTCAACAAATTAAAGTCTTTCTTCAGTACAATTTGTGAAGCAATCTCTTGCGCTTCAACTTCCGCAACCCTTGCTCAAGATCCCGGAAAGCGACCTATGCCACCTACTTTTACATGGTCTTCCTCTGAAGAAGGTACTAGCTCTGGAGCGAGTAATCAACATACCCGTGGTCGTGGAATGTCGTATATTGAAGAAGAAGCTCATGACGATGTTGAAAAGGACAATGATAACAGCGACAATGAGGAACAAGAAGAGGAAGGAAACAAAGATGACGAGGATGATAGTGATTCGGACTGGCCTTCACAATAATCATCTCATAGTTATCTTTTAACCTTTTAAATTTACTTATGTATTTAACTATTCTACTTCCTGGTACTTACGGTGTGTCTATTTTGGTTTGGCTTGTAATATGTATGACAATCTATGTATTTCGTTCTACCGTTTATTCATGTGTTATTACTTAGTCTTATATATCTTATTGTAATCACCCTTTTTTGTCGATGACAAAGGGGGAGAAAATATTACTAACAAATGCCATGCAGATTATATAATTCAGGGGGAGCATATATACAGGGGGAGCAAATATACAAGGAACAATACATTATTAAGCCATGTTGTCATCAATCAAAAAGGGGGAGAATGTTGAGTCAAAGCTTCACGGGTTGTTTTGATTTATGACAAGAAGAAGCTTCTACATCGACAAAAAGAAGACAAGATGACTTCATAGGTTAGAAGTTGATTATTTAGAGTAAAAAATGTTAAAATCTATCCTCAAATGATCATACTTCTAATTGCTTTAAAATATTTCTTATAAAAGCATTTTTTTATGCATATGACCGAAAACATGTCGACGTACAATTTTTTATAGGTCAACAGGTTTTTAAATTGTAACGGTCAAAAATAGGTCGACCTATAAAATTTTATAGGTCAACAGGTTTTTGAAATTCCAACGGCTAAAAACATGTCGACCTATAAATTTCTGTAGGTCAACAGGGTTTTTGAATTTTGACCGTTATATTGAAAAGTCATCTTCTTTCTTCAAGAGTTGCATCCATTTCTTCTCATGAATAAACACTTCTTTTGATTGCAACTCTTCACCAATAATTGCAACTACTCGATCTTTATAAATACATAAATTTGCAATCATTCAAATTACCGAATTTACTCTCTATTTTCTGATCTATCTTGCATTATTCTTTTCACTCAAAAAGCACTCAAAAGCATTCAATAATCGTTTGAATCACCAAGCATATTTCATACACTTGTGATTCAACTTGATATTTTACTTCCTAATCTTACTAAACATCAAATTACATTTGAGGATAAGATTATAGGAAGGGTGTACTCAATTGTTGACAAATCAGTGTTGAAGGAAGAACACATTCAAAGTCAAAATCTTATTATTGTTGAAGTCCTCGGTGTTGTAAGAGGCAAGTGTTGAAGTCCTCGTGGTATAAGAGGCAAGTGTTGAAGTCCTCGTGTTATAAGAGGCAAGTGTTGAAGTCCTCGTGCTGTTAGAGGCGTGAAATCCCGTTCGGCTGCTCGGGTATTGTAAACCTGTTTACTCCGGGTGAAGTGAGGTTGTTGTTTAGTGAAAATCCAGATAGAAGTCTGGGACTGGACGTAGGACGGTGCTCCGAACCAGTATAAAAATCCCTGGTGTGATTTTTCCTATTTACTGCATTTGCTATACTTGCTTATCTGTGATATTGCTTCTGTGAGATCTTTTTACATTAAATATTTACCTGCATAACTATTGTAAATATACAAGTTAGTATATCACATACTTTCAGCATAGCCATATTATAGATCCTGCACAAGTCGCATACACGCCCGACCCTTTCACCATTCAATGATGATCGGCTCCTACTCGCAAAGTTACATGTGTCTTACAGCCCCCGATGTCTGTAGTTACCTATGCTGGTCCCACCATGGAGTGTATCAAGTCCCATAGTGGCAACCCGACACAACCTTAGAGTGCACAGGTATGCTACTGGTGTCCAGTGCCTTATTTTTCTGCGCCGGAGTGTGTGCACGCCCGCACTCCGTTAGAACCTACACTGCTACACCACCGTCGTCGCTTTGACCTCTTACAATCAGCCCAGTAATCGTGCCCCACCCTGCCTAGTTTCAGGGTATCCTGATACACCTTTTAGGGTTACTGCTGAAAAGGGTCCCCCGTTACTAGGTTTTCTATCTCTAGCCAACATGCTAAGTTGGTTAAGTGTTTCCTAACCTAACCCCACCAGTCCGTTTAGTTTAGCATGTTCCATTTTGATTAAGTCTTTAGTTCACTTAATCCTAACAATCCTGACTCAGCCTTAATTGTCTTATTAAGGCCCTGACCTCTCACATTAGACAGGTATTGTTGTGGCTGCCTATTGCCGGTTGGTTCCGGGCAGTCTTACGCCACAACTCAGTCTAACCTCGGGTCCTTGCTGGGCTCCATGTTTAACCTCCCACATTGGATAGGTATTGTTGTGACTACTGGACAGCCGGGCGGTTCCGGGCAGGTTTACATCACAACTCAATCCAACCTCGGGTTAAACACATCGTATGTTCTACATTTACATATCTTGTCATTCTTCTTTATTTCTTATATGTAAATATTTGCGGCCCATTATTAAGTTAATGGTGTAAAGGTTACACCAATCATGGGCCCAACCCATACTTGAATTTGGGCCCTTCTATTTTATATTTTCATTTATTCATTAATTAATTTTTAACCCAACGTTATTTTCCCCCGTTTTACACGTCCGTTCATATATATTGGGCTTAGCCTTTTAAAGCCCAATTTAGCCATGCGAAAGGGGAGGCTTAAAGCGTATACACAAAGAGGGGAAGGTGAGCGCATGAACTTGCAATACGACGTTGGAAATACAAAATAGAAATTGGTGTACTTGTATAGTGGTAACATAGGTGACATGAATCAAAACATGTGAACTTGCATAGGTTTAACTACAACATGAACCTATATTCTTATTTAGGCATAATGTCAAACATAAGCATGTCATAAATATTCCTAGCATAAGCATAGCATAATGTCAAACATAAGCATGGCATAAATACTTTTAGCATAAACACGGCATAATGTCAAACATAAGCATGGCATAAGTAAAGTTCAATTTGTTCATGGCATAAACATAAACAAGTCATGTTCATAAGGTTTCTACATGTTTACAAAGGGGATACTTTGTTACTAACACAAAAGCATAGTTCAACTTAATCATGGTTTAAGTCTAACCTAGCCATGTCTCAAATATGTCATCATATAATCCTTTTAAACAAGATAGACTTAATCATAGATTTCAATTATGCCAAATATCATTCATAGCCTAGCCATATTCATAAGTTTTGCAAAAGCATGACTTAATACATGGATTATGGTGTCAAAATTCCAACATAGTTTCATATGAACTATAACAACCAACTTGTTTCAATTACTTGCAAAATGATTTATGCACAAAAATATACATCATGATGGCATAATAACAAAGCCCCAAACTCGCATGAATTTCAATCAACTACATACATGTAGCTTCAACATAGATTACATAATTTGCGCAATATTCCAAACGTATACTTGCATAGAACTACCGCATGTAGTTCTTTATAATGAATAACATAATTTTGCACAAATATGAATTACTTTATCATCCCAATTCAAGCATACAAATCAATACAGTTGTTTATTCATACCAAAGTAATACTCTACTTACAATGGTTGCGGCGAATTCTCTAATTAAGAGATATGATTCCTTTGTTGAATTGATTGGCTTTAGGTTGCTTGAATTGCTTTAGGCTTTAGAACTTTCTTTCTAACTCTCTCTCTAGTCGGCGGCTACTCTTAGTCGTTCCTCAGCAACATGGCAGATATGTTCTTAATTTTGAATGAATAGATTAGGGTTTAGTCTAGGGTTGTTTATATAGAGGTTAGGAATTGATTAGGACCATTGATGTTGCTAGATTAGATCGTAGCCATCCATTAGATAGAGAGACCAATTAGAACCCGCCACCTAGCCCTAATGACAAAGCAGACCACAGAAATTCGACCAAACACAGACCTGGCCAGCCAGGTTGACTGGGCTTGACCAGGTCGACACCCCTGTCGACAGGGCTGTCGACAGCCCTGTCGACATGGGTAGCCCAGGTCGACAGCCCAGTCGACCTGGGTGGCCTAGGCGGGTGTTTATCCGCCCTGGCCCACTGGGCCCGATTTTTAATTATTTTATTCTGTTTGAATTTTAAATTTAATTCAAAACTTCCGAAGGCCATATCTTCTTCATACGGACTCCGTTTTTCGAAAACTCGGACTCTATTTCGCGTATTTTTCCGAGACGAACGCAATGGCATATCCCGTTTCCCTTGGTTCTTTGATTTCAAATTAATTATACTTTAATTTGTCAATTTTACAGTTATAGAATTTTCGGGGTGTTACATTCTCCCCCACTTAAAAGGATTTCGTCCCCGAAATCTTCAAGTTAGGAGGAATGTATATCCTAACATCCAATCATCCATCTACTCATCCATCAAACACGAGCATCCATTGTCCTTAAAAGATTTCTAATGCTTCATGATCATATGCGAAGTGTGTGTGTACATGTACTTATCTAATGCAAAATCAGGCGGTCTACTGATTCAGTTGACCTCCTTAATGCGGATTATGTAAGTGCCATGAATCCATTATGTATGCAAATTTTCCTATTCATGATTCTACATGAGTGCACAATCATTCAATACAAATGCAACATCCACATGACACCACATTAAAGTTCAACCATATACGAATGCAAACATATATGCATATGCAATATGAAGTGACTGAGCCGATCTAAAACCTAGATTGTGTGTGTATATGCAACCACGCTCAACCACTAGCAATCACTTGCAACCACTTGCAACCATCATACATAACATGTTTCAACTACATGTTTCCATCCAAAAAAGATTCTATCTAAAAGATACGGTCGAGGAAATATACCTAAAAAGATAGATAAAAGCGCAACTTTAGGAAAAAGGAAAGATCAAGGATGTACCCTCGAACAGAAAAGGGTAGGCAGTACGGATTCTAGCTTCAGTTTCCCAAGTCGCGTCTCCCTCGGCGTCGCTCCACTGAACTTTGACGAGCTTGACTTCGCGGTTGCGTAGCTTCTTCACTTCCGTTCCTAAGATGCGGGTTGGAACTTTTCTTATGGTTGCTTCGCGCTCCACTTCGGCCTCTTCGAGGATATTTGGCGCTACCACTTCAGCAGACTCATGTAGACATTTTCGGAGATGTGAAACGTGAAAGACGTTGTGGACTCCAGCCAACTTCTCGAGTAGCTCTAATCTATAGGCCATTTTCCCAATTTTCTCGATGATAGGGAATGGCCCTACGAATCTTGGCGCTAGCTTTCCTGTGGTTCCAAAACGAACAACGTTTCTTAGCGGTGATACCTTGAGAAAAACTCTGTCTCCAACCTCAAATTCAAGGTCGGTCCTCCTCTTGTCGGCATAGGACTTTTTTCTGTCTTGGGCCGTCTTTATCCTTCTTCGTATTAAGTCTACTTTCTCTGAGGTCTCTCGGATCATATCTGGTCCAAGTATGAGCTTATCCGTGGACTCCCACCAACAAGTGGGTGATCGACACGGTCTTCCATATAAAGCTTCGAAGGGCGCCATTCCTATGGTTGCTTGATAGATGTTGTTGTAGGCAAATTCCACCAAAGGAAGGTGGTCTTCCCATGTCCCTCCGAAGTCGAGGACGCATAGCCTTAAAAGGTCTTCCAAAACTCTGTTCACTCTCTCTGTTTGGCCGTCGGTTTGGGGATGATAGGCTGTGCTCAAGCATAACTGCGTTCCTACTGCTTCTTGCAGACTCCGCCAAAATTCGCTGGTGAAGATGGGGTCTCGGTCACTAACAATGCTAGATGGTATTCCATGGAGTCGAACGATTTCCTTGAGGTAAAGTGATGCTAGGGATGAGGCAGTTCTTTTACTTTTGACAGGTAAAAAGTGGGCGCTTTTAGTAAGCCTATCCACTATTACCCAAATGCTAGTGTTGCCTCTCCTAGACCTAGGCAGCCCATCGATTAAGTCCATTGAGATGCTATCCCACTTCCACTGCGGGACCTCCAGAGGATGTAGTAGTCCGCCAGGCTTTTTCTGTTCCGCTTTAACCTGTTGGCACACCATACACTTAGAAACGAACTCTGCCACGTCCTTTTTCATGCCGTTCCAAAAGAAAGTCCTTTTTATGTCTTTGTACATTTTATCTCCGCCTGGGTGTATCGTCATCTTGGAGTGATGTGCTTCCTCGAGAACCTTCTTTATTAAATCTTTTGTCTGTGGGACGCATAGTCTTCCGTCTCGCCTTAGCAAACCCCTATCGTCGATGGAGTATCTGTTGAGGTGACTTGAAGTCTCACCCCTAATTAGCCTATCAATCATTTCCACAAGCTGAGGGTCTTCGCGTTGTGCTTCCCCTACCGAATCCACTAGAGTTGGGCGCACTTCGAGAGATGCTAGCAAGCCTGGTACGAAATCGGAGGAAGGCCTAAAGTCGAAGCTGGCTATAAACTCTAGGCTTTGTCTTTCAACAAACAACGGGCTTAGGGTCAATTTCTTTCGGCTCAACGCGTCTGCCACTACGTTGCCTTTGCCCGGAGTGTAGGAGATTTCGAAATCGTACGAGGCAAGAAACTCCATCCATCTTTGTTGCCTCAAGTTAAGATCCTTCTGCGAGAAAAGATATTTCAACGATTTATGGTCAGTTTAAAGTTCGAACTTCTCACCTAGGAGATAGTGTCGCCAAGACTTGAGTGCAAAGACGATGGCGGCTAACTCAAGATCGTGGGTTGGGTAGTTCTTTTCGTGCACCTTCAACTGTCTCCCGCCATAAGCTACTACCCTTCCTTCTTGCATTAAGACGGCGCCTAGCCCTGTCCCACATGAATCCATATAAACAGTGAACATCTTGCTCCCATCTGGCAACGTCAAAACTGGGGCTGTTGTGAGAGCCCTTTTTAGTCGTTGGAAAGCAAACTCGCAATCCAAGTCCCAATTGAACACTAGATTCTTCTTGGTTAATTTCGTGAGCGGAGCTGAGATTTTCGCAAAATCCCTTATAAACTTTCGATAGAAACCCGCTAGTCCTAGAAAGCTTCGGACCTCAGTTGCATTCCTTGGTGTCTTCCAATCCTGTACCGCCACTACCTTAGCAGGGTCCACTGCTAACCCTTGTTTGGATACTATGTGCCCAAGGAACCTCACCTCTTCTCTCCAAAAGTGGCATTTGGAGAACTTGGCTTTTAGTTGATGGACTCGCAAAGTTTCCATGATTGCCCTTAAGTGCTGAGCATGTTCCTCTTCACTCTTTGAGAAGATAAGGATATCATCTACGAAGACCACTACGAATTTGTTGAGGAAATCTCTAAATACCCTACTCATTAGGTCCACGAAGTACGCAGGTGCATTTGTCAAGCCGAAAGGCATGACAAGCCATTCAAAGAAACCGTCTGGGGTTCTGAACGCCGTTTTATCGATGCTATCTTCAGCCACCCTTAGCTGATGAAAACCGGTTGCTAAATCGAGCTGGGAGAAAACAGACGCTCCTACAATCTGGTCAAATAAATCGTCAATTCTAGGGAGAGGATGCCTATTCTTTTTCGTTAGCTTGTTGAGCTCCCTATAGTCAACACATAGACGGAGTGAACCATCTGCCTTTGTAGCGAACACCACCGGAGCACCCCATTCTGAAATGCTCCTCCTAATGAACCCCTTTTCTAGAAGCTCTTTAATCTGTTTACTGAGCTTTTTCCTTTCTCGTGGAGCCATATGTCTAACGGGCAACGCAACGGGCTTTGCATTATCTACAAGATATATGCGGAAATCTATTTCCCGCTTCGGAGGCAAGCCCTTCACCTCTTCGAAGACATCCGGATATTCCCGGACCACTCTAACTGATTGCAAGTTTTCAACAGAGGCATCTAGCGATTCAAGATAACTAAGCATAACCGCATACGAGGGATTACAAGAAATTTCCAAAGTATTACCGAGCTGGGTTAGGAGCCTAACAACCCTTTTCTCACAATCAAGGATGGCCCCATTACTGGATAGCCAATCCATACCGAAAATCAAACCATACCCCGAAAAGCCCAAAACAAAGGCACTACATAGAAATTCTACACTTAGAATAGAAATTTTCAATCCCACACAGATCATAGACAAATGAGCTGGGCCCCCAATTGGGTTTGAAACAATTAAGGGGTCCTCTACCATACTAGTTTTTAGGTGCAGAGATTCTACTAAAGCAGACGAGATAAAGGAGTGTGATGCGCCGGAATCAAATAAAGTGCGAACGGGGTGATCATAAAGATAAACTACACTTTCTACAGAAGTATTTATACCTCGCTGTTGCAGAGGTGGCGCTTCCAGCACATGAACCTGTGCCCCTGGGGTGGATCCAGCCCTCTGCCCCTGTCCTCGTTTCTTTGGGCAGTCCTTCGCCCTATGGCCTGTCTCACCGCAAGAAAAGCACCCACCATTCTCCTTGGCCTTCTTTTTCCGGTAGTCCTTTACTAAGTGCCCCACTTTGCCACAGAAATTGCACTTCCTCTTCTCTTTGTTGCCTTTTCCGCCTTTCTTAAAGTCTGTCTTCTTGGGCTGCAAACCCTCTTTCTTCTTGCCCTTATCCTCTTCATTCAGCAATGCCATTTGCACCAATCTTTCATACGTGGCTCCCATGGGTATATGGGTCATGGCCAAACTATGTAATGGCTCATTCAACCCTTTGACGAAACGGAGAGCATTCTTGTGCGGGGTGTTGACTAGGTCAAGCCCAAACCTAGCCAGCTCATCGAACTGATTCACATACTCTCTGACAGTCTTGTCTCCTTGCTTAAGAAATAAGAATTTTTCCAACTGCAAACTTCTTTCCGCATCTGAGAGAAATTTGGTCTCAAACCTTGCCCTAAAGTCCTCCCATGTCTCCACTGGTCTTTCAGCATTAGTGACTTCCCACCAGTAGGAAGCCTCACCCTTCAATAGCCATACTGCCAGTTGTACTTTTTGTCTATCCTCTACCTCAAAGATGATGAATAGGTCCTCCGTTTCTTTCAGCCAATTCCTAGCTGCTACGAAGGACTCAGTTCCATGGAAATCCCTTCCTCCCATAGCTTTAAAATCTTTACATATCTTAGCAAACGTGTTTCCCCGAGGAGGAGGTGGAGGAAAAGGTGCTGCTACAGCTGGATGATTTCCTTCCGCTGGGGGAGGAGGAACGGTAGGACCTGGCTGAGTGGCCCTTGCTTCAAAGAACCGTCTAAACCAACCAGGTATTGGCACCCCTTCAGGCAAGTTAAGTTCTTGGGACATGCTGAAACAAAAAGGATAGATTCAAAACGAAGGATAAGAGATAGTACCTACGGCTTTGGGGAGTGGACTTTGCCTTTTAAAAATAAAATAATATTTTTCTTTTTTAAAAATGCTTCTTTAAATTTCCTTTTTGAAAATAATTTTTTTCAAAACTTTTTATCTTATCTGGTAAACCTATGCTCTCATACCAAGTGAAACACCCCACCTCCGTTAGGGTCACTCTCAAAGGGAATGCCCTAATTTTGGTGGAGGTTTATAAGTACAAGTCACAGATATACAAGACAGATATAAGAACACATATTTGTAAACAGCGGAAGAACAACAAACTTTATTTCATAAAGTCAAATACGTGTTACAACAACATCCTCTCCAAAAACATAACATAACATTTTCATAATCTGTCTTGAGTACATTATTTTAAAGAAGCATAAATAATACATAGATAAACTGCAAAAGTCCCCATAGTGAATTTTCCAAAGCCATAGTTCAAAACAGGAAAGTCCAAGCAATACATTTCTCTTCTTCAAGCCGGATGTTGAGGTTGGTCAAGCTGCTGTGTTCCCTCCCTGAGGACCTGGGGGGGGGGGGAAACGGAAGAAAGAAGACGAAAGAAAAGTAGAGTCAGACATAAAGCCTGAGTAAGTCTAGTACTATTTTGTCTAGGAATAAAGAACTGGGTATGATCAGTATAAACAAGAAGTGGGCATGCACTATAAACTTGGTTAAGTTGTCTAGGGTCGAATATACTATTGTACCCCATGTTAATCTCTGAACCCATATGAACTAGTTTCCAATTGGCACCCCAAAATCAGGGTGATGTGATCCATTCAATGATGATCGGCTCCTACTCGCAAAGTTACATGTGTCTTACGGACCCCGATGTCTGTAGTTACCTATGCTGGTCCCACCATGGGGTGTATCAAGTCCCATAGTGGCAACCCGACACAACCTTAGAGTGCACAGGTATGCTACTGGTGTCCAGTGCCTTATTTTTCTGCGCCGGAGTGTGTGCACGCCCGCACTCCGTTAGAACCTACACTGCTACACCACCGCCGTCGCTTTGACCTCTTACAATCAGCCTAGTAATCGTGCCCCACCCTGCCTAGTTTCAGGGTATCCTGATACACCTTTTAGGGTTACTGCTGAAAAGGGTCCCCCGTTACTAGGTTTTCTATCTCTAGCCAACATGCTAAGTTGGTTAAGTGTTTCCTAACCTAACCCCACCAGTCCGTTTAGTTTAGCATGTTCCATTTTGATTAAGTCTTTAGTTCACTTAATCCTAACAATCCTGAATCAGCCTTAATTGTCTTATTAAGGCCCTGACCTCTCACATTAGACAGGTATTGTTGTGGCTGCCTGTTGCCGGTTGGTTCCGGGCAGTCTTACGCCACAACTCAGTCTAACCTCGGGTCCTTGCTGGGCTCCATGTTTAACCTCCCACATTGGATAGGTATTGTTGTGACTACTGGACAGCCGGGCGGTTCCGGGCAGGTTTACATCACAACTCAATCCAACCTCGGGTTAAACACATCGTATGTTCTACATTTACATATCTTGTCATTCTTCTTTATTTCTTATATGTAAATATTTGTGGCCCATTATTAAGTTAATGGTGTAAAGGTTACACCAATCATGGGCCCAACCCATACTTGAATTTGGGCCCTTCTATTTTATATTTTCATTTATTCATTAATTAATTTTTAACCCAACGTTATTTTCCCCCGTTTTACTCGTCCGTTCATATATATTGGGCTTAGCCTTTTAAAGCCCAATTTAGCCATGCGAAAGGGGAGGCTTAAAGCGTATACACAAAGAGGGGAAGGTGAGCGCATGAACTTGCAATACGACGTTGGAAATACAAAATAGAAATTGGTGTACTTGTATAGTGGTATCATAGGTGACATGAATCAAAACATGTGAACTTGCATAGGTTTAACTACAACATGAACCTATATTCTTATTTAGGCATAATGTCAAACATAAGCATGTCATAAATATTCCTAGCATAAGCATAGCATAATGTCAAACATAAGCATGGCATAAATACTTTTAGCATAAACACGGCATAATGTCAAACATAAGCATGGCATAAGTAAAGTTCAATTTGTTCATGGCATAAACATAAACAAGTCATGTTCATAAGGTTTCTACATGTTTACAAAGGGGATACTTTGTTACTAACACAAAAGCATAGTTCAACTTAATCATGGTTTAAGTCTAACCTAGCCATGTCTCAAATATGTCATCATATAATCCTTTTAAACAAGATAGACTTAATCATAGATTTCAATTATGCCAAATATCATTCATAGCCTAGCCATATTCATAAGTTTTGCAAAAGCATGACTTAATACATGGATTATGGTGTCAAAATTCCAACATAGTTTCATATGAACTATAACAACCAACTTGTTTCAATTACTTGCAAAATGATTTATGCACAAAAATATACATCATGATGGCATAATAACAAAGCCCCAAACTCGCATGAATTTCAATCAACTACATACATGTAGCTTCAACATAGATTACATAATTTGCGCAATATTCCAAACGTATACTTGCATAGAACTACCGCATGTAGTTCTTTATAATGAATAACATAATTTTGCACAAATATGAATTACTTTATCATCCCAATTCAAGCATACAAATCAATACAGTTGTTTATTCATACCAAAGTAATACTCTACTTACAATGGTTGCGGCGAATTCTCTAATTAAGAGATATGATTCCTTTGTTGAATTGATTGGCTTTAGGTTGCTTGAATTGCTTTATGCTTTAGAACTTTCTTTCTAACTCTCTCTCTAGTCGGCGGCTACTCTTAGTCGTTCCTCGGCAACATGGCGGCTATGTTCTTAATTTTGAATGAATAGATTAGGGTTTAGTCTAGGGTTGTTTATATAGAGGTTAGGAATTGATTAGGACCAATGATGTTGCTAGGTTAGATCGTAGCCATCCATTAGATAGAGAGACCAATTAGAACCCGCCACCTAGCCCTAATGACAAAGCAGACCACAGAAATTCGACCAAACACAGACCTGGCCAGCCAGGTTGACTGGGCTCGACCAGGTCGACACCCCTGTCGACAGGGCTGTCGACAGCCCTGTCGACATGGGTAGCCCAGGTCGACAGCCCAGTCGACCTGGGTGGCCTAGGCGGGTGTTTATCCGCCTTGGCCCACTGGGCCCGATTTTTAATTATTTTATTCTGTTTGAATTTTAAATTTAATTCAAAACTTCCGAAGGCCATATCTTCTTCATACGGACTCCATTTTTCGAAAACTCGGACTCTATTTCGCGTATTTTTCCGAGACGAACGCAATGGCGTATCCCGTTTCCATTGGTTCTTTGATTTCAAATTAATTATACTTTAATTTGTCAATTTCACAGTTATAGAATTTTCGGGGTGTTACACGGTACATTCAATTGAAGTTTGAAATCGAATTATCGAACTACCGCGCCATTTTCAACTCCTTTTATAATTATATATAATTATTTATATTCTAATGACGACGTATATAATAAATACGTTCGAATTCTATTCAAAATAAATTTCTCATCAATATTATTTAAAATAATTCAATTTAAATGTTCAAAATTCACTAGAATTGCCAAAATAAAATTTTAAACTGGCCCAGATTTTCGGGTTGTTACAATTCCCATACACGCTACAGCCGCTTTATACCATGGATCCATGGCCGATCATGCTCCCTCCTTCCTCCCTTATATTCTCCTTCATCTCAATGAATTAGACCCCAAGCCATATAACAAATCGAAGAGATTCTCGCCCTCTACGTTTCCATACGGTCAGATCTCCTCTGGTGGCCTGTACTCCTCGAACCATGCACCCAAACCCGCGCCCAAATCACCGCCGTTGCACCCCCTAGACCCAACCGAGTTCATCCATGGTGGGATCCCCCTGTGCGCCTCGTCCCCCTCTTCCATTCTACACCACCTGATCTGCAAATCATTGCACCAATCGATCGCAAGGAGGAGCCCTAAGTTAGAACAAGAAGAAAAAGTCACGACCTTGGTTACAGATAGAGGAAGAAGGGTATTTCCTAACTAATTAATTTATTAATTAATATAAGATTGTTTTATAACTAAATTAAATCATAAATCTTTCGTTCGGACTCGAAATTCGATGATTTCAGGATCATCAGTATCGTAATTCAGAGGACTATTTTTCTATACTGATTAAGCACAATTTCGAGCCAGTCTAATTTTTGGTCAAATTCAAAGAGGAGCAACGCTTTGGTGAGAATTCTATTTTAAAAATAAAATAAATTATTTATTTATTTAATTCACTGCAAAGTTTATATTCATATAATATAAAATTCGTATTTTATATGTCATTAGAAATGGAAATTAGGTTAATGTATAAAATTCATATAATGCTGTATATTTTTGTTGAAGTGTTGAATTGTGTTGTGATTGCGATTAACTTCTGAATTGGATTGTTGTACAGTTGAAAATTAACATCACATGTTTGGTATGTTTGATTTGAATCAACAAAATTGTATTGTTTGGTATGTTCGATATTGGAATGGACAAATCATAGATGTCATGTATGTTAGGATTGAATTGACAAATTATATAGGTCACATATGTTAATTAGAATTGTTAAATTAGAAATATCATTTTTGTAATTAGAAATTGTTAACAAATAAAATATCCTTTTATTTGTTATTAGTAAACATAGTAAATTGTTAACAAATACAACATTCTTTTATTTGTTATATGGAATTCATAGGAGATGTTAACATGTAAATTCACTTTTTATACGTCATTAGTAATGAAATAAAATTTGTTAATATATAGAATTCACATTTTGTATGTCACCTGAGATGGAAAAATTTCATTTTTATAATATGATAAAAGAAGATAAAAGAGTTATACTCTTTATATGTAATAAAAGAGAGAACATGTAATGAAATCAAAGAATATAAAGATTTTATCTTTATGTTTTGAAATCAAAGAGAAAAGGAAAAAAAAAGACATTTTGTTGGCCACCTTGAAATAAATGGAATGAACATTATTATTCATAGTCCCTTAACATATGTAATGAACATTTATTTGTTAACATATAAATTCAATTTTATATGTCATTAGTAATAAAACGAATTTGTTGCCATATAAATTCATTTTTATATGTCATTAGTAATGAAATGAATTTGTTAACATATAAAATTCACTTTTTATATGTGACTAGTAATGGAAAATCTGTTAACATATGAAATTCACTTTTTTTTATGTCATTAGAAAAAGAGGAATTACTTTTATATGAAAAATATAGGAATGACAAAATATTCATTTTTGTCAATATAAAGAAGCAGTGACAAAATCACATTTTTGTCAATATTGAGAAGTAGCGAGAAAATCACATTTTTATTTATGACATGAAACATTAGACAAGTTAAGAAAATATATTTTACTTCTTATATCTCATTAGAGTTCACAGAAAATGTTAATGTATAAAATTTACTTTTTATATCATTAGAAGTAATAGAAAAATGTGAACATACGCAATATCATTCTTTTATGAGATTAGAATCCATATTAATGGTGAGTGTATCAAGTATCATTTTTTTTATGACATCAGAATACATTGAATTTGTTAACATATAAAATATCATGTTTATATGTTCGTTGAGTTAAAATTGACGACAAACAAATATATCACTTTTCTGTTAATGTTAAAAGTTAGAAATGATGTAACATAAAAAATATATTTTTATGTTGATATGAATCATGAGAAAAGAATTGACGATATTAAAATTACATTTTTAATAATTAAAAAGGAGATTTAGACATTGAAATGTAAATTACTTTTTAATGTAATAATAAAGAAGAGATTTTGTCAAATATAAAAATATAAGGATGACGGAAGTTTCATTTTGACAAATGCAAGAGAATGACAAAAATGTGCATTAGAATCAAGTTACATATTTTATTTGAAAATGTAGATTAAAATAAAATGAGCATAAAGGTATTTTAGTGTGTAGTCGAAATGGTGAAATAAATATATTATAGTTTTAATGTTGAATAATTTTGCATATGAAATTAAATAGCTGCATTAAGCTGCATATGAAGTAAAATTCTAATTTAATATCATACTTTGCATATGAAGGCAATTAGAGTTGAAATGTCATATACTGCATATGTAAAAAAAAAAAGAAATCAGAAGGTTATTTTATTTGCATTCCCTTATGAAAATATATTTAGAAAAAAATTCTTTTGTTTGCATTCTTATATGTAAATGCATATAGAAATATAAATGGTTCTTTTATTTGCATTCCTCGATGCAAATATACATAGAACATAGAATGTACTTTTATTTACATTTTTATGAAATTGAATTAAAGTGAAAGTTACATTTTTCATGTGAATTATATTAGGAGATAAAAAATTTCATGTAAATAAAAAGATAAGATTTTGTCATGGGAATTAGAATTACATTTTTATGTAAACAAAAAGTATTTATTTTGTCAAATATGAAAAGTGATAAAAATATATCATTTTTATCAAATGTAAAAGAATGATAAAAATATATCATTTTTATCAACTGTAAAAGAAGGACAAAAATATTTATTTTGTCAAATACAAAGAATGAAATGAAACATTCATTTTATTATAAAGAGAAGAAAAATATTACATTTTATGTAATTAAGAATTAAAGAAAAATTACATTTTATGTAATTAAGATTGAAAGAAGGAAAGTTACTTTTATAATGTAATTAGGTTAAAGGAAAATTTACATTTGCAATGTAATTAGATAAAAAGAAACTTACATTTTCATGCAAATGGAATTTAATGAAAATTTACATTTTTCATGTAGAAGAATTAAGATGTGAAATTTGCATGTTATGTAGATAGGTTAACACACAAAATTATTATTTTATTTGTAATGAAAGATGAGCAAAGTTATTCATTTTTGTATAATTGAAGTAGACACCAAATTTATATTGCATTTTTGTTAGAAATTGAAGTGACACAAAAATACTCATTTTTGTTAAATTAAATGACGTACAAAAATATTCATGTTTGTTGTAATGGGAATGAAACACAAAAATACTTATGTTTGTTGTAATTGGAATGATACGCCAAATATACATTTTGTGTATAGGATGTATGTAAATTTAAAAATAAAAGAAAACATTGTTGTGTGTGATGATATATATCAATATTGGATATAAATAAGAAGATTTGTTGTTAGCAAAATATAGTAAATTGAAATGGATGAAGGAGTTATATATAATTATATATAAAGATTAAAATCAAACGATATGAAATGATTTCCAACTTATATATATACGCGTGAATTATTTGGAAAGTCCGAGACTATCTCTGTAAGAACCCGTAACTTCCCCGTGAAGGAAAGAGCGGATACTTTGAGGACAACACTCAAATGAACGTAGACGGAAGAACATTTCATTGTTATTACAACAATTCCATCAGATACAAGAATATACAGAGTATAAATGAATAAATTACATTCGACAAATATCAGAGATTTAAATTACATTTAAATACATCGCAGCGGAAAAATATACAAAACACAACTGAAAGTGATACACGGATACAGAGCTTTCGGAGCATCGTTCCAGCTGTAAATCAGGATCATGTGAATATAAATCTGCAAAATTAAAACTATTAGCTGCCCGAGTCAAAAATAAGGGCACCCAGAGTTTAGGTTAAAACAATAAACTCAAGGTCAGTCATGTCACTGGTGTGAGAACTAAAACAGTTATTAATCTTTATTTTTAAAGTTAGGTAAATCAAGAGACCACGCCGTATAACACGGAATGGGTTTCCTCCCAAGAATTCCAGTGCATAAAACAAATAGCGCAATGCTAAATAAAGAAAAATGAAGCTGTTATAAGACCCAGGTCCCATCACACAATGCAACGCAAGCCGGAGGATAGGGTTTTTACCTTATAACAGCCAAAGCATGCTTGATACGTTGAAAACACATTATTTGATACTATAATAGGTATATAGTGGCAAAACAATTTCAATCATAAATATCAATCATAGGCGGCATGAATGACCCATACCACTATGTCGCCATACTAGGTTCTACAAATAAAACCGCACTATCACGTATTGAAAATTGGATTTCCGTCATGAGTTGAGGCAAGGGGCAAGCTCCTCTCCGCGTTCGAGACACTCTAGCAAATGTCCCAGGACCACACTATGATCCTTGGATCGTCAGGGTCGGTCCTCTCTTACTTTTGAGGATTAATTATTCCTGAACACACGTTTCCCAGTCCTTACAGACCTATATTCGAGGTGCTATCCAACAAACACACAGGTGAAAAGTATATAAATTTCAGGGCTGGTAGGTCACTGACACCACCGTAGCTAGAAAGAAACGCCGTGCTCTCCCTGCAGTCACTATCCCGTTTTTGACTCATACCGAGGTGTGAGGGTCGTGAATTCACGTTATACACAAAGCTACGCCATAAAGGCCGTGCTTTGATCATCAACCACAAGACATTGCTTTTCAACGGAAGCCCTCATCAATTGCCACTTATGCGGGCCACACTGGCAATTCACTCCATGCGACTGATGTCCATCGATATACAACCTCTGAGCTCGTACGTCTCAGAGTAGGGCGTTAAGCAAGAGTATAAATTCTCTGCCGCCAAACAGATGTATATTTAATAGAGATCAATCAACACAGAATAAAATCCAATGTCAGACACACAATCCATTTACAATTTCGTTCTGGGTCTGAACGAAACCGGAGGCACTTTCCTCGCATATCCATCCATCTCCAAGTACGTCTGGACGATCACCAACTGTTTCCCTCATCTTGGGTAATCACCCAAACGATGTGAAGACTTCTAGTCTTCAACCACCGTCTTCATCTTCGACATCTCGTCGAATCGGTTATTCAGAATTGGTATAACCCGGCCTTTCTGAATAACCCACGTATATAATAAACAAATGTTACACAAACACAATGAACGCCTCATTCCAATTCAGAATATTCTTTTATTCACGAAATCACATTCTTAGGGAAATGTTCCCATTAATTATATCCAAGATAAATTCTTTTAAATTAATTCTTTAATCTTCCTTTGGATATCATTTCAAACTAGTCGGGATTAGCGAACCACACCGAAGTAATTATTTATTTTATTTCCCTATCCCAACCTATTCATCCCCTAGAGCAAAACTGGTGATACTCCATTCCTAACACCACGGTGTTATCGGTAAAATTAATTACCATTTCACGTTCAAATCTAATTAAATATTTGTAACAACCCGAAAATCTGGGCCAGTTTAAAATTTTTATTTTGGCAATTTTAGCGAATTTTGATTATTTAAAATGAATTATTTTAAATAATTATCGAAGAGAAATTTATTTTGAATATAATTCAAACGTATATATTTATACGCGTCGTCGTTAGAATATAAATATTTATATATAATTATAAATAGAATTGAAAATGGCGCGGTAGTTCGATAATTCGATTTCAAACTTCAATTGAATGTACCGGGTGCAAAACAATTCGGATTTTAGTGAAACCAAAAATAATGGGATCTAATTGATAATATCTTTCCAACGAATCCGAATAATCAAATTTTCATAGCGGGGATCAAAAGATATGTCCAGTTGAAAATTCTGAATAGTCGCTATGGAATTCAGGCCCTTGAAAATGGACATTTTGCAAACGACCTCGGATTTCGACGAAACCACTCTTGTTGGGTCCGTGATGTAAAGTTATTGCTAGGTTTCAAATTTCATAATTTTTCGAATCAATATGTGAGCGTGGCAAAGGAAAACGCGTTTGACCAGTTTCAGTTGATTTTAATCGACTGGAAATTGGCCATTTTTCTAACAGTCTCATAATTCGACGAAACTAGTTTTGTTAGGACTGTATCGTCAATACGAAGCTAGAAAATATTTTTATGGGATTTATAGAGTTAGTATGTGACCCCGGTAATTTGAAATGTACGTTTAAAATTCAATATAGTAATTTAAATGTAAATTCAACGGAAACTAATCGAAACGAATGAATCAACCTACGATACATATCCCATTGTGTTCGGAATGGGGGTAAAACGCTATGGAGGACAGGCGGTGGGCCTCGTTTCGAGGTAGTATGAAAAAGTCAACTTTAGGTTGAATTAAATAATTAAATAATAATAAAAAAACAACCCCTTTCCTTTATCTCTGCCCCCCCCCCCGATTAAATTCATTCAATAGAAAATAAATAAATAAAAAAAGGGAGGAGCTGTCGCTCCTCCACCGAAGGCCATCGCGGCCTGGCGACGCGCCGCCCAAGGCGGGGCCACTGCGCCGCCCTCTCTCCTCCGCTCCACTCTCTTCTCGCCCCCCCCCTCAATAACGATCGACGCGCCCAGCCCCTGAGCGGGCCCCATCATCGCCAGAAGGCCGCCCGACCACCTGGAAGGCGCCGCGCGTCCCTCCCTCCTTCTCACTGACCGTCCATCGCCTGCTTCCCCTTCCCCCTCGATTTCCACTGTAAGTTTTTATTTAATTTATTTTAATTTATTTTTATTTCTTTAAATTTATATATATAAAATAATTTGTTATATAAAAATGAAAACCAGTTCTATGTAGGATGTTAGTGGACAAAGATTTGGGTTTAAATCGAACAAAGGTTTGAATTTTAAGGTGATGAAAAAATTAGATTTTTCCTAGGAAGATAAAGAAATAAAAATACGATTTTTTTTACTTATTTAAAAGTAGAGTAAAAGTATACTTTTGTTCTATGTACGTCGTGATAAAAATTTGATCTTTATACACAAGAAACGGTTGGATTTTTATATGGGATTTTAGCAAAGTAAAAATCAGATTTTTAACACAGAAAGGTTAGATTTTTAATTAGTGAATGTTGAGATCTTTATAACAACAAAGCAGAATTTTTAAAGTATTAAAAATATGATTTTTATATTTTTAAAGTATTAAAAATATAGTCTTTACTATATAGCGATTATAAAAATATGATTTTTATATTTTTAAAGTAGTAAAAATATCATCTTTATATGTGTAGAAGAATAAAAATGAGATTTTTATAAAGATGAAATCTTTAAATTTGGAAAGGCGAAGTCCATGTGTTTATAAAGGCGAAATCTTTATATTTGAAAAAAATATGATTTTTATATGTTGAACTTCGAAGTAAAAATATGATTTTTATATGTTGAACTTCGAAATAAAAATACGATTTTTATATGTTGAACTTCGAAATAAAAATGTGATTTTTATATATTGAACTTCGAAATAAAAATGTGATTTTTATATATTGAACTTCGAAAGAAAAATATGATTTTTATATATTGAACTTCGAAAGAAAAATATGATTTATATATATTGAACATCGAAAGAAAAATATGATTTTTATATATTGAACTTCGAAATAAAAATATGATTTTTATATATTGAATAGCATAGTAAAAATTCGATTTTTACATATGTAGTGGCTACGGGCAACGAAGACGACGAAGAAGCGATAGCGATGAAGATTTCTATCAATGAAGTGCCGTGGAGCTTGGATAGCTTTCTGTGAGAATTTCTCACCTTTCAATTTCTTTTCTAGTTATATATATATATATATACACTAGGATGCAGACGGTGCTTAGTAGCACCCGACACAACCGTCCACAGACCATGGACTTGTTTGTTTGATTGCAAAAATTGGTTAGATTATTTGATTGAAATTGAATTGTGTGGTGAAATGAATTGATTTGATTGATGTGTGAATGGCGTGGGCCTTCACTAGACCGGGGATAAGGCTAGGCCTCGTCCCGTTTCTAGTATCGTGCCGTTATGCCGCCGAAATTTTCTAAAATAAGATTAGGAAAATAAAAATATCATTTTATTTAAAGAATGAACTGAATAGAAATTCATATGTTGGAATAAAATGTTTTTTTTATCGTTAAAAACATAATTTTTAACGTGAAGTGAATAAAATAAATATTCATTTACAAACCAGACGGTTTGTTTATGTACACCTTTTGAAGGACGTTAATTGGGTCGATAAATTGTACACATCGCCCAACTGCACAAATAAAATCTGTGTTTGTTTGTTTGAAACCCCACACGGGTGTTGGGATGAAATTTGAAGTTCACTCATCCTGATTGATTAAATATGTCAATCGATCGATTGACAGGCTGTTATAAGCATTAGATATCTATATTTGATGCTTATACGGTGTAGTGCACTTTGGTTGATGGTTGATTATTTATCGTTGCTATTATAAACATGTGTTGTATGAAAATCCATATAATTAACTTTATATGGTAATTGATTGGGCCTCATTCCAATCGTGAAAATAAAGAATATTTTGATAATAAGAAATATTTTGATAATAGGAAATATTTGAAATAGAATATTTGAAAATAGAAATATGTGAAGCCGTGATGATTAGATTGACGCCATTTTGACGTGAACGATATTTATATCGATTTTAAACGATTTCGAAATGAATTGAATTGAAAACAATTTCGAAATGAATTGAATTGAAAACGATTTCGAAATGAATTGAATTGAAAACGATTTCGAAATGAATTGAATTGAAAACGATTTCGAAATGAATTGAATTGAAAACGATTTCGAAATGAATTGAATTGAAAACGATTTCGAAATGAATTGAATTGAAAACGATTTCGAAATGAATTGAATTGAAAACGATTTCGAAATGAATTGAATTGAAAACGATTTCGAAATGAATTGAATTGAAAACGAATTCGAATTGAATTGAAAGTGAATTGAAATGAATTCAAATTGAATTGAAATTTGAATGAAATAGAAAGGAATTTTAAAACGAATTTATAAAGAAGAATTCAATTTTGATTTGAATTGAAAAGAAAGTTGAAATTGCTTTTGAAACGAAATTAAAACTATTCATATAATTCGTTTTAAATAGAAATCGATGAAGTATATATTATATATATTATATATATAATATAATGGCCTGAATAGAACGCGTCGCGGCAGTTCGTGAATTTCGACCATTTATTTCAAACGGACATTACGGGAGATCCGACCGTCGGATTCTCCTAAAACCGGAACCGTTGGGTTCGTATCGAAAAGAGCTTTCTAACGAATGTTAGAAATTTGAAATCTAATGGTTGGATTTGGAATTATGTCCAAATCAAATTTGAAAAAGGTCGCTGTAAGTGCAGTTCGATGGCCGTAGATGGAAATCAACTGTACGGGCCTTGATAAAATTATTATAAATAGTAATAATCTGTGTAAAATCATAAGAAATGATTGGGGAAAAATTGGGATGAAAAACTCCATATTTGAAAGGATAAAAATAGATTTTTATCGAAATGAACTAGTTTTGAACTAGGATTATAATTCTATTTATTTTTAAATAAATAAATTGAATTTGAAAAGGGTTTTAAAAATAACCAAAATTTCCAATGATTGCATTGGAGTGGATTTGAGTCGAAATTGTCTTCGGAATATTTCGATGTTGGAATTCGTGATTATACAGATGTTGTTATGGAAATTTGAAAGATATATATTTATATCGTTATTTCCAATACGACATTTGTTAGTCGTAGAATTTGATATTGAATATAAGCCGATATATTTTCTATTCAGAGCCTTGTATTGAATATCAAATGTGATTTGGGTTTGTCGTAAATGGTGTCTTCACTAACACTGTTCTTGAACCCAGTTGAGAAAAAAAATTAAATCTTTTTATTTAGATTTAATGAAGTGTACCAATTAAACGATATTTAATTGGAATTGAATTGATATTGATTTTTGGGTTTATCGTGAACAGTGTTTTAAATAACACTTGTTCTTTAACCCGATAATTAATGGAATGTGATTTTGGGTTTATCGAGAACCGTGTTTTAAATGACACTGATTCTTTAACCCAGTTAAAGATTAAAACTAAGTGGAGTTTTAATGAATCTTTAATTAGATTGAAATGATCGAAAATGGAGTATCACCAGTTTTGCTCCAGGCGATGGTTAAATCTTTAATTAGATTTGAACGTGAAATGGTAATTGAATTTATCGATAACACTGTGGTGTTAGATATGAAGTATTACCAGTTTTACTTCATGGGATGAATAGGTTGGGATTGGGAAATAAAATAAATGATTACTTCGGTGTGGTTCGCTAATCCCGACTAGTTTGAATTGATATTCAAAGGAGATTAAAGAATAAATTTAAAGAATTTATCTTGGATAAAATTAATGGGAACTTTTCCCAAAGTATAGGAATATTTGAATAAAAGAATATTCTGAATTGGAATGAGGCGTATGTTGTGTTGGTGTAACACTTTTATAATATATACGCGAGTTATTCAGAAAGACCGGGTTTATGCCATGCTGAATAACTGATGCGACGTGGTGTCGAAGATGAAGACGGTGGTCGAAGACCGGAAGTCTTCACGTCGTTTGGGTGATTACTGATGAACTTGATTGGGCTATACACCCAAGAAGATGGAAACAGTTAGTGATCGTCCAGACGTGCTTGGAGATCGATGGATATGCGGGGTACTAGGCGCCTCCGGTTTCGTTCAGCCCCAGAACGGACTTGTAAATGGACTGTGTGTCTGACATTGGATTTTAGTCTGTGTGATTGATTTCTATTAAATATATATCTGTTTGGCGGCGGAGAATTTATTCTCTTGCTTAACGCCCTTCTCTGAGACGTACGAGCTCAGGGGTTATATATTGATGGATATCAAACGCATGGAGTGAATTGCCTGTGTGGCATGCCTAAGTGGCGATTGATCGAGACTTCTGTTGAAAAGCAAAGTCTTGTGGTGATGATCAAAGCACAGCCTGTGTGGCACAGCTTTGTGTAACGTGAATTCGCGAGTTTCACAACCGGTATGAACCAAAAACGGGAGACGGACCTCAGGGAGGACTTGCGTTTCTTTCTAGTTAAAAGTGGCGTCAGTGGTTTTACACGCCCTGACGAGTTTGACTTATGTGGTTGTTGCTGTTGCGAGGCGGCTCGGTTATATCGGTTTCGGCCGATGCATTCTGGTCGGCAGACGGACCAGACTTACAACCCATAAGGTGGGGAAACGTAGTGTTCAGGCATAATAATCCACATCGGTGGACCGGCCCTGTCGCTCCATGGGGCAATTGCGGCTGTTCCTGTGGCTCGGGCTAGAGAGTCACGAATCGGTTGAGGACTATCTTTT
The DNA here is from genome assembly GCA_030737875.1 of Allium sativum. NCBI lineage: Eukaryota > Viridiplantae > Streptophyta > Magnoliopsida > Asparagales > Amaryllidaceae > Allium > Allium sativum. Next base: position 128,128,639 of record CM060910.1, read on the forward strand.
GCCTCGGTTCATAGACGGAAATCCAATTTCCAAATACGTGACATTTGCGGTTTTATTTGTAGAGCCTAGTATGGCGACATAGTGGGATGGGGCACTTATGCCGCCTATGATTGATACTTATGATTTGAAGTTGTTTTATACACTATGCACTTATAATAGTATCAAATGATTTGTTTTAAACGTATCAAGCATTCTTTGGCTGTTATAAGGGAAAAACCCTATCCTCCGGCTTGCGTTGCATTGTGTGATGGGACCTGGGTCTTATAATAGCTTCATTTTTCTTTATTTAGCATTGCGTTGTTTGTTTTATGCACTGGTATTCTTGGGAGGAAACCCGTTCCGTGTTATATCGCGTGGTCCCTTGATTTACCAAACTTTAAAATAAAGAATTATAACTGTTTTAGTTCTCACACCAGTCCCATGACTGACCTGGAGTTTATTGTTTTAACCTAAACTCTGGGTGCCCCTATTTTCCGCACGGGCAGCTAGTAGTTTTGGTTTTGCAGATTTATATTCACAGGATCCTGGTTTACAGCTGGACCGATATCCGGAAAGCTTTGTATCTGTATATCTCTTCTAGTTGTGTATTGTATTATTTTCCGCTGCGATGTATTTAAATGTAATTTAAATCTCTGATATTTCTGTGTAATATTATTTTATACTCTGCATATTCTTGTAATCTGATGCATGGTTGTAATATGCAATGAAATGTTCTTCTATATGCGTTCTGATTTGTCGTGTTCTCAAACGATAGGGCGTTTCGAACGGTTTGGGTCGGTTTAGCGACTGGTTCGGACCGAGCGAAATTCCTTGATGTCACAGTTGGTATCAGAGCTTTGGTTTACAGAGCTCGAGAACAAGACACATTAGAACCATACGAAAGGATTCATCAGATATTGGACTAGTAATATCCAATGGAAATGACTCGTTAGAGATGGGATCAGTAGTATCCTAGAACGAGTGTGAAGAGTATATTTTTAAAATGAAAACAAATTTTGTTTTGAAAATTTAAATCAATTATTCGTATTTGGTTATTTATTTATATTGATGTGGACAATCCAGTATATATAGATTTTGCGTATACGTCTGATCCGCGTGTATTCAAAGTTTTAATATGTTGGATAGATATGGCATCACACTCTAGTCGCCCGAAGATGATATTGATGATAGCGATCGCATCATCAACATTTATGTTCGAGTTTTGAAGGTGTGATTTTCTATATATCTCCATTAGACTGGTGTGAGAACCAAAACTAATATAGCTAGAATTCGTTGTTGTGATTTGGCATCAAAAAAATGATTTTTGTATATGTATCAAAATTTTGAATTCGAAACTTTAATCAACTAATTGATTGATGTTTGTGTTGTTTGTTTATCTGTTTGATAATTTCTAACCATTATGCCTAATAGCATCAAATATTGAATTGTATTGAAAATTGGTCGCATTTGCTTGCATATACATATACTTATATTGAACAGGTCATAGCAAGGAGGCTAGAGCAGAGAATAAAATTTGTTTGCCCGACAAATAGGTACACGTTTACTACATAATTTACTGTTTTGATTGGGTGATGATGATTTTATGAGCCTATTGGCTAGCCGCTTGGCTTTTTCTTTTCTTTTTGAGATCTGAAAGACCGGGGAAGCTATTTGAAATTCCCCGATGCTCCCATTGCAGGGGAGGTTATGGCGAAATTTTTCAAAAATTTAGGGTGTTAGCCAAATTTTTGAAATTTTTGAAAATTCTCAGAAACTGAAAAGTTGGAGAATGAAAGCCAGATCGAACGTAGAGTTGATTAATCAAACCACTTTCGACTTTGTTCCTTTTCGGGGACGAAAAGTTTTAAGTGGGGGAGATTGTAACAACCCGAAAATCTGGGCCAGTTTAAAATTTTTATTTTGGCAATTTTAGCGAATTTTGATTATTTAAAATGAATTATTTTAAATAATTATCGACGAGAAATTTATTTTGAATATAATTCAAACGTATATATTTATACGCGTCGTCGTTAGAATATAAATATTTATATATAATTATAAATAGAATTGAAAATGGCGCGGTAGTTCGATAATTCGATTTCAAACTTCAATTGAATGTACCGGGTGCAAAACAATTCGGATTTTAGTGAAACCAAAAATAATGGGATCTAATTGATAATATCTTTCCAACGAATCCGAATAATCAAATTTTCATAGCGGGGATCAAAAGATATGTCCAGTTGAAAATTCTGAATAGTCGCTATGGAATTCAGGCCCTTGAAAATGGACATTTTGCAAACGACCTCGGATTTCGACGAAACCACTCTTGTTGGGTCCGTGATGTAAAGTTATTGCTAGGTTTCAAATTTCATAATTTTTCGAATCAATATGTGAGCGTGGCAAAGTAAAACGCATTTGACCAGTTTTAGTTGATTTTAATCGACTGGAAATTGGCCGTTTTTCTAACGGTCTCAGAATTCGACGAAACTAGTTTTGTTAGGACCGTATCGTCAATACGAAGCTAGAAAATATTTTTATGGGATTTATAGAGTTAGTATGTGACCGCGGTAATTTGAAATGTACGTTTAAAATTCAATATAGTAATTTAAATGTAAATTCAACGGAAACTAATCGAAACGAACGAATCAACCTACGATACATATCCCATTGTGTTCGGAATGCGGGTAAAACGCTATGGAGGACAGGCGGTGGGCCTCGTTTCGAGGTAGTATGAAAAAGTCAACTTTAGGTTGAATTAAATAATTAAATAATAAAAAAAACCCCTTTCCTTTATCTCTGCCCCGCCCCCCCCCCCCCCCCCGATTAAATTCATTCAACAGAAAATAAAAAAAATAAAAAAGAAGAAGAAAGGGGAGGAGCTGTCGCTCCTCCACCGAAGGCCATCGCGGCCTGGCGACGCGCCGCCCAAGGCGGGGCCACTGCGCCGCCCTCTCTCCTCCGCTCCACTCTCTTCTCCCCCCCCCCTCAATAACGATCGACGCGCCCAGCCCCTGAGCGGACCCCATCATCGCCAGAAGGCCGCCCGACCACCTGGAAGGCGCCGCGCGTCCCTCCCTCCTTCTCACTGACCGTCCATCGCCTGCTTCCCCTTCCCCCTCGATTTCCACTGTAAGTTTTTATTTAATTTATTTTAATTTATTTTTATTTCTTTAAATTTATATATATAAAATAATTCGTTATATAAAAATGAAAACCAGTTCTATGTAGGATGTTAGTGGACAAAGATTTGGGTTTTAATCGAACAAAGGTTTGAATTTTAAGGTGATGAAAAAATTAGATTTTTCCTAGGAAGATAAAGAAATAAAAATACGATTTTTTTTTACTTATTTAAAAGTAGAGTAAAAGTATACTTTTGTTCTATGTACGTCGTGATAAAAATTTGATCTTTATACACAAGAAACGGTTGGATTTTTATATGGGATTTTAGCAAAGTAAAAATCAGATTTTTAACACAGAAAGGTTAGATTTTTAATTAGTGAATGTTGAGATCTTTTTAACAACAAAGGCGGGATTTTTAAAGTATTAAAAATATGATTTTTATATTTTTAAAGTATTAAAAATATAGTCTTTACTATATAGCGATTATAAAAATATGATTTTTATATTTTTAAAGTAGTAATAATATCATCTTTATATGTGTAGAAGAATAAAAATGAGATTTTTATAAAGATGAAATCTTTAAATTTGGAAAGGCGAAGTCCATGTGTTTATAAAGGCGAAATCTTTATATTTGAAAAAAATATGATTTTTATATGTTGAACTTCGAAGTAAAAATATGATTTTTATATGTTGAACTTCGAAGTAAAAATATGATTTTTATATGTTGAACTTCGAAATAAAAATGTGATTTTTATATATTGAACTTCGAAATAAAAATGTGATTTTTATATATTGAACTTCGAAATAAAAATGTGATTTTTATATGTTGAACTTCGAAAGAAAAATATGATTTTTATATATTGAACTTCGAAAGAAAAATATGATTTTTATATATTGAACATCGAAAGAAAAATAAGATTTTTATATATTGAACTTCGAAATAAAAATATGATTTTTATATATTGAATAGCATAGTAAAAATTCGATTTTTACATATGTAGTGGCTACGGGCAACGAAGACGACGAAGAAGCGATAGCGATGAAGATTTCTATCAATGAAGTGCCGTGGAGCTTGGATAGCTTTCTGTGAGAATTTCTCACCTTTCAATTTCTTTTCTAGTTATATATATATACTAGGATGTAGACGGTGCTTAGTAGCACCCGACACAACCGTCCACAGACCATGGACTTGCTTGTTTGATTGCAAAAATTGGTTAGATTATTTGATTGAAATTGAATTGTGTGGTGAAATGAATTGATTTGATTGACGTGTGAATGGCGTGGGCCTTCACTAGACCGGGGATAAGGCTAGGCCTCGTCCCGTTTCTAGTATCGTGCCATTATGCCGCCGAAATTTTCTAAAATAAGATTAGAAAAATAAAAATATCATTTTATTTAAAGAATGAACTGAATAGAAATTCATATGTTGGAATATAATGTTTTTTTTTTATCGTTAAAAATATAATTTTTAACGTGAAGTGAATAAAATAAATATTCATTTACAAACCAGACGGTTTGTTTATGTACACCTATTTGAAGGACGTTAATTGGGTCGATAAATTTTAAACATCGCCCAACTGCACAAATAAAATCTGTGTTTGTTTGTTTGAAACCCCACACGGGTGTTGGGATGAAATCTGAAGTTCACTCATCCTGATTGATTAAATATGTCAATCGATTGATTGACAAGCTGTTATAAGCATTAGATATCTATATTTGATGCTTATACGGTGTAGTGCACTTTGGTTGATGGTTGATTATTTATCGTTGCTATTATATACATGTGTTGTATGAAAATCCATATAATTAACTTTATATGGTAATTGATTGGGCCTCATTCCAATCGTGAAAATAAAGAATATTTTGATAATAAGAAATATTTTGATAATAGGAAATATTTGAAATAGAATATTTGAAAATAGAAATATGTGAAGCCGTGATGATTAGATTGACGCCATTTTGACGTGAACGATATTTATATCGATTTAAAACGATTTCGAAATGAATTGAATTGAAAACGATTTCGAAATGAATTGAATTGAAAACGATTTCGAAATGAATTGAATTGAAAACGATTTCGAAATGAATTGAATTGAAAACGATTTCGAAATGAATTGAATTGAAAACGATTTCGAAATGAATTGAATTGAAAACGATTTCGAAATGAATTGGATTGAAAACGATTTCGAAATGAACTGAATTGAAAACGATTTCGAAATGAATTGAATTGAATTGAAAACGATTTCGAATTGAATTGAAAGTGAATTGAAATGAATTCAAATTGAATTGAAATTTGAATGGAACAGAAAGGAATTTTAAAACGAATTTATAAAGAAGAATTCAATTTTTGATTTGAATTGAAAAGAAAGTTGAAATTGCTTTTGAAACGAAATTAAAACTATTCATATAATTCGTTTTAAATTGAAATCGACGAAGTATATATTATATATATTATATATATAATATAATGGCCTGAATAGAACGCGCCGCGCCGCGGCAGTTCGTGAATTTCGACCATTTATTTCAAACGGACATTACGGGAGATCCGACCGTCGGATTCTCCTAAAACCGGAACCGTTGGGTTCGTATCGAAAAGAGCTTTCTAACGAATGTTAGAAATTTGAAATCTAACGGTTGGATTTGGAATTATGTCCAAATCAAATTTGAAAAAGGTCACTGTAAGTGCAGTTCGATGGCCGTAGATGGAAATCGACTGTACGGGCCTTGATAAAATTATTAAAAATAGTAATAATCTGTGAAAAATCATAAGAAATGATTGGGGAAAAATTGGGATGAAAAACTCCATATTTGAAAGGATAAAAATAGATTTTTATCGAAATGAACTAGTTTTGAACTAGGATTATAATTCTATTTATTTTTAAATAAATAAATTGAATTTGAAAAGGGTTTTAAAAATAACCAAAATTTCCAATGATTGCATTGGAGTGGATTTGAGTCGAAATTGTCTTCGGAATATTTCGATGTTGGAATTCGTGATTATACAGATGTTGTTATGGAAATTTGAAAGATATATATTTATATCGTTATTTCCAATACGACATTTGTTAGTCGTAGAATTTGATATTGAATATAAGCCGATATATTTTCTATTCAGAGCCTTGTATTGAATATCAAATGTGATTTGGGTTTGTCGTGAATGGTGTCTTCACTAACACTGTTCTTGAACCCAGTTGAGAAAAAAAATTAAATCTTTTTATTTAGATTTAATGAAGTGTACCAATTAAACGATATTTAATTGGAATTGAATTGATATTGATTTTTGGGTTTATCGTGAACAGTGTTTTAAATAACACTTGTTCTTTAACCCGATAATTAATGGAATGTGATTTTGGGTTTATCGAGAACCGTGTTTTAAATGACACTGATTCTTTAACCCAGTTAAAGATTAAAACTAAGTGGAGTTTTAATGAATCTTTAATTAGATTGAAATGATCGAAAATGGAGTATCACCAGTTTTGCTCCAAGCGATGGTTAAATCTTTAATTAGATTTGAACGTGAAATGGTAATTGAATTTACCGATAACACTGTGGTGTTAGATATGAAGTATTACCAGTTTTACTTCATGGGATGAATAGGTTTGGATTGGGAAATAAAATAAATGATTACTTCGGTGTGGTTCGCTAATCCCGACTAGTTTGAATTGATATTCAAAGGAGATTAAAGAATAAATTTAAAGAATTTATCTTGGATAAAATTAATGGGAACTTTTCCCAAAGTATAGGAATATTTGAATAAAAGAATATTCAGAATTGGAATGAGGCGTATGTTTTGTTGGTGTAACACTTTTATAATATATACGCGAGTTATTCAGAAAGACCGGGTTTATCCCATGCTGAATAACTGATGCGACGTGGTGTCGAAGATGAAGACGGTGGTCGAAGACCGGAAGTCTTCACGTCGTTTGGCTGATTACTGATGATCTTGATTGGGCTGTACACCCAAGAAGATGGAAACAGTTAGTGATCGTCCAGACGTGCTTGGAGATCGATGGATATGCGGGGTACTAGGTGCCTCCGGTTTCGTTCAGCCCCAGAACAGACTTGTAAATGGACTGTGTGTCTGACATTGGATTTTAGTCTGTGTGATTGATTTCTATTAAATATATATCTGTTTGGCGGCGGAGAATTTATTCTCTTTCTTAACGCCCTTCTCTGAGACGTACGAGCTCAGGGGTTATATATTGATGGATATCAAACGCATGGAGTGAATTGCCTGTGTGGCATGCCTAAGTGGCGATTGGTCGAGACTTCTGTTGAAAAGCAAAGTCTTGTGGTGATGATCAAAGCACATCCTGTGTGGCACAGCTTTGTGTAACGTGAATTCGCGAGTTTCACCCCCGGTATGAACCAAAAATGGGAGACGGACCTCAAGGAGGACTTGCGTTTCTTTCTAGTTAGAAGTGGCGTTAGTGGTTTTACACGCCCTGACGAGTTTGACTTATGTGGTTGTTGCTGTTGCGAGGCGCCTCAGTTATATCGGTTTCGGCCGATGCATTCTGGTCGGCAGACGGACCAGACTTAAACCCCATAGGGTGGGGAAACGTAGTGTTCAGGCATAATAATCCACATCGGTGGACCGGCCCTGTCGCTCCATGGGGCAGTTGCGGCTGTTCCTGTGGCTCGGGCTAGAGAGTCACGAATCGGTTGAGGACTATCTTTTGCCTCGGTTCATAGACGGAAATCCAATTACCAAATACGTGACATTTGCGGTTTTATTTGTAGAGCCTAGTATGGCGACATAGTGGGATGGGGCACTTATGCCGCCTATGATTGATACTTATGATTTGAAGTTGTTTTATACATTATGCACTTATAATAGTATCAAATGATTTGTTTTAAACGTATCAAGCATTCTTTGGCTGTTATAAGGGAAAAACCCTATCCTCCGGCTTGCGTTGCATTGTGTGATGGGTCCTGGGTCTTATAACAGCTTCATTTTTCTTTATTTAGCATTGCGTTGTTTGTTTTATGCACTGGTATTCTTGGGAGGAAACCCGTTTCGTGTTATACGGCTTGGTCCCTTGATTTATCGAACTTTAAAATAAAGAATTATAACTGTTTTAGTTGTCACACCAGTCCCATGACTGACCTGGAGTTTATTGTTTTAACCTAAACTCTGGGTGCCTCTATTTTCCGCACGGGCAGCTAGTAGTTTTGGTTTTGCAGATTTATATTCACAGGATCCTGGTTTACAGCTGGAACGATATCCGGAAAGCTTTGTATCCGTATATCTCTTCTAGTTGTGTATTGTATTATTTTCCGCTGCGATGTATTTAAATGTAATTTAAATCTCTGATATTTCTGTGTAATATTCTTTTATACTCTGCATATTCTTGTAATCTGATGCATTGTTGTAATATGCAATGAAATGTTCTTCTATATGCGTTTTGATTTGTCGTGTTCTCAAACGATAGGGCGTTTCGAACGGTTTGGGTCGGTTTAGCGACTGGTTCGGACCGAGCGAAATTCCTTGACGTCACAATATTTAACTATCGCATTGGAGAAAAACTGGTGGTACTCCATTCTCGATCACCTTTCAGATTTGATAATTTAAATTATCAATTCACTTTTTAATCTAATTAGAGATTCATTAGAACTCCACTTAGTTTTAATCCTTTCAAAAATCAATATCCTGCCTTTAACTGGGTTAAAGAACCGATGTCATCTAAAACACGGTTCACGACAAACCCAAATCACATTTGATATTAATTACAAGACTCTGAATAGAAAATATACCGGCTTATATTCAATATCTAATTCTGAAACCAACAAATATCGTATTGGAAATAACGATACAAAATATATCTTTCAAATCCCCATAACAATATTTGTATAATCACGAAATCCAACATCGAAACATTCCGAAGATAATTTCGATTCAACTCCAGTCCAATTCACATATTGGGAATATTGATTATTTTTAAATTCACTTTCAAATTCAATTTATTTATTTCAAAAATAAATTGATTTTAATTCTAGTTCAAAACTAGTTCATTTCGACAAAAATCTATTTTTATCCTTTCAAATGTGGAATTCTTCAGCCCAATTTTTCCTAAATCATTTCTTATGATTTTTCACAAATTATAGATATTTTTAATAATTTTATCAAGGCCCGTACAGTCGATTTCCATCAACGGCCATCGAACTGCACTTACAGCGACCTTTTCCAAATTTGATTTGGACATAATTCCAAAATCACCTGTTAGATTTCAAATTTCTAATATTCATTGGAAAGCTCTTTTCGATACGAACCCAACGGTTTCGGTTTTAGGAGAATACGACAGTCGGATCACCCGCAACTTCAATTCGAAGTCAATGGTCGAAACTCACGAACTGCCGCGGCGTGGCGCGTTCTATTCAGGCCATTATATATAATATATATATATATATATATATTATATATTGTAACACCCCGTAATTCTGTGACATTAAGATTCACAAATTAAAGTACAATTAATTTTTAAAAGAAAAAAAAAAGATCCATGCCGTTGTTTAATTTAAGTATCGTAACCAACATGAAAAAGAGAAGTCAGGAGAGAACAATAATTATTATTATTCTAAGACTTATTAACAAAAGCCTCTGTAGCTCAGTTGGTTAAGGCATTGGATTTGTAGCATAGAGGTCGGTGGTTCGAACCCCGGCGGTGGCATAATTTTTTATCTTTGTTTTAGAGAGGGCCAACTGAACATGCAAATATATGTACGTATACAAATTCAAAATTTGAAAGGATAAGAACGTACATATAAGGAAATAAAGAAAATATATATATATATATACACATATGAGAATATAAATAAATATATATATATGCAAAAATATATGTATACGAAAGATAAAATTCAAGATAAGGCTGTAGTCAATGAAATATGGAAACATCATTTGAATTTTGAAAATAAAATGAAAGTTGTGCGTATATATATACGCGTAAAATGGTCATTAAAGGAATTGTATACATATAAGAATATTTCATGTGAATAAAACAGTTAAATAAATTCCAGAAATTCAAAAGTTCGAAAATCAAATTTCTACGCCAAATACAATTAATTCGAATTTCAAATTTCTACGCCAAAATAGTGGGACCCAATGCTGACTCAGCACTGCGTGTATGATAAGGTTTGGCTAGATTCATCTACGTACCTGGACTATTTTCTTAACTAGGTTCAATGCTGACTCAGCGCTGCATGTACGATAAGGTCTTGAGCAGCTATATAAACAGCCCTAGTCTTCATTCTCTTTGCACCAATTCTCTTCTATCCTTATGCTGCTAAGATTCATGGCTTCTTCCACTCCTCTAAATTTTCTTAAATAATTAAAATAAAATATAAATTCAAGACATGGAGATGCTGCTCAAATCTGTTCAAGAGAAGATTCAAATCAAAGTGTAGAATTCAAAGGCTAAATCAACACACCTCGAGCAACGACATACGAATCTTAGCATCGCCATTCTTCTATTCTTGATCTAATTTCTGTAAGTCAGTTGCTTCTAGATTTGAACGTTTTTGCTTTATTTTGTGACATGAAATTAAAGGAATAAAAGAATATGCCAAATCTCTCTCTCTCTATTCGAATCTGTGTTTATACTCTTGGACTAAATTAAGAACTGTTATGATTCAAGGACAAATAAGACTTTGCCTAAGACCGTTGCCTATGACTATGGATTCTGAGATCATGTGCCTTTGGACTATGAACATAAGCCTTTGATTTTGGGACATAAAACATTGCCTATGACGGTGACTTATGACTGTGGGAATTATTTTCCCTTTTGACTATGAATATTGCCTATGACTATGGACATTTGCCTATGATTATGAACACAAGCCTTTGATTTGGACATAAAGTATTACCTATGACATAACAACGGTGATTTAAACACCTATGATTCATGACTAGGAAAATTGTTGCTTAGGTTTTGTGACTATGAAATTGGGTCTAAAACCCGATTTATCTATTCTGTCTGTTCTTGATTTTCTTTGGTTTTAGACTGTAGGAATTTATCTATTAAGTTGGGTCTACCCATGATCTCGAACCTATTCTGTCTATTCTTGGTTTTAGACCTTGGGAATTTACCTATTATGTTAGGTCTACCTACATTCTTGAACCTGCGTCGTTATTCAAAATCTTTTTATGCCAATTATTATGTCCACCCTTTTTCATAGCATCTTTGGTTCATTCCCTATTTTCTACGAATCTAGATTTATTTACAATCTAGGTTGAATCATGATTATACGAACGGTGGGAATGCGATTTGGGAAAAACACAAAAATAAACATAAATATAATTGTAAGCTTGAAATTGGCATAGTTTGGAAGCGAACATGATTCTGATTTATACAATTTTAGAACATGTGTTAAGACATGTGAATTGGGTAGATTTGACATGGATTATAGGTTATGAAATTTAGATCTAGCATTGGCCTGTAAAACTGAAAAACTAGAATAATGAATCTAGTTTGTATGTAGACTGTAAACTAGAAGAATAAATCTAGTTTTTGGGCATAAACGGTGAACTAGAATAGAAAATCTAGTTTGGCATATAAAATCTAGTTTAGCATAAACTGAAAATAAAGATGATAGATCTAAATTGCTTTGAACTGTAGGTTAGGCAAATCAAGATTTTGGCCTAGAATATAAGTCTGTTAGCGACAAATGAATATAGGCCAAATTTGTTTAAAAGGGGGAAATGGGCTGTAAGATAAATTTTTAACAATTTATAAACAAAATAATGATATTTTGATAACACCCCTTTTTATAACTCGTACCAGAAAGTTCTAGGGTGACAGAGAGGATAGTGTCTAGGCTTGGGTTTGGAAAATATAAGTTTCCTTCCCTCCCTGGCTATCTCTAACTGATCCGACAAATGGGATGTTTGCTTTCAAAACGAGGTTTCGAAATTAATCAGAAAACCCTTTGAACTTAGAAAACATGAATATGCCTAACCCGAGGTTAGACTGAGTTGCGGTGTAAACCTGCCCGGAACCTACCGGCACATCCAGTAATCGCAGCAATATCTGTCTAATGTGAGAGGTTGCGGCTTTAATTTATTAGTTAAAGCTAGAACAAGAAGGGGAGGGTTAAGTCCATAGGAACACTTAACCAACACAGTTAAAGCTAGAACGGGAAGGTTAAGTCCATAGGAGCACTTAACCAACTTAACACTGTTAAGCTAGAATGGAAGGATTAAGTACATAGAAACACTTAACCAACTTAACACAGTTAAAGCTAGAATGGGAGGGTTAAGTCCATGGGAATACTTAGCCAAATTAACATGTTGACTAGACTAGAAGGTGGGGTTAAGTAAAGTTAATACACTTAGCCAATTTAATTTGTTAATTAGACTAGAGGTTGGGGTTAAGTAATACACTTAGCCAATTTAATATGTTAGCTGGGTTGGACCGTTGGGTTAAGTAAACTTGAACACTTAACCATCAGAATATGATAAATGAATAGGGTTATGTCTAAGACACGAAGAGATGATACTTAACCATTAATAACAGGTTTAGTTAAAACCGGTGGGAAAGGTTAAGTTAAAAAGGGAACACTTAACCAATACAGGATGAATGGGTAGGGTTAAGAAATACTTAACCAATATGACTTGGTTTGTCGTGGGGTTAAGTCAACATGAATACTGACATCACTTAACCATTTTAACAGGATAAGGGAAGAGGGTTAAGTTAGCTTGAATCGACTAAAGACACTTAACCAATCCAACTTAACGGGAAAGAGAACTAAGTAGTAAAACTTAGTTAAGAAGACAATGATCCTGGAAACTAAGTGGTAAATCATAGTTAGTAGAACTAAGTAGTAATTCTTAGTATAACACGAAGGAGCGGACGTCCACCTGATTTTAAAGAAGACTCCAACGAATTGGGATACGAAGCCCGAGGCTTCGAGGGGACGTGAGGGTACTCTTGGTATCCCTCTGTGAGGCTGCAGATGATCCGCCTGGGCGCACAGAGGTTAAGGTCTGCGGTAGAAGAGCCAAGGGTATGCCTTGGTTGCAATATATGGCAACCAAAAGACTAGGATGGACCAGCGTGATTCGGCGAGAAGATGGAAGCCCTGTAATAACAACTCGTCGTCTACCTACCATCTTCATTCAAGCGAGACACGTCAAGCGGGAAGGCTGGAGGACTCATACGGACCACATACTTGCTATCTAGTTGTGGTTGAGGGGTGTTGTTGGCCATAGAATTATTGGGGCAGATAGGGGCCTTCGTACAGTTCTCATTTTACAAGGGTGGCCTTCCATTAGTTGAGGGAGGGATCGAGTGGGACCATAGCCACTGGAAAAACAGACCTTAACATCTGCATCGACAGATATTGAAAGCTCCCGACCGAGTTCCGTATTTCTAGAGTAGCCCTGACACGGGACTCGGGTAGCACATTACAGGACATGTGCATCTAGACAAGCGATAACGATTCACGATACATGCGTGGGGAAAGTCTAGGAACATATACCACTCTAGGTAGTGTATCCTAGACTAAAGAGCATCCTTCGACAGGTAGCATAATCCCTAGTTTTGAACTAGGTGGCATAAATCCTGAATACAAGAAGCGTTCAACAGATAGCGTAAACTCTAATTGAATCTCGAAAGCACTTGATATAAAACCTAGACTAGATCTAGGTAATAAATAATCAAGGTACGCCTGAAGGGGACAGAAACTACAGGGATTGGGATCACGTTATCGTTACTAGTTGGAACACTAGTTAGGTGGTGCAGAGATATAGAAACGAGTATATCGCGGAAAAAGCGAAGCGGAGAAAGTGTTGTAGTATATCCAGTTTATCTTGTCTTAGCATGTCTTGTGTGAATCTTATCTTGTTAGCCTTATCATCATGGTATTATCTTGTATTCAGTTAATTCATGTCGTTCTATTTCCCCTGTTCACATGCTTGAAGTTACTGACTTACTCAGGCTTTATGTCTGACTCTGTTTTTCTTTTGCTTCTTTTCTTCCGTTCCCCCCCAGGTAGTTGAGGAGGGAATAGTATAACTCAGGATTAAATTGGACCGTTGCTCTTTCCCAGCTTGAAGATTTGACGAAGTTGTCCTTGGATTCTCTTTCAGATGCTATGGCTGGCTTCTGCTACACTGGGGAATATAAATGTATTTTTATGCTTCTTTATCTAGTAAAGACAGATGATACTCTGATATTGTAAAGCAATCTTGTACAATCTATTTTATCAATAAAGAAAAGTTTTATTTTCCGCTGTTAATTGTTTGTCTGTTGTAAAGACCCGCAACTTCCCCGTAAAGGAAAGCGTCGGATAGTTCGAGAACAAACCACAACAGAACACATACAGAAGAACATTTCACTATATATTACAACAGTGCATCAGATTACAAGAATATACTGAGTATAAATGAATATTACACAGAAATATCAGAGATTTAAATTACATTTAAATACATAGCAGCAGAAAATAATACAATGCACAACTAGAAGAGATATACGGATACAAAGCTTTCCGGATATCATTCCAGCTGTAAAACCAGGATCCTGTGAATATAAATCTGCAAAACCAAAACTACTAGCTGCCCGTGTCAAAATAAGGGCACCCAGAGTTTAGGTTAAAACAATAAACTCCAGGTCAGTCATGTGACTGGTGTGAGAACTAAAACAGATATTAATCTTTGCCTTTAAAGTTTGGTAAATCAAGGGACCACGCCGTATAACACGGAACGGGTTTCCTCCCAAGAATACCAGTGCATAAAACAACAACGCAATGCTAAATAAAGAAAAATGAAGCTGTTATAAGACCCAGGTCCTATCACACAATGCAACGCAAGCCGGGGGATAGGGTTTTCCCTTATAACAGCCAAAGAATGCTTGATACGTTCAAAACAAATCATTTGATACTAATATAAGTGCATAGTGTATAAAACAACTTCAAATCATAAGTATCAATCATAGGCGGCATGGGTACCATATATCATGTCGCCATATATAGGTTTACAATTAAAACCGCAAATGTCACGTATTTGGAAATTGGATTTCCGTCTATGAACCGAGGCAAAAGATAGTCCTCAACCTATTCGAGACAATCTAGCCCATGTCTCAGGAACAGCCGCAACTGCCCCATGGAGCGACAGGGCCGGTCCACCGATGTGGATTATTATGCCTGAACACTACGTTTCCCCGCCCTTTGAGGCGTAAATGAGCCAACGAATGACTCCATCGGACCCGGATCGTCCGATCAAACCGAGGCGCCTCGCAACAGCAACAACCACATAAGTCAAACTCGTCAGGGCGTGTAAAACCACTGACGCCACTTTTTAGCTGGAAGGAAACGCATGCCCTCCCTGAGGTCCGTCTCCCGTTTCTGGTTCATACCGGGTGTGAAACTCGCGAATTAACGTTACACAAAGCTGTGCCACACAGGCTGTGCTTTGATCATCACCACAAGACTTTGCTTTTCAACAGAAGCCTCGATCTATTGCCACTTAGGCATGCCACACAGGCAATTCACTCTATGTGTTTGATATCCATCATTATATAACCCCTGAGCTCGTATGTCTCAGAGAAGGGCGTTAAGCAAGAGAATAAATTCTCCGCCGCCAAACAGATATATATTTAATAGAAATCAATCACACAGACTAAAATCCAATGTCAGACACACAGTCCATTTACAAGTCCGTTCTGGGTCTGAACGAAACCGGAGGCACCTAGTACCTCGCATATCCATCGATCTCCAAGTACGTCTGAACGATCACTAACTGTTTCCATCTTCTTGGGTGTACAACCCAATCAAGATCATCAGTAATTACCCAAACGACGTGAAGACCTCCGGTCTTCGACCATCGTCTTCATCTTCGACTTATCGTCGTATCAGTTATTCAGAATGGGATAAACCCGGTCTTTCCGAATAACTCGCGTATATTTTAAATAAGTGTTACACAAACACAACATACGCCTCATTCCAATTCATTAGTCACTAACCGTAAATTAATCAAGAGAATAATTCCCCAAATATTAACCCCGAAGGCCGAAACCAACATCAGATCAATATCCAGAAAACCATTCTGCTTAGCTAACCGACAGTTAGTTTCTAAATTTCACATTCATAGGGAAAGGTCCCCATTAATTTTATCCAAGATAAATTCCTTGAATTTATTCTTTATTCTATTTTTGAATCTCAATTCAAACTAGTCGGGATTAGCGAACCACACCGAAGAAGTCATTTATTTTATTTCCCAATCCCAACCTATTCATCCCATGAAGTAAAACTGGTAATACTTCATATCTAACACCACAGTGTTATCGGTAAATTCAATTACCATTTCACGTTCAAATCTAATTAAAGATTTAACTATCGCCTGGAGCAAAACTGGTGATACTCCATTTTCAATCTTTTCAATCTAATTAAAGATTCATTAAAACTCCACTTAGTTTTAATCGTTAACTGGGTTAAAGAATCTGTGTCATTTAAAAACACAGTTCACAATAAACCCAAGATCACCTTCATTAATTATCGGGTTAAAGAACGAGTGTTATTTAAAACACCGTCCACGATAAACCCAAAAATCAATATCGATTCAATTCCAATTAAATATTATTTAATTGGTACACTTCATTAAATCTAAATAAAAAGATTTAATCTTTTCTCAACTGGGTTCAAGAACAGTGTTAGTGAAGACACCATTCACGACAAACCCAAATCACATTTGATATTCAATACAAGGCTCTGGATAGAAAATATCCCGGCTTATATTCAATATCAAATTCTACGACTAACAAATATCGCATTGGAAATAACGATATATATATATATATATCTTTCAAATTTCCATAACAACATTTGTATAATCACGAAATTCAACATCGAAATATTCCGAAGACAATTTCGATTCAAATCCATTCCAATGCAACCATTGGAAATTTTGGTTAATTTCAAAACCATTTCAGATTCAATTTATTTATTTAAAAATAAATAGAATTAAAATTCTAGTTCAAAACTAGTTCATTTCGATAAAAATCTATTTTTATCTTTTCAAATATGGAGTTTTTCATCCCAATTCTTTCTAAATCATTTCTTATGATTTTACACAAATTATTACTATTTTTAATAATTTTATCAAGGCCCGTACAGTCGATTTCCATCAATGGCCATCGAACTGCACTTACAGCGACCTTTTTCGAATTTATTTGGACGTATCTCCAAATCCAACCGTTAGATTTCAAATTTCTAATATTCATTAGAAAGCTCTTTTCGATACGAACCCAACGGTTCCGGTTTTAGGAGAATCCGACGGTCGGATCTCCCGTAAAGTCCGTTTGAAATAAATGGTCGAATTTCGCGAACTGCCGCGGCGCGGCGCGTTCTATTCAGGCCATTATATTATATATATAATATATATATATAATATATATTTCGTCGATTCCTATTTAAAACGAATTATATAAATAGTTTTAAATTCGTTTCCAAAAGCAATTTCAACTTCCATTTCAATTCAAAGCAAAATTGAATTCTTCTTTATAAATTCGTTTTAAAATTCATTTCTATTCAATTCAAATTTCAATTCAATTTGAATTCATTCTAATTCGCTTTCAATTCAATTCGAATTCATTTTCAATTCAATTCATATCGAAATCGTTTTCAATTCAATTCATTTCGAAATCGTTTTCAATTCAATTCATTTCGAAATCGTTTTCAATTCAATTCATTTCGAAATCGTTTTAAAATTCAATTCATTTCGAAATCGTTTTAAAATTCAATTCATTTCGAAATCGTTTTAAAATTCAATTCATTTCGAAATCGTTTTAAAATCGATATAGATATCGTTCACGTCAAAATGGCGTCAATCTAATCAACACGGCTTCATAAATTTCTATTTCAAATATTTCTTTTTCAAAATAGTTGTTATTATCAAAATATTTCGTTCAACACATGACCAATCTCAATGGATGAGAACTGTCAACACATGAACTTTTATTTTATATTGATAAAGATGTAAATTTTATTATCAAAATATTTCGTTCAACACATGACCAATCTCAATGGATGAGTACTGTCAACACATGAACTTTTATTTTATAATATTCTTTATTTTCTAAATTGGAATGAGGCCCAATCAATCACCATATAATGTTAATTATATGGATTTTCATACATCACATGTATATAATAGCATTGAAAATAATCAACCATCAACCAAAGTGCACTACACTGTAAAAGCATCAAATATAGATATCTAACGCTTATAACAGCCTGTCAATCAATCGATCGACATATTTAATCAATCAGGATGAGTGAACTTCAAATTTCATCCCAACACCCGTGTGGGGTTTCAAACAATCAAACACATATTTTATTTGTGCAGTTGGGCGATGTGTAAAATTTATCGTCCCATTCAATATCCTTCAAATAGGTGTACATAAACAAACCGTCCGGTTTGTAAATGAATATTTATTCACATTCACGTTAAAATTTATATTTTTAACGATAAAACATTTTATTTCAACCTATGAATTTCTATTCAATTCATTTACACAATAAAATGATATTTTTATTTTTCTAACATATTTTAGAAAATTTCGGCGGCATAACGGCACGATACTAGAAATGGGACAAGGCCTAGCCTTATCCCCGGTCTAGTGAAGGCCCACGCCATTCACACATCAATCAAATCAATTTCATTATGCAAACCACAAAATTTGGAGTAAGAGTCTAACCAAGCCTTACTCCTTCGCCTTATAACGGCGCACGTCTAATCCTAACCGATTTATCGATTCGATTTTTCACACCACAAACCACATTCAAACCAATATCGCAATCAATCACCAAACAGTCAAACAAACAAGTCCATGGTCTGTGGACGATTGTGTCGGGTGCTACTAAGCACCGTCTGCATCCTAGTATATATATATATATAACTAGAAAAATAAATTGAAAGGTGAGAAATTCTCACAGATAGCTATCCAAGTTCCACGGCACATCATTGATAGAAGTCTTCATCGTTATCGCCTTTTTGTTACCTTCGTCGCCCGCTTTCACTACCTATGTAAAAATCGAATTTTTACTTCGCTTTTCAATATATAAAAATCGAATTTTTACTTCGCTATTCAATATATAAAAATCGAATTTTTACTTCGCTATTCAATATATAAAAATCGAATTTTTACTTCGCTATTCAATATATAAAAATCGAATTTTTACTTCGCTATTCAATATATAAAAATCGAATTTTTACTTCGCTATTCAATATATAAAAATCGAATTTTTACTTCGCTATTCAATATATAAAAATCGAATTTTTATTTCGAAGTTCAACATATAAAAATCCTATTTTTATTTCGAAGTTCAACATATAAAAATCCTATTTTTATTTCGAAGTTCAACATATAAAAATCCTATTTTTCTATCGAAGTTCAATATATAAAAATTCTATTTTTACTTCGATTTAAAAATCAAAGCTTTGTTCGATAAAAATCACAACTTCGTATAGGCAAAAATCTAATTTTCCTTTGCTAATTAAAAATCAGACCTTTGCTTAAATAAATAAAAGAAAACTGATTTTTTTTTCAATTATTTAAATTAAACTAACTAACTAAGAATTAAAACGAAATAAAACTCACCTTAGAAGGAAAAGGGGGGGGGGGGGTTATTGTGCTCATCGGTGGCTGAGGGAGGCCTTTGCTGTTGAACTTCGAGGGGGGGAGGGGTCCCAAAGTCGGCTTCAGGTGGTGGTGGAGGGGCGCAGGTCGTCGGGGAAGGGTGCAGGGGTCGCGGCAAGTCGAGGTGTGGGGCTAGGCGGTGCTTCGGTGCGGGTTCGACGATTTTGGGATGCTGTGGCTCGAGGTTCGTGAATGGACATGGGGAGAGAGAGAGGAGGACGTAGGGGGTGTTGTGGTCGCAGGGATGGCTGACGATGGCGGCGGTGGGGCGCTGGGTAGCCAGCGACGAGGTGGGCGACGGATTTGGGGAGCTCCGGATTTTTATTTTTTTATTTTTTTTAGATCTGAAGTAGATCGTTTAGGGGGGGGTGAAGATAAAGGAGGGAGTTGACCTTTTTATTTATTTAATTTAATCCTAAAAAGCAATTTTTTATTTCAACTTCGAAATCGAACCCGCAGACTGTCGTCTATAGCGTTTTACCCCCATCCCAAACACAACGGAATATGCCACTCAAGCCAATTCATCTGTTTCGATTAGTTTCTGTCAAAATCAAAATGTAAATCCTTTATATTTTAAATTTGAACGCACATTTCAATTTACCGAGGTCACATACTAACTAGAAAAATTCCAGAAAAATATTCTCTAGCTTCGTATTGACGATACGGTCCTAACAAAACTAGTTTCGTCGAATTCTGAGACCGTTAGAAAAATGGCCAATTTCCAGTCGATTAAAATCAACTGAAACTGGTCAAACGCGTTTTCCTTTGCCACGCTCACATATTGATTCTAAAAATTATGAAATTTGAAACCTAGCAATAATTTGACACCACGGACCCAACAAAACTGGTTTCGTCGAAATCCGAGGCCGTTTGCAAAATGGCTATTTTTAAGGCCTTTATATATATTAAAATGTATATAAATTCCACAGCGCTATTTCTGAATTTTAAACTGGACACATCTTATCATTTCTAAAGTGAAATGTCAGTTTCTCAACTTCGTTAGAAAGATATTCTTTAACAATTCCATTATTTTTGGTTTCACTAAAATCCGGATTGTTTTGCACCCGGTACATTCAATTGAAGTTTGAAATCGAATTATCGAACTACCGCGCCATTTTCAATTCTATTTGTAATTATATATAAATATTTATATTCTAACGACGACGCGTATAAATATATACGTTCTAATTATATTCAAAATAAATTTCTCGTCGATATTATTTAAAATAATTCATTTTAAATATTCAAAATTCGCTAAAATTGCCAAAATAAAAATTCAAACTGGCCCGCATTTTACGGGTTGTTACAATCTCCCCCACTTAAAACTTTTCGTCCCCGAAAAGGAACAAAGTCGAAAGCGGTTTGATTATTCAACTCTACGCTCGATCATGCTTCTATTCTCCAACTCTTTAGTTTCTGAGAATTTTCAAAACTTCAAAAATTTGGCTAACACCCTAAATTTTCGAAAAATTTCGCCATAACCTCCCCTGCACCGGGAGCATCGGGGAATTTCAAATAGCTTCCCCGGTCCTTCAGATCTCAAAAAGAAAAAGAAAAAGCCAAGCGGCTAGCCAATAGGCTCACAAAATCATCATCACCCAAACAAAACAGGAAATTATGTAGTAAACATGTACCTATTTGTCGGGCAAACAAATTTTATTCTCGGCTCTAGCCTCCTTGCTATGACCTGTTCAATGATATATATGTATATGCAAGCAAACGCGACCAATTTTCAATACAATTCAATATTTGATTCAGTTAGGCTAAATGGTTCAAAATTAGCAAACAAATAAACAAACAACACAATCATCTATCAATTAGTGAATTATCATTTGAAATTCATAATTTTGATACATAGTCAAGAATCAGATTTTTGATGCCAAATCACAACAATAGGCCCTATCTAATTTTGGTTCTCACACCAGTCAATAGGAAATATATAGAAATCTCACTTTCGTCGCTCGAAAATAAATACTGGCGACAGTGCCCCATCACCAGAATTATTCCCGGGCACTAGAGGGATTCTATATCTACCCAATATATTAAAACTTCGAATACACGTTTGCAAGACATATATGCAAAATCTTTATATATCGGATTGTCCTAATCAATATAAAATAAATAATCAAATACGAATAATTGATTTAAATTTTCAAAACAAAATTTGTTTTCACTTTAAAAATATACTCTTCACACTCGTTCTAGGATACTACTGATCCTATCTCTAACGAGTCATTCTAATTGGATATTACTAACCCAATATCTGATGAATTCTTTCGTAAGGTTCTAATGTGTCTTGTTCTCTAGCTTTGTAAACCAAAGCTCTGATACCACGTGTAAAGACCCGCAACTTCCCCGTAAAGGAAAGCGTCGGATAGTTCGAGAACAAACCACAACAGAACACATACAGAAGAACATTTCACTATATATTACAACAGTGCATCAGATTACAAGAATATACAGAGTTTAAATGAATATTACACAGAAATATCAGAGATTTAAATTACATTTAAATACATAGCAGCGGAAAATAATACAATGCACAACTAGAAGAGATATACGGATACAAAGCTTTCCGGATATCATTCCAGCTGTAAAACCAGGATCCTGTGAATATAAATCTGCAAAACCAAAACTACTAGCTGCCCGTGTCAAAATAAGGGCACCCAGAGTTTAGGTTAAAACAATAAACTCCAGGTCAGTCATGTGACTGGTGTGAGAACTAAAACAGATATTAATCTTTGCCTTTAAAGTTTGGTAAATCAAGGGACCACGCCGTATAACACGGAACGGGTTTCCTCCCAAGAATACCAGTGCATAAAACAACAGCGCAATGCTAAATAAAGAAAAATGAAGCTGTTATAAGACCCAGGTCCTATCACACAATGCAACGCAAGCCGGGGGATAGGGTTTTCCCTTATAACAGCCAAAGAATGCTTGATACGTTCAAAACAAATCATTTGATACTATTATAAGTGCATAGTGTATAAAACAACTTCAAATCATAAGTATCAATCATAGGCGGCATGGGTACCATATATCATGTCGCCATATATAGGTTTACAATTAAAACCGCAAATGTCACGTATTTGGAAATTGGATTTCCGTCTATGAACCGAGGCAAAAGATAGTCCTCAACCTATTCGAGACAATCTAGCCCATGTCTCAGGAACAGCCGCAACTGCCCCATGGAGCGACAGGGTCGGTCCACCGATGTGGATTATTATGCCTGAACACTACGTTTCCCCGCCCTTTGGGTCGTAAATGAGCCAACGAATGACTCCATCGGACCCGGATCGTCCGATAAAACCGAGGCGCCTCGCAATAGCAACAACCACATAAGTCAAACTCATCAGGGCGTGTAAAACCACTGACGCCACTTTTTAGCTAGAAGGAAACGCATGCCCTCCCTGAGGTCCGTCTCCCGTTTCTTGTTCATACCGGGTGTGAAACTCGCGAATTCACGTTACACAAAGCTGTGCCACACAGGCTGTGCTTTGATCATCACCACAAGACTTTGCTTTTCAACAGAAGCCTCGATCTATTGCCACTTAGGCATGCCACACAGGCAATTCACTCTATGTGTTTGATATCCATCAGTATATAACCCCTGAGCTCGTATGTCTCAGAGAAGGGCGTTAAGCAAGAGAATAAATTCTCCGCCGCCAAACAGATATATATTTAATAGAAATCAATCACACAGACTAAAATCCAATGTCAGACACACAGTCCATTTACAAGTCCGTTCTGGGTATGAACGAAACCAGAGGCACCTAGTACCTCGCATATCCATCGATCTCCAAGTACGTCTGAACGATCACTAACTGTTTCCATCTTCTTGGGTGTACAGCCCAATCAAGATCATCAGTAATTACCCAAACGACGTGAAGACCTCCGGTCTTCGACCATCGTCTTCATCTTCGACTTATCGTCGTATCAGTTATTCAGAATGGGATAAACCCGGTCTTTCCGAATAACTCGCGTATATTTTAAATAAGTGTTACACAAACACAACATACGCCTCATTCCAATTCATTAGTCCCTAACCGTAAATTAATCAAGAGAATAATTCCCCAAATATTAACCCCGAAGGCCGAAACCAACATCAGATCAATATCCAGAAAACCATTCTGCTTAGCTAACCGACAGTTAGTTTCTAAATTTCACATTCATAGGGAAAGGTCCCCATTAATTTTATCCAAGATAAATTCCTTGAATTTATTCTTTATTCTATTTTTGAATCTCAATTCAAACTAGTCGGGATTAGCGAACCACACCGAAGAAGTCATTTATTTTATTTCCCAATCCCAACCTATTCATCCCATGAAGTAAAACTGGTAATACTTCATATCTAACACCACAGTGTTATCGGTAAATTCAATTACCATTTCACGTTCAAATCTAATTAAAGATTTAACTATCGCCTGGAGCAAAACTGGTGATACTCCATTTTCGATCTTTTCAATCTAATTAAAGATTCATTAAAACTCCACTTAGTTTTAATCGTTAACTGGGTTAAAGAATCTGTGTCATTTAAAAACACAGTTCACAATAAACCCAAGATCACCTTCATTAATTATCGGGTTAAAGAACGAGTGTTATTTAAAACACCGTCCACGATAAACCCAAAAATCAATATCGATTCAATTCCAATTAAATATTATTTAATTGGTACACTTCATTAAATCTAAATAAAAAGATTTAATCTTTTCTCAACTGGGTTCAAGAACAGTGTTAGTGAAGACACCATTCACGACAAACCCAAATCACATTTGATATTCAATACAAGGCTCTGGATAGAAAATATCCCGGCTTATATTCAATATCAAATTCTACGACTAACAAATATCGCATTGGAAATAACGATATATATATATATAT
Source organism: Allium sativum (assembly GCA_030737875.1). Taxonomy (NCBI): domain Eukaryota; kingdom Viridiplantae; phylum Streptophyta; class Magnoliopsida; order Asparagales; family Amaryllidaceae; genus Allium; species Allium sativum. Next base: position 128,153,256 of record CM060910.1, read on the forward strand.
ATATATATATATATATATATATATATATATATATATATATCTCAAATTTCCATAACAACATTTGTATAATCACGAAATTCAACATCGAAATATTCCGAAGACAATTTCGATTCAAATCCATTCCAATGCAACCATTGGAAATTTTGGTTAATTTCAAAACCATTTCAGATTCAATTTATTTATTTAAAAATAAATAGAATTAAAATTCTAGTTCAAAACTAGTTCATTTCGATAAAAATCTATTTTTATCTTTTCAAATATGGAGTTTTTCATCCCAATTCTTTCTAAATCATTTCTTATGATTTTACACAAATTATTACTATTTTTAATAATTTTATCAAGGCCCGTACAGTCGATTTCCATCAATGGCCATCGAACTGCACTTACAGCGACCTTTTTCAAATTTGATTTGGACGTATCTCCAAATCCAACCGTTAGATTTCAAATTTCTAATATTCATTAGAAAGCTCTTTTCGATACGAACCCAACGGTTCCGGTTTTAGGAGAATCCGACGGTCGGATCTCCCGTAATGTCCGTTTGAAATAAATGGTCGAAATTCGCGAACTACCGCGGCGCGACGCGTTCTATTCAGGCCATTATATTATATATATAATATATATTTCGTCGATTCCTATTTAAAACGAATTATATAAATAGTTTTAAATTCGTTTCCAAAAGCAATTTCAACTTCCATTTCAATTCAAAGCAAAATTGAATTCTTCTTTATAAATTCGTTTTAAAATTCATTTCTATTCAATTCAAATTTCAATTCAATTTGAATTCATTCCAATTCGCTTTCAATTCAATTCGAATTCGTTTTCAATTCAATTCATTTCGAAATCGTTTTCAATTCAATTCATTTCGAAATCGTTTTCAATTCAATTCATTTCGAAATCGTTTTAAAATTCAATTCATTTCGAAATCGTTTTAAAATTCAATTCATTTCGAAATCGTTTTAAAATTCAATTCATTTCGAAATCGTTTTAAAATCGATATAGATATCGTTCACGTCAAAATGGCGTCAATCTAATCAACACGGCTTCATAAATTTCTATTTCAAATATTTCTTTTTCAAAATAGTTATTATTATCAAAATATTTCGTTCAACACATGACCAATCTCAATGGATGAGTACTGTCAACACATGAACTTTTATTTTATATTGATAAAGATGTAAATTTTATTATCAAAATATTTCGTTCAACACATGACCAATCTCAATGGATGAGTACTGTCAACACATGAACTTTTATTTTATAATATTCTTTATTTTCTAAATTGGAATGAGGCCCAATCAATCACCATATAATGTTAATTATATGGATTTTCATACATCACATGTATATAATAGCATTGAAAATAATCAACCATCAACCAAAGTGCACTACACTGTAAAAGCATCAAATATAGATATCTAACGCTTATAACAGCCTGTCAATCAATCGATCGACATATTTAATCAATCAGGATGAGTGAACTTCAAATTTCATCCCAACACCCGTGTGGGGTTTCAAACAATCAAACACATATTTTATTTGTGCAGTTGGGCGATGTGTAAAATTTATCGTCCCATTCAATATCCTTCAAATAGGTGTACATAAACAAACCGTCCGGTTTGTAAATGAATATTTATTCACATTCACGTTAAAATTTATATTTTTAACGATAAAACATTTTATTTCAACCTATGAATTTCTATTCAATTCATTTACACAATAAAATGATATTTTTATTTTTCTAACATATTTTAGAAAATTTCGGCGGCATAACGGCACGATACTAGAAACGGGACAAGGCCTAGCCTTATCCCCGGTCTAGTGAAGGCCCACGCCATTCACACATCAATCAAATCAATTTCATTATGCAGACCACAAAATTTGGAGTAAGAGTCTAACCAAGCCTTACTCCTTCGCCTTATAACGGCGCACGTCTAATCCTAACCGATTTATCGATTCGATTTTTCACACCACAAACCACATTCAAACCAATATCGCAATCAATCACCAAACAGTCAAACAAACAAGTCCATGGTCTGTGGACGATTGTGTCGGGTGCTACTAAGCACCGTCTGCATCCTAGTATATATATATATATATATAACTAGAAAAATAAATTGAAAGGTGAGAAATTCTCACAGATAGCTATCCAAGTTCCACGGCACATCATTGATAGAAGTCTTCATCGTTATCGCCTTTTTGTTACCTTCGTCGCCCGCTTTCACTACCTATGTAAAAATCGAATTTTTACTTCGCTTTTCAATATATAAAAATCGAATTTTTACTTCGCTATTCAATATATAAAAATCGAATTTTTACTTTGCTATTCAATATATAAAAATCGAATTTTTACTTCGCTATTCAATATATAAAAATCGAATTTTTACTTCGCTATTCAATATATAAAAATCGAATTTTTACTTCGCTATTCAATATATAAAAATCGAATTTTTACTTCGCTATTCAATATATAAAAATCGAATTTTTATTTCGAAGTTCAACATATAAAAATCCTATTTTTATTTCGAAGTTCAACATATAAAAATCCTATTTTTATTTCGAAGTTCAACATATAAAAATCCTATTTTTCTATCGAAGTTCAATATATAAAAATTCTATTTTTACTTCGATTTAAAAATCAAAGCTTTGTTCGATAAAAATCACAACTTCGTATAGGCAAAAATCTAATTTTCCTTTGCTAATTAAAAATCAGACCTTTGCTTAAATAAATAAAAGAAAACTGATTTTTTTTTCAATTATTTAAATTAAGCTAACTAACTAAGAATTAAAACGAAATAAAACTCACCTTAGAAGGAAAAGGGGGGGGGGTTATTGTGCTCATCGGTGGCTGAGGGAGGCCTTTGCTGTTGAACTTCGAGGGGGGGAGGGGTCCCAAAGTCGGCTTCAGGTGGTGGTGGAGGGGCGCAGGTCGTCGGGGAAGGGTGCAGGGGTCGCGGTAAGTCGAGGTGTGGGGCTAGGCGATGCTTCGGTGCGGGTTCGACGATTTTGGGATGCTGTGGCTCGAGGTTCGTGAATGGACATGGGGAGAGAGAGAGGAGGTCGTAGGGGGTGTTGTGGTCGCAGGGATGGCTGACGATGGCGGCGGCGGGGCGCTGGGTAGCCAGCGACGAGGTGGGCGACGGATTTGGGGAGCTCCGGATTTTTATTTTTTTATTTTTTTTAGATCTGAAGTAGATCGTTTAGGGGGGGGTGAAGATAAAGGAGGGAGTTGACCTTTTTATTTATTTAATTTAATCCTAAAAAGCAACTTTTTATTTCAACTTCGAAATCGAACCCGCAGACTGTCGTCTATAGCGTTTTACCCCCATCCCGAACACAACGGAATATGCCACTCAAGCCAATTCATCTGTTTCGATTAGTTTCTGTCAAAATCAAAATGTAAATCCTTTATATTTTAAATTTGAACGCACATTTCAATTTACCGAGGTCACATACTAACTAGAAAAATTCCAGAAAAATATTCTCTAGCTTCGTATTGACGATACGGTCCTAACAAAACTAGTTTCGTCGAATTCTGAGACCGTTAGAAAAATGGCTAATTTCCAGTCGATTAAAATCAACTGAGACTGGTCAAACGCGTTTTCCTTTGCCACGCTCACATATTGATTCTAAAAATTATGAAATTTGAAACCTAGCAATAATTTGACACCACGGACCCAACAAAACTGGTTTCGTCGAAATCCGAGGTCGTTTGCAAAATGGCTATTTTTAAGGCCTTTATATATATTAAAATGTATATAAATTCCACAGCGCTATTTCTGAATTTTAAACTGGACACATCTTATCATTTCTAAAGTGAAATCTCAGTTTCTCAACTTCGTTAGAAAGATATTCTTTAACAGATTCCATTATTTTTGGTTTCACTAAAAATCCGGATTGTTTTGCACCCGGTACATTCAATTGAAGTTTGAAATCGAATTATCGAACTACCGCGCCATTTTCAATTCTATTTGTAATTATATATAAATATTTATATTCTAACGACGACGCGTATAAATATATACGTTCTAATTATATTCAAAATAAATTTCTCGTCGATATTATTTAAAATAATTCATTTTAAATATTCAAAATTCGCTAAAATTGCCAAAATAAAAATTTCAAACTGGCCCGCATTTTACGGGTTGTTACATCTGTCTTGTAATTTATCTGCATCTTTTACCCATAATGCTCCACAGAACTTAGTGCATTCCCTCTGCGAGTGACACTAACGGACGTGGGGTGTTACACGTGGTATCAGAGCTGAAGGTTACCGGATCAGATAAAAGATTTGAAAAAATATTTTTCAAAACGGCCTTTAAAGAAGCATTTTCAAAAGAAAAGTTTTGTTTTAAAGGCATATTCCCCAAAGCCATACGCACTATCTTCTATTCCTCTATTTGAATTCTTGTCTCCTTCTTTCTTGACTCTCTAGGGCTCCTGGCTTTCTGGGAGGTAACCTCATTGAAGGGCGAAGTAGTGCCCGACTTCCATCTATAGCCGTAGTTGTTTTACTTACGGCCAGTCTTCTTTCAAGTTTATAGGGTTTTTCCATGCGATAGAGGCAACTTTCGAGAGATTTGCCAACATGGTTACACGCGGAAGTTTGGCAAAGGAGCACGACCCAAGGATGAGGAAATTATGGATGTAGACTTGGCTCACGAAGGAGGAAGGGATTATAAAACCTAAGACAAGAGGAAGTATCTTTACTATGGTATGATAGGGCATATAATTAAGGACAAAGGACAAGATTTTCAGAAGGGCAAGTACATGCTGAGCGTACCTAGGAGATAGGTGGTAAAAGTTTCTGTTGGAAGAATCTAGTTTTTCTGTTCGGATTTAGCGCTTCGCATTTGTTCATATTTGCTTCCATAGTTGAGTCTCTGCACCTTAGTACTTGTATAGTAGGAAGATCCCAATCAGTCTCAAACCCAGTGGGTGGTTCGACCCGTTTATTTTTTGTTAGTAGGGGTTTGAATATCTATCGAGTTTGCTTATATCATATCACGTAGATTGTCTAAAGGAGATATTCCTTGGGTGCTTGTCTGATATTGGTTTAGGCCTTTGGGGCTTGTACTTGAGGAATGTCGAGTTCGACTAGGATGGTTTGCGTGAGAGATGGATAGTTGTGGCAGGCGCTCTAAAAAGCGCGTAGTGACCTTTTGACCCTTATAATTATGGCATGATGGATAAGATAGGAGGAGAGACCTCTGATCATCATAGTATATACACTTGGTTGACATTTGTTCATTTTGGAGATGGAGCTTAGAAACTTCACAATCGTGGAGTAAAAAAATTGGTTAAGATACAGTGGAGTAAAGCTCAAGAAGGCTAGATACTAACAACATACCTTTTTTCTTAAGGGTGCATCCTTGATCTCTTTGTTTAGGAGCTTTATGCATAGTTGTTTCTCTCTTTCCAAAGTATATCCTCTAAATCGAATCTGCGATCTTTCGGTAGAAGCCAATGGATGTAAACATGTATTTGAAACATGTTATGGTTGAATGGTTGCAAGTGGTTGCAAATGGTCGCTCGTGGATGCATATGCATACGTATTAGACACTAGATCAAGTCCGAACGCTTTCATATAGCATTTACATATATGCATTTGTTTGTAAGTTGAACCTGATATGATATCATATGGACGTTGCATATGGATGTATGGTTGTGCACGCATGTAGTATTTACATGACCAGGGATGCTTGCATACATGATTGGACGCATGGCACTAACATGATTTGCATTAAGGAGGTCAACTGAATCAGTAGACCGCCTGATTTTGCGTTAGATAGAGACATATACACACACTATGCATATGAACATGAAAGCATTAGAAATCTTTTAAGGACAATGAATGCCTGTGATTGAATGGTTGAGTAGATAGGTGATTGGATGGTAGGACACATTCTTCCTAACTTGAAGATTTCGGGGACGAAATCCTTTTAAGTGGTGGAGAATGTAACACCCCGTAATTCTGTGACATTAAGATTCACAAATTAAAGTACAATTAATTTATAAAAGAAAAAATAAGATCCATGCAGTTGTTTAATTTAAGTATCGTAACTAACATGAAAACGAGAAGTAAGGAGAGAACAATAATTATTATTGTTCTAAGACTTATTAACAAAAGCCTCTGTAGCTCAATTGGTTAAGGCATTAGATTTGTAGCATAGAGGTCGGGGGTTCGAACCCCGACGGTGGCATAATTTTTTATCTTTGTTTTAGAGAAGGCAAACTGAACATGCAAATATATGTACGTATACAAATTCAAAATTTGAAAGGATAAGAACGTACATATAAGGAAATATAGAAAATATAAATATATATATACATATGAGAATATAAATATATATATATATATATGCAAAAATATATGTATACGAAAGATAAAATTCAAGATAAGGCTACAGTCAATGAAATATGGCAACATCATTTGAATTTTGAAAATAAAATGAAAGTTGTGCGTATATATATACGCGTAAAATGGTTGTTAAAGGAATTGTATACATATAAGAATATTTCATGTGAATAAAACAGTTAAATAAATTCCAGAAATTCAAAAGTTCGAAAATCAAATTTCTACGCCAAATACAGTTAATTCGAATTTCAAATTTCTACGCCAAAATAGTGGGAACCAATGCTGACTCAGCACTGCGTGTATGATAAGGTTTGGCTAGATTCATCTACGTACCTGGACTATTTTCTTAACTAGGTTCAATGCTGACTCAGCGCTGCGTGTACGATAAGGTCTTGAGCAGCTATATAAACAGCCCTAGTCTTCATTCTCTTTGCACCAATTCTCTTCTATCCTTATGCTGCTAAGATTCATGGCTTCTTCCCCTCCTCTAAATTTTCTTAAATAATTAAAATAAAATATAAATTCAAGACATGGAGATGCTGCTCAAATCTGTTCAAGAGAAGATTCAAATCAAAGTGAAGAATTCAAAGGCTAAATCAACAAACCTCGAGCAACGACATACGAATCTTAGCATCGCCATTCTTCTATTCTAGATCTAATTTCTGTAATTCAGTTGTTTCTAGATTTGAACGTTTTTGCTTTATTTTGTGACATGAAATTAAAGGAATAAAAGAATATGCCAAATCTCTCTTTCTCTCTATTTGAATCTGTGTTTATACTCTTGGACTAAATTAAGAACTGTTATGATTCAAGGACAAATAAGACTTTGCCTAAGACCGTTGCCTATGACTATGGATTCTGAGATCATGTGCCTTTGGACTATGAACATAAGCCTTTGATTTTGGGACATAAAACATTGCCTATGACAGTGACTTATGACTGTGGGAATTATTTTCCCTTTTGACAATGAATAATGCCTATGACTATGGACATTTGCCTATGATTATGAACACAAGCCTTTGATTTGGACATAAAGTATTACCTATGACATAACAACGGTGATTTAAACACCCATGATTCATGACTAGGAAAATTGTTGCTTAGGTTTTGTGACTATGAAATTGGGTCTAAAACCCGATTTATCTATTCTGTCTGTTCTTGATTTTCTTTGGTTTTAGACTATGGGAATTTACCTATTAAGTTAGGTCTACCCATGTTCTCGAACCTATTCTGTCTATTCTTGGTTTTAGACCGTGGGAATTTACCTATTAAGTTAGGTCTACCCATATTCTTGAACCTGCGTCGTTATTCAAAATCTTTTTATGCCAATTATTATGTCCACCCTTTTTCATAGCATCTTTGGTTCATTCACTATTTTCTACGAATCTAGATTTATTTACAATCTAGGTTGAATCATGATTATACGAACGGTGGGAATGCGATTTGGGAAAAACACAAAAATAAACATAAATATAGTTGTAAGCTTGAAATTGGCATAGTTTGGAAGCGAACATGATTCTGATTTATACAATTTTAGAACATGTGTTAAGACATGTGAATTGGGTAGATTTGACATGGATTATAGGTTATGAAATTTAGATCTAGTATTGGCCTGTAAAACTGAAAAACTAGAATAATAAATCTAGTTTGTATATAGACTGTAAACTAGAAGAATAAATCTAGTTTTTGGGCATAAACGGTGAACTAGAATAGAAAATCTAGTTTGGCATATAAAATCTAGTTTAGCATAAACTGAAAATAAAGATGATAGATCTAAATTGCTTTGAACTGTAGGTTAGGCAAATCAAGATTTGGGCCTAGAATATAAGTCTGTTAGCGACAAATGAATATAGGCCAAATTTGTTTAAAAAGGGGAAAATGGGCTGTAAGATAAATTGTTAACAATTTATAAACAAAAGAAAGATATTTTGATAACACCCCTTTTTATAACTCGTACCAGAAAGTTCTAGGGTGACAGAGAGGATAGTGTCTAGGCTTGGGTTTGGAAAATATAAGTTTCCTTCCCTCCCTGGCTATCTCTAACTGATCCGACAAATGGGATGTTTTCTTTCAAAACGAGGTTTCGAAATTAATCAGAAAACCCTTTGAGCTTAGAAAACATGAATATGCCTAACCCGAGGTTAGACTGAGTTGCGGTGTAAACCAGCCCGGAACCGACCGGCACATCCAGTAACCGCAGCAATATCTGTCTAATGTGAGAGGTTGCGGCTTTAATTTATTAATTAAAGCTAGAACAAGAAGGGGAGGGTTAAGTCCATAGGAACACTTAACCAACACAGTTAAAGCTAGAATGAGAAGGTTAAGTCCATAGGAGCACTTAGCCAACTTAACACTGTTAAGCTAGAATGGTAGGATTAAGTCCATAGAAACACTTAACCATCTTAACACAGTTAAAGCAAGAATGGGATGGTTAAGTCCATGGGAATACTTAGCCAAATTAACATGTTGACTAGACTAGAAGGTGGGGTTAAGTAAAGTTAATACACTTAGCCAATTTAACATGTTAATTAGACTAGAGGTTGGGGTTAAGTAATACACTTAGCCAATTTAATATGTTAGCTGGGTTGGACCGTAGGGTTAAGTAAACTTGAACACTTAACCATCAGAATATGATAAATGAATAGGGTTAAGTCTAAGACACGAAGAGATGATACTTAACCACTAATAACAGGTTTAGTTAAAACCGGTGGGAAAGGTTAAGTTAAAAAGGGAACACTTAACCAATACAGGATGAATGGGTAGGGTTAAGAAATACTTAACCAATATGACTTGGTTTGTGGTGGGGTTGAGTCAACATGAATACTGACAACACTTAACCAGTTTAACAGGATAAGGGAAGAGGGTTAAGTTAGCTTGAATCGACTAAAGACACTTAACCAATCCAACTTAACGGGAAAGAGAACTAAGTAGTAAAACTTAGTTAAGAAGACAATGATCCTGGAAACTAAGTGGTAAAACATAGTTAGTAAAACTAAGTAGTAACTCTTGGTATAACACGAAGGAGCGGACGTCCATATTATTTTAAAGAAGACTCCAACGAATTGGGATACGAAGCCCGAGGCTTCGAGGGGACGTGAGGGTACTCTTGGTATCCCTCTGTGAGGCTGTAGATGATCCGCCTGGGCGCACAGAGGTTAAGGTCTGCGGTAGAAGAGCCAAGGGTATGCCTTGGTTGCAATATATGGCAACCAAAAGACTAGGATGGACCAGCGTGATTTGGCGAGAAGACGGAAGCCCTGTGATAGCAACTCGTCGTCTACCTACCATCTTCAGTCAAGCGAGACACGTGAAGCGGGAAGGCTGGAGGACTCATACGGACCACATACTTGCTATCTAGTTGTGGTTGCAGGGTGTTGTTGGCCATAGATTTAGTGGGGCAGATAGGGGCCTTCGTACAGTTCTCATTTTACAAGGGTGGCCTTCCATTAGTTGAGGGAGGGGTCGAGTGGGACCATAGCCACTGGAAAAACAGACGTTAACATCTGCATCGGCAGATATTGAAAGCTCCCGACCGAGTTCCGTATTTCTAGAGTAGCCCTGACACGGGACTCGGGTAGCACATTAGAGGACATGTGCACCTAGACAAGCGATAACGATTCACGATACATGCATGGGGAAAGTCTAGGAACATATACCACTCTAGGTAGTGTATCCTAGACTAAAGGGCATCGTTTGACAGGTAGCATAATCCCTAGTTTGGAAGTAGGTGGCATAAATCCTGAATACAAGAAGCGTTCAACAGATAGCGTAAACTCTAATTGAATCTAGAAAGCACTTGATATAAAACCTAGACTATATCTAGGTAATAAATAATCAAGGTACGCCTGAAGGCGACGGAATCTACCTGGATTGGGATCACGTTATCGTTACTAGTTGGAACACTAGTTAGGTGGTGCAGAGATATAGAAACGAGTATATCGCGGTAAAAGCAAAGCGGAGAAAGTGTTGTAGTATATCCAGTTTATCTTGTCTTAGCATGTCTTGTGTGAATCTTATCTTGTTAGCCTTATCATCATGGTATTATCTTGTATTCAGTTAATTCATGTCCTTCTGTTTCCCCTGTTCACATACTAGAAGTTACTGACTTTCTCAGGCTTTATGTCTGATTCTGTTTTTCTTTCGCTTCTTTTCTTCCGTTCCCCCCCCCCCCCCAGGTAGTTGAGGAGGGAATAGTATAACTCAGGATTAAATTGGACCGTTGCTCTTTCCCAGCTTGAAGATTTGACGAAGTTGTCCTTGGATTCTCTTTCAGATGCTGTGGCTGGCTTATGCTACATTGGGGAATATAAATGTATTTTTATGCTTCTTTATCTAGTAAAGACAGATGATACTCTGATATTGTAAAGCAATCTTGTACAATCTATTTTATCAATAAAGCAAAGTTTTATTTTCCGCTGTTAATTGTTTGTCTGTCTTGTAATTTAACTACATCTTTTACCCATAATGCTCCACAGAACTTAGTGCATTCCCTCTGCGAGTGACACTAACGGACGTGGGGTGTTACATATATTTTGTCGATTTCCTTTTAAAACGAATTTTATAAATAGTTCTAAATTCGTTTCAAAAACAATTTCAACTTCATCTTCAATCTCAAATCGATTTTATTTCAATTCAATTCGAATTCATTTCAACTTTATTTAATTCGAATTCAAATTCGTTTCAATTCAATTCAAATCCTAATTCGTTTCAATTCAATTCAATTTGAATTTACCTTCTATTTACTTCAATTCGAATTCATTTCAAATTGATTTCAAGTCAATTTCAGTTCGCTTTAAATTTCATTCAAAACGATTTCAATTCGTTTTTTATTCAATTTCAATTTAATTCAATTTGAATTCATTTCTATTCAATTCGAATTCAAATTCACTTTCTATTCAATTCGAATCGAATTCATTTTCTATTCAATTCGAATTCATTTCAAATTGATTCAATAAAATTTCAATTTGAATTTTTATCTAATTTAATTTGGATTTCATTTCAAAATATTAAATTTTGAAATCACTTTTCAATATTCATTATAAAACGAATAAAATTGATATAAATATCATTCACGTCAAAATACCGCGTCTCTAATCAACACGGCTTTATATTTTTAAAAAAATTCGTTGTTCTATTCAACAAATGAATATATATTCTATTCAACACATGAATCTATATTTCTTTCAACACGACTATTTTTGTTATGTAAAATATTTTATAAAATCATGGTATCTATCGTTTGATTTTTAATTAGACTTCAACCGTAAAGTAGTTCTAATTTTAAATATGATAAAGATGTAAATTTTATTGTTAAAATATTTTGCTCAACACATGAACATCGTCAACACATGAATATTTTTAGATTCAACACATGAATTTTCTTTTATAATATTCATTATTTTCCCGATTGGAATAGGGCCCAATCAATCATCATATAATGTTAATTATATGGATTACACACAACACATGTATATAATAGCAATGACAAACAATCAACCATCATCCAAAGTGCACCACACAACTGCATAAGCATCAAATATGAATAATTAACGCTTACACAGCCTGTCGACCAATTGATCGACACACAATTAAATAATTGGGATTAGTGTGCACCAAATATCATCCCAACACCCGTGCGGGGTTTCAAATCAACAAACTCAGATTTTTAATTGTCCAGTTGGGTGATGTGTAAAATTTATCATCCCAATCAATATCAGTCAAATCAGTGTATATAAACAAATCGGCCGATTTGTTTATAAATATTTATTTATCCACTTTCACGTTAAAAATTATATTTTAAACTGCAATTAATTTATTTCAACACATTAATATATTTCATTAAATATTTCACATCAACATCACAAACAATTTTCACAACACTTCAATCAAACAAACAAGCCATCCATGGTCTGTGGATGATGGGTGTCGGGTGCTGCTAAGCACCGTCTGCATCCTAGTATATATATATATATATATAACTAGAAAAAGAAATTTAGAGTGAGAAGTTCTCAACGATAGCTATCCCAACTCCACGACACTTCATGTGTAGAAATCTTCGTCGTTCTCGCCTTTTTGTCACTTTCGTTGACCGTAGCCACTACATATATAAAAATCACATTTTTATATTATTGCCATGTATATAAAAATCATATTTTTATAATTACTCTATATGGATAAAAATTCTATTTTTACATCGCTACTATATAGATAAAAAGATTCCATTTTTACAACGCTACAATATAGATAAAAATTCCATTTTTACATCGCTACTATATAGATAAAAATTCCATTTTTACAACGCTCCTATCTACATCAAAATCGCATTTTTACTTTGCTGTTCAATAAATAAAAATCAAATTTTTACTTCGCTATTCAATATATAAAAATTCTATTTTTACTTCGCTAATCAATATATAAAAATTTCGCCTTTTCTATTGTAAAGATTTCGCCTTTTCTATTGTAAAGATTTCGCCTTTTCAATTATAAAGATTTCTCCTTTTCAATTTCAAAGATTTCGCCTTTTCAATTATAAAGATTTCGCCTTTTCAATTTCATCATTATAAAAATCACATTTTTATTTTGCTACATATATAAAGATGATATTTTTACTATCTTTCCTACATAAAACTTATATTTTTATAATTCTACAATATAAAAGATTATATTTTTATTATCTATATAATATGAAAATTATATTTTCCTTTAAACAAAAATCATAGTGTTTCGTATATAAAAATCTAATCTTTTCTATATAAAAATCATCACTTTTTATTTATAAAAATATAACTTTTTATTTACAAAAACATATAAAACTGAATTTTGTTTTAAACTAAATTAATTAAATAAATAAAACTAAAAAACTTACTGCACATCATCTAAAGAGGGGGCCGGAGCGTCGCTGATGGCGCCGGAGGAGGAAGAGGGTGCGTGGGATGATGTGCTGCTCCGGTGTGGGGTCTGGGGTTATTTGCGGCGGAGGAGGAAGAAAATGGGGTCGGGATGGATTGGAGAAGAGCGAGGGGGGTTGCGGGGGGTGTTGATCGGAGGAGCGACAGTCGGTGGGGTCCCCCTGGGTGGCGGCGTCGATCGCGAGGGAGGGCGGCTCCGTCCGTCCTCTTCCTTTTTTTTCTTCCGATTTCTGATTTGAAGAAACGGGGGGGGGGGGGGGGGGCAGAAGTTAAAAGGAAGAGAGGTTTTAATTTTTTATTATTATTTTAATTTCAAAAAGTTGACTTGATAGGATCGATTAGGGGTTACTTCAAGCTACACCCACAATATCACACACAAGACAATCAATCAACACACCATTCAAATAAAAAAGATACGATTAAAGTAAAATAGCAAGACACAAGATTTTATACGTGGAAAACCTCTTCGATGTGAAGAGTAGAAACCACGAGACCTCTTAAGGAGTCTACCCTCTTCTCTTATTGATAAACCAAAAGGGGAAAACAACCCCAAAATGTTTACAAAAGATTCTCTTCTAATCACCGGAATCCAAAAACAATAAGAGATGAAAAAGGTGTATGAGAACACCCAATGTTTGCACTTCAGGCCAGCGGTGTATCGAGCAAGAATAAAGCTCAATCTTGAAGACCAAAACACCTTGAAGAAGATGATAAATGACCAAAAACTGCTACTGCCTTATGTGACCAGATCTGGTTATATTAACCCTCTTTTCTTTTAATGTGCATACCAAAAATGTGGGTAATCTTCCAAAATGTCTTTCCTGAAAAGAAAAGATATTGTTGCACAAAAGGCATGCTTGCACAACAAATCTGGGAAAAAGACAAAACCAATAAATCTCTTCCACAAATTAAGCATGGCCTGCATAAAAAGATATGCCAAATATGCCTGCATACAATTATGCCAAATATGCTTGCATAAAATTATGTCAAATATGCCTGCACAAAATTATGCCAAATATGCCTGCATAAAATTATGCCAAATAAGCCTGCATAAAATTATGCCAAATATGCTTGCATAAAATTATGCCAAATATGGGCTGGAATACCCAACAATCTCCCCCTCCAGCCCAACTTGGGGAAGATGTGCATGCTTCAATCATCATTTGAAACTCATTCCCACAAGCTTGCTACAAACATCAAGCTTGTTTCCTGGAACCACTTTAGTCAACATATCTGCACCATCCTTGTTTGTATGAATTTTCTTTAACTTGAGCATATTTTCTTCAATCACATTTCTTAACCAATGATACCGAACATCAATATGCTTAGTGCGTGCATGATACATGGAATTCTTGCTCAAATCCATAGCACTCTGACTGTCACAGAATACTATATACTCTTCTTGTTGCAAACCCAACTCTTGAAGGAACCTCTTCAACCAAAGCATCTCTTTACTTGCTTCCACAGCTGCTATATACTCTGCCTCGGTTGAAGATAAAGCCACACACTTTTGTAACTTGGATTGTCAAGAAATGGCTCCCCCTGAAAATGTGAACACATAACCTGAGGTAGATTTTCTACTCTCAATGTCACCAGCCATGTCTACATCCGTATACCCCTCAAGAACATGTTTGCTACCTCCAAAACATAAGCAAAATCTAGAAGTACCACGCAAATATCTGAAAATCCACTTTACTGCATCCCAGTGAACTTTACCAGGATCAGATAAGTATCTACTCACCAAACCAACAGAATGTGCAATATCTGGCCTAGTGTACACCATAGCATACATCAATGAACCAACTGCAGATGAATAAGGAATAGAAGACATACTTGCTTTTTCCTTCTCCGTTGTTGGACAATCCCTCTTACTTAGCTTAAAATGAGATGCGAGTGGTGTACAAACCGGCTTAGCATGCTTCATATTGAACCTTTCAAGCACACGTTCAATATATTTTTCTTGAGAT
Source organism: Allium sativum (assembly GCA_030737875.1). Classification (NCBI taxonomy): domain Eukaryota; kingdom Viridiplantae; phylum Streptophyta; class Magnoliopsida; order Asparagales; family Amaryllidaceae; genus Allium; species Allium sativum. The sequence continues at coordinate 128,168,486 of CM060910.1, forward strand.
AGCCACAACTTCCTAGCTTTTCTGTCACGAACAATCTCCATGTCTAAGATTTGCTTTGCAGGACCCATGTCCTTCATGTCAAATGACTTGGACAAATCTTTCTTCAAGTTGCTAATCAATTCTATGTTTTGTCCAACTACCAACATGTCATCCACATATAAAAGAAGAATAATGAAGATATCACCAGGAAACTTTCTAAAATACACACAAGGATCTGCAACAGTCCTCTTGTAACCATTGCTTGTCATAAATGAATCAAATTTGTGATACCACTGCCTTGGTGCTTGCTTAAGTCCATAAAGACTCTTCTTCAACTTGCAAACAAGTTTTTCTTTTCCCTTTTCTTCAAATCCTTCAGGTTGTTCCATGTAGATTTCTTCCTGCAAATCACCATGTAAAAATGCGGTTTTTACATCAAGTTGTTCCAATTCAAGGTCACAACTTGCTGCTAAACCCAAAATGGTTCTGATAGAAGTCATCTTGACAACTGGTGAAAAAATCTCATCAAAATCAATGCCTTTTTTCTGATTGCATCCTTTGACTACCAATCTAGCTTTGCGCTTTACTATCTTCTCACCATCATTCTTGTTCTTGAAAACCCATTTGTTTTTCAAAAGCTTCTTGCCTTTTGGAAGTTTCACTAGCTCAAAAGTCTGATTCTTCATCAAAGAATCCATCTCCTCTTTCATAGCCTCAAGCCAAAGATTCTTGTCTCGACTAGACAACACTTCTTGGAAGCTCTCGGACTCACCATCAGCTGTAACTAAGATACAATCTGTGCTTGGATATCTTGTAGATGGTTTATGTTCTCTGGTTGACCTTCTAAATTGAGTATCATCCACTTGTGGGGCAATTTGCTCCCCCTGCTCATAAGCCACTTCTCCATTTGGTTGAGCTTCATCATGAACATCACCAAAATGTGCACCATCAAGTTGTGCATCATCAACACCTTCATGTGTTGCATCAAGATCAGCCTGTATTGGCTGTTCAACAAAACCACGAGTAGGGGACAAAGAAACATCAGTAGCATCAATAAAAAAATTTGAGCTAGTATGATACCTTGCACTCAATAGTTCTGCACGTTTTTCATGCTCAAAGAACACTACATCTCTGCTTCTTACTACCTTTCCTTTTTCTGGATCATATAGCCTGAACCCATACTCTTCATCACCATAACCAACAAAAACACATGGATTAGTCTTGGAATCTAGCTTTGATCTTTGGTCTTTTGGCACATGCATGTATGCCTTGCATCCAAATACTCTAAGATGTGTATATACAGGATCACATCCCTTCCATGCTCTCTCTGGAATGTCAAGCCCCAATGGAATAGATGGAGAACGGTTGATCAGATAAACTGCTGTATTCACTGCTTCAGCCCAAAATGACTTTGGTAGATCGGACATCTTCAACATGCATCGCACCTTCTCCACAATGGTTCTATTCATCCTCTCAGCTACACCATTGTGTTGGGGAGTGCCTGGTACTGTCTTCACATGTCGAATACCATATTGCGCACAATAATTCTTGAACTCATGTGAGGTATACTCTCCACCATTGTCTGTACGAAGGCACTTCAACTTGCTTTCTTTCTCCCTTTCCACCATAACATGAAACTTCTGAAAATTTTCAAACACTTGGCTTTTGGTCTTCAAAATGTAAATATATGTCTTTCTAGTAGCATCGTCAATAAAAGTGACAAAATATTTGTTGCCACCATTGGATTCAACCTCAATAGGACCACATACATCTGAATGTACAAGCTCCAACTTAGCCTGCTTTCTTGTAGACTTTCTAGCAAAATAAGCTCTATGTTGTTTTCCTGCTAAGCAATGATCACAAGGATTAAGAGAAATTGTAGTATTGGCAGGAATAAGTGATTTAGCTGGTAAATATTTCAAACCCTTTTCACTCATGTGTCCCAATCTTCGATGCCACAAATTAGGAGAATCTTTTTCTTCCACTGCATTGAGCTCACCAAAACATACAGTCAAATATGTCTTGTACAAAGAACAACACAACTCGCCTCTTGCAATTGTCATGGATCCCTTGGATAATTTCCACTTGCCACTCTCAAATGTGTGACGAAAGCCTTCTTGATCAAGAATATGAGCTGAAAGCAAATTAAGACGCAAATCCGAAATATGACGTACACCTTTCAATGTAAGCATGCATCCAACATTAGTCTTCACACGAATATCACCAATCCCAACTATGCTTGCTGAACTCTGATTACCCATTTTGACACTGCCAAAATCACCTGCTTGATAACTCAAAAAATACTCTCTCTTAGGAACACAATGATATGAAGCACCTGTATCAACCAGCCACTCAGAATCTGTACTGCTAACATGATGACATTCACTAGTTGCGCAAATTAAAGTGACATCATCATCACTTTTAGAGGCTACTGCTGCAACATTTTTATCATCGCCTTCTTTCTGAAAATCATTCTTCTTCCCATGTTCTCTTTTCCAACGAAAGCAATACTTTTTAATATGGCCAGGCTTCTTGCAATAGTTGCATATGAAGTGATTCTTTCCATCACTAGACTTGGATCTTCCTCTTGAGTTATCCCGGCCTTTGGTTCCTTTGCTCTTGCTTCTTCCTCTATTCTCCACAACAAGAGCTTGTGAATTGTCAACTCCAATCTCTTTTCTTCTAATTTCTTCATTAAACATGCTTTCTTTGATCACATCCAAAGATAGCACACCATCAGGAGCTGAATTACTAATGGTCACAACTAAAGTTTCCCAACTATCTGGAAAAGAACTCAATAAGAACAAAGCTTGCAATTCATCACCAAAAATGATCTTTATAGTTGTCAACTTGTTAATAATATCTTGGAAATCACTAAGATGCTCAGAAACTGACTTTCCACCTTTCAACTTTAGATTAACAAGCCTTTTAATCAATGAAGCTTTGTTATGGGCGGTTTTCCTCTCATACAAACCTTCTAATTTCTTCCACAAATCATATGGATCGGTCTCTTGTGACACATGGTTAAAAATGCTAATGTCAACCCATTGTCTAATGGTTCCTAAAGTTTTCCTTTTCAACTTTATCCATTCATTCTCTTCCATTTTATCGGGTTTAGAAGGTTTAGTGATAATACCACTCGAACTAGTGACGGTTTCAATTGGGTCATGTAAATCCCTGCAGTATAACAAGTCTTCCATCATAGGTCTCCAAATAGAATAGTTGGTTTATGTCAACTTAATCATTGAGCTATGACTGCTCGACTCCATAGTGTGATAAATAACCTACCCAAGCTCTGATACCAATTTGATAGGATCGATTAGGGGTTACTTCAAGCTACACCCACAATATCACACACAAGACAATCAATCAACACACCATTCAAATAAAAAAGATACGATGAAAGTAAAATAGCAAGACACAAGATTTTATACGTGGAAAACCTCTTCGATGAGAAGAGTAAAAACCACGAGACCTCTTAAGGAGTCTACCCTCTTCTCTTATTGATAAACCAAAAGGGGAAAACAACCCCAAAATGTTTACAAAAGATTCTCTTCTAATCACCGGAATCCAAAAACAATAAGAGATGAAAAAGGTGTAAGAGAACACCCTATGTGTGCACTTCAGGCCAGCGGTGTATCGAGCAAGAATAAAGCTCAATCTTAAAGACAAAAACACCTTGAAGAAGATGATAAATGACCAAAAACTGCTACTGCCTTATGTGACCAGATCTAGTTATATTAACCCTCTTTTCTTTTAATGTGCATACCAAAAATGTGAGTAATCTTCCAAAATGTCTTTCCTGAAAAGAAAATATATTGTTGCACAAAAGGCATGCTTGCACAACAAATCTGGGAAAAAGACAAAACCAATAAATCTCTTCCACAAATTAAGCATGGCCTGCAGAAAAAGATATGCCAAATATGCCTGCATACAATTATGCCAAATATGCCTGCATAAAATTATGTCAAATATGCCTGCAAAAAATTATGCCAAATATGCCTGCATAAAATTGTGCCAAATAAGCCTGCATAAAATTATGCCAAATATGCTTGCATAAAATTATGCCAAATATGGGCTGGAATACCCAACATGACTTTTACATACGACCTCTAAACGAGGCCCACCGCCTGTTGTCCCTAGCGTTTTACCCCTATTCCGAACACAATGGGATATGTACCATAAGCTGATTCGACCATTTCGATCAGTTTCCGTTAAAATAAACATATAATTCTATATATTGAATCTGAACGCGCATTTCAATTTACCGGGGTCACATACGAACTCTATAAATTGCAGAAAAATATTTTCTAGCTTTGTATTGATGATACGGTCCTAACAAAACTAGTTTCGACAAATTCTCAGACCATTTGAAAAATGGCCATTTTTCAGTCGATTAAAATCAACTTAAACTGGTCAAACGCGTTTTCCTTTGCCGCACTCACATATTGATTCGAAAAATTATGAAATTTGGAATCTAGCAATAATTTGACATCACGGATCCAACAAAAGTGGTTTCGTCGAAATCCGAGGTCGTTTGCAAAATTCCCATTTTTAAGGGCCTGAATTCCACAGCGACTAATCAGAAATTTCAACTGGACATGTCTTTTGATTCCCGCTATGAAATTTTGATTTTTCGGATTCGTTGGGAAGATATTCCCAATTAGATTCCATTATTTTTGGTTTCACTAAAATTCGGATTGTTTTGCACCCGGTACGTTCAATTGGAGTTTGAAATCGAATTATCGAACTACCGCGCCATTTTCAATTCTTTTTATAATTATATATAATTATTTATATTCTAACAACGACGTATACAAATATACGTTCGAATTCTATTCAAAAAAAATTTTTTGTTGATTTTATTTAAAATAATCTATTTTAAATGTTCAAAATTCGCTAAAATTGCCAAAATAAAAATTTTAAACTGGCCCAGATTTTCGGGTTATTACAATCTCATTCCAAATAATTTGAACGACGTTTAAAATTCAAGAGTTGAAGACGGCGATTGAAGACCAACGATCTTCATATCGGATGGACGACGACTGCTGATGCCCATGATTGGAGTAGCTACCTTTAAGGGGCTACAGTGGTGGCCGTCTGGACGTAGTGTTGATTTGTACGGATTTGGCTTTCGCTCGGACCCAGAGCATAAGCTTATAAATGGATTGCGTGTCCGACATCGTACTCTGTTAAATATCATGTTATTGATTTTCTGTCTATATATAAATGATTGGTGGTGGAGAATTTATTCTTTACTTAACACCCGTTTATATATTGATGGATGATCAATGGTACGGTATGGATGGACCATGTGGCACGCTAAGATGAAGATGATCAAGGCTTTGTTGAAAAGCAGGCCTTGTGGTTATGACGTTAGTTCGCGAGCCTCACAACCCGGTTGAGTCTAAAACGGGAGAAGGGAACGCAGGGAGAGCAGCACGTTTCTTTCTAGCTAGATGTGGTGTCGGTGCTTAAACTGGCTGATATTTACTTATGTGGATGATGGATTACGAGGCCTCGGTATTAGGTCCTATAGGATCGGGAAACGTGTGTTCAGGAATTGCCAATCCACGAAGCTGTATGTGTGGACCGGCCCTGCAGGATCCAAGGGTTAACTGCGGGGAATCCTGAGACATTAGCTATAGTGTCTCGAATTGGTAAGGAGCTCCTCCCTAGCCTTGACTCATGATTGAAACCCAATTTCCAATACGACCTCATGCGGTTTTGATTGTATTACTAGTATGGAGGCATAGTAGTATGGGATACTATTCTTCCTAGGATTGATATATTATGATTGAAACTGTTTTTGAAAACTTATACACACTAATAATAATATCAAATTCGCTTTTATCGTACCAAGCATGTTTAATCACCATAAGGTAAAACTCTATCCTCTGGTGTGCGTTGCATTGTGTGATGGGACCTGAGTCTTATGGTGGATTCATTTTTCTAAAAAGCATTGCGTTGTTTAACGATTTACTTTAAGTTATGCATGACAATCCATTGGAGTAAACCCGTTCCGCGTTAGCGGCGTGGTCCTTGGATTTGCCTTATTACTATTAGTTAGATTAGTTAAGAATTCTCACACCAGTCCCATGACTGACCCGTTGTTTGTTTCCACCTTTGCAAACTCGGGTGCCCTCTTTTCCACACGGGAAGTCGAGTAGTTTCTCTACAGGTCTTTATCTTGAGCAGGATTCTGGATTGAAGCTTAAAGCTATGTCCAGAGCGTAGTTGTCTTCCGTTGTATCTATTTTATTTCCGCTGCACTGTATTGTATTAAATTTATTGTAAAATTTTCTTCCACTGTATTTTATCGATGTACTCTGATATTTTGTACTCCGATGTTATATTATCATGATATAATGAAAGTCTGCTGTTTTTGTTCTGATGTGTTGTATTCCCAAAGTTAACGTGCTCGGGATTTGAACGGTCTTGGTCGATTTTGCGGTCGATCGGGTCGGGCAAACCCGTGTCGTTACAGTTGGTATCAGAGCTTTGGTTGGCTCAAATCTTTGGGATACAACTCGTTAGAACGGAGCAAAAGACTCATCAGAGATTGGATTAGTAATATCCAATAAGAATACTCATTAGAGAAAGGATCAGCAGTATCCTAGAATGAGAAAACTCATTAGAGATGGGGTTAGTAAAGCCCTAGAATGAGTTGAGAGTAACAAGCTTAAAATATACGTATTTATAATTATAATCTATTTTAAAAAATATGACTTTGAATATATAAAAGTTTATATATTTGAAAGTTAATCAACTAATAAAATTATAGGAACCAATTAAAGAATGAAAAATTGAGTAGGAAAATTATACAACTTTAGCTTCGTTCCTTTTCGAGGACGAAAAGATTTTAAATGGGGGAGATTGTAACAACCCTGAATTTTGGGGCCAATTTAAAATTTTTATTTTAGAAATTTTAAGGGAAATTGAATATTTAAAATTATTTATTTTAAATAATAACGACCAAAATTCTTTTTATAACCGAAGTTAATCGAATGAATTTAATTTAATTATAAAAGGAGTTTAAAAACAGAGCTGGAGTTTGAAATTTTGATTTTGAACTTTGACTGACTGTACAGGATGAAAAATAAATCGGAATTGAGCGAATCAAAAAATATCTAAATCTGTTTAACCATATCTTTCTAACGAATCTGAAAAATTGAAATTTTGTTTTAAAAATCAAAAGTTATGTCCAGTTTAAAATTTAGAAAAGTCGCTGTAGAATTTATATATTTTTTAATTAAATATATGGCCCTTGAAAATAGTCAATTTTCAAACGACCTCGATTTTCGACAAAACCACTTTTGTTGGAACCGGAATGTCAAATTATTGTTAAGTTCAATTTTCCAGAATTTTTCGAATTATTATGTGAGCATGGCAAAGGAAAACGTGTTCTATCAGTTTTAGTCAAATCGGGTCGACCAGAAAATGACCATTTTTCAAACTGTCTCAGAATTCGACGAAACTAGTCTTGTTAAAACTGTATCGTCAGAAGAAAGCCAAGAATATTTTTTTTGTAATTTTTAGAGTTAATATGTGACCCCGGCGTATTTAAGTGTACGGTAAATATTTAATTAATTAATTTTTGATGTAAATTTTAATAAAACGCGCAATAGACTTCGGAACTGGGCCACGATACCTGTCCCATCGCGTTCAGTAGGCGTCAAAACCTTAAGTTTGACAGTTGTTGGGCCTAATTCTGAGTCCGGAGCTTATCGGGCCTTAATTGGGTAATTAATTAATATTATAATATATAAATATACACTATACACCGTATACCCTAATTCCCATACACGCTACAGCCGTCGTATACTATGGATCCATAGCCGATCGTGCTCCCTCCTTCCTCCCTTAAATTCTCCTTCATCTCAATGAATTAGACCCCAAGCCATATACCAAATCGAAGAGATTCTCGCCCTCTACGTTTCCATACGGTCAGATCTCCTCTGGTGGCCTGTACTCCTCGAACCACGCACCCAAACCCGCTCCCAAACCACCACCGCCGCACCCCCTAGACCCAACCGAGTTCAGCCATAGTGGGACCCCCCTGTGCGCCTCGTCCCCCTCTTTAATTCTACACCACCTGATCTGCAAATCATTGCACTAATCGATCGCAAGGAGGAGCCCTAAGTTAGAACAAGAAGAAAAAGTCACGGTCTTGGTTACAAATAGAGGGAGAAGGGTATTTCCTAACTAATTAATTTATTAATTAATATAAGATTGTTTTATAACTAAATTAAACATAAATCTTTCGTTCGGACTCGAAATTCGACGATTTCAGGACCGTCAGGATCGTAATTCAGAGGACTATTTTTCTATACTGATTAAGCACAGTTTCGAGCCAGTCTAATTTTTGGTCAAATTCAAAGAGGAGCAACGCTTTGGTGAGAATTCTATTTTAAAAATAAAATTAATTAATTATTTATTTAGTTCACTGCAAAGTTTATATTCATATTATATAAAATTCGTATTTTATATGTCATTAGAAATGGAAATTAGGTTAATGTATAAAATTCATATGATGCTGTATATTTTTGTTGATGTGTTGATTTGTGTTGTGATTGCGATTAACTGCTGAATTGGATTGTTGTACAGTTGAAAATTAACATCACATGTTCGGTATGTTTGATTTGAATCAACAAAATAGAATTGTTTGGTAGGTTCGATATTGGAATGGACAAATCATAGATGTCATGTATGTTAGGATTGAATTGACAAATTATATATGCCACGTATGTTAATTAGAATTGTTAAATTAGAAATATCAATTTTGTAATTAGAAATTGTTAACAAATAAAATATGCTTTTATTTTTTATTAGTAAACATAGTAAATTGTTAACAAATACAACATTCTTTTATTTGTTATATGGAATTCATAGGAAATGTTAACATGTAAATTCACTTTTTATACGTCATTAGAAATGAAATAAAATTTGTTAATATATAGAATTCACATTTTGTATGTCACTTGAGATGGAAAATTTACATTTTCATAATATGATAAAAGAAGATAAAAGAGTTATACTCTTTATGTGTAATAAAAGAGAGAACATGTAATGAAATCAAAGAATATAAAGATTTCATCTTTATGTTTTGAAATCAAAGAGAAAAGGAAAAAAAAAGACATTTTGTTGGCTACTTTGAAATAAATGGAATGAACATTATTATTCATAGTCCCTTAACATATGTAATGAACATTTATTTGTTAACATATAAATTCACTTTCATATGTCATTAGAAATAAAATGAATTTGTTACCATATAAATTCATTTTTATATGTCATTAGTAATGAAATGAATCTGTTAACATATAAAATTCACTTTTTATATGTGACTAGTAATGGAAAATCTGTTAACATATGAAATTCACTTTTTTTTATGTCATTAGAAAAAGAGGAATTACTTTTATATGAAAAATATAGGAATGACAAAATATTCATTTTTGTCAATATAAAGAAGCAGTGACAAAATCACATTTTTGTCAATATTGAGAAGTAGTGACAAAATCACATTTTTATTTATGACATGAAACATTAGGCAAGTTAAGAAAATATAATTTACTTCTTTTATCTCATTAGAGTTCACAGAAAATGTTAATGTATAAAATTTACTTTTTATATCATTAGAAGTAATAGAAAAATGTGAACATACGTAATATCATTCTTTTATGAGATTAGAATCCATAGAAATGGTGAGTGTATAAAGTATCGTTTTTTTTATGACATCAGAATACATTGAATTTGTTAACATATAAAATATCATATAACACCCCACCTCCGCTAGGGTCACTCACAAAGGGAATGCACTAGTTTTGGAGGGGTATTATCGAGATAACATCACAGAATTATCACAAGTCAGAACATTAATAAAAAAATTTAAGTAAATAGCGGAAGAATTTATGAGCAAAACAGAACATCATTTTATTCCAAAATAAACCATGTCTCTTACAAACATTTCAAATAACTTCATTACAACTGCCTTGTAATAATAGCCGAAGAAGCAATAACTTAAAAACAGAAAAACAGCTTGTTCCCCAAGTGCAGTAAAAAGAAGCAGCCATAACAAACCGTACATGTTGAGCCAAAGCAAGTGATATCCAAGCTAAGAGCTAGTGTTTCCTCCCTGAGAACCTGGGGGGGAAACGAAAGAAAAAGAGGCGAAAGGAAAAGGGTCAGTCATAAAGACTGAGTAAGTCCTAGTGACTTTCAGTGTAAAAACGGTTAAAACAACCTGTCATGTATGAACTGGAACTAAACTTAAGAATGGTGTCAAGGTGAACAAGATAGACTATGGTGATCAGGATAAGTCAAGACAAGTCACATAAAGCATCACATGTTCGAGATTCGTTGCATCGACTGTACTAGTATACTAAGCCTATATCACAAGTTAATCACGAAATAAATCACACGGCCCAATATCATGAAATGACCCTGAAACGGGGTCTGACCCAAGTACGGGGTCCTACGGAGCGATTATCTAGTCGATCGGCTCCCTACAAGTTCTAGCTCGTCAAGTGTCCGTGTCATACAGCTAATCACGAATGTAGTCACCTGTGCTGGGTCCACCTTCGGATGTATTAGCCCTAGGGTGTCAACCCCTGACACGATTCAAGATGCACAGATAAATCTACGAATACCCAGTGTCTGCCCCGGAATACGTGCACGACCGGAGCCCACCGAACCTACATTGGCGTACCCCACTGCCGTCGTTCACCTATTACAATCAGCCCAGTAATCGTGCCCCACCCGGCCTAGCCCCAGGGTACCTTGATACATCTAGAGGGTTACTGCTGAAAAGTGTCGTGTCTAGGGTTTCGCCTACAGATTAGGTCATGTAATTCGTGACCTAACCCGCCTAACCGATTAAGTCATTTAATTCGTGACTTAATCCTTTTCCAGTCTAGTCATGTCAAGATGGTTAAGTATGTCATTTAAATTCGTGACTTAACCCGCTTGCGTGTCATGTCAAGTTGGCTAAGTGTTGTCGTTTCAAGTTCATGACTTAGCCCTACAAATCGTGTTCAAGTTGATTAAGTTGTCTTTTCATGTTCATGACTTAACCCTAATTGGCATTAATTGATTCGTTAATGCACCGAACCACTCACATTGGATCCTATTGTTCGTAGCCACTGGATTTTGCCGGGCGGTTTCGGGCAGGTTTACACTATGAACTCAACCCAACCTCGGGTTTCAAGCGCGATATGACCAACTACCCACATTGGATTCTATTGTTTGTAGCAACTGGATTTGCCGGGTGGTTCTGGGCAGATTTAAACTACAAACTCAACCCAACCTCGAGTTGGCCACTTTCTTGTTTTCTAAAGTCATGCCCATGTTCTTATCAAATTCGTGCTACTTTCATAGCATGTTCATATAAATTTTATGTCCAACTAAGGCATGTTTCAAGTCAAGTTATGGCATGTTCAAGTCAAGTTTTCGTGCCATATTTCATGTTCTACTTATGCCAAATTTCACGGTTTATGATTATAATCAATTCAAGTTTTGCCTATTCTACCCAATCGTATCCCCAACGTATATAAACGTACTTCGTTCGCAAGCATAAACAATTCAAGAGATAAAGGGGAATAACACCAAACATGTGATAGGCATATGGGGCAATTCCAACATCACTTGCATAATAAACAGGCTATAACATATCACATGGTTTCAATACTAACATGATGATAACTTGGCATAATAATAGTTCCAACTTGGTTTAACATGATGATTTCAACTTTACATCATAGGCATAATAATCATTGCCGGCATAATAATAATTTTATTACAAACATGAAACATTAAAGGCATGGTAATTCTAATAGGCATAGTGGATTCCAATTTAGCATTTTTAATATAATGATTCTCATCTAGCATTATAAACATAATGATTCCAACTTTCCATCATAACATAGCAATTCCCAATTTGTCATTAACATGATAGGTATATTAACATCACAGGCATAGTTTCATTAACATCATAGACATGGTTTAATTAGCGTCATAGGCATGGTTTAATCAACATAAAGATTTCAATAAACATAGTGATTCCATGGACATGTATTAGTCCAACTTGCCATACAATTAAGCCCAAGTGATTCATAACAACATCAAAATAATGATAAGTTTAACTTGCAACATTAACATAGCAAGATTCCCAAATTATGATTCAAAGTTAAACAATATAAACATGGATTAATAATAGTTCCTAAATCTGGTTTCAATTCATAGCATGTCCATGTTATTTCAGCGTTTTTGCCTAAAAAGTAACATAGAACTTACAATATGAAGCAAGCAATCCAAATCAAATAGCCCCAATTCCGTTGTCTAAAGCATCGTAGTTGTTGTTGCTTCTAGTTGTAGACTTCAAGAATCATCCTTCGTTTTCTTTAATTTTTGTTCTTTGTATTTTTAATTTAGAGTTCTAGGTTTAATGGCGGCTGCATGAGTGCTAAAATGAAATAGTATGATTTAGACTAGGTCTTAGGGTCTTCAAATAGTTGTAGGCAACTCATTTAGGCCATTAGATCAACCCCAGAGTCAATCCGGACCATCAAAATTACATACCGGGCTTCAAAAATGGGTTCTGGGCCAAACCAGGCCCACCAGGTCGACCTGTACAGGGGGGGTCGACTCTAGGGTCGACCTGGCCTGGGGAGGTCGACTCTAGGGTCGACTCTAGGGTCGACTCGGTTATGTATGCCAGAAAGTCTGCTGAAACTTGTTTTGGCCATATCTTGGTCATACGGACTCCGATTTTCGAAAACTCGGACTCTATTTCGCGTATTTTTTCGAGAGGAACGAAATGGTGAAATCCGTTTTACCTAATTACTTATTCTTAAATTAATTATCCTTATTTTACTATCTTGTTTTCACTTGTTGTTAAAATTCGGGTTGTTACATTCTCCCCTCCTTAAAGGATTTCGTCCGCGAAATCTTCAAGTTAAGAAGAATGTGTCCTACCATCCATCATCCATCTACTCAAAACATCATCCACAAGCAACCATGGTCCTTAAAAGACTTCTAATGTTTTATGAACACATGCAAAGAGTGTGTGTATATGTTCCTTATCTAATGCTAATGATCAGGCCTGATTGATTTTCTAAATGCAAAATATGTTTAGTGAAATGAATCCAATATGTATGCAAAATTTTCCTATTATAATTCATGATTTCTACATGAGTGCACAAACATTCAATCATATGCAACAACCAAATGATAGCACAGCCAAGTTTCCAAAATAATCACTCATGCATATGCAAGTATGAAACTGTGACTGAGCCGATCTAGTGCCTAATGTGTATTCATGCATCCACGAGCAACCACTTGCGACCACTTGCAACCATTTTGCAATCATAACATGTTTCAATTACATGTTTACATCCAAAAAGATTCTACCTATGGTTCTCAAGATAGGATCGAGGAGATAACAAGATAAAACAAAGCACCTAGAAAAAGAAGTTAAAGATGTACCCTCGGAAGGTCCGGTCTGCTTCTTAGGGCAGTCCTTGCTGATGTGTCCAGTCTCCCCACAATGAAAACATTCACCTTGCTTTCTCTTCCTCTTTCTACAATCCTTGGCTATGTGCCCTTCCGTACCACAGAAATTGCATTTCCTTTTATCACGTGAGTTGTCGTTCTTGCCTCCTTTCTCGGAGTCTACCTTCTTATTCTGAGAATCGTTGGGCTTGACCTCTTTCTTGCCCTTCTTATCTTCCTCATACAGTAGGGCCGTATCCATCAAGCTTTCAAAGGTCGCCCCCATGGGCACATGAGTCATGGCCAAGCCATGTAGTGGCTCGTTCAAGCCTCGTGCAAAACGTAGCGCCTTTTTCTGAGGAGTGTTGAATAACTCCAATCCGAAGCGAGCAAGCTGATTGAAACGGTTCACGTATTCTTTAACTGTCATATTTCCTTGTTTAAGGGCTAGAAACCGTTCCATTTGGAGACTCTCCTCTGCCGATGACAAGAACTTAAGCCCAAATCTCCCTCTAAAGTCCGCCCAAGTCACAATGGGCCTAGTAGCGTTGGTGACTTCCCAGCAATAAAAAGCTTCCTCTTTCATGAGCCACGCCGCTAACCGTACTTTCCTATTGTCCTCTACCTCAAAGATAACAAACAAGTCTTCGGTTTCCTTCAACCAATTCCGTGCCTCAACAAAAGTCTCAGTTCCTAGGAAATCCTTTCCGCCCATGGCCTTAAAGTCCTTGCATATCTTTGAAAAAGCGGTTTCTCGCGGAGGTTGAGGAGGATGAGGAGGAGGATTGGCTGGGCCTGCCACATTAGCCAGAGCCTCGAGGAAACGACGGAACCAAGTGGGTATATTGACACCCTCGGGAAGATTAAGATCGTCGGCCATGATAAGCTGAAAACGAAAAAGGAAAAGATTCAAACGAGGAAACAAAGATTGTGCTAATGGCTTTTTGGGGAATAGCCTTTTAAAATAACCAACTTTTCTTGAAAAGTGCTTCTTTGTAAATGGTTTTGAAAAAAAAAAAATTCAAAAGGTTTTCAAAACTTTTGCCTAGTCTTGGTAACCTTCTGCTCTGATACCAAATGTAACACCCCACCTCCGCTGGGGTCACTCACAAAGGGAATGCACTAGTTTTGGAGGGGTATTATCGAGATAACATCACAGAATTATCACAAGACAGAACATTAATAAAAAAAATTAAGTAAACAGCGGAAGAATTTATGAGCAAAACAGAACTTCATTTTGTTCCAAAATAAACCATGTCTCTTAAAACATTTCAAATAACTTCATTACAACTGTCTTGTAATAATAGCTGAAGAAGCAATAAATTAAAAACAGAAAAACAGCTTGTTCCCCAAGTGCAGTAAAAAGAAGCAGCCGTAGCAAACCGTACATGCTGAGCCAAAGCAAGTGATATCCAAGCTAAGAGCTAGTGTTTCCTCCCTGAGAACCTGGGGGGGAAACGAAAGAAAAAGAGGCGAAAGGAAAAGGGTCAGTCATAAAGACTGAGTAAGTCCTAGTGACTTTCAGTGTAAAAACGGTTATAACAACCTGTCATGTATGAACTGGAACTAAACTTAAGAATGGTGTCAAGGTGAACAAGATAGACTATGGTGATCAGGATAAGTCAAGACAAGTCACATAAAGCATCACATGTTCGAGATTCGTTGCATCGACTGTACTAGTATACTAAGCCCATATCACAAGTTAATCACGAAATAAATCCCACGGCCCAATATCATGAAATGACCCTGAAACGGGGTCTGACCCAAGTACAGGGTCCTACGGAGCGATTATCTAGTCGATCGGCTCCCTACAAGTTCTAGCTCGTCAAGTGTCCGTGTCATACGACTAATCACGAATGTAGTCACCTGTGCTGGGTCCACCTTCGGGTGTATCAGCCCTAGGGTGTCAACCCCTGACACGATTCAAGATGCACAGATAAATCTACGGATACCTAGTGTCTGCCCCGGAATACGTGCACGACCGTAGCCCACCGAACCTACACTGGCGTACCCCACTGCCGTCGTTCACCTATTACAATCAGCCCAGTAATCGTGCCCCACCCGGCATAGCCCTAGGGTACCTTGATACATCTAGAGGGTTACTGCTGAAAAGGGTCGTGTCTAGGGTTTCGCCTACAGATTAGGTCATGTAATTCGTGACCTAACCCGCCTAACCGATTAAGTCATGTAATTCGTGACTTAATCCTTTTCCAGTCTAGTCATGTCAAGATGGTTAAGTATGTCATTTAATTTCGTGACTTAACCCGCTTGCGTGTCATGTCAAGTTGGCTAAGTGTTGTCGTTTCAAGTTCATGACTTAGCCCTACAAATCGTGTTCAAGTTGGTTAAGTTGTCTTTTCATGTTCATGACTTAACCGTAATTGGCATTAATTGATTCGTTAATGCACCGAACCACTCACATTGGATCCTATTGTTCGTAGCCACTGGATTTTGCCGGGCGATTCTGGGCAGGTTTACACTACGAACTCAACCCAACCTCGGGTTTCAAGCGCGATATGACCAATTACCCACATTGGATTCTATTGATTGTAGAAACTGGATTTGCCGGGCGGTTCTGGGCAGATTTACACTACAAACTCAACCCAACCTCGAGTTGGCCACTTTCTTGTTTTCTAAAGTCATGCCCATGTTCTTATCAAATTCGTGCTACTTTCATAGCATGTTCATATAAATTTTATGTCCAACTAAGGCATGTTTCAAGTCAAGTTATGGCATGTTCAAGTCAAGTTTTCGTGCCATATTTCATGTTCTACTCATGCCAAATTTCACGGTTTATGATTATAATCAATTCAAGTTTTGCCTATTCTACCCAATCGTATCCCCAACGTATATAAACGTACTTCATTCGCAAGCATAAACAATTCAAGAGATAAAGGGGAATAACACCAAACATGTGATAGGCATATGGGGCAATTCCAACATCACTTGCATAATTAACAGGCTATAACATATCACATGGTATCAATACTAACATGATGATAACTTGGCATAATAATAGTTCCAACTTGGTTTAACATGATGATTTCAACTTTACATCATAGGCATAATAATCATTGCGGGCATAATAATAATTTTATTACAAACATGAAACATTAAAGGCATGGTAATTCTAATAGGCATAGTGGATTCCAATTTAGCATTTTTAACATAATGATTCTCATCTAGCATTATAAACATAATGATTCCAACTTTTCATCATAACCTAGCAATTCCCAATTTGTCATTAACATGATAGGTATATTAACATCACAGGCATAGTTTCATTAACATCATACACATGGTTTAATTAGCATCATAGGCATGGTTTAATCAACATAAAGATTTCAATAAACATAGTGATTCCATGGACATGTATTAGTCCAACTTGCCATACAATTAAGCCCAAGTGATTCATAACAACATCAAAACCATGATAAGTTTAACTTGCAAAATTAACATAGCAAGATTCCCAAATTATGATTCAAAGTTAAACAATATAAACATGGATTAATAATAGTTCCTAAATCTGGTTTCAATTCATAGCATGTCCATGTTATTTCAGCGTTTTTGCCTAAAAAGTAACATAGAACTTACAATATGAAGCAAGCAATCCAAATCAAAACTTCAAATCAAATAGCCCTAATTCTGTTCTCTAAAGCGTCGTAGTTGTTGTTGCTTCTAGTTGTAGCCTTCAAGAATCATCCTTCGTCTTCTTTAATTTTTGTTCTTTGTATTTTTAATTTTGAGTTCTAGGTTTAATGGCGGCTGCATGAGTGCTAAAATGAAATAGTATGATTTAGACTAGGTCTTAGGGTCTTTAAATAGTTGTAGGCAACTCATTTAGGCCATTAGATCAACCCAGAGTCAATCCGGACCATCAAAACACATACCGGGCTTTAAAAATGGGTTCTGGGCCAAACCAGGCACACCAGGTCGACCTGTACAGGGGGGGTCGACTCTAGGGTCGACTCTAGGGTCGACCTGGCCTGGGGAGGTCGATTCTAGGGTCAACTCTAGGGTCGACTCGGTTATGTCTGCCAGAAAGTCTGCTGAAACTTGTTTTGGCCATATCTTGGTCATACGGACTCCGATTTTTGAAAAATCGGACTCTATTTCGCGTATTTTTTTGAGAGGAACGCAATGGCGAAGTCCATTTTACCTAATTACTGATTATTAAATTAATTATCCTTATTTTACTATCTTGTTTTCACATGTTGTTAAAATTCGGGTTGTTACATATCATGTTTATATGTTCGTTGAGTTAGAATTGACGACAAACAAATATATCACTTTTCTGTTAATGTTAAAGGTTAGATATGATGTAACACAAAATTATATTTTTATGTTGATATGAATCATGAGAAAAGAATTGACGATATTAAAATTACATTTTGAATAATTAAAAAGGAGTTTTAGACATTGAAATGTAAATTACTTTTTAATGTAATAATAAAGAAGAGATTTTGTCAAATATAAAAATATAAGGATGACGGAAGTTTCATTTTGACAAATGCAAGAGAATGACAAAAATGTGCATTAGAATGAAGTTACATTTTTTATTTGAAAATGTAGATTAAAATAAAATGAGCATAACGGTATTTTAGTGTGTAGTCGAAATGGTGAAATAAATATATTATAGTTTTAATGTCGCATAATTTTGCATATGAAATTAAATAGCTGCATTAAGCTGCATTTGAAGTAAAATTCTAATTTAATATCATACTTTGCATATGAAGGCAATTAGAGTTGAAATGTCATATACTGCATATTAAAAAAAAAAAAATTCAAAAGGTTATTTTATTTGCATTCCCTTATGCAAATATATTTAGAAAAAAATTCTTTTATTTACATTTTTATGAAATTGAATTAAAGTGAAAGTTACATTTTTCGTGTGAATTATATTAGAAGATAAAAAATTTCGTGTAAATAAAAAGATAAGATTTTGTCATGGGAATTAGAATTACATTTTTATGTAAACAAAAAGTATTTATTTTATCAAATATGAAAGAGTGATAAAAATATATCATTTTTATCAAATGTAAAAGAATGATAAAAATATTTCATTTTTATCAACTGTAAAAGAAGGACAAAAATATTTATTTTGTCAAATACAAAGAATGAAATGAAACATTCATTTTATTATTAAGAGAAGAAAATTATTACATTTTATGTAATTAAGAATTAAAGAAAAATTACATTTTATGTAATTAAGATTGAAAGAAGGAAAGTTACTTTTATAATGTAATTAGGTAAAAGGAAAATTAACATTTGCAATGTAATTAGATAAAAAGAAACTTACATTTTCATGCAAATGGAGTTTAAGGAAAATTTACATTTTTCATGTAGAAGAATTAAGATGTGAAATTTGCATGTTATGTAGATTGGTTAACACACAAAATTATTATTTTGTTTGTAATGAAAGATGAGCAAAGTTATTCATTTTTGTAGAATTGAAGTAGACACCAAATTTGTATTGCATTTTTGTTAGAAATTGAAGTGACACAAAAATACTCATTTTTGTTAAATTAAATGACGTACAAAAATATTCATGTTTGTTGTAATGGGAATGAAACACAAAAAATACTTATGTTTGTTGTAATTGGAATGATACGCCAAATATACATTTTGTGTATAGGATGTATGGAAATTGAAAAATAAAAGAAAACATTGTTGTGTGTGATGATATATATCAATATTGGATATAAATAAGAAGATTTGTTGTTAGCAAAATATAGTAAAATGAAATGGATGAAGGAGTTATATATAATTATATATAAAGGTTAAAATCAAACGATATGAAATTATTTTCCAACTTATATATATACGCGTGAATTATTTGGAAAGTCCGAGTCTATCTCATTCCAAATAATTTGAACGACGTTTAAAATTCAAGAGTTGAAGACGACGATTGAAGACCGACGATCTTCATATCAAAATGACGACTGCTGATGCCCATGATTGGAGTAGCTACCTTGAAGGGCCTACAGTGGTGGCCGTCCGGACGTAGTGTTGATTTTACGGATTTGGCTTTCGCTCGGACCCAGAGCATAAGCTTATAAATGGATTACGTGTCCGACATCGTACTCTGTTAAATATCATGTTATTGATTTTCTGTCTATATATAAATGATTGGTGGTGGAGAATTTATTCTTTACTTAACACCCGTTTATATGTTGATGGATGATCAATGGTACGGTATGGATGGACAATGTGGCATGCTAAGATGAAGATGATCAAGGCTTTGTTGAAAAACAGGCCTTGTGGTTATGACGTTACTTCGCGAGCCTCACAAACCGGTTGAGTCTAAAACGGGAGAAGGGAACGCAGGGAGAGTAGCATGTTTCTTTCTAGCTAGAAGTGGTGTCCGTGCTTAAACTGGATGATATTTACTTATGTGGATGATGGATTACGAGGCCTCGGTATTAGGTCCTATAGGATCGGGAAACGTGTGTTCAGGAATTGCCAATCCACGAAGCTGTATGTGTGGACCGGCCCTGCAAGATCCAAGGGTTAACTGCGGGGAATCCTGAGACATTAGCTAGAGTGTCTCGAATCGGTAAAGAGCTCCTCCCTAGCCTTGAGTCTTGATGGAAACTCAATTTCCAATACGACCTCATGCGGTTTTGATTGTATAACTAGTATGGAGGCATAGTAGTATGGGATACTATTCTTCCTAGGATTGATATATTATGATTGAAACTGTTTTTGAAAACTTATACACACTAATAATAACATCAAATTCGCTTTTATCGTACCAAGCATGTTTAATCCCCATAAGGTAAAACTCTATCCTCTGGTGTGCGTTGCATTGTGTGATGGGACTTGAGTCTTATGGTGGTTTCATTTTTCTAAAAAGCATTGCGTTGTTTAACGATTTACTTTAAGTTATGCACGACAATCCATAGGAGTAAACCCGTTCCGCGTTAGCGGCGTGGTCCTTGGATTTGCCTTATTACTATTAGTTAGATTAGTTAAGAATTCTCACACCAGTCCCATGACTGACCCGTTGTTTGTTTCCGCCTTTGCAAACTTGGGTGCCCTCTTTTCCACATGGGCAGTCGAGTAGTTTCTCTACAGGTCTTTATCTAGAGCAGGATTCTGGATTGAAGCTTAAATCTATGTCCAGAGCGTAGTTGTCTTCCGTTGTATCTATTTTATTTTCGCTGCACTGTATTGTATTAAATTTATTGTAAAATTTTCTTCTGCTGTATTTTATCGATGTACTCTGATATTCTGTACTCTGATGTTATATTATCATGATATAATGAAAGTATGTTGTTTTTGTTCTGATGTGTTGTATTCCCAAAGTTAACGTACTCGGGATTTGAACGGTCTTGGTCGATTTTGCAGTCGATCGGGTCGGGCAAACCCGTGTCGTTACACAAATGATTACTTCGATAAGGTTCGTTAATCCCGACTAGTTGAATCGAAATTCAAAAGAAGATTAAAGAATAAATTCAAGGGATTTATCTTTGATAAAATTAATGGGAACCTTTCCCTATGAATGTGAAATTTAGAAACTAACTGTCGGTTAGCTAAGCAGAATGGTTTTTTGGATATTGATCTGATGTTGGTTTCGGCCTTCGGGGTTAATATTTGGGGAATTATTCTCTTGTTAATTTACGATTAGTGACTGATGAATTGGAATGAGGCGTATGTTGAGTTTGTGTAGCACTTGTTTATAATATACGCGAGTTATTCAGAAAGACTGGGTTTATCCCATTCTGAATAACGGATACGACGATAAGTCGAAGATGAAGACGGTGGTCGAAGACCGGAGGTCTTCACGTCGTTTGGGTGATTATTGATGATCTTGATTGGGATGTACACCCAAGAAGATGGAAACAGTTGGTGATCGTCCAGATGTACTCGGAGATCGATGGATATGCGGGGTACTAGGTGCCTCCGGTTTCGTTCAGACCCAGAACAGACTTGTAAATGGACTGTGTGTCTGACATTGGATTTCAGTCTGTGTGATTGATTTCTATTAAATATATATCTGTTTGGTGGCAGAGAATTTATTCTCTTGCTTAATGCCCTTCTCTGAGACGTACGAGCTAAGGGGTTATATATTTGTGGATACTCATCGCATGGAATGAATTGCCTATGTGGCATGCCTAAGTGGCAAATGATCAAGGCTTCTGTTGAAAAGCAAAGTCTTGTGGTTGATGATCAAAGCAAGGCCTTTGTTGCATAGCTTTGTGTAATGTTTGATTCGCGAGTTTCACACCCGGTATGAACCACAAACGGGAGAAGGACCTCAGAGGGGACATGCGTTTTCTTTCTAGTTAGAAGTGGCGTCAGTGGTTTTACACGCCTTGACGAGTTTGACTTATCTGGTTGTTGCTGTTACGAGGAGCCTCGGTTTGATCGGACTATCCGGGTCCGATGGAGTCATTTATTGGCTCATTTACACCCCATAGGGTGGAGAAACGTATTGTTCAGGCATTATAATCCACATCGATGGACCAGCCCTGACGATCCAAGGGGCAGTTGCGGCTGTTCCTGAGGGGCGGACTAGAGCGTCTCGAATCGGTGACGACGATCCCTAGCCTCGGTTCATACCATAAATGATAACCCAATTTCCAAATACGTGACCTTGCGGTTTTATTTGTAAAGCCTAGTATTGGCGACATGATATATGGTACCCATGCCGTCTATGATTGATACTTATGATTTGAAGTTGTTTTACACAATATACACTTATAATAGTATCAAATGATTTATTTTAAACGTACTAAGCATGTTTGGCTATTATAAGGGAAAACCCTATCCCCCGGCTTACGTTGCATTGTTTGATGGGACCTGGGTCTTATAATAACTTCATTTTTCTTTGTTTAGCATTGCGCTGTTGTTTTATGCACTGGTATTCTTGGGAGGAAACCCATTCCGTGTTATACGGCGTGGTCCCTTGATTTACCTAACTTTAAAAAAAAAATTACAACTGTTTTAGTTCTCACACCAGTCACATGACTGACCTGGAGTTTATTGTTAACCTAAACTCTGGGTGCCCTTATTTTGACACGGGCAGCTAGTAGTTTTGGTTTTGCAGATTTATATTCACAGGATCCTGGTTTACAGCTGGAATGATATCCGTAAAGCTTTGTATCCGTATATCTCTTCTAGTTGTGTATTGCATTATTTTCCGCTGCGATGTATTTAAATGTAATTTAAATCTCTGATATTTCTGTGTAATATTGATTCATACTCTGTATATTCTTGTAATATGATGGAATTGTTGTAATATACAATGAAATGTTCTTCCGTCTGCGTTCTGTTGTGGCTTGTTCTCGAACTATCCGCGTTTTCCTTCACGGGGAAGTTGCGGGTCTTCACAAATATAAGGATAAGGGATCATCAAACTTTCTAATCCATCCTGAACAATGTCTGCTCAAATTTATTTATAAAAGAAATGTCCAGACCTTGTTAGCTATAAAAGTAATGTAATCTTTTTCATATTCAAAATATGACTCTTTTCAATCGTTTGAGAGTATTCTTGTGTGCACTGAAGTATCATATTGGTTGCGTTTGAGGAGAAAGATGAGATCATATACAGTTATGGCAGGATACATCAGAATGTTGCAGCCAAACCACATTTCGTTTAGATGCTTGTTTATAAAAAGTTTTAGATAAAAAAGACTGGAGAAGCACCATATTAGTCTCGGAGAAAAGTTTTGGAAAAAAATGGTACAAAGAATCTTAAATCGTTAACGACCCGAACTTCCCCGGTAAGGAAAGCCCGAATTGCTTTGAGAACAAGCCACATCAGAACACAAACAGAAGAACATTTCATTGCTTATTACAACAATTCATGAGAATACATGAATATATAGAGTATAAACAAATAATATACATTTGATAAATATCAGAGATTACAATACATTACATAGAAGCGGAAAAATAATACAAAACACAACTAAAAGTAATACACGGAAACAGAGCTTTCCGAGTATCGTTCCAGCTATAAACCAGGTTCCTGTGAATATAAATCTGCAAACCCAAAACTACTAGCTGCCCGTGCGGCAAATAGTGGCACCCAGAGTTTAGGTTAAAACAATAAACTCCAGGTCAGTCATGTGACTGGTGTGAAGACTAAAACAATTATTAATCTTTATTTTAAATTTAGGTAAATCAAGGGACCATGCCGTATAACACGGAACGGGTTTCCTCCTGTAACAACCCGAAAATCTGGGCCAGTTTAAAATTTTTATTTTGGCAATTTTAGCGAATTTTGATTATTTAAAATGAATTATTTTAAATAAAATCGACGAGAAATTTATTTTGAATATAATTAGAACGTATATATTATATACGCCGTCGTTAGAATATAAATATTTATATATAATTATAAATAGAATTGAAAATGGCGCGGTAGTTCGATAATTCGATTTCAAACTTCAATTGAATGTACCGGGGGCAAAACAATTCGGATTTTAGTGAAACCAAAAACATTAGGATCTATTCGTGAATATCTTTCCAGCGAATCTGAAAAATCAAAATTTCATAGCGGGAATCAAAAGATATGTTCAGTTGAAAATTCTGAATAGTCGCTATGGAATTCAGGCCCTTGAAAATGGGAATTTTGCAAACGACCTCGGATTTGGACGAAACCAGTTTTGTTAGATCCGTGTTGTCAAATTATTGCTAGGTTTCGAATTTCATAATTTTTCGATTCAATATGTGAGCGTGGCAAAGGAAAACGCGTTTGACCAGTTTCAGTTGATTTTAATCGACTGGAAATTGGCCATTTTTCCAACGGTCTCAGAATTCGACGAAACTAGTTTTGTTAGGACCGTATCGTCAATACGAAGCTAGAAAATATTTTCCTAGAATTTTTCGAGTCCGTATGTGACTCCGGTAATTTGAAATGTACGTTTAAAATTCAATATAATGATTTAAATGTAAATTCAACGGAAACTAATCGTAACGATCGAATCAGCTTGCGATACATATCCCATTGTGTTCGGAATGAGGGTAAAACGCTAGAGGCGACAGTCATTGGGTTCCGTTTAGAGTTCGTGTCGATTTCTAGTTTTAAAACGAATTAATTAATAAATAAATTAAATAACATAAAACCCCTTTTTAACCCTCTTTCCCTCCCCCGTTGACCATTCTAAATCGAAACAGAAAAAAAAACCGAGCCCCCCTCAAATTGAAAATCGCGACGCCCTACCTCCAGTCACCCAACGCCGACGCCACCGTGAGCCCCACGGCCTCCGCCCCTCCGATTCCCCTTCTCCTTTCTCCTCCTTTCCCCTTCTCGAAACTCGAAAACCCGAAGACCCGTGAGCACGAGATCGACGGAACCGCCACGCGCCCCCACCTTACCGCGAGCTCGAAGTGCGCACCACCTCAGACGCTGCAGCCTCACCTCCAACCCTCTGATCAGGGTGCAGGCGACCATGGCAGCGGCAAGATCCAACCCTAGGAGGCGAGCTAAGTTTGAAGGCGTCGGCATGTTTTCTGGTTAGCAGGGAAGGGCAACGTAAGTTTTAAAAGTTATCATATTTAATTCAATTAACTAATTAATTTAATTTCTAGTTTAAATTATTCGAAAGTTTAAAAATCTGATTTTTTTTTTTGTAAATTAAATATAGAATTGATTTAAAGATAGAAGTAGCATTATTTCTTTAAATGAACTTAGGATTTTTATTGAAGAAAGTTAGGATTTTTATTGAAGAAAGATTACATTTTTATTTCGAAAAGAATTGATTTTTATGTCTAAGAAAAACTAGATTTTTAGTTATAAGGAAATTAGATTTTAGTTATATAAAAGGCGAGATTTTTATATATTGAACATCGAAGTAAAAATGTGATTTTTATATATTGAACATCGAAGTAAAAATGTGATTTTTATATATTGAATAGCGAAGTAAAAATGTGATTTTTATATATTGAATAGCGAAGTAAAAATTCGATTTTTATATATTGAATAGCGAAGTAAAAATGTGATTTTTATATATTGAATAGCGAAGTAAAAATTCGATTTTTATATATTGAATAGTGAAGTAAAAATTCGATTTTTATATATTGAATAGCGAAGTAAAAATTCGATTTTTATATATTGAATAGCAAAGTAAAAATTCGATTTTTACATATGTAGTGGCTACGGGCGACGAAGCTGACGAAGATTCGAAAAAGACGAAGGCTTTTGCAAAAGAAGAGTCGAGATGGTTGGATAGCTATTGGTGAGAATTTCTCACATTTCAATTTCATTTTCTAGTTATATATATATACTAGGATGCAGACGGTGTTTAGTAGCACCCGACACAATCGTCCACAGACCATGGACTTGTTTGTTTGGTTGCATAAATTAGTTAGATGATTTGATTTGAAATTGAATTGTTTGGTGAAATGAATGGATTTGATTGATGTGTGAATGGCGTGGGCCTTCACTAGACCGGGGATAAGGCTAGGCCTCGTCCCGTTTCTAGTATCGTGCCGTTATGCCACCGAAATTTTCTAAAATATGTTAGAAAATAAAAATATCATTTTATTGAATAAATGAACTGAATAGAATATTTTCATAAGTTAAAATAAGATGTTTTGTCGTTAAAAATATAATTTTTAACGTGAAGTGAATAAAATAAAATATTCATTTACAAACCGGACGGTTTGTTTATGTACACCTATTTGAAGGACATTGATTGGGACGATAAATTTTACACATCGCCCAACTGCACAAATAAAATCTGTGTTTGATTGTTTGAAACCCCACACGGGTGTTGGGATGAAATTTGAAGTTCACTCATCCTGATTGATTAAATATGTCGATCGATTGATGGACAGGCTGTTATAAGCGTTAGATATCTATATTTGATGCTTATACAGTGTAGTGCACTTTGGTTGATGGTTAATTATTTTTTTCAATGCTATTATATGCGTGTAATGTATGAAAATCCATATAATTAATATTATATGGTAATTGATTGGGCCTCATTCCAATTTTAGAAAATAAAGAATATTATAAAATAAAAGTTCATGTGTTGACAGTACTCATCCATTGAGATTGGTCATGTGTTGAACGAAATATTTTAGTAATAAAATTTACATCTTTATCAATATAAAATAAAGGTTCATGTGTTGACAGTACTCATCCATTGAGATTGGTCATGTGTTGAACGAAATATTTTAGTAATAGAAATATTTGAAATAGAATATTTGAAAATAAAAATATGTGAAGCCGTGTTGATTAGACTAACGCCATTTTGACGTGAACGATATTTATATCGATTTTATTCATTTTAAAATGAATATTGAAAAGTGATTTCGAAATCGAATATTTTGAAATGAAATTTGAATCAAATTGAATAGAAAACGAATTCGAATCGAATTTGTTTTGAATATATAACGAATTTGATTTCAATGGAATATACAACGAATTGAATCGAATAGAAAACCAATTTGAATTGAATCGAATAGAAAACGACTTTGGAAATGAATTAAATTGAAAACGATTTCGAAATGAATTGAATTAAAAACGATTTCGAAATGAATTGAATTGAAAACGATTTCGAAATGAATTGAATTGAATGCGAATTGAAATGAATTCAAATTGAATTGAAATTTGAATTGAATAGAAATGAATTTTAAAACGAATTTATAAAGAAGAATTCAATTTTGATTTGAATTGAAAAGAAAGTTGAAATTGCTTTTGAAAACGAATATAAACTATTTATATAATTCGTTTTAAATAGAAATCGACGAAGTATATATTATATATATTATATATATAATATAATGGCCTGAGTAGAACGCGCCGCGCCGCGGCAGTTCGTGAATTTCGACCATTTTTTTCAAACGGACATTACGAGAGATCCGACCGTCAGATTCTCCTAAAACCGGAACCGTTGGGTTCGTATCGGAAAGAGCTATCTAACGAATATTAGAAATTTGAAATCTAACGGTTGGATTTGGAATTATGTCCAAATCAAATTTGAAAAAGGTCGCTGTAAGTGAAGTTCGATAGCCGTTGATGGAAATCGACTGTACGGGCCTTGATAAAATTATTAAAAATAGTAATAATTTGTGTAAAATCATAAGAAATGATTTAGAAAGAATTGGGATGAAAACTCCATATTTGAAAGGATAAAAATAGATTTTTATCGAAATGAACTAGTTTTGAACTAGAATTATAATTCTATTTATTTTTAAATAAATAAATTGAATTTAAAAAGGGTTTTAAAAATAACCAGAATATCCAATGATTGCATTGGAGTGGATTTGAATCGAAATTGTCTTCGGAATATTTCGATGTTGGAATTCGTGATTATACAGGTGTTGTTATGGAAATTTGAAAGATATATATTTATATCGTTATTTCCAATACGACATTTGTTAGTCGTAGAATTTGATACTGAATATAAGCGATATATTTTCTATTCAGAGCCTTGTATTGAATATCGAATGTGATTTGGGTTTGTCGTGAATGATGTCTTCACTAACACTGTTCTTGAACCCAGTTGAGAAAGGATTAAATCTTTTTATTTAGATTTAATGAAAGGTACCAATTTAATAATATTTAATTGGAATTGAATTGATATTGATTTTTGGGTTTATCGTGAACAGTGTTTTAAATAACATTCGTTCTTTAACCCGATAATTAATGAAGGTGATTTTGGGTTTACCGTGAACCGTGTTTTAAATGACACTGATTCTTTAACCCAGTCAAAGATTAAAACTAAGTGGAGTTTTAATGAATCTTTAATTAGATTGAAAAGATCGGGAATGGAGTATCACCAGTTTTACTCCAGGCGATAGTTAAATCTTTAATTAGATTTGAACGTGAAATGGTAATTGAATTTACCGATAACACCGTGGTGTTAGATATGAAGGACTAACCAGTTTTACTTCATGGGATGAATAGGTTGGGATTGGGAAATTAAAACAAATGATTACTTCGGTAAGGTTCGTTAATCCTGACTAGTTGAATCGAAATTCAAAAGAAGATTAAAGAATAAAATCAAGGAATTTATCTTGGATAAAATTAATGGGAACCTTTCCCTATGAATGTGAAATTTAGAAACTAGCTGTCGGTTAGCTAAGCAGAATGGTTTTCTGGATATTGATCTGATGTTGGTTTCGGCCTTCGGGGTTAATATTTGGGGAGTTATTCTCTTGATTAATTTACGGTTAGTGACTGATGAATTGGAATGAGGCATATGTTGTGTTTGTGTAACACTTATTTAAAATATACGCAAGTTATTCGGAAAGACCGGGTTTATCCCATTCTGAATAACTGATACGACGATAAGTCGAAGATGAAGACGATGGTCGAAGACCGGAGGTCTTCACGTCGTTTGGGTAATTACTGATGATCTTGATTGGGCTGTACACCCAAGAGGATGGAAACAGTTAGTGATCGTCCAAACGTACTTGGAGATCGATGGATATGCGGGGTACTAGGTGCCTCCGGTTTCGTTCAGCCCCAGAACGGACTTGTAAATGGACTGTGTGTCTGACATTGGATTTTAGTCCGTGTGATTGATCTCTATTAAATATATATCTGTTTGGCGGCGGAGAATTTATTCTCTTGCTTAACGCCCTTCTCTGAGACGTACGAGCTCAGGGGTTATATATTGATGGATATCAAAACGCATGGAGTGAATTGCCTGTGTGGCATGCCTAAGTGGCAAATGATCAAGGCTTCTGTTGAAAAGCAAAGTCTTGTGGTTGATGATCGAAGCACGGCCTTTAAGGCGTAGCTTTGTGTAACGTTTTACTTCGCAAGTATCACACCCGGTATGAACCAAAAACGGGAGACGGACCTCAGGGAGGGCATGCGTTTCCTTCTAGCTAAAAAGTGGCGTCAGTGGTTTTACACGCCCTGACGAGTTTGACTTATGTGGTTGTTGCTGTTGCGAGGCGCCTCGGATTGATCGGTCGTTCTCGAACCGATGGAGTCATTTGGTTGGCTCATTTACGCCCCAAAGGGCGGGGAAACGTAGTGTTCAGGCATTTTAATCCACATCGGTGGACCGGCCCTGTCGCTCCAAGGTCACTCGAGCTCTGACCTGAGACATGGGCTAGATTGTCTCGAATCGGTTGAGGACTATCTTTTGCCTCGGTTCATAGATGGAAATCCAATTTCCAAATACGTGACTTTGCGGTTTTATTTGTAAACCTATATATGGCGACATAGTGGCATGGGACGCTCATGTCGCCTATGATTGATACTTATGATTTGAAGTTGTTTTATACACTATGCACTTATTACAGTATCAAAAGATTTGTTTTAAACGTATCAAGCATTCTTGGCTATTATAAGGTAAAAACCCTATCCTCCGGCTTGCGTTGCATTGTGTGATGGGACCTGGGTCTTATAACAGCTTCATTTTTCTTTATTTAGCATTGCGCTGTTTGTTTTATGCACTGGTATTCTTGGGAAGAAACCTGTTCCGTGTTATACGGCGTGGTCCCTTGATTTACCTAACTTTAAAAATAAAGATTAACTGTTTTAGTTCTCACACCAGTCACATGACTGACCTGGAGTTTATTGTTTTAACCTAAACTCTGGGTGCCCTTATTTTGATATGGGCAGCTAGTAGTTTTGGTTTTGCAGATTTATATTCACAGGATCCTGGTTTACAGCTGGAATGATATCCGGAAAGCTTTGTATCTGTATATCTCTTCTAGTTGTGTATTGTATTATTTTCCGCTGCTATGTATTTAAATGTAATTTAAATCTCTGATATTTCTGTGTAATATTCATTTATACTCTGTATATTCTTGTAATCTGATGCATTGTTGTAATATACAATGAAATGTTCTTCTGTATGCGTTCTGCTGTGGCTTGTTCTCGAACTATCCGACGCTTTCTATTACGGGGAAGTTGCGGGCCGTTTCACAGTTGGTATCAGAGCTTTGGTTTACAAAGCTTAGAGAACAAGACACATTAGAACCATACGAAAGAATTCATCAGATATTGGATTAGTAATATCCAACGGGAATGACTCGTTAGAGATGGGATCAGTAGCATCCTAGAACGAGTGTGAAGGGTATATTTTTCAAATGAAAACAATTTTGGTTTTGAAAATTTAAATCAACTATTCGTATTTGATTATTTATTTATATTGATTTTGGACAATTCAGTATATAAAGAATTTGCATATACGCCTTACAAACGTATATTCAAAGTTTTAATATACTGGATAGATATAGATTCACACTCTAGTAGCCCGAAGATGATTCTGATGATTGTAGCTACATCATCAGAATTAGTGTTCGAGTGTTGAAGGTGTGATATTTATATATCTCCTATTGACTGGTGTGAGAACCAAAATTAGATAGGGCTTATCGTTGTGATTTGGCATCAAAAATCTGATTTTTGACTATGTATCAAAGTTATCAATTTGAAAAGCTAATCAACTAATTGATTGATGTTTGTGTTGTTTGTTTATTTGTTTGATAATTTTAAACCATTATGCCTAATGGAATCAAATATTGAATTGTATTGAAAATTGGTCGCATTTGCTTGCATATACTTGTACTTACATTGAACAGGTCATAGCAAGGAGGCTAGAGCAGAGAATAAAATTTGTTTGTCCGACAAATAGGTACATGTTTACTACATAATTTACTGTTTTGTTTGGGTGATGATGATTTTATGAGCCTATTGGCTTTTTCTTTTTCTTTTTGAGATCTGAAGGACCGGGGAAGCTATTTGAAATTCCCCGATGCTCCCATTGCAGGGGAGGTTATGGCGAAATTTTCCGAAAATTTAGGGTGTTAGCCAAATTTTTGAAATTTTTGAAAATTCTCAGAAACTGAAAAGTTGGAGAATGGAAGCCAGACCGAACGTAGAGTTGATTAATCAAACCACTTTCGACTTTGTTCCTTTTCGGGGACGAAAAGTTTTAAGTGGGGGAGATTGTAACAACCCGAAAATCTGGGCCAGTTTAAAATTTTTATTTTGGCAATTTTAGCGAATTTTGATTATTTAAAATGAATTATTTTAAATAAAATCGACGAGAAATTTAATTTGAATATAATTAGAACGTATATATTATATACGCCGTCGTTAGAATATAAATATTTATATATAATTATAAATAGAATTGAAAATGGCGTGGTAGTTCGATAATTCGATTTCAAACTTCAATTGAATGTACCGGGTGCAAAACAATTCGGATTTTAGTGGAACCAAAAACATTAGGATCTATTTTTGAATATCTTTCCAGCGAATCTGAAAAATCAAAATTTCATAGCGGGAATCAAAAGATATGTTCAGTTGAAAATTCTGAATAGTCGCTATGGAATTCAGGCCCTTGAAAATGGGAATTTTGCAAACGACCTCGGATTTGGGCGAAACCAATTTCGTTAGATCCGTGTTGTCAAATTATTGCTAGGTTTCAAATTTCATAATTTTTCGATTCAATATGTGAGCGTGGCAAAGGAAAACGCGTTTGACCAGTTTCAGTTGATTTTAATCGACTGGAAATTGGCCATTTTTCCAACGGTCTCAGAATTCGACGTAACTAGTTTTGTTAGGACCGTATCGTCAATACGAAGCTAGAAAATATTTTCCTAGAATTTTTCGAGTCCGTATGTGACTCCGGTAATTTGAAATGTACGTTTAAAATTCAATATAATGATTTAAATGTAAATTCAACGGAAACTAATCGTAACGATCGAATCAGCTTGCGATACATATCCCATTGTGTTCGGAATGAGGGTAAAACGCTAGAGGCGACAGTCATTGGGTTCCGTTTAGAGTTCGTGTCGATTTCTAGTTTTAAAACGAATTAATTAATAAATAAATTAAATAACATAAAACCCCCTTTTTAACCCTCTTTCCCTCCCCCGTTGACCATTCTAAATCGAAACAGAAAAAAAAACCGAGCCCCCCCTCAAATTGAAAATCGCGACGCCCTACCTCCAGTCGCCCAACGCCGACGCCACCGTGAGCCCCACGGCCTCCGCCCCTCCGATTCCCCTTCTCCTTTCTCCTCCTTTCCCCTTCTGGAAACTTGAAAACCCGAAGACCCGTGAGCACGAGATCGAAGGAACCGCCACGCGCCCCCACCTGACCGCGAGCTCGGAGTGCGCACCACCTCAGACGCTGCAGCCTCACCTCCAACCCTCCGATCAGGGTGCAGGCGACCATGGCAGCGGCAAGATCCAACCCTAGGAGGCGAGCTAAGTTTGAAGGCGTCGGCATGTTTTCTGGTTAGCAGGGAAGGGCAACGTATGTTTTAAAAGTTATCATATTTAATTCAATTAACTAATTAATTTAATTTCTAGTTTAAATTATTCGAAAGTTTAAAAATCTGATTTTTTTTTTGTAAATTAAATATAGAATTGATTTAAAGATAGAAGTAGCATTATTTCTTTAAATGAACTTAGGATTTTTATTGTAGAAAGTTAGGATTTTTATTGAAGAAAGATTACATTTTTATTTCGAAAAGAATTGATTTTTATGTCTAAGAAAAACTAGATTTTTAGTTATAAGGAAATTAGATTTTAGTTATATAAAAGGCGAGATTTTTATATATTGAACATCGAAGTAAAAATGTGATTTTTATATATTGAACATCGAAGTAAAAATGTGATTTTTATATATTGAATAGCGAAGTAAAAATGTGATTTTTATATATTGAATAGCGAAGTAAAAATTCGATTTTTATATATTGAATAGCGAAGTAAAAATGTGATTTTTATATATTGAATAGCGAAGTAAAAATTCGATTTTTATATATTGAATAGCGAAGTAAAAATTCGATTTTTATATATTGAATAGCGAAGTAAAAATTCGATTTTTATATATTGAATAGCGAAGTAAAAATTCAATTTTTACATATGTAGTGGCTACGGGCGACGAAGCTGACGAAGATTCGAAAAAGACGAAGGCTTCTGCAAAAGAAGAGTCAAGATGGTTGGATAGCTATTGGTGAGAATTTCTCACATTTCAATTTCATTTTCTAGTTATATATATATACTAGGATGCAGACGGTGTTTAGTAGCACCCGACACAATCGTCCACAGACCATGGACTTGTTTGTTTGGTTGCATAAATTAGTTAGATGATTTGATTTGAAATTGAATTCTTTGGTGAAATGAATGGATTTGATTGATGTGTGAATGGCGTGGGCCTTCACTAGACCGGGGATAAGGCTAGGCCTCGTCCCGTTTCTAGTATCGTGTCGTTATGCCGCCGAAATTTTCTGAAATATGTTAGAAAATAAAAATATCATTTTATTGAATAAATGAACTGAATAGAATATTTTCATAAGTTAAAATCAGATGTTTTGTCGTTAAAAATATAATTTTTAACGTGAAGTGAATAAAATAAAATATTCATTTACAAACCGGACGGTTTGTTTATGTACAACTATTTGAAGGACATTGATTGGGACGATAAATTTTACACATCGCCCAACTGCACAAATAAAATCTGTGTTTGATTGTTTGAAACCCCACACGGGTGTTGGGATGAAATTTGAAGTTCACTCATCCTGATTGATTAAATATGTCGATCGATTGATTGACAGGCTGTTATAAGCGTTAGATATCTATATTTGATGCTTATACAGTGTAGTGCACTTTGGTTGATGGTTAATTATTTTTTTTCAATGCTATTATATGCGTGTAATGTATGAAAATCCATATAATTAATATTATATGGTAATTGATTGGGCCTCATTCCAATTTTAGAAAATAAAGAATATTATAAAATAAAAGTTCATGTGTTGACAATACTCATCCATTGAGATTGGTCATGTGTTGAACGAAATATTTTAGTAATAAAATTTACTTCTTTATCAATATAAAATAAAGGTTCATGTGTTGACAGTACTCATCCATTGAGATTGGTCATGTGTTGAACGAAATATTTTAGTAAAAGAAATATTTGAAATAGAATATTTGAAAATAGAAATATGTGAAGCCGTGTTGATTAGATTGACGCCATTTTGACGTGAACGATATTTATATCGATTTTATTCATTTTAAAATGAATATTGAAAAGTGATTTCGAAATCGAATATTTTGAAATGAAATTTGAATCAAATTGAATAGAAAACGAATTCGAATCGAATTTGTTTTGAATATATAACGAATTTGATTTCAATGGAATATACAACGAATTGAATCGAATAGAAAACCAATTTGAATTGAATCGAATAGAAAACGACTTTGGAAATGAATTAAATTGAAAACGATTTCGAAATGAATTGAATTAAAAACGATTTCGAAATGAATTGAATTAAAAACGATTTCGAAATGAATTGAATTGAAAACGATTTCGAAATGAATTGAATTGAAAGCGAATTGAAATGAATTCAAATTGAATTGAAATTTGAATTGAATAGAAATGAATTTTAAAACGAATTTATAAAGAAGAATTCAATTTTGATTTGAATTGAAAAGAAAGTTGAAATTGCTTTTGAAAACGAATTTAAAACTATTTATATAATTCGTTTTAAATAGAAATCGACGAAGTATATATTATATATATTATATATATAATATAATGGCCTGAATAGAACGCGCCGCGCCGCGGCAGTTCGTGAATGTCGACCATTTATTTCAAACGGACATTACGGGAGATCCGACCGTCAGATTCTCCTAAAACCGGAACCGTTGGGTTCGTATCGGAAAGAGCTATCTAACAAATATTAGAAATTTGAAATCTAACGGTTGGATTTGGAATTATGTCCAAATCAAATTTGAAAAAGGTCGCTGTAAGTGCAGTTCGATAGCCGTTGATGGAAATCGACTGTACGGGCCTTGATAAAATTATTAAAAATAGTAATAATTTGTGTAAAATCATAAGAAATGATTTAGAAAGAATTGGGATGAAAACTCCATATTTGAAAGGATAAAAATATATTTTTATCGAAATGAACTAGTTTTGAACTAGAATTATAATTCTATTTATTTTTAAATAAATAAATTGAATTTAAAAAGTGTTTTAAAAATAACCAGAATATCCAATGATTGCATTAGAGTGGATTTGAATCGAAATTGTCTTCGGAATATTTCGATGTTGGAATTCGTGATTATACAGGTGTTGTTATGGAAATTTGAAAGATATATATTTATATCGTTATTTCCAATACGACATTTGTTAGTCGTAGAATTTGATACTGAATATAAGCGATATATTTTCTATTCAGAGCCTTGTATTGAATATCGAATGTGATTTGGGTTTGTCGTGAATGATGTCTTCACTAACACTGTTCTTGAACCTAGTTGAGAAAGGATTAAATCTTTTTATTTAGATTTAATGAAAGGTACCAATTAAATAATATTTAATTGGAATTGAATTGATATTGATTTTTGGGTTTATCGTGAACAGTGTTTTAAATAACATTCGTTCTTTAACCCGATAATTAATGAAGGTGATTTTGGGTTTACCGTGAACCGTGTTTTAAATGACACTGATTCTTTAACCCAGTCAAAGATTAAAACTAAGTGGAGTTTTAATGAATCTTTAATTAGATTGAAAAGATCGGGAATGGAGTATCACCAGTTTTACTCCAGGCGATAGTTAAATCTTTAATTAGATTTGAACGTGAAATGGTAATTGAATTTACCGATAACACCGTGGTGTTAGATATGAAGGACTAACCAGTTTTACTTCATGGGATGAATAGGTTGGGATTGGGAAATTAAAACAAATGATTACTTCGATAAGGTTCGTTAATCCCGACTAGTTGAATCGAAATTCAAAAGAAGATTAAAGAATAAATTCAAGGAATTTATCTTGGATAAAATTAATGGGAACCTTTCCCTATGAATGTGAAATTTAGAAACTAGCTGTCGGTTAGCTAAGCAGAATGGTTTTCTGGATATTGATCTGATGTTGGTTTTGGCCTTCGGGGTTAATATTTGGGGAGTTATTCTCTTGATTAATTTACGGTTAGTGACTGATGAATTGGAATGAGGCGTATGTTGTGTTTGTGTAACACTTATTTAAAATATACGCAAGTTATTCGGAAAGACCGGGTTTATCCCATTCTGAATAACTGATACGACGATAAGTCGAAGATGAAGACGATGGTCGAAGACCGGAGGTCTTCACGTCGTTTGGGTAATTACTGATGATCTTGATTGGGCTGTACACCCAAGAAGATGGAAACAGTTAGTGATCGTCCAAACGTACTTGGAGATCGATGGATATGCGGGGTACTAGGTGCCTCCGGTTTCGTTCAGCCCCAGAACGGACTTGTAAATGGACTGTGTGTCTGACATTGGATTTTAGTCCGTGTGATTGATCTCTATTAAATATATATCTGTTTGGCGGCAGAGAATTTATTCTCTTGCTTAACGCCCTTCTCTGAGACGTACGAGCTCAGGGGTTATATATTGATGGATATCAAAACGCATGGAGTGAATTGCCTGTGTGGCATGGCTAAGTGGCAAATGATCAAGGCTTCTGTTGAAAAGCAAAGTCTTGTGGTTGATGATCGAAGCACGGCCTTTGTGGCGTAGCTTTGTGTAACGTTTTACTTCGCGAGTATCACACCCGGTATGAACCAAAAACGGGAGACGGACCTCAGGGAGGGCATGCGTTTCCTTCTAGCTAAAAAGTGGCGTCAGTGGTTTTACACGCCCTGACGAGTTTGACTTATGTGGTTGTTGCTGTTGCGAGGCGCCTCGGATTGATCAGTCGTTCTCGAACCGATGGAGTCATTTGGTTGGCTCATTTACGCCCCAAAGGGCGGGGAAACGTAGTGTTCAGGCATTTTAATCCACATCGGTGGACCGGCCCTGTCGCTCCAAGGTCACTCGAGCTCTGACCTGAGACATGGGCTAGATTGTCTCGAATCGGTTGAGGACTATCTTTTGCCTCGGTTCATAGATGGAAATCCAATTTCCAAATACGTGACTTTGCGGTTTTATTTGTAAACCTATATATGGCGACATAGTGGCATGGGAAGCTCATGTCGCCTATGATTGATACTTATGATTTGAAGTTGTTTTATACACTATGCACTTATTACAGTATCAAAAGATTTGTTTTAAACGTATCAAGCATTCTTGGTTATTATAAGGTAAAAACCCTATCCTCCGGCTTGCGTTGCATTGTGTGATGGGACCTAGGTCTTATAACAGCTTCATTTTTCTTTATTTAGCATTGCGCTGTTTGTTTTATGCACTGGTATTCTTGGGAGGAAACCCGTTCCGTGTTATACGGCGTGGTCCCTTGATTTACCTAACTTTAAAAATAAAGATTAACTGTTTTAGTTCTCACACCAGTCACATGACTGACCTGGAGTTTATTGTTTTAACCTAAACTCTGGGTGCCCTTATTTTGACACGGGTAGCTAGTAGTTTTGGTTTTGTAGATTTATATTCACAGGATCCTGGTTTACAGCTGGAATGATATCCGGAAAGCTTTGTATCCGTATATCTCTTCTAGTTGTGTATTGTATTATTTTCCGCTGCTATGTATTTAAATGTAATTTATATCTCTGATATTTATGTGTAATATTCATTTATACTCTGTATATTCTTGTAATCTGATGCATTGTTGTAATATACAATGAAATGTTCTTCTGTATGCGTTCTGCTGTGGCTTGTTCTCGAACTATCCGACGCTTTCCTTTACGGGAAGTTACGGGTTTTCACACCTCCCAAGAATACCAGTGCATAAAACAACAACACAATTCTAAATAAAGAACAGTGAAGCTATTATAAGACCCAGGTCCCATCACACAATGCAACACAAGCCGGAGGATAGGGTTTTACCTTATAATAGCCAAAGAATGCTTGAGACACTAAATTTCATCATTACTATATAGTGTCAAAACAATTTCAATCATAAGTATTAATCGTAGACGTCATGGGTACCATATATCATGTCGCCAATACTAGGCTCTACAATCAAAACTGCAAATGTCACGTATTGGAAGTTGGATTTCCATCTGTGAACCAAGGCAAGGGATCGTCCTCTACCGAATTCGAGACGCTATAGCCCGTGTCTTAGGAACAGCTGCAACTGCCCCTAGAATCTTCAGGGCCAGTCCACCGAAGTGGATTATAATGCCTGAACACTGCGTTTCCCCACCCTATGGGGTGTCAATGAGTCCACTGACTCCATCGGCTCAACGTAGTCACCGATATATCCGAGGCACCTCGCAACAGCAACAACCACATAAGTCAAACTCGTCAGGGCGTGTAAAACCACTGACGCCACTTCTAGCTAGAAGGAAACACATGCCCTCCCTGATGTCCTCTCCCATTTCTGGTTCACAAACGGGGTGTGAGGCTCGCGAATCAACGTTACACAAAGCTATGCTACACAGGCGGTTCTTTGATCATCAACCACAAGACTTTTCTTTTCAACAGAAGCCTTGATCAATTGCCACTTAGGCAAGCCACACAGGCAATTCACTCCATGCGATTGATATCCATCTATATATAACCTCTGAGCTCGTACGTCTCAGAGAAGGGCGTTAAGCAAGAGGATAAATTCTTCGCTGCCAAACAAATATATATTTAATAGAAATCAATCACACAGAACAAAATAGAATGTCAGACACACAACCCATTTACAAGTTCGTTCTGTGTCTGAACGAAACCGGAGGCACCTTGTATCTTGCATATCCATCGATCTCCAAGTACGTCTGGACGATCACCAACTGATTCCCTCCTCTTGGGTGTACAGCCCAATCAAGATAATCAGCAATCATCCAAACGGTGTGAAGACCTCCGGTCTTCGACCACCGTCTTCATCCTCGACACCACGTCGAATCAGTTATTCAAAATGGGATAGACCCGATCATAATGAATAACTCGCGTATATAATAAACAAGTGTTACACAAACACAACATACGCCTCATTCCAATTCAGAGTATTCTTTTATTCAAATATTCTTATACTTTACGAAAGATTCCCATTAATTTTATCAAAGATAAATTCTTTAAATTTATTCTTTAATCCTCCTTTGAATATCAATTCAAACTAGTCGGGATTAGCGAACCACACCGAAGTAATCATTTATTTTATTTCCCAATCCAAACTATTCATCCCATGAAGTAAAAGTCGTCATACTTCATATCTAACACAACGGTGTTATCAGTAAATTCAATTACCATTTCCCGTTCAAATCTAATTAAAGATTTAAGTATCGCTTGGAGCAAAACAGGTGATACTCCATTCTCGATCATTTCATTCTAATTAAAGATTCATTAAAACTCCACTTGGTTTTAATCTTCCCGAAAATCACTATCAATGATTATTTAACTTGGGAAATCATATCCTATCTTTAAATGGGTTAAGGAAACAATGTCATTTAAAACACAGTTCACTATTAACCCAAAATCACATTCCATTCCAATTCAATTATTGAAACTTCTGGTTACTTTTAAAACCCTTTCAAATCCAATTTATTATTTTAAAAATAAATGGAATTATAATTCTAGTTCAAAACTAGATCATTTCGATAAAAATCTATTTTTATCTTCTCAAATATGGATGTTTTTCATCCCAATTCTTCACAAATCATTTCTTATGATTTCACACAAATTATTACTATTTTTAATAATTTTATCAAGACCCGTACAGTCGATTTCCATCAACGGCCATCAAACCGCACATACAACGACCTTTTCCAAATTTGATTTGGACATAATTTCAAATCCAGCTGTTAGATTTCAAATTTCTAATATTCGTTAGAAAGCTCTTTTCGATATGAACCCAACGGTTCCTGTTTTAGGAGAATCCGACAGTCAGATCTCCCGTAATATCCATTCGAAGTCAATGGTCGAAATTCGCGAACTGCCGCAGCGCGGCACGTTCTATTCAGGCCATTTAATATATATAATATTTATATTATATATATTTCATTGATTTCCTTTTAAAACATATTTTATAAATCGTTTTAAATTCGTTTTCGAAACGATCTCAACTTCATATTCAATTTCTAATCAAAATTGAATATTCCACATCATCAATATACAAATGATAATATTTTCAAACGTTATATTTTGAAATTATTTCCTTCTCTATATTCATTCTAAAAAGGAATACACTCGATATAAATATCGTTCGCATCGAAATGGTGCATATCTAATCAACACGGCTTTATATCTTTCAATAACTTCGTTATTCTACTCAACAAATGAATATCTTCTTCAACACATGAAATGTGCTTTTATTCAACACATGAATATTTTTTTTTCAACACATGAATTTTCTTCTATTCAACACATGAATATATATTTTATTTCAACACATGAATATATATTTTATTCAACATATGAATTTTCTTTCATTCAATACATGAATATATATTTTATTCAACACATGAATTTTCTTCCATTCAACACATGAATATATATTTTATTCAACACATGAATTTTCTTCTATTCAACACATGAATAATTTTTTTTATTCAACACATGAATTTTCTTATATTCAACACATGAATATATATTTTATTCAACACATGAATAGATATTTTCCAAATTGGAATGAGGCCCAATCAACCACCATATAGTGTTAATTATTTGGATTTCATATACACACGTACACAACAACAATCAAACACACTCAACCATCACACAAAGTGCATTCTACCCTGCATAAGCATCAAATATAAATATTTAACGCTTATAACAGTCTGTCAATATATCGATCGACATATAACTAATTATTGGGACTAGTGTATGGCCAATTTCATCCCAACACCCGTGTGGGGTTTCACATCAACAAACATAGAATTTTATTTGTACATTTGGGTGATGTGTAAAATTTATCATCCCAATCAATATCAGTCAAATCCATGTACATAAATAAATCGTTCGATTTGTAAATGAGTATTTATTTTATTTCAACACATGAATATATTTATTTGATTTCAACACAAGAATATATATTTTATTTCAATTCCAATCACACAATCAATTTTCGCAGCACATCAATCAAACTAACAACCCGTCCGTGGTTTGTGGACGACGGGTGTCAGGTGGTACTAAGCACCATCTGCACCCTAGTATATATTTCAAACTAGAAATAGAAATAAAAGTGACGAATTCTGTAATAACCTGGAAATCCAAGCCAATTTAAAAATTTTATTCTGGCAATTTTAGCGAATTTTGAATATTTAAAATGAATTATTTTTAACGACGAAGAATTTATTTTGAATAAAATTCGAATGTATATATTTGTTTGAATGGACGAGGGAATATAAATATTTATTTATAATTATAAAACGAATAGAAAATGGCGCGGTAGTTCGATAATTCGATTTCAAAATTCAAATGAATGTACCGGGTGCAAAATAATCTCGATTTTAGTGAAACCGAAAATATTTGAATCTAATTGAGAATATCTTTCCAACGAATCCAAGAAATCAAAATTTCATAGCGGAAATAAAAAGATATGTCCAGTTGGAAATTCAGAATAGTTGCTATGGAATTCTGGCCCTTAAAAATGGGAATTTTGCAAACGACCTCGGTTTTCGACGAAACTACTTTTGCTAGATCCGCGATGTCAAATTATTGCCACCTTTCAAATTTCATAATTTTTCGAATCAATATGTGAGCATGGCAAAGGAAAACGCATTTGACCAGTTTTAGTTGATTTTAATCGACTGGAAAATGGCCATTTTTCAAATGGTCTCAGAATTCGACGAAATTAGTTTTGTTAGGACCGTATCATCAATACGAAGTTAGAAAATATTTTTCGGGAATTTTTAGAGATAGTATGTTCCTCCAATAAATTGAAATGTGCGTCCAAATTCAATATACAGAGTTAAATTTTGATTTAAGCAAAAACTGATCGAAACGGTCGAATTGGCTTTCGATACATATCCCATTGTGTTCGGAATAGGGGTAATTACTATGGACGATAGGCGGTGGGTTCGATTTCGAGGTCGAAAATAAAAGTTGCTTTTTGAAATAATTAAAGAAATAAAAAAAATAAAAAAACTCTCACTCCCCTTATCCCTTTTATCTCAGGCCCCCCTCCCCGTCGGTTTCATTTCAAAACAAATAAAGGAAAAAAAAGGGAGAGATCAATCATCGGAGCTGCGCCCTCCGACGCCTTCGCGCCGCCCTAAGCAGGCGCCACCACCTCCCTCTCGCCCTCGTCTCTCCCCCTCCCTCTCCAGGAAATCAAACGCGACCGCCCCAAGAACCCCAAACGACGATGCCAACTTCGAGACCCCCACGACCCCTTGGCATGAGCACCACCGCCCCACTCCTTGCCACCACCGCCAGCCTCCAACGCGCCGCCGCAGCCTGCTACCTCCTCCCTCTTCGAATTCAAATCCCCAAATTCAACAGTAAGTTCTTTTAATTTGTTCCTTTATTTTTAATTATAAATCAATTTTTATATACATAGACAAATAAAAATGGAGTTTTTATTTATAAATGGGATTTTATTTATTTAAAAAGGGGTTTTTATGAGTAGAAAGGTTAGATCTTCATATTAGAAAAGAATAGATTCTTAATTAGCTAAAGATTTGACTTTCTACATGAACGGTATGAATTATAAAAATGTGGCTTTTATGTGAAATCTTTGATAGGAAAAGTTAATTTTTCTTTGACAGGAAAATATGAAACCTTGGTTTAAAATATTCTATGTAGTTAAAAATACGATTTTTGTTTATATGAAAGATCGGATTTTTATAATTAAAGCTATGATTTTTATATAGTTAATCAAATATAATTTTTATCGATTTAGTAGCTATGTAAAAATAGAATTTTTATCGATATAGTAGCTATGTAAAAATAGAATTTTTATCGATATAGTAGCTATGCAAAAATAGAATTTTTATTGATATAGTAGCGGTGTAAAAATGTGATTTTTATATACATAGCAACAATATAAAAAATGTGATTTTTATATACATAGCAACAATATAAAAAATGTGATTTTTATATATGTAGTGGCTACGGGCAACGAAAGTGACGAAGGGCGAGCATGGCGAGATGTCCAACATATGAAGAGTCGTGGCGTTTGGTTTAGCTAGTCGGTGAGAACTCCTCACCTTTAATTTAAATTTCTAGTTAAAAATATATACTAGGATGTAGACGGTGTTTAGTAGCACCCGACACCTGTCGTCCGTAGACCATGGACGGCCTGTATGCTTGTTTGTTTGATTTTGATGTGTAGTTAATTGTGTGATGTGATGTGAAATGAAATAAAATATTTATATAGTTAAAAATATTTTATAGTTGAAAATAGAATTTTTAACGTGTATTTAAAATGAAATAAATATAAACAAATCGAAGGATTTGTTTATATACAAACATCGCCCAACTGCACAAATAAAATCTGTGTTTGATTTTTTGTGTAACGTCCCGTGTTTTTGGCAGTAAAATATCTAATTTATTATTTTAAATATTGTATTTGAAATATTAATGAGTTTTAATATTTTAAGTCGTTGTTTAAAAACGGAGTTTGGCTAATTTAATTTTCGAATAATCACTATGGAACTGTTTTGAATTTATAACATTATATTGAAAGAATATCGTTTTAAAACCCAGACCATTAATTATTGAGTTTTAAAATTTTATACTGTATGGAAGCTGTTTGTTTTAGTACAATAGTATAAATTTGTTATCGATAAATTAGCCCTTTAAAAACTTAATCTAACTTGTATCGAGATCATAGAAGATTTAAAATATTAGATCCATCTTAACACAATTTATATTCTTAACACCATACCTCATGTAGCTGTGTGCGTGTGTATATAATATATATATATATATATATATATATAATAAGTACACCACCAACATTTCAGTAAAGGGAATGAATAAATTAAAAAAAAAAAAACATGAATACAATAAGAAGCCGACCATGAACATGAGCATATAAAAACAAAATTTGGAATATGCATGAAACTGAAATTTTTCATACAATTTAGAGATAAACAACACATTTATTCCTTTTATTGTTCACAATACACAAAATAAAGAAAAATAAAATGTTTATACATTAATGTGATACAATGCGAGACATATATGAAATTGTTGGGGCAACACAAAAGCAGAGTGAAACATGATCGCTCTGCCAAATGGTCTCGTGCATGTCTGGCTCCTGTCAGGTTCCTTTCCTGTAAGGATAAGAAATTTCCCATCAGGAAAAGATAACTAGGTACAAAAATGAACAAAGATAGAGAAGGAAAGAACAGAAAATGGAACAGCTAAAGATGACAAGAAAATACATGCAACAGAAAAAGAAAACCTATATATTTGGTACAATGAAAAACAGTGAAGATGAGACGATTCATCTCTCTGCCAAACAACTAAAATATGTTCATCAGAAATTTCAATACTCATGA
Organism: Allium sativum; assembly: GCA_030737875.1. NCBI lineage: Eukaryota > Viridiplantae > Streptophyta > Magnoliopsida > Asparagales > Amaryllidaceae > Allium > Allium sativum. The sequence continues at coordinate 128,213,194 of CM060910.1, forward strand.
ACAGTTTTAGAAAAAGAAAAGAAAAGAGAAATTAAAAGTAGAGAAAAAGGAAGAATGACAATTCATGTTGCAAATATGCTGCACGACTTGTTTATTCAAGAGAACAGTAAAACCTAGATTTGCCATATAAAAACAGGCAGTACATAGCTAGTGAAAAGCAAATATAGGTGCAGATAAATCTTCAAACAGGTAATAGATTCATACAATAGCTATGAAAATAGAAATTCAACAGCTAAAATATAGATATGCACATCACCAATTTCTCTACATAGCAATGCACAAATAGCTAAAACAGCTAAGCAGATCAACCTTGGACAATTAAAAATAGAGATGTATGTTTTTGCATTGATTCCAAGTACATGTACAGCTGAGTGAAATCAAATTTATTCATATATTCACATCAAATCTATGCAGACAAATCGAAACTGATAATATATATTTTCATACAGTGAGTCCGTGTGCCAATTCACTGCTACCATATTTGAATGGGACGCAGAATCTATGAAATGATATATAGATATTGAGTAACAAATCTACATAGCCTAGATGTAATTTTTATTTACAAATTGAAGATCTGAACATAATATTTTTTAAGATTTAAATCTCTGCATTGAATGAACAAATCTTAGCCTCACCTAACCTAAGTAATTTCAATCACGATTTCTTTTCTGAGCAACAGTGACAATACAGTACGATGCTCAACAAAATCCATCACACAGATCAGTTTTCCATCAAACCCTCTTTACGCAAATCTGAAAATCTGAAGAAGCAAATGGCCTAAGGATTTATAGCTAAATCTATCTAAGATAAGACATGGATCCTATCTGAAAATCTAACATTATAAATACGTTGTGTTTCTTCATTTCAGAATGACACAAACTAATACAGTAAATAAAAGTGGTTCGAACCTCATGAAATCGAAAACAAAAATCATACAGCAAATAAATAATCAAATTAAAATACTTAGCTTCAGTTCTGGGAGCTTGTGGTTATTCGACGAAGACCATGAGGGTGCTTGGTCGCTAGATCAACGGAGAAGAGGTTGCGAGTGAGGGTTCGACATCGTGGGTGGCGGCGCAGTTGATCTCGTCGAGGAGCAGCAAAGGATAAGGCGGCTAGGGGATTTTCGTGGATAAGAATTTAGTGAAAGGCGGTGGGTTTTTTTTTTCGTGGATCTGAGGGTTTGCAGACGGTGGGAAAGGGTTTGATAAGTAAAAAGAAAAGAAAGTGGGCTGGGAAGTTAAACGGGCCGAACGGCAAGGTATTGGGCTCTTATTTAATAAAGTTAAAAGTTAATTAAATTAATTTATTTATGTTGTTCAAGCAATATCTTGAACACACATTAACAGATTTTAAAACGAACAGGCTCATTGGAACCGTAGAGACGAGGGTTCCGTAATAGAGCAGGATCGGGCAGGGCTGGAGGCAAGAAGAAATTTTAATTAAATTAAACGATGTTTAATTTAATTGAAAAACCAGCCTTTAACGACCAAGCCAGGCCAAGGTGAGTTTTACTCACTCAGTAATCCCATTTATAATTTTTATAAATTTGGTTTGTTATTTGTGTGCCATGTTTTGCTAAGTATTGGTTGATCTGTTGATTGATTGGATGTTGAGATATATATTTTTATATCATCTATTTAAATTAAACACAGTTTAATTTAAATGAAATGACCCCGTTACTTTTAAACGATTATTTCCAAGAAAGGTAATTTACCTTTTTGGTTGCACAAACGTATTTGAATTAGGTTGGACGCTTGAATCGTTATTGGTTGGCCACTATGGGTGGTATTGATGATTGTTTATTTTCACATGATTGTTATATAAATTGTTGAATCGTGATGATTGGATTTTGAGTGGTTATCGATCATTGGATCCAAATTCAACAATTATTTATTAATCAATAGATCGTATTGGTTAAGAAACTGGCAGTGGATGGCCTAAATATACATTTTCTTATAAAAGGCAGAACTATCGATGAAATGAAGATGTGGAATTTATATTTTTAAAGTATATTATTTTAATTAGGTTTTAAAAAGAAAATATACCTACCTCGATTATTTTAACCATTTTGGTACAAATGTGTGGAACACGTGTCTTATCCAACATTTGAAATGATCTTAAAAAAATGATTCTAATACTTATGATATCGATAAGAAGGGATGTAAATATTAGTGCGGTAACCAATGACAACTGAAGCTATTTAAGATGAAATTAAATTGATTTGATTATTGCTCATAATCAAATGGGATCATTTTAAATTAATTTAATTTGAAATTAATTTAAAGAGGAAAGACGAGCTGGGATTTGATTAATGTGTTAATCATGTGTGGAGTTGACTAAGTCAACGGTGTTACTCAAAATTGAAGTATTTAGTAAGTGGAAATAGAATGGATAATTAAACCATTTTCAATTGTTGATATTTGTTGAATAAAGTGGCATCTTGGGATTAGAAAGTCATAAACAAAGGATTAAGAAGTATTAAACCATTAGTGAGGGTTTAAACAAATATGTAAACGATGATAAGATTAATTCGAAGTTTAAAATTAAACCCTTGTTGAGGTTTTATTGCCCTGATTAGATGGAGTTATAAAGATACAATAGTTTTTCCATATATAAAAGAAATGATGTTTCGTGAAGAGATAAGAAAAAGAGGATTGGTTAGATATTGAGAATGAATATCAGATTTGTAACAACAGAGATTATCTTAAGGTAAGAACGTGGTTGATCAAGGTCTGAGAGGTAACTTAAATACCCCAACTTGAACGACTTCCGGACTACCGAAGGATGATATTGGTCGTAATAGTGAAGATGTTAAAGCAATTTATTTTGGGAAATAATGTACGTTATTTGAGGATTTTGGAAATATATATATACTTTGGAATTTCAGAGAAAAGGGGATTTAAAAAGGGGCTTGAGAATTTAAACAGCATTGCCATGAAGAAAAAAATAAATAGAAAAGGAGATCGATGGCAAATAACGATATTTCCAAAAGTAAGGAAACAAGATTTGGAAATAGAAGTGGTGACTATGGTTTCCCGAACAAGAATGAAAAGGAGAGTTTGTAATACAAAGGATGAATTTAATCGATTAACAATTGGTTATAGTGAGTACCAAATGTGTAATTGATATTTAAAGGAAGGATTTGATATGGTTTTAAGATATATTATAAAATGATTTGAGAATAAATATATTAAAATAAAGATGTTATTTCAAATGGCCAAGTGATGCTGTCTAGCGAACCAATGGATTTATTTATTTAATTTATACTTGTCTATTTTGATAGTTAAATAACCGACTATCAAAAGCATGTCCAATGCGCTGTCGGTACGGAAAGGCCGGGATCAAATTTATATTCGAAAACCATTCCGACCAATAAATACGTGAAGATGTCAGAAGACGGTCGAGATGGAGCATTGAAGACCGTGGATCTTCATAAGCGGAAGAATTACTTATAATCTCTGGCTTAGCGGCCCGAGATACACTGTGATTCTGTCGTGGTTGGAATTTGCGGGTTGCAAGGACTTCTCGCTACTGATCCATGGGGTGATTCCTTTATTGGATGCAGTAGGAGAGTACCTTCGGTTCACCCTGTCCCTGGATGACTCGTATGGACGATTGTCTGACAGAGTATTTCCAAAGGGATCGCGTACGTTGATTTTTACAAACGTATTTCTGTTAGTGGCGGAGAGGGGCACTTCTCTTAGCTTAATTTTCAGAGTATTTTTGTGGATGTCAATTAGTGATATCTGGCGGATCTGATGATGTGGCATTCAAAGTAAATGGCGATAAGATGTTTCAAAGTAAATTCTGGCCTCAAGCCTCACAACCAGAGAATGACAGAAATCGGGCAGGCAGCAAGGCTATGTCGGTCGCTCCCATTAGGGTGTATGATCACCTATCTAGAGAAATTCCTTTTTCTTCTTTAATCTATCGATGCTGTCCCTAGTCGGGAAGACGGTGGGTCGCACCCAACCGTTGGTGATATACATTCGATACACTCAAGCGAAATGAGTGATCGGTCATGTGAGGGCCGGGTTGCAGGACGTTCTTGTTGAACCCAGTGTATTTGCCTCTAGAGATACACGATCGGCAGGTGGTCCCATACCTTGTCAAAGTTGGAATCCAATCCCCAATAAGCGCCCGCGGTTTTGTTTGTATACTATATATGTAGAGCGTGAGATGCAAGCGTTCTACTAGATTTGATATTACTTGTATTTAGACATTATCATAATATCAGACAAGATATTGATTTCAAAACTGTTTTGGGTCATCGTAAGGTAAAAGCCGTCCGTTTTTATGTGTGGATTTGGTCTTACGATTACTTTTTCCTTTCGAAAAATTTGTGAACTAAAAATCAAGTTGTGTGATACCTTAAATACCGTGCGAGTTTTTCTCACTCTGGTTCACCAGACTGACCCGGTGTTTTGTAAATGCTCGGGTTAGCCCGGGGTGTACAGGTTCAGGTTATTGAAAGCTGTGAAGAGACGAGCTGGAAGAGTCCAGATGTATGATACTATTCCGCTGTGTGTTGTATATGGGAACAGGTTATTATAACTGTCCCGTTTGTGATGTACTCTGGTATTGTAAGTATTTTAAAGCTCTCAATAAAGATTTATTTCTGTATTATATTTTGTCCCACTGCGATGTGAGACTCTGTGTGTGTTGTTTCTTCTTCTTCTTCCTCTATTCTAATATTTCTTTCTTTTCTTATCTCACCCTCTAAATTCCTTCTATAAACGTTCCAGAGTTTTCGGTGTTTGGATGGTCGGCATAAGTTACGGTAAGGGTATTTATTTCGATTTTCGAGGCCGAATATCCTTGGGTCGTTACAGTGGTATCAGAGCTATTGGTTTAGTAATAACCTTGGCTCTGTGGCGTAACTCAATAGAGATGGGGTTAGTAACACTCTAGATTGAGTTTGAGCGTATATATATATATATATATATATATGAGAGCGTATTTGTAAATTTTGAGATACAAATGTTTTGTATTGTATTGTTGATCGGTTCAAGTATTGAGAAGCGTTGAACTGACAATGGATACAATATTGTTTGTAAAGAGGGTAAATTAAATAATTTTGCCCAAATTATATTCCTGTATAAAAAGGAAATGATTTTATCAAATTATTGAGATATTACTGTGATTTATTGATTTGAATGATATTCAAGTTGGATTGGAATTATGAATTGAAAACTTAATCTGGTTAAGTGAAAATTTAATTGAAATAAATAAATTTAGAATTTGATGAACAAATAATAATTAAATAAAAATCAATAAGGTATTAAAAGATTGATGATCAAATATGTGAAACCGAAGTAAAATATTAATATTCGATGAAAATTTAGTTGTTTTGATTGATGTGGTTGTTTATTGATTGCTGATTATGATTTGTTTGTTATTGGATAATACTGGTTTGGAATTTGAATAAGAATAATCAAAAATCGACTTTGAAATTGGTAAAATATTGTCTTAGAATTTCAAATATTATTACTCATATGTGAATTGAGTAAGTACAGGCCAGATGATTTTTGAGAATTAGATTTTGATAGCGATAAATTAAAGGGCGCTCGCATAAAGGTATGCTTACGCGAAAATATAAAATTTATGCGTTGTAACGTTCTTTCCTACCTTAGCAATTTCGAGGACGAAATTATTTAAAGGAGGGAAGAAAGTAACGTCCCGTGTTTTTGGCAGTAAAAAATCTAATTTATTATTTTAAATATTTTATTTGAAATATTAATGAGTTTTAATATTTTAAGTCGTTGTTTAAAAACGGAGTTTGGCTAATTTAATTTTCAAATAATCACTATGGAACTGTTTTGAATTTATAACATTTTATTTATAAATATAAAAGGATTTTTTTTTTTATATATATAGAAAGAATATCGTTTTAAAACCCAGACCATTAATTATTGAGTTTTAAAATTTTATACTGTACGGAAGCTGTTTGTTTTAATACAATAGTATAAATTTGTTATCGATAAATTAGCCCTTTAAAAAACTTAATCTAACTTGTATCGAGATCGTAGAAGATTTAAAATATTAGATCCATCTTAACACAATTTATATTATTAACACCATACCTCATGTAGCTGTGTGTGTGTGTATATAATATATATATATATATATATATATATATTATAAGTACACCACCAACATTTCAGTAAAGGGAATGAATAAATTAAAAAAAAAACATGAATACAATAAGAAGCCGACCATGAACATGAGCATATAAAAACAAAAATTGGAATATGCATGAAACTGAAATTTTTCATACAATTTAGAGATAAACAACACATTTATTCCTCTTATTGTTCACAATACACAAAACAAAGAAAAATAAAATGTTTATACATTAATGTGATACAATGCGAGACATATATGAAATTGTTGGGGCAACACAAAAGCCAAGTGAAACATGACTTCTTCTCCAAATGGTCAAGTGCATGTCTGGCTCCTGTCAGGTTCCTTTCCTGTAAGGATAAGAAATTTCCCATCAGGAAAAGATAACTAGGTACAAAAATGAACAAAGATAGAGAAGGAAAGAATTGAAAATGGAACAGCTAAAGATGACAAGAAAATACATACAACAGAAAAAGAAAACCTATATATTTGGTACAATGAAAAACAGTGAAGATGAGACGATTCATCTCTCTGCCAAACAACTAAAATATGTTCATCACAAATTTCAATACTCATGAACAGTTTTAGGAAAAGAAAAGAAAAGAGAAATTAAAAGTAGAGAAAAAGGAAGGATGACAATTCATGTTGCAAATATGCTGCACGACTTGTTTATTCAAGAGAACAGTAAAACCTAGATTTGCCATATAAAAACAGGCAGTACATAGCTAGTGAAAAGCAAATATAGGTGCAGATAAATCTTCATATAGGTAATAGATTCATACAACAGCTATGAAAACAGAAATTCAACAGCTAAAATATAGATATGCACATCACCAATTTCTCTACATAGCAATGCACAAATAGCTAAAATAGCTAAGCAGATCAATCTTCGACAATTAAAAATAAAGATGTATATTTTTGCATTGATTCCAAGTACATGTACAGCTAAGTGAAATCAAATTTATTCATATATTCACATCAAATCTATGCAGACAAATCGAAACTGATAATATATATTTTCATACAGTGAGTCCGTGTGCCAATTCACTGCTACCATATTTGAATGGGACGCAGAATCTATGAAATGATAAATAGATATTGAGTAAGAAATCTACATAGCCTAGATGTAATTTTTATGTACAAATTGAAGATCTGAACACAATATTTTTTAAGATTTAAATCTCTGCACCAAATCTTAGCCTCACCTAACCTAAGTAATTTCAATCACGATTTCTTTTCTGAGCAACAGTGACAATACAGTACGATGCTCAAAAAAATCCATCACACAGATCAGATTTCCATCAAACCCTCTTTACGCAAATATGAAAATCCGAAGAAGCAAATGGCCTAAGGATTTATAGCCTAAGGATTTATAGCTAAATCTATCTAAGATAAGACATGGATCCTATCTGAAAATCTAACACTATAAATACATTGTGTTTCTTCATTTCAGAATGACACAAACTAATATAGTAAATAAAAATGGTTCGAACCTCATGAAATCAAAAACAAAAATCATACAACAAATAAATAATCAAATTAAAATACTTAGCTTCAGTTCTGGGAGCTTGTGGTTGTTCGACGAAGACCAGGAGGGTGCTCGGTCGCTAGATGAACGGAGAAGAGGTTGCGAGTGAGGGTTCGACATCGTGGGTGGCGGCGCAGTTGATCTCGTCGAGGAGCAGCAAAGGATAAGGCGGCTAGGGTTTTCGTGGATAAGAATTTAGTGAAAGGCGATGGGTTTTTTTTTCGTGGATCTGAGGGTTTGCAGACGGTGGGAACGGGTTTGATAAGTAAAAAGAAAAGAAAGTGGGCTGGGAAGTTAAACGGGCCGAACGGCAAGGTATTGGGCTTTTATTTAATAAAGTTAAAAGTAAATTAAATTAATTTATTTATGTTGTTCAAGCAATATCTTGAACACACATTAACGGATTTTAAAACGAACAGGCTCATTGGAACCGTAGAGACGAGGGTTCCGTAATAGATCATGATCGAGCAGGGCTGGAGGCAAGAAGAAATTTTAATTAAATTAAACGATGTTTAATTTAATTGAAAAACCAGCCTTTAACGACCAAACAAGGCCAAGGTGGGTTTTACTCACTCAGTAATCCCATTTATACTTTTTATAAATTGGGTTTGTTATTTGTGTGCCATGTTTTGCTAAGTATTGGTTGATCTGCTGATTGATTGGATGTTGAGATATATATTTTTATATCATCTATTTAAATTAAACACAGTTTAATTTAAATGAAATGACCACGTTACTTTTAAACGACGATTTCCAAGAAAGGTAATTTACCTTGTTGGTTGCACAAACGTATTTGAATTAGGTTGGACACTTGAATCGTTATTGGTTGGCCACTATGGGTGGTATTGATGATTGTTTATTTTCACATGATTGTTATATAAATTGTTGAATCGTGATGATTGGATTTTGAGTGGTTATCGATCGTTGGATCCAAATTCAACAATTATTTATTAACCAATATATTGTATTGGTTAAGAAACTGGCAGTGGATGGCCTAAATATACATTTTCTTATAAAAGGCAGAACTATCGATGAAATGAAGATGTGGAATTTATATTTTTAAAGTATATTATTTTTATTAGGTTTTAAAAAGAAAATATACCTACCTCGATTATTTTAACCATTTTGGTACAAATGTGTGGAACATGTGTCTTATCCAACATTTGAAATGATCTTAAAAAAATGATTCTAATACTTATGATATCGATAAGGAGGGAGGTAGATGTTAGTGCGGTAACCAATGACAACTGAAGCTATTTAAGATGAAATTAAATTGATTTGATTATTGCTCATAATCAAATGGGATCATTTTAAATTATTTTAATTTGAAATTAATTTAAAGAGGAAAGACGAGCTGGGATTTGATTAATGTGTTAATCATGTGTGGAGTTGACTAAGTCAACAGTGTTACTCAAAATTGAAGTATTTAGTAAGTGGAAATAGAATGGATAATTAAACCATTTTCAATTGTTGATATTTGTTGAATAAAGTGACATCTTGGGATTTGAAAGTCATAAACAAAGGATTAAAAAGTTTTAAACCATTAGTGAGGGTTTAAACAAATATGTAAACGATGATAAGATTAATTCGAAGTTTAAAATTAAACCCTTATTGAGGTCTTATTGCCCTGATTAGATGGAGTTATAAAGATACAATAGTTTTGCCATATATAAAAGAAATGATGTTTCGTGAAGAGATAAGAAAAAGAGGATTGGTTAGATATTAAGAATAAATATCAGATTTGTAACAACTGAGATTATCTTAAGGTAAAAACATGGTTGATCAAGGTCTGAGAGGTAACTTAAATACCCCAACTTGAACGACTTCCGGACTACCGAAGGATGATATTGGTCGTAATGGTGAAGATGTTAAAGCAATTTATTTTGGGAAATAATGTACGCTATTTGAGGATTTTGGAAATATATATATACTTTGGAATTTCAGAGAAAAGGGGATTTAAAAAGGGGCTTGAGAATTTAAACAGCATTGCCATGAAGAAAAAAATAAATAGAAAAGGAGATCGATGGCAAATAACGATATTTCCAAAAGTAAGGAAACAAGATTTGGAAATAGAAGTGGTGATTATGGTTTCCCGAACAAGAATGAAAAGGAGAGTTTGTAATACAAAGGATGAATTTAATCGATTAACAATTGTTTATAGTGAGTACCAAATGTGTAAATGATATTTAAAGGAAGGATTTGATATGGTCTTAAGATATATTATAAAATGATTTGAGAATAAATATATTAAAATAAAGATGTTAATTCAAATGGCCAAGTGATGCTGTCTAGCGAACCAATGGATTTATTTATTTAATTTATACTTGTCTATTTTGATAGTTAAATAACCGACTATCAAAAGCATGTCCAATGCTCTGTTGGTACGGAAAGGCCGGGATCGAATTTATATTCGAAAACCATTCCGACCAACAAATACGTGAAGATGTCAGAAGACGGTCGAGATGGAGCATTGAAGACCGTGGATCTTCATAAGCGGAAGAATTACTTATAATCTCTGGCTTAGCGGCCCGAGATACACTGTGATTCTGTCGTGGTTGGAATTTGCTGGTTGCAAGGACTTCTCGCTACTGATCCATGGGGTGATTCCTTTATTGAATGCAGTAGGAGAGTACCTTCGGTTCATCCTGTCCCTGGATGACTCGTATGGACGAATGTCTGACAGTGTATTTCCAAAGGGATCGCGTACGTTGATTTTTACAAACGTATTTCTGTTAGTGGCGGAGAGGGGCACTTCTCTTAGCTTAACTTTCAGAGTATTTTTGTGAGACGACCCGAATTCCCGTTCTCACGGAAACAAGGTTATCTTTGGAATATAACACAGAAACATATAATAGCAGAACAAAATTAAATAAATACACTAGGTAATGAACAATAGAATATACTAGATAAAGTAATCATCAGAGTTACACAGTATACAGGATCTTACTTAGTACAAATACAGTTCAGCTATACATAAATGTTTACAGCGGAAATAAACAAAGTATGTACAATAGGAGCTGAACAGCATAAAAAGAAATAAATGATAGAATCCATCTTCAGCTCCAGCTATCCAGAAAGAACCAGCTAAACCTGAATACAAGGCTGCCCGCGTAGAAAAAGGGGCACCCGAGTTTGAGAGTGAAACAAACTACGAGTCAGTCATGGGACTGGTATGAGAAATCTACTCAACACATATATAATATGGCTAATCACAGGACCACGCCACTTTCGTGGAACGTGTTTACTCCATTGGATTGCCAGTGCTTTAAAACAAATCTTTCTTTTAAACATCGCTATGCTTTTAACAAAGATGAAGCCATTATAAGACTCAGTTCCCATCACACAATGCAACGCAAACCGGAGGATAGAGTTTTACCTTATAATGGCCAAAATATGATTGATACGAATAAAACAAAGGCATTTGATATTATTGCTAGTGTTTATATGTTTTGAAAACAATTTCAAATCATAACTATCAATCATAGACGGCATGGGTACCATATATCATGTCGCCATATATATATACAATCAAAACAGCACGATGTCGTATTTGGAAATTGGATTTCCGTCATGAACCAAGGCAAAAGATAGTCCTTACCGAATTCGAGACTGCCTAGCCCGAGCCTCAGGCAAGTACTCTGTCAAGCCTTAGGATCGTCAGGGCCGGTCCACCGATGTGGATTAAAATGCCTGAACCATACGTTTCCCCTCCCTTTGGGGCGTAAACGAGCCAACGAATGACTCCATCGGACCCGGATCGTCCGATCAAACCGAGGCGCCTCGCGACAGCAACAACCACATAATTCAAACTCGTCAGGGCGTGTAAAACCACTGACGCCACTTTTAGCTAGGAGGAAACGCATGCCCTCCCTGATGTCCTCTCCCGTTTTAGGTTCATACCGAGGTGTGAGGCTCGCGAATTCACGTTATACACAAAGCTACGCCACACAGGCGGTGCTTTGATCATCACCACAAGACTTTGCTTTTCAACAGAAGCCCTGATCACTGCATCTTAGCATGCCACACAGGCAATTCATGCCATGCGACTGATGTCCATCGATATACAACCTCTGAGCTCGTGCGTCTCAGAGAAGGGCGTTAAGCAAAAGAATAAATTCTCCGCCGCCAATCAGATGTATATTTAACAGAAATCAATCAACACAGAATAAACTCCAATGTCAGACACACAGTCCATTTACAAGTCCGTTCTGGGTCTGAACGAAAAAGGAGGCACTAAATACCTCGCAAACCCTTTGATCACCACGTACGTCTGGACGATCACCACTCATTATCCATATTTCGGGATGCCTCACAATCAGGACCTCGGTTACCATCCAAACGAGGTGAAGATCTCTGGTCTTCGACCATCGTCTTCATCTTCGAATTTCAATCGTCGGTCGATTATTCGAACTGAGAATTAACTCGGCCTTTCCAAATAATTCACGTATATTTAGAATTTCAAATCGATTTATTTCAATGGTTAAATTATTCGACAACACCAATTTTGTTCTTTAATGTAATTTTCACACCAAACACATTCAACCATCAAAAGCCACACAAATCAAGCAAATTCAATTTATTTCCATTCCATATCGTTTATGGTATTTTATAACTATTTATCGCTATTTTTATTTATTTTAAAATAACCATTTTATTCAGAACGACGCTTCGGGCCATAAGGCGGCCGTGGCGCTGTTTCTCTTCAGATTTGATTTACACATATCTGAAAATCTAACCGTTGGATCTTCACAAAATTTACATCATTAGAAAGGTCTTTTCAAAACGAACCCAACGGTTCCAGTTTCGGGAAAATCCGACGGTCGGATCTCCCGGTACAATCGTTTGAAATTTCGATTTCAAAATACGAACTGCAGCGTCGTTATTCGATTAAATATAATTATATTTATATATATAAATAAATATAATCGTTTCTGGCGCTGTTTTTCTTCAGATTTGAATTAAACATTCCAGACAATCCAACCGTTGGATTTTTACAAGGTTGGTGCCGTTGGAAAGATATTTCCAAGGCGAACCCGACGGTTGAGATTTCGGGAAAATCCAATGGTCGGATTTCCCGCACTAGTCGTTTGAAATCACGATTTCAAAATACGAACTGCACGGCCTCGTTTCGTTTTAATTTTATTTATATTTATATATTTATATAAATATAGTTCATTCAACAATTTCAATATCGTTTTCACTTCAAATATTTTTCTAACGCCTTAAATTTTGGAAAAATTTCGCCATAACCTCCCCTGCACCGGGAGCATCGGGAAATCGCAAATAGCGTTCCCGGTCCTTCTAATCTCAAAAAGAAAAAGAAGAAGCCAAGCGGCTAGCCAACAGGCTCAAAATCATCACCCAAACAAATCAGTAAATGTGTACCTATTTGTCGGGCACAAAATTTTATTCCTCTTCTCTAGCCCCTTTGCTATAACCTGTTCAATGAATATTGCATGTACAATTATATACAGTTCTTATCATTTATCAATTTCTATTCGACTTCATATTTGATTTCTATTTGGTTTAAAAACTCCATTCATTCTAATGTTACATAAATAGGTGCAAATCATTTCATTAGCTAATTAATGAATATTTCATCTCATATATGTTTACTTTGAACAAGTGGCTATTTTTTAACACTTCACATTTCAACAATTTATGCATACAATAAAAATGTGATTTTTATTGTAAAACGATTCATTTCAAAACACTATTTTTCTATATAGTTCATATAGGTGACAAAATAGGATTTTTATCATAAAACAATTTGTTTCAAAATATGAATACCATTCAACACATGAATTTCTAAACAACGAATGAATATCAATTCAACACATGAATGTTTTCTATGGTTTCTATATATAGATAAAAAGTGATTTTTATTATCGAACAATTTATTTCAAAATATGAATACCATTCAACACATGAATTTCTAAACAACGAATGAATATCAATTCAACACATGAATGTTTTCTATAGTTTTTATATATAGATAAAAGGTGATTTTTATTATCGAACAATTTATTTCAAAATATGAATACCATTCAACACATGAATTTCTAATCAACGAATGAATATCAATTCAACACATGAATGTTTTCTATAGTTTTTATATATAGATAAAAGGTGATTTTTATTATCGAACAATTTATTTCAGAATATGAATACCATTCAACACATGAATTTCTAAACAACGAATGAATATCAATTCAACACATGAATGTTTTCAATAGTTTCTATATATAGATAAAAATGTGATTTTTATTATCGAACAATTTATTTCAAAATATGAATACCATTCAACACATGAATTTCTAAACAACGAATGAATATCAATTCAACACATGAATGTTTTCTATGGTTTCTATATATAGATAAAAATGTGATTTTTTATTATCGAACAATTTATTTCAAAATATGAATACCATTCAACACATGAATTTCTAAACAACGAATGAATATCAATTCAACACATGAATGTTTTCTATGGTTTCTATACATATATAAAAATGTGATTTTTTATTATCGAACAATTTATTTCAAAATAAGAATACCATTCAACACATGAATTTCTAAACAATGAATGAATATCAATTCAACACATGAATGTTTTCAATGGTTTCTATATATCGATAAAAATGTGATTTTTTATTATCGAACAATTTATTTCAAAATATGAATACCATTCAACACATGAATTTCTAAACAACGAATGAATATCAATTCAACACATGAATGTTTTCTATAGTTTTTATATATAGATAAAAGGTGATTTTTATTATCGAACAATTTATTTCAAAATATGAATACCATTCAACACATGAATTTCTAAACAACGAATGAATATCAATTCAACACATGAATGTTTTCTATGGTTTCTATATTTAGATAAAAATGTGATTTTTTATTATCGAACAATTTATTTCAAAATATGAATACCATTCAACACATGAATTTCTAAACAACGAATGAATATCAATTCAACACATGAATGTTTTCTATGGTTTCTATATTTAGATAAAAATGTGATTTTTTATTATCGAACAATTTATTTCAAAATATGAATACCATTCAACACATGAATTTCTAAACAACGAATGAATATCAATTCAACACATGAATGTTTTCTATACAATGAATAAATATAGTTTAAGCATATGAAAATAATTCAAACACACAAATATTATTCAAAATTTCGGCAGCATAACGGCAGGGTAGTTACACCGGCACCGTCCCTAGTACGGCTCCTCGCTCTACCTTAAAACCTCGCGGTTTTTGACAATGGGGTTCATGCATCTAGTTCGCACGCAGGCGGCATGTATATATTTATTTCATTTCCACAAACTAATCCTATGTGGTTTCAACCAAATATTTTTCAACCACAAACGGTATTTTTCAACCGCAATCAACCAATATCAATCACAAACAATCCCAAACAATCATTCGCTATCAATCAATTTTCACAACAATTTCAACCAATAAATATCGTCCATGGTTTGTGGACGAGGGGCGTATATATATATATATATATATATATATATATATATATATATAGCAATTCACTTTTATTTTCAACACATATATATATTTTTAAAATCAGAAATCTCACCAATAGCTATCCAACTTCACGACTCTTCCCTTATAGAAATATTCGCCTTTTGTCGCTTTCACCCGTATTCTCTACATATGTAAAAATCGAATTTTTACGATGCTATTCAGTATATAAAAATATGATTTTTTTCCACGCTATTCAATATATAAAAATATGATTTTTTTTCCATGCTATTCAATATCTAAAAATCTGATTTTTACTTCTTAAAGTTCAAATCCTTTTTCTCTTTAAAGATTAAACCTTTTCCCTATTTAAAGTTTTTACTTTTAAACAAAAATCAGTTTTTACTTTAAAACAAAATCAGTTTTTATTTCTTTTCAAATCAGTTTTTAATTCTTAAAACAAAATCAGTTTTGATTTCTTTTCAAATCAGTTTTTAATTCTTAAAACAAAATCAGTTTTTATTTCTTTTCAAATCAGTTTAAAAATGCTTTTCAAATCAGTTTAAAAATGCTTTTCAAATCAGTTTAAAAATGCTTTTCAAATCAGTTTTAACCCTTATAAAAAAACAGTTTTATACTTTTAAAAAAAACAGTTTTATACTCTTAAAAAAACAGTTTTATACTTTTAAAAATTTCAGTTTTTATTCTTTTAAAAATTTCAGTTTTTTTTTTCTTTAAAAACAAAATCAGTTTTTACTTATCTAAAATAAAATCAGTTTTTTTTTCTGTTTTAAAATCTTTTTTTAAAATCTTTTTCAAATCAGAATTTTAAAATGAAAATAAAATTAGATAAAAGCAATTTACCTTCCTGCGAAGAAGGGGGGGCTCGTCTTCGTCGGCGGAAGAAGAAGGAGCAGGCGGCGGCTTGGGTCTAGTGGCGTCGTGATGGGTTCTTGGTGGAGGCGGGGTCTTCGGGGTGAGGGCGCTGGGAGGAGGATGCTTCTTCGAGGGGTGGGGCGCGATGATGGGCGGCGGTGCTTCCTGGTCGGCGACGCGATTCAGAACTTAGGTTTTTTTTTCTTTTTTCTCTTTTCGTTTGAAATAAAAATGAACCGGGGGGGGGGGGGGGGGGGGGGCAGAAAGAAGGATAAGGGAGGGAGATTAAAATTATTTTTATTATTTTATTATTTAATTTTGCAAAAAGGTTGACTTTTACATACGACCTCGAAACGAGGCCCACCGCCTGTCGTCCATAGCGTTTAACCCCCATTCTGAACACAATGGGATATGTACCGCAAGCTGATTCGATTGTTACAATCAGTTTCCTTTTGAATTTACTTTTAAATCACTATATTGAATTTTAAACGCACATTTCAAATTACCGGGGCCACATACTAACTAGAAAAATTCCAGAAAAAATATTTTCTAGCTTCGTATTGATGATACGGTCCTAACAAAACTAGTTTCGTCGAATTCTGAGACCGCTTGAAAAATGGCCAATTTCCAGTCGATTAAAATCAACTGAAACTGGTCAAACGCGTTTTCTTTTGCCACGCCCACATATTGATTTGAAAAATTATGAAATTTGAAACCTAGCAATAACTTGACACTGCGGATCCAACAAAAGTGGTTTCGTCGAAATCCGAGGTCATCTGCAAAATGTCCATTTTTAAGGGCCTGAATTCCATAGCGACTATTCAGAATTTTCAACTGGACATATCTTTTGATTCCCGCTATCAAATTTCGATTGGTCGGATTCGTTAGAAAGATATTCACTAACATATTTAAATATTTTTGGTTTCACTAAAATCCGGATTGTTTTGCACCGGGTATATTCAATTGAAGTTTGAAATCGAATTATCTAACTACCGCGCCATTTTCAATTCTATATATAATTATAATTAATTATATTCGTTTTCAATTGTCGATTTCAACTCAGTTTTCATCGCCATTATTTAAAATATTTATTTTAAATATTTAAAATCCATTATTTTAGCCAATTTAAAATTTTTAAATTGGTTCAGATTTTCTGGGTCGTTACAATCTCCCCCACTTAAAACTTTTCGTCCCCGAAAAGGAACAAAGTCGAAAGTGGTTTGATAAATCTACAATCACACAACACAACAACCAATCCAATTGTTTTAACCTTTTTAACTTTTTAAATATATATCTTTTATATATTCAAAAATTATATTTCTAAAACCAGACTATATATATATAATCACAAATACGTTATTTAAAAACATATTACTCTCGACTCGTTCTGAGGCACTTTTGACCCCATCTCTAACGAGTCGTTCTGATTCTGCTATACTCATACTAGGATATTACTGACCCTATCTGTATTGAGTTACCCGTCCTAGAACACTACTGGTTCTATTTCTGACGAGTTCGTTCAAATGTTATATTCCAGAACTAAGCTTAACCAAAGCTCTCATACCACGATGAGACGACCCGAATTCCCGTTCTCACGGAAACAAGGTTATCTTTGGAATATAACACAGAAACATATAATAGCAGAACAAAATTAAATAAATACACCAGGTAATGAACAATAGAATATACTGGATAAAGTAATCATCAGAGTTACACAGTATACAGGATCTTACTTAGTACAAATACAGTTCAGCTATACATAAATGTTTACAGCGGAAATAAACAAAGTATGTACAATAGGAGCTGAACAGCATAAAAAGAAATAAATGATAGAATCCATCTTCAGCTCCAGCTATCCAGAAAGAACCAGCTAAACCTGAATACAAGGCTACCCGTGTAGAAAAAGGGGCACCCGAGTTTGAGAGTGAAACAAACTATGAGTCAGTCATGGGACTGGTATGAGAAATCTACTCAACACATATATAATATGGCTAATCACAGGGACCACGCCACTTTCGTGGAACGGGTTTACTCCATTGGATTGCCAGTGCTTTAAAACAAATCTTTCTTTTAAACATCGCTATGCTTTTAACAAAAATGAAGCCATTATAAGACTCAGTTCCCATCACACAATGCAACGCAAACCGGAGGATAGAGTTTTACCTTATAATGGCCAAAATATGATTGATACGAATAAAACAAAGGCATTTGATATTATTGCTAGTGTTTATATGTTTTGAAAACAATTTCAAATCATAACTATCAATCATAGACGGCATGGGTACCATATATCATGTCGCCATATATATATACAATCAAAATCGAACGATGTCGTATTTGGAAATTGGATTTCCGTCATGAACCAAGGCAAAAGATAGTCCTTACCGAATTCGAGACTGCCTAGCCCGAGCCTCAGGCAAGTACTCTGTCAAGCCTTAGGATCGTCAGGGCCGGTCCACCGATGTGGATTAAAATGCCTAAACCATACGTTTCCCCGCCCTTTGGGGCGTAAACGAGCCAACGAATGACTCCATCGGACCCGGATCGTCCGATCAAACCGAGGCGCCTCGCGACAGCAACAACCACATAAGTCAAACTCGTCAGGGCGTGTAAAACCACTGACGCCACTTTTAGCTAGGAGGAAACGCATGCGCTCCCTGATGTCCTCTCCCGTTTTAGGTTCATACCGAGGTGTGAGGCTCGCGAATTCACGTTATACACAAAGCTACGCCACACAGGCGGTGCTTTGATCATCACCACAAGACTTTGCTTTTCAACAGAAGCCCTGATCACTGCATCTTAGCATGCCACACAGGCAATTCATGCCATGCGACTGATGTCCATCGATATACAACCTCTGAGCTCGTGCGTCTCAGAGAAGGGCGTTAAGCAAAAGAATAAATTCTCCGCCGCCAATCAGATGTATATTTAACAGAAATCAATCAACACAGAATAAACTCCAATGTCAGACACACAGTCCATTTACAAGTCCGTTCTGGGTCTGAACGAAACCGGAGGCACTAAATACCTCGCAAACCCTTTGATCACCACGTACGTCTGGACGATCACCACTCATTATCCATATTTCGGGATGCCTCCCAATCAGGACCTCGGTTACCATCCAAACGAGGTGAAGATCTCCGGTCTTCGACCATCGTCTTCATCTTCGAATTTCAATCGTCGGTCGAATATTCGAAATGAGAATTAACTCGGCCTTTCCAAATAATTCACGTATATTTAGAATTTCAAATCGATTTATTTCAATGGTTAAATTATTCGACAACACCAATTTTGTTCTTTAATGTAATTTTCACACCAAACACATTCAACCATCAAAAGCCACACAAATCAAGCAAATTCAGTTTATTTCCATTCCATATCGTTTATGGTATTTTATAACTATTTATCGCTATTTTTATTTATTTTAAAATAACCATTTTATTCAGAACGACGCTTCGGGCCATAAGGCGGCCGTGGCGCTGTTTTTCTTCAGATTTGATTTACACATATCTGAAAATCTAACCGTTGGATCTTCACAAAATTTACATCATTAGAAAGGTCTTTTCAAAACGAACCCAACGGTTCCAGTTTCGGGAAAATCCGACGGTCGGATCTCCCGGTACAATCGTTTGAAATTTCGATTTCAAAATACGAACTGCAGCGTCGTTATTCGATTAAATATAATTATATTTATATATATAAATAAATATAATCGTTTCTGGCGCTGTTTTTCTTCATATTTGAATTAAACATTCCAGACAATCCAACCGTTGGATTTTTACAAGGTTGGTGCCGTTGGAAAGATATTTCCAAGGCGAACCCGACGGTTGAGATTTCGGGAAAATCCAATGGTCGGATTTCCCGCACTAGTCGTTTGAAATCACGATTTCAAAATACGAACTGCACGGCCTCGTTTCGTTTTAATTTTATTTATATTTATATATTTATATAAATATAGTTCATTCAACAATTTCAATATCGTTTTCACTTCAAATATTTTTCTAACGCCTTAAATTTTGGAAAAATTTTGCCATAACCTCCCCTGCACCGGGAGCATCGGGAAATCGCAAATAGCGTTCCCGGTCCTTCTAATCTCAAAAAGAAAAAGAAGAAGCCAAGCGGCTAGCCAACAGGCTCAAAATCATCACCCAAACAAATCAGTAAATGTGTAACTATTTGTCGGGCACAAAATTTTATTCCTCTTCTCTAGCCCCTTTGCTATAACCTGTTCAATGAATATTTCTTGTACATATATATACAGTTCTTATCATTTATCAATTTCTATTCGACTTCATATTTGATTTCTATTTGGTTTAAAAACTCCATTCATTCTAATGTTACATAAATAGGTGCAAATCATTTCATTAGCTAATTAATGAATATTTCATCTCATATATGTTTACTTTGAACAAGTGGCTATTTTTTAACACTTCACATTTCAACGATTTATGCATACAATAAAAATGTGATTTTTATTGTAAAACGATTCATTTCAAAACACTATTTTTCTATATAGTTCATATAGGTGACAAAATAGGATTTTTATCATAAAACAATTTGTTTCAAAATATGAATACCATTCAGCACATGAATTTCTAAACAACGAATGAATATCAATTCAACACATGAATGTTTTCTATGGTTTCTATATATAGATAAAAAGTGATTTTTATTATCGAACAATTTATTTCAAAATATGAATACCATTCAACACATGAATTTCTAAACAACGAATGAATATCAATTCAACACATGAATGTTTTCTATAGTTTTTATATATAGATAAAAGGTGATTTTTATTATCGAAAAATTTATTTCAAAATATGAATACCATTCAACACATGAATTTCTAATCAACGATTGAATATCAATTCAACACATGAATGTTTTCTATAGTTTTTATATATAGATAAAAGGTGATTTTTATTATCGAACAATTTTTTTCAAAATATGAATACCATTCAACACATGAATTTCTAAACAACGAATGAATATCAATTCAACACATGAATGTTTTCAATAGTTTCTATATATAGATAAAAATGTGATTTTTATTATCGAACAATTTATTTCAAAATATGAATACCATTCAACACATGAATTTCTAAACAACGAATGAATATCAATTCAACACATGAATGTTTTCTATGGTTTCTATATATAGATAAAAATGTGATTTTTTATTATCGAACAATTTATTTCAAAATATGAATACCATTCAACACATGAATTTCTAAACAACGAATGAATATCAATTCAACACATGAATGTTTTCTATGGTTTCTATATATAGATAAAAATGTGATTTTTTTATTATCGAACAATCTATTTCAAAATATGAATACCATTCAACACATGAATTTCTAAACAACGAATGAATATCAATTCAACACATGAATGTTTTCTATGGTTTCTATATATAGATAAAAATGTGATTTTTTATTATCGAACAATTTATTTCAAAATATGAATACCATTCAACACATGAATTTCTAAACAACGAATGAATATCAATTCAACACATGAATGTTTTCCATACAATGAATAAATATAGTTTAAGCATATGAAAATAATTCAAACACACAAATATTATTCAAAATTTCGGCAGCATAACGGTAGGGTAGTTACACCGGCACCGTCCCTAGTACGGCTCCTCGCTCTACCTTAAAACCTCGCGGTTTTTGACAATGGGGTTCATGCATCTAGTTCGCACGCAGGCGGCATGTATATATTTATTTCATTTCCACAAACTAATCCTATGTGGTTTCAACCAAATATTTTTCAACCACAAACGGGTATTTTTCAACCGCAATCAACCAATATCAATCACAAACAATCCCAAACAATCATTCGCTATCAATCAATTTTCACAACAATTTCAACCAATAAATATCGTCCATGGTTTGTGGACGAGGGGCGTATATATATATATATATATATATAGATATTTATATATAGCAATTCACTTTTATTTTCAACACATATATATATTTTTAAAATCAGAAATCTCACCAATAGCTATCCAACTTCACGACTCTTCCCTTATAGAAATCTTCGCCTTTTGTCGCTTTCACCCGTATTCTCTACATATGTAAAAATTGAATTTTTACGATGCTATTCAATATATAAAAATATGATTTTTTTCCACGCTATTCAATATATAAAAATATGATTTTTTCCACGCTATTCAATATCTAAAAATCTGATTTTTACTTCTTAAAGTTCAAATCCTTTTCCTCTTTAAAGATTAAACCTTTTTCCTATTTAAAGTTTTTACTTTTAAACAAAAATCAGTTTTAACTTTAAAACAAAATCAGTTTTTATTTCTTTTCAAATCAGTTTTTAATTCTTAAAACAAAATCAGTTTTTATTTCTTTTCAAATCAGTTTTTAATTCTTAAAACAAAATCAGTTTTTATTTCTTTTCAAATCAGTTTAAAAATGCTTTTCAAATCAGTTTAAAAATGCTTTTCAAATCAGTTTAAAAATGCTTTTCAAATCAGTTTAAAAATGCTTTTCAAATCAGTTTTAACCCTTATAAAAAAACAGTTTTATACTTAAAAAAAAACAGTTTTATACTCTTAAAAAAACAGTTTTATACTTTTAAAAATTTCAGTTTTTATTCTTTTAAAAATTTCAGTTTTTTTTTTCTTTAAAAACAAAATCAGTTTTTACTTATCTAAAATAAAATCAGTTTTTTTTTTCTGTTTTAGAATCTTTTTTAAAATCTTTTTCAAATCAGAATTTTAAAATGAAAATAAAATTAGATAAAAGCAATTTACCTTCCTGCGAAGAAGGGGGGGCTCGTCTTCGTCGGCGGCAGAAGAAGGAGCAGGCGGCGACTTGGGTCTAGTGGCGTCGCGATGGGTTCGAGGTGGAGGCGGGGTCTTCGGGGTGAGGGCGCTGGGAGGAGGAGGCTGCTTCGAGGGGTGGGGCGCGATGATGGGCGGCAGTGCTTCCTGGTCGGCGACGCGATTCAGAACTTAGGGTTTTATTTTTTCTTTTTTCTCTTTTCGTTTGAAATAAAAATGAACGGGGGGGGGGGGGGGGGGGGCAGAAAGAAGGATAAGGGAGGGAGATTAAAATTATTTTTATTATTTTATTATTTAATTTTGCAAAAAGGTTGACTTTTACATACGACCTCGAAACGAGGCCCACCGCCTGTCGTCCATAGCGTTTAACCCCCATTCTGAACACAATGGGATATGTATCGCAAGCTGATTCGATTGTTACAATCAGTTTCCTTTTGAATTTACATTTAAATCACTATATTGAATTTTAAACGCACATTTCAAATTACCGGGGCCACATACTAACTAGAAAAATTCCAGAAAAAATATTTTCTTGCTTCGTTATGACGATACGGTCCTAACAAAACTAGTTTCGTCGAATTCTAAGACCGTTTGAAAAATGGCCAATTTCCAATCGATTAAAATCAACTGAAACTGGTCAAACGCGTTTTCTTTTGCCACGCCCACATATTGATTCGAAAAATTATGAAATTTGAAACCTAGCAATAACTTGACACTGCGGATCCAACAAAAGTGGTTTCGTCGAAATCCGAGGTCATCTGCAAAATGTCCATTTTTAAGGGCCTGAATTCCATAGCGACTATTCAGAAATTTCAACTGGACATATCTTTTGATTCCCGCTATCAAATTTCGATTGGTCGGATTCGTTAGAAAGATATTCACTAACATATTTAAATATTTTTGGTTTCACTAAAATCCGGATTGTTTTGCACTGGGTATATTCAAATGAAGTTTGAAATCGAATTATCTAACTACCGCGCCATTTTCAATTCTATATATAATTATAATTAATTATATTCGTTTTCAATTGTCGATTTCAACTCAGTTTTCATCGCCATTATTTAAAATATTTATTTTAAATATTTAAAATCCATTATTTTAGCCAATTTAAAATTTTTAAATTGGTTCAGATTTTCTGGGTCGTTACATTTTGTTGATGTCAATTAGTGATATCTGGCGGATCTGATGATGTGGCATTCAAAGTAAATGGCGATCAGATGTTTCAAAGTAAATTCTGGCCTCAAGCCTCATAATCGGAGAATGACAGAAATCGGGCAAGCAGCATGGCTATGTGGGTCGCTCCCATTAGGGTGTATGATCACCTATCTAGAGAAATTCCTTTTGCTTCTTTAATCTATCGATGTTGTCCCTAGTCGGGAAGACGGTGGGTCGCACCAAACCGTTGGTGATATACATTCGATACACTCAAGCGAAATGAGTGATCGGTCATGTGAGGGCCGGGTTGCAAGACGTTCTTGTTGAACCCAGTGTTTTTGCCTCTAGAGATACACGATCGACAGGTGGTCCCATACCTTGTCAAAGTTGGAATCCAATCCCCAATAAGCGTCTGCGGTTTTGTTTGTATACTATATATGTAGAGCGTGAGATGTAAGCGTTCTACTAGATTTGATATTACTTCTATTTAGACATTATCATAATATCAGATTTGTTTGTGTTCTGATTTGTCATGTTCTCAACTCAATCCGGGCTTTCCCGTAGGGGCGAGTTTGGGTCGTGTCATATTATTAAGTTTAGAAATCATTCATCAAACCCACTTTTATTAATTTAATTGAACAATTTAATTTAATAAATTATTCCCTTTTAAAACATTTGGATTACATCAAACAAATTGATTACAATTAATCTTCCCTTTTTAAAAATAGTTAATGATGTAATTAATTTAAAATAATTCAGTTAATTGTTATTTACAATAATTCATATCCATTTATCAAAATATAAGTTCATTTCTGAGTTACTTTATAGAAATATAACTTAGCAGTTCCAATGTTATATGCACTTCTTAAACGGATGACATTCAAGTCATTAACCCAATTTGCACAAACAAGCATATATATACTATTTAATATTATCAACAGATATTATAATATCTCAACATCATATATTAATTGATAAACTATGTCCAACTGATATAATAGCAGAACGGTGTTTATTTCTGCTAATAGGGTGTTCAAATAATTTGCTAAATCAAATTTATAGTGGTACCGTGATTATTTCCACTACGGATGTCAACAACAATATATTATTACGATTAACGTAATAAACACTAATCACTTAATTAATTAATTACTTAATTTAACAATCAACTCAGTATCTACTGCATTTATAGATCATTATTGATCAGTATGGTTTACATGTTGATTCGGTTTACGAGTAAATTTACACTTAATTAAATTTAAACGATATTTGGTATTGAAATTATTTAATAAATCAATTCATTTAATATTCGATAATTATGTTGAGTTGCTCATTATTGACTTATTCAACTGCACACGTACGAGAAAATTACTTGATCATATCTCGTCGATCTAATATATACATTATATATATAGGTTTATTTATATTTAACACATTTTTTCTTTTTGACTTAGATGGGCCGAGCCCAAATAAAACCAATCCACACATTATTTTCATATCCACTCATATATCAACTTATATACATGTTTATATACTTACATTAAATTAATTAGAACTTTCTTTTACTTATATATTATCATATGAAACGTGGGCTAAAGCCCAAGCGCACATATCATAATGTTGTACATTCTTCCTCATTGAACGTTCCAGGCTATCATCTCCACTCTCATTCCCATTTCTCTTTTACACATGCACTACTAATTTAACCGACTCCTTTTGCCAAGGTTCTTTCTTATGTTTCCGGTTTTCATTTCTTCTGTTATATTTTTTTTTCTTTTTTTTCTTTTTTTTAAGAAAGAAAAAAGGCCAAATCCCTAGGCCTAGATACCCACGTAGATTATAGTAGCAGGCACCATTTCCCATCACCACTTTAGCAAAACATTCCCATTTCTTGTTTCATTTCTTCACATTTTATTCCCTTGTCAGCCAGCCTCCTTCCATCTTCCAGCTAGTTACCTACTGATCCACCATTAATGCATATTCAACTCATCCCCTGTCTTTATTTCTAATTCCTGTTCCTTATTCTTTCCTCGTTTCTTTTTGTTTTGCTATTTATATTTTTCTTTCTGGTTTAGTTTCTTCTCGTTTATACATACACTGTATCAACATGTACTTACCAATAACTACATGGATTACGTAGCATGTGGTATATAAACCCATTTATTTCATGTACTTACCTTGGTTTTGGACTATGTTCACTTTCTCTAACTATTTCCATTGCTATCAGTAACTCACCAATGAAGAGAAAATATGGCATTAACCCGATGCCCCACCCTCCTAAAATCATGAACCAAAGAGGAGACGATACATGTCAGTTTGGAAAAAATATTTACCCATCAAAATATGAATACAACCGGCTGATCCCCTTCTTGCTACTATTGCTTCAATGTCCATCTATATGTTTGCATGGCCGTGCCTTGGTGCACATGTACAAACACTCGACAGTCCGTTCACCTATCACGGTTAGCCCCGCATGTGTATTTCCATCGCCTGATCACATCTCCAAGCCCAGACCAACTACGACCAACTTGCATCGAAATCCGATGTTTCAACCCGAGCTTTTCCCAAAAAACAACCATATTGTTCTGATTTGCTATGCTACCACAAGTTATCGATCATCATCAGACTGCACCAGTGCGGAGCCGATGCGTTGCTCCACCATTAGGACCTTGTGCGGCACCTCAAAACTACTCCACGTCAGACTGCTTCCCTGCAGCAATGAGGTTTCAAATCAAACCGTTAGAAACAATATTCGATCCGGTTTACTCCAATCATTCTATGAAAAATTGATTTAATAATTTCCTTGATTCCTCATGTTATCCAGTACTTCCATGCCAAAAGCCATGGTCTCTGACCATCTATTTCACCTAAAATTCCCCGATGACCGTTTTCCGACAATATACACTTCCCAGTGATTCCCTTAACTAAAATTCATCATTTTGCTTAAAAAACATGATTC
This sequence comes from Allium sativum, assembly GCA_030737875.1. Lineage (NCBI taxonomy): Eukaryota > Viridiplantae > Streptophyta > Magnoliopsida > Asparagales > Amaryllidaceae > Allium > Allium sativum. Next base: position 128,240,146 of record CM060910.1, read on the forward strand.
TCAATTTTTAGTGACCGCATTACCTTGAATCACCCAACAAACAACTTTGAAATTTAACTATTCATGTTTAGTTCACTGTACACTCCATATATCCGAGATCATACACCCTTATATAAGTTGAAATTATTTTTGTAATTCACTAGAGGTCTTGAAGCGACTCTTTCCATGTTGGACACAAGTCCTGAACCTAAATAAGATTTAAGTTATGTAATTTTGAAATAAAGGGAGGTGTAATTGTTTTATTTTTGTTCAACCGTTTTATCATATAGGCATTTTTAACAAAGATCCAATTATACCATAAGTTCCGCCCACAAAAATAACACACCTTCCAGAGGCATGTATGCATAAGTGTAAGTTTGCACCTCTATCTATATCATCAGCAAATAAATTTAAATGGGGACATGAAGGAGTTTACTCCCAACAGTAAATACACTATTTTATATTTATTTATTTATTTATTTCAGGTTTAACCAAGTTATTTAATCAAGATGAACACAATACATCCACTCTATATTATTATATACAGATATATATAAATCAGTGATAGTTTCAATAGGAAAGGAGATTACTCACCATATTTCTTAGTGTCCCTGTTTTAACACACTGGTATGTTCAAGCGATTTTATCACAATAGACCCCATATATCACAAGCAAGCAAGATTTGTATATACCAAACATTAAACAACAAACAGTCAAATGGTTATTGAAACTAGAAGTTTACTCACCAATCTACTCTATTTTTAGCATTTCCAGGTTTATAAGCCTTTAAGTCCAGGCTTGCTACCATTGTTTTTCTCCAAGGTCACTCAGATTTGTATGGGAATGTTTGAGGGAACTAGTGTATTTATAGGGAAATTTAGTATAAAATAATTAGCTATCATATATAGGCTTTACAGGGATGACAAAACTGTGGGATTGATTGAATTGGAGTGGCCTTGTTTGGTCATTCTAATACTCACATTTTCCAGCTACACTTCGGCTATGAATGTGTCTAGGCCACGGACAGTGTAAAGTAGGTTGTCTGCTTCATTTAATTCCCTTTTGTTTTTGCATATGGACAAGTAGAATTTGAGGTACACAAATGTGAATACCCATGTGTGTATGTCTTAACTTCAACCCAAATTAATCAAAAAAATAAATTTCCTACACCTATTTCCATTGCTAGCACATGTGTTTGCAGCTAGTATTTGGTACAACCATGTGCAGGTGGATTGATCTCTCATGTATAGATTGATTTAAAAAGGTGGAAGTCTAGTGTTTTAGTTGTTCCTATGATTGATTGGGGCAACAAGGCTTGCGGTCTGTACTAAGACATGGAAGGAGTATTGCAGGGTGTAACTTCCAGTCATGAGCTCGGCCAGTCTTGTATACAGATAATGTACTTAACAGTTTTAAATTGCCAACTTCATTCTTAAGAAAATAAAGCCATGTTCTCCTGTACTTTAAAATGACCACTTAGCTTCTAGGCAAACGCAACAAATTTAATGTTAATTTCTTTCAATTTAATAGCTATATGCCCTCCTATATGCTCATAAATAAAGTAACTAGATTTTACTTATGAAAAACCGATTTTTTACTTTAAGTGAAAATTTAATTTTAACTTACCTAATTTTCCATGTGAAGTAATACTGATTTTATATATGTAAGTGTTTATTTACAAATTTCAATAAGAAAAATCTTTATTGTTACTTAGATTAACTTTACACTTACATAAGCTTAAATCAATATTTAGAATAAAAAGGTCAAAACATTTACTTGTTTTAAATATACACAATAAGTTAAAAATATACATTGGCGGAGGACTTTTAAACTATTTAAATTACATATGCCTGAAATTTACGAATATTTATTTTACACAATTTATTATTTAAATCAATTATTAAAATAATCTAAAATAAATTGTGTTACAAAAGCAGTCAAAAAATGGGACGTTACAATCTACCCCCCTAAAAGAATTTTGTCCCCGAAATTAAAGAGTAACGAGAGGATATTAGTGATATCTGTATCCACATAACACATGCATGGGTCATTCCCTAGTTGTAACACCCAACCTCCGCTAGGGTCACTCGCAAAGGAATGCACTAGCTTTAGAGGGGTATTACTGGTAAACATTTACAGAAATATTACAAGACAGAACATATAAAATAGCGGAAGTAAAACCAACTTTCATATCATTAATAAATAAGGTCTAAAGCCTTTTACATCAGAGAATTTCTTACATGAAAACCTGTCTTGCAATAGTAAAGAAGCATAAAAACCTTTTCATAAATTATTCCCCAAGTGAAACAGTAAAGTAGCCATAGCCAAGAAAAGTCCAAGCTATACATGATGACCTTCAAACAGAAGAAGTCCGAAATAACAATAGCATTTCCTCCCTGTAAACCTAGGGGGGGGGTGGAACGGAAGACAAAGAGGCGGAACAAAACGGGGTCAGTCATAAAGACTGGTAAGTCCTATCTACTTCCAGTATAAAAACAGGTAAAGGTAACATGACATACATAAACTGAAAGTAAACATAAGGATGATGACATGATAGATAAGCTAAACCAAGATAACAGGATGAACTACTGTAGCAAGATAAACTAAGGTATCATGACAAACTACGGTGTCAAAATAAATCAAGGTATCACATCGTCAGGTTTCTATCAAGTATACTATCCCAAGGTATCTATCATGTAAACGTCCCACGGTATTTATCCCGTATATTTGCTCTGCACCTCTAGTACTAGTATCCCAACCCACGTCACGTGTTAACTATGAATGTCCCTTGCCCAATGTCATGTAATGGTCCATGTCAACCTGATATATAGAATATGTAGGTTTTCCCCACTCGTATGTTTCTTTTCATGTATAAGTTCAGTCCTTTGCCGTAGGCCGTACGGGCTTTCCCATGTAAATCTATACCACCTCAACGTAGTACCATTTTATCCTTGAAGTTGTTTTGGACTGCTACCCTTGATCTGGTTATGTTTTCTTACCATGAACTATCGCGTGTTCACTTAGGATTTATGCCACCTAGGACCACTAGGGATTATGCTACCTAATGAACGTTTCCGTGTCTCGGTTTGGGTTCAAGCCACCTAGTGCCACTAGGGATTATGCCACCCGTCAACCGCACCCTTTATCCCGCGTACGTATCGTGAATCGTTTTCCATGTCTAGACGCACATGTTCCTCAATTTGCCATCCGAGTTCCGTGCCGGGGCAAATCAAGAAATACGGAACTCGGTTGGGAGCTTTAAGTCGTCCGCTGATGCAGATATCAAGGTCTGTTTTTGTATCCGTGGCTATGGTCCCACGTGACCCCTCCCTCAACTACTGAAAGGCAATCCACGAAAATTCATGTATGAGAACCACATCCCGGCCCCACTATAGCCCCACTTTCCAATGGGCCAACCTCACCCATGACTCGATAGCAAGAACATGGTCTGTTGGGAGTTCTCTGCCTTTCCGTTTGTACACGATTGACTAAAGATGGTAGGTAGTCGGTGACGTGATATCCAGGGCAAAATCAAGTATCGTCAACTCCACACTAACCCATCCCAGTCTTTAGGTCACTCGCATAGCAACCAAGGCATACTCTTGGCTCTTCTATCGCATACCTTAACCTCTGTGAGGCCGAGTTTCATGGACCACCTGTCACCTCACAGAGGGATACCAAGAGTTCCCTCACGTGCCCCGAAGCTACCGCTTCGTCACCCAGTTCGTTGGAGCCTTTATCCAATTCGGATAATTTGCTCCTCCTTGTGTGTTTAAGCGATGACCTACCCTGTCGGGTTACTCATCCATTCATGAACTAGTCCCATGTCCTTGGCTAAGAATTATTACTTAGTTATACTTAACTAAGGTTTACCACTTAGCTTCTTTTCCCCGTTACCCTTGATTAACCACGATTTTCTACCTAGTTCCTCTAACTTGGGTTTTGTCTATTGGGTTAAGTGTTGTTATTCAGGTTCATGACTTAGCCCGCCTACGAATCATGTCAAGATTGGCTAAGTATTTAAGTTCAAGGCTTAGCCCTACCAGATGGTTAAGTATACCAAGAAGCGCATGACTTAACCCTATCAAGTCAAATTGGTTAAGTATTGGTTTGTCTTAACCCTATCAGATTATCGTGTTAGATTGATTAAGCATAGATTATCTTAATCACATCAGATCATCGGGTCGGATTGGTTAAGTATGGGTTAGCTTAACCTCATCCACTAATCGTACTACAAGGGTTAAGTATATTCAAAAGGTCTTGTGACTTAACCCTATCAAGTCCACATGTTAGATTGGTTAAGTATATCTTACTTAACCTCATCAAATCATCATGTATAATTGGTTAATTATATGTTACTTAACCCCATCATGTTAAGTTGGTTAAGTATTGGTTGCTTAACCTCATTGAATTACCAAGTTTAGATTGGTTAAGTGTTTAACGTAACACCATCGAATTACCGTGTTTAGATTAGTTAAGTATAGGTTACTTAACCCCATCTAATTACCGTGTTTAGATTAGTTAAGTCTAAATTACTTAACCCCATCTAATTACCAAGTCGGATTAGTTAAGTGTAAATTACTTAACCCCATCTAATTACCAAGTCGGATTAGTTAAGCGTAAATTACTTAACCCCATCTAATTACCAAGTCGGATTAGTTAAGCATAAATTACTTAACCCCATCCCCTAATTGTCTTGTATGGTTAAGTGTCATTAAGAAATCAAGCCCGATCCCACTTAACCTACCCATTCGTGTCATATCGGTTAGGTGTCATTAGTCAAATTTACTTAACCTTATCATGTGGCATTAATTTAATTAATGCACTCTCAACCTCTCACATTAGACCTTGTTGTGGTTACTAGTTAAGCCGGGCGGGTCCAGGTAGTTTTACACCACAACCTAGTCTAACCTCGGGTCTTAAGCGCGACATGACCAACTTCTCACATTGTATCCTATTGTTTGTAGCCACTAGTTAAGCCGGGCGGGTCCGGAAGATTTATGCTACAAACTCAACCCAACCTCGAGTTGGCCACTTTCATGTTTGGTCTAGTGTCATATTACACTTACAACCCACACGTGTCTAGTTTCAAGTCCCATGTTTACCCCACATGTCATGCCCACATTTACGTGTACCATAAGTGCCATATTTCCATGAAACCCCATGTCAAATTATCATGTCATAATCATGCACGTCTAACCTACCCCAAAGCGTGTTTCCAACCCAAGTAAAAGCGAGTTAACATAGTAAGGGTACTATGCTACATATTGGCCTCACAACATGCACGATGTCAAAAAGGGATTGGCTACAAACATGCATGGTGTCATAAGGGGTTTGGCCTCAAAATATGCATAGCATCATAAGAGAATTTGGCCACTAGCATGCATAGTATCATAAGGGAATTTGGCCATAAACATGCATAGTATCATAAGAGAATTTGACCACAAGCATGCATGATAACATAAGGGTTTTGGGTTCATTTACATGCATAAGCCCCAAAGTCAAGTCTTTGTTAATGTTTCACAGGTCAAATGGTTCCCAAAGGTTCATGCTAGCACTCCATAGAAAAAGATTCAAACTTGCAAGATAAACTAGGTTAATCATAACATGAATAGCATGATTTAGTCACTAAGCATAGCCAAAAGTCACAGGTTCAAGCAAAAGAGGCATGACAAGGTCCATATAGGCTAGCATACTAAGTTTAATCTCGTTTTATTCCATGCCATCATTAAAACTACCGTTTAGATCTAGAAGTAGCTAGAACTTACCAAGCGTGGCTAGAGATTCATGAGCAAGCATGTGTCATGGGATGGTTGAGATTTGGGAGCATGAATCGTCATGAAATTGGTGTAGCAACGTTGATCCCTCCTTGATTTGGTGTAGAAAGCTTGCACCTTATTCATGGATCTAGCTTTGGATGCTCAAGCCTTTGGAGATGAAGATGGAGGCCATGATATGAAGGTAGAGGCCATGGTGAGGGAGCATTTTGGCATAACTTCGTTGTAGGAATGAATTAATGAGGGTTTAGGCTAGGTCTAGGGGTCTTTTTATAGAGATTAGGGGTAGTTTAAACCATAGGATTAACCCCAAATCAGATCTGAGCCATCAAATTCCGTCGGAAGCTTCCAGAACAGGACCAGAGACACAAGCAGGCGCACCCAGGTGGCCTGGGCTCGACCACCCAGGTCGACAGGGGTGTCGACTTGCAAGTCGACACCACCTTGGGTGTGTCGACACCCAAGTCGACACCCATGTCGACTTGGGTGCTGGGCGGGAAGCTTTCCCACCCAGTCTTTTCGGCTCCAGATTTGAATTTTGAACTGTTTTTCGGACCTAGAATTTTCTGAAACTTCGTTGGGCCATAACTTGGTCATACGGACTCCGTTTTTCGAAAACTCGGACTCTATTTCGCGTATTTTTCCGAGACAAACGTAATGGCACAGCCCGTTTCCCTTCATTCAGATTTTAAAATTTAATTCTTCCTTGATTCTTGTTTATAACACGTTATTAAAATTCGGGTTGTTACATTCTCCCCTCCTTTAAGGATTTCGTCCCCAAAATCTCCAAGTTAGGAAGAACGTACCCTGCCATCCATCATCCATCTACTCAAAACATCATCCACAGGCAACCATTGTCCTTAAGAGACTTTTAATGCTTTATGTGCACATGCAGAAAGTGTGTGTATATGTTTCTTAGCTAATGCTAATGATCAGGACTGAATGATCTTCTACATGCAGAATATGTTTAGTGCCATGAATCCAACATGTTTGCAAATAGTCCTAGTCATATAAACACTACATGTGTGCACAAACATTCATTCATATGCAACATCCGCATGACAACACATTGACTTTCAAACAAGTATAAATACTCGTGCATATGCAATGTAAAATGTGAGTGCGTCGATCTATTATCTAACGTGTATTCGCGCATCCACGAGCAACCACTTGCAACCATTTGCAACCATATCAATCATAACATGTTTCAAATACATGTTTACATCTGTAGAGTTCTACCTAAGGTTCCCAAGATAGGATCGAGAAGATAAACAAGACAAACTCCTTACGGGGTTTGCAACAGAAATAGGACCGAGAGGATATCCACCAAGCGATAGCATGCAAGCAAGCTCTACAGGAGAACCAGGGATCAACGATATACTCTTAAAAAGAGACATGATGTGCGCGTCTAAGCCGCATTTCCTTGAGCTTAATTCCATCGTGCCTTGACCGCCTTTGATTTCGTGATTTCGTAGCTCCTTGATTCCTATTCCCAAGGTATGAGTCGGAACTCATTTCACTGTCGCCTCTCATTTCACTTCCACTTATTCTTTCCCTAGTATGCTCGGCCCAAACATATCTGCGTACTCATGCAAGCTCTCCAAAATTCACTAGTGAATTCTGGATCTCGTTTACCGAAGACAATCCATGTTACCACGTGCACTTACTAGGGTGATTCCTATAACCCATGCTTAAGCGGAATGAACCATCTGCCTTATTGGCGAACGTTACTTGATCGGATCAGAGGTCTCCGATAAATACATCAAGTGATTCTAGGTAACTAACCATGACAAAGCCCAAAAGGTTACATGAGGCTTCGAGGGTATTACCAAAGCAAGCCAAGAGTCTGACTACCCTCTTTTCAAAACCGAGAATGGTATCCCTTACTGGATAACCACTTCACCCCTAGAATCCATCCATAGCCCAACAATAGAAGCATTGCTTCTAATCTCAACACTTGGCATAGACGTTCTCAAATCCAAACAAGTCATGAATAAATGGACCGACTCTCCAACCAGATTTTTGGGACAAAAATGGGATCCTCTACCATGCTAGTACTAAGGTCCAGAGACTTAACTATCGTAGCAGACTTAATTGATTCGATGATCAAAACAAAGTCTGGATGGGATGATAGAAAAGAAAGGCTAAACCTTTAACAGAAACGGTACCATTCCTCTTAGGTACGCTAGAAATGAGAGCATACAATTGCCCTCTAGCTGATCTTGTCCTTATCTTCCTTTGTGGATCAAGCCATACCAACAAGTTGCTTATTCTTAAGACCGCTTCCTTTATCCTTGCTCTTATTATCCCTTCTTATAACTTCGGTGACAGGTCTCTCGAGAACTTCCTCCATCGCACGGGAAAACACTTACGTAGCTAGACAAGGATTAGTCGCAGTTAAAACTACTGTGACTACAGATGGAGGAAAGAAAGGAAAAGAGATTCGATCAAGGAAACAAAGGATAGTGCTAATGGCTTTTGGGGAATAGCCTTTAAAAACTTTTCTTGAAAAATGCTTCTTTGTAAACGGTTTCTCAAATTGTTTTCAGAAGGTTTTAAAAACTTTTGCCCAGTCTGGTAACCTTCTGCTCTGATACCAAATGTAACACCCAACCTCCGCTAGGGTCACTCGCAAAGGAATGCACTAGCTTTAGAGGGGTATTATTGGTAAACATGTACAGAAATATTACAAGACAGAAGATATAAAATAGCGGAAGTAAAACCAAATTTCATATCATTAATAAATAAGGTCTAAAGCCTTTTACATCAGAGAATTTTTTACATGAAAACCTGTCTTGCAATAGTAAAGAAGCATAAAAACCTTTTCATAAATTATTCCCCAAGTGAAACAGTAAAGTAGCCATAGCCAAGAAATGTCCAAGCCATACATGATGACCTTCAAACAGAAGAAGTCCGAACTAACAATAGCATTTCCTCCCTGTAAACCTGGGGGGGGGGGCAACGGAAGACAAAGAGGCGGAACAAAACGGGGTCAGTCATAAAGACTGGTAAGCCTTATCTACTTCCAGTATAAAAACAGGTAAAGGTAACATGACATGCATAAACTGAAAGTAAACATAAGGATGATGACAAGATAGATAAGCTAAACCAAGATAACTGGATGAACTACTGTAGCAAGATAAACTAAGGTATCATGACAAACTACGGTGTCAAGATAAATCAAGGTATCACATTGTCAGGTTTCTATCAAGTACACTATCCCAAGGTATCTATCATGTATAACGTCCCATGGTATTTATCCCGTATATTTGCTCTGCACCTCTAGTACTAGTATCCCAACCCGCATCATGTGTTAACTATGAATGTCCCTTGCCCAATGTCATGTAATGGTCCATGTCAACCGAATATATAGCATATGTAGGTTTTCCCAACTCGTATGTTTCTTTCCATGTATAAGTTCAGTCCTTTGCCGTAGGCCGTACTGGCTTTCCCATGTAAATCTATACCACCTCAACGTAGTACCATTTTATCCTTGAAGTTGTTTTGGACTGCTACCCTTGATCTGGTTATGTTTTCTTACCATCAACTATCGCATGTTCACTTAGGATTTATGCCACCTAGGACCACTAGGGATTATGCTACCTAATGAATGTTTCCGTCTCTCGATTTGGGTTCAAGCCACCTAGGGCCACTAGGGATTATGCCACCCGTCAACCGCGCCCTTTATCCCGCATATGTATCGTGAATCGTTTTCCATGTCTAGACGCACATGTTCCTCAATGTGCCATCCGTGTTCCGTTCCAGGGCAAATCAAGAAATACGGAACTCGGTCGGGAGCTTTAAGTCGTCCGCTGATGCAGATATCAAGGTCTGTTTTTGTATCCATGGCTATGGTCCTACGTGACCCCTCCCTCAACTACTGAAAGGAAATCCAAGAAAAATCATGTATGAGAACCACATCCCGGCCCCACTATAGCCCCACTTTCCAATGGGCCAACCTCACCCATGACTCGATAGCAAGAACATGGTCTGTTGGGACTTCTCTGCCTTTCCGTTCCTACACGATTGACTAAAGATGGTAGGTAGTCGGCGACGTGCTATCCAGGGCAAAATCAAGTATCGTCGACTCCACGCTAATCCATCCCAGTCTTTAGGTCGCTCGCATAGCAACCAAGGCATACTCTTGGCTCTTCTATCGCAGACCTTAACCTCTGTGAGGCCGGGTTTCATGGACCACCTGCCACCTCACAGAGGGATACCAAGAGTACCCTCACGTGCCCCGAAACTACCGCTTCATCATGCAGTTCGTTGGAGCCTTTATCCAAGTCAGATAATTTGCTCCTCCTTGTGTGTTTAAGCGATGACCTACCATATCGGGTTACTCATCCATTCATGAACTAGTCCCATGTCCTTGGCAAAGAATTATTACTTAGTTATACTTAACTATGGTTTACCACTTAGCTTCTTTTCCCCGTTACCCTTGATTAACCACGATTTTCTACCTAGTTCCTCTAACTAGGGTTTTGTCTATTGGGTTAAGTGTTGTTATTCAGGTTCATGACTTAGCCCGCCTACGAATCATGTCAAGATTGGCTAAGTATTTAAGTTCAAGGCTTAGCCCTACAAGGTGGTTAAGTATACCAAGAAGAGCATGACTTAACCCTATCAAGTCAAATTGGTTAAGTATTGGTTTGTCTTAACCCTATCAGATTATCGTGTTAGATTGATTAAGCATAGATTATCTTAATCGCATCAGATCATCGAGTCGGATTGGTTAAGTATGGGTTAGCTTAACCTCATCCACTAATCGTACTACAAGGGTTAAGTATATTCAAAAGGTCTTGTGACTTAACCCTATCAAGTCCGCATGTTAGATTGGTTAAGTATAGGTTACTTAACCTCATCAAATCATCATGTATAATAGGTTAATTATAAGTTACTTAACCCCATCATGTTAAGTTGGTTAAGTATTGGTTGCTTAACCTCATTGAATTACCAAGTTTAGATTGGTTAAGTGTTTAACTTAACCCCATCTAATTACCGTGTTTAGATTAGTTAAGTATAGGTTACTTAACCCCATCTAATTACCGTGTTTAGATTAGTTAAGTCTAAATTACTTAACCCCATCTAATTACCAAGTCGGATTAGTTAAGTGTAAATTACTTAACCCCATCTAATTACCAAGTCGGATTAGTTAAGCGTAAATTACTTAACCCCATCTAATTACCAAGTCGGATTAGTTAAGCGTAAATTACTTAACCCCATCCCCTAATTGTCTTGTATGGTTAAGTGTCATTAAGAAATCAAGCACGATCCCACTTAACCTACCCATTCGTGTCATATCGGTTAGGTGTCATTAGTCAAATTTACCTAACCTTATCATGTGGCATTAATTTAATTAATGCACTCTCAACCTCTCACATTAGACCTTATTGTGGTTACTAGTTAAGCAGGGCGGGTCCGGGTAGTTTTACACCACAACCTAGTCTAACCTCGGGTTTTAAGCGCGACATGACCAACTTCTCACATTGGATCCTATTGTTTGTAGCCACTAGTTAAGCCGGGCGGGTCCGGGAAGATTTATGCTACAAACTCAACCCAACCTCGAGTTGGCCACTTTCATGTTTGGTCTAGTGTCATATTACACTTACAACCCACACGTGTCAAGTTTCAAGTCCCATGTTTATCCCACATGTCATGCCCACATTTAGGTGTATTATAAGTGCCATATTTCCATGAAACCCCATTTCAAATTATCATGTCATAATCACGCACGTCTAACCTACCCCAAAGCGTGTTTCCAACCCAAGTAAAAGCGAGTCAACATAGTAAGGGTACTATGCTACATATTGGTCTCACAACATGCACGATGTCAAAAAGGGATTGGCTACAAACATGCATGGTATCATAAGGGGTTTGGCCTCAAAATATGCATAGCATCATAAGAGAATTTGGCCACTAGCATGCATAGTATCATAAGGGAATTTGGCCATTAACATGCATAGTATCATAAGAGAATTTGACCACAAGCATGCATGATAACATAAGGGGTTTGGGTTCATTTACATGCATAAGCCCCAAAGTCAAGTCTTTGCCAATGTTTCACAAGTCAAATGGTTCCAAAAGGTTCATGCTAGCACTCCATAGATAAAGATTCAAACTTGCAAGATAAACTAGGTTAATCATAACCGAATAGCATGATTTAGTCACTAAGCAAAGCCAAAAGTCATAGGTTCAAGCAAAAGAGGCATGACAAGGTCCATATAGGCTAGCATACTTAGTTTAATCTCGTTTCATTCCATGCCATCATTAAAACTACCGTTTAGATCTAGAAGTAGCTAGAACTTACCAAGCGTGGCTAGAGATTCATGAGCAAGCATGTGTCATGGGATGGTTGAGATTTGGGAGCATGAATCGTCATGAAATTGGTGTAGCAACGTTGATCCCTCCTTGATTTGGTGTAGAAAGCTTGCACCTTCTTCATGGATCTAGCTTTGGATGCTCAAGCCTTTGGAGATGAAGATGGAGGCCATGATATGAAGGTAGAGGCCATGGTGACGGAGCATTTTGGCATAACTTCGTTGTAGGAATGAATTAATGAGGGTTTAGGCTAGGTCTAGGGGTCTTTTTATAGAGATTAGGGGTAGTTTAAACCATAGAATTAACCCCAAATCAGATCTGAGCCTTCAAATTCCGTCGTAAGCTTCCATAACAGGACCAGAGACACAAGCAGGCGCACCCAGGTGGCCTGGGCTCGACCACCCAGGTCGACAGGGGTGTCGACTTGCAAATCGACACCACCTTAGGTGTGTCGACACCCAAGTCAACACCCATGTCGACTTGGGTGCTGGGCGGGAAACTTTCCCGCCCAGTCTTTTCGGCTCCAGATTTGAATTTTGAACTGTTTTTCGGACCTGGAATTTTCTGAAACTTCATTGGGCCATAACTTGGTCATACGGACTCCGTTTTTTGAAAACTCGGACTCTATTTCGCGTATTTTTCCGAGACGAACGTAATGGCACAGCCCGTTTCCCTTGATTCAGATTTTAAAATTTAATTCTGCCTTGATTCTTGTTTATAACACGTTATTAAAATTCGGGTTGTTACATTCTCCCCTCCTTTAAGTATTTCGTCCCCGAAATCTCCAAGTCAGGAAGAACGTACCCTACCATCCATCATCCATCTACTCACAACATCATCCACATGCAACCATTGTCCTTAAGAGACTTCTAGTGCTTTATGTACACATGCAGAAAGTGTGTGTATATGTTTCTTAGCTAATGCTAATGATCAGGACTGAATGATCTTCTACATGCAGAATATGTTTAGTGCCATGAATCCAACATGTTTGCAAATAGTCCTAGTCATATAAACACTACATGTGTGCACAAACATTCATTCATATGCAACATCCGCATGATAACACATTGACTTTCAAACAAGTATAAATATTTGTGCATGTGCAATGTAAAATGTGAGTGCGTCGATCTAGTATCTAACGTGTATTCGCGCATCCACGAGAAACCACTTGCAACCATTTGCAACCATATCAATCATAACATGTTTCAAATACATGTTTACATCCGTAGAGTTCTACCTAAGGTTCCCAAGATAGGATCGAGAAGATAAGCAAGAAAAACTCCTTATGGGGTTTGCAACAGAAATAGGACCGAGAGGATATCCACCAAGCGATAGCATGGAAGCAAGCTCTACAGGAGAACCAGGGATCAACGATATACTCCTAAAAAGAGACATGATGCGCGCGTCTAAGCCGCATTTCCTTGAGCTTAATTCCATCGTGCCTTGACCGCCTTTGACTTCGTGATTTCGTAGCTCCTTGATTCCTATTTCCAAGGTATGAGTCGGAACTCATTTCACTGTCGTCTCTCGTTTCACTTCCACTTATTCTTTCCCTAGTATGCTCGGCCCAAACATATCTGCGTACTCATGCAAGCTCTCCAAAATTCACTAGTGAATTCTGGATCTCGTTTACCGATGCCAATCCATGTTACCACGTGCACTTACTAGGTGATTCCTATAACCCATGCTTAAGCGGAATGAACCATCCGCTTTATTGGCGAACGTTACTTGATCGGATCAGAGGTCTCCGATAAATACATCAAGTGATTCTAGGTAACTAACCATGACAAAGCCCAAAAGGTTACATGAGGCTTCGAGGGTATTACCAAAGCAAGCCAAGAGTCTGACTACCCTCTTTTCAAAACCGAGAATGGTATCCCTTACTGGATAACCACTTCACCCCAAGAATCCATCCATAGCCCAACAATAGAAGCATTGATTCTAATTTCAACACTTGGCATAGACGTTCTCAAATCCAAACAAGTCATGAATAAATGGACCGACTCTCCAACCAGATTTTTGGGACAAAAATGGGATCCTCTACCATGCTAGTACTAAGGTCCAGAGACTTAACTATCGTAGCAGACTTAATTGATTTGATGATCAAAACAAAGTCTGGATGGGATGATAGAAAAGAAAGGCTAAACCTTTAACAGAAACGGTACCATTCCTCTTAGGTACGCTAGAAATGAGAGCATACAATTGCCCTCTAGCTGATCTTGTCCTTATCTTCCTTTGTGGATCAAGCCATACCAACAAGTTACTTATTCTTAAGCCCGTGTCCTTTATCCTTGCTCTTATTATCCCTTCTTATAACTTCGGTGACAGGTCTCTCGAGAACTTCCTCCATCGCACGGGAAAACACTTACGTAGCTAGACAAGGATTAGTCGCAGTTAAAACTACTGTGACTACAGATGGAGGAAAGAAAGGAAAAGAGATTCGATCAAGGAAAAAAAGGATAGTGCTAATGGCTTTTGGGGAATAGCCTTTAAAAACTTTTCTTGAAAAATGCTTCTTTGTAAAATGTTTCTCAAATAGTTTTCAGAAGGTTTTAAAAACTTTTGCCCGGTCTGGTAACCTTCTGCTCTGATACCAAATGTAACACCCAACCTCCGCTAGGGTCACTCGCAAAGGAATGCACTAGCTTTAGACGGGTATTATTGGTAAACATGTACAGAAATATTACAAGACAGAACATATAAAATAGCGGAAGTAAAACCAACTTTCATATCATTAATAAATAAGGTCTAAAGCCTTTTACATCAGAGAATTTCTTACATGAAAACCTGTCTTGCAATAGTAAAGAAGCATAAAAACCTTTTCATAAATTATTCCCCAAGTGAAACAGTAAAGTAGCCATAGCCAAGAAAAGTCCAAGCCATACATGATGACCTTCAAACAGAAGAAGTCCGAACTAACAATAGCATTTCCTCCCTGTAAACCTGGGGGGGGGGGGGGCAACGGAAGACAAAGAGGCGGAACAAAACGGGGTCAGTCATAAAGACTTGTAAGTCCTATCTACTTCCAGTATAAAAACAGGTAAAGGTAACATGACATGCATAAATTGAAAGTAAACATAAGGATGATGACAAGATAGATAAGCTAAACCAAGATAACTGGATGAACTACTGTAGCAAGATAAACTAAGGTATCATGACAAACTACGGTGTCAAGATAAATCAAGGTATCTCATTGTCAGGTTTCTATCAAGTATACTATCCCAAGGTATCTATCATGTATAATGTCCCATGGTATTTATCCAGTATATTTGCTCTGCACCTCTAGTACTAGTATCCCAACCCGCATCATGTGTTAACTATGAATGTCCCTTGCCCAATGTCATGTAATGGTCCATGTCAACCTAATATATAGCATATGTAGGTTTTCCCCACTCGTATGTTTCTTTCCATGTATAAGTTCAGTCCTTTGCCGTAGGCCGTACTGGCTTTCCCATGTAAATCTATACCACCTCAACGTGGTACCATTTTATCCTTGAAGTTGTTTTGGACTGCTACCCTTGATCTGGTTATGTTTTCTTACCATGAACTATCGCGTGTTCACTTAGGATTTATGCCACCTAGGACCACTAGGGATTATGCTACCTAATGAACGTTTCCGTGTCTCGGTTTGGGTTCAATCCACCTAGGGCCACTAGGGATTATGCCACCCATCAACCGCGCCCTTTATCCCGCATATGTATCATGAATCGTTTTCCATGTCTAGACGCACATGTTCCTCAATGTGCCATCCGAGTTCCGTGTGAGGGCAAATCAAGAAATACGGAACTCGGTCGGGAGCTTTAAGTCGTCCGCTGATGCAGATATCAAGGTCTGTTTTTGTATCCGTGGCTATGGTCCCACGTGACCCCTCCCTCAACTACTGAAAGGCAATCCAAGAAAAATCATGTACTAGAACCACATCCCGGCCCCACTATAGCCCAACTTTCCTATAGGCCAACCTCACCCATGACTCGATAGCAAGAACATGGTCTGTTGGGAGTTCTCTGCCTTTCCGTTCCTACACGATTGACTAAAGATGGTAGGTAGTCGGCGACGTGCTATCCAGGGCAAAATCAAGTATCGTCGACTCCACGCTAATCCATCCCAGTCTTTAGGTCGCTCGCATAGCAACCAAGGCATACTCTTGGCTCTTCTATCGTAGACCTTAGCCTCTGTGATGCCGGGTTTCATGGACCAACTGCCACCTCACAGAGGGATACCAATAGTACCCTCACGTCCCCCGAAGCTACCGCTTCGTCACCCAGTTCGTTGGGGCCTTTATCCAAGTCGGATAATTTGCTCCTCCTCGTGTGTTTAAGCGATGACCTACCATATCGGGTTACTCATCCATTCATGAACTAGTCCCATGTCCTTAGCTAAGAATTATTACTTAGTTATACTTAACTAAGGTTTACCACTAAGCTTCTTTTCCCCATTACCCTTGATTAACCACGATTTTCTACCTAGTTCCTCTAACTAGGGTTTTGTCTATTGGGTTAAGTGTTGTTATTCAGGTTCATGACTTAGCTCGCCTACGAATCATGTCAAGATTGGCTAAGTATTTAAGTTCAAGGCTTAGCCTTACAAGGTGGTTAAGTATACCAAGAAGCGCATGACTTAACCCTATCAAGTCAAATTGGTTAAGTATTGGTTTGTCTTAACCCTATCAGATTATCTTGTTAGATTAATTAAGCATAGATTATCTTAATCGCATCAGATCATCGAGTCGGATTGGTTAAGTATGGGTTAGCTTAATCTCATCCACTAATCGTACTACAAGGGTTAACTATATTCAAAAGGTCTTGTGACTTAACCCTATCAAGTCCACATGTTAGATTGGTTAAGTATAGGTTACTTAACCTCATCAAATCATCATGTATAATTGGTTAATTATAAGTTACTTAACCCCATCATGTTAAGTTGGTTAAGTATTGGTTGCTTAACCTCATAGAATTACAAAGTTTAGATTGGTTAAGTGTTTAACTTAACCCCACCGAATTACCATGTTTAGATTAGTTAAGTATAGGTTACTTAACCTCATCTAATTACCGTGTTTAGATTAGTTAAGTCTAAATTACTTAACCCCATCAAATTACCAAGTCGGATTAGTTAAGTGTAAATTACTTAACCCCATCTAATTACCAAGTCGGATTAGTTAAGCGTAAATTGCTTAACCCCATCTAATTACCAAGTCGGATTAGTTAAGCGTAAATTACTTAACCCCATCCCCTAATTATCTTGAATGGTTAAGTGTCATTAAGAAATCAAGCCCGGTCCCACTTAACCTACCCATTCGTGTCATATCGGTTAGGTGTCATTAGTCAAATTTACTTAACCTTATCATGTGGCATTAATTTAATTAATGCACTCTCAACCTCTCACATTAGACCTTGTTGTGGTTACTAGTTAAGCCGGGCGGGTCCGGGTAGTTTTACACCACAACCTAGTCTAACCTCGGGTCTTAAGCGCGACATGACCAACTTCTCACATTGGATCCGATTGTTTGTAGCCACTAGTTAAGCCGGGCGGGTCTGGGTAGATTTATGCTACAAACTCAACCCAACCTCGAGTGTTCCACTTTCATGTTTGGTCTAGTGTCATATTACACTTACAACCCACACGTGTCAAGTTTCAAGTCCCATGTTTACCCCACATGTCATGCCCACATTTAGGTGTATCATAAGTGCCATATTTCTATGAAACCCCATGTCAAATTATCATGTCATAATCACACACGTCTAACCTACCCCAAAGCGTGTTTCCAACCCAAGTAAAAGCGAGTCAACATAGTAAGGGTACTATGCTACATATTGGCCTCACAACATGCATGATGTCAAAAAGGGATTGGGCACAAACATGCATGGTATCATAAGGGGTTTGGCCTCAAAATATGCATAGCATCATAAGAGAACTTGGCCACTAGCATGCATAGTATCATAAGGGAATTTGGCCATAAACATGCATAGTATCATAAGAGAATTTGACCACAAGCATGCATGATAACATAAGGGGTTTGGGTTCATTTACATGCATAAGCCCCAAAGTCAAGTCTTTGCCAATGTTTCACAAGTCAAATGGTTCCCAAAGGTTCATGCTAGCACTCCATAGATAAAGATTCAAACTTGTAAGATAAACTAGGTTAATTATAACATGAATAGCATGATTTAGTCACTAAGCATAGCCAAAAGTCATAGGTTCAAGCAAAAGAGGCATGACAAGGTCCATATAGGCTAGCATACTTAGTTTAATCTCGTTTTATTCCATGCCATCATTAAAACTACCGTTTATATCTAGAAGTAGCTAGAACTTACCAAGCGTGGCTAGAGATTCATGAGCAAGCATGTGTCATGGGATGGTTGAGATTTGGGAGCATGAATCGTCATGAAATTGGTGTAGCAACGTTGATCCCTCCTTGATTTGGTGTAGAAAGCTTGCACCTTCTTCATGGATCTAGCTTTGGATGCTCAAGCCTTTGGAGATGAAGATGGAGGCCATGATATGAAGGTGGATGCCATAGTGAGGGAGCATTTTGGCACAACTTCATTGTAGGAATGAATTAATGAGGGTTTAGGCTAGGTCTAGGGTTCTTTTTATAGAGATTAGGGGTAGTTTAAACCATAGGATTAACCCCAAATCAGATCTGAGCCATCAAATTCCGTCGGAAGCTTCTAGAACAGGACCAGAGACACAAGCAGGCGCACCCAGGTGGCCTGGGCTCGACCACCCAGGTCGATAGGGGTGTCGACTTGCAAGTCGACACCACCTTGGGTGTGTCGACACCCATGTCGACTTGGGTGCTGGGCGGGAAATTTTCCCGCCCAGTCTTTTCGGCTCCAGATTTGAATTTTGAACTGTTTTTTGGACTTGGAATTTTCTGAAACTTCGTTGGGCCATAACTTGGTCATACGGAATCTGTTTTTCGAAAACTCAGACTATATTTCGCGTATTTTTCCGAGACGAACGTAATGGCATAGCCCGTTTCCCTTGATTCAGAATTTAAAATTTAATTCTGCCTTGATTCTTGATTATAACACGTTATAAAAATTCGGGTTGTTACACTAATAATCACAGCAAACAAGGCAATCAAAACACACAGGTCATCTACCAAACAATTTACAGCAATCAAACATCCAATGCACCAGTAATTAGCTACCACTCATTTTCATTTATTGATATTCTCCAACACTCATTAGTCCCTGGCCGTAAATTGATAAGAAAACAATCCTATAAGTATCAACCTTGAAGACCGAAATCAACATCAGATCAATACTAAGAAAACATTTTAATCAACCAATCCCCAGCTAGGTTCCAATTTCATAACTCCGATTAAAATTTGAAATTCTAGAATCCAAATTTTAAGTTTTATTCCAAACCCGTTTGAAATCACATATCTTGCTTCCATTTTAAATTCAAACGTTTGAATTTTTCCAAAATATCTTGTTTTCTCAAACAATTTCTCAATTTGTCTTATTTATATACTTCTTATCTCATATAAGTTCATTTGGATCAATATAACGATTTTAATTCTTATAATTCTATTGTATTATAATAACAACCATTGACACTTCCATATCAGATAGTAATTGCAGAAAATTATTCTTTTATAACAAAAACACGGTTTGGGGCAAAATTATTTCATTTACCCATCTTAAAACAATACTGTGTCAAATTGTTCTGCTTGAGAGTTTAGAAACTCCTATCGATACAGTTGTACACCCTAGATCGACCAAAATTCATAAACCGCTCAACAAACCAATCATCACAAAATAAAACAGTTTTTATAACAATTAACAAATACACGCCTATATATATACACTCATACACAATCTACGGTATTACTAACCCCATCTCTATTGAGTTACGTGACAAATCCAAGGTCACTATTCAACCTTCAGCTTTGATACCAAGTGTAATGACCCGCAAATCCGTACCATTTGAGCTGACCGAATACAACTGATGTCTAACCCAAATTGCATGAAAACATGAATCATTAATAGAAAGAAGTTAGAGGATGATGACAAATAGAAAGATAGAAAATTAGAATAGAAGAAAATGGATAGAAGATAGAACAGAACAGTAATACAGAAACTGCCAATCGCAACGGATAAAATATAATGTATAAATAATCACCTTTTGAAATACACTATAATTGAACTTACGTACATCATCAGAGTACATCATATATACAACACAGTGGAATAAACTCTAAATATACAACACTGAAGCCTCCTGCTCCAAGCTCCTTAAGGCAAACCTATAAAGTCTTGAACTATTGGATTGCCCGTTCAAATTTGGGCACCCAAGAGTTTAGGGAAAACATAGAAAAATAAACTCTGGGTCATTCACGGGACTGGTGTGAGTAAACGATTAAAAACAGTTTAATTTTAACTTTAAAAAAAAACCTTTTGAAAGAAAAGATAATCATAAGACCGATCCCCACATAAATACGGATGGTTTTTACCTTACGATAACCCAAAGAGATCTTCGAAAACAATATTGTTTTGATATTATAATAGTGTATAAATACAAATAAATAGCAATCTCATGCTCTACAAATATAGTATACAATCAAAACCACTAGTATTTCTTAGAGATTGGATTTTGACTATGACAAGGTACAAAACCACATGCCGATAATGTATCTCTAAAGTGGAATACACTGGGTTCAACAAGAACATCTTGCAACCCGACCCATACATGACCGACCACTCATTTCGCTTGAGTGTATCAAATATATTGTCACCAACGGTCGGGAGCTACCCACCGTTTCTCGAAAGAGACAGTATCGAAAGATTTAAGAAGCAAAAGGAATTTCCCTAAATAGGTGAGTGTACGCCCTAATGGGAGCGACCCACATAACCATGCTGCCTGCCCAATTTTTGTCATTTCCCGGTTGTGAGGCTTGAGGCTAATCACACCATTGGATATAACATGTCTTCATTCACTTTGAAAGCCACATCGTCCAACCGCCAAATCACAAGTTGATTTCCCTAAAAATACCACAGTTATAAATCTAAGAGAAACGAATTCCTCCACCACCAAACGTAAAACGTTTGAAGAGATCAAATTAAGCAATTTATTAGGCATACTCTATCAGACACTCGTCCATACAAGTTGTCCTGGGATTGGAAAAACCGAAGGCACTATTCTTTAAATCCATCTTAGGCAATTTCTACCTAGGATTGACAGACTAGTCCTTGCATAACACCACCTCGAATGGTCCTCCATAATTTCTGAATCAAATCGTATATATCGAATCGAAGTGGAATTTAGATTCTGGTCTCTTTGAAACGATGGAGTAAAATGTCCAGATTTGATAGTCGGTGATTTAACTATCAAATATAAAATAAACATATCGTACTTCTTTGGATATGCTAAGCCTTAGTTAGATAATCTAAACTACTTAAATTCAAATATTAACTTTTTCTATATATTTATTCAAAAATATAAGTATTAACGTAGAAAGTTCTTATTATCAATCTTAGTTGATAAATCTCATTCTCGAACATCCATTTCATAACTGAAAACGATATTCAACTCTAACACTCATTCTGAAACACTAACTACAACGATCTATCGTAAAATAGTGAAATCGTTCAAGTTGGGGTATTTTAATTACCTCTTAGACCTTGAGTCGAAATCATTCTCATTGTCAAGATTCATAGAAGTTCGATAGTCAAAATATTCGACAAAACATACATTGGTAAATCCATTTGATTTCCAAATCTTAAACCTTTTTTAAACAACATTTTTGTTTCAAACCATTTCCAAAGTTAACTTGATTAAACCAAGGAATTTAATCCAAATGATCAACTTGATTTCTTTTCCTATGAGAATCCTTTTAATTAAGTCTAAACCATTATCTTGGGTATTACATCCAATTCTCTATTTAACTACATTATCAACTTAAATTTGTTAATTTAAGACTAAACCTAACCTTTATAAAATATTATTAAGTTTAGAAATCATTCGTCAGACCCACTTTTTTTAATTTAATTGAACAAATTAATTTAATAATTTATTCCCTTTTAAATAGTTGGTTTACATCAAACAGAATGATTATAATTAATCTTCCCTTTTTAAATTAATTAATAATATAATTAATTTAAAATAATTCATTTAATTGTTATTTAAAATAATTCATATCCCATTATTAAAAAAAGGTTCATTTCTGAGTTACTTTACAGAAATATAACTTAGCAGTTTCAATGTTATATACACTTCTTTAAACGGATGGCATTTAAGCCGTTAACCCAATTTGCACAAACAAGCATATAAATACAATTCAATATTATCAACTGATAGTATAATATCTCAACATCACGCACTAATTATAAAATATGTCCAATTGATATAATAGCAGAACGGTGTTTATTTCTGCTAACAAAGTATTAAGATAATTCGGTAAATCAAATATATAGTGGAACCGTGATTATTTCCACTACGGATGTCAACAACAATATATTATTATGATTAATGTAATTAAACAAGACTCACTTAATTGAACAATTAACTCAATATCTACTGCATTTATAGATCATTATTGATTAGTAAGGTTTACACGTTGATTCAGTTTACGATAAATTTAAACGATATTTAGTACTGAAATTATTTAGTAAATCAATTCACTTAAAATTCGATAATTACGTCGAGTTGCTAACTAATGACTTATTCAGCTGCACACGTGCGAGCTAATTATTTCATCATATCTCATCGATCTAATATATACGTTATATATATATATATATATATGTTTATTTACATTTAACATTTTACACATTTTTTCTTTTTGATTTGGATGGGCCGAGCCCAAATAAAACCAATCCACACATTATTTTTCATATCCACTCATATATCAACTTATATACGTTTTTATAAATTTACATTAAATTAATTAGAACTTTCTTTTACTTATATATTATCATCATTAAACATGGCCTAAAGCCCAAGCGCACATACCAGAACGTTGTACCTCCTTCCTCATTGAACGTTCCAGGCTATCAACTCCACTCTTATTCCCATTTCTCTTTCACCCTTGCACTACTAATTTAACCAGCTCCTTTTGCCAACGTTCTTTATTGTGTTTTCGGTTTTTGTTTCTTTTGTTATATTTTTCTTATTTTTAAGAAAGAAAAATGGGCCAAATCCCTATGCCTAGATACCCACGTGAGATTATAATCGCAAGCACCATTTTCCTATCACCACTTTAGCAAAACATTCCTATTTCTTGTTTTATTTCTTCACGGTTTTGTTTCCTTGTCAGCCTCCTTCCATCTTCCAATGAGTTACCTACTTATCCACAATTCATGCATATTCAACTCATCCCCTGTCCTTTTTTCTAATTCCTGTTCTTTATTCTTTCCTTGTTTCTTTCTGTTTCGCTATTTATATTTTTCTTTCTGGTTTAGTTTATTTTCGTTTATACAAACACTATATCAACATGTACTTACCGCTAACTACATGGATTACGTAGTATGCGGTACATATACCCATTTATTTCGTGTACTTACCTTGGTTCTGGACTGTTTTCACTTTATCTAACTGTTTCCAGTGTTATCAACAACTCACCAATGGAGAGAAAATATGGCATTTACCTGATGCCCCACCCTCCTAAAATCATGAACCAAAGAGGAGATGATGCATGATAGTTTGGCAAAAATATTTACCCATCAAAATATGGATACAATAGGCTGATCCCCTTCTTGCTACTATTGCTTCAGTGTCCATTCATATGTTTGCACAGCCATGCCTTGGTGCATATGTACAAATACTCGATAGTCCTTTCACCCATTACAGTCAGCCTAGCATGTGTATTTCCATCGCCTGATCACATCTCCATGCCCAGACCCGCTCCCACCAATTTGCAACGAAATCCGATGTTTCAACCTGATCTTTTCCCAAAAACAACCTTACTGTTCTGATCTGCTACACTACTACAAGTTATCGATCATCTTCAAACTCCACCAGTGCGGAGCCGATGCCCTGCTCCACCATCAGGTCTCCGTGCGGCAACTCAAAACTCCACCACGTCAGACTGCTTCCCTGTAGCACTGAGGTGTTAAAGCAAACCCTTAGAAACAACATTCAATGCGGTTTACTCCAATCGTTCAATGAAAAATTGATTTAATAATTTTCCTGGGTCCCACACGCTATCCGGCACTTCCACGCCAAAAGCCATGGTCTCCGAACATCTCTTTTCATCTTAAATTCCCCGATGATCGTTTTCCGACAATATACACTTCCTAGCGATTCCCTTAACTAAAATTCATCATTTTGCTTAAAAAAACATGATTCTCAATTTTTAATGACCTCATTTCCTTGAATCACCCAATAAACAACTTTGAAATTTAACAATTTATGTTTTTTATTCAGTATATACCCCATATATCCAAGATCATATACCTTTATTTAAGTTGACATTATTTTTGTAATTCACTAGAGGTCTTGAATAGACTCTTTCCACGTTGGATACAAGTCCTGAACCTAACGAGGAATTAAGGTCTATTATTTTAAAGTAAAAGGACGTGTAATTATTTTATTTTTGTTCAACCGTTTTATCATATAGGCATTTCTAACAGCGATCCAACTATACCATAAGTTTCGCCCACAAAAATAACACACCTTCCAGAGGCATGTATGCATAAGTGTAAGTTAGTCCCTCTATCTATATCATCAGCAAATAAATTTAAAATGAGGACATGAAGGAGTTTACTCCCAACAGTAAATACACTATTTTATATTTATTTATTTATTTATTTCAGGTTTTGCCAAGTAATTTAATCAAGATGAACACAATACATCCAATCCATATTATTATATACAGATTTAAATAAATCAGTAACAGTTTCAATAGGAAAGGAGATTACTCACCATATTTCTTAGTGTCTCTATTTTAACACAATGGTATGTTCAAGTGATTGTATTACAATAGACCCCATATATCACAAGCAAGCAAGATTTATATATACCAAGCATTAAATAACAAACAATCAAATAGTTATTGAAACTAGAAGTTTAGTTACCAATCTACTCTGTTTTTAGCATTTCCAGGTTTATAAGCCTTTAAATCCAGGCATGCTACCATTGTTTTTCTCCAAGGTCACTCAGATTTGTATGGAAATGTTTGAGGAGAACTAGTGTACTTATAGGGAAATTAATTATAAAGTAACTATCTATCATATACATGCTTTACAGAGATAACAAAACTATGGGCTTGATTGAATTGGAGTGGCCTTGTTTGGTCATTCTAATATTCACATTTTCCAACTACACTTCGGCTATGAATGTGTCTAGGCCATGGACAGTGTAAAGTAGGTTGTTTACTTCATTTAATTCCCTTTTGTTTTTGCACATGGACAAATAGAATTTGAGGTACACAAATGTGAATACCCATGTGTATGTCTTAACTTCAACCCAAAGTAATCAAAAAATTAAATTTCCTGCAGCTATTTCCATTGCTAGCACATGTGTTTGCAGCTAGTATTTGGTACAACCATGTGCAGATGGATTGATCTCTCATGTATAGATTGATTTAAAAAGGTGGAAATCTAGTGTTTTAGTTGTTCCTATGATTAGATTGGAGCAACAAGGCATGCGGTCTATACTAAGATTTGCAATGAGTATTGCAGGGTGTTATTCCTGTAATGAGCGTGGCCAATCTTGTATACAGCTAATGTACTTAATAGTTTTAAATTGACAACTTCATTCTTAAGAAAATAAAGCCACTTTCTCTTGTAATTTAAAATGACCACTTAGCTTCTAGGCAAACACATCAAATTTAATGTTATTTTCTTTCAATTTAATTGCTATATGCCCTCTTAAATGCTTATAAATGAAGTAACTAGATTACACTTATGAAAAACCAATTTTTTACTTTAAGTAAAAATTGAATTTTAACTTACCTAATTTTCCATTTGAAGTACTTCTAATTTTATATATGTAAGAGTTTATGTACAAATTTCAATAAGAAAAATCTTTATTGTTACTTAGGTTAACTTTACACTTACACAAGCTTAAATGAATATTTAGAATAAAAGGATCAAAACATTTACTTGTTTTAAATATACACAACAAGTTAAAAATATACGTTGGCCGAGGACTTTTAAACTATTTAAAATATATATACCTGAAACTTACTAATATTTATTTTACACAATTTATTATTTAAATCAATTATTAAAATAATTTAAAATAAATTGTGCTACAAAAGCAGTCAAAAACTAGGACGTTACATTTGAAGATCGAATGGGTTTTATTTTGGGAAATTACTGAACCTCGAATGAAGCTGGCGACGGCTGATTTTATGATTAGGGTTTGGGGAAAAACCTTGCGGTATTTATATAAAATATATTAATATTTAATTCAATAATCTCTCAAGTGCAAAATTAAATGCTTCGAACTCCAAACGAACCCCAACGACTATGGCCCCTAGCTAAATACCCCTATTATGGACGCAATGGAATATGTTTCATAGGTCAATCTCATTGTTTCAATCATTTTTTTATCAGAACTAAAATATAAATCAATGTACTGAATTTAACCGTACAATTTAATTTACCGAGGCCACATACAAACTCCTAAAATTACAGAAAAAATAAATCTAGCTATGTTTTGACGATAGGATCCTAACAAAACTAATTTCGTCGAATTTGGAGGCCGTTTGGAAAATGGCCCTTCTTAACTGGTCGATTAAATTTAAACTGAAATTGAAAACACGTTTAAATTTACTACGCTTATATATTAATTCCAAAAATTATTAAAATTGAAATGTGTTAATAATTTGACATTTCGGATCCAATAAAAGTTGTTTCGTCGAAAACGAAGGTCGGTTGCAAAACGGCTATTATTAAGGGCTATATACTATATTAAAATATGTATAAATTTCATAGCAACTATTTTATATTTTAAACTGGACATAACTTTCAATTTATAAAGTGAAATCTCAATTTCCTTCATTCGTTAGAAAATTACCGTTCAAAATATTCCAAAGTTTCTTATTTTACTGAAATCCGATTTATATTGGATTCCATATATTCAGTTGAAATTTAAAATCAAATTTTCAAACTACCGCGCCATTTCAGGCTCGTTTTATTATCAAAATAAATTTATACGTTCAAACTTCGATAGAAATAAATTTGTAGCCATTTATTATTTAAAAAAATCATTTTAAATATTCAAAATCCATTAAAATATCTAAAATAAAAATTTTAAATTGGTTTAGAAATTCCGGGTTATTACAATCTCCCTCACTTAAAATATTTTTGTCCTCGAAAAGGAACAGAGCTGAAAGTTGTTTAATTAACCAACTCAACTTTCATTCTTGTTTTATTTCTTCAACTTTTCAGTTTCTAAGAATTTCTAATTTCTCAAAATTTGGCTAACACCCTAAATTTTTGAAAAATTTCACCATAACCTTCTTTGTACGGGGAGGTTTTGAAAAATTTATTGGGCCGTATTTGGCACCCATTCAATCAAACAAAAGCATATACAATTTTTTGTGACATATTTATGTACAAGGGAGAACGTGTAAAAGTCAAAATCTCAGACTTTGCCCCAGTGTTGGAAATAAAATAATCTATGTGCCATAAATTAAAAACAAGAAAGACGTGAATTATTGTCATCTCCGGATCTGTGTAGGGTTTTTATTAAATCCTGCCCTGAGCACCGTTACATGTATTCCTTAATTATGTCCATAATCAGTCTTCTGTTCAACCTTTAATTCAGTCATCATCATACAAGCATCTCACGCGTATGGTAATCCAAACCTCATCATATAAGCGCCAAATGCTTATATGGAATATAATATGATGTGATATCCTGTCTTCATGTAGTATGCCATGCGGTGTAGTTTATAATTTATTTGTTGCTAACCTATGGCGTGGTTTATAATCTCACACAAAACAACCATCACAATGAATCCAATTTCATTCACAGGAGTTGATATAATAATAAAATTGTGCAACCAATTCATTAAGGTGCACCTGTTTGTCGGGCACGCATTTATTTCTTTACTCAACGTGAATCCATTAACCTGTTCAATCATACATATATATGTCTATATATGCAATTCCAATCAATTTTCAATTTAATAATATATTTGATTTGATTTGGCTTTACTTATCGTTCATTCTTTTATTGGTTTTATCAATCCAATATTTTTATTAGTTAAACCAATAATCACACATCACAACCAGCAATCAACTAATTGATTAGATTTTCAAACATAAAATTTAATATACACAAACATATATTTCACTGTCAAAACACAAAAAATAAATCCTAACTAACGTTTTGGTTCTCACACCAGTCAATTGGAAATATATAGATATCCCCCTTTCGAAACTCGAACACACACACTGATGGTGCCATGGTCATCATCAAAATCATCTCCGGGTGACTAGATTGTGATTTACCCAGTATATTTGAGACTTCGAATACACGTTAATTACGTGTATATTCCAAATCTTCATATACCCGATAGTCCAAATTGAAAATATCAATATAAAAAAAATATACTCAAATACGAATAATAGATATAAAATTGCAAAACTGAATTTGTTTTCATTTTTATTTTTATAAATAACACTCTTCAAACTCATTCTAGAGTATTACTAACCCTATCTGTAACGAGTCATTCTTATAGGATGTAACTAATCCTTTCGCAGATTAATTCTTTCAATTGGTTCTAATGTGTCTTGTTCTCGAGCTTTGTAAACCAAAGCTCTGATTCCAAACTGTGACGACCCAAACTTCCCCGATCCCAGAAGAGATGGATGAGCCCGGATTTCTTTGAGAACACGACACATCAGAACACAAATTGTAGAACATTTCATTTTTAATACAATAATTTTCATCAGAGTACAAGAATATCAGAGTACGAATAAATATTACACAACTGAAAAATAATATCAGAGACTAAATTACATAGCAGCAGAAATGGAATTGTATAAATACAAAGAACAACGAAAATACATCAAATAATACAACTGAATGAAATACACGGATACAAAGCTTTCCTAATATAGCTCTAGCTGTAAACCAAGATCCTGTTAAATAGAAATCTGCAAAACCAAAACTACTAGGTGCCAGTGTGGAAAATATGGGCACCCAGAGTTTAGGTAGAAATAATAAACTCCGAGTCAGTCGTGGGACTAGTGTGAGAACTAAACCAGTTATTAAATCTTTACTTTAAAAGTTGAAAAATCATGGGACCACGCCGTATAACACGGAATGGGATTACTCCACATGAATCTCACTTTAAAATGAAACAACACAATGCTTTTTGGAAAATGAAGCTATTATAAGACTCGGTCCCATCACACAACGCAACGCAAGCCGGAGGATAGAGTTTTCCCTTATAATAGCCAAACATGCTTGGTACGTTTAAAACAAATCATTTTCATATTATTATATGTGCATAATGTAAAAACAACTTCAAATATAAATTTATCAATCCTAGACGACATAGGTACGATATATTATGCCGCCATACATAGGTTTACAACTAAAACCAAAAAGTCGCGTATTGGAAATTAGATTTCCATCTATGATTCAGGACAAGGGATGGCTCCTCTCCGATTCGAGACACTTTAGCAAATGCCTCAGGATCACACCTAGGGCAACCCTTAGAAGTGGTAGGGCCAGTCCACACTTACTTTAGTGGATTAGTTATTCCTGAACACACGATTCCCGGTCCTATCGGACCTATCACTTGGCCAGTAGCGACCAATATCTGAGGAACCTCGCAACCCATCATCCACATAAGTAAAAATGTCTAGGCTCCATACCATGACACCACTCATAGCTAGAAAGAAACTTAATGCACTCCGTATGATGACTATCCTGTTTTTGACTCATACCGGGTATGAGGCTCGTGAATTAACGCTATACACAAAGCTATGCTATTTAAAGCCATGCTTTGATCATCAACCATAAGACTCTTCTTTTCAACAAAAGCCACGATCATTTCCATATCATCATGCCATACTAACAATTCATGCCATACGACTGACGTCTATCAATATATAACCTCTAAGCTCGTACGTCTCAGGGAAGGGTGTTAAGAAAGAGAATAAATTCTCCTCCACCAAAAAGATATATATTTAATAGAAATCAATCAACATGGAATGAAATCGAATGTTAGACATATATCCATTTACAAGTCCGTTCTGGGTCTGAACAAAATCGGAGGCACCTTATTCCTTATCCCTTATGTCTAATATAGGATAGAGGTCCTCGGATATCCAGTCGATCTCCAAGTACGTCTGGACGATCACCACTTATTACCTTGTCTTGGGTGTACGACCCATTCAAGACATCGGTAATCATTCAAACGATGTGAAGATCTCCAGTCTTCAACCACCGTCTTCTTCAACTTTTAGTCACCATATCAGTTATTCTAAATGGGATAAACTTGGTCTTTTCGATTAACTCATGTATTTTATAATCAAATATCAAGTACATAAAAACACATCATATGCCTCATTCCAGTTCAGATATTCTTTAATTCAAATATTCCCATCTTAGGGGAAAGGTTCTGTAACAACCCGGAAAATCCGAGCCAATTTAATTTTTTATTTTGGCAATTTATTGAATTCTGAATATTTAAAATGAATTATTTTAAATAATAACAACGAGAAATTTATTTTGAATAGAATTAGAATGTATATATTTATTTGAATCGTCGTTAAAATATAAATATTTATTTTTAATTATAAAAGGAATTGAAAATGGCGCGGTAGTTTGAAAATTCGATTTCAAATTTCAAATGATTGTACAGGATTCAAAAAAACCGGGTTTTAGCGAAACCAAGAATATTAGAATCTAATTGAAAATATCTTTCCAACGAATCCGAAAAATCAAAATTTCATAGTGGGAATAAAAAGTTATGCCAAGTTGAAAATTCAGAATAGTCAATGTGAAATTTTAGCCCTTAAAAATGGAAATTTAGCAAGCGACCTCAGTTTTTGACGAAAACACTTTTGTTGGATCCAAGATGTCAAATTATTGCTTGGTTTCAAAATTCATAATTTTCTGAAACAATATGTGAGCGTGGCAAAGGAAAACGTGTTTGACCGGTTTTAGTTGATTTTAATTGACTGGAAAATGGCTATTTTTCAAATGGTCTCAGAATTTGATGAAATTAGTTTTGTTAGGACTGTATCGTCAATACAAAGCTAGAAATAATTTTTCTGTAATTTTTGGAGTCAGTATGTGGCCCCGGTAAATTGAAGTGTACGTTAAAATGTAATATATTGATTTATATTTTAATTTAAAGAAAAACTGATTGTAACAATTGAGTTGGCTAATAGTACATATCCCATTGTGTTCGGAATGGGGGTAATTAGCTAGGGACAACAGTCGTTGGGTTTGATTTGGAGTTCGAATGAAAAAGTAACTTTTTGGAATTAAATAATTAAATATATAAATGGTCAATCCTCTCCTCTTCTCTCTCCTCGTTCGAAAACTCATGCAAGAAAAAAAAAAGACAAACCCCTCGCTCCCTTTCAGACGCCTCCCTCCACCACCGCGCCCCTACTTCACGTCACCGTTCCCCTTCCTCCTCCCGTCCCTCTCCTCCTCTTTCTCTATTCCAATTTCAAATCCCTAAACCCCAAATTGCAGACTACCACCACCGTGGGCCCCTCCAGCGCCACCACCACCAGCACCCTTCCTCTGCCCGGTCAGGCCTGTGCCGCCGCTCCTCAGCCCTCAGCTCTGTCCTTGGGCCCCGCCACCTCAAAAATTACATTTTTCACAAAACCCGGTTTGTGCAAATAACACCCTGAGCTTCCACAGCCCATAACTCCCAAACGGTGAGATTCTGGCCAAAACTCCACAAAACCAATATCGAAGAGCATAATTTTCTCTTCTATTTGGTATATGATAGTCCTATTTTGGATTGCAGAGCTGTCGGGAAAACGCGTCCAAAGTCTTCTGTCCAAATACTGTCAGAATGCTGTCTTTTCGCGATTTCCGGCGAAATGGCACATTTTCGGTAGGAAGACCAAAGGCGAAAGTTGTTCGGAATGGCGCGTTTAAGCTGGAGAAAAAAAATGGTGTGAAGATTGGAGCTCTTTTGGAAATTCTGGAACCAGAACAACAAATCCGGGTGTTAGAAAAAAATGTGAGTTTTCTCCGCTTTAAAGCTTCTATGGTTTTTGACGTATGAAAGATAATAAAAATATGATTTTTATATTATAGAAGTAGTAAAGATTGTATTTTTATCTTAATAAAGATTAAAAATTTATCATAAGAAAGATTAGATTTTTTAAATAATAAAAATATGATTTTTACTTTAAAGAAGGTTAGATTTTTAAAGTGTTAATGACTCGATTTTTCAAGTGATAAAAATTAAATTTTTAGAATGATAAAGACTTGGTCTTTAGAGTGATAAAGATTCGATTCTTAGTGATTTGAGGTTTGATTTTTATCAATAAAAAGAAGTGATTTTTCTATGATTGAATGAATAATTTTTATACATACAAAGAAAAATTTATATATATATACATATAATAGCGGAATAAAAATATGATTTTTATATACTTAGTATATTAAAATATGATTTTTATTATAGGAGTAGAGAAATAAAAATACTATTTTTTTACATGTAGCGATATATTAAAAACGTGATTTTTAATATAAATTGCATTGAAACAGATTGCATTAGAATCATAGCAGCGAATCTGAGTGACAATAAGGAATGGCCGAGTGGAATCCCAAGGTGAGAACTTCTCACTTTTATTTTATTTTTTAGTTAAAATTATATACTAGGATGCAGACGGTGCTTAGCAGCACCCGACACCCGTCGTCCATAGACCATGGACAACTTGTTTGATTTTGTTATGTTGTGAAAATTGATCGTGATGTGGAATGAATGGAAATATACTCATGTGTTGAAATAAATTATTTATCGTTCAAAATATAAATTTAACGTGAATGTGAATAAATAAATATTCATTTACAAATCGAACGATTTTTTTTATGTACATTGATTTGACTGATATTGATTGGGACGACAAATTTTACACGTCTCCCAACTACACAAATAATATTCAGTGTTTGTGAATTGAAACCCCACACGGGTATTGGGATGATATTTGATGTACACTAATCCCGATTGTTTAGTTGTATGTCAATCGATAGGTTGATAGACAGTTGTGTAATGCACTTTGGATGATGGTTGATTATTTATCATTGCTATTATATACATGTGTTGTATGGAATCCATATAATTAACATTATATGGTAATTGATTGGGCCTCATTCCAATTTGGAAAATAAAGAATATTATAGTATAAAGATTCATGTGTTGAATAGAATAAATAGTCATGTGTTGACAATACTCATGTGTTGAGAATATTCATGTGTTGAAAATATTCATGTGTTGAATAAAATATATATATTCATGTGTTGAAGAAAATATTCATTTGTTGAATAAAATAACAAAGTTATTGAAATATATAAAGCCAAATTGATTAGCTATGCGCCATTTTTACGCAAACGATATTTATATCGATTATATTCGTTTTTGTAATGAATATAGAAAAGGAAGTGATTTCAAAATCTAATGTTTTGAAAATATCATCATTTATATATTAATGATATGGAATATTGAATTTTGATTTAAAATTGAGTATGAAGTTGAAATCGTTTTTAAAACGAAGTAAAAACGATTTGTAAAATACATTTTAAATTGAAATCGATGAAATATATATAATATATATAATATATATATATTAATGGCCTGAATAGAATGCGCCGCGCCGCGACCGTTCGCGAATTTCGACCATTGACTTTGAATTGATGTTACGGGAGATCCGACCGTCGGATTCTCCTAAAACCGAAACCGTTGGGTTTGTATCGAAAAGAGCTTTCCAATGAATATAAGAGATTTGAAATCTAACGGTTGGATTTGGAATTATGTCCAAATCAAATTTGGAAAAGGTCTTTGTAAGTGCAGTTCGATGAACGTTTATGGGAATCGACTATACGGGCCTTGATAAAATTATTAATAATTTGTGTATAATCATGATATATGAATTGGAAAGAACTGGGATGAAAAATTCCACATTTGTAAGGATAAAAATATATTTTTATCGAAATGAGCTAGTTATGAACTAGAATTATAATCAAAATATTTTTTATTAAATAAAATGGATTGAGAATGGGTTTTAATATAACCATATTTCCAATATATTAATTGGAATGTATTTGAATCGAAATTATCTTCGGAATATTTCGATATTGGACTCCGTGATTATACGGACATTGTGGAGGAATTTGGAAGATATATATTTATATGTATATCGTTATTCCAATACGATATTTGTTGATTTTAGAATTTGATATTGAATATAAGCCGATATATTTTCTATTCAGAGCCTTGTATTTAATATCAAATGGGATTTTGGGTTCGTCATGAATGGTGTCTTAAATAACACTGTTCTTGAACCCGATTTAGAAAAAAATCTTTTAATTAAGATTTAGTCAAAGTGTCCAGTTAATTAGTATTTAATTGGAATTGAATTTAAATTGGTTTTTGGGGTTTATCGTGAGCGGTGTTTAGAATAACACCTGTTCTTTAACCCGATTTACAATGGAATGTGATTTTGGGTTTATCGTGAACCGTGTTTTAGATGACATTGGTTCTTTAACCCATTTAAAGATAGGATATTGATTTATGGGAAGACTAAAACTAAGTGGAGTTTTAATGAATCTTTAATTAGATCAAAATGATCGAGAACGGAGTATCACCAGTTCTGCTCCAAGCGATAGTTAAATCTTTAATTAGATTTGAACGTGAAATGGTAATTAATATTTAACGATAATACCATGGTGTTAGATATGGAGTATTACCAGTTTTGCTCCATGGGATGAATATGTTAGGATTGGAAAATAAAATAAATAATTATTTCGGTGTGGTTTGTTAATCTCGACTAGTTTGGAAAACCTTAACATGGTTTGAAATGATATCCAAAGGAATATTAAAGAATAAATTCAGAAGAATTTTTCTTTGATAAAATTAATGGGAACCTTTCCCTAAGAATTTGAATATTTGAATAAAAGAATATTCTCAATTGGAATGAGGCGTATGTTATGTTTGTGTAACACTTGTTTATTATGTACGCGGGTTATTCGGAAAGGCCGGGTTTATACCCATTCTGAATAACTGATTCGATGATAAGTCAAAGATAAAGACGGTGGTTGAAGACCGGAGGTCTTCACATCGTTTGGATGATTACTGATGATCTTGATTGGGCTGTACACCCAAGAGGAGGGAATCAGTTGGTGATCGTCTAGATGTACTTGGAGATCGATGGATATGCGAGGAAAAAGGTTCCTCCAATTTTGTTCGGACCCAGAACGAACTTGTAAATGGAATATGTGTCTGACATTGGATTTTATTCTCTTGTTTAACGCCCTTCTCTTAGACATACGAGCTCAGAGGTTGTATATCGATGGACATCAGTCGCATGGAGTGAATTGCCTGTGTGGCATGCCTAAGTGGCAGATTATCAAGGCTTCTGTTAAAAAGCAAAGTCTTATAGTTGATGATCAAAGCACAGCCTGTGTGGCATAGCTTTGTGTATAACGTTAATTCGCGAGCATCAAACCTCGGTATGATTCAAAAAGGGGATAAGGACCTAAGGAGTGCACAACGTTTCTTTCTAGCTACGGGTGATGTTAGTGACCTACCAGCCCTGACATTTATATCATTTTTACCTATGTGGTTGTTGGATGTGAGGCGCCTCCGATATAGGTCTTATAGGACCAGAAAACGTGTGTTCAGGAATACTAATCCTCAAAAGTAAGAGAGGACCGACCTTGGAGGTTCCAAGGATCATTGTGTGTGGTCCTGAGACTTTTGCAAGAGTGTCTCGAATGGAGAGGAGCTTGACCCTTGCCTCGACTCATGACGGAAATCCAATTTCCAATACGTGACATTTCGGTTTTATTTCTAGAGCCTAGTATGGCGACATGGTATATGGTACCCATGCCGCCTATGATTGATACATTTATATTTGAAGTTGTTTTCGTCACTTATAGTAATAATAAAAGATGAAATTTAGTGTATCATGAATTCTTTGGCTATTATAAGGTAAAACCCTATCCTCCGGCTTGCGTTGCATTGTGTGATGGGACCTGGGTCTTATAATAGCTTCATTTTTCTTTATTTACCAATGCACTGTTTGTTTTATGCACTGGTATTCTTGGGAGGAAACTCGTTCCGTGTTATACGGCGTGGTCCCTTGATTTACCTAACTTTAAAAATAAAGATTAATAACTGTTCTACTTCTCACACCAGTCACATGACTAACCTAGAGTATATAGTTTTAACATAAACTCTGGGTGCCCTTACTTTCCGTAGGGGCAGCTACTAGTTTTGGTTTTGCAGATTTATATTCACAGGATCTTGGTATATAGCTGAAGTGATATTCAGAAAGCTCTGTATCCGTGAATTTCTTTCAGTTATGTTTTGTATTATTTTTCCGCTGCAGTAATGTAATTTAATTCTCTAGTATTTATCAAATGTGTAGTATTTATTCATACTCTGTATATTCTTGTATTCTGATGGAATTGTTGTAATAAACAATTAAATGTTCTTCTGTTTGTGTTCCGATGTGTGTTTTTCTCAAAGCAATCCGTTCTTTCCATACCGGGGAAGTTACAGGTTCTTACAGTGGTATCAGAGCTCTGGTTTACAGAGCTCGAGAACAAGACACATTAGAACGATATGAAAGAATTCATCAGAGATTGGATTAGCAATATCCAATAAGATGGCTCATTAGAGATGGGATTAGTAGTATCCTAGAGCGAGTCGAAAGAGTGTTATTTTTTAAAATAAATTCGAAAACAAATTTTGTTTTGAAAATTTAAACCATTTTGTACGTATATGAATATTTTATTTGTATTGAATTTGGACAATCGAGTATATAAAGATTTTGCATATATGAGTCATGAACGTATATTCGAAGTTTTAATATACTGGATAGATATAGAATCACAATGTAGTTGCCCGGAGACGATCCTGATGATAGTCTAGACATCATCAGCATTTGTGTTCGAGTTTCGAAAAGTGGGATATCTATATATTTCCATCAGACTAGTGTGAGAACCAAAACTAGATAGATTTATTGTTGTGATTTGGCATCAAAGATATGATTTTCTATATATATATATATATATATATATATATATATCAAAAATTATGAATTTGAAATGTTAATTCACTAATTGATTGCTGGTTGTGTTGTTTGATTGTTGGTTTGGTTAATTAAAATTTTGAACCATAATGCTAAATTGAACCGAATATTGAACTATATTGAAAAATGATTACAATTGCATGCATATACATGTATATCCATTGAACAGGTCATAGCAAGGAGGCTAGAGAAGAGGAATAAAATTGTTTGCCCGACAAATAGGTACATAATTATTATATTTCTTGTGGATTTGATGATTTTATGAGCCGATTGGCTAGCCGTTTGGCTTTTCTTTTTCTTTTGGATTGATGAGGGCCATGTGAGGCTGTTTGAAATATCCCGAAGCTCCCGGTGGAGGAGGTTATGGCGAAATTTTTCGAAAATTTAGGGTGTTAGCCAAATTTTTGAAAAAATTGAAAAGTTCTTAGAAACTGAAAAGTTGAAGAACTTAAGTCATAATGAAAATAATGGAAGTTGATTTGGTTAGTTAAACAACTTTCAGCTTCGTTCCTTTTTAGGGACGAAAAGTTTTAAGTGGGGGAGATTGTAACAACCCGGAAAATCCGAGCCAATTAAATTTTTTATTTTGGCAATTTTAGTGAATTTTGAATATTTAAAATGAATTATTCTAAATAATAACAATGAGAAATTTATTTGAATAGAATTAGAACATATATATTTATCTGAATCGTCATTAGAATATAAATATTTATTTTAAATTATAAAAGGAATTGAAAATGGCGCGGTAGTTTTAAAATTCGATTTCAAATTTCAAATGATTGTACAGGATTCAAAATAAACCGGATTTTAGCGAAACCAAGAATGTTAGAATCTAATTGAAAATATCTTTCCAAGAATCCGAAAAATCAAAATTTCATAGCGGGAATAAAAAGTTATGCCCATTTGAAAATTCAGAATAGTCGTTATGGAATTTTGGCCCTTAAAAATGAAAATTTTGCAAACGACCTCGGTTTTCGACGAAACCACTTTTGTTGGATCCAGGATGTCAAATTATTGCTAGATTTCTAAATTCATAGTTTTCTGAATCAATATGTGAGCGTGGGAAAGGAAAACGTGTTTGACCAGTTTTAGTTGATTTTAATCAACTGGAAAATGGCCCTTTTTCAAATGGTCTCAGAATTTGACGAAATCAGTTTTGTTAGGACCATATCGTCAATACAAAGCTAGAAATAATTTTTCTGTAATTTTTGGAGTCAGTATGTGGCCTGGTTAATTAAAATGTACGTTAAAATGGAATATATTGATTTATATTTTAATTTAAAGAAAAAATGATCGAAACAATCGAATTGGCTAATGTGACATATCCCATTGTGTTCGGAATGGGGGTAATTAGCTAGGGACGATCGTCGTTGGGTTTGATTTGGAGTTCTAATGAAAAGGTAACTTTTTGGAGTTAAATAATTAAATATATAAATGGTCAACCCTCTCCTCTTCTCTCTCCTCATTCAAAAACTCATGCAAGAAAAAAACAGAGACAAACCCGTCGCTCCCCTTTCAGCCGCCTCCCTCCACCACCGCGCCCCCACTTCGTGCCATCGTTCCTCCTCCTCTTCCTCCTCTCCTCCGTCTCCTCCTCTTTCTCTCTTCCAATTTCAAATCCCAAAACCCCAAATTGCAAACTACCACCACTGTGGGCCCCTCCAGTGCCACCACCAGCACCCTTCCTACGCCGGGTCAGGCCTACACCGCTGTCCATCAGCCCTCAGCTCCGGCCATGGGCCCCACCACCTCAAAAATCACATTTTTCACAAAATCCCCTTTTTGCAAATAACACCCTGAGCTTCAATAGCCCATAACTCCCAAACATTGCGATTCTGGTCAAAACTCCACAATACCAATATCAAAGAGCACGATTTTCTCTTCGATTTGGTATAAGATAGTCCTATTTTGGATTGCGGAGTTGTTGGGAAACGAGTCCAAACTCTGCTGTCCAAACACTGTCAAAATGCTGTCTTTTCGCGATTTCCGGTGAAATGGCACATTTTCGGTAGGAAGACCAAAGGCAAAAGTTGTTCGAAATGATGCGTTTAAGCTGGAGAAAAAAAAGATGGTGTGAAGATTGGAGCTCTTTTGGAAATTCTGGAACCAGAACAGCAAATCCGGATGTTAGAAAAAAATGTGAGTTTTCTCCGCTTTAAAGCTTCTATGGTTTTTGACGTACGAAGAGATAATAAAAATATGATTTTTATATTATAGAAGTAGTAAAGATTATAATTTTATCATAGTAAAGATTAAAATTTTATCATAAGAAAGATTAGATTTTTAAAATAATAAAAATATGATTTTTACTTTAAAGAAGGTTAGATTTTTATAGTGTTAACGACTCGATTTTTCAGGTGATAAAAACTCGATTTTTAGAATGATAAAGACTTGATTTATAGAGTGACAAAGATTCAATTTTTAGTGATTTGAGGTTTGATTTTTATTAATAAAAAGAAGTGATTTTTCACTGATCGAATGAATGATTTTTATACATACAAAGAAATAATTTATATATATATATATATATATATAATAGTGGAATAAAAATATGATTTTTATATACTTAGTATAACCAAATATGATTTTTTTTATAGAAGTAGCGAAATAAAAATACGATTTTTGTACATGTAGCAATATATTAAAAACGTGATTTTTAAAATAAATTGCATTGAAATAGATTGCATTAGAATCATAGCAGCGAATCTGAGTGACAATAAGGAATGGCGGAGTGGAATCCCAAGGTGAGAACTTCTCACTTTTAATTTATTTTCTAGTTAAAATTATATACTAGGATGTAGACGGTGCTTAACAGCACCCGTCATCCACAGACCATGGACGATTATTTGATTTTGTTATGTTGTGAAAATTGATCGTGATGTGGAATGAATGGAAATATACTCATGTCTTGAAATAAATTATTTATCGTTAAAATTATAAATTTAACGTGAATGTGAACAAATAAATATTCATTTACAAATCAAATGATTTGTTTATGTACACTAATTTGACTGATATTTATTGGAACGATTAATTTTTGCACATCGCCCAACTACACAAATAATATTCAGTGTTTGTGGATTGAAACCCCACACGGGTATTGGGATGATATTCGACGTACGCTAATCCCGATTGTTTAGTTGTATGTCAATCGATAGGTTGATAGACAGTTGTGTAGTGCACTTTGGATGATGGTTGATTATTTATCATTACTATTATATACATGTGTTGTATGGAATCCATATAGTTAACATTATATGTTAATTGATTGGGCCTCATTCCAATTTGGAAAATAAATAATATTACAGCATAAAGATTCATGTGTTGAATAGAATAAATAGTCATGTGTTGACAATACTCATGTGTTGACCATATTCATGTGTTGAAAATATTCATGTGTTGAAAATATTCATGTGTTGAATAAAATATATATTCATGTGTTGAAGAAAATATTCATTTGTTGAATAGAATAACGAAGTTATTGAAATATATAAAGCCATGTTGATTAGACATGCGCCATTTTGACGCAAACGATATTTATATCGATTATATTCGTTTTTGTAATGAATATAGAAAAGGAAGTAATTTCAAAATCTAACATTTTGAAAATATTATCATTTATATATTAATGATATGGAATATTCAATTTTGATTCAAAATTGAATATGAAGTTGAAATCATTTTTAAAACGAAGTTAAAACGATTTATAAAATACGTTTTGAATTGAAATCGATGAAATATATATAATATATATATTATATATATTAATGGCCTGAATAGAACGCGCCGCGCTGCGACCGTTCGCGAATTTCGACCATTGACTTTGAATTAAAGTTACGGGAGATTCGACCGTCGGATTCTCCTAAAATCGGAACCGTTGGGTTCGTATCGAAAAGAGCTTTCCAATGAATATGAGAGATTTGAAATCTTACAGTTGGATTTGGAATTAAGTCCAAATCAAATTCGGAAAAGGTCGCCGTAAGTGCAGTTCGATGGTTGTTTATGGAAATCGACTGTACGGGCCTTGATAAAATTGTTAAAAATATTAATAATTTGTGTAAAATCATAATATGTGAATTGGAAAGAACTAGGATGAAAAATTCCACATTTGTAAGGATAATAATATATTTTTATCGAAATGAGCTTGTTATGAACTAAGATTATAATCCAAACATTTTTGAAAAAAATAAAATGGAGTGATATTGGGTTTTATTATAACCAGAATTTCCAATATATGAATTGGAATGGATTTGAATCAAAATTATCTTCGTAATATTTCGATATTGGATTCCGTGATTATACGGACATTGTGGAGGAATTTGGAATATATATATATATATATATATATATATATATATATATATATCGTTATTCCAATACGATATTTGTTGATTTCAGAATTTAATATTGAATATAAGCCGATATATTTTCTATTCATAGCCTTGTATTTAATATCAAATGGGATTTTGGGTTCGTCGTGAATGGTGTCTTAAATAACACTGTTGTTGAACCCAATTTAGAAATAAAATAAATCTTTTAATTAAGATTTAGTGAAATTGTCCAGTTAATTAGTATTTAATTGGAATTGAATTTAAATTGTTTTTTGGGGTTTATCTTGAGCGGTGTTTTAAATAACACCTGCTCTTTAACTCAATTTACAATGGAATGTGATTTTGGGTTTATCGTGAACCGTGTTTTAGATGGCATTGGTTCTTTAACCCATTTAAAGACTGGATATTGATCTTTAGGAAAATTAAAACTAAGTGGAGTTTTAATGAATCTT
The DNA here is from genome assembly GCA_030737875.1 of Allium sativum. Classification (NCBI taxonomy): domain Eukaryota; kingdom Viridiplantae; phylum Streptophyta; class Magnoliopsida; order Asparagales; family Amaryllidaceae; genus Allium; species Allium sativum. The sequence continues at coordinate 128,282,211 of CM060910.1, forward strand.
TAATTAGATAAAAGTGATCGAGAACGGAGTATCACCAGTTCTGCTCCAAGCGATTGTTAAATCTTTAATTAGATTTGAACGTGAAGTGGTAATTAATATTTACCGATAACACCATGGTGTTAGATATGGAGTATTACCAGTTTTGCTCCATGGGACGAATAGGTTGGTGTTGGGAAATAAAATAAATAATTACTTCGGTGTGGTTCGTTAATCCCAACTAGTTTGGAAAACCTTAACATGGTTTGAAATGATATCCAAAGGAAGACTAAAGAATGAATATAGAAGAATTTTTCTTTTATAAAATTAATGGGAACCTTTCCCTAAGAATGTGAATATTTGAATAAAAGAATATTCTCAATTGGAATGAGGCGTATGTTGTGTTTGGGTAACACTTGTTTATTATATACGCGGGTTATTCGGAAAGACCGGGTTTATACCCATTCTGAATAACTGATTCGACTATAAGTCGAAGATGAAGATGGTGGTTGAAGACCGGAGGTCTTCACAACGTTTGGATGATTACTGATGATCTTGATTGGGTTGTACACCCAAGAGGAGGGAATCAGTTGGTGATCATACAGACGTACTTGAAGATCGAAGGATATGCGAGGAATAAGGTCCTGCGGTTTTGTTCAGACCCAGAATGAACTTGTAAATGGACTGTGTGTTTGACATTGGATTTTATTCTGTGTTGATTGATCTTTATTAAATATACATCTGTTTGGCTGTGGAAAATGCAATGACCTAGAAAATCTGAACCAATTTAAAAATTTTAAATTGGCTAAAATAGTGGATTTTAAATATTTTAAATAAATATTTTTAATAATAACGATGAAAGGTAAGTTTGAATCGACATTTGAAAACGAATATAATTAATTCTAATTATAAACAAGGCCTGAAATGGCGCGGCAGTTTCAAATTTTCATTTCAAACGTTGACTGACTGTACCGGGTGCAAAACAAAACGGATTTGAGTGAAACCAAAAATATCTAAATCTGTTAGTGAATACCTTTCTAACGAATCTGAAAAATATATGTTTTGTAGCGGAAAGCAAAAGTTATGGCCAAATGAATTTTTAGAAAGGTCGCTATGGAATTTATATAGCCCGTGAAATTGGCCATTTTGCAAACGACCTCGGAATTCGACGAAACCACTTTTGTTGGATCCGGGATGAGAAGTTATTGCTAGGTTTCAAATTTCATAATTTTTGAAGCTAGTATGTGAGCGTGGCAAAGGGAAATGTGTTTTGGTCAATTATAGTTAAATTGGATCGACCAGAAATGGGCCATTTTTAAAACGGTCTCAAAATTTGACGAAACTAGTTTTGTTGGTACCGTATCCTCAAAACATAGCTAGATTTATTTTTCCGCAATTTTTAGAATCAGTTTGTGGCCCTGGCAAATTGAAATGTACGTTCAAATTAAATATTGAATGTTATACATTTTAAATTGAAGGAAAACTGATTGAAACAGTCGAATGGGCCTACGAAACATATCCCATTATGTTCGGAATGGTGGTAAAATACTGGTGGCGACAGTCGTTGGGTTTAGATTGGAGTTCATATGCGAAAACCCTATTTTTCGAATTAATATAAATATCGGCCAATCAGATTTTTATAAAAAAAAAAATCCGCCTTCTCTCTCCCCGACGTCGATTAGAGGCGAAAAGCCATTCCAACCTTCCAGCTGCGATTCCGACCGCCCCACGCCGAATTAGCACTCCACCTAATTGAGGATTCTATAGCCCTCGTCGAGCTATTCAAATCCATACCTGGAGCATCCCCTATCGTGGTGCCGTCGACGAGATATTCCCCTCGAAAGTCACGCCCTTCTGACCGCCGCCGAGCAAACCTCAGGCCACCGAGCTGGCCCACTCCCCCACGCGCACGTGCACCTCTCCTCCCCCTTCGACGCTGCGAAGGTTGATCGACGAATAGCTACACGGATTCGAAGAAAAATCCAAACCTAGTTTTGAACGAAACAGCTGAGGTACGACCTTGTTTATTTTCAACAGTTTTAACACTTTAAACCATTGCAAACTTTGAAAAATCATATCTTTTTCATGTGTTGACGAAATTCAGTGAAACAAGAGATAGTGGACTCGTGAGGATGTCTTCTACGTTCTAGAAGTGACCGGATATTTTTCTGATCCTTCTGCTATTTTTGGTGGAGTGGAACCCAATGTGAGATTTCTAATTTATAAACGATTTGGGAAACAAAGATGTATAAATTATATAGTCGAGGTATGAGTTATATAAGCATTGTACACCTCTTGTATAAGCGTTGTATAAGTTGTACGTTCGATGTATAAGTTGTATATGCGTTGTAAAAATTATATATGTGTTGAAATACAAGTGAAATGCTATATATATACATACATATATATATATATATATATATATATATATATATATATATATATATATATATATATATATATATATACGCCCCTCGTCCACAAACCATGGACGATATTTATTGGTTGTGATTGGTGTGAAAATAGATTGATAGCGAATGGTTGGTTGAAATTGATTGATTGTGGTTGAAAAATACCCGTTTGTGGTTGAGAAATATTTGGTTGAAACCGCATTGGATTAGTTGTGGAAATGAAGTAAATATACATGCCGCCTGCGTGCGAACTAGATGCATGATTCCCCTTTTTCAAAAACCGTGAGGTTTTAAGGTAGAGCGGGGAGCCGTACTAGGGACGGTCCCGGTTTTAACTTCCCTGCCATTATGCTGCCGAAATTTTGAATAATATTCATGGGTTAGAATTATTTTCATTTGTTGAGACTGTATTTACTCGTTGTATAGAAAACCTTCATGTGTTGAATTGAAATTCATTCGTTGAATATAATTCATGTGTTGAATGGCATTCGTGTTTTAAATATAAAAATCACCTTTTTATCGATATATACAAACTAAACAAAACCTTCATGTGTTGAATCGAAATTCATTCGTTGAATTGAAATTCATGTGTTGAATGGTATTCGTGTTTTAAATATAAAAATGTAACAACCCGGAAATGCGAGCCAGATTAAAAATTTTATTTTGGCAATTTTTTAGAATTTTGAACATTTAAAATGAATTATTTTAAATAATATCGACGAGAAATTTATTTTGGATAAAATTCGAACGTATATATTTATATACTTCGTCATTAGAATATAAATAATTATATATAGTTATAAAAGGAATTGAAAAAGGCGCGGTAGTTCGATAATTCGATTTCAAATTTCAATTGAACGTACCGGGTGCAAAACAAACCGGATTTAAACGAAACCAAAAATAATAGGATCTATTTGAGGATATCTTTCCAACGAATCCGAATAATCAAGTTTTCATAGCGGGAATCAAAAGATATGTCCAGTTGAAAATTCTAAATAGTCGCTATGGAATTCAGGTCCTTAAAAATAGGCATTTTGCAAACGACCTCGGATTTCGATGAAACCACCTTTGTTGGGTCCGTGATGTCAATTTATTGCTAGAGTCCAAATTTCATAATTTTTCGAATCAATATGTGAGCGTGGCAAAGGAAAACGCGTTTGACTAGTTTCAGTTGATTTTAATCGATTGGAAAATGACTATTTTTCCAATGGTCTCAGAATTCGACGAAATTAGTTTTGTTAGGACCGTATCACCAATACGAAGCTAGAAAATATTTTTTGGGAATTTTTCGAGTTAGTATGTGACCCCCGTAAATTGAAACGCGCGTTCAAATTCAATATATAGAGTAATATGTTGATTTTGACAGAAACTGATCGAAACGATCGAATCAGCCTATGATACATATCCCATTGTGTTCGGAATGGGGGTAATTAGCTATGGACGACAGGCGGTAGGCCTCGTTTCGATTTCGAATAAAAGGGGAACTTTATATAGAAAATTAAATTAAATAAATAATTAAATTCCCTTATATAACCCTCTTCCTCCCATACACTCAGTCAACTAGGTCAAAATAAATCACACCCGCCCCTTTTTGGATCCCGTCGTTCCCTCCAAAGGCAAACGCCGCTCCAGGCGTCCTCCTCCTCGCGCGCCAGCAGCTCTGGCGAAGCTCCCCCAACCAACCGCCCCCTCCTCATCTCCTCCTCCCCTTGTTTTCCTCTTCCTCCCTCTTCATCAGCCCCCAAACCCGAATCGAAGAAAAAATAGCCGTGCCCAAAACCCTACAGGCCCCTGAGACAGCCGCTACCCCCGTTCAACCCTAGCTGCGCCCAAACCCTGGCCCACGCTCCGACGCCGACGAAGACCGCGAGACTGGGTTGGTGCCATCACGAATCCCAGCGCGACACTTCCCCTGGAAAGCTCCGATCAGTGTTCTGCTTGGGTATGTGGTGGCTGACGGTGGATTCACGATGGTTAAGCTGGGTTGAACTTTGTGCCAGAAGAGAAAAGCAGTGAGTTTTCTCCTTTTAAACTCTTGGGTTGATAATTTTATTTATAAAATTGCGAGATAAACAAAGATAAAAAGGATTTGATTTTGTTTATTTGAAAAGATAGGATTTTCATTGATATTTCTAACGAATAAAAATATGATTTTTATAATACAAAGAAGTTAAAAATATAATTTTTATAATATAGGAAGGTTAAAACTATAATTTTTATGATATAGAAAGGATAAAAATTCGATTTTTAATTTATAGAAGGTATAAAAATATAATTTTTATTTATGTAGAGTAATAAAAATATAATTTTTAATTAAGTAGTGAAGTAAAAATATGATTTTTACTTCGATAAAAATAGGATTTTCATTGATGTAGAATAATAAAAATATGATTTTTATATTATAGAAGGAGTAAAAATATGATCTTTATATTTGAAATGGCGAAGTCTTTATATAGAGAATGGTGTGATAAAAATATAATCTTTATTATATGAACATCGTTGTAAAAATAGAATTTTTATCTATATAGTAGCAATGTAAAAATTTGATTTTTAAATATATGAGGTGATTATAAAAATATGATTTTTATATACATAGCAACAATATAAAAATGTGATTTTTATATATGTAGTGGCTACGGGCAACGAAAGTGACAAAAGGCGAGAACGACAAGATTCTCTACATATGAAGAGTCGTGGTATTGTATTAGCTATCGGTGAGAACTTCTCACCTTTTAACTTTTCTTTTCTAGTCATATAAATACATACTAGGATGCAGACGGTGTTTAGTAGCATCCGACACCATCATCCATAGACCATGGACTTGTTTGTTTGGTTGTGTAGTTGGTTAGATTATTTGATTTGAATTTGATTGTTTGGGGAAATGGAATGTATTTGATTAATATGTGTATGGCGTGGGCCATTATTAGACCGGGGATAAGGCTAGGCCTTGTCCCGTTTCTAGTATCGTGTCGTTATGCCGCCGAAATTTTCTAAAATAAGAAAGAAAAATAAAGATATCATTTTTTTATTAAATGAACCGAATAGAATATTCATAGGTTGAATAAAATAAAGTAATTATCGTTAAAAATATAATTTTTAATGTGAATGTGAATAAATAGATATTCATTTACAAACCAGACAGTTTGTTTATGTACTCCTATTTGAAGGACATGGATTGGGACGGTAAATTTCACACATCGCCCAACCGCACAAATAAAATCTGTGTTTGATTGTTTGAAACCCCACACGGGTATTGGGATAAAATACGGCATACACTAATTGTAAGGACCCGTAACTTCCCCGTGAAGGAAAGCGCGGATACTTTGAGAACAGGACAAAATAGAACGCAAATGGAAGAACATTTCATTGTATATTACAACAATTCCATCAGATACAAGAATATGCAGAGTATAAATGAATAAATTACATTCAAAAAATATCAGAGATTACAATAAATTACATAGCAGCGGAAAAATATACAAAACACAACTGAAAGTGATACACAGATACAGAGCTTTCCGAGCATCGTTCCAGCTGTAAACCAGGTTCCTATGAATATAAATCTGAAAAACCAAAACTACTAGCTGCCCGTGCGGAAAATAGGGGCACCCAGAGTTTAGGTTAAAACAATAAACTCCAGGTCAGTCATGTGACTGGTGTGATAACTAAAACAGTTATTAATCTTTATTTTTAAAGTTTGGTAAATCAAGGGACCACGCCGTATAACACGGAACGGGCTTCCTCCCAAGAATACCAGTACATAAAACAAACAGCGCAATGCTAAATAAAGAAAAATGAAGCTGTTATAAGACCCAGGTCCCATCACACAATCCAACGCAAGCCGGAGGGTAGGGTTTTTACCTTATAACAGCCAAAGCATGCTTGATACGTTAGAAAAACACGTTATTTGATACTATTGTAGGTGTATAGTGTCAAAACAATTTCAATCATAATTATCAATCATAGGCGGCTTGAATGACCCATACCAGTATGTCGCCATACTAGGTTCTACAAATTAAACCGCACTATCACGTATTGGAAATTGGATTTTCGTCATGAGTCGAGGCAAGGGGCAAGCTCCTCTCCGCGTTCGAGACACTTTAGCAATGCCTCAGGACCCCACTTTGATCCTTGGAATCGGCTGGGCCTGTCCTCTCTTACTTTTGAGGATTAGTTATTCCTGAACACATGTTTCCCGGTCCTTACAGACCTATATCCGAGGCTGATTTGTTTATATAACTGTAAGGACCCATTAACTTCCCCGTGAAGGAAAGCGCGGTTACTTTGAGAACAGGACAAAATAGAACGCAAACGGAAGAACATTTCATTGTATATTACAACAATTCCATCAGATACAAGAATATGCAGAGTATAAATGAATAAATTACATTAAACAAATATCAGAGATTACAATAAATTACATAGCAGCGGAAAAATATACAAAATACAAATGAAAGTGATACACGGATACAGAGCTTTCCGAGCATCGTTCCAGCTGTAAACCAGGTTCCTGTGAATATAAATCTGCAAAACCAAAACTACTAGCTACCCATATGGAAAATAGGGGCACCCAGAGTTTAGGTTAAAACAATAAACTCCAGGTCAGTCATGTGACTGGTGTGAGAACTAAAACAGTTATTAATCTTTATTTTTAAAGTTAGGTAAATCAAGGGACCACACCGTATAACACGGAACGGGTTTCCGCCCAAGAATACCAGTGCATAAAACAAATAGCGCAATGCTAAATAAAGAAAAATGAAGCTGTTATAAGACCTAGGTCCGATCACACAATGCAACGCAAGCTGGAGGATAGGTTTTTTACCTTATAACAGCCAAAGCATGCTTGATACGTTAAAAAAACACGTTATTTGATACTATTGTAGGTGTATAGTGTCAAAACAATTTCAATCATAAATATCAATCATAGGCAGCATGAATGACCCATACCACTATGTCGCCATACTAGGTTCTACAAATAAAACTGCACTATCACATATTGGAAATTGGATTTCCGTCATGAGTCGAGGCAAGGGGCAAGCTCCTCTCCGCGTCCGAGACAATCAAGTAATGCCTCAGGACCCCACTTTGATCCTTGGAATCGGCTGGGTCGGTCCTCTCTTACTTTTGAGGATTAGTTATTACTGAACACACGTTTCTTGGTCCTTACAGACCTATATCCGAGGCGCCTCGCATTCCAACAACCACACAGGTGAAAAGTATATAAATGTCAAGGCTGGTAGGTCACTGACACCACCCTATCTAGAAAGAAACGTCGTGCTCTCCCAGCGGTCCGTCTCCCGTTTTTGACTCATACCGAGGTGTGAGGCTCGCGAATTCACGTTATACACAAAGCTACGTCACACAGGTCGTGCTTTGATCATCAACTACAAGACTTTTCTTTTCAACAGAAGCCTTGATCAATTGCCACATACGCGTGCCACACTGGCAATTCACTCCATGCGACTGATGTCCATCGATATACAACCTCTGAGCTCGTACGTCTTAGAGAAGGGCGTTAAGCAAGAGAATAAATTCTCCGCCGCCAAACAGATGTATGTTTAATAGAGATCAATCAACACAGAATAAAATCCAATGTCAGACACACAATCCATTTACAAGTTCGTTCATGGTCTGAACGAAACCAGAGGCACTTTTCTCGCATATCCATCCATCTTCAAGTACGTCTGGACGATCACCAGCGGTTTCCCTCATCTTGGGTGTACAGTCCAATCGAGATCATCAGTAATCATCCAAACGATGTGAAGACTTCCGGTCTTCAACCACCGTCTTCATCTTCGACATCTCGTCGAATCGGTAATTCAGAATGGTTATAAACCCGGCCTTTCTGAATATCCCACGTATATAATAAACAAATGTTACACAAACACACAAATTCCTCGTTCCAATTCAGAATATTCTTTTATTCACAAAATCACATTCTTAGGGAAAGGTTCCCATTAATTTTATCCAAGATAAATTCTTCTAAATTTATTCTTTAATCTTCCTTTGGATATCATTTCAAACTAGTCGGGATTAGCGAACCACACCAAAGTAATTATTTATTTTATTTCCCAATCCCAACCTATTCATCCCATGGAGCAAAACTGGTAATACTCCATATCTAACACCACGGTGTTATCGGTAAAATTAATTACCATTTCACGTTCAAATCTAATTAAAGATTTAACTATCGCATTGGAGCAAAACTGGTGGTACTCCATTCTCGATCACCTTTCAGATTTGATAATTTAAATTATCAATTCACATTTTAATCTAATTAAAGATTCATTTAAAACTCCACTTAGTTTTAATCTTCTCAAAAATCAACATCCTACCTTTAACTGGGTTAAAGAACAAATATCATCTAAAACACGATTCATGATAAACCCAAATCATATTTGATATTAAATACAAGGCTCTGAATAGAAAATATATCGGCTTATATTCAATATCAAATTCTGAAACCAACATATATCGTATTGGAAATAACGATATAAAATATATATTTCAAATCCCCATAACAATATTTGTATAGTCACGAAATCCAACATCGAAATATTCCGAAGATAATTTCGATTCAACTCCAGTCCAATTCACATATTCGGAATATTGATTATTTTTAAAATCACTTTCAAATTCAATTTATTTATTTCAAAAATAAATTGATTTTAATTCTAGTTCAAAACTAGTTCATTTCGACAAAATCTATTTTTATCCTTTCAAATGTGGAATTCTTCAGCCCAATTTTTCCCAAATCAGTTCTTATGATTTTACACAAATTATAGCTATTTTTAATAATTTTATCAAGGCCCGTACAGTCGATTTCCATCAACGGCCATCGAACTGCACTTATAGCGACCTTTTCTAAATTTGATTTGGACATAATTCCAAATCCAACCGTTAGATTTCAAATTTCTAAAATTCATTGGAAAGCTCTTTTCGATACGAACTCAACGGTTCCAGTTTCAGGAGAATCCGACGGTCGGATCTCCCGCAACGTCAATTCGAAGTCAATGGTCGAAATTCGCGAATTGCCGCAGCGCGGCGCGTTCTGTTCAGGCCATTATATATATAATATATATATATATATATTAGATATATTTCATCGATTTCCTTTTTAAAATGTATTTTATGAATCATTTTAAATTTGTTTTCAAAACCATTTCAAAACTATTTCAATTTCAAATCAAAATTGAATATTTCATATCATTACTATATAAATGATAATATTTTCAAAACGATATACTTTGAAATCCCTTCCTTTTCAATATTCATTATAAAAACAAATATAATCGATATAAATATCGTTCACGTCAAAATGGCACAACTCTAATCAACACGGCTTTATATATTTCAATAAATTCGTTATTCTATTCAACAAATGAATATTTATTCCATTCAACACATGAATCTATATTTCTTTCAACACACGACTAATCTCAACACATGAGTACTGTCAACACATGACTATTTTTGTTATGTAAAATATTTTATAAAACTATGTTATCTATCGTTTGATTTTTAATTAGACTCCACTGTGAAGTAGTTCTAATTTTAAATATGATAAAGATGAAAATTTTATTGTTAAAGTATTTTACTCAACACATGAATAGTTTCAACACATGAACATCGTCAACACATTAATATTTATTCTATTCAACACATGAATCTTCTTTTATAATATTCATTATTTTCCCGATTGGAATGAGGCCCAACCAGTCACCATATAATGTTAATTATATGGATTCCATACAACACATGTATATGATAGCAACGACAAACAATCGACCATCATCCAAAGTGCACCACACAACTGCATAAGCATCAAATAAAAATAATCAACGCTTACACAACCTGTCGACCAATCGATCGACATTCAATTAAATAATTGGGATAAGTGTACTCAAATATCATCCCAACACCCGTGTGGGGTTTCAAGTCAACAAACACAGATTTTTATTTATACAGTTGGGCAATGTATAAAATTTATCGACCCAATCAATATCAGTCAAATCAGTGTATATAAACAAATCGGCCGATTTGTTTATAAATATTCATTTATTCACTTTCACGTTAAAAATTATATTTTTAACGATAATTAATTTATTTCAACCATCTACATTTTATTATCTATTTCACATCAACAACATAAACAAATTTCACAACACATCAAACAAGCATACAAGCCATCCATGGTCTGTGGATGACGGGTGTCGGGTGCTGCTAAGCACCGTCTGCATCCTAGTATATATAAATATAACTAGAAAAGAAATTTAGAGTGAGAAGTTCTCACCAACTAGCTAATCCAATCATCTCGACTCTTCTAATGTCGGGAATCATCACTGTTCTCGCCTTTTTGTCACTTCCGTTGCCCGTATTCTCTACATATGTAAAAATCGAATTTTTACTTTGCTATTCAATATATAAAAATCGAATTTTTACTTCGCTATTCAATATATAAAAATCGAATTTTTACTTCGCTATGATATATAAAAATTCTATTTTTACATCGCTATTATATAGATAAAAATTCTATTTTTACATCGCTATTATATAGATAAAAATTCTATTTTTATTACACTATTCTCTATACAAAGATTTCGCCTTTTCAAAAATAAATATTTCGCCTTTTCAAAAATAAATATTTCGCCTTTTCAAAAATAAATATTTCGCCTTTTCAAAAATAAATATTTTGCCTTTTCCTTACATCACTATAAAAATCACATTTTTATTTTGCTACATATATAAAGATGATATTTTTACTATTTTACCTATATAAAAATTATATTTTTATATTTATACAATATAAAAGATTATATTTTTATTATATATATTATATAGAAATTTTATTTTCAATACACTACTTATATAAAAATAGTATTTTTATATCTTCTACTATATAAACGTCATATTTTTATTATTCTACGTAAGAATCATATTTTTATGCTCCTTTCAAACAAAGAAAAATCCTATTTTTGATCATCTTTTCAACCTTAGAAAAATCCTATTTTTATATCACTTGTATATATATAAAAACTCTATTTTTATTTTCAAAGAAAATCTATTTCAGTTTTTATAACTTAATAAAATCGATTTTCATAACTAAATAAAATTAGTATTTTTTTCATTCAAATCTAAATCAGTTTTTAAATGAATTTAACAAAACAAAAATAAAAATAAAATTAAAGGAAACTTACTGCGAATGGGAGGGGGCTCGTGTCGACGTCAAAGGGGGACGGAGGAGGGGTCACAGTCAGGTACGACGTTGGGGTCCCTGCGTGGGCCAGCGGCGGGCCATGGGAGGGTTGCGGTCGGTTTTAGGGGGGCTCGAGTGCTAGGTGGAGAGAGAAGAAAGGAATAGGAGGAAGAAGAGGAGAGGGAGGCAGCGGTAGGTGGTGGCGCCCCAACTGGGGCGGCAGCGAGCTCATCGGGACCGGAGGGTCGCGATCCCCCCTTCTCTCCCTTTTTTTTCGTTTTCTGATTTAATGAAGAACGGGGGGGGGGGGGGCAGAGGAGTTTTAGGGGGGGAGAGAGAGAAAATATTTTTTTATTTTAAATTTCAAAAAACAACTTTTATTTTCGACCTCAAAACGGGGCCCACCGCCTGTCGTCCATAGCTAATTACCCCCATTCCGAACCCAATGGGATATGTATCGTAAGCCGATTCGATTATTTCGATCAGTTTTCGTCAAAATCAACATATAACTCTATATATTGAATTTGAACGCGTATTTCAATTTACTGGGGTCACATACTAACTCAATAATTCGCAGAAAAATATTTTGTAGCTTCGTATTGACGATACAGTCCTAACAAAAGTAATTTCGTCGAATTCTAAAACCGTTAAAAAAACGGCCAATTTCCAGTCGATTAAAATCAACTTAAACTCGTCAATCGGGTTTTCCTTCACCATGCTCACATATTGATTCGAAAAATTATGAAACTTGAAACCTAGCAATAATTTGAAATCACGGATCCAGCAAAAGTGGTTTCGTCGAAATCCGGGGTCGTTTGCAAAATGTCTATTTTTAAGGGCCTGAATTCCATAGCGACTATTCAGGATTTTCAACTGGACATATCATTTGATTCCCACTTTGAAATTTCAATTCTTCGAATTCGTTGGAAAGATATTCTCAATTAGATCGTAATGTTTTTGGTTTCACTAAAATCCGGATTGTTTTGCACCCGGTATGTTCAATTGAAGTTTGAAATCGAATTATCGAACTACCGCACCATTTTCAATTCTATTTATAATTATATATATAATTATTTATATTCTAACGACGACGTATATAAATATATACGTCGAATTTATTTCAAAATAAATTTCTCGTCGATATTATTTAAAATAATTCATTTTAAATAATCAAAATTCTCTAAAATTGCCAGAATAAAATTTTTAAACTGGCTTGCATTTCCGGGTTGTTACACTAATCCCAATAATTAGTTGTATGTCGATCGATGGATCGACAGGCCGTGATAAGCGTTAGATATCTATATTTGATGCTTATATAGTGTAGTGCACTTTGGATGATGGTTGATTATTTATCGTTGCTATTATATACACGTGTTGTATGGAATCCATATAATTAACTTTATATGGTAATTGATTGGGCCTCATTCCAATTTAGAGAATAAAGAATATTATAAAATAAAGGTTCATGTGTTGACCGTACTCATCCGTTGAGATTAGTCATGTGTTGAACGAAATATTTTAACAATAAAATTTACATCTTTATCATATATGAAATTAGAAACTAACTGGAAAATAAATAAGATGAGTGGTCTCCTGGATATTGATCTGATGTTGGTTTCGCCCTTCGGGGTTAATATTCAAGGAATCGTTCTCTTACTAATTTACGGTTGGAGTTTGATTTGAAATCAAACGATAGATACCATAATTTTTATAAAATATATTAAAACACAAAAATAGTCACACGTAGACAGTACTCATTCGTTGAGATTAGTCATGTGTTGACAAAAATATAGATTCACGTATTGAATAGAATAAATATTCATTTGTTGAATAGAATAACAGAATTATTGAAATATATAAAGCCATGTTGATTAGAGATGCGCTATTTTGACGCGAACGATATTTATATCGATTATATTCATTTTTGAATTGAATTGAATAGAAAACGAATTTGAATTGAATTGAATAGAAAACGAATCTGAATTGAATTGAATAGAAAACGAATTTGAATTGAATTGAATAGAAAACTAATCCGAATTGAATTGAATAGAAAACAAATTTGAATTGAATTGAATAGAAAACGAATTTGAATTGAATTGAATAGAAAACGAATTTGAATTGAGTTGAATAGAAAATGAATTTGAATTGAATTGAATAGAAAATGAATTCAAGTTGAATTGAAATTTGAATTGAATTAAGATGAATTTTAAAATGAATTTATAAGGAAAAATTCAATTTTGATTTGAATTGGAAATGGAAGTTGAAATGTTTTTGAAACGAATTTAAAACCATTTACAAAATTCATTTTAAATAGTAATCGATGAAATATATATTATATATATTACATATAATATAAGGGCCTGAATAGAACGCGCCGCGCTACGGTAGTTCGTAAATTTCGACCATTGACTTCGAACGGACATTACGGGAGATCCGACCGTCAGATTCTCCTAAAACCAGAACCTTGGGTTCGTATCGAAAAGTGCTTTCTAACGAATATTAGAGATTTGAAATCTAACGGTTGGATTTGGAGATACGTCCAAATCAAATTTGGAAAAGGTCGTTGTAAGTGCAGTTCGATGGCCGTTGATGGAAATCGACTGTACGGGCCTTGATAAAATTATTAAAAATGGTAATAATTTGTGTAAAATCATAAGAAATGATTGGGGGAAAATTGGGATGAAAAAACTCCATATTTGAAAAGATAAAAATAGATTTTTATCGAAATGAACTAGTTTAGAACTAAAGTAACAACCCATTTATTTTAAATAAATAAATTGGATTTGAAATGGGTTTTAAATAGAATTGATTTGTGGGTTTATCACGAAAGGTGTTTTAAATAACACTTGTTCTTTAACCCGATAATAAATAGAATGTCATTTGGGTTTATCTTGAACTGTGTTTTAAATGACATTAGTTCTTTAACCCAGAAAAGGGAGTTTTAATGAATCTGCAATTAGATTGAAATGTGAATTAATAATTTAAATTCTCAAATTTGGCAAATGAGCGAGAATGGAGTATTACCAGTTTTGCTCCAAAGCGATAGTTAAATCTTTAATTAGATTTGAACGTGAAATGGTAATTAATTTTACCGATAACACCGTGGTGTTAGATATGGAGTATTACTAGTTTTTCTTCATGGGATGAATAGGTTGGGATTGGGAAATAAAATAAATAATTACTTCGGAGTGGTTCGCTAATCTCGACTAGTTTGAAAAACCATAATCTGGTTTGAATTGATATCCAAAGGAAGATTAAAGGATATATTTTTAAGAATTTATCTTGGATAAAATTAATGGGAACCTTTCCCTGAGAATATGAAATTTAGAAATTAGTTGTAGGTTAGTTAAGAAGAATGGTTTCCTGGATATTGATCTGATGTTGGTTTCGGCCTTCGGGGTTAATATTTGGGAAATTGTTCTCTTGCTAATTTGCGGTTAGTGACTGTTGAATTGGAATGAGGCGTATGTTGTGTTTGTGTAACATTTGTTTACTATATACGCGGGTTGTTCGGAAAGTCCGGGTTTATACGCATTCTGAATAACCGATTCGACGATAAGTCGAAGATGAAGACAGTGGTGGAAGACCGGAAGTCTTCACATCGTTTGGGTGATTACTGATGATCTTGATTGGGTTGTACACCCAAGATGAGGGAATCAGTTGGTGATCGTCCAGACGTACTTGGAGATCGATGGATATGCGAGGAAAGTGCCTCTGGTTTCGTTCAGACCCAGAACGAACTTGTAAATGGACCGTGTGTCTGACATTGGATTTTATTCTGTGTTGATTGATCTCTATTAAATATACATCTGTTTGGCGGCGGAGTATTTATTCTTTTGCTTAACGCCCTTCTCCGAGACGTACGAGCTCAGAGGTTGTATATCGATGGACATCAGTCGCATGGCATGAATTGCCAGTGTGGCATGCCTAAGTGGCAATTGATCAAGGCTTCTGTTGAAAAGCAAAGTCTTGTGGTTGATGATCAAAGCACGACCTTTGTGGCGTAGCTTTGTGTATAACGTGAATTCGCGAGCCTCACACCTCGGTATGAGTTAAAAACGGGATAAGGACTACAGGGAGAGCATGACGTTTCTTTTTAGCTTTGGTGGTGTCAGTGACTTACTGGCCCTGACATTTATATACTTTTCACCTATGTGGTTGTTTGATGAGGCGCCTCGATTTTAGGTCTGTAAGGACTGGGAAACGTGTGTTCAGGAATAATTAATCCTCAAACGTAAGAGAGGACCGGCCCTGAAGCATCCAGGGGTTGCCCAGAGTGTGTAATCCCGAGGCATTTGCTAGAGTGTCTCGAAGCAGAGAGGAGCTTGCCCCTTGCCTCGACTCATGACGGAAATCCAATTTCCAATACGTGTATTTCGGTTTTATTTGTAGAGCCTATTATGACGACATGATAGATGGCACCCATGCCGCCTAGGATTGATATTTATGATTGAAAATGTTTTGACACTATACACTTATAATAGTATCAAATGATTTGTTTTAAACGTACAAAGCATGTTTGGCTATTATAAGGGAAAACCCTATCCTCCGGCTTGCGTTGCATTGTGTGATGGGACCTGGGTCTTATAATAGCTTCATTTTTCGAAAAAGCATTGCGCTGTTTATTCTATGCACTGGTATTCTTGGGAGGAAACCCGTTCCGTGTTATAAGGCGTGGTCCCTTGAATTACTCTCTTTTAAAGTAAAGCTTTAAATAACTGTTTAAGTTCTCACACCAGTCACATGGCTGACCTGGAATTTTTTGTTTTAACCTAAACTCTGGGTGCCCCTATTTTCGACACGGGCAGCTAGTAGTTTTGGTTTTGCAGATTTATATTCACAGGATCCTGATTTACAGCTGGAACAATCCTCGGAAAGCTCTGTATCCGTGTATTACTTTCAGTTGTGTTTTGTATTATTTTTCCGCTGCAGTACTGTATTTAAATCTCTGATATGTTTCGAATGTAATTTATTCATTTATACTCTGTATATTCTTACAATCTGATGGAATTGTTGCGATTAGCAATGAAATATTCTTCCGCCTTCGTTCTGATTGATCTTGTCCTCATAGTAATTCGTTCTTTCTCTTCTCTTCGGAGATCGGGGAAGTTCGGGTCGCTTCAAAAAATCACCTTCTTATCTATATATACAGACTATAGAAAACCTTTATGTGTTGAATCAAAATTCATTCATTGAATTGAAATTCATGTGTTGAATGGTATTCGTGTTTTAAATATAAAAATCACCTTCTTATCTATATATATAAACTATAGAAAACCTTCATGTGTTGGATCGATATTCATTCGTTGAATTGAAATTCATGTGTTTAATGGTATTCATATTTGGAAAGAAATTGTTTTATAATAAAAATCCTATTTTTATCATCAATATGAACTATATAAAATAATCTGTTTTTGAAGTAAATTGTTTTATAGTAAAATTCCTATTTTATCTCCTATACTAACTATATAAAATAGTCGAGTTTTGAAATAAATTGTTTTACATTAAAAAAAATCACATTTTTATTATATTCATGAATTGTTAAAAATAGAGATGTGTTGAAATAGAAGACAGTTGGATAAAAATATCATTTTTATCAAATGTATGAAAATCATATAGTTTTGAAATCGAAGAATCGATATATATATATATATATATATAGAATTGAAATATATCGAATAACGATGCTGCAGATCGTATTTTGAAACCGTGATTTCAAACGATTATACCGGGAGATCCGACCATCGGATTTTCTCGAAATCGAAACCTTTGGGTTCGCTTTGGAAATATCTTTCCAACGGCACCAACTTCGTATAAATCCAATGGTTGGATTGTCTGGAATGTTTAATTCAAATCTGAATGAAAATAGTGCCAGAATCGATTATATATATATATATAATTATATTAAATCGAATAACGACGCTGCAGTTCGTATTTTGAAATCAAAACTTCAAACGATTATACCGGGAGATCCGACCGCCAGACTTTCCCGAAACTGGAGCCGTTGGATTCGTTTTGAAAAGATCTTTCTAATGATGTAAATTTTGTGAAGATCCAACGGTTAGATTTTCAGATATGTGTAAATCAAATATGAAGAAAAACAGCGCCACGACCGCGTTATGGCCCGAAGCGTCGTTTTGAATAAACTGGTTATTTTAAAATAAATAAAAATAGCGATAAATTGTTATAAAATATTATAAATGATATGGATGTGAAATTTAGAAACTAATTGAAGGTTGGCTAGGTCGAATGGTTTCTTGGGTATTGATTTGATGTTGGTTTCGGCCTTCGGGGTTAATATTTGGGAAATCGTTCTCTTACTGATTGACGGTTAGTGACTAACGAATTGAAATGATGCGTTGTAGTGTTTGTGTAGCACTTGTTTATAATATATGTGAGTTGCTCAGAAAGACCAGGTTTATCCCATTCTGAATAACTGAATCGATGATAAGAAATCGAAAATGAAGACAGTGGTCGAAGACCGGAGGTTTTCACCTCGTTTGGATGGTAACCGAGGTCCTGATTGGGAGGCATCCCGAAATATGGATAATGATTGGTGATCTTCCAGACGTACGTGGTGATCGATGGGTTTGCGAGGTATATAGTGCCTCCGGTTTCGTTCAGGCCCAGAATGGACTTGCAAATGGATAGTGTGTCTGACATTGGAATTTATTCTGTGTGATTGATAGCCATCTGTTGCACGGTGTGAATTGCTTGTGTGGCATGCTAAGATGCAATGATCAGGGCTTCTGTTGAAAAGCAAAGTCTTGTGGTGATGATCAAAGCACCACCTGTGTGCGTTGCATTGTGTATAACGTGAATTCACGAGCCTCACACCCCGGTATGAACCAAAAACGGGAGAGGACATCAGGGGGGACGTGCGTTTTCTTTCTAGTTAGAAGTGGCGTCAGTGGTTTTACATGCCCTGACGAGTTTGACTTATGTGGTTGTTACTGTTGCGAGGCGCGTCGGGAATATCGGTCGATCCGGGACCGATGGAGTCATTCTTTGGCTCATTTACGCCCCAAAGGGCGGAGGAACGCATTGTTCAGGCATTATAGTCCACTTCATGTGGACCAGCCCTGACGATCCAAGGTACGGTTGCGGCTGTGCCTGAGACTCGGGCTAGACAGTCTCGAATTCGGTAAGGACTATCTTTATCCTTGGTTCAGGACGGAAATCCAATTTTCAAATACGACATCATGCGGATTTGATTGTGTACCTATATATGGCGACATAGTGGTATGGGGCATTAATGTTGTCTATGATTGATAGTTATGATTTGAAATTGTTTTCAAAACATATAAACACTAGTAATAATATGAAATTCTTTTGTTTTATTCGTATCAAGCATATTTTGGCCATTATAAGGTAAAATCTCTGTCCTCCTGTTTGCGTTGCATTGTGTGATGGGAAATGAGTCTTATAATGGTTTCATTTTTATAAAAAGCATTGCGATGTTTAAAAGAATGAATTGTTTTAAAGCACTGGCAATCCAATGGAATAAATCCGTTCCACGAAAGTGGCGTGGTCCTGTGATTAGCCATATTTTAACTGTGCTGAGTAGATTTCTCATACCAGTCCCATGACTGACTCGTAGTTTGTTTCACTTTCAAACTCGGGTGCCCCTTTTTCTACACGGGCAGCCTGGTGTTCAGGTTTAGCGGGCTTTTCTGGATAGCTGGAGCTGAAGATGGATTCTATCATTTATCTCGTTTTATGCTGTTCAGCTCCTATTGTACATATTTTGTTTGTTTTCTGCTGTAGACATTTATGTATAGCTGAACTATATTTGTACTAAGTATGATCCTGTATACTGTGTAACTTCGATGATTACGTTTATCCAGTATATTCTATTGTTCATTATCTGGTGTATTTATTTAATTATGTTCTACTGTTATTTGTTTATGTGTTATATTCCAAGGATTACCCCTGCCACCGTCCGTACGGGGTTTGGGGTCGTCTAAGAAAATTTATTATCTTGCTTAACGCCCTTCTCTGAGACGTACGAGCTCAGAGGTTGTATATCGATGGAGTGAATTGCCTATGTGGCAAGCCTAAGTGGCAGATGATCAAGGCTTCTGTTGAAAAGCAAAGTCTTTTGGTTGATGATCAAAGCACGGCCTGTGTGGCATAGCTTTGTGTATAGCGTTAATTCGCGAGCCTCACACCTCGGTATGAGTCAAAAATGGGATAAGGACCCAAGGAGTGAACGATGTTTCTTTCTAGCTATGGGTGATGTCAGCGACCTACCAGCCCTGACATTTATATTATTTTTACATGTGTGGTTGTTGGATGTGAAGCGCCTCGTATATAGGTCCTATAGGACTGGGAAACGTGTGTTCAGGAATACTATTCCTCAAAAGTAAGAGATGACCGACCTTGGAGGTTCCAAGGATCGCTGTTTGTGGTCCTGAGACATTTGCTAGAGTGTCTCGAATGGAGAGAAGCTTGACCCTTGCCTCGACACATGACCAAAATCCAATTTCCAATACGTGACATTTCGGTTTTATTTGTAGAGCCTAGTATGGCAACATGATATATGGAGCCCATACCACCTATGATTGATACATTTATATTTGAAGCTGTTTTATTCACTTATTGTAATAATAAAAGATGAAATTTAGCGTATCAAGCATTCTTTTGATATTATAAGGTAAAACCCTATCCTTCGGCTTGCATTGCATTGCATTGTGTGATGGGACCTAGGTCTTATAATAGCTTCATTTTTCTTTATTTAGCATTGCGCTGTTTGTTTTATGCACTGGTATTCTTGGGAGGAAACCCGTTCCTTGTTACACGGCGCGGTCCCTTGATTTACCTAACTTTAAAAATAAAGATTAATAACTGTTTTAGTTCTCACACCAGTCACATGACTGACCTGGAGTTTATTGTTTTAACCTAAACTCTGGGTGCCCTTACTTCCCACGTGGGCAGCTAGTAGTTTTCGTTTTGTAGATTTATATTCACAAGATCCTGGTATATAACTGAATTGATATTTGGAAAGCTTTGTATCCGTGTATTTCTTTCAGTTATGTTTTGTATTATTTTTCCTCTGCAGTAGTGTAATTTAAACCTCTGGTATTTATCAAATGTGTAATATTTGTTCATACTCTGTATATTCTTGTATTCTGATGGAATTGTTGTAATAAACAATGAAATGTTTTTCTGTTTGTGTTCCGATGTGTGTTGTTCTCAAAGCAATCCATTCTTTCCTTACCGGGGAAGTTACGGGTTCTTACAGGTTCCCATTAATTTTATCAAAGATAAATTCTTTTAAATTTATTCTTTAATCCTCCATTGGATATCATTTCAAAAGATTTTATTAACTAGTCGGGATTAGCAAACCTTACCAAAGTGACCATTTATTTTATTAACCCAATCACAACCTATTCATCCTAAGGAGCAAAAATTGTTAGTACTCCATATCTAACACCCACTATGTTATAGGTAAATTCAATTACCATTTCACGTTCAAATCTAATCAAAGATTTAACTATCGCCTGGAGTAAAGCTGGTGGTACTCTATTCTCGATCAATCCATGAATTCGGTAAATTTAATTAACTCATTCACTTTCCACTCCAATCAAAGATTTTTTAAAACTCCAATTGGTTTTTAATCCCAAGAATCATTCCTCAATGATTATTCAACTTTTAGGAAAATTAATCTTGTCATTAACTAGTTTAAAAACAAATTGTGAGAACCCGTAACTTCCCCGTGAAGGAAAGAGAGGATACTTTGAGAACAACACAAAATAGAACGCAAACGGAAGATCATTTCATAGTTATTACAACAATTCCATCAGATACAAGAATATACAGAGTGTAAATGAATAAATTACATTCGATAAATATCAGAGATTTAAATACAGTACTGCAGTGGAAAAATAATACAAAACACAACTGAAAGTAATACACAGATACAGAGCTTTCCGAGCATCGTTCCAGCTCTAAATCAGGATCCTGTAAATATAAATCTACAAAACCAAAACTACTAGCTGCCCGTGCAGAAAATAGGGGCACCCAGAGTTTAGGTTAAAACAATAAACTCTAGGTCAGTCATGTGACTGGTGTGAGAACTAAAAGAGTTATTTAAACTTTACTTTAAAAGAGAGTAATTCAAGGGACAACGCCGTATAACACGGAACGGGTTTCCTCCCAAGAATACCAGTGCATAGGATAAACAACGCAATGCTTTTTCGAAAAATGAAGCTATTATAAGACCCAGGTCCCATCACACTATGCAACGCAAGCCGGAGGATAGGGTTTTCCCTTATAATAGCCAAACATGCTTGATACGTTTAAAACGAATCATTTGATACTATAATAAGTGTATAGTGTCAAAATATTTTCAATCATAAATATAAATCATAGACGGCATGGGTACCATATATCATGTCGCCATACTAGTCTTCAACTAAAACCGCAATATCACGTATTGGAAATTGGATTTCCGTCATGAGTCGAGGCAAGGGGCAAACTCCTCTCCGCATTCGAGACACTCTAGCAAATGTCTCAGGGCTACGCACTCTGGGCAACCCTTGGATCTTCAGGGCCGGTCCTCTCTTACGTTTGAGGATTGGCAATTCCTGAACACACGTTTCCCGATCCTTACAGACCTAAAATCGAGGCGCCACATCCAACAACCACACATGTGAAAAGTATATAAATGTCAGGGCTGGTAAGTCACTGACACCACCAAAGCTAGAAAGAAACGTCGTGCTTTCCCTGCAGTCCTTAGCCCGTTTTTAACTCATACCGAGGTGTGAGGCTCGCGAATTCTCGTTATACACAAAGCTATGCCACGTAGGCCGTGCTTTGATCATCAACCACAAGACTTTGCTTTTCAACAGAAGCCTTGATCTATGCAACTCAGTGTGCCGCATAGGCAATTCATGCCATGCGATTGATATCTATCGATATATAACCTCTAAGCTCGTACGTCTCAGAGAAGGGCGTTAAGCAAGAGAATAAATTCTCCGCCGCCAAACAGATATATATTTAACAGAAATCAATCAACACAGAATAAAATCCAATGTCAGACACACAATCCATTTACAAGTTCGTTCTGGGTCTGAACGAAACCGGAGGCACTTTCCTGGCATATCCATCGATCTCCAAGTACGTCTAGAGGACCACCAACTATTTCCATCCTCTTGGGCGTACAGCCTAATCAGGATCGCCAGTAATTATCCAAACGATGTGAAGACTTCCGGTCTTCAACCACCGTCTTCATCTTCGACATATCGTCGAATCGGTTATTCAGAATGGGTATAAACCCGGCGTATCCGAACAACCCGTGTATATTAAAAACAAATGTTACACAAACACAACATACGCCTCATTCCAATTCATTATTCACTAACCGTAAATCAGTAAGAGAGCAATTCCCCAAATATTAACCCCGAAGGCCGAAACCAACATCAGATCAATACCCAGGAAACCATTCTTCTTAACTAACCTACAACTAGTTTCTAAATTTCCTATTCTTCGGGAAAGGTTCCCATTAATTTTATCCAAGATAAATTCTTTAAAATTTATCCTTTAATCTTCCTTTGGATGTCGTTTTAAACCAAAATATGGTTTTCTAAACTAGTCGAGATTAGCGAACCACACCAAAGTAATTATTTATTTTATTTCCCAATCCCAACCTATTCATCCCATGAAGCAAAACTGGTAATACTCCATATCTAACACCACAGTGTTGTCGGTAAAATTAATTACCATTCCACGTTCAAATCTAATTAAAGATTTAACTATCGCTTTGGAGCAAAATTGGTGATACTCCATTCTCGCTCATTTTCTATATTCAATAATTTAGATTATCAATTCACATTTCAATCTAATTGTAGATTCATTTAAACTCCTTTTACTGGGTTAAAGAACTAATGTCATTTAAAATACAGTTCACGATAAACCCAAATCACATTCTATTTATTATCAGGTTAAAGAACAAGTGTTATTTAAAACACCCTTCACGATAAACCCACTAATCAATTCTATTTAAAACCCATTTCAAATCCAATTTATTTATTTAAAAATAAATGGATTTTAATTTTAGTTCAAAACTAGTTCATTTCGATAAAAATCTATTTTTATCTTTTCAAATATGGAGTTTTTCATCCTAATTTTTCCCAAATCATTTCTTATGATTTTACACAAATTATTACTATTGTTAATAATTTCATCAAGGCACGTACAGTCGATTTCTAACAATGGCCATCGAACTGCACTTACAGCGACCTTTTCCCAATTTGATTTGGACATATCTCCAAATCCAACCGTTAGATTTTAAATTTCTAATATTCGTTAGAAATCTGTTTTCGATACGAACCCAACGGTTCCGGTTTTAGGAGAATCCGACGGACGGATCTCCCGAAATGTCGATTTGAAAGAAATGGTCGAAATTCACGAACTGCCGCGGCGCGGCGCGTTCTATTCAGGCCATTATATTATATATATTATATATATAAAATATATTTCGTTGATTTCTATTTAAAACGAAATTTATAAATAGTTTTAAATTCGTTCAAAACATTTCAACTTCCATTTCGAATTCAAATCAAATTTCAATTCATTTTATATTCAATTCAATTCGAATTCGCTTTATATTCAATTCAGTTCGAATTCGTTTTCTATTCAATTCAATTCGAATTCGTTTTCTATTCGATTCAATTCGAATTCGTTTTCTATTCGATTAAATTCAAATTGGTTTTCTATTCGATTCAATTCAAATTGGTTTTCTATTCGATTAAATTCAAATTGGTTTTCTATTCGATTCAATTCAAATTGGTTTTCTATTCGATTCAATTCAAATTCGTTTTCTATTCAATTCATAAAAACGAATATAATCGATATAAATATCGTTCGCGTCAAAATAGCGCATCTCTAATCAACACGACTTTATATCTTTCAATAATCCCGTTATTTTATTCAACAAATGAATATTTATCCTATTCAATATGTGAATCTATATTTTTTTCAACACACAACTAATCTCAACGAATGAGTACTGTCCACGTGTGACTATTTTTGTTATTTAATATATTTTATGAAAATTAAGGTATCTATCGTTTGATATTAAATCAGACTCCAACCGTAAATTAGTAAGAGAACGATTCCCTGAATATTAACCCAGAAGTCCGAAACCAACATCAGATTAATATCCAGGAGACCACTCATCTCATCTATTTTCCAGTTAATTTCT
The DNA here is from genome assembly GCA_030737875.1 of Allium sativum. Classification (NCBI taxonomy): domain Eukaryota; kingdom Viridiplantae; phylum Streptophyta; class Magnoliopsida; order Asparagales; family Amaryllidaceae; genus Allium; species Allium sativum. Next base: position 128,307,001 of record CM060910.1, read on the forward strand.
AATTTTATATGATAAAGATGTAAATTTTATTATTAAAATATTTCATTCAGCACATGACCAATCTCAACGGATGAGTACAGTCAACACATGAACCTTTATTTTATAATGATCTTTATTTTCCCGATTGGAATGAGGCCCAATTAATTACCATATAAAGTTAATTATATGGATTCCATTCAACACATGCATATAATAGCAATGATAAATAATCAACCATCATCCAAAGTGCACTACACTGTATAAGCATCAAATATAGATATCTAACGCATATAACAGCCTGTTGATCCATCGATCGACATACAACTAATTATTGGGATTAGTGTATGTCGTATATTATCCCAATACCCGTGTGGGGTTTCAAACAATCAGACACAAATTTTATTTGTGCAGTTGGGCGATGTGTAAAATTTATCGTCCCAATCAATGTCCTTCAAATAGGTGTACATAAACAAACCGTCCAGTTTGTAAATGAATATTTATTTATTCACATTCACGTTAAAAATTATATTTTTAATGATAAAATATTTTATTTTAACACATGAATTTTTATTCAGTTCATTTACAAAATAAAAATGATATTTTTTTCTAACTTATTTTAGAAAATTTCGGCGGCATAACGGCACGATACTAGAAACGGGACGAGGCCTAGCCTTATCCCCGGTCTAGTGAAGGCCCACGCCATTCACACATCAATCAAATCAATTCCATTTCACCAAACAATTCAGTTCAAATCAAATAATTTAACCAACTATGCAACCAAACAAACAAGTCCATGGTCTGTGGACGATTGTGTCGGGTGCTACTAAGCACCGTCTGCATCCTAGTATACATATATAACTAGAAAAGAAATTGAAGAGTGAGAAATTCTCACAAATAGCTATTCCATCTCCACGACACTTCATTTAGAGAAATCATCGCCATTCTCGCCTCTTGTCGCTTTCGTTGCCCGTAGCCACTATATATATAAAAATCACATTTTCACCTCGCTATTCAATATATAAAAATCGAATTATTACTTCGCTATTCAATATATAAAAATCGATTTTTTACTTCGCTATTCAATATATAAAAATCAAATTTTTACTTCGCTATTCAGTATATAAAAATTGAATTTTTACTTCGCTATTCAATATATAAAAGTCGAATTTTTACTTCGCTATTCAATATATAAAAATCGAATTTTTACTTCGCTATTCAATATATAAAAATCGAATTTTTACTTCGCTATTCAGTATATAAAAATCATTTCTTTACCAATGAAAAATCACTTCTTTTCGTAATGAAAAATCACTTCTTTTTCATTGAAAAATAAAAACCAATCTTTAAATAAATAAAAGTCTAATCCCACCATAAATAAAAATCTAAACTTGTTATTTATAAAAATTCAGATTTTTATTTAAACTTCTTCTATATAAAAGAATATAGATTTTTTCTCTAAACACATTTACTATATATAAACTGAAAAGTAAATAAATAGAAATAAATAAAAATTAGTTAAACTAACAACAAAACTTACTGTTAATAGTCTGGAACCGTTAACCCTAAATTGCACCGCCTTCTTTATCGATCCGCGAGCCACCGGAGGACCAGCGGGAGTCGAACGACCCTGTTCTTCGACGAGGGAAGGTGTGCGCGGTTCTTGATAGAGGATGTAACGACCCGGATTTTGAGCGACTTTGGTTATCGACATAAACACGATGTCGATAACCAAAACATTGAAAAATCCTGGTAATTAGTGAAAGAAATTAGAGGGTGAGGAAAGATAAGATAGAAACTTAGAATAGAAGAAGAAGAAGAACACAATATCAGAGTAACACTATGACGATCCCAAAACCCCGTAGCACGGCGTTAAGGATAATCATTGGAATATAACACATTAATCATCATTAGCAGATCACAGATAATAGCATAAACAGAAATTAGAATAATTTACACACATATGACAGCGGAATCATATAGATAATATCACATCAGAGAAGCACAGTACAGGATATAACTTAGTGCATAATGATACATAATCAGTCACCATCGCCTGAGGCGGAATCATACATAAAGAGTACACAAAAGGAATATCAGTCTACATCGCCAGTGGCGGAATCATAATATAGATACAATAATGGCGGAGAAAATCCAAGTCAGCACAGTGTAGTCAAGCCTCGCCATGAGCCAAAAGGTGCATCAGAAACCTGTAACTAGGCTGCCCGTGTGAAGATAAGGGCACCCGAGTTTGCAAGGTGAAACAAACTACGAGTCAGTCATGGGACTGGTATGAGAAATCTATTCAACTTATTAACAACAATAATAAGGCAAATCAAAGGACCACGCCACTTTCGCGGAACGGGTTTACTCCAATGAGTGCTCGTGCATGAAGTAAAGTAAATGATTAAATCAACGCAATGCTTTTTCTAAAATGAAGCCATTATAAGACTCAGGTCCCATCACACAATGCAACGCAAGCCGGAGGATAGAGTTTTCCCTTATAATGGCCAAAGATGCTTCATACGAATAAAACAAAGTGTTTGATTTTATTACTAGTGCATAGATGTTTCAAAAGCAAATTCAATCATAAATATCAATCCTAGACGGCATGGGTACCATATATCATGTCGCCATACTAGTAATACAATCACAACCGCACATATCGTATTGGAAGTTGGATTCCTTCATGAGTCGAGGCAAGGGGCAAGCTCCTCTCCGATTCGAGACACTCTAGCAAATGTCCCAGGACCCCACTATGATCCTTGGATCTTCAGGGCCGGTCCTCTCTTACTTTTGAGGATTGGCAATTCCTGAACACACGTTTCCCAGTCCTTACAGACCTATAATCGAGGCGCCTCGCATTCCAACAACCACACAGGTGAAAAGTATATATAATGTCAGGGCTGGTAGGTCACTGACACCACCTTAGCTAGAAAGAAACGTCGTGCTCTCCCTGCAGTCACTCTCCCGTTTTTGACTCATACCGAGGTGTGAGGTTCGCGAATTCACGTTATACACAAAGCTAGTCACACAGACCATGCTTTGATCATCAACCACAAGACTTTGCTTTGCAACAGAAGCCTTGATCACATGCCACTTAGGCGTGCCACACAGGCAATCCACTCCATGCGACTGATTTCTGTCAATACATAACCTCTAAGCTCGTACGTCTCAGAGAAGGGCGTTAAGCAAGAGAATAAATTCTCCGCCGCCAAACAGATATATATTTAACAGAGATCAATCAACACAGAACAAAATCCAATGTCAGACACACAGTCCATTTACAAGTCCGTTCTGGGTCTGAACGAAACCGGAGGCACCAATTCCTCGCATATCCGTACAATCAACACTATGTTTGGACGGTTACTACTTCAATTCCTTCATGGTAGCTACTCCAATCACGAGCATCAGTAGTGCCCATCCATCCAACGTGGAGATCGTCGGTCTTCAGTCGTCTTCGACTCTTCGACTTCTCAACGTCGATCGATTATTTGAAATGAGATAAACTCGGCCTTTTCAAATAACCCACGTATATTTAGATTTTCAAACCAATTAATCACAGGGTTGAACTATTCAATATTCACGTTTCAGTTGTCTAGTTATAATTTTCACGTCAAATATATTCAACCATCACATATCAAGCAAACACAACAAAATTGGTTTATTTTCACTCTATATCGTCTATAGCACTTAATAACGATATATCGCCATTTTTATTTAATTTAAAACGGCCATAATTAATTAAACGACGTTTCAGGTCGTATCGACGCACTGGCGCTGCTTTCCACTAATTTTGTTTTACACATATAGGAAAATCTAACCGTTGGATCTTCACAAATTTTACACCATTAGGAAGGTCTTTTCAAAACGAACCCAACGGTTCCAGTTTTAGGAAAATCCGACGGTCGGATCTTCCACACTAACCATTTGAAGTTACGATTTCAATTTTCGAACTGCAGCGTCGTTATTCGATTTAATTTAATTATATTTATATATATATATATAAATATAACCGTTTCTGGCGCTGTTTTTCCTTAATTTTGTTTTAAACATTCCAGACAATCCAACCGTCGGATCTTCACAAAGTTGGTGCCGTTGGAAAGATACTTCCAAGGCGAACCCAACGGTTGAGGTTTCGGGAAAATCCAATGGTCGGATCTTCCGCACTAGTCATTTGAAATCACGGTTTCAAAATATGAACTGCACGGCCACGTTTCGTTTTAATTATATTTATATTTATATATTTATATAAATATAGTCCATTCAATAATTTCTATATCGTTTTCACTTCAAATATTTTTCTAACACCCTAAAATTTTGGAAAATTTCGCCATAACCTCCCCTGTACCGGGGGCATCGGGAAATCGCAAATAGCGTTCCCGGTCCTTCTAATCTCAAAAAGAAAAAGAAAAAGCCAAGCGGCTAGCCAATAGGCTCATAAAATCATCACCCAAACAAATCAGTAAATGTGTACCTATTTGTCGGGCACAAAATTTTATTCCTCTTCTCTAGCCCCTTTGCTATAACCTGTTCAACAGATATGCATGCACATATATACAATTTCTAATATTTATCATTTTCGATTCAACTTCATATTTGACTTGCTTTGGTCTAAAAATACCATTCATTCTAATATCGCATGCATAGGCTAAAATCATATCATTAGCTAGTTAATGTATATTTCAACTCATGCACGTTTATTTGAACAAGTGGATATTTTTAACACTTCACATTTCAAAGATGATAATTTTGGCGAACTAAAGTAGATTTCAACACATGACTATTTTATTTAGTTCCTATGCATGTTAAAAATAATATTTCTATCACAAATATTTATTTCATCGTCTGCATACCTTTAGCATATCACACATATGATAAAATGATATTTTTATCATTTAAAATATTTATTCAACCAACGTATGGTTTCAACACTTCATAGTTTCAATAAAAATGTAATTTTTATCGTTCAATCTTTTTATTCAACACATGAATCTTTTCCACTACACACATTTCTCAACAAATGAGCATTTCCACACATGGACAATTTATTTATGTTGTTCTTATTGAAAAGATGAAATTTTGATTGTTGAAACTATTTATATAAAGCGAATATTTTTCATACTTCATATATATATATAAAAATGTGATTTTTATTGTTAATACACTTCATTCATTCACAAATGAATTTTATTTTCACACAACACTTTTCAACAAATGAATATTTCCACACATGGACATAGTTTCAATACATGGCTTTAATTTCTATGCATGCAAATAATTTCAACAAATGAAAATAATTCTAACACACAAAGATTATTCAAAATTTCGGCAGCATAACGGCAGGGTAGTTAAACCGGCACCGTCCCTAGTACGGCTCCTCGCTCTACCTTAAAACCTCGCGGTTTTTGACAATGGGGATCATGCATCTAATTCGCACGCAGGCGGCATGTTTATATTTATTTCATTACCACAAACTAATCCTATGTGGTTTCAACCAAATATTTTCCAATCACAAACGGGTATTTTTCAACCTCGATCAATTCAATACCAACCACAAACAATCCCAAACAACAATTTGCCGTCAACCAATTTTCACAACAATTTCAACCAATATATATATCGTCCATGGTTTGTGGACGAGGGGGCGTATATATATATATATATATAAATATTTATATATAGCAATTCACTTTTATTTTCCACACATATATGTTTATATATATAAAAAGATTGAAGAGTGAGAATTTCTCACCAGTAGCTATCCAATAACACAACTCTTCCTTTATGGAAATCTTCGCCTATTTCGTCTTCTTGTCGCTTTCGTTTCCCGTATTCTCTACATAGATAAAAATTGAATTTTTACTATGTTATTCAATATATAAAGATCATATTTTAAAAACAAAGATTATATTTTTAATATTCTTATGATGTAAAAATTATATTTTTATTGCTTTAAAAATATAAGAATCATATCTTACTTCTTCTACTTAACAAAAATTCTGTCTTTTCTATTTTTAAAAATATGATCTTTATTTTTGCAAGTTCAAATCTTTTTCTACTAAAAGATTCAACCTTTTTCTATTTCAAAATTTAAACCTTAAAATAAAATCAGTTTTCTTCTTTTAAAATTCTGTTTTTATTCTAAAGAAAGAAAAAAATGCAGTTTTAAATCTAAAGAAAATAATACAGTTTTAAATCTTTATAATAAAAAAAGGTTGAATCTTTTAGTAGAAAAAGATTTGAACTTGCAAAAATAAAGATCATATTTTTAAAAATAGAAAAGACAGAATTTTTGTTAAGTAGAAGAAGTAAGATATGATTCTTATATTTTTAAAGCAATATAAATATAATTTTTACATCATAAGAATATTAAAAATATAATCTTTGTTTTTAAAATATGATCTTTATATATTGAATAACATAGTAAAAATTCAATTTTTATCTATGTAGAGAATACGGGAAACGAAAGCGACAAGAAGACGAAATAGGCGAAGATTTCCATAAAGGAAGAGTTGTGTTATTGGATAGCTACTGGTGAGAAATTCTCACTCTTCAATCTTTTTATATATATAAACATATATGTGTGGAAAATAAAAGTGAATTGCTATATATAAATATATATATATATATATATATATATATACGCCCCCTCGTCCACAAACCATGGACGATATATATATATTGGTTGAAATTGTTGTGAAAATTGGTTGACGGCAAATTGTTGTTTGGGATTGTTTGTGGTTGGTATTGAATTGATCGAGGTTGAAAAATACCCGTTTGTGATTGGAAAATATTTGGTTGAAACCACATAGGATTAGTTTGTGGTAATGAAATAAATATAAACATGCCGCCTGCGTGCGAATTAGGTGCATGATCCCCATTGTCAAAAACCGCGAGGTTTTAAGGTAGAGCGAGGAGCCATACTAGGGACGGTGCCGGTTTAACTACCCTGCCGTTATGCTGCCGAAATTTTGAATAATCTTTGTGTGTTAGAATTATTTTCATATGTTGAAATTATTTGCATGCATAGAAATTAAAGCCATGTATTGAAACTATGTCCATGTGTGGAAATATTCATGTGTTGAAAAGTGTTGTGTGACAATAAAATTCATTTGTGAATGAATGAAGTGTATTAACAATAAAAATCACATTTTTATATATATATATATATATGAAGTATGAAAAATATTCGCTTTATACAAATAGTTTCAACAATCAAAATTTCATCTTTTCAATAAGAACAACATAAATAAATTGTCCATGTGTGGAAATGCTCATTTGTTGAGAAATGTGTGTAGTGGAAAAGATTCATGTGTTGAATAAAAAGATTGAACGATAAAAATTACATTTTTATTGAAACTATGAAGTGTTGAAACCATACGTTGGTTGAATAAATATTTTAAATGATAAAAATATCATTTTATCATATGTGTGATATGCTAAAGGTATGCAGACGATGAAATAAATATTTGTGATAGAAATATTATTTTTAACATCCATAGGAACTAAATAAAATAGTCATGTGTTGAAACCTACTTTAGTTCGCCAAAAATATCATCTTTGAAATGTGAAGTGTTAAAAATATCCACTTGTTCAAATAAACGTGCATGAGTTGAAATATACATTAACTAGCTAATGATATGATTTTAGCCTATGCATGCGATATTAGAATGAATGGTATTTTTAGACCAAAGCAAGTCAAATATGAAGTTGAATCGAAAATGATAAATATTAGAAATTGTATATATGTGCATGCATATCTGTTGAACAGGTTATGGCAAAGGGGCTAGAGAAGAGGAATAAAATTTTGTGCCCGACAAATAGGTACACATTTACTGATTTGTTTGGGTGATGATTTTATGAGCCTATTGGCTAGCCGCTTGGCTTTTTCTTTTTCCTTTTGAGATTAGAAGGACCGGGAACGCTATTTGCGATTTCCCGATGCCCCCGGTACAGGGGAGGTTATGGCGAAATTTTCCAAAATTTTAGGGTGTTAGAAAAATATTTGAAGTGAAAACGATATAGAAATTATTGAATGGACTATATTTATATAAATATATAAATATAAATATAATTAAAACGAAACGTGGCCGTGCAGTTCATATTTTGAAACCGTGATTTCAAATGACTAGTGCGGAAGATCCGACCATTGGATTTTCCCGAAACCTCAACCGTTGGGTTCGCCTTGGAAGTATCTTTCCAACGACACCAACTTTGTGAAGATCCGACGGTTGGATTGTCTGGAATGTTTAAAACAAAATTAAGGAAAAACAGCGCCAGAAACGGTTATATTTATATATATATATATATAAATATAATTAAATTAAATCGAATAACGACGCTGCAGTTCGAAAATTGAAATCGTAACTTCAAATGGTTAGTGTGGAAGATCCGACCGTCGGATTTTCCTAAAACTGGAACCGTTGGGTTCGTTTTGAAAAGACCTTCCTAATGGTGTAAAATTTGTGAAGATCCAACGGTTAGATTTTCCTATATGTGTAAAACAAAATTAGTGGAAAGCAGCGCCAGTGCGTCGATACGACCTGAAACGTCGTTTAATTAATTATGGCCGTTTTAAATTAAATAAAAATGGCGATATATCGTTATTAAGTGCTATAGACGATATAGAGTGAAAATAAACCAATTTTGTTGTGTTTGCTTGATATGTGATGGTTGAATATATTTGACGTGAAAATTATAACTAGACAACTGAAACGTGAATATTGAATAGTTCAACCCTGTGATTAATTGGTTTGAAAATCTAAATATACGTGGGTTATTTGAAAAGGCCGAGTTTATCTCATTTCAAATAATCGATCGACGTTGAGAAGTCGAAGAGTCGAAGACGACTGAAGACCGACGATCTCCACGTTGGATGGATGGGCGCTACTGATGCTCGTGATTGGAGTAGCTACCATGAAGGAATTGAAGTAGTAACCGTCCAAACATAGTGTTGATTGTACGGATATGCGAGGAATTGGTGCCTCCGGTTTCGTTCAGACCCAGAACGGACTTGTAAATGGACTGTGTGTCTGACATTGGATTTTGTTCTGTGTTGATTGATCTTTGTTAAATATATATCTGTTTGGCGGCGGAGAATTTATTCTCTTGCTTAACGCCCTTCTCTGAGACGTACGAGCTTAGAGGTTATGTATTGACAGAAATCAATCGCATGGAGTGGATTACCTGTGTGGCACGCCTAAGTGGCATGTGATCAAGGCTTCTGTTGCAAAGCAAAGTCTTGTGGTTGATGATCAAAGCATGGTCTGTGTGACTAGCTTTGTGTATAACGTGAATTCGCGAACCTCACACCTCGGTATGAGTCAAAAACGGGAGAGTGACTGCAGGGAGAGCACGACGTTTCTTTCTAGCTAAGGTGGTGTCAGTGACCTACCAGCCCTGACATTATATATACTTTTCACCTGTGTGGTTGTTGGAATGCGAGGCGCCTCGATTATAGGTCTGTAAGGACCGGGAAACGTGTGTTCAGGAATTGCCAATCCTCAAAAGTAAGAGAGGACCGGCCCTGAAGATCCAAGGATCATAGTGGGGACCTGGGACATTTGCTAGAGTGTCTCGAATCGGAGAGGAGCTTGCCCCTTGCCTCGACTCATGAAGGAATCCAATTTCCAATACGATATGTGCGGTTGTGATTGTATTACTAGTATGGCGACATGATATATGGTCGCCATGCCGTCTAGGATTGATATTTATGATTGAATTTGCTTTTGAAACATATATGCACTAGTAATAAAATCAAACACTTTGTTTTATTCGTATGAAGCATCTTTGGCCATTATAGGGGAAAACTCTATCCTCCGGCTTGCGTTGCATTGTGTGATGGGACCTGAGTCTTATAATGGCTTCATTTTAGAAAAAGCATTGCGTTGATTTAATCATTTACTTTACTTCATGCACGAGCACTCATTGGAGTAAACCCGTTCCGCGAAAGTGGCGTGGTCCTTTGATTTGCCTTATTATTGTTGTTAATAAGTTGAATAGATTTCTCATACCAGTCCCATGACTGACTCGTAGTTGGTTTCACCTTGCAAACTCGGGTGCCCTTATCTTCACACGGGCAGCCTAGTTACAGGTTTCTGATGCACCTTTTGGCTCATGGCGAGGCTTGACTACACTGTGCTGACTTGGAATTTCTCCGCCATTATTGTATCTATATTATGATTCCGCCACTGGCGATGTAGACTGATATTCCTTTTGTGTACTCTTTATGTATGATTCCGCCTCAGGCGATGGTGACTGATTATGTATCATTATGCACTAAGTTGTATCCTGTACTGTGCTTCTCTGATGTGATATTATCTATATGATTCCGCTGTCATATGTGTGTAAATTATTCTAATTTCTGTTTATGCTATTATCTGTGATCTGCTAATGATGATTAATGTGTTATATTCCAATGATTATCCTTAACGCCGTGCCACGGGGTTTTGGGATCGTCACAGCATTCTGTTTTTTTAAAACCTAAAACAAAAATCAGAAATTAGTTTATAAATTCGAAAATAAAAATCAAAATAAAAATGAAATAGCTCACCGTGGATCTCGAAGTGGAGGAGGCGTTCGTCGGTGGGTTCTGGCGGCGTTCGGAGGTGTCGGAGTTGCGTCGCGACAGGGTGCAGAGGCTTCGACTGGGGTTCGGAGGTGTCGGGGTTGCGTCGCCTGGAGGGAGGAGGTCTGACGGAGGACGGCGATCTGGCGGTGGGGCTTCGTCGGCGGCTCGAGCGTCAGGGGGCGGCGCGATTTAGTTTTTAGGTTTTCTCCTTTTTTTTTTCACTTTCTGATTAATGATCGGGGGGGGGGCAAGGCAGAAAGAAAGGAGGGATTTTAATTTTTTTTATTATTTTATTTTATTATTTAATTATTAAATTATGCACAAGGGTTGACTTTTACATATGACCTCGAACCGAGGCCCACCGCCTGTCGTCCATAGCGTTTTACCCCCATTCCGAACACAATGGGATATGTATCGTACGCTGGTTTGATCGTTACAATCAGTTTCCGTTGAAATTCCATTTAAGTCCTTATATTGAATTTTAAACGTACATTTCAAATTACCGGGGTTACATACTAACTAGAAAAATTCCCGAAAAATATTTTCTAGCTTCGTATTGACGATACGGTCTTAACAAAACTAATTTCGTCGAATTCTGAGACCGTTTGAAAAATGGCCAATTTCCAGTCGATTAAATTCAACAAAAACTGGTCAAACGCGTTTTCTTTTGCCACGCTCACATATTGATTCGAAAAATTATGAAATTTGAAACCTAGCAATAGTTTGACATCCCGGACCCGACAAAAGTGGTTTCGTCGAATTCCGAGGCCATTTGCAAAATATCAATTTTCAAACTGACTTACTATTTCTAATTCACTAATTTATTGAAATATTCTATTTCAATGGTTCAAATTGCTTTGAAATAATCAATTTAAAAATTTTAAATTGGCTCGTATTTTCCGGGTTATTACAAACACGAATCTCACAGCGGAACGAATAAATATATTTCATAACATAACTTTGAAATACAAAATTGGTACTTGAATATACATATCATTATCAAAGTACAGCACTTACAACACAACGGAAATAACTATAGCTATATGATCCTGAAGCCTCCTGCTCCAAGCTCTTCCTATATATCTGTAAATCCCGACTACTTGACTGCCCATACAAATTTAGGCACCCAAGAGTTTAGGGAAAACAACAAAGTAAACACCGGGTCAGTCATGGGACTGGTATGAGTAAAACAGTTTAAAAACAGTTCGAACAAGTAAACGATATCTCATAAGACCACGCCGCATAACGGAACGGGTTTTTCCCTTATGAGAATCCAAATTATCTTTATCTCAAAATCCTTTTGATATTATAATAATGTCTATCAACACAATATAATAATCATATAGCAGAAACGCTTTCATCTCACGTTCTACATATATTGTATACAATCAAAACCGCAAGGACGTATTGGGTAATGGATTTCCAACTATGACAAGGTATGGAACCACCTTTCTCTCATGTACCTCTAGAGAGGAATACACTGGGTTCAACAAGAACATCTTGCAACCCGGCCACACATGACCGACCACTCATTTGCTTAAGTGTATCGAATGTATATCACCAACGGTTGGGATCAGCAACCGTTTCCCGAATGGGACAGCATCAACAATAGATTTTTAGAAGTAAATGAAACTCTAGATCAGGTGATTATACACCCTAATTCGGTGCGACCAACTTAGCCATGCTGCCTAACCGATTTCTGTCATTTACCGGATGTTGAGGCTAGAAGCTACGCTTTATCATCACATCAGATTCACTTTGAATGCCACATCGTCAAATCCATCAAATCACCGATTGACGTCTACAACAATACATTATGTGTTAGCTAAAAGAAGTTTCCTTCTCCACTTCCACTCTTGGTACGGTTGGAGAAATCAATATACGTGATCGTCTGGACATACTCTGTCAGACATCCGTCCATACAAGTCATCCAGGAACAGGATGAACCGAAGGCACTATTCTGTAAACAGGATAGCCCTTGCATAACTCCGTCTTCAATTTCCTTTGGCATATATGATTCACAACGCTTATGCCAATACAGAGTGGTTCTTTGGATAATAATCCAACCGGTCTCTCCATATTAACAACGTTAAAATGGTCAAAACTTCGATAGTCTGTGATTTAACTATCGAAGAAAAACAGGTGTGAAAACAACAATATTATTTCCAAACGGAAATTTATATCGATCAAACATCATCCAACATTTATCTCTTTATTAATTTAACTTATCTCCTGTTTCCCTATATTCAATATTTCTTATTTTCTAAATTTGGAGAATATACGTTATTAACAATGGAAAACATTTCCATTTCTTGTTTTCTTTATTAGAAAACATTTCTGGTTTCTTATTTGGAAAACATTTCCAAAGCTTCTTCATTGGACTTAGACAGATGTTTAAACAAACCATTGCGATGCCAACTCAACCCATTTCCTTCACTGCTGAACCTTAACTATTCCTTAGTTAAAAACGAAGCCAATCAAGTTGGGGTAGAACTACCTCTCTGACCTTAACTGAACAACATTTCTAACTTTGAAATTGGCAAAGTTCACTTTATATTCCTTTTACTAACTTCCTTACTTATCCCTCCTTCGAATAGCTATATTCGATTGACACTTTTCCCTTAACTCTATTCGATTAACCCCTATCAATTAACTCTATTGGACTAACACTATTGGTTTAACTCTATTTGACTAACGCTATTTATTTACTCATTTCACTTACTCCTTTCGAATAAACTATATTCGATAACTCCTTTTACTTTCTTCGAATAAACTATATTCGATTAACTCATTTGCTTCTATTCGAATAACTATATTCGATTAACTCATTTTACTTTCTATTCGAATAAACTATATTCAATTAACTCATTTGCTTTAACTCTAATCGACTAAACTAACATCGATTAACTGCTTTGCTTTAACTCTTATCGATTAAACTAACATCGATTAACTCCTTTTTCTTTAACTCCAATCGATTAAACTAACATCCATTAACTCCTTTGCTTTAACTCTAATCGATTAAACAAACATCGATTAACTCCTTTTACTTTAACTCTAATCGATTAAACTAACATCGATTAACTCCTTTTACTTTAACTCTAATCGATTAAACTAACATCGATTAACTCCTTTTACTTTAACTCTAATCGATTAAACTAACTTCGATTAGCTCCTTTATTCTATTCGAATAAACTATTCATTTATAAAGATTTACTTTTAGTAACGGTTCTTCACTTTACAAAAGATTTCCTTTTATTCTAACTTACCCTTTGATTTTATAAATATTTCTTTTGTAAAAATCCTTTTCCTTTTCTATATAAAATCCATCGATTTTATATAAATAATTCATTTTCAAAATACACTTTGAAAATATTCCTTTATCAACATTCGGTATGTTATGGTATTCAACATATCAAATCACGATGATCAGTATCGTCCAAACACATATAATCGACAACATATTATATATCACATCATATATCACAATATATGAAAAACAGTAAAATAAATGTTGAGGAATCCAGTCGGATTCCTCCAACCTGTTTCCCTGCATCACAGATGTTAAACAATATAGATAATATCACTTTCAGTTCCATATGATATATTCTGTTAAACAGAATCAATATAGAAATTCAACTAACTGACTAGCAGTTCAATCAAACAGTCAACATACTGTAAATCAGCCAATATCTAACAGTTCTAAAAATACAACATGAAATTATAACTGTTCAGAGTTAGTGAGATTTACTCACATTGGATGATCATCGTCAATAACGATAACCATCGCTCGGTTTGATTCAAATGGACAATTTATTTTGCAATAAATTGTAACTTGCTCCAATTGACTCCTAGTCAGTTCCATGTGTGTAGTGTCCGTCCATACGATCCCAACGGATCTTGTTTCGCTGAATTTTGATCACGAACGAACGAGATATGATAATTATAAGTTGATACCCTATTTAAATTGATTTAAATATATTTAAATTGAAGTGGGCCTTACAATTTTCAATACAGCCCAACACCCCAACCAGACCCGCTTCGGTCCTCTTCTTCCCCTTTCTCAAAATCTCGTCCTCTAGTGAATACACACACCAACCATGGCCGATCTTCCCTTACTTCCATCTCCTCCTTCATCCACTTTAAATTCAAAGTAAACTCATCAAAATTCCTCTCGTCACAAACCCTCTCTCCTCATACAAATTTCCTCCCGTTCGCACCTACCTTTGAAGCCGCGACTTTCATCCCTACTGCACTTGTAAACCGCCATCAGCACCATTTCAAACACCTCTCTGTTCGCACCCATCTTCCAAAAAGAAATGATCACCGAATCCTTCCTCCGGCGTCCCACTGATCTGTTGTTCCCTTTCCATTGTCGTGCCCTTCTGTTGATCCCTCCATCCTCAACTTCACTAAACAAAACGACGAGTCCAACACTGAACTCCATTCGATTCTCCATCCACTTAACCCAAAAGGAGACAACGCATGCACTCTTCCGAATGCATGGAATACTCTTCACCAAGCTGAATGATTGAACCCAACTGTTATTATTGATTTTTAGAAAACCATGGATCTTTGATTTTCGGCTAACTGGAAAGTAAAGGGACGAGGCAATTCTCTCATATATTTATAAGCTTCAATCCCTTAGTTGCTAAGGAATACGGCAAATCAAGTGGTGCAAAAGTCTTTCGCGTGTAAAGATTAAGAGCAAGCACTTTACTAACCATAGACATTTATATATATATTATATGCTTTTATTTATATTATTCTTATCATTGTTTTTTTTCTTATGTTTATGTCCTATCGTATCCATTATCATGATGCCACTAACTTATCTTTGTTACACACCCACAGTATATAAGTACTCTCGTTTCCGTCTCTACCATTTTCATATAACAAATAATATCAAAAATTGTAGATTTAGCAACCGACATAGACATCCAATCTGCGAGGTACGTGCGGTTCCATTATAGTGTATACCATATTGTTTACGAACTGCTATCGACAAAAATGAAAATACCGTTGAGACGAGCAGTGTGCCCCGGTCCCAAAAATATAAAAATACTGGTAGATTAACTCATATTGTGAAACCCCGAAATGTCGATACAGGGTTCCAAGTACTCCCAATAAAAAGTTGCTTATTTAATTAATTAAAAATTTCCATAAAATTCTCAACGTTAAATTATCACTATGTCCCAAAAGAACCTTGTCTAAATTCAAATATGATTCTAGTTATATCGAATAACCGATACAGTCGATAAACGATTCTATAGCGACTATTTTAAAATTTGATTTGGACATATCTCAAAATCTACACGACGAAATCCCGATTTTTCTCTTCCACTAGAAATATATACTCTACCAGCTCCGTACGTTTCTTGTTTCACAAAAATCCGATTTAAAACGAACTCTGTACATTCAGTTGAAGTAATCGCCAATTTACGAACTACAGCGCCATTTCGAGCTCGATTATAATTATAATATAATTATACGTTCAAATTGTCGTTCAAATAATATATTCGTTATTCAAATTCATTTATAAACTGAATTAAATATCATGGATGATCCAGTTCACACCATATCGCCATTTCAGCCAATTCTGATTATTTCAGAGTTAAATATGTTATTTAATTTATTATTTTAATTAAATATTCATCATTATTTAATTCAACGATCATTAAATTCACTAATCACCATTAATATAATTAAATAAATTAATTATAATACCCTCTGCCAATGCGGGTGATTACATTCTTCCCCACTTAAAATAATTTCGTCCTCGAAATTGCTAAAGCTAGAAGTCGACCCTATCTACTAGTTAGAACATATTTGTTCACTTCTTAACTTCAGTTTCAACTGAACCAAATTAATTTCAATTAAAATATTAATTAATCCTTATCACGAAAAATTTCAAAAATCCTGAAAATTTTCTAACGCCTTAACTCTTCAAAAAAAAATTCGTCAGCACCTCCTTTGTACTAGTCAATAGCTCAAACTCCAACTTGCCTCTCTGGGCCATCTCCATCCCAAAAGAAAATCAAACAGCCAAGTGGCTTGCCAATTCGGCTCAAAAATTTTATATCCAATAGAAATATAAGCTTGTACCTTTTGTCTACATATCATTATATCATTTCCACCTGTTATCAATTCAGCGGTTACAATTAGGGTGATCCCAATCAAACTCCAATCTGCTTTTATCCACGACACAACCATTCGCTTATATCCTAAGTCGAATTTTATTTCAAATTCGAGTTCCATTCTCGATTTCAATTCCTTAACTCTTCAATCCAATACCATTTCGGATTCTAATTTCACAAATCCAATCTTATTTGATTTCAATTCAATGTCAGTTACTACTTATCTGACTTTATTTTAATTCAAATTTGCTTTCACAAATTTTTGTTAAATTTGTTTTTAATTCAAACAGTCTTTCCCTGGGAGTTTTCAAACAGTTTAATCTTTTCAAAAATCAAATTTTCCTTTTTGAAATTCAACTTAGCCCATAATCAATATTCCATTAGTTAAATCACTTCTCTATTTCTTTATCAATATTTGTTAACCAAATATTTTCAATAACCTTATTGGCCTTTTATGTTATTTGGAAAACATTTCCAAATATCGCCTTCCTTTATTTCCTAAATCAATAACCTTTATAATCCTATTTATAATTCGAAAATACTCCAATTACTTATCTCTTTTCCGATCTCGTTTTGTTTCTATACTTAGGAAATATTCTATATTATATCTCCAAGCTTACACTTATTTGGGTTAAAACAGATGTTGTGTAAAACATCGTTACGACAACCCAAATACTATATTCAACTAACTCTTATTCAACATTGATCTTCGAGTTTGAAATCTTACTGTTTATCTGTTAATAATGAAATCAATCAAGTTGGGGTATAACTACCTCTCAGACCTTGACTGAATAACATTTATAACGTCAAAACAGATATGACAACTTACTCGAATAACCAATACCATACAACTACTTCTTCACCTTTAAACACGTATATACTTTCTCTTTCTATTCTTTCGAGGTTTTATTCTTAGTCTTCCTTTTTGATTTTACTATTCTATTTCTAAGTTCGTTTCCTTATCGACTTCTATATATATATATACACATATATATATCGATACGTTGATTTCTAACTATCAGATTATCTTAAAAATATTCTAACTCCTTAAATTCCCGGAAAAATTCGCCATAACCTCCTTTGTACCAGGAGCATCGGGAAAATCCCCAAACTGCGACACAGGCCTTCTCCAAACAAAAAGAAAAAGAAAAGCCAAGCGGCTAGCCGATACGGCGCATAAAATCTCATATATGAATTAAATACATATCTTTTTGTCGGGCATTCTATTTATATACCTTAATACCTTATCCATACCTATCTCATATATATCCATACATTTCTAATTCATTCCAACTTAATCCAATTATTTTAACTTAGTTCGTTAAGTGATTTTCAAATTACTGGTTTGCCCATTTCACCTTCATATTTGAGTATAACATGTTCAAATATATTTTAACTTGTTTATCAACTAATTGAATTCCTTTTCAATTCTATTTGAATTTCCTATATTCAAATTCCATTTTAATTCTCTTATTCAAATTCTATACTTGAATTTCATTTCAAATCTCTTATTCAAATTTTATATTTTAATTTCGTTTCAATTTCCTTATTCAAATTCTATATTTGAATTTCATTTCAATTCTATTTGAATCTTCTATTTTCAAAGTTCATTTTCACTTTCGATATTCAAATCCTATATTTGAATTCCTTTATATTTTCTATATTCAAATTCTATATTTGAATTTCATTTGAATTTCTATATTCAAACTCTATTTCAATTCCATTGAATTTCATATATTCAAACTCCCTTTGAATTTCTATATTCAAATCCTATTATTACTCTATATGAATTCTGTATTCAATTTTCCCTTATTTAAATTCTCTTTACTCAAATCCCATTTGAATTTCTATATTCAAACCCCCTTTGAATTTTCTTATTTAAATTCTATGTTTGAACTTCCTTTATTCAAATTCCTTTTTAACTCTATTTGACTTTTCCTAATTCAAATACTATTTGAATTTCATATATTTGAACTCCTTTAAATTTCTATATTCAATTTAAATTACAAATATTCAAATCCCTTTTCAAATCCTTTATTTAATTTCGATGTCACTTCTCTTATTCAAATTCTATTCGATTTCTCTTATGTCAAATTTTATTCGATTTCTATATTCGAATTTCCTCTATTCAAATTCTATATCACTTCCATTAAATTTCATACATTCAAACTCCCTTTGAATTTCTATATTCAATACCTATTTCAAACTTTCTTTATTCATTCTTTGTTATAAATCCCATTTGAAATCCAACACAACTTGTCTTTCCCAAAACAAATTCAAAACAGTATCTCTAGTAGTAATTCGTCACTTACAACTCGAAAATAATATTGATGATGCAGCTGTCATCATCCGAATCTATTTCCCAGCGATCGAAGTGAGTTCAATACTATAAAACCATTTTTAAACATTTCCACTTTGAAATTCATTTCAAAATATAATTCACACTGCTTGTAAAACAATGTAAAATCTCCCAGGATCTTAAATTTTCCTTATTTTTTAATCCAAATC
Source organism: Allium sativum (assembly GCA_030737875.1). Taxonomy (NCBI): domain Eukaryota; kingdom Viridiplantae; phylum Streptophyta; class Magnoliopsida; order Asparagales; family Amaryllidaceae; genus Allium; species Allium sativum. Next base: position 128,326,192 of record CM060910.1, read on the forward strand.
CATTTACAAACACTTATCAAATTTTTCCGAATTTTAATTAAATTTCTGAGTTACATTTCGGTTTTAACTTATCTGATTTCACGCATTTCGCTTATATGAATTATGATTGGTTATTTTACATAACCATTTAATTTATAATCTTACTTGATTATAATAACAACCAATATATCCAATATATATCAAAATATACTTCGGGTAAACTATTTTCATTTACCCTCTTTCTAAACATATCGTGTCAACCCATCGTATTCGAGTGTTTAGTAACTCCTACCGATACAGTGGATCAACATGATCGTCCAGAACTCATAAACAACTCAACCAATAAATCACCACAATATAAAACAATTTTTATATCAATAACGAATACGCTCACTCGTATATATACACTCAACCTCAGTCTAGGGCATTATTAACCCTTTCTCTACCGAGTCATACCACAGAGCCAAGTAATTCTTAACTTAAGCTCTGATACCAACTGCAACGACCCGGATTTTGAGCGACTTTGGTTATCGACATAAACACGATGTCGATAACCAAAACATTGAAAAATCCTGGTAATTAGTGAAAGAAATTAGAGGGTGAGGAAAGATAAGATAGAAACTTAGAATAGAAGAAGAAGAAGAACACAATATCAGAGTAACACGAATCTCACAGCGGAACGAATAAATATATTTCACAACATAACTTTGAAACACAAAATTGGTACTTGAATATACATATCATTATCAAAGTACATCACTTACAACACAGCGGAAATAACTATAGCTATATGATCCTGAAGCCTCCTGCTCCAAGCTCTTCCGGTATATCTGTAAATCCCGACTACTTGACTGCCCGTACAAATTTAGGCACCCAAGAGTTTAGGGCAAACAACAAAGTAAACTCCGGGTCAGTCATGGGATTGGTATGAGTAAAACAGTTTAAAAACATTTCGAACAAGTAAACGATATCTCATAAGACCACGCCGCATAACGGAACTTGTTTTTCCCTTATGAGAATCCAAATTATCTTTATATCAAAAACCTTTTGATATTACAATAATGTCTATCAACACAATATAATAATCATCTAGCAGAAACGCTTTCATCTCACGTTCTACATATATAGTATACAATCAAAACTGCAAGCACGTATTGGGTAATGGATTTCCAACTATGACAAGGTATGGAACCACCTTTCGCTCGTGTACCTCTAGAGAGGAATACACTGGGTTCAACAAGAACATCTTGCAACCCGGCCACACATGACCGACCACTCATTTGCTTGAGTATATCGAATGTATATCACCAACGGTTGGGATCAGCAACCGTTTCCCGAATGGGATAGCATCAACAATAGATTTTTAGAAGTAAATGAAACTCTAGATCAGGTGATTATACACCCTACTTCGGTGCGACCGACTTAGCCATGTTGCCTGCCCGATTTCTGTCATTTACCGGATGTTGAGGCTAGAAGCTACGCTTTATCATCACATCAGATTCACTTTGAATGCCACATCGTCAAATCCATCAAATCACCGATTGACATCTACAGCAATACATTATGTGTTTGCTAAAAGAAGTTTCCTTCTCCGCTTCCACTCTTGGTACAGTTGGAGAAATCAATATACGTGATCGTCTGGACATACTCTGTCAAACATCCGTCCATACAAGTCAACCAGGAACAGGATGAACCGAAGGCACTATTCTATAAACAGGATAGCCCTTGCATAAATCCGTCTTCAATTTCCATTGGCATATATGATTCACAACGCTTATGCCAATACAGAGTGGTTCTTTGGATAATAATCCAACCGGTCTCTCCAAATTAACAACGTTAAAATGGTCAAAACTTTGATAGTCTGTGATTTTACTATCGAAGAAAAACAGGTGTGAAAACAACGATATTATTTCCAAATGGAAATTTATATCGATCAAACATCATCCAACATTTATCTCTTTATTAATTTAACTTATCTCCTGTTTCCCTATATTCAATATTTCTTATTTTCTAAATTTGGAGAATATACGTTGTTAACAATGGAAAACATTTCCCTTTCTTGTTTTCTTTATTAGAAAACATTTCTGGTTTCTTATTTGGAAAACATTTCCAAAGCTTCTTCATTGGACTTAGACAGATGTTTAAACAAACCATCGCGATGCCAACTCAACCCATTTCATTTACTGCTGAACCTTAACTATCCCTTAGTTAAAAACGAAGCCAATCAAGTTGGGGTAGAACTACCTCTCAGACCTTAACTGAACAACATTTCTAACTTTGAAATTGGCAAAGTTCACTTTATATTCCTTTTACTAACTTCCTTACTTAACCCACCTTCGAATAGCTATATTCGATTGACTCTTTTCCCTTAACTCTATTCGATTAACCCCTATCAATTAACTCTATTGGACTAACACTATTGGATTAACTCTATTTGACTAACGCTATTGATTTACTCATTTCACTTACTCCTTTCGAATAAACTATATTCGATAACTCCTTTTACTTTGTTCGAATAAACTATATTCGATTAACTCATTTGCTTCTATTCGAATAACTATATTCGATTAACTCATTTTACTTTCTATTCGAATAAACTATATTCAATTAACTCATTTGCTTTAACTCTAATCGATTAAACTAACATCGATTAACTCCTTTGCTTTAACTCTAATCGATTAAACTAACATCGATTAACTCCTTTTTCTTAAACTCTAATCGATTAAACTAACATCGATTAACTCCTTTGCTTTAACTCTAATCGATTAAACAAACATCGATTAACTCCTTTTACTTTAACTCTAATCGATTAAACTAACATCGATTAACTCCTTTTACTTTAACTCTAATCGATTAAACTAACATCGATTAACTCCTTTTACTTTAACTCTAATCGATTAAACTAACTTCGATTAGCTCCTTTATTCTATTCGAATAAACTATTCATTTATAAAGATTTACTTTTAGTAACGGTTCTTCACTTTACAAAATATTTCCTTTTATTCTAACTTATCCTTTGATTTTATAAATATTTCTTTTGTAAAAATCCTTTTCCTTTTCTATATAAAATCCATCGATTTTATATAAATAATTCATTTTCAAAATACACTTTGAAAATATTCCTTTATAAACATTCGGTATGTTATGGTATTCAACATATCAAATCACGATGATCAGTATCGTCCAAACACATATAATCGACAACAGATTATATATCACATCATATATCACAATATATGAAAAACAGTAAAATAAATGTTGAGGAATCCAGTCGGATTCCTCCAACCTGTTTCCCTGCATCACAGATGTTAAACAATATAGATAACATCACTTTCAGTTCCATATGATATATTTTGTTAAACAGAATCAATATAGAAACTCAACTAACTGACTAGCAGTTCAATCAAACAGTCAACATATAGTAAATCAGCCAATATCTAACAGTTCTAAAAATACAACATGAAATTATAACTGTTCAGAGTTAGTGAGATTTACCCACATTGGACGATCATCGTCAATAACGATAACCATCGCTGGGTTTGATTCAAATGGACAATTTATTTTGCAATAAATTGTAACTTGCTCCAATTGACTCCTAGTCAGTTCCATTTGTGTAGTGTCCGTCCATACGATCCCAACGGATCTTGTTTCGCTGAATTCTGATCACGAACGTACGAGATATGATAATTATAAGTTGATACCCTATTTAAATTGATTTAAATATATTTAAATTGAAGTGGGCCTTACAATTTTCAATACAGCCCAACACCCCAACCAGACCCGCTTTGGTCCTCTTCTTCCCCTTTCTCAAAATCCCGTCCTCTAGTGAATAAACGCACCAACCATGGCCGATCTTCCCTTACTTCCATCTCCTCCTTCATCCACTTTAAATTCAAAGTAAACTCATCAAAATTCTTCTCGTCACAAACCCTCTCTCCACATACAAATTTCCTCCCGTTCGCACCTCCCTTTGAAGCCGCGACTTTCATCCCTACTGCACTTGTAAACCTCCATCAGCACCATTTCAAACACCTCTCTGTTCGCACCCATCTTCCAAAAAGAAATGATCACCGAATCCTTCCTCCGGCATCCCACTGATCTGTTGTTCCCTTTCCATTGTCGTGCCCTTCTGTTGATCCCTCCATCCTCAACTTCACTAAACAAAACCACGAGTCCAACACTGAACTCCATTCGATTCTCCATCCACTTAACCCAAAAGGAGTCAACGCATGCACTCTTCCAAATGCATGGAATACTCTTCACCAAGCTGAATGATTGAACCCAACTGTTATTATTGATTTTTAGAAAACCATGGATCTTTGATTTTCGGCTAACTGGAAAGAAAAGGGACGAGGCAATTCTCTCATATATTTATAAGCTTCAATCCCTTAGTTGCTAAGGAATACGGCAAATCAAGTGGTGCAAAAGTCTTTCCCGTGTAAAGATTAACAGCAAGCACTTTACTAACCATAGACATTTATATATATATTATATGCTTTTATTTATATTATTCTTATCATTGTTTTTTTCCTTATGTTTGTGTCCTGTCGTATCCATTATCATGATGCCACTAACTTATCTTTGTTACACACCCACAGTATATAAGTACTCTCGTTTCCGTCTCTACCATTTTCATATAACAAATAATATCAAAAATTGTAGATTTAGCAACCGACATAGACATCCAATCTGCGAGGTACGTGCGGTTCCATTATAGTGTATACCATATTGTTTACGAACTGCTATCGACAAAAATGAAAATACCGCTGAGACGAGCAGTGTGCCCCGGTCCCAAAAATATAAAAATACCGGTAGATTAACTCATATTGTGAAACCCCGAAATGTCGATACAGGGTGCCAAGTACTCCCAATAAAAAGTTGCTTATTTAATTAATTAAAAATTTCCATAAAATTCTAAAAATTAAATTATCACTATGTCCCAAAAGAACCTTATCTAAATTCAAATATTATCTCTAGTTATATCGAATAACCGATACGGTCGATAAACGATTCTATAGCGACTATTTTAAAATTTGATTTGGACATATCTCAAAATCTACACGACGAAATCTCGATTTTTCTCTTCCACTAGAAATTTATACTCTACCAGCTCCGTACGTTTCTTGTTTCACAGAAATCCGATTTAAAACGAACTCTGTACATTCAGTTGAAGTTCGAATCGCCAATTTACGAACTACAGCGCCATTTCGAGCTCGATTATAATTATAATATAATTATACGTTCAAACTGTCGTTCAAATAATATATTCGTTATTCTAATTCAATTATAAACTGAATTAAATATCACGGATGATCCAGTTCACACCATATCGCCATTTCAGCCAATTCTGATTATTTCAGAGTTAAATGTATTATTTAATTTATTATTTTAATTAAATATTCATCATTATTTAATTCAACGATCATTAAATTCACTAATCACCATTAATATAATTAAATTAATTAATTATAATAGCCTCTGCCAATGCGGGTCATTACATTCTGCCCCACTTAAAATAATTTCGTCCTCGAAATTGCTAAAGCTAGAAGTCGACCCTATCTACTGGTTAGAACATATTTGTTCACTTCTTAACTTCAGTTTCAAATAAACCAATTTAATTTCAATTAAAATATTAATTACTCCTTATCACGAAAAATTTCAAAAATCCTGAAAATTTTCTAACGCCTTAACTCTTCAAAAAAATTTTCGTCAGCACCTCCTTTGTACTAGTCAATAGCTCAAACTCCAACTTGCCTCTCTGGGCCATCTCCATCCCGAAAGAAAATCAAACAGCCAAGTGGCTTGCCAATTCAGCTCAAAAATCTTATATCCAATAGAAATATAAGATTGTACCTTTTGTCGACATGTCATTATATCATTTCCACCTGTTATCAATTCAGCGGTTACAATTAGGGTGATCCCAATCAAACTCCAATCTGCTTTTATCCACGACACAACCATTCGCTTATATCCTAAGTCAAATTTTATTTCAAATTCGAGTTCCATTCTCGATTTCAATTCCTTAACTCTTCAATCCAATACCATTTCGGATTCTAATTTCACAAATCCAATCTTATTTGATTTCAATTCAACTTCAGTTACCACTTAACTGACTTTATTTTAATTCAAATTTGCTTTCACAAATTTTTGTTAAATTTGTTTTTAATTCAAACAGTCTTTCCCTGGGAGTTTTCAAACAGTTTACTCTTTTCAAAAATCAAATTTTCCTTTTTGAAATTCAACTGAGCCCATAATCAATATTCCATTAGTTAAATCACTTCTCTATTTCTTTATCAATATTTGTTAACCAAATATTTTCAATAACCTTATTGGCCTTTTATGTTATTTGGAAAACATTTCCAAATATCGCCTTCCTTTATTTCCTAAATCAATAACCTTTATAATCCTATTTATAATTCGAAAATACTCCAATTACTTATCTCTTTTCCGATCTCGTTTTGTTTCTATACTTAGGAAATATTCTATATTATATCTCCAAGCTTACACTTATTTGGGCTAAAACAGATGTTGTGTAAAACATCGTTACGACAACCCAAATACTATATTCAACTAACTCTTATTCAACATTGATCTTCGAGTTTGAAATCTTACTGTTTATCTGTTAATAATGAAATCAATCAAGTTGGGGTATAACTACCTCTCAGACCTTGACTGAATAACATTTATAACGTCAAAACAGATATGACTACTTACTCGAATAACCAATACCATACAACTACTTCTTCACCTTTAAACACGTATATACTTTCTCTTTCTATTCTTTCGAGGTTTTATTCTTAGTCTTCCTTTTTGATTTTACTATTCTATTTCTAAGTTCGTTTCCTTATCGACTTCTCTCTCTATATATATATATACACACATATATATATCGATACGTTGATTTTTAACTATCAGATTATCTTAAAAATATTCTGTAACGACCCAGAAAATCTGAACCAATTTAAAATTTTTAAATTGGCTAAAATAATGGATTTTAAATATTTAAAATAAATATTTTAAATAATGGCGATGAAAACTGAGTTTGAATCGACAATTGAAAACGAATATAATTAATTATAATTATAAACAAGGCCTTAAATGGCGCTGTAGTTTCGAAAAATTGTATTCAAACTTTGTCGGACTGTATCGGGTGCAAAACAAAACGAATTTTAGTGAAACCAAAAATATTTAAATCTGTTAGTGAATACCTTTCCAACGAATCTGAAAAATCGAAATTTGATAGCGGGAATCAAAAGATAGGTCCAGTTGAAAATTCTGAATAGTCGCTATGGAATTCAGGCCCTTAAAAATGGAAATTTTGCAAACGACCTCGGATTTCGACGAAACCACTTTTGTTGGGTCTGCACTGTAAAGTTATTGCTAGGTTTCAAATTTCATAATTTTTCGAATCAATATGTGAGCGTGGCAAAGGAAAACGCGTTTGACCAGTTTTAGTTGATCTTAATCGACTGGAAAATGGCCATTTTTCAAACGGTCTCAGAATTCAACGAAACTAGTTTTATTAGGACCGTATCGTCAATACGAAGCTAGAAAATATTTTTCTGGAATTTTTCGAGTTAGTATGTGACCCCGGTAAATTGAAATGCGCCTTCAAATTCAATATATTGAATTATATTTTGTTTTTGACGAAAACTGATTGAAACGATCGAATCAGCTTACGATTCATATCCCATTGTGTTCGGAACGGGGGTAATTAGCTATGGACGACAGTCGTTGGGTTCAATTTGGTATTCGTATGTAAAATCTCACTTTAACGTAATAAAACATTATTAAAATTATAAAATATATTTAAATTAAGTGTCCAACCCTAGGTCAAAAAGGGAAGTCCACGGTCAAAGCTTCATTAGCCGCCTCTCTCTTACGATAACGGCTGGGAGCCTCAAATTTTCTTCCGATTAAATCTCCCTATTCGTTTCGAAATTCAATCCAAACCCAACCGATAATCGAAGACCTCCCAATCATCTTTAAATCCATACAGCTGAGATCGGAAATCTCGATCTCTATTAGCCGGGTTACTCCTTGAAAGCTCCGTCGTTCGCAGTCAAATCAGGGACGGAGGGGGGCATCGGCTCTGGCACTGACACAGGCAAGGGTGGAGGAGCTGAAGCCGGAGGTGGAGGAAGTGTCAGATCATGGTTTAATGCGTTGGGGTGCGTGCGGTTTTGGGATTAAAGGATGGAGCTCATGGGTTCTTCGATGCCTGTAGGAGACGATGGAAGCAGCTTTACAGAACGAAGACACAGTGAGTTGATTTTTATTGTTTATTTTAATTATAATAAATATAAATGCAGTTTTTTTTATATAATAAATATAAATGCAGTTTTAATAAATATAAAGGCAGCTTTTATTTTCATTTTTTTTAATATATATAGCATTATGATGATAAAACTAGAAAGGTTTTAAAATAAAATACTTTCAAATAGAAAATATAAAATAGAATTTGTTTTAGAAAATATAAATAGACTATGACTTCAAAAATAAAATTAGCATATGACTTCAAAATAAAATTAGCATATGGTTTTCAAAAATAAAATTAGCATATGGTTTTCAAAAATAAAATTAGCATATGGTTTTCAGAAATAAAATTAGCATATGGTTTTCATAAATAAAATTAGCATATTGTCTTCAAAATAGAAATATGATTCGTTTTCAAAATAGAAATTAGCGATGTTTTAAAAATAAAAAGATACATTGTCATTTGAAATAAAATTAACATTGTTTTTATGGCATAAAGATAAAATTAGCATAGAGATTTTTGAACTATAAAGTTTGCTTTGTTTTGAACTATAAAATATACATTGTTTTTAAAAATAGAAGTCGCAGAATAAAAATATGATTTTTATTGAATAGCATAGTAAAAATTCGATTTTTACATATGTAGAGAATACGGGCAACGAATGCGACGAAAGGCGAGATTGGCGAAGATTTCTATAAAGGAAGAGTCGTAGTTGGATAGCTATTGGTGAGAATTTCTCGCTCTTCAGTTTCTTTTTCTAGCTAAGTATATATGTGTGGAAATAAAATTGAATTGATATATATATATATATATATATATATATATATATATATATATATATATATATATATATATACGCCCCTCGTCCACAAATCATGGACGATATTTATTGATTGAAATTGGTGTGAAAATTGATTGATAGCGAATGATTGTTTGGGATTGTTTGTGGTTGATATTGGTTGATTGTGGTTGAAAAATACCCATTTCTGATTGAGAAATATTTGATTGAAACCACATAGGATTAGTTTGTGGAAATGAAATAAATATATATACATGCCGCCTACGTGCGAACTAGATGCATGATCCCCATTGTCAAAAAACCGCAAGGTTTTAAGGTAGAGCGAGGAGCCGTACTAGGGACGATCCCGGTTTTAACTACCCTGCCGTTATGCTACCGAAATTTTGAATAATATTCGTGTGTTTGAATTATTTTCATTTGCTTAAACTATATTTATCCATTGAATAGAAAACCATCATGTGTTGAATTGATATTCATTCGTTGATTAGAAATTCATGTGTTGAATGGTATTCGCGTTTTAAATATAAAAATCACATTTTTATCTATATATAGAAACTATAGAAAACCTTCATGTGTTGAATCGATATTCATTCGTTGATTAGAAATTCATGTGTTGAATGGTATTCGCGTTTTAAATATAAAATCACCTTTTTATATATGTATATATACAAACAATAGAAAACATTCATGTGTTGAATTGATATTCATTCGTTGATTAGAAATTCATGTGTTGAATGGTATTCGCGTTTTAAATAAAAAAATCACCTTTTATCGACTATATGAACTGTGTAAAATAATCTCGTTTTAAAAGAAATTGTTTTATGATAAAAATCCTATTTTTGTTACCTATATGAACTATATAGAAAAATAGTGTTTTGAAATGAATTGTTTTACAATAAAAATCACATTTTTATTGTATGCATGAATCGTTGAAATGTGAAGTGTTAAAAATAGCCACTTGTTCAAAATAAACATATATGAGTTGAAATATTCACTAATTAGCTAATGAAATGATTTGCACCTATTTATGTAACATTAGAATGAATGGTGTTTTTAAACCAAATAGAAATCAAATATGAAGTTGAATAGAAAATGATAAATGATAAGAACTGTATATATATGTACATGCATAATCATTGAACAGGTTATAGCAAAGGGGCTAGAGAAGAGGAATAAAATTTTGTGCCCGACAAATAGGTACACATTTACTGTTTTGTTTGGGTGATGATTTTGTGAGCCTGTTTGCTAGCCGCTTGGCTTTTTCTTTTTCTTTTTGAGATTAGAAGGACCGGGGAAGCTATTTGCGATTTCCCGATGCTCCCGGTGCAGGGGAGGTTATGGCGAAATTTTCCAAAATTTTAAGGCGTTAGTGAAATATTTGAAGTGAAAACGATATTGAAATTGTTGAATGAACTATATTTATATAGTTATATAAATATAAATAAAATTAAAACGAAACGTGGCCGTGCAGTTCGCATTTTGAAACCGTGATTTCAAACAATTAGTACGGGGAATCCGACCATTGGATTTTCCCGAAACCGCAACCGTCGGGTTCGCCTTGGGAATATCTTCCCAATGGCACCAACCTTGCAAAAATCCAACGGTTGGATTGTCTGGAATGTTTAATTCAAATCTGATGAAAAACAATGCCAGAAGCGATTATATTTATATATATATATATAAATATAATTATATATTTAATCGAATAACGACGTTGTAGTTCGTATTTTGAAATCGAAACTTCAAACGATTGTACCGGGAGATCCGACCGTCGGATTTTCCCGAAACTGGAACCGTTGGATTCGTTTTGAAAAGACCTTTCTAATGATATAAATTTTGTGAAGATCCAACGGTTAGATTTTCTGATATGTGTAAATCAAATCTGAAGAAAAACAGCGCCACGGCCGCGTTATGGCCCGAAGCGTCGTTTTGAATAAATGGGCTATTTTAAAATAAATAAAAATAGCGATAAATTATTATAAAGTACCATAAACATTATGGAATGGAAATAAACTGAATTTGCTCAATTATGTTGTATTTGATGGTTGAATGTGTTTGGTGTGAAAATTACATTAAAGAACAATATTGGTGTTATCGAATAATTTAACCATTAAAATAAATTGATTTGAAATTCTAAATATACGTGAATTATTTGAAAAGGCCGAGTTAATTCTCATTTCAAATAATTGACCGACGATTGAAAGTCGAAGATGAAGACGATGGTCGAAGACCGGAGATCTTCACCTCGTTTGGATGGTAACCGAGGTCCTGATTGGGAGGCATCCCGAAATATGGATAATGAGTGGTGATCGTCCAAACGTACGTGGTGATCGAAGGGTTTGCGAGGTATTTAGTGCCTCCGGTTTCGTTCAGACCCAGAACGGACTTGTAAATGGACCGTGTGTCTGACATTGGATTTTATTCTTTGTTGATTGATCTCTATTAAATATACATCTGTTTGGCGGCGGAGAATTTATTCTTTTGCTTAACGCCGTTCTCTGAGACGCACGAGCTCAGAGGTTGTATATCAATGGACATCAGTCACATGGCATGAATTGCCTATGTGGCATGCTAAGATGCAGTGATCAGGGCTTCTGTTTAAAAGCAAAGTCTTGTGGTGATGATCAAAGCGCCGCCTGTGTGGTGTAGCTTTGTGTATAACGTGGAATCGCGAGCCTCACACCCCGGTATGAACCAGAAACGGGAGAAGGACCTCAGGGAGGGCATGCGTTTCTTTCTAGCAAGGGTGGTGTTAGTGACCTACCAGCCCTGACATTTATATACTTTTCACCTATGTGGTTGTTGCTGTTGCGAGGCGCCTCGGTTTGATCGGACGATCCGGGTCCGATGGAGTCATTCGTTGGCTCGTTGACGCCCCAAAGGGCGGGGAAACGTATTGTTCAGGTATAATAATCCACATCGGTGGACCGGCCCTGTCGCTCCAAGGCTTGCCTGCGCGCTTGCCTGAGACACGGGCTAGAGCGTCTCGAATTCGGTAAGGACTATCTTTTGCCTTGGTTCATGACGGAAATCCAATTTCCAAATACGTGACGATGCGGTTTCGATTGTATATATATTTGGCGACATATTGGCATGGGAGGCTCATGTCGTCTATGATTGATAGTTATGATTTGAAATTGTTTTCAAAACATATAAACACTAGTAATAATATCAAATGCCTTTGTTTTATTCGTATCAAGCATATTTTGGCCGTTATAAGGTAAAAACTCTATCCTCTGGTTTGCGTTGCATTGTGTGATGGGAACTGAGTCTTATAACGGCTTCATTTTTATAAAAAGCATAGCGATGTTTAAAAGAAAGATTTGTTCTAAAGCACTGGCAATCCAATGGACTAAACCCGTTCCACGAAAGTGGCGTGGTCCTGTGATTAGCCAAATTGTATATGTGTTGAGTAGATTTCTCATACCAGTCCCATGACTGACTCGTTGTTTGTTTCACTTTCAAACTCGGGTGCCCCTTTTTCTACATGGGCAGCCTTGTATTCAGGTTTAGCTGGTTCTTTCTGGATAGCTGGAGCTGAAGATGGATTCTATCATTTATCTCTTTTTATGTTGTTCAGCTCCTATTGTACATATTTTGTTTGTTTTCCGCTGTAGACATTTATGTATAGCTGAACTGTATTTGTACTAAGTAAGATCCTGTATACTGTGTAACTCTGATGATTACTTTTATCCAGTATATTCTATTGTTCATTTTCTGGTGTAATTATTTAATTTTTGTTCTGTCATTATCTGTTTCTGTGTTATATTCCAAAGATAACCCTTGTTTCCATCTGAACGGGATTTCGGGTCATCTCAACGTGGTATCAGAGCTTTGGTTAAGCTTAGTTCTGGAATATAACATTTGAACGAACTTGTCAGAAATAGAACCAGTAGTGTTCTAGGTTGGGTAACTCTATACAGATAGGATCAGTAATATCCTAGTATGAGTAGCAGAATGAAATAACACCTTGATAGGCACATTTACATAGAATTATATGTTTCTATATTTTAAATTGTCTTTTCTGTGACCTGACACTCGATCTGCCATTTGCAGAAGAATTAGAAAATGAGTGTTAGAAGCAGAAGGAATGCAGAACTGGATATTGAGGCCTTATTAATCAAATATCGAAATATGGGTGGAATACCATTCTCTGGTGAAGAATCTATTATGAAGACACAAGCTTGGATTCGTTCGGCTGAGAAAATCTTCGAAGCATTAAAGCTGAGGGATGACCAGAAAAGATTACTGGCCTCCTGGGCACTCAAAGATGAAGCTTTGTTCTGGTGGGATTCTGTTGTTAAGGATAATCCAGAAGGTGACATCACCTGGGACAGATTCAAAGTGATTTTCCTGGCAAGATAAAGTGAAATTTCTGGGCCACGTTGTATCGAAAGAAGGAATTGCTGTGGACCCAAGCAAAATCACAGCCATTCAGAATTGGAAACAGCCCAGTACCCCCACTGAAGTCCGCAATTTTCTCGGATTGGCCAGCTATTATCGGAAGTTCGTTAAAGACTTTTCGAAGATATCTGGTCATTTAACAAAGCTTACGAAGAAGCACTCTAAATTCAAATGGATCCCAGAAAGTGAGGAGGCTTTTGAAGAGCTAAAGTTAAGATTAACGACCGCTCCAGTGTTAACCATCATCGATGGCAACCAGGATTTAAAAGTCTGGACTGATGCTTCTAGAGAAGGCCTTGGCGCAGTGTTAATGCAAAGAGGCCAAGTGATTGCTTATGCTAGCCGTCAACTGAAGCCGCACGAGAAGAACTACGTAACTCATGATCTTGAGTTATTGGCTATTGTGTTCGCTTTGAAAATCCGGAGACACTATCTTCTGGGCGAGAGATTTGAACTGTTTACAGATCACGAGTCGTTAAAGAATCTGTTCACCCAGAAGGACTTGAATTTGAGGCAACAACGTTGGCTGGAGTTTCTTGCAGCGTATGATTTTGAAATTCTATACACTCCAGGGAAAGCCAATGTCGTGGCCAATGCGTTAAGCCGAAAGAATGAAATGATCGCCAGTTTCATCGTTGCGACTTCGTTAATTGATAAGATATCGGCTCTCCAAGAAGACGACCAATTTATCAAAGGAATGAGTCAGCAAATTTGTGAAGGCAATGCTTCAGATTTCCAGCTAGACAGCGAAGGGATTCTGAGGTTAGAAGGACGAATTTGCGTTCCAGAAATTCCTGAACTAAGAAGAGATGTGCTTGATGAATGCCATAAATCTAAGCTCAGTATCCATCCGGGTGTGAATAAAATGTATAATGATATCAAACGCACTTTCTGGTGGAAGTCGTTAAAAAGAGACGTCTCGATATATGTTAGTCGATGCCCTACTTGCCAACTAGTCAAGAGCGACCAACAGAAATTGGCTGGATTATTACAACCACTAGAAGTTCCTGGTTGGAAGTGGGAGATTACATTGATGGTCTGCCCGGAACCAGAAAAGGGAATGATAGTATTTGGGTGATCGTAGATCGCTTCACGAAGACTGCCCATTTCATACCTGTTAGATCAAACAGGACTGCTCAGAGTCAGGCGCAGATATACTTCAGGGAAATAGTTAGACTACATGGAGTGCCGCTCAGCATAGTCAGTGATAGAGATACAATATTCACTAGCAAATTTTGGGAAGCATTTCAAGTAGAACTCGGAACGAAGTTGAACTTAAGCACCGCTTATCATCCTCAGACAGACGGTCAGACTTAGCGGGTGAATCGCATTTTAGAAGATCTATTGCGGGCTTGTGTTCTAGATTTCGGTGGATCATGGGAAGACCATCTGCATTTAGCTGAATTCTCTTATAACAATAGCTACCAGGCGAGTCTGACAATGTCGCCATTCGAAGCGTTGTATGGTAGACCTTGCCGATCTCCTGCTTGTTAGGTCGAGCCTGGAAATAGACTTGTGTTAGGGCCTGATATGATTCGAGAAGATGCCGACAAAGTCGATTTTATTAAGAAGCGATTACTCGCCGCTCAAAGCCAACAAAAGAGCTATGCCGATAGAAGAAGAAGAGATATATCCTTTGAAGTTGGCGACTATGTATATTTGAAAGTATCACCGATGAGAGGAGTTATCCGGTTCGGTAAAACTGGAAAGTTGGCACCCAAATTCATTGGTCCGTTTCCTATTCTGGAACGGATCGGAACTCTCGCTTATAGGGTCAAACTGCCTAATTGGTTGCCTGGAGTTCATGATGTATTTCATATATCTCAACTTCGAAAGCACCTTCATGATCCAGACTTGATCGTGGAAGAAGCAGCTCAACAGGATATTGAAATTACCCCAGAATTAGCTATGAGAAGAGAGCCGCTAAAGATAATAGGCAAGGAAACCAAGGAGCTGATGAACAAGAAGGTTCGCTTAGTCAAAGTGCAATGGAGTGAAGATCTGCGAGATTGTACTTGGGAAACTGAGGAGAGCATTAAGAAAGCTTATCCTAGATGCCGAGTGGATATCTCTGATTGACTCTGGTGCAAGGTACATTTACCATACTTTGCATTACCATTTAATTCTCTACTCTATTGTTATTTTCTTTTCATGGATGTGCACTTTTAATTCTATAGTCTGAATGATTTTAAAAGAATATAGAAGTTGATCAGTATATTTTTGAAGGTTAAAAACAATTGGATTGGTTGTTGTGTTGAGTGATTGTAGATTTATCAAACCACTTTCGACTTTATTCCTTTTCGGGGACGAAAAGTTTTAAGTGGGGGAGATTGTAACGACCCAGAAAATCTGAACCAATTTAAAATTTTTAAATTGGCTAAAATAATGGATTTTAAATATTTAAAATAAATATTTTAAATAATGGCGATGAAAACTGAGTTTGAATCGACAATTGAAAACGAATATAATTAATTATAATTATAAACAAGGCCTGAAATGGCGCTGTAGTTTCGAAAAATTGAATTCAAACTTTGTCGGACTATATCAGGTGCAAAACAAAACGAATTTTAGTGAAACCAAAAATATTTAAATCTGTTAGTGAATACCTTTCCAACGAATCTGAAAAATCGAAATTTTATAGAGGGAATCAAAAGCTATGTCCAGTTGAAAATTCAGAATAGTCGCTATGGAATTCAGGCCCTTAAAAATGGAAATTTTGCAAACGACCTCGGATTTCGACGAAACCACTTTTGTTGGGTCCGTAGTGTAAAGTTATTGCTAGGTTTCAAATTTCATAATTTTTCGAATCAATATGTGAGCGTGGCAAAGGAAAACGCGTTTGACCAGTTTCAGTTGATTTTAATCGACTGGAAAATGGCCATTTTTCAAACGGTCTCAGAATTCAACGAAACTAGTTTTCTTAGGACCGTATCGTCAATACGAAGCTAGAAAATATTTTTATGGAATATTTCGAGTTGGTATGTGACCCCGGTAAATTGAAATGCGCGTTCAAATTCAATATATTGAATTATATTTTGTTTTTGACGAAAACTGATCGAAACGATCGAATCAGCTTATGATTCATATCCCATTGTGTTCGGAACGGGGGTAATTAGCTAAGGACGACAGTCGTTGGGTTCAATTTGGTATTCGTATGTAAAATCTCACTTTAACGTAATAAAACATTATTAAAATTATAAAATATATTTAAATTAAGTGTCCAACCCTAGGTCAAAAAGGGAAGTCCACGGTCAAAGCTTCATTAGCCGCCTCTCTCTTACGATAACGGCTGGGAGCCTCAAATTTTCTTTCGATTAAATCTCCCTATTCGTTTCGAAATTCAATCCAAACCCAACCGATAATCGAAGACCTCCCAATCATCTTCAAATCCATACAGCTGAGATCGGAAATCTCGATCTCTATTGGCCGGGTTACTCCTTGAAAGCTCCGTCGTTCGCAGCCAAATCAGGGACGGAGGGGGTCATCGGCTCTGGCACTGACACAGGCGAGGGTGGAGGAGCTGAAGCCGGAGGTGGAGGAAGTGTCAGATCATGGTTTAATGCGTTTGGGTGCGTGCGGTTTTGGGATTAAAGGATGGAGCTCATGGGTTCTTCGATACCTGTAGGAGACGATGGAAGCAGCTTTACAGAACGAAGAAACAGTGAGTTGATTTTTATTGTTTATTTTAATTATAATAAATATAAATGCAATTTTTTTTATATAATAAATATAAATGCAGTTTTAATAAATATAAAGGCAGCTTTTATTTTCATTTTTTTTAATATATATAGCATTATGACGATAAAACTAGAAAGGTTTTAAAATAAAATACTTTCAAATGGAAAATATAAAATAGAATTTGTTTTAGAAAATATAAATAGACTATGACTTCAAAAATAAAATTAGCATATGACTTCAAAATAAAATTAGCATATGGTTTTCAAAAATAAAATTAGCATATGGTTTTCAAAAATAAAATTAGCATATGGTTTTCAAAAATAAAATTAGCATATGGTTTTCATAAATAAAATGAGCATATTGTCTTCAAAATAGAAATATGATTCGTTTTTAAAATAGAAATTAGCGATGTTTCAAAAATAAGAAGATACATTGTCATTAGAAATAAAATTAACATTGTTTTTATGGCATAAAGATAAAATTAGCATAGAGATTTTTGAACTATAAAATTTGCTTTGTTTTGAAATATAAAATATACATTGTTTTTAAAAATAGAAGTCGCAGAATAAAAATATGATTTTTATTGAATAGCATAGTAAAAATTCGATTTTTACATATGTAGAGAATACGGGCAATGAAAGCGACGAAAGGCGAGATTGGCGAAGATTTCTATAAAGGAAGAGTCGTAGTTGGATAGCTACTGGTGAGAATTTCTCACTCTTTAGTTTCTTTTTCTAGCTAAGTATATATGTGTGGAAATAAAATTGAATTGCTATATATAAATATATATATATATATATATATATATATATATATATATATATATATATATACGCCCCTCGTCCACAAACCATGGACGATATTTATTGATTGAAATTGGTGTGAAAATTGATTGATAGCAAATGATTGTTTGGGATTGTTTGTGGTTGATATTGGTTGATTGTGGTTGAAAAATACCCATTTGTGATTGAGAAATATTTGATTGAAACCACATAGGATTAGTTTGTGGAAATGAAATAAATATATATACATGCCGCCTGCGTGCGAACTAGATGCATGATCCCCATTGTTAAAAAACCGCGAGGTTTTAAGGTAGAGCGAGGAGCCGTACTAGGGACGGTCCCGGTTTTAACTACCCTGCCATTATGCTGCCAAAAATTTGAATAATATTCGTGTGTTTGAATTATTTTCATTTGCTTAAACTATATTTATCCATTGAATAGAAAACCTTCATGTGTTGAATTGATATTCATTCGTTGATTAGAAATTCATGTGTTGAATGGTATTCGCGTTTTAAATATAAAAATCACATTTTTATCTATATATAGAAACTATAGAAAACCTTCATGTGTTGAATCGATATTCATTGGTTGATTAGAAATTCATGTGTTGAATGGTATTCGCGTTTTAAATATAAAATCACCTTTATATATATATATATATATATATATATATATATACAAACAATAGAAAACATTCATGTGTTGAATTGATATTCATTCGTTGATTAGAAATTCATGTGTTGAATGGTATTCGCGTTTTAAATATAAAAATCACCTTTTATCGACTATACGAACTGTGTAAAATAATCTCGTTTTAAAAGAAATTGTTTTATGATAAAAATCCTATTATTGTTACCTATATGAACTATATAGAAAAACAGTGTTTTGAAATGAATTGTTTTACGATAAAAATCACATTTTTATTGTATGCATGAATCGTTGAAATGTGAAGTGTTAAAAATAGCCACTTGTTCAAAATAAACATATATGAGTTGAAATATTCATTAATTAGCTAATGAAATGATTTGCACCTATGTATGTAACATTAGAAGGAATGGTGTTTTTAAACCAAATAGAAATCAAATATGAAGTTGAATAGAAAATGATAAATGATAAGAACTGTATATATATGTACATGCATAATCATTGAACAGGTTATAGCAAAGGAGCTTGAGAAGAGGAAAAAAATTTTGTGCCCGACAAATAGGTACACATTTACTGTTTTGTTTGGGTGATGATTTTATGAGCCTGTTGGCTAGCCGCTTGGCTTTTTCTTTTTCTTCTTGAGATTAGAAGGACCGGGAAAGCTATTTGCGATTTCCCGATGCTCCAGGTGCAGGGGAGGTTATGGCGAAATTTTCCAAAATTTTAAGGCGTTAGTGAAATATTTGAAGTGAAAACGATATTGAAATTGTTGAATGAACTATATTTATATAATTATATAAATATAAATAAAATTAAAACGAAACGTGGCCGTGCAGTTCGCATTTTGAAACCGTGATTTCAAACAACTAGTACGGGGAATCCGACCATTGGATTTTCCCGAAACCGCAACCGTCGGGTTCGCCTTGGAAATATCTTCCCGACGGCACCAACCTTGCAAAAATCCAACGGTTGGATTGTCTGGAATGTTTAATTCAAATCTGATGAAAAAAAGCGCCAGAAGCGATTATATTTATATATATATATATATATATATATATATAAATATAATTATATATTTAATCGAATAACGACGCTGCAGTTCGTATTTTTAAACCGAAACTTCAAACGATTGTACCAGGAGATCCGACCGTCGGATTTTCCCGAAACTGGAACCGTTGGATTCGTTTTGAAAAGACCTTTCTAATGATATAAATTTTGGGAAGATCCAACGGTTATATTTTCAGTTATGTGTAAATCAAATCTGAAGAAAAACAGCGCCACGGCCGCGTTATGGCCCGAAGCGTCGTTTTGAATAAATGGGCTATTTTAAAATAAATAAAAATAGCGATAAATTATTATAAAGTACCATAAACATTATGGAATGGAAATAAACTGAATTTGCTCAATTTATGTTGTATTTGATGGTTGAATGTGTTTGGTGTGAAAATTACATTAAAGAACAATATTGGTGTTGTCGAATAATTTAACCATTAAAATAAATTGATTTGAAATTCTAAATATACGTGAATTATTTGAAAAGACCGAGTTAATTCTCATTTCAAATAATTGACCGACGATTGAAAGTCGAAGATGAAGACGGTGGTCGAAGACCGGAGATCTTCACCTCGTTTGGATGGTAACCGAGGTTCTGATTGGGAGGCATCCCGAAATATGGATAATGAGTGTTGATCGTCCAGACGTACGTGGTGATCGAAGGGTTTGCGAGGTACTTAGTGCCTCCAGTTTCGTTCAGACCCAGAACGGACTTGTAAATGGACCGTGTGTCTGACATTGGATTTTATTCTGTGTTGATTGATCTCTATTAAATATACATCTGTTCGACGGCGGAGAATTTATTCTTTTGCTTAACGCCCTTCTCTGAGACGCACGAGCTCAGAGGTTGTATATCGATGGACATCAGTCACATGGCATGAATTGCCTGTGTGGCATGCTAAGATGCAGTGATCAGGGCTTCTGTTGAAAAGCAAAGTCTTGTGGTGATGATCAAAGCGCCGCCTGTGTGGTTTAGCTTTGTGTATAACGTGGAATCGCGAGCCTCACACCCCGGTATGAACCAGAAACGGGAGAAGGACCTCAGGGAGGGCATGCGTTTCTTTCTAGCTAGGGTGGTGTCAGTGACCTACCAGCCCTGACATTTATATACTTTTCACCTATGTGGTTGTTGCTGTTGCGAGGCGCCTCGGTTTGATCGGACGATCCAGGTCCGATGGAGTCATTCGTTGGCTCGTTGACGCCCCAAAGGGCGGGGAAACGTATTGTTCAGGTATAATAATCCACATCGGTGGACCAGCCCTGTCGCTCCAAGGCTTGCCTGCGCGCTTGCCTGAGACACGGGCTAGAGCGTCTCGAATTCAGTAAGGACTATCTTTTGCCTTGGTTCATGACGGAAATCTAATTTCCAATTACGTGACGATGCGGTTTCGATTGTATATATATTTGGTGACATAGTGGCATGGGACGCTCATGTCGTCTATGATTGATAGTTATGATTTGAAATTGTTTTCAAAACATATAAACACTAGTAATAATATCAAATGCCTTTGTTTTATTCGTATCAAGCATATTTTGGCCGTTATAAGGTAAAAACTCTATCCTCCGGTTTGCGTTGCATTGTGTGATGGGAACAGAGTCTTATAACGGCTTCATTTTTATAAAAAGCATAGCGATGTTTAAAAGAAAGATTTGTTTTAAAGCATTGGCAATCCAATGGAGTAAACCCGTTCCACGAAAGTGGCGTGGTCCTGTGATTAGCCAAATTGTATATGTGTTGAGTAGATTTCTCATACCAGTCCCATGACTGACTCGTAGTTTGTTTCACTTTCAAACTCGGGTGCCCCTTTTTCTACACGGGCAGCCTTGTATTCAGGTTTAGCTGGTTCTTTCTGGATAGCTGGAGCTGAAGATGGATTCTATCATTTATCTCTTTTTATGCTGTTCAGCTCCTATTGTACATATTTTGTTTGTTTTCCGCTGTAGACATTTATGTATAGCTGAACTGTATTTGTACTAAGTAAGATCCTGTATACTGTGTAACTCTGATGATTACTTTTATCCAGTATATTCTATTGTTCATTTTCTGGTGTAATTATTTAATTTTTGTTCTGTCATTATCTGTTTCTGTGTTATATTCCAAAGATAACCCTTGTTTCCGTTTGAACGGGATTTCGGGTCGTCTCATATTCTAACTCCTTAAATTCCCGGAAAAATTCGCCATGACCTCCTTTGTACCAGGAGCATCGGGAAAATCCCCAAACTGCCACACAGGCCTTCTCCAAACAAAAAGAAAAAGAAAAGCCAAGCGGCTAGCCGATACGGTGCATAAAATCTCATATATGAATTAAATACATACCTTTTTGTCGGGCATTCTATTTATATACCTTCATACCTTATCCATACCTATCTCATATATATCCATACATTTCTAATTCATTCCAACTTAATCCAATTATTTTAACTTAGTTCGTTAAGTGATTTTCAAATTACTGGTTTGCCCATTTCACCTTCATATTTGAGTATAACATGTTGAAATATATTTTAACTTGTTCATCAACTAATTGAATTCCTTTTCAATTCTATTTGAATTTCCTATATTCAAATTCCATTTCAATTCTCTTATTCAAATTCTATACTTGAATTTCATTTCAAATCTCTTATTCAAATTTTATATTTTAATTTCGTTTCAATTTCCTTATTCCAATTCTATATTTGAATTTCATTTAAATTCTATTTGAATCATCTATATTCAAATTTCATTTTCACTTTCGATATTCAAATCCTATATTTGAATTCCTTTATATATTCTATATTCAAATTCTATATTTGAATTTCATTTGAATTTCTATATTCAAACTCTATTTCAATTCCATTGAATTTCATATATTCAAACTCCCTTTAAATTTCTATATTCAAATCCTATTATTACTCTATATGAATTCTGTATTCAATTTTCCCTTATTTAAATTCTCTTTACTCAAATCCCATTTGAATTTCTATATTCAAACCCCCTTTGAATTTTCTTATTTAAATTCTATGTTTGAACTTCCTTTATTCAAATTCCTTTTTAACTCTATTTGACTTTTCCTAATTCAAATTCTATTTGAATTCCATATATTTAAACTCCTTTAAATTTCTATATTCAATTTAAATTACAAATATTCAAATCCCTTTTCAAATCCTTTATTCAGTTTCTATGTCACTTCTCTTATTCAAATTCTATTCGATTTCTCTTATGTCAAATTCTATTCGATTTCTATATTCGAATTTCCTCTATTCAAATTCTATATCACTTCCATTGAATTTCATATATTCAAACTCCCTTTGAATTTCTATATTCAATACCTATTTCAAACTTTCTTTATTCATTCTTTGTTATAAATCCCATTTGAAATTCAACACAAGTTGTCTTTCCCAAAACAAATTCAAAACAGTATCTCTGGTAGTAATTCGTCACTTACAACTCGAAAATGAATATTGATGATGCAGCTGTCATCATCAGAATCTATTTCCCAGCGATTGAAGTGAGTTCAATACTATAAAACCATTTTTAAACATTTCCACTTTGAAATTCATTTCAAAATATAATTCACACTGTTGTAAAACAATTTAAAATCTCCCAGGATCTTAAATTTTCCTTATTTTTTTTAATCCAAATCCATTTACAAACACTTATCAAATTTTTCCGAATTTGAATTAAATTTCTGGGTTACATTTCGGTTTTAACTTATCTGATTTCACGCATTTCGCTTATATGAATTCTGATTGGTTATTTTACATAACCATTTAATTTATAATCTTACTTGATTATAATAACAACCAATATATCCAATATATATCAAAATATACTTCGGGTAAACTATTTTCATTTACCCTCTTTCAAAACATATCGTGCCGACCCATCGTATTCGAGTGTTTAGTAACTCCTACCGATACAGTGGATCAAACTGATCGACCAGAACTCATAAACAACTCAACCAATAAATCACCACAATATAAAACTATTTTTATATCAATAACGAATACGCTCACTCGTATATATACACTCAACATCAATCTAGGGCATTACTAATCCTATCTCTACCGAGTCATGCCACAGAGCCAAGTAATTCTTAACTTAAGCTCTGATACCAACTGTAATTACCCGGATTTTGAGCGACTTTGGTTATCGACATAAACACGATGTCGATAACCAAAACATCGAAAAATCCTGGTAATTAGTGAAAGAAATTAGAGGGGGAGGAAAGATAAGATAGAAACTTAGAATAGAAGAAGAAGAAGAACACAATATCAGAATAACAAGAATCTCACAGCGGAACGAATAAATATATTTCACATCATAACTTTGAAATACAAAATTGGTACTTGAATATACATATCATTATCAAAGTACAGCACTTACAACACAGCGGAAATAACTATAGCTATATGATCCTGAAGCCTCCTGCTCCAAGCTCATCCAGTATATTTGTAAATCCCGACTACTTGACTGCCCATACAAATTTAGGCACCCAAGAGTTTAGGGAAAACAACAAAGTAAACTCCGGGTCAGTCATGGGACTGGTATGAGTAAAACAGTTTAAAAACAGTTCGAACAAGTTAACGATATCTCATAAGACCACGCCGCATAACGGAACGGGTTTTTCCCTTATGAGAATTCAAATTATCTTTATATCAAAAACCTTTTGATATTATAATAATGTCTATCAACACAATATAATAATCATCTAGTAGAAACGCTTTCATCTCACGTTCTACATATATAGTATACAATCAAAACCGCAAGCACGTATTGGGTAATGGATTTCCAACTATGACAAGGTATGGAACCACCTTTCGCTCGTGTACCTCTAGAGAGGAATACACTGGGTTCAACAAGAACATCATGCAACCCGGCCACACATGACCGACCACTCATTTGCTTGAGTGTATCGAATGTATATCACCAACGGTTGGGATCAGCAACCGTTTCCCGAATGGGACAGCATCAACAATAGATTTTTAGAAGTAAATGAAACTCTAGATCAGGTGATTATACACCCTACTTTGGTGCGACCGACTTAGCCATGCTGCCTGCCCGATTTCTGTCATTTACCGGATGTTGAGGCTAGAAGCTACACTTTATCATCACATCAGATTCACTTTGAATGCCACATCGTCAAATCCATCAAATCACCGATTGACGTCTACAACAATACATTATGTGTTAGCTAAAAGAAGTTTCCTTCTCCGCTTCCACTCTTGGTATGGTTGGAGAAATCAATATACGTGATCGTCTGGACGTACTCTGTCAAACATCCGTCCATACAAGTCATCCAGGAACAGGATGAACCGAAGGCACTATTCTGTAAACAGGATAGCCCTTGCATAACTCCGTCTTCAATTTCCTTTGGCATATATGATTCACAACGCTTATGCCAATACAGAGTGGTTCTTTGGATAATAAGCAAACCGGTCTCTCCATATTAACAACGTTAAAATGGTCAAAACTTCGATAGTCTGTGATTTAACTATCGAAGAAAAACAGGTGTGAAAACAACGATATTATTTCCAAATGGAAATTTATATCGATCAAACATCATCCAACATTTATCTCTTTATTAATTTAACTTATCTCCTGTTTCCCTATATTCAATATTTCTTATTTTATAAATTTGGAGAATATACGTTATTAACAATGGAAAACATTTCCATTTCTTGTTTTCTTTATTAGAAAACATTTCTGGTTTCTTATTTGGAAATCATTTCCAAAGCTTCTTCATTGGACTTAGACAGATGTTTAAACAAACCATCGCGATGCCAACTCAACCCATTTCCTTTACTGCTGAACCTTAACTATTCCTTAGTTAAAAACGAAGCCAATCAAGTTAGGGTAGAACTACCTCTCAGACCTTAACTGAACAACATTTCTAACTTTGAAATTGGCAAAGTTCACTTTATATTCCTTTTACTAACTTCCTTACTTAACCCTACTTCGAATAGCTATATTCGGTTGACTCTTTTCCCTTAACTCTATTCGATTAACCCCTATCAATTATCTCTATTGGACTAACACTATTGGAGTAACTCTATTTGACTAATGCTATTGATTTACTCATTTCACTTACTCCTTTCGAATAAACTATATTCGATAACTCCTTTTACTTTCTTCGAATAAACTATATTCGATTAACTCATTTGCTTCTATTCGAATAACTATATTCGATTAACTCATTTTACTTTCTATTCGAATAAACTATATTCAATTAACTCATTTGCTTTAACTCTAATCGATTAAACTAACATCGATTAACTCCTTTGCTTTAACTCTAATCGATTAAACTAACATCGATTAACTCCTTTTTCTTTAACTCTAATCTATTAAACTAACATCGATTAACTCCTTTGCTTTAACTCTAATCGATTAAACTAACATCGATTAACTCCTTTTACTTTAACTCTAATCGATTAAACTAACATCGATTAACTCCTTTTACTTTAACTCTAATCGATTAAACTAACTTCAATTAGATCCTTTATTCTATTCAAATAAACTATTCATTTATAAAGATTTACTTTTAGTAACGGTTCTTCACTTTACAAAAGATTTCCTTTTATTCTAACTTATCCTTTGATTTTATAAATATTTCTTTTGTAAAAATCATTTTCCTTTTCTATATAAAATCCATCGATTTTATATAAATAATTCATTTTCAAAATACACTTTGAAAATATTCCTTTATCAACATTCTGTATGTTATGGTATTCAACATATCAAATAACGATGATCAGTATCGTCCAAACACATATAATCGACAACATATTATATATCACATCATATATCACAATATATGAAAAACAGTAAAATATATGTTGAGGAATCCAGTCGGATTCCTCCAACCTGTTTCCCTGCATCACAGATGTTAAACAATATAGATAACATCACTTTCAGTTCCATATGATATATTCTGTTAAACAGAATCAATATAGAAATTCAACTAACTGACTAGCAGTTCAATCAAACAGTCAACATACTGTAAATCAACCAATATCTAACAGTTCTAAAAATACAACATGAAATTATAATTGTTCAGAGTTAGTGAGATTTACTCACATTGGACGATCATCGTCAATAACGATAACCATCGCTCGGTTTGATTCAAATGGACAATTTATTTTGCAATAAATTGTAACTTGCTCTAATTGACTCCTAGTCAGTTCCATGTGTGTAGTGTCCGTCCATACGATCCCAACGGATCTTGTTTCGCTGAATACTGATCACGAACGTACGAGATATGATAATTATAAGTTGATACCCTATTTAAATTGATTTAAATATATTTAAATTGAAGTGGGCCTTACAATTTTCAATACAGCCCAACACCCCAACCAGACTCGCTTCGGTCCTCTTCTTCCCCTTTCTCAAAATACCGTCCTCTAGTGAATAAATGCACCAACCATGGCCGATCTTCCCTTACTTCCATCTCCTCCTTCATCCACTTTAAATTCAAAGTAAACTCATCAAAATTCCTCTCGTCACAAACCCTCTCTCCTCATACAAATTTCCTCCCGTTCGCACCTCCCTTTGAAGCCGCGACTTTCATCCCTACTACACTTGTAAACCGCCATCAGCACCATTTCACACAACTTTCTGTTCGCACCCATCTTCCAAAAAGAAATGATCACCGAATCCTTCCTCCGGCGTCCCACTGATCTGTTGTTCCCTTTCCATTGTCGTGGCCTTCTATTGATCCCTCCATCCTCAATTTCACTAAACAAAACCACGAGTCCAACACTGAACTCCATTCGATTCTCCATCCACTTAACCCAAAAGGAGACAGCGCGTGCACCCTTCCGAATGCATGGAATACTCTTCACCAAGCTGAATGATTGAACCCAACTGTTATTATTGATTTTTAGAAAACCATGGATTTTTGATTTTCGGCTAACTGGAACGAAAAGGGACGAGGCAATTCTCTCATATATTTATAAGCTTCAATCCCTTAGTTGCTAAGGAATACGGCAAATCAAGTGGTGCAAAAGTCTTTCGCGTGTAAAGATTAACAGCAAGCACTTTACTAACCATAGACATTTATATATATATATATTATATGCTTTTATTTATATTATTCTTATCATTGTTTTTTTTTCTTATGTTTGTGTCCTGTCGTATCCATTATCATGATGCCACTAACTTATCTTTGTTACGCACCCACAGTATATAAGTACTCTCGTTTCCGTCTCTACCATTTTCATATAACAAATAATATCAAAAATTGTAGATTTAGCAACCGACATAGACATCCAATCTGCGAGGTACGTGCGGTTCCATTATAGTGTATACCATATTGTTTACGAACTGCTATCGACAAAAATGAAAATACCGCTGAGACGAGCAGTGTGCCCCGGTCCCAAAAATATAAAAATACCGGTAGATTAACTCATATTGTGAAACCCCGAAATGTCGATACAGGGTGCCAAGTACTCCCAATAAAAAGTTGCTTATTTAATTATTTAAAAATTTCCATAAAATTCTAAAAATTAAATTATCACTATGTCCCAAATGAACCTTGTCTAAATTCAAATCCGATCTCTAGTTATATCGAATAACCGATACGGTCGATAAACGATTCTATAGCGACTATTTTAAAATTTGATTTGGACATATCTCAAAATCTACATGACGAAATCCCGATTTTTCTCTTCCACTAGAAATATATACTCTACCAGCTCCGTACGTTTCTTGTTTCACAGAAATCCGATTTAAAACGAACTCTGTACATTCAGTTGAAGTTCGAGTCGCCAATTTACGAACTACAGCGCCATTTCGAGCTCGATTATAATTATAATATAATTATACGTTCAAATTGTCGTTCAAATAATATATTTGTTATTCTAATTCAATTATAAACTAAATTAAATATCACGGATGATCCAGTTCACACCATATCGCCATTTCAGCCAATTCTGATTATTTCAGAGTTAAATATATTATTTAATTTATTATTTTAATTAAATATTCATCATTATTTAATTAAATGATCATTAAACTCACTAATCACCAATAATATAATTAAATAAATTAATTATAATACCCTCTGCCAATGCGGGTCATTACAGAGGAGGAGAGATAGGCGGCGGGTCAGAGGGAGGTGCGATGGGCTGGTGGTGGAGCGCAGGTGGGATTCGAATGGAGGGGGGTGCTGTTTTGGATCTACGTTGGGAAGCAGTGGAGAGGAGGATCGAGTGAGGGAGAGGCGAACGGGGGGGGGGGGGGGGGGGGCAGAGGAATATAGAGAGGAGAGAGAGAGAGTTTAATTTATTTAATTATTTTATTTACAAAAAGTTGACTTTTTATTTCGACCTCGAAACGAGGCCCACCGCCTATCGTCCATAGCTAATTACCCCCATTCTGAATACAATGGGATATGTATCGTAAGCTGATTCGGCTGTTGCAATCAGTTTTCGTCAAAATCAACATATAACTCTATATATTGAATTTGAACGCGCATTTCAATTTTCTGGGGTCACCTACTAACTCGAAAAATTCCATAAAATTATTTTCTAGCTTCGTATTAACGATACGGTCCTAACAAAATTAATTTCGTCGAATTCCGGGATCGTTGGAAAAATGGCCATTTTCCAGTCGATTAAAATCAACTAAAACTGGTCAAACGCGTTTTCCTTTGCCATGCTCACATATTGAGTCGAAAAATTAAGAAATTTAAAACCTAGCAATAATTTGACATCACGGACCCAACAAAAGTGGTTTCGTCGAAATCCGAGGTCTCTTGCAAAATGTCTATTTTTAAGGTCCTAAATTCCATAGCGACAATTCAGAATTTTCAACTGGACATATCTTTTGATTCCCGCTATGAAATTTCGATTTTTCGGATTCGTTAAAAGATATTCTCAATTTGATTCCATGATTTTTGGTTTTGCTAAAATCCGGTTTGTTTTTCACTCGGTATGTTCAATTGAAGTTTGAAATCGAATTATCGAACTACCGCGCCATTTTCAATTCTA
Organism: Allium sativum; assembly: GCA_030737875.1. Classification (NCBI taxonomy): domain Eukaryota; kingdom Viridiplantae; phylum Streptophyta; class Magnoliopsida; order Asparagales; family Amaryllidaceae; genus Allium; species Allium sativum. Next base: position 128,355,755 of record CM060910.1, read on the forward strand.
TTTATAATTATATATATTCTAACAACGGCGTATATAATATATACGTTCGAATTATATTCAAAGTAAATTTCTCATCAATATTATTTAAAATAATTCATTTTAAATATTCAAAATTCATTAAAATTTCCAAAATAAAAATTTTAAACTGGCCCGCATTTCCGGGTTGTTACCCAAATGTCATTTAAAACACAGTTCACGATAAACCCTAAAATCATATTCCATTAAAATGGAATCTTCATGGTAAACAGATCAATATATATAATTAATATAAATTTCCGTATTGGACTAATAATATAAATGGAATAATGACAAGCCTTTTAAATTCCATATACAGTAACGGTCTTCCTTTCACTGCACCAGAAATGGCTTTTGGTAGCGTTTAAAAAACGCTACCATAACTTATAACAACGTTTTAGAGAGCGTTGCGATACGACATGCAACTAAAATTCCGAAAGTTTTTGTTGTGTTTTAATAAACGCAACCAAAAATGAACATATTATAGCGTTTTAGAAACCGTACAAAAAGTTTTTTTGGTAACGGGTTAAAAACGCTACTAAAGAGATACTTGCATCATTTCCGGATTTTTTTGTAGCGTTTTTTCAGTCCTACTATATGTTTTTTGTTGCATTTCATTTCAGCTACAATATCTTTTGTAAATTACATTTGTAGCACTTTTTCAAAGCTACTAAAACTTACTGATGCACACCACATTTTAATTGCAGTTGTTTACTATTAATGGCTTGTAACATTTCCATCAATCGTTTATATATAATAGAAATATTAAAAGAAATAATCATATGAGTATCGTTTTCAAACAAATCAATAACACCATATTTAAATACTTAAAAAAACACATTACTCGCAATATCAAATATAAAACCCAAAATCATCTCAATAATAGTATTTTGATAAGATAAGTGAGTCCACATACCACAACTGCTTACGAACAAATCTACATGACTAGTGCAAACAAAATAATAGTTAAAGTCTTGTTCATAGCTTAATTACCACCAGTTCTTTGATGTGCTTCTTCATTTCAGAAATCTAATTACATGTACATAAGTATAACGGTCAATGGTAAGAATTACATACAAGTATAACGATCAACAGTCAGAATTACATAAATGTGAAAAATGTATAAATTATATATAATAAAGCACACCAATTGCCTAGTTTAATCCAGTAATAAAAATAATGTTTCATATTATATAAGTATACTTGACATAGAAATATCAACCAAACTTATTCAGTTTAACCAAACTTATTCAGTTAACTATATGACATCTCTTATTATACTAGTATGCATCATATCGGAACATGTCTCATCATATTAAATCTTCATATGAATGCATATTTGCGAGATTTGAAACAGTGATTACGGCTAATAATTCTGCTTATATTTGACTCTATTTTGATATGATACTAATTCACTGATCAAGTACCATCTTTCGTATCTCCAAAATTATGTAAGAAAAAATATAATATCTTATGCTCTCGTTTATTTTTACCTCGTTCCCTAAATGAGTCTTGACCTGTGGAAGTCTGAATGCTGTGTAATTAGGATTCATGCATTTTATCTGTTCACTAGTTCAGGTACCTAAAACATGTAATATTGAAAGTTTAACAATTAGCTAAGAAAAAAATTTACAAATAGAAAGGTTTCTAGTAAAAAATGATTTCGTTATTTTTAGTGCAATCAGTTTATAAATTAATTTACTGCTCAATGCATACTATCACTACATCAGAAGTATAGTACAATTTCGGAAGTATAGTACAATTTAGCATTTATACTAATAATGATTTTTCCTATTACAGCTATATTACCTATTACGCATGTACTGATCATTTACCATCTTAATTAAATGGAACACATCAGAAGAAAGTATAGTTAGAACTTAGTTATTACTATAATGTTGGCTCTTAAAAATTAAAGCAGTAGGTGTAATGGGGTGGACAACAACCGACCTGGCCATGGTATCCAATAATATTCCTAATATGGAACACTTTATTTTGCTTGCACTGATCATTTACCAGCTTGCACGTAAATATAAATTAGATTTATTGTTGCGTGCATCTTACTGGCACAGAATTATAAGCAGTACATAGAAAATCGGCCAACTTGTTCAACTGACAATTTAACAGTCACATGAATGCAATCCGATCTGCTTAAACTTGGTGATCTGTTAAGATAGGCATCAAAACATACTAGTCCTAGAAAAGAGCACATCATTGGATCTTATAATCGGATCCGTATCAGGTATTGCTGTTACAAATTTATTCTAAAAACCTTTACTTTGTTTGTATATGTTCCTCTTTCGGGTGACACTTATCCCCGACATTCACTGATGAGGACAAAACATCAGATTTGATTAAGAATGCATATCCACTCGAGTGCTAGTTTGTTTACACCTTTTTAATGGGTGTGAACATAACACCACTAACGTCGTTAGTAGTGAGTGGCTGAGATTGTTCGGGAGGAATCCAGGGGCCAATTATAACCGCACAACACGAACGATGTTAGTGGTGTTTTGTTCGCACCCGTTAAAAAGGGGTGAACAAACTTTAATTCTATCAACTCATATTCATATTCTTTTCACCTGCCATAACTTTTTGTTCTATACAAATAATTTTGGGTGACAATTGTTGCTTGCAGCTTTACACCAATCATGTGCCAACTGAAACCTACCACTTGGCTTTTTAGCTATGGTTTGTCCAAGTGAGATTTAATGTATTATTTAAATGCATATAAGTTAACTATAGTTTATCCGATCGGTCAGGCTTTTCAAGTTCATATAAGTAAAATGCATATGTCATGCTCATAACATTTACTTTAAAATTACAAAAAATCATAAATAAGAAATTGTTGACATACAAATTGAGTGATGAAATAATCTAATTGACAACAAAAACACATAAAATTATCACATGTAAAAAAAAAACCGGTAGATAAATAATATAAATGTTCATAATTTTATAATATGAAAAATAAAAAATTGAATCGAATCTAAACTGGATTGGATTTGTATAAAACCATGCGATCCTTACAGTAATAGGAAATATTATATTATATTTACGCATGCATTGATGTAAATATCATTGGATCTTATATTTACGTATGCATGCTGTCATTACTGCTCAATGATGTGCTCCAATTTTTTTCCTATTACAGCTATGATACGCATGCAGCAGCCATATCATTTAGCATTTATACTAATAATGATTTTTCAAACATGCTTTATAAACAACAAAGTTCATAATGAAACTGAAATTGATCTCTATTATCAAAGCAGAGTAGAACATTTGGAAACCTATATCAAATGCACATTGAATGATTATATCAATGCATAACAATTGAATGATATAACATGTTGTGTATTGTTTATTTTTAACTAAATATGTATTTCTTGATCTTAGAATTCACTGGTTAACATAAAATTTCTAGCAAATAGCAAGTAATGCACATTCAAGAAAAAGAAAAAAAAAAGAGGATTAGAACCTGTTCGTAATCGTCAAGGCATACGCATTCGATGTCATCCTTACCGCTGGGTACAAGCACGTGCTTCCCAACTCCTTCGAAAATCTGAACTCACCGTGCTTGCTGACGGCGCCGTGGTCGAAGTTCACATTCATGAAGTTTGTTGCCATGCTGTCGTGAATTGGTTTGATTCTGATTACAGAGTGGCTAAAATTAGTTTGATACTGATTACATAATGGATATGAGTGACTGTAAATAATTAAAGTAGTGTTTGACTATAACCCTTAGGCTTTCCCACTGAATTTTTTTTATCAAGCATAATTTTAACATAACTCTATATTAAGGCATGCAAAAATACATTGATATAGTATATATACACCTTTTTGTAAAGGAAAGGCGACTTTTTACATGTATGTATAGATAAACAAACTCAAGAGTGATAAAAACAATCTTGGGATTGATGCCAAATTGAGAACAACACAAGATAATGAAAATAAATATGAAGAAAGGAAGGAAAAAAACTATATAATGAATTGCACAAAAGGAGATGCAAAATTAGGATAAAGGAAATATACCGTTTGTCGATTAGCACTTGCCTCTTTATTTCTTGGTACCCCTCGGTGGAGGATGACTTATGGGGATGTGGCTGCAGGTTATTAACTCTTTATTTCACCAAGCACATGAGAAAAAGAACTTGAACTGTGTCATCACTGGCTACGGCTATACGATGTTGACATTCCATGGTTAACCCTACAACCATTAAGTTGAGTTCGAAGTTAACTCGATGTGGAAGGTAACTTTAAATATGATTATTAACCTAGTAAGGCTCTGATATAAAATATCTCGGCTCTAGAGTGCAGTTTTTTAAGACTCACTGATAATATTGTCGTTTTGTTGCAGTGCCCTTGAGCTTATGCTTTATATACCCATGGCATCAGTAAATTAGAGCACCAAAAGATCAGCGCTAATCCACATGCAAGGTTTTATCAAAGTTTAAGTCCTTTATAGTATATATGAATTGTGGGAATTATTGTTCAAGTTTAAAGCATGAGACATAAGAACAACTTAACTATGTAAAAGTTTGTATAAAGCAAAACTCATAACCACTCATCGATTGATCAAATTGAATTCATTTTGTGAGTAATAAATAAACAAAATATCACAAATGACTAATATTTTATAACTAACAAATCCGTAATTAACTTTATGTAAGATTCAGTTGAATGAAAGCATACAATTCGATTATGGAGATGAAGAGAATGTGAGTCATCTTTAAAACTAAAAAATAAAACTTTGCATTTAATCAAAGATGTAATTCAGTATTTACGATTCAACATTTCTATTAAAACTGAGTTTGTACCAAAACAGCTTTTGTGTCAACACCTAACTCCATCAAATCAGTAGGTAATGACTAAATTCAGGAAAACAGATGCATATTATTATTATTTTGTTGTAAAAATTGAGCACTTCCATGCATATATATATATATATATATATATATATATTATTGTATTAAATGTCAGTCCCAATCAAATATTGCAATGACTCAAGGTGTGAAGCAAAGTTTAAAACTCAGTACATCTATTTGTCTAATAGTAACACAACTGAGAATAATATATTTTCTTATTGAATATGCTCAAAATATTCAATTTCAACTCCATTCACTTCGTGGAGATGTTTAATACGGAAGTGCCTTAACATTATGTATATTAAAATTGTAGTACTAATAGTGTCGAAAGCATTGCAAGGGCATTAAACTTTTCAAAAAAAAAACGAAACTAAGATAATTTCAAATGTATAAGGAGTGATTAGATTTTAATTAATAAATCAAAGAAATAATGTAACAACAACGGGATGGAAGAAAGTTCAGATAAATAGTGTATCAAGTGAAGTCACTAAAGTGAAGCATGAAAAGCAGTGCACATCACGAAGAGTTTCCCTTAAAAGAAGCACCGTGGAAATCATGCATTATTTTATTTTAATGAAAGAATAAAATGTAGAACCACATTCAATATTATCCAGTTCTATGTGGAGAGAAAAAAAAGACTCTATATATAGAAATGTATAGTAAGTTTTGAAACTAAAATAAGTTACTTGTTAACAAAGTGTATTGGTATAACCAACCTATGATTTTCCATCTTTCTCAAGTGACCAAAAGCTTCCATTATCAAACTATTTTCCAATTAGATTTCAATGGTATAATCATTCAACTCTACCTCAAGCCATCAAAACCTTGTAAAAACTCTTACTAAACGCTAATCTCCACAGCATAAATTCCCCTGTCCCCATTCAGTCCCAACAACCCTTCCTCTCCCTAAGGCAATAAAGACCATAAATGTCCTCATGATAAAATCAGCTTCTAACGCCAACCTTACTCTCATCCCCCCTACCCATTGAAAAGTCTATATAGGTAAAAATTTCGTTGAAGTTGAAAAAAGATACCATATACTATTGAATAAAATAAAACGATTGTACCTTTCTTCGTAGTGTATCTTCATCATTACAGGATATTCATTACTTCATTTAACATGGTTAAATTGTTCGTTCTAAGGTTCCACAGTCAACACATCCTCCGTTTCATCCATTTTTGCCACATTCCACCCTAAACTCAAATGGTAACCATAATCTATTGGAAAAGATTGTGAGTAGCTAACATTAACGTAAAAATTGAGCATGAATATTGCATCTTATGACCTTATTTCCTGATGATTCACAGTTTTTTATAGTCGATGTGATATAAAATCTCGAAATGCTCCCCTTCGCACTCTCATCCCATGAATTCGAGCGCATGAATTTAAATCCAGATGATGTAGATCTTCATTATTAAGCTTTGAATCCTTGCCCATGAAATCGAGAGAAATAACTGTTATTGTTTCGTATTGGGAGATATTAATTTTATGGTTTGGGTAATTTTTTTGTAGAGAGAGAATGAAATGGATAAATAGGGAAAGCGCATAAAGTAAAACATTGGCCAAAAATGTTGGCGGGCTAAAATAGCAGCGTTGAAGTTTCTAATTTCCATATTTCTTACGTCAATAGTTGCTGTCACTCATCCAACGCAACGATATAATGTAACCAATCAGAGATTTTGTTGTAGTGTTTACAGAAACTCATCTTGATTATTACCAAATCGAATTCCATTCAATTCCAATTTAATATATTAAATTGGAGAACTTTACTTTGGAAGATTTTCCATTAAATCTTAATAAAAAGACTTATAAATTCCAAATCATTTCTTCATTGTTAATCGGGTTAAAGAAAAAATATTATTTAAAACACCATTCACGATAAACCCAGAATCCAATTTAAATTCAATTCTAAATTAATATTAATTGGTAAACTTCCCTAAATATTATTTAAAAGATTTATCCTTTTCTCATTGGGGTTTTAGAACGGTGTTATTGAAGACACCATTCACGACAAACCCAAAATCCAATTTGATACTAAATACAAGGCTCTGAATGGAAATAATATCAGCTTATATTCAACATCAAATTCTGAAGCCAACGGATATCATATTGGGAATAACGATATCTGTATCTTCCAAATTCCACAACAATATCCGTATAATCGCGGAATCCAATATCGAAATATTCCGAAGATAATTTCCATTCCAAATCCATTCCAAATTATTCGTTAGAAAACTCTAGTTATATTAAAACCATTTACAAATTCAATTTATTATTTCTAGAAATAATTGGATTTTTATTCTACTTATTAACTAGTTCATTTTGATAAAAATATCTTTTAATCTTTTCAAAACTGGAATTTTTCATCCAAAATCTTTCCAAATCATTTATTATGATTTTACATAATATTTCTATATTTTTAATAATTTTATTAAGGCCCATACAGTCAGTTTCCAATAATAGCCATCGAATTGCATCCATAACGACCTTGTCTGAAATTGATTTGGACATAATTTAAAATCCAACCTTTCAAATTTAAATCTCTTATATTCATTGGAAAGATCTTTTCGATACAAACCCAATGGTTACGGTTTTAGGAGAATTCGATGATCAGATCTCCCGTTATATCAATTTGAAGTTAATGGTTGAAATTCGCGAGCGGTCACTGCGCGGCTTATTCTATTCAAGCCACTATATACATATAACATATATATCGTCGATTTCTATTTAATATGTATTTTATAAAATATTTATAAATTCGTTTTAAAAGGATTTAACTTCATTTTCGATTTTAAATCAAAATTTAATATTCCATATCATTATAGTATTAAAATGATAATATTTTCAAAATATCTGATTTTGAAATCCATTTCCTTTTCGTATTCATTATAAAATGAATAAAATCAATCGATAAACCCATTCGAGTTAAAATGGTGTTTAGCTACTTAATTCGGCTTCACATTTCAATATTTTCGTGTCCATCCAAAATCGGACATCAAAATCGTAATTTAATTATTCACTGAATATTATTTTAAAATATTCATTATTTTAAAATATTCGTTATTTCTGAATTGAAATGCGAGTTAATCAATTACAATATAATTTCAGTTTTATGGATTTCATACGTAGCATGTATTCAATAATAATGGTAAATAATTATTAAACATTCAAACATCATCTAGATGTATTTTACAACTGTATAAGCATTAAAATAAATCACGCTCATCACAACCTATCAACCAATCGATTGACATACAACTAAATATTGGTATTAGTGTATGTCAAATATCATCCCAATACCCGTATGGGGTTTTCAAAAAACAACAATCTATTTAGATAAATCATTGGTTAATAAATTTAATAGTTCTAATTCGGTTTGAATTATTTTTCTACTTAAAAAATTTTCATTGTTCAATTTATAAATGATATTTATATCACATTTCAACAACCACAAAAAGCATCCATATTGTTTGAAATACAAGTGTCGGATATTCAAACAACGCTTTTTGTGCAGATGAGTCATGAATAGTTCATGTGTTGAACTCAAGCAATGTCACATACAATAGGTAAAAATCAATACTGGCAATTTCTATATATTTATAGTTATAAAAAAAATAACTATACAAATATTTTAGTGAGAGAGTTCTCACTTTCGTTTCCACTCCGCAATTCTTTATTGAAGGATTGTTTGAATAAAATTAAACAGATGTTTAATTTTGTCAAAAAATCCAACTGCCTCTGTTTCCATTCTGGTCAGTTCCATTATGTAGTGTTTGTCGTTGCAAATCCAACGCAATTAAAATTGTCGGATTTGGACCTCGTATGGAAAAGATACTCTAATTAATACATTTGATTCTAAATAACTAATTAAATTCAGCAACATTTTTTAAAATCGTTACCGTTCCTTCTTCTTCCGTTATTCGCCTGGACATTTCGAACCCACCAGCTCGACATCGATTCTGGGCTGCGCAACACGCCTAAGGCCATCGGCCTTCGATCGTCTACCACCGCCGAACTCCCCTCGGTCGCCTCCATCCTCCAGGAGTACGACCCCATTCGAAGTCGCCACCTGTCTTGAAATCCATACCAAAACCCGTGACATTGAGCTCATAAATCGAACCACACACCACGTTGATTCAGATCTCCACCGTTGAATATCCTTATCTCGATGAGTTCTTCAATTTCCGTTTTTGAAGTTTCGAAAATCATAGAATAGGTTTAAAGATCGAATGGGTTTTATTTTGGAAAATTTATGGCCCTCAAATGAAGCTGGCGGTGGCTGATTTTATCATTAGGGTTTAGGGGAAAAACCTTGGGGGTATTTATATAAAATATATTAATATTTAATTCAATAATTTCTCCAGCGTAAAATTAAACACTCTAAACTCCAAACGTGAAACGACCCGAAATCTCCCTTATGGGAAATCATAGATTGAGTTGAGGACAAGACAAATCGGAACGCAAACAGAAGAACATTTCATTGTATATTACAACAATTCCATCAGAATACAAGAATACACAGAGTATGAATAAATATTACACAGAAAATATCAGAGATTTAAATTACATTTAAATACATCGCAGCGGAAAATAATACAAAACACAACTAAAAGTAATACACGGACACAGAGCTTTCCGAATATCATTCCAGCTGTAAACCAGTTTCCTGTGAATATAAATCTGCAAAACCAAAACTACTAGTTGCCCATGTCAAAATAAGGGCACCCAGTGTTTAGGCTAAAACAATAAACTCCAGGTCAGTCATGTGACTGGTGTGAGAACTAAAACAGTCATTTAAAACTTTACTTCAAATCAGATATATCAAGGGACCACGCCGTATAACACGGAACCGATTTCCTCCCAAGAATACCAGTGCATATAACAAAATAGCGCAATACTTTTTGGAAAAATGAAGCTATTATAAGACCCAGGTCCTATCAAACAATGCAACACAAGCCGAGGGATAGGGTTTTCCCTTTTAACAGCCAAACATGCTTGGTACGTTTAAAACAAATCATTTGATACTATTATAAATGCATAGTGTATAAAACAACTTCAAATCATAAGTATCAATCCTAGACGGCATAAGTGCCCCCATACCACTATGTCGCCATATATAGGTATACATTCAAAACCGCAAAGTCACGTATTGGAAGTTGGATTTCCATCTGTGAACCGAGGAAAAGGATAGTCCTCACCAATTCGAGACTCTCTAGCCCGAGCCTCTGGACAAGTACTCAGTCAAGCCCTTGGATCGTCAGGACCGGTCCACCGATGTGGATTAAATTGCCTGAACACTGCGTTTCCCAACCCTTTGGTTCGTAAATGAGCCAAATGAATCCATCGGCTCCACACAGTCACCGATATATCCAAGGCGCTTCGCAACAGCAACAACCACACAAGTGAAAATAATATAAATGTCAGGGCTGGTAGGTCACTAACACCACCCTAGCTAGAAGGAAATGCATGCCCTCCCTGATGTCCTCTCCCATTCCTGGTTAATAACCGGGGTGTGAGGCTCGCCAATTAACATTACACAAAGCTATGACACACAGGCGGTGCTTTGATCATCAATCACAAGACTTTGCTTTTCAAAAGAAGCCTTGATCAATTGCCACTTAGGCATGCCACACAGGCAATTCACTCTATGCGATTGATATCCATCAATATATAACCCCTGAGCTCGTACGTCTCAGAGAAGGGCGTTAAGCAAGAGAATAAATTCTCCGCTGCCAAACAGATATATATTTAATAGAAATCAATCACACAGAATAAAATTCAATGTCAGACACACAGTCCATTTACAAGTTCGTTCTAGGTCTGAACGAAACCGGAGGCACCTTGTACCTCGCATATCCATCGATCTCCAAGTACGTCTGGACGATCACCAACTGATTCCCTCCACTTGGGTGTACAGCCTAATCAAGATCATCAGTAATCACCCAAACAATGTGAAGACCTCCGGTCTTCGACCACCGTCTTCATCCTTGACACATCGTCAAATCGGTTATTCAGAATGGGATAAACCCGACCTTTCTGAATAACTCGCATATATAATAAACAAATGTTTCACAAACACAACATACGCCTCATTCAAATTCAGAATATTCCTTTATTCAAATATTCAAATACTTTGGGAAGGGTTCCCATTAATTTTATCAAAGATAAATCTTTAAATTTATTCTTTAATCTTCCTTTGAATATCGATTCAAACAAAATTATGGTTTATATAAACTACTCGGGATTAGCGAACCACACGATGTAATAAATTATTTTATTTCCCAATCCCAACCTATTCATCCCATGAAGTAAAACTGGTAATACTTCATATCTAACACCACAGTGTTATCGGTAAATTCAATTACCATTTCACGTTCAAATCTAATTAAGGATTTAACTATAGCCAAAACTGGTGATATTCCATTCTCGATCATTTCAATCTAATCAAAGATTCATTAAAAGTTCACTTGGTTTTAATGTTCCCAAAAATCAATATCAATGATTGTTTAACTTGGGAAATCATATCCTGTCTTTAACTGGGTTAAAGAACCAATGTCATTTAAAACACTGTTCACTATAAACCCAAAATCACAATCCGTTCCAATTCAATTATTAAACTTCTGGCTACTTTTAAAACCCTTTCAAATCCAATTTATTTATTTAAAAATAAATAAATTATTATTCTAGTTCAAAACTAGTTAATTTCGATAAAAATCTATTTTTATCTTTTCAAATATGGATTTTTTCATTCCAAATCATTTCTTATGATTTTACACAAATTATTAATAATTTTATCAAGGCTCGTACAGTCGATTTCCATCAACGGCCATCGAACTGCACTTACATCGACCTTTTCCAAATTTGATTTGGACATATTCCAAATCCAACCATTAGATTTCAAATCTCTAATATTCGTTAGAAAGCCCTTTTCGATACGAACCTAACGGTTCCGGTTTTAGGAGAATCCGACGGTCGAGTCTCCCGTAATATTCATTCGAAGACAATGGTTGAAATTTACGAACTGCCGCAGCGCGGCGCGTTCTATTTAGGCCATTATATGTATATATGATATATATATATTATATATTTCATCGATTTCCTTTCAAAACGTATTTTATAAATTGTTTTAAATTCGTTTTCAAACGATTTCAACTTCATATTCAATTTCAAATCAAAATTGAATATTCCATATGATTAATCTATAAATGACAATATCGTTCACGTCAAAATAGTGTCAATCTAACCAACACGGCTTTATATATTTCAATAACTTTGTTATTCTATTCAACAAATGAATATTTTCTTCATCACATGAATTTTCTTTTATTCAACGCATGAAATTTCTTTTATTCAACACATGAATTTTCTTCTATTCAACACATGAATTTTCTTTTATTCAACACATGAATTTTCTTCTATTCAACACATGAATATATATTTTATTCAACACATGAATTTTCTTTTATTCAACACATGAATTTTCTTTTATTTTCCAAATTAGAATGAGGCCCAAATGTTAATTATATGGATTCCCTACAACACATGTACGTAATAGCAACGTTAAATCATCAACCATCATCCAGAGTGCCCCACACCACCGCATAAGCATTAAATATAGATAAGTAATGCTTACACAGTCTGTCAAACCATCGGTCGACATACTACTAAATAATTGGGATTAGTGTACGTCAATATCATCCCAGCACCTGTAACGGCCGGGAATTTTGCTCAATCCGAATCAGTCGTTAAACCGATCTAGACCGTTCGAAACCCCTGATCGTTTTGAGAACATGACAAATTGGAACGCAGACGGAAGAACATTATTTTGTTATTACAACAATTCCATCAGATACAAGAATATATAGAGTATAAATGAATAAATTACATTCAACAAATATCAGAGATTTAAATTACATTTAAATACATTGCAGCAGAAAATAATACAAAAGCACAACTAGAAGTAATGCACGAATACAGAGCTTTCCGAGCATCATTCCAGTTGTAAATCAGGATCCTGTGAATATAAATCTACAAAACCAAAACTACTAGCTGCCCGTGTCGAAAATAAGGGCACCCAGAGTTTAGGTTAAAACAATAAACTCCAGGTCAGTCACGTGACTGGTGTGAGAACTAAAACAGTTATTTAAAACTTTACCTTAAAAGAGAGTAATTCAAGGGACCACGCCGTATAACACGAAACGGGTTTCCTCCCTAGAATAAACAGCGCTATGATTTTTCGAAAAATGAAGCTATTATAAGACCCAGGTCCCATCACACGATGCAACGCAAGCCGGAGGATAGGGTTTTCCCTTAAAATAGCCAAACATGCTTGGTACGTTTAAAACAAATCATTTGATACTATTATAGGTGTATAGTGTCAAAACAATTTCAATCAAAAATATCAATCGTAGACGGCATGGGTACCATATATCATGTCGCCATACTAGGCTCTACAAATAAAACCAAAATATCTCGTATTGGAAATTGGATTTCCGTCATGAGTCGAGGCAAGGGGCAAGCTCCTCTCCGCTTCGAGACACTCTAGCAAATGCCTCGGGACTACACACTCTGGGTAACCCCTGGGATCCTCCAAGACCAGTCCTCTCTTACGCTTGAGGATTAGTTATTCCAAAACACACGTTTCCCGGCCCTATAGGACCTATAATCGAGGCGCCTCGCATCCAAACCACAAAGGTGAAAAGTATATAAATGTTAGGGCTGGTAGGTCACTGACACCACCCATAGCTAGAAAGAAACGTCGTGCACTCCTTGGGTCCTCATCCCGTTTTTAACTCATACCGAGGTGTGAGGCTCACGAATTCACGCTATACACAAAGCTGCCATGTAGGTCGTGCTTTGATCATCAACCACAAGACTTTGCTTTTCAACAGAAGCCTTGATCCATGCAACTCAGCGTGCCACATAGGCAATTCATGCCATGCGACTGATGTCCATCGATATACAACCTCTGAGCTCGTACGTCTCAGAGAAGGGCGTTAAGCAAGAGAATAAATTCTCCGCTGCCAAACAGATGTATATTTAATAGAGATCAATTAACAAAGAATAAAGTCCAATGTCAGACACACAATCCATTTACAAGTTCGTTCTGGGTCTGAACGAAACCGGAGGCACTTTCCTCGCATATCCATCGATCTCCAAGTACGTCTGGGTGACCACCAACTATTTCCATCCTCTTGGGTGTACAGCCCAATCAGGATCGTCAGTAATTATCCAAACAATGTGAAGACTTCCGGTCTTCGACCACCGTCATCATCTTCGACTTATCGTCGAATCGGTTATTCAGAATGGGTATATACCCGGCCTTTCCGAACAACCCGCGTATATTAAAAACAAATGTTACACTAACACAACATACGCCTCATTCCAATTCATTAGTCACTAACCGTAAATCAATAAGAGATCAATTTCCCAAATATTAACCCCGAAGGCCGAAACCAACATCAGATCAATACCCAGGAAACCATTCTTCTTAACTAACCTACAGCTAGTTTCTAAATCTCAATTCTTAGGGAACGGTTCCCATTAATTTTATCCAAGATAAATTCTTTAAAATTTATTCTTTAATCTTCCATTGGATGTCGTATCAAACCAAATTATGGTTTTTCCAAACTAGTCGAGATTAGCGAACCACACCGAAGTAATTATTTATTTTATTTCCCAATCCCAACCTATTCATCCCATGAAGCAAAACTGGTAATACTCCATATTTAACACCACAGTGTTGTCGGTAAAATTAATTACCATTCCATGTTCAAATCTAATTAAAGATTTAACTATCGCTTTGGAGCAAAACTGGTGATACTCCATTCTCGCTCATTTTCCAAATTTGATAATTTAAATTATCAATTCGCATTTCAATCTAATTGCAGATTCCTTAAAACTCCTTTTTCTGGGTTAAAGAACTAATGTCATTTAAATCACAGTTCACGATAAACCCAAATCACATTCTATTTATTCTCGGGTTAAAGAACAAGTGTTATTTAAAACACCCTTCACGATAAACCCACAAATCAATTCTATTTAAAACCCATTTCAAATCCAATTTATTTATTTAAAAATAAATGGGTTTTAATCCCAGTTCAAAACTAGTTTATTTCGATAAAAATCTATTTTTGTCTTTTTCAAATATAGAGTTTTTCACCCCAATTTTTCCTAAATCATTTCTTATGATTTTACATAAATTACTACTATTTCTAATAATTTTATCAAGGCCCGTACAGTCGATTTCCATCAACGGCCATCGAACTGCACTTACAACGACCTTTTCCAAATTTGATTTGGACGTATCTCCAAATCCAACCGTTAGATTTCAAATTTCTAATATTCTTTAGAAAGCTCTTTTTGATACGAACCCAACGGTTCCGGTTTTAGGAGAATCCGACGGTCGGATCTCCCGTAATATCCGTTCGAAGACAATGGTCGAAATTCGAGAACTGCCGTGGCGCGGCGCGTTCTATTCAGGCCATTATATTATATATATATATATATATATATATATATATATAATATATACTTCATCGATTTCTATTCAAAACGAATTTTATAAATAGTTTTAAATTCGTTTCAAAAAAAATTTCAACTTCCATTTCAAATTCAGATCAAAATTGAATTTTTTTTCCTTATAAATTCGTTTTAAATTGATTTCAATTCAATTCAAATTCCAATTCAATTTGAATTCATTTCAAATTGATTTTTATTCTATTTCAATTCGTTTTCAATTAAGTTCGAATTCGTTTTATATTCAATTCAATTCGAATTCGTTTATATATTCAATTCAATTGTAAAAACGAACAAAATCGATATAAATATCGTTCGCGTCAAAATAGCGCATCTCTAATCAACACGGCTTTATATATTTCAATAATTCCGTTATTCTATTCAACAAATGAATATTTATCCTATTCATTACGTGAATCTGTATTTTTGTCAACATATGAGTAATCCCAACGAATGAGTACTGTCCACGTGTGACTATTTTTGTTATTTAATATATTTTGTAAAAATTATGGTATCTATCGTTTGATTTCAAATCAGACTCCAACCGTAAGCTAGTAAGAGAACGATTCCCTGAATATTAACCCCGAAGGCCGAAACCAACATCAGATCAATATCCAGGAGACCACTCATCTTATCTATTTTCCAATTAGTTTCTAATTTTATATATGACAAAGAAGTAAATTTTATTGTTAAAATATTTCGTTCAACACATGACTAATCTCAACGGATGAGTACGGTCAACACATGAACCTTTATTTTATAATGATAAAGATGTAAATTTTATTATTAAAATATTTCGTTCAACACATGACTAATCTCAACGGATGAGTACTGTCAACACATGAACCTTTATTTTATAATATTCTTTTTTTTTCCAATTGGAATGAGGCCCAATCAATTACCATATAAAGTTAATTATATGGATTCCATTCAACACATGTATATAATAGCAATGGTACATAATCAACCATCATCCAAAGTGCACTACACTGTATATAAGCATCAAATATAGATATCTAACGCTTATAAAAGCCTGTCAATCAATCGATCGACATACAACTAATTATTGGGATTGGTGTATGCCGTATTTTATCCCAATACCCGTGTGGGGTTTCAAAAAATCAAACACAGATTTTATTTGTGCAGTTGGGCGATGTGTAAAATTTATCGTCCCAATCAATGTCAGTCAAATAAGTGTACATAAACAAACTGTTCGGTTTGTAAATGAATTTTTATTTATTCATATTCACGTTAAAAATTATATTTTTAACGATCGAATTATTTTATTGAACCTATGAATATTCTATTCGGTTCATTTATTAAATAAAGTGATATCTTTATTTTTCTAACTTATTTTAGAAAATTTCGGCGGCATAACGGCACGATACTAGAAATGGGACAAGGCCTAGCCTTATCCCCGGTCTAGTGATGGCCCACGCCATACACATATCAATCAAACCAATTTCAATTCACCAAACAACCAACTCCAAATCAAATAATCTAACTAATCTATGCAACCAAACAAACAAGTCCAGGGTCTGGGGACAGTGGTGTCGGGTGCTACTAAACACCATCTGCATTCTAGTATATATATAACTAGAAAAAAGAAATTTTGAGTGAGAAGTTCTCACCAATAGCTAATCCAATACCACGACTCTTCATAAGTTGAAATCTTCGTCATTCTCGCCTTTCGTCACTTTCATTGCCCGTAGCCACTACATATATAAAAATCGAATTTTTACTTCGCTATTCAATATATAAAAATCGAATTTTTACTTCGCTACTATATAGCTAAAAATTCCATTTTTACATCGCTACTATATAGATTAAAAATTCCATTTTTACACGCTATTCTCTACATAAAGATTTCGCCTTTTTAAATATAAAGATTTCGCCCTTTTCAAATATAAAGATTTCGTCTTTCAAATATAAAGATTTCGTCTTTTCAAATAAAAAGATTTCATCTTTTCAAATATAAAGATTTTGTCTTTTCAAATATAAAGATTTCATTTTTATTTCACCACATATATAAAAATCACATTTTTATATTATTGCTATGTATATAAAAATCATATTTTCAATATACCACTAGTATAAAAACTATATTTTTAACCTTTCTATAACATTAAAATTATATATATATTTTTTAACCTTTCTATAATTTTACAAAGAGAAGGACAACCAAAATCAAAGGAGCAACATTAAAAATCTCGCCTTCTATTACCTAAAAATCTCGCCTTCTATTACCTAAAAATCTCACCTTTTATTTAAAAAGAATTCTCGCTCTCCTTTATAAAATAATGTTTTAATCATGAATTTTATACAGCAAGAAAAATAAAAATAAACTAATTAAAACTTACAATTTTCTTTCTGCAAATCGAAGGGGTGGGTTCTTGGATCGTCGGCTGTGGTTAAATCGGTGGGGAACAATGCTTTTCAGAAGAGAAGAGGGAGGCGCAGGCGGGTTTGCTGAAGGCAGGCGGTGCAGGCGGAGGGTGGTGGCGCAGGGTGGAGTCGGCGATGCTGGAGGAGGTCGGAGCTAGGGTTCTGGGCGGATTTGGTCACGAGGGGGGTCTCAGTCGCGTTTCAGAGAGGGAAAGAGGAGAGAGGGGCGAGGAGAGAGAGAGAGGAGAAAGAAGAGGGGGCGACGATGGTAGCTCCGCCTGAGGCGGCGGCGAACGACTGCTGTCGCGCCCTAGCCCGATGGATTTCCCCTTTTTTAATTTCTGATTCGTTCGATTGAAAATCTGAGGGGGGGGCAACGGGTTTTGAAGGGGAGGAGAGGAAGTTTTTAATTTTTAATTATTTTAATTTCAAAAAGTTGACTTTTACATACGACCTCTAAACGAGGCCCACCGCCTGTCGTCCGTTGCTAATTACCCCCATTCCGAACATAATGGGATATGTATCGTAGGCTGATTCGACTGTTTCGATCAGTTTTCGTCAAATTCAACATATAACTCTATATATTGAATTTGAACGCGAATTTCCATTTACCGGGGTCACATACTAACTAGAAAAATTCCAGAAAAATTCCAGAAAAATATTTTCTAGCTTCGTATTGACGATACGATCCTAACAAAATTAGTTTCGTCAGATTCTGAGACCGCTGGAAAAATGGCCATTTTCCAGTCGATTAAAATCAACTGAAACTGGTCAAACGCGTTTTCCTTTGCCACGCTCACATATTGATTCGAAAAATTATGAAATTTGGAATCTAGCAATAACATGACATCACGGACCCAACAAAAGTGGTTTCGTCGAAATCCAAAGTCATTTGCAAAATTCCCATTTTTAAGGGCTGAATTCCTTAGCGACTATTTAGAATTTTCAACTAGACATATCTTTTGATTCCCGCAATGAAATCTCGATTTTTCGGATTCGTTGGAAAAATATTCTCAAATAGATCCTATTATTTTTGGTTTCACTAAAATCCGTTTTTTTTGCACCCGGTACATTCCATTGAAGTTTGAAATTGAATTATCGAACTACCGCACCATTTTCAATTCCTTTTTATAATTATATATAATTATTTATATTCTAACGACGACGCGTATAAATATATTCGTTCGAATTCTATTCAAAATAAATTTATCATCGATATTATTTAAAATAATTCATTTTAAATGTTCAAAATTCGCTAAAATTGCCAAAATAAAAATTTTAAACTGGCTCGGAATTTCGGGTTATTACAACACCCGTGTGGGGTTTCAATCAATCAAACACAAATTTTATTTGTGTAGTTGGTCGAGGTGTAAAATTTATCGTCCCAGTCAATATCAGTCAAATCAGTGTATATAAACAAATCATCCGATTTGTTTATAAATATTTATTTACACGTTAAAAATCATATTTTTAACTATAAAATATTTTCCACTATAAAATATTTTATTTCATTCTACATCCCACTATCAAATTTCACGACACATGAATTTATATTTTATTTCAACACACGAATATATATTTTATTTCAACACATGAATATATATTTTATTTCAACACATGAATATATATTTGATTTCGACACATGAATATATATTTTATTTCAACACATGAATATATATTTGATTTCAACACTTGAATATATATTTTATTTTAACACATGAATATATATTTGATTTCAACACATGAATATATATTTGATTTCAATACATGAATATATATTTGATTTCAACACATGAATATATATTTTATTTCAACACATGAATATATATTTTATTTCAACAAATGAATATATATTTTTATTTCAACACATGAATATATATTTGATTTCAACACATGAATATATATTTTATTTCAACACATGAATATATATTTTATTTCAACACATGAATGTATATTTTATTTCAGGACATGAATGTATATTTTATTTCAACACATGAATATATATTTTATTTCAACACATGAATATATATTTTTCACATCACAATCAACAGACTAATTTCACAACACAACCAATCACACAAGTCGTCCATGGTCTGTGGACAATGGATGTCGGGTGCTGCTAAGCACCGTCCGCATCCTAGTATATATTTTAACTTGAAAACATATTAAAGTGAGGAGTTCTTACTTTTGGGATCCACTCCGCTATTCTTTCTTTCTGAACAGTTTGGATTTTCCAGAAATTCCAATGCAGTTGTAACGACCCGGATTTTCAACGACTTTGGTTATCGACATAAGCTCGATGTCGATAACCAAAACATCGAAAAATCCTAGTAATTAGTGAAAGAAATTAGAGGGTGAGGAAAGATAAGATAGAAAAATTGAATAGAAGAAGAAGAAGAACACAACATCAGAGTAACACGAATCTCACAGCGGAACGAATAAATATATTTCATAACTAAACTTTGAAATACAAATCTGTACTTGAATATACATTTCATTATCAAAGTACAACACTTACAACACAGCGGAAATAACTATAGCTATATGATACTGAAGCCTCCTGCTCCAGCTCTTCAACTATATCTGCAAATTCCTGACTACTTGACTGCCCATACAAATTTAGGCACCCAAGAGTTTAGGGAAAACAACAAAGTAAACTCTGGGTCAGTCAAGGGACTGGTGTGAGTAAAACAGTTTAAAAACAGTTCGAACAAGTAAACGATATCTCATAAGACCACGCCGCATAACGAAACGGGTTTTTCCCTTATGAGAATCCAAATTATCTTTATATCAAAAACCTTTTGATATTATAATAATGTCTATCAACCACAACTATAATAATCATCTAGTAGAAACGCTTTCATCTCACGTTCTACATATATAGTATACAATCAAAACCGTAAGCACGTATTGGGTAATGGATTTCCAACTATGACAAGGTATGGAACCACCTTTCGCTAATGTACCTCTAGAGAGGAATACACTGGGTTCAACAAGAACATCTTGCAACACGGCCACACATGACCGACCACTCATTTCGCTTGAGCGTATCGAATGTATATCACCAACGGCTGGGATCAGCAACCGTTTCCCGAATGGGACAGCATCAATAATAGATTTTTAGAAGTAAATGAAACTCTAGATCAGGTGATTATACACCCTACTTCGGTGCGACCGACTTAGCCATGCTGCCTGCCCAATTTTTGTCATTTACCAAATGTGAGGCTAGAAGCTACGCTTTATCATTACACCAGATTCACTTTGAATGCCACATCATCAAATCCATCCAATCATCGATTAACGTCCTCAACAATACATAATGTGTTAGCTAAAAGAAGTTTCCTTCTCCGCTTCCACTCTTGGTACGGTTGGAGAAATCAATATATGTGATCGTCTGGAAATATTCTGTCAGACATCCGTCCATACAAGTCATCCAGGAACAGGATGAACCAAAGGCACTATTCTGTAAACAGGATAGCCCTTGTATAACTCCATCTTCAATTTCCTTTGGCATATATGATTTGCAACGCTTATGCCAATACAGAGTGGTTCTTTGGAAAATAATCCAACCGGTCTCTCCATATTAACAACGTTAAAATGGTCAAAACTTCGATAGTCTGTGATTTAACTATCGAATAAAACAAGTGTGCAAACAACGATATTATTTCCAAATGGAAAATTATATTGATCAAACATCATTTAACATTCATCTCCTTAGTTTATTAATTTACTTATCTCCTGTTTCCCTATATTCAATATTTCTTATTTTCTAAATTTCGAAAATATACGTTATTAACAATGGAAAACATTTCCATTTCTTGTTTTCTTTATTAGAAAACATTTCTGGTTTCTTATTTGGAAAACATTTCCAAAGCTTCTTCATTGGACTTAGACAGATGTTTAAACAAACCATCGCGATGCCAACTCAAACCATTTCCTTTACTGCCAAACCTTAACTATTCCTTAGTTAAAATGAAGCCAATCAAGTTGGGGTAGAACTACTCTCAGACCTTAACTAAACAACATTTCTAACTTTGAAATAGGCAAAGTTCACTTTATATTCCTTTTACTAACTTCCTTACTTAACCCTCCTTCGAATAGCTATATTCGATTGACTCTTTTCACTTAACTCTATTCTATTAACCCCTATCAATTAACTTTTATTTGACTAACACTATTGGATTAACTCTATTTGACTAGCGCTATTGATTTACTCATTTCACTTAACTCCTTTCGAATAGACTATATTCGATAACTCCTTTTTACCTTAACTCTAATCGATTTACTAACATCGATTAACTTCTTTTAACTTTATTCTCTAATCGATTAACTAATATCGATTAACTCCTTTTACTTTATCTCTAATCGATTAACTTCTTTTACTTTATCTCTAATCGATTAACTAACATCGATTAACTTCTTTTAACTTTATGTCTAATCGATGAACTAACATCGATTAACTTCTTTTAACTTTATCTCTAATCGATTAACTAACATCGATTAACTTCTTTTAACTTTATTTCTAATCGATTAACTAACATCGATTAACTTCTTTTAACTTTATCTCTAATCGATTAACTAACATCGATTAACTTCTTTTAACTTTATCTCTAATCGATTAACTAACATCGATTAACTTCTTTTAACTTTATCTCTAATCGATTAACGAACATCGATTAACTTCTTTAAACTTTATCTCTAATCGATTAACTAACATCAATTAACTTCTTTTAACTTTATTTCTAATCGATTAACTAACATCGATTAACTTCTTTTAACTTTATTTCTAATCGATTAACTAACATCGATTAACTTCTTTTAACTTTATTTCTAATCGATTAACTAACATCGATTAACTTCTTTTACTTTAACACTAATCGATTAACTAACATCGATTAACTCCTTTTACTTTAACACTAATCGATTAACTAACATCGATTAACTACTTTTTGAATGAACTATTCGTTTATAAAGATTTACTTTTAGTAACGGTTCTTCACTTTACAAATGATTTCCTTTTTATTCTAACTTATCCTTTGATTTTATAAATATTCCTTTTGAAAAAATCCTTTTCCTTTTCTATATAAAATCCATCGATTTTATATAAATAATTCATTTTCAAAATACACTTTGAAAATATTCCTTTATCAACATTTGGTATGTTATGGTATTCAACATATCAAATCACGATGATCAGTATCGTCCAAACACATATAATGGACAACAGATTATATATCACATCAATTATCACAATATATGAAAAATAATAAAATAAATGTTGAGGAATCCTGTAATAACCCGAAAATCTGAGCCAGTTTAAAATTTTTTGTTTTGGCAATTTTAGCGAATTTTGGACATTTAAAATGAATTATTTTAAATAATATCGACGAGAAATTTATTTTGAATATAATTCGAACGTATATATCTATATACGTCGTCGTTAGAATATAAATATTTATTTATAATTATAAAAGGAATTGAAAATGGCGGTAGTTCGATAATTCGATTTCAAAATTCAATTGAATGTACCGGGTGCAAAACAATCCGGATTTTAGCGAAACCAAAAATAATAGGATCTAATTGACAATATCTTTCCAACGAATCCGAAAAATCCAAATTTCATAGCGGGAATCAAAAGTTATGCCCAGTTGAAAATTCAGAATAGTCGCTATGTAAATTATACATGGCCCGAAAAGTCATATTTTGCATACGGATGAATTTGGACTCGAAACCACTTCCATTGAGTTCAAAATGCCGTTTAGAACTCCGAAAAGTAAAAGCTTCGATATATTCCGATATCCGGAATAGTGGCTATGGGCTGGAGTTGTTCGGTTAACAATACATAGCCCTTAAAAAGTGAAATTTTGCATACGAGCTCAGAATTCGACGAGATAAATTTTTATGGATTCATAATGACAAATCATTGTTGAGTTCCAAAGGGCGCGTCGAACGGAGTCAGTATGTGGCCGTGCGAGCTGAAACAGTTCAGGGTAAAGCGAGTAGTCATTTTACAAAGGAACATTATTGATACGACCTCGGAATTCAATTCTACTTTTTTTTATGGATTCGTATCGTCTAATAATGGTTAAATCCAAGAGGGCTTGATTTTTTGAGTTAGAATGTGAGCGTGCGAGAAGAAAAGGTGCGCCAAAATCGCATTTTTAGAGCTTATCTGAGCTTTTTTGTGATTTTTTTTGAACGATCAAACGAACTCGGAATTCGACGAAACTTGTTTTGTTGGACTCGTCTTCACGTCTACTATTTCGTGTCCGAAATCCGCGGCCATCGGAGATCGCTAGCGTTCAGGCGATACGCGAGAAACTAGCATATAAACACTTTTACTTCCTTTTCTTCTTCACTTTCTTCCTCTTCCTCTTTCTTCACAAAAACTCAAAAATGGAGTCCCATCCCAAACCGCCGCTGCCCCCACCTCCACCGCCGCCTCCTCAGCCCCTCCACCGCCGGCCGCCCCTCCTCTTCCTCCCCTCCTCCTCCTCCTCTCTCCATTTGCAAACCCTAAGTCCCAAATCACCAACCACCACCACCGCGGCCACCACGGGCCCCACCACCGCCGCCGCCGGCCCCTAGCCACCTCCCCACGCCACCTCAGGCCCCACGCCCCCTCCAGCCCCCTCAATTCCGGCCGTGGCCCCGCTACACCCAAAAACCCATTTTCACCTAAATTACCCGTTTTGCAAATAAGTCCCTGACCGTATTTCGCGAATAACTCCCAAACGGTGCGTTTTTGGCCAAAGTCCCTCTAGACCAAAGTTATAGAGCGCGAAATTCTCTTCGATTTGGCTATATGGAAGTCATGTTTTGGAGTTCGGAGCTGCCCGGAAAACGCGTTTAAAGTCTGCTGTCCGGAAGCGGCAAAATTCGTGTACTTTCGCGAATTCCGGCGAAATGGCACATTTTCGGCAAGAAGACCACTAGGCAAAAGTTGTTCAGAATGGCGTGCTTGTGCTAGAAAAAAAAGTTGGTGTGAAGATTGAAGCTTGTTTGCAAAGTCTGGAGCTCGAACAACAATTCAGCAGTTCAGAAAAGGCGTTAGAGAAAAAAAAAGTGAGTTTTCTCCGCTTTAAAGCTTCTATGATTTTTGACATATGAAGTTAATAAAAATATGATTTTTATGATATAGAGATGATAAAAATATGATTTTTATGATATAGAGATGATAAAAATATGATTTTTACATTATAGAAGTATTAAAGATTTGATCTTTATTATGTAGAAGAAGCAAAGATGTGATTTTTATATAAGTGGCGATATAAAAATATAATCTTTATTATATGAACACGATAGTAAAAATAGAATTTTTATCTATATAGTAGTAATATAAAAATGTGATTTTTATATACATGGCAACAATATAAAAATGTGATTTTTATATATGTAGTGACTACGGGTGGTGAAAGTGACAAAAGGCGAAAACGACGAAGATTTCTACATAAGAAGAGTCGTTGCGTTTGGTTTAGCTAGTCGGTGAGAACTTCTCACTCAAAATCTCTTTTTCTAGTTATATATATATACTAGGATGCAGACGGTGCTTAGCAGCACCCGACACCCGTCATCCACAGACCATGGATGGCTTGTTTGTTAAATTGTTTGGTTGAGTAGTTGGTTAGTCTATTTTGTTTGAATGGAATTGTTTGGTGAAATGGAATGAATTTGATTGATGTGTGAATGGCGTGGGCCTTCACTAGACCGGGGATAAGGCTAGGCCTCGTCCCGTTTCTAGTATCGTGCCGTTATGCCGCCGAAATTTTCTAAAATGAGTTAGAAAAATAAAAATATCATTTTATTGTGTAAATGAATAATAGAAATTCATGTGTTGGAATAAAATGTTTTATCATTAAAAATATAAATTTTAACGTGAATATGAATAAATGAATATTTATAAACAAATCGGCCGATTTGTTTATATACACTAATTTGAATGACATCGATTGGGTCGATAAATTTTACACATCGCCCAACTGCACAAATAAAATCTGTGTTTGTTGATTTGAAACCCCACACGGGTATTGGGATGAAATTTGAAGTTCACTCATCCTGATTGATTAAATATGTCGATTGATTGATTGACAGGCTGTTATAAGCGTAAGATATCTATATTTGATGCTTAGACAGTGTAGTGCACTTTGGTTGATGGTTGATTATTTTTCAATGCTATTATATACATGTGTTGTATGGAATCCATATAATTAACATTATATGGTGATTGATTGGGCCTCATTCCAATCGGGAAAATAAGGAATATTATAAAAGAAAATTCATGTGTTGAATATAAAAATAGTCATGTGTTGACGATGTTCATGTGTTGAGTGAAATATTTTGTACAATGAAATTTACATCTTTATCATATTTAAAATTAGAACTACTTCCCAGTAGAAGTCTAATTGAAAATCAAACGATAGATACCATAGTTTTATAAAATATTTTACATAACAAAAATAGTGATGTGTTGACAGTACTCATGTGTTGAGATTAGTCAGGTGTTGGAAGAAATATGGATTCATGTGTTGAATGGAACAAATATTCATTTGTTGAATAGAATAACGGATTTATTGAAATATATGAAGCCGTGTTGATTAGAGTTTCGCTATTTTGACGTGAACGATATTTATATCGATTATATTCGTTTTTATAATGAATATAGAAAAAAAGTGATTTTAAAATATAACATTTAGAAAATGTTATCATTTATATAGTAATGATATGAAATATTCAGTTTTGATTAGAAATTGAATATAGAGTTGAAATGGTTTTGAAAACGAATTTAAAACGATTTATAAAATACGTTTTAAAAGGAAATCGACGAAATATATATATATAATATATATATATATATATATATATATATATATATTATATATAATGGCCTGAATAGAACGCGCCGCGGCAGTTCGTGAATTTCGACCATTGACTTCGAATTGACATTACGGGAGATCCGACCGTCGGATTCTCCTAAAACCGGAACCGTTGGGTTCGTATCGAAAAGAGCTTTCCAATGAATATTAGAAATTTGAAATCTAACGGTTGGATTTGGAATTATGTCCAAATCAAATTCGAAAAAGGTCGTTGTAAGTGCAGTTCGATGGCCGTTGATGGAAATCGACTGTACGGGCCTTGATAAAATTATTAAAAATAATCAATATTCCAAATATGTGAATTGGATTGGAGTTGAATCGAAATTATCTTCGGATTATTTCGATGTTGGATTTCGTGACTGTACAGATATTGTTATGGGAATTTGAAAGATATATTTTATATCGTTATTTCCAATACAATATTTGTTGGTTTCAGAATTTGATATTGAATATAAGCCGGTATATTTTCTATTCAGAGCCTTGTATTTAAATATCAAATGTGATTTGGGTTTGTCGTGAATGGTGTCTTCATTAACACTGTTCTTAAGCCCAATAGGGAAAAAGATTAAATCTTTCTATTTAGATTTAATGAAGTGTATCAATTAAATAATATTTAATTGAAATTGAATTTGAATTGGATTTTAGGTTTATCGTGAGCGGTGTTTTGAACAACACCTGTTCTTTAACCCAATTAACAATAGAATGTGATTTGGGTTTATCGTGAATCGTGTTTTAGATGACATTGGTTCTTTAACCCAGTTAAAGGCAAGATGTTGATTTTTGAAAAGATTAAAACTAAGTGGAGTTTTAATGAATCTTTAATTAGATTGAAATGTGAATTGATAATTTAGATTATAAAATCTGAAAAGTCATCGAGAGTGGAGTATCACCAGTTTGGCTCCAAAGCGATAGTTAAATCTTTAATTAGATTTGAACGTGAAATAGTAATTAATTTTACCGATAACACCGTGGTGTTAGATATGGAGTATTACCAGTTTTGCTCCATGGGATATATAGGTTGGGATTGGGAAATAAAATAAATAATTACTTCGGTGTGGTTCGCTGATCCCGACTAGTTTGAAATGATACCCAAAGGAAGATTATAGGATAAATTTGGAAGAATTTATCTTGGTTAAAATTAATGGGAACCTTTCCCTAAGAATGTGATTTTGTGAATAAAAGAATATTCTGAATTGGAATGAGGCGTTTGTTGTGTTTGTGTAACATTCGTTTATTATATACGTGGGTTATTCAGAAAGGCCGGGTTTATACCCATTCTGAATAATCGATTCGACGAGATGTCGAAGATGAAGACGGTGGTTGAAGACCGGAAGTCTTCACATCGTTTGGGTGATTACTGATGATCTTGATTGGGCTGTACACCCAGGATGAGGGAATCAGTTGGTGATCGTCCAGACGTACTTGGAGATGGATGGATATGCGGGGAAAGTGCCTCCGGTTTCGTTCAGACCCAGAACGAACTTGTAAATGGATTGTGTGTCTGACATTGGATTTTATTCTGTGTTGATTGATCTCTATTAAATATACATCTGTTTGGCGGCGGAGAATTTATTCTCTTGCTTAACGCCCTTCTCTGAGACGTACGAGCTCAGAGGTTGTATATCGATGGACATCAGTCGCATGGAGTGAATTGCCAATGTGGCATGCGTAAGTGGCAATTGATCAAGGCTTCTGTTGAAAAGCAAAGTCTTGTGGTTGATGATCAAAGCACGGCCTGTGTGGCGTAGCTTTGTGTATAGCGTGAATTCGCGAGCCTCACACCTCGGTATGAGTCAAAAACGGGATAGTGACTGCAGGGAGAGCACGACGTTTCTTTCTAGCTAGGGTGGTGTCAGTGACCTACCAGCCCTGACATTTATATACTTTTCACCTGTGTGGTTGTTGGAATGCGAGGCGCCTCGGATATAGGTCTGTAAGGACCGGGAAACGTGTGTTCAGGTATAACTAATACTCAAAAGTAAGAGAGGACCGGCCCTGAAGATCCAAGGATCATAGTGGGGTCCTGAGGCATTTGCTAGAGTGTCTCGAACGCGGAGAGGAGCTTGCCCCTTGCCTCGACTCATGATGGAATCCAATTTCCAATACGTGTGTTTCGGTTTTATTTGTAGAACCTAGTATGGCGACATAGTGGTATGGGTCATTCATGCCGCCTATGATTGATATTTATGATTGAAATTGTTTTTACACTATACACTTATAATAGTATCAAATAATGTGTTTTAAACGTATCAAGCATGATTTGGCTGTTATAAGGTAAAAACCCTATCCTCCGGCTTGCGTTGCATTGTGTGATGGGACCTGGGTCTTATAACAGCTTTATTTTTTCTTTATTTAACATTGCGCTGTTTGTTCTATGCACTGGTATTCTTGGGAGGAAACCCGTTCCGTGTTATACGGCGTGGTCCCTTGATTTACCGAACTTTAAAATAAAGAATTATAACTGTTTTAGTTCTCACACCAGTCCCATGACTGACCTGGAGTTTATTGTTTTAACCTAAACTCTGGGTGCCACTATTTTCCACACGGGCAGCTAGTAGTTTTGGTTTTGCAGATTTATATTCACAGGGTCCTGATTTACAGCTGGAACGATGCTCGGAAAGCTCTGTATCCGTGTATTACTTTCAGTTGTGTTTTGTATTATTTTCCGCTGCTATGTAATTTATTGTAATCCCTGATATTTGTCGAATGTAATTTATTCATTTATACTCTGTATATTCTTGTATCTGATGGAATTGTTGTAATAGCAATGAAATGTTCTTCTGTTTGCATTCTATTTTGTCCTGTTCTCAACGCTATCGGTGCTTTCCTTCACGGGGAAGTTCGGGTCGTGTCAGTTTGGTATCAGAGCTTTGGTTTACAGAGCTCGAGAACAAGACACATTACAACCATACGAAAGAATTCATCAGATATTGGATTAGTAATATCCGATTAGAATGACTCGTTAGAGATAGGATCAGTAGTATCCTAGAGCGAGTGTGAGGAGTATATTTTTCAAATGAAAACAATTTTGTTTTGAAAATTTAAATCGCTTTAAACGTATATGAATATTTATTTATTTTGAATATGGACAATCGAGTATATATAGATTTCGCGTATACGCGTCATGAACGTATATTCGAAATTTTAATATACTGGATAGATATAGAATCACATTCTAGACACCCAGGGGTAATTCTGATGATGTGGCCACATCATCAGTATTTATGTTCGTGTTTCGAAGGTGTGATATCGATACATTTCCATCAGACTGGTGTGAGAACCAAAACTAATATAGATAGATTCATTGTTGTGATTTGGCATCAAAAACATGATTTTTTATATATGTATCAAAGTTATGAATATGAAATTCTAATCCACTAATTGATTGATGTTTGTGTTGGTTGTTTATCTGTTTGCTAATTTTGAACCATTATGCCTAATTGCATCAAATATTGAACTATATTGAAAATTGGTCGCATTTGCTTGCATATACATATACTTACATGGAACAGGTCATAGCAAGGAGGCTAGAGCAGAGAATAAAATTTGTTTGCCCGACAAATAGGTACATGTTTATCATAATTTACTGTTTTGTTTGGGTGATGATGATTTTATGAGCCTATTGGCTAGCCGCTTGGCTTTTTCTTTTTCTTTTTGAGATCAGAAGGCCTATATGGCAATTTCGGGATTTTCCCGTGCTCCCTGTACAAAGGAGGTTATGGCGAAATTTTTCGAAAAATTAGGGTGTTAGCCAAATTTTTGAAATTTTTGAAAATTCTCAGAAACTGAAAAGTTGGAGAATGGAAGCCAGATCGAACGTAGAGTTGATTAATCAAACCACTTTCGACTTTTTTCCTTTTCGGGGACGAAAAGTTTTAAGTGGGGGAGATTGTAATAACCCGAAAATCTGAGCCAGTTTAAAATTTTTTGTTTTGGCAATTTTAGCGAATTTTGGACATTTAAAATGAATTATTTTAAATAATATCGACGAGAAATTTATTTTGAATATAATTCGAACGTATATATCTATATACGTCGTCGTTAGAATATAAATATTTATTTATAATTATAAAAGGAATTGAAAATGGCGCGGTAGTTCGATAATTCGATTTCAAAATTCAATTGAATGTACCGGGTGCAAAACAATCCGGATTTTAGCGAAACCAAAAATAATAGGATCTAATTGACAATATCTTTCCAACGAATCCGAAAAATCGAAATTTCATAGCGGGAATCAAAAGTTATGCCCAGTTGAAAATTCAGAATAGTCGCTATGTAAATTATACATGGCCCGAAAAGTCATATTTTGCATACGGATGAATTTGGACTCGAAACCACTTCCATTGAGTTCAAAATGCCGTTTAGAACTCCGAAAAGTATAAGCTTCGATATATTCCGATATCCGGAATAGTGGTTATGGGCTGGAGTTGTTCGGTTAACAATACATAGCCCTTAAAAAGTGAAATTTTGCATACGAGCTTAGTATTCGACGAGATAAATTTTTATGGATTCATAATGACAAATCATTGTTGAGTTCCAAAGGGCACGTCGAACGCAGTCAGTATGTGGCCGTGCGAGCTGAAACAGTTCAGGGTAAAGCGAGCAGTCATTTTACAAAGGAACATTATTGATACGACCTCGGAATTCAATTCTACTTTTTTTTATGGATTCGTATCGTCTAATAATGGTTAAATCCAAGAGGGCTTGATTTTTTGAGTTAGCATGTGAGCGTGCGAGAAGAAAAGGTGCGCCAAAATCGCATTTTTAGAGCTTATCTGAGCATTTTTGTGATTTTTTTTGAACGGCCAAACGAACTCGGAATTCGACAAAACTTGTTTTGTTGGACTCGTCTTCACGTCTACTATTTCGTGTCCGAAATCCGCGGCCATCGGAGATCGCTAGCGTTCAGGCGATACGCGAGAAACTAGCATATAAACACTTTTACTTCCTTTTCTTCTTCACTTTCTTCCTCTTCCTCTTTCTTCACAAAAACTCAAAAATGGAGTCCCACCCCAAACCGCCGCTGCCCCCACCTCCACCGCCGCCTCCTCAGCCCCTCCACCGCCGGCCGCCCCTCCTCTTCCTCCCCTCCTCCTCCTCTTCCTCCTCCTCTCTCCATTTGCAAACCCTAAGCCCCAAATCACCAACCACCACCACCGCGGCCACCACGGGCCCCACAACCACCGCCGCCGGCCCCTAGCCACCTCCCCACGCCACCTCAGGCCCCACGCCCCCCTCCAGCCCCCTCAATTCCGGCCGTGGCCCCGCTACACCCAAAAACCCATTTTCACCTAAATTACCCGTTTTGCAAATAAGTCCCTGACCGTATTTCGCGAATAACTCCCAAACGGTGCGTTTTTGGCCAAAGTCCCTCTAGACCAAAGTTATAGAGCGCGAAATTCTCTTCGATTTGGCTATATGGAAGTCATGTTTTGGAGTTCGGAGCTGCCCGGAAAACGCGTTTAAAGTCTGTTGTCCGGAAGCGGCAAAATTCGTGTACTTTCGCGAATTCCGGCGAAATGGCACATTTTCGGCAAGAAGACCACTAGGCAAAAGTTGTTCAGAATGGCGTGCTTGTGCTAGTAAAAAAAGATGGTGTGAAGATTGAAGCTTGTTTGCAAAGTCTGGAGCTCGAACAACAATTCAGCAGTTCAGAAAAGGCGTTAGAGAAAAAAAAAGTGAGTTTTCTCCGCTTTAAAGCTTCTATGATTTTTGACATATGAAGTTAATAAAAATATGATTTTTATGATATAGAGATGATAAAAATATGATTTTTATGATATAGAGATGATAAAAATATGATTTTTACATTATAGAAATATTAAAGATTTGATCTTTATTATGTAGAAGAAGCAAAGATGTGATTTTTATATAAGTGGCGATATAAAAATATAATCTTTATTATATGAACACCGTAGTAAAAATAGAATTTTTATCTATATAGTAGTAATATAAAAATGTGATTTTTATATACATGGCAACAATATAAAAATGTGATTTTTATATATGTAGTGACTACGGGTGGTGAAAGTGACAAAAGGCGAAAACGACGAAGATTTCTACATAAGAAGAGTCGTGGCGTTTGGTTTAGCTAGTCGGTGAGAACTTCTCACTCAAAATCTCTTTTTCTAGTTATATATATATACTAGGATGCAGACGGTGCTTAGCAGCACCCGACACCCGTCATCCACAGACCATGGATGGCTTGTTTGTTAAATTGTTTGGTTGAGTAGTTGGTTAGTCTATTTGGTTTGAATGGAATTGTTTGGTGAAATGGAATGGATTTGATTGATGTGTGAATGGCGTGGGCCTTCACTAGACCGGGGATAAGGCTAGGCCTCGTCCCGTTTCTAGTATCGTGCCGTTATGCCGCCGAAATTTTCTAAAATGAGTTAGAAAAATAAAAATATCATTTTATTGTGTAAATGAATAATAGAAATTCATGTGTTGGAATAAAATGTTTTATCGTTAAAAATATAAATTTTAACGTGAATATGAATAAATGAATATTTATAAAAAAATAGGCCGATTTGTTTATATACACTAATTTGAATGACATTGATTGGGTCGATAAATTTTACACATCGCCCAACTGCACAAATAAAATATGTGTTTGTTGATTTGAAACCCC
The DNA here is from genome assembly GCA_030737875.1 of Allium sativum. Taxonomy (NCBI): domain Eukaryota; kingdom Viridiplantae; phylum Streptophyta; class Magnoliopsida; order Asparagales; family Amaryllidaceae; genus Allium; species Allium sativum. The sequence goes on from CM060910.1 coordinate 128,389,046, forward strand.
ACACGGGTATTGGGATGAAATTTGAAGTTCACTCATCCTGATTGATTAAATATGTCGATTGATTGATTGACAGGCTGTTATAAGCGTAAGATATCTATATTTGATGCTTAGACAGTGTAGTGCACTTTGGTTGATGGTTGATTATTTTTCAATGCTATTATATACATGTGTTGTATGGAATCCATATAATTAACATTATATGGTGATTGATTGGGCCTCATTCCAATCGGGAAAATAAGGAATATTATAAAAGAAAATTCATGTGTTGAATATAAAAATAGTCATGTGTTGACGATGTTCATGTGTTGAGTGAAATATTTTATACAATGAAATTTACATCTTTATCATATTTAAAATTAGAACTACTTCCCAGTAGAAGTCTAATTGAAAATCAAACGATAGATACCATAGTTTTATAAAATATTTTACATAACAAAAATAGTGTTGGGTTGACAGTACTCATGTGTTGAGATTAGTCAGGTGTTGGAAGAAATATAGATTCATGTGTTGAATGGAACAAATATTCATTTGTTGAATAGAATAACGGATTTATTGAAATATATGAAGCCGTGTTGATTAGAGTTGCGCTATTTTGACGTGAACGATATTTATATCGATTATATTCGTTTTTATAATGAATATAGAAAAAAAGTGATTTTAAAATATAACATTTAGAAAATATTATCATTTATATAGTAATGATATGAAATATTCAGTTTTGATTAGAAATTGAATATAGAGTTGAAATGGTTTTGAAAACGAATTTAAAACGATTTATAAAATACGTTTTAAAAGGAAATCGACGAAATATATATATAATATATATATATATTATATATAATGGCCTGAATAGAACGCGCCGCGGTAGTTCGTGAATTTCGACCATTGACTTCGAATTGACATTACGGAAGATCCGACCGTCGGATTCTCCTAAAACCGGAACCGTTGGGTTCGTATCGAAAAGAGCTTTCCAATGAATATTAGAAATTTGAAATCTAACGGTTGGATTTGGAATTATGTCCAAATCAAATTCGAAAAAGGTCGTTGTAAGTGTAGTTCGATGGCCGTTGATGGAAATCGACTGTACGGGCCTTGATAAAATTATTAAAAATAATCAATATTCCCCATATGTGAATTGGACTGGAGTTGAATCGAAATTATCTTCAGAATATTTCGATGTTGGATTTCGTGACTGTACAGATATTGTTATGGGAATTTGAAAGATATATTTTATATCGTTATTTCCAATACAATATTTGTTGGTTTCAGAATTTGATATTGAATATAAGCCGGTATATTTTCTATTCAGAGCCTTGTATTTAAATATCAAATGTGATTTGGGTTTGTCGTGAATGGTGTCTTCATTAACACTGTTCTTAAGCCCAATAGGGAAAAAGATTAAATCTTTCTATTCGGATTTAATGAAGTGTATCAATTAAATAATATTTAATTGAAATTGAATTTGAATTGGTTTTTAGGTTTATCGTGAGCGGTGTTTTGAAAAACACCTGTTCTTTAACCCAATTAACAATAGAATGTGATTTGGGTTTATCGTGAATCGTGTTTTAGATGACATTGGTTCTTTAACCCAGTTATGTAAAGACCCGCAACCTCCCCGTAAAGGAAAGCGTCGGATAGTTCGAGAACACGACAAAACAGAGCGCATACAGAAGAACATTTCACTGTATATTACAACAATGCATCAGATTACAAGAATATACAGAGTATAAATGAATATTACACAGAAATATCAGAGATTAACAATAAGTTACATAGCAGCGGAAAAATAATACAATACACAACTAGAAGAGATATACGGATACAAAGCTTTCCGGATATCGTTCCAACTGTAAACCAGGATCCTGTGAATATAAATCTGCAAAACCAAAACTACTAGCTGCCCGTGTCAAAATAAGGGCACCCAGAGTTTAGGTTAAAACAATAAACTCCAGGTCAGTCATGTGACTGGTGTGAGAACTAAAACAGTTATTAATCTTTATTTTAAATCATTAGGTAAATCAAGGGACCACGCCGTATAACACGGAACGGGTTTCCTCCCAAGAATACCAGTGCATAAAACAAACAGCGCAATGCTAAATAAAGAAAAATGAAGCTGTTATAAGACCCAGGTCCCATCACACAATGCAACGCAGTCAAGGATAGGGTTTTCCCTTATAACAGCCAAAGAATGCTTGATACGTTTTAAAACAAATCATTTGATACTATTATAAGTGCATAGTGTATAAAACAACTTCAAATCATAAGTATCAATCATAGGCGGCATAAGCGCCCCATCCCACTATGTCGCCATATATAGGATTACAATTAAAACCGCAAATGTCACGTATTTGGAAATTGGATTTCCGTCTAGGAACCGAGGCAAAAGATAGTCCTCAACCGATTCGAGACGCTCTAGTCCGTGTCTCAGGACCCAGACACAGGTGGGCCCTTGGATCGTCAGGGCCGGTCCACCGATGTGGATTAAAATGACTGAACACTACGTTTCCCCACCCTATGGGGTGTAAGTCTGGTCCGTCAGCCGACCAGAATGCATCGGCCGAAACCGATATAACCGAGGCGCCTCGCAACAGCAACAACCACATAAGTCAAACTCGTCAGGGCGTGTAAAACCACTGACGCCACTTCTAACTAGAAAGAAACGCAAGTCCTCCCTGAGGTCCGTCTCCCGTTTTTGGTTCATACCTGGTGCGAAACACGCGAGGTAAACGTTACACAAAGCTACGCCACAAAGGCCGTGCTTTGATCATCAACCACAAGACTTTGCTTTTCAACAGAAGCCTTGATCATTTGCATCTTAGCATGCCACACAGGCAAGCCATCCTATGCAACCGATATCAGTCACACAGAATGAAATCCGATGTCAGACACACAGTCCATTTACAAGTCCGTTCTGGGTCTGAACGAAACCGGAGGCACCTAGTACCCCGCATATCCATCGATCTCCAAGTACGTCTGGACGATCACTAACTGTTTCCATCTTCTTGGGTGTACAGCCCAATCAAGATCATCAGTTATCACCCAAACGACGTGAAGACTTCCGGTCTTCCCATCGTCTTCATCTTCGACTTATCGTCGTATCAGTTATTCAGAATGGGATAAACCCGGTCTTTCCGAATAACTCGCGTATATTTTAAATAAGTGTTACACAAACACAACATACGCCTCATTCCAATTCATTAGTCACTAACCGTAAATTAATCAAGAGAATAATTCCCCAAATATTAACCCCGAAGGCCGAAACCAACATCAGATCAATATCCAGAAAACCATTCTACTTAGCTAACCGACAGTTAGTTTCTAAATTTCACGTTCAAATCTAATTAAAGATTTAACTATCGCCTGGAGCAAAACTGGTGATACTCCATTCTCGATCTTTTCAATCTAATTAAAGATTCATTAAAACTCCACTTAGTTTTAATCTGTGACTGGGTTAAAGAATCAGTGTCATTTAAAACACGGTTCACGACAAACCCAAAGTCACATCCCATTAATTATCGGGTTAAAGAACAAGTGTTATTTAAAACACTGTTCACGATAAACCCAAAAATCAATATCCATTCAATTCCAATTAAATATTATTTAATTGGTACACTTCATTAAATCTAAATAAAAAGATTTAATCTTTTCTCAACTGGGTTCAAGAACAGTGTTAGTGAAGACACCATTCACGACAAACCCAAATCACATTCATTAATTATCGGGTTAAAGAACAAGTGTTATTTAAAACACTGTTCACGATAAACCCAGAAATCAATATCCATTCAATTCCAATTAAATATTATTTAATTGGTACGCTTCATTAAATCTAAATAAAAAGATTTAATCTTTTCTCAACTGGGTTCAAGAACAGTGTTAGTGAAGACACCATTCACGACAAACCCAAATCACATTCGATATTCAATACAAGGCTCTGAATAGAAAATATATCGGCTTATATTCAATATCAAATTCTACGACTAACAAATGTCGTATTGGAAATAACGATATAAATATATATATCTTTCAAATTTCCATAACAACACCTGTATAATCACGAATTCCAACATCGAAATATTCCGAAGACAATTTCGATTCAAATACACTCCAATGCAATCATTGGAATTTTGGTTACTTTTAAAACCCTTTTCGAATTCAATTTATTTATTTAAAAATAAACAGAATTATAATTCTAGTTCAAAACTAGTTCATTTCGATAAAAATCTATTTTTATCTTTTCAAATATGGAGTTTTTCATCCCAATTTTTCCCAAATCATTTCTTATGATTTTACACAAATTATTACTATTTTTAATAATTTTATCAAGGCCCGTACAGTCGATTTCCATCAATGGCCATCGAACTGCACTTACAGCGACCTTTTTCAAATTTGATTTGGACATAATTCCAAATCCAACCGTTAGATTTCAAATTTCTAACATTCGTTAGAAAGCTCTTTTCGATACGAACCCAATGGTTCCGGTTTTAGGAGAATCCGACGGTCGGATCTCCCGTAATGTCCGTTTGAAATAAATGGTCGAAATTCGCGAACTGCCGCGGCGCGGCGCGTTCTATTCAGGCCATTATATTATATATATAATATATATAATATATACTTCGTCGATTTCTATTTAAAACGAATTATATAAATAGTTTTAAAATTCGTTTCAAAAGCAAATTCAACTTCCATTTCAATTCAAATCAAAATTGAATTCTGCTTTATAAATTCGTTTTAAAATTCATTTCTATTCAATTCAAATTTCAATTCAATTTGAATTCATTTCTATTCGCTTTCAATTCAATTTGAATTCGTTTTCAATTCATTTCATTTCGAAATCGTTTTCAATTCAATTTGAATTCGTTTTCAATTCATTTCATTTCGAAATCGTTTTCAATTCAATTCATTTCGAAATCGTTTTCAATTCAATTCATTTCGAAATCGTTTTCAATTCAATTCATTTCGAAATCGTTTTCAATTAAATTCATTTCGAAATCGTTTTCAATTCAATTCATTTCGAAATCGTTTTCAATTCAATTCATTTCGAAATCGTTTTCAATTCAATTCATTTCGAAATCGTTTTCAATTCAATTCATTTCGAAATCGTTTTCAATTCAATTTCATTTCAAAATATTCGATTTCGAAATTGTTTTTCAATATTCAATTTAAAATGAATAAAATCGATATAAATATCGTTCACGTCAAAATGGCGTCAATCTAATCCTCACGGCTTCACATATTTCAATATTCTCAAATATTCTATTTCAAATATTTCTTTTTCAAATATTTCTTTTTCAAATATTTCTTTTTCAAATATTTCTTTTTCAAAACTGGAATGAGGCCCAATCAATTACCATATAAAATTAATTATATGGATTTTCATACAACACATGTATATAATAGCATTGAAAATAATCAACCATCAACCAAAGTGCACTACACTGTATAAGCATCAAATATAGATATTCAACGCTTATAACAGCATGTCAATCAATCGATCGACATATTTAATCTATCAGGATGAGTGAACTTCAAATTTCATCCTAATACCCGTGTGGGGTTTCAAACAATCAAACAACTATTTTATTCGTGCAGTTGGGCGATGTGTAAAATTTATCGTCCCAATCTATGTCATTCAAATAGGTGTACAAAAACAAACCGTCCGGTTTGCAAATGAATATTTTATTTTGTTCACTTCACTATTTTCATATTCACGTTAAAAATTATATTTTTAACGATAAAACATTTTATTTCAACATATGAATTTCTATTCAGTTCATTTTTTTAAGTAAAATGATATTTTTATTTTTCTAACATATTTTAGAAAATTTCGGCGGCATAACGGCACGATACTAGAAACGGGACAAGGCCTAGCCTTATCCCCGGTCTAGTGAAGGCCCACGCCATTCACACATCAATCAAATCAATTCCATTATGCAAACCACAAAGTTTGGAGTAAGCGTCTAACCTAGCCTTACTCCCTCGCCTTATAACGGCGCACGTCTAATCCTAACCAATATATCGATTCGATTTTTCACACCACAAACCACATTCAAACCAATATCGCAATCTATAACCAAACAGCCAAACAAACAAGTCCACGGTCTGTGGACGATTGTGTCGGGTGCTACTAAGCACCGTCTGCATCCTAGTATATATATATAACTAGAAAAGAAATAGAAAGGTGAGAAATTCTCACCTATAGCTATCCAAGCTCCACGGCACATCTTATGCAGGAAATCTTCACTGTTCTCGCCGATATCACTTTCTTCGCTCGTATTCTCTACATATGCAAAAATCGAATTTTTACTTGAAAGTTCAATATATAAAAATCGAATTTTTACTTCAAAGTTCAATATATAAAAATCGACTTTTTACTTCAAAGTTCAATATATAAAAATCGACTTTTTTACTTCAAAGTTCAATATATAAAAATCGACTTTTTACTTCAAAGTTCAATATATAAAAATCGACTTTTTACTTCAAAGTTCAATATATAAAAATCGACTTTTCTATCGCTATGTCAAATAGATAAAAATTATATTTTTATCACGCTATTTTCCACATAAAGATTTCGCCTTTTCTAAAATAAAGATTTAGCCTTTTCAAAAATAAAGTTTTCGCCTTTAAAAATCACCACTTTATCTCAACGTATATAAAATAAAAATCAGATTTTTATTTCGTTACATACACAAAGATGATATCTTTATATCCTCTATCCTATAAAGATTATATTTTTAATAATTTAAAAATATAAAAATCATATTTTTAATATTTCTATATAGTAAAGATTATATTTTTAATACTTTAACTAACCAAAAATCATATTTTTAATATTTCTATATAGTAAAGACTATATTTTTAATACTTTGAAAATATAAAAATCATATTTTTAATACTTTAAAAATATAAAAATCATATTTTTCTTTAACTAAAAATCAAATCTTTTTTTCTAATCAGTTTTAATCCTTTTGAAAAATCAGTTTTTTATATTTTCTTTTAAAATCAGTTTTAGTTATTTCTTAAAAAATCAGTTTTTAAAATGTTAAAAAATCAGTTTTTAAAATGCTTTAAAATCAGTTTTTTATATTCTTTTCAAAAATTCTGTTTTTACTTTATTTAAAAATCCAGTTTTCAGTTTCTTTTTTTCTTTTTATTTTCTGTTTTTAAAACTCTTTTAAAAAAAACCCAGTTTTAAAATTCCTAATATCAGTTTTTAAACTTTATATAAAAATCAGTTTATATATAAAATAAAAATACAATAAATAAAAATAAAATAAAATTAATAACTTACAGAGGAGCGGGGGAAAGGAGACGACGTCGGAGGGCGCTGGAGGGGTTCGGCGATGCTGGTGGCGGGGTCACGTCGGCGAAAAGGGGGGTTTTCCAGGCTAGGTTTAGGCGGAGGTGCGGACATCGTAGGGGAGGGGCGACTGGTGCGGAGGGATGGGGAGGAGGAGGAAGAAGAAGGAAAAAGGGGGGTTCGGTTGTCGCAGCGCCGCCGCTGGGGGGGGGGGGGTCGTCGATCGCCAGGCGCGATTCGATTAAGGGTTTTTTTTTTTATTTATGAACTGAAATCGAAATAGAAACGGGGGGGGGGGGGGCAGAAACATAGAGGAAGAGATATTTTTATATTTTTTTTTTATTATTTAATTATTAAAAAGTCGACTTTCACATACGACCTCTAAACGAGGGCCACCGCCTGTCGTCCCTAGCGTTTCACCCCCATTCCGAACACAATGGGCTATGTACCGCAAGCTGAATTGATAGTTTGAATCAGTTTCCTTTTGAATTTACATTTAAATCACTATATTGAATTTTAAACGTACATTTCAAATTACCGGGCCCGCATACGAACTAGAAAAATTCCCGAAAAATATTTTCTAGCTTCGTATTGACGATACGGTCCTAACAAAACTAGTTTCGTCAAATTCTGAGATCGTTTGAAAAATGGCCAATTTCCAGTCGATTAAAATCAACTGAAACTGGTCAAACGCGTTTTCCTTTGCCACGCTCACATATTGATTCGAAAAATTACGAAATTTGAAACCTAACAATAACTTGACATCACGGACCCAACAAAACTGGTTTCGTTGAAATCCGAGGTCGTTTGCAAAATGTCCATTTTTAAGGGCCTGAATTCCATAGCGACTATTCAGAAATTTCAACTGGACATATCTTTTGCTTTCCGCTATGAAATCTTGATTTTTCGGATACGTTGGAAAGATATTCACTATTAGATTCCATTATTTTTGGTTTCACTAAAATCCGGATTGTTTTGCACCCGGTATGTTCAATTGAAGTTTGAAATCGAATTATCGAACTACCGCGCCATTTTCAATTCTATTTATAATTATATATAAATATTTATATTCTAACGACGACGTATATAATATATACGTCGAATTATATTCAAAACAAATTTCTCGTTAATATTATTTAAAATAATTCATTTTAAATAATCAAATTTCGCTAAAATTGCCAAAATAAAAATTTTAAACTGGCCCAGATTTTACGGGTTGTTACAATCTCCCCCACTTAAAACTTTTCGTCCCCGAAAAGGAACAAAGTCGAAAGTGGTTTGATCATTCAACTCTACGCTCGACCTGGCTTCCATTCTCTAACTCTTTAGTTTCTGAGAATTTTCAAAATTTCAAAAATTTGGCTAACACCCTAAATTTTCGAAAAATTTCGCCATAACCTCCCCTGCAATGGGAGCATCGGGGAATTTCAAATAGCTTCCCCGGTCCTTCAGATCTCAAAAAGAAAAAGAAAAAGCCAAGCGGCTAGCCAATAGGCTCACAAAATCATCATCACCCAAACAAAACAGGAAATTATGTAGTAAACATGTACCTATTTGTCGGGCAAACAAATTTTATTCTCTGGCTCTAGCCTCCTTGCTATGACCTGTTCAATGATATACATGTATATGCAAGCAGATGCGACCAATTTTCAATATAAGTCAATATATGATTCAATCAGGCTAATTGGTTAAAAATTATCAAACAATTTAACAAACAACACAAACATCAATCAATTAGTGAATTTAACGTTTCAAATTCATAATTTGATATATATACAAAAATCATGTTTTTGATGCCAAATCACAACGATGAATTCTAGCTATATATAAGTTTTGGGTTCTCACACCAGCCAAATGGAAATATATAGAAAATCACACCTTCGAGACACGAACATAAATACTGATGATGTCATGACAATCATCAGTACCATCTTCGGGCGACTAGAGTGTGATGCTATATCTATCCAATATATTAAAATTTCGAATACACGCGGATCAGACGTATACGCAAAATCTATATATACTGGATTGTCCACATCAATATAAATGGATAATCAAATACGAATAATTGATTTAGATTTTCAAAACAAAAGTTTGTTTTCATTTTAAAAATATACTCTTCACACTCGTTCTAGGATACTACTGATCCTATCTCTAACGAGTCACTCCCATTGGATATTACTAATCCAATATCTGATGAATTCTTTTGGATGTTTCTAATGTGTCTTGTTCTCTAAGCTTTGTAAACCAAAGCTCTGATACCAACTGTAAAGACCCGCAACCTCCCCGTAAAGGAAAGCGTCGGATAGTTCGAGAACACGACAAAACAGAGCGCATACAGAAGAACATTTCACTGTATATTACAACAATGCATCAGATTACAAGAATATACAGAGTATAAATGAATATTACACAGAAATATCGGAGATTAACAATAAGTTACATAGCAGCGGAAAAATAATACAATACACAACTAGAAGAGATATACGGATACAAAGCTTTCCGGATATCGTTCCAACTGTAAACCAGGATCCTGTGAATATAAATCTGCAAAACCAAAACTACTAGCTGCCCGTGTCAAAATAAGGGCACCCAGAGTTTAGGTTAAAACAATAAACTCCAGGTCAGTCATGTGACTGGTGTGAGAACTAAAACAGTTATTAATCTTTATTTTAAATCATTAGGTAAATCAAGGGACCACGCCGTATAACACGGAACGGGTTTCCTCCCAAGAATACCAGTGCATAAAACAAACAGCGCAATGCTAAATAAAGAAAAATGAAGCTGTTATAAGACCCAGGTCCCATCACACAATGCAACGCAGTCGAGGATAGGGTTTTCCCTTATAACAGCCAAAGAATGCTTGATACGTTTTAAAACAAATCATTTGATACTATTATAAGTGCATAGTGTATAAAACAACTTCAAATCATAAGTATCAATCATAGGCGGCATAAGCGCCCCATCCCACTATGTCGCCATATATAGGATTACAATTAAAACCGCAAATGTCACGTATTTGGAAATTGGATTTCCGTCTAGGAACCGAGGCAAAAGATAGTCCTCAACCGATTCGAGACGCTCTAGTCCGTGTCTCAGGACCCAGACACAGGTGGGCCCTTGGATCGTCAGGGCCGGTCCACCGATGTGGATTAAAATGCCTGAACACTACGTTTCCCCACCCTATGGGGTGTAAGTCTGGTCCGTCAGCCGACCAGAATGCATCGGCCGAAACCGATATAACCGAGGCGCCTCGCAACAGCAACAACCACATAAGTCAAACTCGTCAGGGCGTGTAAAACCACTGACGCCACTTCTAACTAGAAAGAAACGCAAGTCCTCCCTGAGGTCCGTCTCCCGTTTTTGGTTCATACCTGGTGCGAAACACGCGAGGTAAACGTTACACAAAGCTACGCCACAAAGGCCGTGCTTTGATCATCAACCACAAGACTTTGCTTTTCAACAGAAGCCTTGATCATTTGCATCTTAGCATGCCACACAGGCAAGCCATCCTATGCAACCGATATCAGTCACACAGAATGAAATCCGATGTCAGACACACAGTCCATTTACAAGTCCGTTCTGGGTCTGAACGAAACCGGAGGCACCTAGTACCCCGCATATCCATCGATCTCCAAGTACGTCTGGACGATCACTAACTGTTTCCATCTTCTTGGGTGTACAGCCCAATCAAGATCATCAGTTATCACCCAAACGACGTGAAGACTTCCGGTCTTCCCATCGTCTTCATCTTCGACTTATCGTCGTATCAGTTATTCAGAATGGGATAAACCCGGTCTTTCCGAATAACTCGCGTATATTTTAAATAAGTGTTACACAAACACAACATACGCCTCATTCCAATTCATTAGTCACTAACCGTAAATTAATCAAGAGAATAATTCCCCAAATATTAACCCCGAAGGCCGAAACCAACATCAGATCAATATCCAGAAAACCATTCTACTTAGCTAACCGACAGTTAGTTTCTAAATTTCACGTTCAAATCTAATTAAAGATTTAACTATCGCCTGGAGCAAAACTGGTGATACTCCATTCTCGATCTTTTCAATCTAATTAAAGATTCATTAAAACTCCACTTAGTTTTAATCTGTGACTGGGTTAAAGAATCAGTGTCATTTAAAACACGGTTCACGACAAACCCAAAGTCACATCCCATTAATTATCGGGTTAAAGAACAAGTGTTATTTAAAACACTGTTCACGATAAACCCAAAAATCAATATCCATTCAATTCCAATTAAATATTATTTAATTGGTACACTTCATTAAATCTAAATAAAAAGATTTAATCTTTTCTCAACTGGGTTCAAGAACAGTGTTAGTGAAGACACCATTCACGACAAACCCAAATCACATTCATTAATTATCGGGTTAAAGAACAAGTGTTATTTAAAACACTGTTCACGATAAACCCAGAAATCAATATCCATTCAATTCCAATTAAATATTATTTAATTGGTACACTTCATTAAATCTAAATAAAAAGATTTAATCTTTTCTCAACTGGGTTCAAGAACAGTGTTAGTGAAGACACCATTCACGACAAACCCAAATCACATTCGATATTCAATACAAGGCTCTGAATAGAAAATATATCGGCTTATATTCAATATCAAATTCTACGACTAACAAATGTCGTATTGGAAATAACGATATAAATATATATATCTTTCAAATTTCCATAACAACACCTGTATAATCACGAATTCCAACATCGAAATATTCCGAAGACAATTTCGATTCAAATACACTCCAATGCAATCATTGGAATTTTGGTTACTTTTAAAACCCTTTTCGAATTCAATTTATTTATTTAAAAATAAACAGAATTATAATTCTAGTTCAAAACTAGTTCATTTCGATAAAAATCTATTTTTATCTTTTCAAATATGGAGTTTTTCATCCCAATTTTTCCCAAATCATTTCTTATGATTTTACACAAATTATTACTATTTTTAATAATTTTATCAAGGCCCGTACAGTCGATTTCCATCAATGGCCATCGAACTGCACTTACAGCGACCTTTTTCAAATTTGATTTGGACATAATTCCAAATCCAACCGTTAGATTTCAAATTTCTAACATTCGTTAGAAAGCTCTTTTCGATACGAACCCAACGGTTCCGGTTTTAGGAGAATCCGACGGTCGGATCTCCCGTAATGTCCGTTTGAAATAAATGGTCGAAATTCGCGAACTGCCGCGGCGCGGCGCGTTCTATTCAGGCCATTATATTATATATATAATATATATAATATATACTTCGTCGATTTCTATTTAAAACGAATTATATAAATAGTTTTAAAATTCGTTTCAAAAGCAAATTCAACTTCCATTTCAATTCAAATCAAAATTGAATTCTTCTTTATAAATTCGTTTTAAAATTCATTTCTATTCAATTCAAATTTCAATTCAATTTGAATTCATTTCTATTCGCTTTCAATTCAATTTGAATTCGTTTTCAATTCATTTCATTTCGAAATCGTTTTCAATTCAATTTGAATTCGTTTTCAATTCATTTCATTTCGAAATCGTTTTCAATTCAATTCATTTCGAAATCGTTTTCAATTCAATTCATTTCGAAATCGTTTTCAATTCAATTCATTTCGAAATCGTTTTCAATTAAATTCATTTCGAAATCGTTTTCAATTCAATTCATTTCGAAATCGTTTTCAATTCAATTCATTTCGAAATCGTTTTCAATTCAATTCATTTCGAAATCGTTTTCAATTCAATTCATTTCGAAATCGTTTTCAATTCAATTTCATTTCAAAATATTCGATTTCGAAATTGTTTTTCAATATTCATTTTAAAATGAATAAAATCGATATAAATATCGTTCACGTCAAAATGGCGTCAATCTAATCCTCACGGCTTCACATATTTCAATATTCTCAAATATTCTATTTCAAATATTTCTTTTTCAAATATTTCTTTTTCAAATATTTCTTTTTCAAATATTTCTTTTTCAAAACTGGAATGAGGCCCAATCAATTACCATATAAAATTAATTATATGGATTTTCATACAACACATGTATATAATAGCATTGAAAATAATCAACCATCAACCAAAGTGCACTACACTGTATAAGCATCAAATATAGATATTCAACGCTTATAACAGCATGTCAATCAATCGATCGACATATTTAATCTATCAGGATGAGTGAACTTCAAATTTCATCCTAACACCCGTGTGGGGTTTCAAACAATCAAACAACTATTTTATTCGTGCAGTTGGGCGATGTGTAAAATTTATCGTCCCAATCTATGTCATTCAAATAGGTGTACAAAAACAAACCGTCCGGTTTGCAAATGAATATTTTATTTTGTTCACTTCACTATTTTCATATTCACGTTAAAAATTATATTTTTAACGATAAAACATTTTATTTCAACATATGAATTTCTATTCAGTTCATTTTTTTAAGTAAAATGATATTTTTATTTTTCTAACATATTTTAGAAAATTTCGGCGGCATAACGGCACGATACTAGAAACGGGACAAGGCCTAGCCTTATCCCCGGTCTAGTGAAGGCCCACGCCATTCACACATCAATCAAATCAATTCCATTATGCAAACCACAAAGTTTGGAGTAAGCGTCTAACCTAGCCTTACTCCCTCGCCTTATAACGGCGCACGTCTAATCCTAACCAATTTATCGATTCGATTTTTCACACCACAAACCACATTCAAACCAATATCGCAATCTATAACCAAACAGCCAAACAAACAAGTCCACGGTCTGTGGACGATTGTGTCGGGTGCTACTAAGCACCGTCTGCATCCTAGTATATATATATAACTAGAAAAGAAATAGAAAGGTGAGAAATTCTCACCTATAGCTATCCAAGCTCCACGGCACATCTTATGCAGGAAATCTTCACTGTTCTCGCCGATATCACTTTCTTCGCTCGTATTCTCTACATATGCAAAAATCGAATTTTTACTTCAAAGTTCAATATATAAAAATCGAATTTTTACTTCAAAGTTCAATATATAAAAATCGACTTTTTACTTCAAAGTTCAATATATAAAAATCGACTTTTTTACTTCAAAGTTCAATATATAAAAATCGACTTTTTACTTCAAAGTTCAATATATAAAAATCGACTTTTTACTTCAAAGTTCAATATATAAAAATCGACTTTTCTATCGCTATGTCAAATAGATAAAAATTATATTTTTATCACGCTATTTTCCACATAAAGATTTCGCCTTTTCTAAAATAAAGATTTAGCCTTTTCAAAAATAAAGTTTTCGCCTTTAAAAATCACCACTTTATCTCAACGTATATAAAATAAAAATCAGATTTTTATTTCGTTACATACACAAAGATGATATCTTTATATCCTCTATCCTATAAAGATTATATTTTTAATAATTTAAAAATATAAAAATCATATTTTTAATATTTCTATATAGTAAAGATTATATTTTTAATACTTTAACTAACCAAAAATCATATTTTTTAATATTTCTATATAGTAAAGACTATATTTTTAATACTTTGAAAATATAAAAATCATATTTTTAATACTTTAAAAATATAAAAATCATATTTTTCTTTAACTAAAAATCAAATCTTTTTTTCTAATCAGTTTTAATCCTTTTGAAAAATCAGTTTTTTATATTTTCTTTTAAAATCAGTTTTAGTTATTTCTTAAAAAATCAGTTTTTAAAATGTTAAAAAATCAGTTTTTAAAATGCGTTAAAATCAGTTTTTTATATTCTTTTCAAAAATTCTGTTTTTACTTTATTTAAAAATCCAGTTTTCAGTTTCTTTTTTTCTTTTTATTTTCTGTTTTTAAAACTCTTTTAAAAAAAACCCAGTTTTAAAATTCCTAATATCAGTTTTTAAACTTTATATAAAAATCAGTTTATATATAAAATAAAAATACAATAAATAAAAATAAAATAAAATTAATAACTTACAGAGGAGCGGGGGAAAGGAGACGACGTCGGAGGGCGCTGGAGGGGTTCGGCGATGCTGGTGGCGGGGTCACGTCGGCGAAAAGGGGGGTTTTCCAGGCTAGGTTTAGGCGGAGGTGCGGACATCGTAGGGGAGGGGCGACTGGTGCGGAGGGATGGGGAGGAGGAGGAAGAAGAAGGAAAAAGGGGGGTTCGGTTGTCGCAGCGCCGCCGCTGGGGGGGGGGGGGGTCGTCGATCGCCAGGCGCGATTCGATTAAGGGTTTTTTTTTTTTTTTTTTTTATTTATGAACTGAAATCGAAATAGAAACGGGGGGGGCCAGAAACATAGAGGAAGAGATATTTTTATATTTTTTTTTATTATTTAATTATTAAAAAGTCGACTTTCACATACGACCTCTAAACGAGGCCCACCGCCTGTCGTCCCTAGCGTTTCACCCCCATTCCGAACACAATGGGCTATGTACCGCAAGCTGAATTGATAGTTTGAATCAGTTTCCTTTTGAATTTACATTTAAATCACTATATTGAATTTTAAACGTACATTTCAAATTACCGGGCCCGCATACGAACTAGAAAAATTCCCGAAAAATATTTTCTAGCTTCGTATTGACGATACGGTCCTAACAAAACTAGTTTCGTCGAATTCTGAGATCGTTTGAAAAATGGCCAATTTCCAGTCGATTAAAATCAACTGAAACTGGTCAAACGCGTTTTCCTTTGCCACGCTCACATATTGATTCGAAAAATTACGAAATTTGAAACCTAACAATAACTTGACATCACGGACCCAACAAAACTGGTTTCGTTGAAATCCGAGGTCGTTTGCAAAATGTCCATTTTTAAGGGCCTGAATTCCATAGCGACTATTCAGAAATTTCAACTGGACATATCTTTTGCTTTCCGCTATGAAATCTTGATTTTTCGGATACGTTGGAAAGATATTCACTATTAGATTCCATTATTTTTGGTTTCACTAAAATCCGGATTGTTTTGCACCCGGTATGTTCAATTGAAGTTTGAAATCGAATTATCGAACTACCGCGCCATTTTCAATTCTATTTATAATTATATATAAATATTTATATTCTAACGACGACGTATATAATATATACGTCGAATTATATTCAAAACAAATTTCTCGTTAATATTATTTAAAATAATTCATTTTAAATAATCAAAATTCGCTAAAATTGCCAAAATAAAAATTTTAAACTGGCCCAGATTTTACGGGTTGTTACAAGTTAAAGGCAAGATGTTGATTTTTGAAAAGATTAAAACTAAGTGGAGTTTTAATGAATCTTTAATTAGATTGAAATGTGAATTGATAATTTAGATTATCAAATCTGAAAAGTGATCGAGAGTGGAGTATCACCAGTTTGGCTCCAAAGCGATAGTTAAATCTTTAATTAGATTTGAACGTGAAATGGTAATTAATTTTACCGATAACACCGTGGTGTTAGATATGGAGTATTACCAGTTTTGCTCCATGGGATATATAGGTTGGGATTGGGAAATAAAATAAATAATTACTTCGGTGTGGTTCGCTAATCCCGACTAGTTTGAAATGATACCCAAAGGAAGATTATAGGATAAATTTGGAAGAATTTATCTTCGTTAAAATTAATGGGAACCTTTCCCTAAGAATGTGATTTTGTGAATAAAAGAATATTCTGAATTGGAATGAGGCGTTTGTTGTGTTTGTGTAACATTCGTTTATTATATACGTGGGTTATTCAGAAAGGCCGGGTTTATACCCATTCTGAATAATCGATTCGACGAGATGTCGAAGATGAAGACGGTGGTTGAAGACCGGAAGTCTTCACATCGTTTGGGTGATTACTGATGATCTTGATTGGGCTGTACACCCAGGATGAGGGAATCAGTTGGTGGTCGTCCAGACGTACTTGGAGATGGATGGATATGCGAGGAAAGTGCCTCCGGTTTCGTTCAGACCCAGAACGAACTTGTAAATGGATTGTGTGTCTGACATTGGATTTTATTCTGTGTTGATTGATCTCTATTAAATATACATCTGTTTGGCGGCGGAGAATTTATTCTCTTGCTTAACGCCCTTCTCTGAGACGTACGAGCTCAGAGGTTGTATATCGATGGACATCAGTCGCATGGAGTTAATTGCCAATGTGGCATGCGTAAGTGGCAATTGATCAACGCTTCTGTTGAAAAGCAAAGTCTTGTGGTTGATGATCAAAGCACGGCCTGTGTGGCGTAGCTTTGTGTATAGCGTGAATTCGCGAGCCTCACACCTCGGTATGAGTCAAAAACGGGATAGTGACTGCAGGGAGAGCACGACGTTTCTTTCTAGCTAGGGTGGTGTTAGTGACCTACCAGCCCTAACATATATATACTTTTCACCTGTGTGGTTGTTGGAATGCGAGGCGCCTCGGATATAGGTCTGTAAGGACCTAGAAACGTGTGTTCAGGAATAACTAATCCTCAAAAGTAAGAGAGGACCGGCCCTGAAGATCCAAGGATCATAGTGGGGTCCTGAGGCATTTGCTAGAGTGTCTCGAACGCGGAGAGGAGCTTGCCCCTTGCCTCGACTCATGATGGAATCCAATTTCCAATACGTGTGTTTCGGTTTTATTTGTAGAACCTAGTATGGCGACATAGTGGTATGGGTCATTCATGCCGCCTATGATTGATATTTATGATTGAAATTGTTTTGACACTATACACTTATAATAGTATCAAATAATGTGTTTTAAACGTATCAAGCATGCTTTGGCTGTTATAAGGTAAAAACCCTATCCTCCGGCTTGCGTTGCATTGTATGATGGGACCTGGGTCTTATAACAGCTTTATTTTTTCTTTATTTAGCATTGCGCAGTTTGTTCTATGCACTGGTATTCTTGGGAGGAAACCCGTTCCGTGTTATACGGCGTGGTCCCTTGATTTACCGAACTTTAAAATAAAGAATTATAACTGTTTTAGTTCTCACACCAGTCCCATGACTGACCTGGAGTTTATTGTTTTAACCTAAACTCTGGGTGCCCCTATTTTCCACACGGGCAGCTAGTAGTTTTGGTTTTGCAGATTTATATTCACAGGGTCCTGATTTACAGCTGGAACGATGCTCGGAAAGCTCTGTATCCGTGTATTACTTTCAGTTGTGTTTTGTATTATTTTTCGCTGCTATGTAATTTATTGTAATCCCTGATATTTGTCGAATGTAATTTATTCATTTATACTCTGTATATTCTTGTATCTGATGGAATTGTTGTAATAGCAATGAAATGTTCTTCTGTTTGCGTTCTATTTTGTCCTGTTCCCAACGCTATCCGTGCTTTCCTTCACGGGGAAGTTCGGGTCGTGTCAAATCCAGTCGGATTCCTCCAACCTGTTTCCCTGCATCACAGATGTTAAACAATATAGAGAACATCACTTTTCAGTTCCATATGATATATTCTGTTAAACAGAATCAAATATAGAAATTCAACTAACTGACTAGCAGTTCCATCAAACAGTGAACACACAGTCAATCAGCCAATATCTAACAGTTCTAAAAATATAACATGAAATTTCAAACTGTTCAGAGTAAGTGAGATTTACTCACTTTGGCGCGTTAACCGTTAAATAATGGTTTGCGTTATTTGATTCAGTCGGAAAATTTATTTCGCCATAAATTGTAACTGTCTCTGATGGACTTCCAGTCAGTCTCATTGTGTTGCTCCCGTCCATACGATCCCAACGGATCCAACCGTTCGAAATTCTGATCATGTATGACCAAGTTACATATTTTATAAGTTTATACACTATTAAAATTAATTCAAGACTAAGGTTCTAATTTATTATGGGCCTACCCAGTAAAATACGGCCCATCCATTCTCTAACAATCAGACCCGTGCCTTACTTCATCTTCCACTCCTGAAAGCATTCGAACCCGCTTCTTCAATTGAACATACCGCACCTTCCTGTATACCTCCCTCACCATTTCCAGATCTTTAAGTCCCACGGCCTCTTCCACATCTTCAACCATACTTCGAACGAAAATCACGTTGAAGCTCCTCATCTCGAACTCTTCCTCTTCCACTCAATAAAGTCCTACTCGAAACCAACTTTCAGATCGCGTCGTCAGGTCCTCGCTGATGACTCGTGCGACACCTTTCCCACCGGAATTCCATCGAACTCCTTCCAGACGTGCGGCCTTCAATGATAAGTGCAGTACT
Organism: Allium sativum; assembly: GCA_030737875.1. Taxonomy (NCBI): domain Eukaryota; kingdom Viridiplantae; phylum Streptophyta; class Magnoliopsida; order Asparagales; family Amaryllidaceae; genus Allium; species Allium sativum. Next base: position 128,408,488 of record CM060910.1, read on the forward strand.
ACCCTTCTCGTTGTTGTTTGAACACCGTGCCAACAACGATGGTGAACCCTAGTGTTTGCTATGAAATTTCCAACGAGCGAACAAGGGATCGAACCCTTCCAAAAGCATACGAGAATGAAGCTCCTTCCCCCAGGATCACAAATATACATAGTATATAATTTATTTATTTTTGTTTGAGTTTGTGTGAATTTTCTTGTGTGAAGAAATGGATTCAGTTTACATTCTGAAGCCATTTGAACTCGGTTGTGGTTAAATTGAAGCAAAGAAAATGAACGCAGATGTCACTGTGTATTTATAAGCTTTTGAAACCTTAGGTGATAAGGAACGAACGTGTAAAAATTATGGAGCACACACTTGTTTGGGCTTGGGTCAATCCATGATGGAGAGATTTGGCTGAGGACGTGCTCTCGTTTCATCACAATGAAAAGAAGAAAAGTTTAGTATAGGGAATATTCTCGGAATATTCTTTCGTTAATTCGTTTCACTTTTAAAACTAACACAAAAAATCTTTAAGTTGAGATCTAATACCTGTTCCTAGCATAAAAAGATATTCCGGAACCAATGGGATAGATTTCGTCGAATTCCGACACCGTTTGCGAAAATCCTTTAGAAAATATCGATGAAAAACACCGAGCATTAATTCCTTAAAATTACAGAAAAAACCTAAAAATACAAGGCCTTGACGTTTCACTAGACCTCTTCCTAAGGTTTCGTATGAAACTTGTTTCGTTTAATTTCGAGTTCGTTTGACCAGTTAACCATTCAGTTTAGTTTGTTTCAAGTTAAAAACATAGTGTACCGTACTATGAAATATCCTGTTCACGTAGGGACTGCTATGGATAGAAACAAAAATACCATTTAAATGAGTGACGTGCTCTGGTCCCAAAAATGTAATAATACCGGTAGATGGACTCATATTGTGAAACCCCGAAATGTCGATACAGGGTGCCAAATACTCCAAATAAAAATTCCTTCTTTAATTAGTTAAAAATTACCATAAAATTCTAAAAATTAAATTATCGTTACGCCTCAAAAGAACCTTGTTTAAATTCACACCCGATATCTAGTTATTTTGGAATAACCGTTATGGTCGATAAACGATTCTATAGCGACTATTTTAAAATTTGATTTGGACATATCTCAAAATCTACACGACGAAATCCCGATTTTTCTCTTCCACAAGAAAGATATACTCCATCAGCTCCACACGTTTCTTGTTTCACAGAAATCCGGCTTCAAACGAATCCTGTACATTCAATTGAAGTTCAAATCGCCATATAGCGAACTACAGCACCATTCGAGCTCGTTTATAATTATATTATAAACTATACGTTCAACTGTCGACGACTGAATATATTAGTTATTCAAATTCAATTCCAAGCTGAATTAAATATCACAGATGATCCAGTTCACATCATATCGCCATTTCAGCCTATTCTGATTATTTCAGAATTTAATATATTATTTAATTTATTATTTTAATTAAATATTCACTATTATTTTATTCAACGACCATTTAATTCACTAAACCATCATTTTTATAATTAAATAAATTAATTATAATACCCCTGCCAATGCGTGTAACACCCCACATCCGTTAGTGTCACTCACAAAGGGAATGCACTAAGTTCTGTGGAGCATTATGGGTAAAAGATGCAGATAAATTACAAGACAGACAAACATTAAACAGCGGAAAATAAAACTTTGCTTTTTGACAAAATAATTTGTACAAGGTTCCTTTACAATATCAGAGTATCAACTGTCTTTACAAAATAAAGAAGCATAAAATACATTTATATTCCCCAATGTAACAAAAGCCAGCCATAGCAATCCAAAGCCGATGCATCCAAGATTCTTCAAGCTTGGAAAGAGAAATCATCCCAAAACAAATCTGAGCTATCCTATTTCCTCCTTAACAACCTGGGGGGGGGGGGGGAGAACGGAAGAAAGAAGACGAAAGAAAAACAGAGTCAGACATAAAGCCTGAGTAAGTTCAGTAACTTCTAGCATGTGAACATGGAAAACAAAACGACATGAATTAACTGAATACAAGATTACACCATGACGATAGGGTCAACAAGATGAGACAAGGTAGTCACAAGATATGCTAAGATAAACTGGATACGCTCTAATACTTTCGCTGCTTCGCTATTTACTTGTTATACTGGTTTCTATATCTCTGCACCGCCTAACTAGTGTTTCAACTAGTAACGATAACGTGATCCCAATCCCTGTATTTTCCATCGCCTTCAGGCATCCATTTATTAGTTGTTACCTAGATCTAATCTAGGGTTTTCTATCCACTGCTTTCTAGATTTAACTATAGTTTTACGCTATCTGCTGAACGCTTTTCGACTTTAAGGTTTATGCCACCTAGTCCAACTAGGGATTACGCTACCTATCGAACAATGCCCCCAAGTCTAGGACACACTACCTAGAGTGGTATATGTTCCTAGGCTTCCCCACGTATGTATCGCTAATCGTTATCGCTTATCTAGATGCACATGTCCTGTAATATGCGATCCGAGTCCTGTGACAGGGCAAATCAAGGAATAAACAACTCGGTCGGGAGCTTTCAGATATCTGCCGATGCAGATGCTAAGGTCTGTTTTTACTCCAGTGGCTATGGTCCCACTTGACCCCTCCCTCAGCTAATGAAAGGCACACCTTGTAAAATGAGAACTATACGCCGGCCCCCGGTGCCTCGCTATCCTATGGCCATCCGCAACCATAACTAGATAGCAAGTATATGGTCTTTTGGAGTTCTCCGCCTTTCCGCTTCACGTATCTCGATTGACTCAAGATGGATGGTAGACGACGAGTTGCTATCACAGGGCTACCGTCTTCTCGCCGAATCACGTTGGGCCATCCTAGTCTTTAGGTTGCCACATATATATATTGCAACCAAGGCATACCCTCGGTTCTTCTAACGCAGACCTTAACCTCTGTGAGCCCAGGATGATCATCTGCAGCCTCATAGAGGGATACCAAGAGTACCCTCACGTCCCCCCGAAGCCTCGGGCTTCGTAACCCAATTCGTTGGAGCCTTCTTAAAACCAGATGGATGTCTGCTCCTTCGTGTTATACTAAGAATTACTACTTAGTTCTACTAACTAAGGTTTACCACTTAGTTTCCAAATTCCTTGTTTTCTTAACTAAGTTTTACTACTTAGTCCCTTTTTCAACTGAGGTTTACTATTTAGTTTTCTTTCTCGCCAGGTTGGGTTGGTTAAGTGTCCTTAGTCGATTGAAGCTATCTTAACCCTCTTCCCTTATCCTATTACACTGGTTAAGTGTTATCCCTTTAGGCTTTTTACTTAACCTTATTCATTTATCATATTCTGATGGTTAAGCATTCAAGTTTACTTAACCCTATGGTCTAGTCCAGCTAACATATTAATTTGGCTAAGTGTATTACTTAACCCCAACCTCTAGTCTAATTAACATGTTAAATTGGCTAAGTGTATTAACTTAACCCCACCTTCTAGTCTAGTCAACATGTTAATTTGGCTAAGTATTCCCATGGACTTAACCCTCCCATTCTAGCTTTAACTGTGCTAAGTTGGTTAAGTGTTCCTTAACCTTCCCATTCTAGCTTTAATTAATAAATTAAAGCCGCAACCTCTCACATTAGACAGATATTGCTGCGGTTACTGGATGTGCCGGTCGGTTCCGGGCATGTTTACACCGCAACTCAGTCTAACCTCGGGTTAGGCATATTCATGTTTTCTAAGTTCAAAGGGTTTTTGATTAATTTCCAAATCTGGTTTTGAAAACAACCATCCCGTCCTTCGGATCAGTTAGGGATAGCCAGGGAGGGCAGGAAACTTGTATTTTCCAAACCCAAGCCTAGACACTATCCTCTCTGTCACCCTAGAACCTTCTGGTCTATGTGTTATAAAAAGGGATGTTATCAAAATACTTTTCTTTTGTTTATAAATTGTTAACAATTTATTTCAAAAGCCCATTTCCCCTTTTTAGACAAATTTGGCCTATATTTATTTGTCAAGCCTACTAGTATACTTATATTCTAGGCCCAAGTCCTAACCCAACATGCAGTTTAGGCCATTTCCTATTTCATTGCCGAAACTAGATTAAATATCCTAGTTTATAATTTATGGCCAAAACTTAACCAAGTTACATATTTTGTGGTAAATGAACAATTTAACATTTATGACGAATTCTATAAGTAAATTACTCCTAATTTACTTATTTCATTACTACTCTTTTAATGTACATTGTCACATTTATTATTATGGCCCATTCTCTCTTATTTATCATATTTATACTTTTTGGTATGTAAATTATACCAAATTTAGTGTCGCTAACCATAATTTATTCTAAACATGACAATTGCTCACAATTATAAATAAATTCAAAATTGTGCTAATATACTTATTCCAAATCAACCTTAATTAACCCAATCTTGGTTTAACATCCTAATTCACAATTTATGGCAAAACTAGAATTATTATTCTAGTTTACATTTTATGCCTAAAATTTAGCTTACTTACTAACGCTAAATTTAATATGTCAAAATCACATATTCCCTAATCCATGTCAAATTTCCCCGTTTTCATTTTAATATGCATGTCATAATACATATTCCAAATTATGCCAATTTCCCAGTTTACAATTACGTTCATATTCATTTCCATGTTTTTCCCCAAATCGCATTCCCACCGTTCGAATAATCGTGATTCAACCTAGATTATAAACAAATCTAGATTCGTAGATAAAAAGGGAATGAATCAAAATGACAAGAAGGAATAATTGGCATAAAAAGGTTTGGATAACAATGTAGGTTCAAGAATATGGGTAGACCTAACTAAATAGGTAAATTCCCACTGTCTTAAAACCAAAGAATGGGCAAAATAGGTTCAAGAACGTGGGTAGACCTAACTTAATAGGTAAATTCCCACTGTCTTAAAACCAAAGAAAAAAGCAAGGAACATGTAGAATAAATAATTGGGTTTAGACCCAATTTCACAATCACCAAACTAAAGCAATATTTTCCTAATCATGAATCATGGGTGTCAAAATCACAATTGTCCTCATTATGTCATAAGCAATAGTTTATGTCCAATTCAAAGGCTTATGTTCTTAGTCATAAGTAATGTCCATGGTCATAGGCAATATAGGTGATGTTCATAGTCCAAAAGGGAAAATAATTCCCATAGTCCTAAGTCATTGTCATAGGCAATGTTTATATGTCCCAAAATCAAAGGCTTATGTCATAGTCCAAAGGCATATGCTTTCAAAGGCCACAGTTCTATAGTCATAGTTACGGTTACAGTCTTATTTGTCCTCGAATCATAAAAGTTCTTAATTCAGTCCAAGAGTATAAACACAGATTCGAAGAGAGAGAGAGAGAGAGAGATTTGGCATATTCCTTTATTCCTTTAATTTCATGTCACAAATAAAACAAAATATTCAGATCTAGAAATAACCAACTTACAGAAAATAGATCTAGAAAAGAAGGAAAGCGTGGCTATGATTCGTGCGTCGTTGCTTGAAACTTGTTTGAGCTAGCCTTTGAATTCTTCACTTGAAACTTTGATTTGAATCCCTCCTTAAAAGTCTTTTAGCAGCATCTCCTCGTCTTGAATCATATTTTATTTTATTTATTGAAGAAAATTTAGAAGAGGGGAAGAAGCCATGAATCTTAGCAGCATAAGGATAGAAGAGAATTGGTGCAAAGAGAATGAAGACTAGGGCTGTTTATATAGCTGCTCAAGACCTTATCGTACACGCAGGGCTGAGTCAGCATTGAATCTAGTTAAGAAAATAGTCCAGGTACGTAGATGAATCTAGCCAAACCTTATCATACACGCAGTGCTGAGTCAGCATTGGGTCCCACAAGCTATTTTGGCGTAAAAGTTTGATTTTCAAACTTTTGAATTTCTGGAATTTATTTAACTGTTTTATTCACATGAAATATTCTTATATGTATACAATTCCTCTAACGACCATTTTACGCGTATATATATACGCACAACTTTCATTTTATTTTCAAAATTCAAATGATGTTGCCATATTTCATTGACTGTAGCCTTATCTTGAATTTTATCTTTCGTATACATATATTTTTGTATATATATATATATATATTTATATTTCTCATATGTATATATATATATTTTCTTTATTTCCTTATACGTACGTTCTTATCCTTTCAAATTTTGAATTTGTATACGTACATATATTTGCATGTTTAGTTGGCCCTCTCTAAAACAATGATAAAAAATTATGCCGCCGCCGGGGTTCGAACCCCCGACCTCCATGCTACCAATCCAATGCCTTAACCAACTGAGCTACAGAGGCTTTTGTTAATAAGTCTTAGAACAATAATAATTATTGTTCTCTCCTTACCTGTTTTTTTTCATGTAAGTTACAATACTTAAATTAAACAACTGCATGGATCTTTTTCTTTTAATTTTTCTTTTAAAAATTAATTATACTTTAATTTGAGAATCTTAATGTCACAGAATTACGGGGTGTTACATTCTCCCCCACTTAAAAGGATTTCGTCCCCGAAATCTTCAAGTTAGGAAGAATGTGTCCTACCATCCAATCACCCATCTACTCAACCATTCAATCACAGGCATTCATTGTCCTTAAAAGATTTCTAATGCTTTCATGTTCATATGCATAGTGTGTGTATATGTCTCTATCTAATGCAAAATCAGGTGGTCTACTGATTCAGTTGACCTCCTTAATGCAAATCATGTTAGTGCCATGCGTCCAATCATGCATGCAAACATCCCTAGTCATGTAAATACTACATGCGTGCACAGCCATTCATCCATATGCAACGTCCATATGATATCATATCAAGTTCAACTTATAAACAAATGCATATATGTAAATGCAATATGAGAGCGTCCGAACTTGATCTAGTGCCTAATACATATGCATATGCATCCACAAGCAACCATTTGCAACCACTTGCAACCATTCAACCATAACATGTTTCAAATACATGTTTACATCCATTGGCTTCTACCTAAGGATTGCAGATACGACCTAGAGGATATACTTTGGAAAGAGAGAAACAACTACGCGTAAAGCTCCTAAACAGAGAAATCAAGAATGCACCCTTAAGGAAAAAGGGCATGTTGCTAGTATCTAGCCTTCTTGAGCTTTACTCCACTGTATCTTAACCAATTTAACTTCACGATTGTGAAGTTTCCGACCTCCAATTCCAAAATAAACAGATGTCAATCACGGTACCAAGTATACGTACTAAGATGATTAGAGGTTTCCCTCTTATCCATCATGCCATAACTATAAGAGTCGAAAGGTCACTACATGCTCTTTGGGGTGCCTACCACAACTATTCATCTCTCCCGCAAACCATCCAAACCGAACTCGACATTCCACAAGTACAAGCCCCAAAGGCCTAAACCAATATCAGACAAGCACCCAAGGAATATCTCCCCGAATTTAGACGATCTACGTGAGAAGATATAAGAAAACTCGATAGCTATTCTCAAATCCCTACTAAAAAAATAAACTGGTCGGACCACCAATTGGATTTGAGACTCTAGTGGGATCTTTGTACTATACAAGTACTATGGTGCAGAGACCCAACTATGGAAGTGGATATGAACAAATGAGAAGCGCTAGAACCTAAGGAAATAGCACGAACAGAAAACTAGACTCTTCCAACCGAACTACCTTTCTCCTAGGTGCGCTTCGTGGCGAAAGCATGTACTTGTCCTTCTGAAAATCTTGTCCTCGTTCTTGCCCTTGTCCTTAAGTATATGCCCTATAATACCCTAGTAAAAATACTTCCTCTTGTCTTAGGTTTTATAATCCCTTCCTCCTTCGTGAGCCAAGTCTACATCCATAATTTCCTCATCCTTGGGTCGTGCTCCTTTGCCAAACTTCCGCGTGCAACCATGTTGGCAAATCTCTCGAAAGTTGCCTCTATCGCGCGGAAAAACCCTATAAACTTGAAAGAAGACTGGCCGTAAGTGAAACAACTACGGCTATAGATGGAAGTCGGGCTCTACTTTGCCCTTCGATGAGGTTACCTCCCAGAAAGCCAGGAGCCCCAGAGACTCAAGAAAGAAGGAGACAAGAATTCAAATAGAGGAAGAGAAGACAATGCGTATGGCTTTGGGGAATATGCCTTTAAAACAAATCCTTTCTTTTAAAAATGCTTCTTTAAAAACCTTTTGAAAATAATTTTTCAAATCTTTTATCTGATCCGGTAACCTTCAGCTCTGATACCACGTGTAACACCCCACATCCGTTAGTGTCACTCACAAAGGGAATGCACTAAGTTCTGTGGAGCATTACGGGTAAAAGATGCAGATAAATTACAAGACAGACAAACATTAAACAGCGGAAAATAAAACTTTGCTTTATTGACAAAATAATTTGTACAAGGTTCCTTTACAATATCAGAGTATCAAATGTCTTTACAAAATAAAGAAGCATAAAATACATTTATATTCCCCAATGTAACAAAAGCCAGCCATAGTAATCCAAAGCCGATGCATCCAAGATTCTTCAAGCTTGGAAAGAGAAATCATCCCAAAACAAATCTGAGCTATCCTATTTCCTCCTTAACAACCTGGGGGGGGGGGGAGAACGGAAGAAAGAAGACGAAAGAAAAACAGAGTCAGACATAAAGCCTGAGTAAGTTCAGTAACTTCTAGCATGTGAACATGGAAAACAAAACGACATGAATTAACTGAATACAAGATTACACCATGACGATAGGGTCAACAAGATGAGACAAGGTAGTCACAAGATATGCTAAGATAAACTGGATACGCTCTAATACTTTCGCTGCTTCGCTATTTACTTGTTATACTGGTTTCTATATCTCTGCACCGCCTAACTAGTGTTTCAACTAGTAACGATAACGTGATCCCAATCCCTGTATTTTCCATCGCCTTCAGGCATCCATTTATTAGTTGTTACCTAGATCTAATCTATGGTTTTCTATCCACTGCTTTCTAGATTTAACTATAGTTTTACGCTATCTGCTGAACGCTTTTCGAGTTTAGGGTTTATGCCACCTAGTCCAACTAGGGATTACGCTACCTGTCGAACAATGCCCCCAAGTCTAGGACACACTACCTTGAGTGGTATATGTTCCTAGGCTTCCCCACGTATGTATCGCGAATCGTTATCGCTTGTCTAGATGCACATGTCCTGTAATGTGCGATCCGAGTCCCGTGACAGGGCAAATCAAGGAATACAGAACTCGGTCGGGAGCTTTCAGATATCTGCCGATGCAGATGCTAAGGTCTGTTTTTACTCCAGTGGCTATGGTCCCACTTGACCCCTCCCTCAGCTAATGAAAGGCACACCTTGTAAAATGAGAACTATATGCCGGCCCCCGGTGCCCCGCTATCCTATGGCCATCCGCAACCATAACTAGATAGCAAGTATATGGTCTTTTGGAGTTCTCCGCCTTTCCGCTTCACGTATCTCGGTTGACTCAAGATGGATGGTAGACGACGAGTTGCTATTACAGGGCTACCGTCTTCTCGCTGAATCACGTTGGTCCATCCTAGTCTTTAGGTTGCCACATATATATTGCAACCAAGGCATACCCTCGGTTCTTCTAACGCAGACCTTAACCTCTGTGAGCCCAGGATGATCATCTGCAGCCTCACAGAGGGATACCAAGAGTACCCTCACGTCCCCCCGAAGCCTCGGGCTTCGTAACCCAATTCGTTGGAGCCTTCTTAAAACCAGATAGATGTCTGTTCCTTCGTGTTATACTAAGAATTACTACTTAGTTCTACTAACTAAGGTTTACCACTTAGTTTCCAAATTCCTTGTTTTCTTAACTAAGTTTTACTACTTAGTCCCTTTTTCAACTGAGGTTTACTATTTAGTTTTCTTTCTCGCCAGGTTGGGTTGGTTAAGTGTCCTTAGTCGATTGAAGCTATCTTAACCCTCTTCCCTTATCCTATTACACTTGTTAAGTGTTATCCCTTTAGGCTTTTTACTTAACCCTATTCATTTATCATATTCTGATGGTTAAGCATTCAAGTTTACTTAACCCTATGGTCTAGTCCAGCTAACATATTAATTTGGCTAAGTGTATTACTTAACCCCAACCTCTAGTCTAATTAACATGTTAAATTGGCTAAGTGTATTAACTTTACTTAACCCCACCTTCTAGTCTAGTCAACATGTTAATTTGGCTAAGTATTCCCATGGACTTAACCCTCCCATTCTAGCTTTAACTGTGCTAAGTTGGTTAAGTGTTCCTTAACATTCCCATTCTAGCTTTAATTAATAAATTAAAGCCGCAACCTCTCACATTAGACAGATATTGCTGTGGTTACTGGATGTGCCGGTCGGTTCCGGGCAGGTTTACACCGCAACTCAGTCTAACCTCGGGTTAGGCATATTCATGTTTTCTAAGTTCAAAGGGTTTTTGATTAATTTCCAAATCTGGTTTTGAAAACAACCATCCCGTCCTTCGGATCAGTTAGGGATAGCCAGGGAGGGCAGGAAACTTGTATTTTCCAAACCCAAGCCTAGACACTATCCTCTCTGTCACCCTAGAACCTTCTGGTCTATGTGTTATAAAAAGGGATGTTATCAAAATACTTTTCTTTTGTTTATAAATTGTTAACAATTTATTTCAGAAGCCCATTTCCCCTTTTTAGACAAATTTGGCCTATATTTATTTGTCAAGCCTACTAGTATACTTATATTCTAGGCCCAAGTCCTAACCCAACATGCAGTTTAGGCCATTTCCTATTTCATTGCCGAAACTAGATTAAATATCCTAGTTTATAATTTATGGCCAAAACTTAACCAAGTTACATATTTTGTGGTAAATGAACAATTTAACATTTATGACGAATTCTATAAGTAAATTACTCCTAATTTACTTATTTCATTACTACTCTTTTAATGTACATTGTCACATTTATTATTATGGCCCATTCTCTCTTATTTATCATATTTATACTTTTTGGTATGTAAATTATACCAAATTTAGTGTTGCTAACCATAATTTATTCTAAACATGACAATTGCTCACAATTATAAATAAATTCAAAATTGTGCTAATATACTTATTCCAAATCAACCTTAATTAACCCAATCTTGGTTTAACATCCTAATTCACAATTTATGGCAAAACTAGAATTATTTTTCTAGTTTACATTTTATGCCTAAAATTTAGCTTACTTACTAACGCTAAATTTAATATGTCAAAATCACATATTCCCTAATCCATGTCAAATTTCCCCGTTTTCATTTTAATATGCATGTCATAATACATATTCCAAATTATGCCAATTTCCCATTTTACAATTACGTTCATATTCATTTCCATGTTTTTCCCCAAATCGCATTCCCACCGTTCGAATAATCGTGATTCAACCTAGATTATAAACAAATCTAGATTCGTAGATAAAAAGGGAATGAATCAAAAAGACAAGAAGGAATAATTGGCATAAAAAGGTTTGGATAACAATGTAGGTTCAAGAATATGGGTAGACCTAACTAAATAGGTAAATTCCCACTGTCTTAAAACCAAAGAATGGGCAAAATAGGTTCAAGAACGTTGGTAGACCTAACTTAATAGGTAAATTCCCACTGTCTTAAAACCAAAGAAAAAACCAAGGAACAGGTAGAATAAATAATTGGGTTTAGACCCAATTTCACAATCACCAAACTAAAGCAATATTTTCCTAATCATGAATCATGGGTGCCAAAATCACAATTGTCCTCATTATGTCATAAGCAATAGTTTATGTCCAATTCAAAGGCTTATGTTCTTAGTCATAAGTAATGTCCATGGTCATAGGCAATATAGGCGATGTTCATAGTCCAAAAGGGAAAATAATTCCCATAGTCCTAAGTCATTGTCATAGGCAATGTTTATATGTCCCAAAATCAAAGGCTTATGTCATAGTCCAAAGGCATATGCTTTCAAAGGCCACAGTTCTATAGTCATAGTCACGGTTACAGTCTTATTTGTCCTCGAATCATAACAGTTCTTAATTCAGTCCAAGAGTATAAACACAGATTCGAAGAGAGAGAGAGAGAGATTTGGCATATTCCTTTATTCCTTTAATTTCATGTCACAAATAAAACAAAATATTCAGATCTAGAAATAACCAACTTACAGAAAATAGATCTAGAAAAGAAGGAAAGCGTGGCTATGATTCGTGCGTCGTTGCTTGAAACTTGTTTGAGCTAGCCTTTGAATTCTTCACTTGAAACTTTGATTTGAATCCCTCCTTAAAAGTCTTTTAGCAGCATCTCCTCGTCTTGAATCATATTTTATTTTATTTATTTAAGAAAATTTAGAAGAGGGGAAGAAGCCATGAATCTTAGCAGCATAAGGATAGAAGAGAATTGGTGCAAAGAGAATAAAGACTAGGGCTGTTTATATAGCTGCTCAAGACCTTATCGTACACGCAGCGCTGAGTCAGCATTGAATCTAGTTAAGAAAATAGTCCAGGTACGTAGATGAATCTAGCCAAACCTTATCATACACGCAGTGCTGAGTTATCATTGGGTCCCACAAGCTATTTTGGCGTAAAAGTTTGATTTTCAAACTTTTGAATTTCTGGAATTTATTTAACTGTTTTATTCACATGAAATATTCTTATATGTATACAATTCCTCTAACGACCATTTTACGCGTATATATATACGCACAACTTTCATTTTATTTTCAAAATTCAAATGATGTTGCCATATTTCATTGACTGTAGCCTTATCTTGAATTTTATCTTTCGTATACATATATTTTTGTATATATATATATATATATATTTCTCATATGTATATATATATATTTTTTCTTTATTTCCTTATACGTACGTTCTTATCCTTTCAAAATTTGAATTTGTATACGTACATATATTTGCATGTTTAGTTGGCCCTCTCTAAAACAATGATAAAAAATTATGCCGCCGCCGGGGTTCGAACCCCCGACCTCCATGCTACCAATCCAATGCCTTAACCAACTGAGCTACAGAGGCTTTTGTTAATAAGTCTTAGAACAATAATAATTATTGTTCTCTCCTTACCTCTTTTTTTTCATGTTAGTTACAATACTTAAATTAAACAACTGCATGGATCTTTTTCTTTTAATTTTTCTTTTAAAAATTAATTATACTTTAATTTGAGAATCTTAATGTCACAGAATTACGGGGTGTTACAATGCGGGTCATTACAATCTTCCCCACTTAAAATAATTTCGTCCTCGAAATTGCTAAAAGGTAGGGAATGACCCTATCGACTGGTTAGAACATATTTGTTCACTTCTTAACTTCAGTTTCAACTGAACCAATTTAATTTCAATTAAATTATTAATTAATTCTTATCATCGAAAGTTTTCAAAAATCCTAAAAATTTTCTAACTCCTTAACTCTTCGAAAAATTTCGCCAGCACCTCCTTTGTACCAGTCAATCGGTCAAACCACCACTCGCCTCTCTGGGCCATCTCCAACTCAAAAGAAAATCAAACAGCCAAGCGGCTTGCCAATTCGGCTCAAAAATCTTATATCCAATAGAAATATAAACTTGTACCTTTTGTCGGCATATCATTTTATCCTTTCTACCTGTTATCAATTCAGCGGATACAAGGGTCATCCCAATCAAATTCCCATCTGCTTTTATCCACGACACAACCATTCACTTATATCCTAAGTCGAATTTTATTTCAAATTCGAGTTCCATTCTCGATTTCAAACTCTTAACTTCCCAATCCAATTTTCATTTCAGATTCTTATCTCGACAATCCAATTTTATTCAAGGATAAATTTTTCCTGATGTCGTTCTATTTCCATTCAGCTTTCACTTAACTGTTTCAATTCAATTTCAGCTTACTTCCGCAAACTTCTATTTAAATTTGTTCTTAATTCAAACAGTCTCTTCCTCAGAATTTTAAACAGTTTACTTTTTCAAAAATCAAATTTTCCTTTTTGAAATTTAACTAAGCCCATAATCACTATTCCATTAGTTAAATCACTTCTCTATTTCTTTATCAATATTTGTTAACCAAATATTTTCAATAACCATATTGGCCCTTTTATGTTATTGGGAAAACATTTCTGAATATCGCCTTCCTTTATTTTCTAAACTTTAGAAAATATATGTTATTTATAATTGGAAAATACTCCAATTATTTATCTCTTTTCCGATCTCGTTTATTTCAATACTTAGGAAATATTCTTTATTATATCTCCAAGCTTACTTTTGTTTGGGTTAAAACGGATGTTGTGTAAAACATCGTTACGACAAACCAAATATTATATTCAACTAACTCTTATTTGACATTGAACTTCGAGCCTGAAATCTTACTATTTATTTGTTAATAATGAAATCAGTCAAGTTGGGGTATAACTGCCTCTCAGACCTTGACTGAATAACATTTATAACGTCAAAACAGATATGACTACTTATTCGAATAATCAATACCATACAACTACTGATTCACTTTTAAACACGTATACTCTTCCCCTATCTATCCTTACTAGATTTTTCTTAGTCTTCCTTTATGATTATACTATTCTATTTCTAAGTTCATTTCCTTATCGACTTCTATATATATCGATACGTTGATTTCTAACTATCAAATTATCTTAAAAATATTCTAACTCCTTAAATTCCCGAAAAATTCGCCATAACCTCCTTTGTACTAGGAGCATCGGGATATTTCAAATAGCCTCCCATGGCCCTCACCAATCCAAAAGAAAAAGAAAAAGCCAAGCAGCTAGCCGATACGGCGCATACAATCTTATACGGAATTAAATACATACCTTTTGTCGAGCAATCTATTTATAACTCTTGCATTATCCTTATCCATACCTATCTCATGTATATTTATACATTTCTAATTCATTTCAACTTAATCCAATCATTTTAACTTAGTTCGTTAAGTGATTTTCAAATTACTGGTTTGCCCATTTCACCTTTTTATTTGAATATACATGTTCAAATATAGGTTTAACTTGTTTATCAACTAATTGAATTTCATTTCAATTCTCTTATTCAAATTCTATATTTGAATTTCATTTCAAATCTATTTTCAAACTCCGTTTGAATTTCTAAATTCAAATCTATTTGAATTCTCTTTATTTCATTTCAATTCCCTTTGAATCTTATATATTCAAATTTCAATTTCAATTCTATTTGAATCCTCTACATTCAAATTTCAATTTCAATTCTATTTGAATCTTCTATATTCAAATTTCAATTTCAATTCTATTTGAATCCTCTACATTCAAATTTCATTTCACTTTCGATATTCAAATCCTATATTTGAAATCTCTTATATTTTGTATATCCAAACGCCATTTGAATTTCTATATTCAAATTCTATATCACTTCCATTGAGTTTCATATATTCAAACTCCCTTTGAATTTCTATATTCAATCCCCCTTGAATTTTCTATATTCGAATCCCCTTTGAATTTTCTTTATTCAAATCCCCTTTGAATTTTCCTGTTTAAATTCTATGTTTGATCTTCCTTTATTCAAATTTCTTTAAATAAGTCTTGATTTCAATTCCTTTTGAAATCGATATTTCTACCTTTGGAAGATAGATTTCCCTTTCAATTTCACACTTGTATTTTATTTCTGAATCATCCAATGATAATTCTTTTCACTTCATTTGTAAACTTCGTTTATAAAAGAACTATTTATAAACTTTGTTTATAAAGGAACTTCTCGTTTTATTTCTTTTAAACAAGTTAATATTTCAAATCTATTTAAAAGTTCAAATTCTATTTTATAAATCCCATTTTGAAATTCAACAAAACTTGTCTTTCCCAAAACAAATTCAAAACAGTATCTCTTGTAGTAATTCGTCACTTACAACTCGAAAATGAATATTGTTGATGCAACTGTTATCATCAGAATCTATTTTCCAGCGATCGAAGTGAGTTCAATACTATAAAACCATTTCTAAACATTTCCACTTTGAAATTCATTTCAAAATATAATTCACACTGCTTGTAAAACAATTTAAAATCTCCCAGGATCTTAAATTTTCCTTATTTTTAATCCAAATCCATTTACAAACACTTATCCAATTCTCCAGAGTTTTAACTCAATTTCTGGTTTAAAATCTCAGATTTAACTCATCTGATTTCACGTATTTTACTTATATGAATTCTGATTGGTTATTTACATAACCATTTAATTTATAATCTTACTCGATTATAATAACAACCAATATATCCAATATGTATCAAAATATACTTTGGGTAAAATTATTTTCATTTACCCTCTTTCAAAACATATCGTGCCGATCCATCGTATTCGAGTGTTTATTTACTCCTACCGATACAGTGGATCAAACTGATCGACCAGAACTCATAAACAACTCAACCAATAAATAACTACAATATAAAACAATTTTTATATCAATAACAAATATGCTCACTCGTATACATATACACTCAACTCAATTTAGGGTATTACTAACCCTATCTCTACCGAGTCATGCCACAGAGCCAAGGTAATTCACTTAACTTAAGCTCTGATACCAACTGTAACGACCCGGATTTTCAACGACTTTGGTTATCGTCATAAGCTCGATGTCGATAACCAAAACATCGAAAAATCCTGGTAATTAGTGAAAGTAATTAGAGGGTGAGGAAAGATAAGATAGAAAAATAGAATAGAAGAAGAAGAAGAACACAACATCAGAGTAACACGAATCTCACAACGGAACGAATAAATATATTTCATAACATAACTTTGAAATACAAATCTGTACTTGAATATACATATCATTATCAAAGTACAATAGTTACAACACAACGGAAATAACTGTAGCTATATGATCCTGAAGCCTCCTGCTCCAGCTCTACAACTATATCTGCAAATTCCTGACTACTTGACTGCCCATACAAATTTAGGCACCCAAGATTTTAGGGAAAACAACAAAGTAAACTCCGGGTCAGTCATGGGACTGGTGTGAGTAAAACATTTTAAAAACAGTTCGAACAAGCAAACGATATTTCATAAGACCACGCCGCATAACGGAACGGGTTTTTCCCTTATGAGAATCCAAATTATCTTTATACAAAAACCATTTGATATTATAATAATGTCTATCAACCACAACTATAATATTCGTCTAGTAGAAACGCTTTCATCTCACGTTCTACATATATAGTATACAATCAAAACCGCAAGCACGTATTGGGTAATGGATTTCCAACTATGACAAGGTATGGAACCACCTTTCGCTAATGTACCTCTAGAGATGAATACACTGGGTTCAACAAGAACATCTTGCAACCCGGCCACACATGACCGACCACTCATTTCGCTTGAGCGTATCGAATGTATATCACCAACGGCTGGGATCATCAACCTTTTCCCGAATGGGACAGCATCAACGATAGATTTTTTGAAGTAAATGAAACTCTAGATCAGGTGATTATACACCCTACTTCGGTGCGACCGACTTAGCCATGCTGCCTGCCCAATTTCTATCATTTACCGAATGTGAGGCTAGAAGCTACGCTTTATCATTACACCAGATTCACTTTGAATGCCACATCATCAAATCCATCAAATCACCGATTGACTTCCTCAACAATACATTATGTGTTAGCTAAAAGAAGTTTCCTTCTCCGCTTCCACTCTTGGTACGGTTGGAGAAATAAATATATGTGATCATCTGGAAATATTCTGTCAGACATCCGTCCATACAAGTCATCCAGGAACAGGATGAACCAAAGGCACTATTCTGTAAATAGGATAGCCCTTGAATAAATCCGTCTTCAATTTCCTTTGGCATATATGATTCGCAACGCTTATGCCAATACAGTGTGGTTCTTTGGAAAATAATCCAACCGGTCTCTCCATATTAACAACGTTAAAATGGTCAAAACTTCGATAGTCTGTGATTTAACTATCGAATAAAACAAGTGTGCAAAGAACGATATTATTTCCAAATGGAAAATTATATCGATCAAACATCATTTAACATTCATCTCCTTAGTTTATTAATTTACTTATCTCCAGTTTCCTTATATTCAATATTTCTTATTTTCTAAATTTGGAAAATATACGTTATTAACAATGGAAAACATTTCCATTTCTTGTTTTCTTTATTAGAAAACATTTTTGGTTTCTTGTTTGGAAAACATTTCCAAAGCTTCTTCATTGGACTTAGACAGATGTTTAAACAAACCATCGCGATGCCAACTCAAACCATTTCCTTTACTGCCAAACCTTAACTATTCCTTAGTTAAAACGAAGCCAATCAAGTTGGGGTAGAACTACCTCTCAGACCTTAACTGAACAACATTTCTAACTTTGAAATAGGCAAAGTTCACTTTATATTCCTTTTACTAACT
This sequence comes from Allium sativum, assembly GCA_030737875.1. Classification (NCBI taxonomy): domain Eukaryota; kingdom Viridiplantae; phylum Streptophyta; class Magnoliopsida; order Asparagales; family Amaryllidaceae; genus Allium; species Allium sativum. The sequence goes on from CM060910.1 coordinate 128,426,811, forward strand.
TCCTTACTTAACCCACCTTCGAATAGCTATATTCGATTGACTCTTTTCACTTAACTCTATTCGATTAACCCTTATCAATTAACTTTTATTGGACTAACACTATTGGATTACCTCTATTTGACTAGCGCTATTGATTTACTCATTTCACTTAACTCCTTTCAAGTAGACTATATTCGATAACTCCTTTTTACCTTAACTCTAATCGATTTACAAACATCGATTAACTTCTTTTAACTTTATTCTCAAATCGATTAACTAATATCGATTAACTCCTTTTACTTTATCTCTAATTGATTAACTTCTTTTACTTTATCTCTAATCAATTAACTAACATCGATTAACTTCTTTTAACTTTATTTCTAATCGATTAACTAACATCGATTAACTTCTTTTAACTTTATTCTAATCGATTAACTAACATCGATTAACTTCTTTTCACTTTATTTCTAATCGATTAACTAACATCGATTAACTTCTTTTAACTTTATCTCTAATCGATTAACTAACATCGATTAACTTCTTTTAACTTTATCTCTAATCGATTAACTAACATCGATTAACTTCTTTTAACTTTATCTCTAATTGATTAACTAACATTGATTAACTTCTTTTAACTTTATTTCTAACCGATTAACTAACATCGATTAACTTCTTTTAACTTTATTTCTAATCGATTAACTAACATCAATTAACTTCTTTTAACTTTATTTCTAATCGATTAACTAACATCGATTAACTTCTTTTAACTTTATTTCTAATCGATTAACTAACATCGATTAACTTCTTTTACTTTAACACTAATCGATTAAGTAACATCGATTAACTCCTTTTACTTTAACATTAATCGATTAACTAACATCGATTAACTTCTTTTTGAATAAACTATTCATTTATAAAGATTTACTTTTAGTAACGGTTCTTCACTTTACAAATGATTTCCTTTTTATTCTAACTTATCCTTTGATTTTATAAATATTTCTTTTGCAAAAATCCTTTTCCTTTTCTATATAAAATCGATCGATTTTATATAAATAATTCATTTTCAAAATACACTTTGAAAATATTCCTTTATCAACATTCGGTATGTTATGGTTTTCAACATATCAAATCACGATGATCAGTATTGTCCAAACACATATAATGGACAACAGATTGTATATCACATCATATATCACAATATATGAAAAATAACAAAATAACTGTTGAGGAATCTAGTCGGATTCCTCCAACCTGTTTCCCTGCATCACAGATGTTAAACAATATAGATAACATCACTTTTCAGTTCCATATGATATATTCTGTTAAACAGAATCAAATATAGAAATTCAACTAACTGACTAGCAGTTCAATCAAACAGTCAACACACAGTCAATCAGCCAATGTCTAACAGTTCTAAAAATATAACATGAAATTTCAAACTGTTCAGAGTTAGTGAGATTTACTCACTTTGGCGCGTTAACCGTTAAATAACGGTTTGCGTTATTTGATTCAGTCGGACAATTTATTTCGCCATAAATTGTAACTATCTCCGATGGACTTCCAGTCGGTCTCATTGTGTTGCTCCCGTCCATACGATCCCAACGGATCCAACCATTCGAAATTCTGATCATGTATGACCAAGTTACATATTTTATAAGTTTATACACTATTAAAATTAATTCAAGACTAAGGTTCTAATTTATTATGGGCCTACCCAGTAAAATACGGCCCATCGATTCTCTAACAATCAGACCTGTGCCTTACTTCATCTTCCACTCCTGAAAGCATTCGAACCCGCTTCTTCAATTGAACACACCGCACCTTCCTGTATACCTCCCTCACCACTTCCAGATCTTTAAGTCCCACGGCCTCTTCCAAATCTTCAACCGTACTTCGAACGAAAATAACGGTGAAGCTCCTCATCTCGAACTCTTCCTCTTCCACTCAATAAAGTCCTACTCGAAACCAACTTTCAGATCGCGTCGTCAGGTCCTCGCTGATGACTCGCGCGACACCTTTCCCACCGGAATTCCATCGAACTCCTTCCAGACGTGCGGCCTTTAATGATAAGTGCAGTACTACCCTTCTCGTGGTTATTTGAACACCGTGCCAACCACGATGGTGAACCCTAGTGTTTGCTATGAAATTTCCAGCGAGCGAACAAGGGATCGAACCCTTCCAAAAGCATACGAGAATGAAGCTCCTTCCCCCAGGATCACAAATATACATAGTATATAATTTATTTATTTTTGTTTGAGTTTGTGTGAATTTTCTTGTGTGAAGAAATGGATTCGATTTACATTCTGAAGCCATTTGAACTCGGTTGTGGTTAAATTGAAGCAAAGAAAATGAATGCAGATGTCACTATTTATTTATAAGCTTTTGAAACCTTAGGTGATAAGGAACCAATGTGAAAAAACTATGGAGCACACACTTGTTTGGGCTTGGGTCAATCCACGATCGAGATATTTGGCTGAGGACGTGCTCTCGTTTCATCACAATGAAAAGAAGAAAAGTTTAGTACAGGGAATATTCTCAGAATATTATTTCGTTAATTCGTTTCACTTTTAAAACTAACACAAAAAATCTTTAAATTGAGTTCTAATACTTGTTCCTAGCATAAAAAGATATTCCGGATCCAATGGGACAGATTTCGTCGAATTCCGACACCGTTTGCGATAATCCTTTAGAAAATATCGATGAAAAACACCGAGCATTAATTCCTTAAAATTACAGAAAAAATCCTAAAAATACGAGGCCTTGACGTTTCACTAGACATCTTCCTAAGGTTTCGTATGAAACTTGTTTCGTTGAATTTCGAGTTCGTTTGACCAGTTAACCATTCAGTTTAGTTTGTTTCAAGTTAAAAACATAGTGTACCGTACTATGAAATATCCTGTTCACGTAGGGACTGCTATGGACAGAAACAAAGATACCATTTAAATGAGTGACGTGCTCTGGTCCCAAAAATATAATAATACCGGTAGATGGACTCATATTGTGAAACCCCGAAATGTCGATACAGGGTGCCAAATACTCCAAATAAAAATTCCTTCTTTAATTAGTTAAAAATTACCATAAAATTCTAAAAATTAAATTATCGTTACGCCTCAAAAGAACCTTGTTTAAATTCACACCCGATATCTAGTTATTTTGGAATAACCGTTATGCTCGATAAACGATTCTATAGCGACTATTTTAAAATTTGATTTGGACATATCTCAAAATCTACACGACGAAATCCCGATTTTTCTCTTCCACTAGAAAGATATACTCCACCAGCTCCACATGCTTCTTGTTCACAGAAATCCGGCTTCAAACGAATCCTGTACATTCAATTGAAGTTCGAATCACCAAATAGCGAACTGCAGCGCCATTCGAGCTCGTTTATAATTATATTATAAACTATACGTTCAACTGTCGATGATTGAATATATTCGTTATTCTAATTCAATTCCAAGCTAAATTAAATATCATAGATGATCCAGTTCACATCATATCGCCATTTCAGACTATTCTGATTATTTCAGAATTTAATATATTATTTAATTTATTATTTTAATTAAATATTCACTATTATTTTATTCAACGACCATTTAATTCACTAAACCACCATTTATATAATTAAATAAATTAATTATAATACCCCTGCCAATGCGGGTCATTACAGCAGTCTTTTCTATGTTGTTCATATTAAAAATCACATTTTTAATATGATGTTTATATTGCAAAGATCACATTTTTATTTCAGTACTATTCATATAAAAATGTGATTTTTATAGGGCTACTGTATAAATGAAAATCGTGTTTTTATTTCACTACTTTCTATAAAAAAATTATATTTTTATTCTTCACATCATATAAAAATTATATTTTTATTCTTCACATCATATAAAATTCATATTTTTATCTTGCCATCTTCTAATTAAAAATCATATCTTTATCGCTATTTTTCAATGATAAAAACCATATTTTTATCATCACTTCTCATAGATAAAAATCATATTTTTTGTCATCACTTCTTATAGATAAAAATCTAATCTTTAGTATATTAAAAATCTAAGCTTTTCATAGTTAAAGATCAAATCTTTTATTATTCAAAAAACTAATCTTTTTAATTAGAAAAAAATCTAAACTTTGCTTAACTTAGAAATCATATTTTCGACATCAAAGAAATCTAATTTTCACACATAATAAAAATCATCTCTTTGCAAAACTAAAGATAACTTCTTTTTCTTTTTAAAAATCTCATCATTACTGATTTAAAAATCTCAACATCATTGCCATGCCATTACATACATAAAGAACCTATTTTTAATTTTAAACCATTTCACGTAACGGATTATCATAGAAAAAAATGCTTTAAATAAATTAAAATAAAATAAAATACTTATTGTTTCTTTTCTTTCTTTTCAGCGGAGGAGGGGGATGGAGCTCCGAAGCCTGGCGAGGTCGGAGGCATCATGGCAGGTGGTGGCGGGTTCCACGGGTCAGGGCGCGGCGGTTTCTCGCGTTGGGGGTTTTTGGGGGTTTCGACGGGGTCTGTAGGCAGTGGAAGAGGAAAGAGGAGGTGCGGCAAGGGGAGGGGGCATGATGTTCGATTAAAGCGAAAAGGGGCTCGCGGGGTTCGATTCGTGGCAGGGTCGAAGGGGTGGAGGGGATAAGGCGGAGGGGAGGTCGCCGCCAAGGTGATGGAGGGTACGGCGTCGTCGGTGAAGGGAAAGGGGCCCGCGACGAGGTGGAAAGAGGCGATGTGTTGAAGCTTTTTTATTATTATTATTTTGATTACTGAAGAGAGAGGGAGGGAGAGATGTGAGGGTTATATAAATATTATATTTTTATTTTAATCTCCCAAAAAGAAACTTTTTATTTCGACCTCTAAACGAGACACACCGACTGTCACCCATAGCTAATTACCCCCATTCCGAACACAATGGGATTTGTATCGTAAGCAGATTCGATCGTTTCGATTAGTTTTCGTCAAAATCAAAATATAAATCTATGTATTGAATTTGAACGTGCATTTCAATTTACCGGGGCCACATACGGATTCTAAAAATTCACGAAAAATATTTTCTTGCTTCGTATTGACGATGCGGTTCTAACAAAACTAATTTCATCAAATCCCGAGACCGTATGAAAAATGGTCATTTTCTGGTCGATCGAAATTGACTGAAACCATCAAAGCACGTTTTCCTTTGCCACGCTCACATATTGATTCAGAAGATTACGAATTTTGAAATCTAGTACAACAAAAGTGGTTTCATTGAAAACAGAGGTCGTTTGCAAAATGGCTATTTTTAAGGGCCAAAATTCCATAGCGACTATTCTGAATTTTCATCAGGACATAAATTTATATTCCCGCTATGAAATTTCAATTTTTCAGATTCATTAGAAAGATAATCTCCAATAGATTCTAATATTTTTGGTTTCGCTAAAATCCGGTTTATTTTGAATCCTGTACATTCATTTGAAATTTGAAATCGAATTCTCAAACTACCACGCCATTTTCAATTCCTTTTATAATTGAAATAAAATATTTGTATTCTAACACTGAGCAATGTAAATACATACGTTCTAATTCTATTCAAAATAAATTTCTCGTCGTAATTATTTAAAATAATTCATTTTAAATATTCAAATTCGCTAAAATTACCAAAATAAAAATTTTAAATTGGCTAAGATTTCCGGGTTATTAAAATCTCCCCCACTTAAAAACTTTTTGTCCCCGAAAAGGAACGAAGTCGAAAGTTGTTTAATGAACAAACTCAACTTCCATTGTTTTCTTTACGCCTTAAGTTCTTCAACTTTTCAGTTTATAAGAACTTTTCAAATTTTTCAAAAATTTGGCTAACACCCTAAATTTTCGAAAAATTTCGCCATAACCTCCCCTGCAACGGGAGCTTGGGGATATTTCAAATAGCCTCCCATGGCCCTCACCAATCCAAAAAGAAAAAGAAACAGCCAAGCCGCTAGCCAATCGGCTCATAAAATCATCAAAAACCCAATAAATTTGTAAACATGTACCTATTTGTCAGGCAAACAATTTTATTCCTCTTCTCTATCCTCCTTGCTATGACCTGTTCAATATAAGTACATGTATATGCATGCAAATGCGACTAATTTTCAATACAATTCACTATTTGATACAATTTGGTTATATGTTTAGCATTTTAATTAATCAACCAATAATCAAATAACACAATCAGTAATCAATTAGTTGATTAATGTTTCAAATTCTTAATTTTGATACATAGTCAAAAATCACATTTTTGATGCCAAATCACAACAATAAGCCCTATCTAGTTTTGGTTCTCACACCAGTCAATTGGAAATATATAAATATCACACCTTCGAAACTCGAACACTAATTCTAATGATGTAGCTACAATCATCAGAATCATCTCCGGGCGACTAGAGTGTGACTCTATATCTATCCAGTATATTAAAACTTTGAATACACGTGGATCAGACGTATATACAAAATCAATATTTACTTGATTATCCAAATAAATTTAAAATAAATATTCAAATACGAATAACTGATTTAAATCTTCAAAACAAAACTTGTTTTCATTTTAATAATACACTCTTCACACTCGTTCTAGGATACTAGTGATCCCATCTCTAATGAGTAATTCCATTGGATATTACTAATCCAATCTCTAATGAATTCTTCGTTCGGTTCTAATGTGCCTTGTTCTCGAGCTCTGCAAACCAAAGCTCCGATACCACGATGAAACGACCCGAAATCCCCCTTAAGGGAAATCACAGATTGAGTTGAGGACAAGACAAATCGGAACGCAAATAGAAGAACATCTCATTGTATATTACAACAATTCCATCAGAATACAAGAATATACAGAGTATGAATAAATATTACGCAGAAAATATCAGAGATTTAAATTACATTTAAATACATCGCAGCCGAAAATAGTACAAAACACAACTAGAAGTAATACACGGATACAGAGCTTTCCGGATATCATTCCAGCTGTAAACCAGGTTCCTGTGAATATAAATCTGCAAAACCAAAACTACTAGCTGCCCGTGTCAAAATAAGGGCAACCACAGTTTAGGTTAAAACATTAAACTCCAGGTCAGTCATGTGACTGGTGTGAGAATTAAAACAGTTATTTAAAACTTTACTTTAAATCAGATATATCAAGGGACCATGCCGTATAACACGGAACGGGTTTCCTCCCAAGAATACCAGTGCATATAACAAAACAGCGCAATGCTTTTTGGAAAAATGAAGCTATTATAGGACCCAGGTCCTATCACACAATGCAATGCAAGCCAGGGGATAGGGTTTTCCCTTATAATAGCCAGACATGCTTGGTACGTTTAAAACAAATCATTTGACACTATTATAAGTGCATAGTGTATAAAACAACTTCAAATCATAAGTATCAATCATAGACGGCATAAGTGCCCCATACCACTATGTTGCCATATATAGGTATACAATCAAAACCGAAAAGTCACAGATTGGAAGTTGGATTTCCATATGTGAACCAAGGCAAAAGATAGTCCTCACCGATTCGAGACTCTCTAGCCCGAGCCTCAGGACAAGTACTGTAATGTCCCAGTTTTTAAGTAAGTTTGTAATACAGTTGATTTTGGATTTATTCGGTAATCTAGTGTAACAACCAGGAAAATGCGAGCCAATTTAAAATTTTTAAAATTGGTTATTGTCAAAGAATTTAAACAATTGAAATAGAACATTTCAATAAAATAATGTATTGGAAATAGTGAGGCAGTTTGAAAATTTGAATTCAAACTTTGTCTGACTGTATAGGGTGGAAAATATAACAGATTTTAGTGAAACAAATAATATTTAAATCTGATTATGAATACCTTTCTAACGAATCTGAAAAATCGATGTTTCATAGCAGGAGTCAAAAGTTATGGCCAAGTGAATTTTCAGAAAGATCGCTATATAGAATATATAGCCCTTGAAAATAGACATTTTGCAAACGAACTCGGAATTCGACGAAACTACTTTTGTTGGATCCGGGATGTCAAACTATTGCTAGGTTTCAAATTTCATAATTTTTTAAGCTAGTATGTGAGTAGGGCAAAAGAAAATGTGATTGGTGAATTTCTATTAAATTGGTCGACCAGAAAATGGCCATTTTGCAAACGATCTCAGAACTCGACGAAACTAGTTTTTTGGGACCATATCGTCAAAACATAGCTAGATTTTTTTTCTGGAATTTTTAGAATCAGTTTGTGGCCTTAGCAAATTGAAATGTACGTTCAAATTGAATATTATATGTTTAATACTTTAATTTGAAAAATAACTGACTGTAACAGTCGAATTAGCCAACGAAACATATCCCATTGTGTACGGGATGGGGGTATTTAGCTAGGGGCGACAATTGTTGGGTTGAAATTGGTGTTCGTTTGTCCAAAAGGATATTTTTGGGAATTTAAAATTTAAATATAATGGGCCACCCCCTCTTTTCTCTCACTTCACGTTGACCGGTCAAACTCGAGTAAAACCCTCTACCCACGAACGATGGAAAGCATTCAAAGCTTCCAGGCCCAATTGCCGCCGCCATGTTCAATTTCACCGCCCCCTCGAGTTAGGTTTTCTGTTAATCTCTCCCTCCTCTATAAATCCATACAACCCTCGTCAGTTATAGTGTGGTATTTGGGTCGAATTTCTTCGAGGAAGACGCCGTCTTTGGAGCTCCGCCGTGCGCCACAGGGACCACCGAGTTCACCCAGACCGCCACCGACCGACTCGCCTCTCTTCCCTCTTCCACGTAGTATAATCCGATCCTTCCATAGTTGCACGGATTTTCTGAAAAATCCGAACTCTAGTTCGACCCACTTTGAAAGGTGAGACCTTTATTTTATTTGAACTTTGAAAAATCATATCTTTATGGTGTGTTAACGAAATTCGATGAAACAGGAAACATCGGGATCGCAAGGAGGCTCTTTACCATCTAGAAGAGACCGCGGATTTTTCTGATCTACCTACGATTTTTAGCACTTCGAAGACCAATGTGAGGAATCTAAATTAAATTGTGTGAATGAAATCGTGTTGTATAAATTATATAAGCGAAGTGTAAATCATATACGCATTGTATACCTCATGTACATGTATTGTATAAGTTATATTAGCGATGTATAAATTATACCAGCGTTGTATGAAACATATATGCTTTGAATTGTGTTGAAATGCAAGTGAAATATAATATATATATACACACACACTCCCCTCGTCTACAAACCATGGACGATATTTATTGCTTGTAATTGGCGTGAAAATATATAGTACGATGAATGGTCGAAAATAATTGTTTGTGGTTGATATTGTGGTTGAAAAATACCTTTGTAGTTGAAAAATACCCTCTTGTGGTTGAAACAAATTAGAATAGAATTGTGGAAATGAAAATAAAACATGCCGCCTGCGTGCGAACTAGATGCACGATTCCCCATTGTCAAAAACAGCGAAGTTTTAAGGTAGAGCGAGGAGCCGTACTAGGGACGGTCCTGCTTTTAACTTCCCTGCCGTTATGCTGCCGAAATTTTCTGAAATATTAATGTGTTAGAATAATTTTAATTTGTCGAAATTATTTTCATATGTTGAAAGCACATTCATGTGTTGAATTGAAAATTCGTTCATTGAATAGAAATTCATGTGTTGAATGGCGTTCGTGTACTAAATAAATAGCTTTAATGATAAAAATCACATTTTTATATATATACAAAATATAAAGCACATTCATGTGTTGAATTGAAATTCATTCGTTGAGTAGGAATTCCTGTGTTAAATGGCGTTCGAGTTTTAAATAAATAGCTTTAACGATAAAAATCACATTTTTATATATATACAAACTATAAAGAACATTCATGTGTTGAATTGAAATTCATTCGTTGAATAGAAATTCATGTGTTTAATGGCGTTCGTGTTTTAAATAAATAGCTTTAACGATAAAAATCATATTTTTATATATATACAAACTATAGAGAACATTCATGTGTTGAATTGAAATTCATTCGTTGAATAGAAATTCATGTGTTGAATGTTATTCGTATTTTAAATAAATTGATTAAATAATAAAAAATACATTTTTATTGTGAATATGAAGTGTTGAAAGCATTCACGTGTTGAATAAATATTTCTGATGATAAAAATATTACTTTTATCATGTATACGCTTTGATAAAATACACACGTGTTGAAATAAATATTAGTTCACTAGAAATATTATTATTAGCTTTGTTTTGCATATATATACATGTGTCGAACAGGGAAAATGGATTAGCTGTAGAGCAAAGAAATTATTTGCGTGCCCGACAAATAGGTAAGCCTTGATGAGTTGGCTGCGCGATTTTATTTTTATATCAACTCCTGTGAATGCCATTGGATACGGAATGCTGGTTATTCTGTGTGAAATAATAAACATCGCCATAGGATAGTAACAATTAATTTTGAACTACACTACATGGCATACTTCTTGACTATAGGCATACTTCATCATATTCCACATAAGCATTTGGAGCTTGTGTGACGAGGTTGACGATTTACCATACGAGCGAGAGGCTTGTATGGTGATGAATATATATTACAGGTTGAACTGATGACTGATATGGACTATATGAAATATAACGATAAATTGCCAGATTAATAAAAACCCCACACGGGTCTGGAGTTGAAAATAATCACGTCTCTCTAGTCATTAGATACGGTACATGGATTATTTATTTCCCATACGGGACGAGGTGACAAGGATTTATCCTCTAGAGTAACTAAAAATACACACTCCCTCAGGCTTGACCGGGTGACGAGAATTTTTTCTCTAGAGTTATTATCTATACACGCTCCCCTGTAAACATGTAACACCCCACCTCCGTTAAGGTCAGTCACAAAGGGAATGCCTTAACTTTGGTGGAGCATTTTAGTAAACAGAACAGAAACTTACAAGACAGATAAAACAGTACTTGAAATTTTTTAACTTTATTACAGCGGAAACAGAAATCAATATGGTTACACCCTTTCAAATCTCAGAATTCAAGTACAAAATATCAGTCTTGTACAAAAGCCTTCAAAATGCATGGTTTAAAATCATAATCCCCATAGAACGGAAGCTATACAGAGCCAAGCCATACTTTAAGCACTTCAAGCAAAGAGAAATCCGGATCAAGCTATAGTATTCCCTCCTTGGATAACCTTGGGGGGGGGGGGGAAACGAAAGAAAGGAGGCGAAACAACAAGGGTCAGACAAAAAGTCTGGCAAGTCCAGTGACTTTCAGCATATGAACAGATAATAATAATATGACATGAACATAAAACTGGATGAGAGATAACTGTAACAGGTGTAGCAGATATAACAGAAGAACAGAATGACATAAACTATTGCTTTACACTTGTCTGCACTAATACTAGTATAACAGAATTAGGTGTCACCCTAATGTCTAAACTGAAACAGGAACGGGTAGAGAATAATTTAACAGAAACAGAATGCTAATAATGGGCCTTTACTACCCGATCAGAAACAGTCAGAAGCAGAAACAGATTAATCCCTACGGAAACAGAATGTAGAATTAGGTGTACATTAGTAATGGGCCTTTACCACCCGAACAGACGGTACCACGCAGAAACAGACAGGTGTTACCACCCAACAGAAACAGACGGTACCAACAGAAACAGACAGAACTAAGTGTACCCTAAAACTCTACCCCAAGCGACTGGCTCCTAATACATAAATATCCTGTGTCGGCCCCACAGTAGGGTGTATCACTCCCTAAAGTGACAACCAATTGGCACAGACCTATTTACAGATGTCACGGCGTCTTACATCCTCAGAGGCAGACCGGGGTCCATGCACGCACATGACCCGGTTGGAACGCACCATCAACACCCCTCGCCATTATCAGAATGAACCGCTTATAATTAGTTCAGTAAGCGTGCCCGGACCCTACTTACTATTGGGTCAAAGTTTTGATACCAGAAAGGGTTACTGACTAATATGGGTCCCAAACAACAGATGACACAAGTAATTCCCCTCCTAACCTTGTGTCTCCAGACTAACAGATTTCAGCTTAACTTGTCTTCAAGTTTCAGACATACAAAATTTAGGTTAAATAGTTCACAAATCAGACAATCAAGTTAACAGGTTTTCAGACTAACGGATCAGATGTTCGGATTAACAGGCTTACAGATTAACTGGTTCCAGATTATCTAACTTTGTATTGGGCCTACAGATCCACGAAATGGGTTCATCAGATTCATTGGTCCAATTGGTTTAACCTTACCAAACACATTTTAGACATCATAATTATCTCAGATTTTCATTAATTAAATATTAATGCCCAAACCTCTCACATTAGACTGACAGTTTGCGGCTACTGGTTAGGCCGGTTGGTTCCGGGCAGGTTTCTGTCGCAAACTGAGTCTAACCTCGGGTTTCAAGCACGTTATGACTAACTTCTCACATTAGAACCTATTGTTTGCGACCACTGGAATATGCCGGGCGGTTTCGGGCAGAATTACGCCGCAAACACATTCTAACCTCGAGTTAGCCATGCTTATCTTTGCGGCCAATTAATTAATGATTTACCATTTATACCCACGCCTAATATACATGTCAATTATTCATAACTATAGCCAATTCAGATTATGTCAATAGCGGACTAATTATACCAACTCAACAAATATAGCAGATAACAGATTTCTCAGCTTAGGCGACTTAGCAGATTAAGCAAACTAGCAGATTTAGTATTTTCAACAGACTTAGCAAATGACAGATTTGGCAGATGAACAAATCTAGCAGACTAGGCAGTAGAGCAGAACTAGCAGATTAAGCAATATAACAGTACTAGCAGATTAGGCAATGTAACACAACTAGCAAATTAGGCAAATATAACAAATTTACTTATTTCTTAATGTTTCATACCTTGCCTAATTATAAACCTTGCCTAAGTTCATGTGCATAAATAATAGTCTTGATTCACAATATTATCATATACCCTATGTTTGTATTAAATTTACACAGCACAGATTATGGTCATAAATTTACCATATATCATATGTTCCAAATTTTTATTAAACTTGCATAGTACAGAAGATCCATACAATTTATACCAAATATAGCCATAGGTTACTATGCATGTCATATATCCCAAAGGTCCCTTACTTAGGTGTTTATTCACATTAATAGATACCCTACTTTCATGTAAATCTTTATACCTAGGCCATATTCTCTTCATCCTAAATCATGTGTTCAATACAGTCTATATTTATGATCAATTATATACCTTTTTATGTCATGTCCACAAATCATATGTTCAATACCTTTTTATGTTATAAATATAACATGTCCAATCATATGTCTCAGATTCATGTTCTAGCTACAGTCCATGTTCTTTCCTCAAATTAGTCACCTATTGGTCAAGCCCAATTTATGCATCATTCATTTTACTGTCCCAAACATTTTAGCGCATGTTAATCTCTTATGAGATTGGCTCAGGCTTGTAGTAGCCTGGCTATAGAACATAAAGAGGAAAGAGGTACAGAATAAGATAAATCAAATCAGAACAGAACAGATATAATCTCAGATTCAAATTCACAATTCATGTCAAAATCAGAATTAACGTTTATAGCGGAAAATAACTGTACTTGCCTTAATTGGATTAAAGAAAGAACTCTAGTTGTTGTAGAACCGTTGCAGAAGCTCTAATCTCTAATTGAATTTAGGTTGATGTTGATTGTCTTCTAGTTTTGATTCCAGCAGAGTAGCAACGCCATTTTTATTTTTAATTTAGAACAGAGGCAGAGTAGAAGCAGAATAGATGCAGAATACAATTGTGTGCAGAGAAGGCTGGGTTTGGGGCTGTTTAAATAGGTTTAGGCAGACGAATCTAGACAGAAAACGAGACCAGATACATCAGAACGCACCCAGGCAGAAAAGCAGATTCGGGAGGCAGGTCGACCCCCAGGTCTACTCTAGGGTCGAATCTAGGGTCGACCCCCGGGGCAGGTCGACTCTAGTGTAGACTCTAGGGTCGACCCCCTGGGGGCATGTCGACTCTAGGGTCGACCCCTGGGGGCAGGTCGACTCTAGGGTCGACTCCCCAGTCGACCTGGTCTGTGCTGTTTATTTTTTTTTTGAACTTTGGAAGGTCATAACTTGGTCATATGGACTCCGATTTATGAAATTTCGGACTCTATTTCGCGTATTTTTTCGAGACGAACGCAATGGCTCAACCCGTTTCCCTTCATTCTAATTTTATATTTTAATTGTACTCAAATTTGTAATTCTTAAGTTCACAGAAAATACGGGGTGTTACATTCTCCCCTCCTTAAAGGATTTCGTCCCCGAAATCTTCAAGTTAAGAAGAATGTGTCCTACCATCCAATCACTCATCTACTCAGTCATCATCCACAAGCATCCATTGTCCTTAGAAATTTCTAGTGCTGTATTAACATTTGCAAAAGTGTGTGTATATGTTCCTTATCTAATGCAAAGATCAGGCGGTCTACTGATTCAGTTGACCTCCTTAATGCGAATTATGTCAGTGCGATGAGTCCAATATGTATGCAATTTTCCTATTTAATACATATCATTTCTATATGAGCGCACAACCATCCACTCATATGCAACATCCATGTGCTGATTCAACCATTTTGCATCCATAAAAATTTAAAATGCTCACACATCCATATGCAGTATGAGAGTGTTTTCGAGCCGATCTAGTGCCTAGTGTGTGTATATGCGTCCACGAGCAACCACTTGCATCCTCTTGCAACCATCAAACATAACATGCTCAAACACATGTTTACACCCATTAGGATTCCTATCTATAAGTTGAACACTCGATCGATAGGATACAGTCGAGTGATGGAAGCGAGTACAGATAAAACAAAAACTTGATTCCTATCAGACATTGGTTGAGAAAATAATTCCCCTAAGGGTCAACCCCGAAGACCGAATTCAACATAAGATTGACACCCAGAGGGTTACCCTCTTTAGACAATGTCAAAACTGGAAATCTTATCAGAAGTATTCAGATATTTACAGACTACTGGTACAAATCAGGTTCACTAATGATTCTTCGGAAGCTAAGCATGATAAAATCATATCCCACAAAAACTCAGAATATATGCGTCATATTTGACGCCTAACACAGATATCCCTCAAACCCCAATCTCAAACAGATGAGCCATAATCCTTATGGGTCTGAGTCTATAGCGGAATTCAGAAATAATACTAGTATTAAAGTGCAGAGTATCGATTACAAAATCAAAATACCAAAATCAGAAAAAGTCTTAACTCCATAATCAGATAAAGAAATTAAACCTACTATAGAAAATTTCCTATTTCTATCCTAGCCACTAGCCTCAAGAGTGTTCGCCTGCCTTCCTTGTCCTCGTTTCTTCGGGCAGTCCCTAGTGAAGCGTCCCATCTCCCCACAGTTGAAGCAATCGCCCTTCCTTTTTCTGCAATCCTTGTTCAGATGAGTCGAGCTTCCACAAGTAAAGCACTATTTCCCCTTCTTATCTTCAGACTTCTCATCCTTCCTTTGTGTTTCCTTTTTGGACCCTACTTTCTTATTCTGTGGTTCCTCCTTCTTTGTCTCTTTCGGGCCCTTGTCTTCCTCGTGCAGTAGTGCCATATCCACCAATTTCTCGTAAGTTGCTCCCATGGGTACATGGGTCATGGCTAGGCTGTGCAGTGGCTCGTTCAATCCTTTAACAAAGCGGAGAGCCTTTTTATGCTGAGTGTTGACTAAATCCAATCCCAACCTAGCTAGTTGGTTGAACTGGTTGACGTATTCCTTGACCGTCATACTTCCTTGCTTAAGAGATAAGAACTTTTCCAGTTGTAAACTCCGTTCAGCTTGCGAGAGAAATTTTGTCTCAAACCTTGTTCAGAAATCCATCCATGTCTCAACCAGCCTCTCGGCGTTAGTGACTTCCCACCAGTAGGAAGCTTCGTCTTTGAGCAGCCATACCGCCAACTGTACCTTTTGCCTATCGTCCACCTCGAAGATAACGAATAGATCCTCAGTTTCTTTGAGCCAATTCCTCGCTTCTACGAATGATTCAGTTCCTTTGAAATCCTTCCCACCCATGGCCGTAAAATCTCTAAAGATCTTTGAGAAAGCAATTGCACGAGGAGGGGGTGGGGGAGGGGGATCATTTGCTGGACCTGCAGCGGCGGTCCTAGCCTCAAGATAATGACGAAACCACCCGGGTACATGAACACCCTTTGGTATCTCAGATGCTTCAGACATGCTGAAACAAAAAAGGAAAGGTTCAATACAAAAAGGACTGAAAGAAAGATATATGGCTCTGGGGGATTATGTTTTTCAAAATAAGCTTTATTTTTGAAAATACTTCCTTTCAAAACCTTTTTGAAAATAGTTTTCAAAACTTTTTATAAAATCTGGTTACCTTCAGCTCTGATACCAAGTGTAACAACCCACCTCCGTTAAGGTCACTCACAAAGGGAATGCCTTAACTTTGGTGGAGCATTTTAGTAAACAGAACAGAAACTTACAAGACAGATAAAACAGTACTTGAAATTTTTTAACTTTATTACAGCGGAAACAGAAATCAATATGGTTACACCCTTTCAAATCTCAGAATTCAAGTACAAAATATCAGTCTTGTACAAAAGCCTTCAAAATGCATGGTTTAAAATCATAATCCCCATAGAACGGAAGCTATACAGAGCCAAGCCATACTTTAAGCACTTCAAGCAAAGAGAAATCCGGATCAAGCTAAAGTATTCCCTCCTTGGATAACCTGGGGGGGAAACGGAAGAAAGGAGGCGAAACAACAAGGGTCAGACAAAAAGTCTGGCAAGTCCAGTGACTTTCAGCATATGAACAGATAATAATAATATGACATGAACATAAAACTGGATGAGAGATAACTGTAACAGGTGTAGCAGATATAACAGAAGAACATAATGACATAAACTATTGCTTTACACTTCTCTGCACTAATACTAGTATAACAGAATTAGGTGTCACCCTAATGTCTAAACTGAAACAGGAACGGGGGCAGAATAATTTAACAGAAATAGAATGCTAATAATGGGCCTTTACTACCCGATCAGAAACAGACAGAAGCAGAAATAGATTAATCCCTACGAAAACAGAATGTAGAATTAGGTGTACACTAGTAATGGGCCTTTACCACCCGAACAGATGGTACCACGCAGAAACAGACAGGTGTTACCACCCAACAGAAACAGACGGTACCAACAGAAACAGACAGAACTAAGTGTACCATAAAACCCTAGCCCAAGCGATCGGCTCCCTAATACATAAATATCCTGTGTCGGCCCCACAGTAGGGTGTATCACTCCCTAAAGTGACAACCAATTGGCACAGACCTATTTACAGATGTCACGGCGTCTTACATCCTCAGAGGCAAACCGGGGTCCATGCACGCACATGACCCGGTTGGAACGCACCATCAACACCCCTCGCCATTATCAGAATGAACCGCTTATAATTAGTTCAACAAGCGTGCCCGGACCCTACTTACTATTGGGTCAAAGTTTTGATACCAGAAAGGGTTACTGACTAATATGGGTCCCAAACAACAGATGACACAAGTAATTCCCCTCCTAACCTTGTGTCCCCAGACTAACAGATTTCAGCTTAACTTGTCTACAAGTTTCATACATACAAAATTTAGGTTAACTAGTTCACAGATCAGACAATCAAGTTAACAGGTTTTCAGACTAATGGATCAGATGTTCGGATTAATAGACTTACAGATTAACTGTTTCCAGATTATCTAACTTTGTATTGGGGCTACGGATTCACGAAACGGGTTCATCAGATTCATTGGTCCAATTGGTTTAACCTTACCCAACACGTTTTAGACATCATAATTATCTCAGATTTTCATTAATTAAATATTAATGCCCAAACCACTCACATTAGACTGACAGTTTGCGGCTACTGGTTAGGCCGGTTGGTTCCGGGCAGGTTTCTGTCGCAAACTGAGTCTAAGCTCGGGTTTCAAGCACGTTATGACTAACTTCTCACATTAGAACCTATTGTTTGCGACCACTGGAATATGCCGTGCGGTTCCGGGCAGAATTACGCTGTAAACTCATTCTAACCTCGAGTTAGCCATGTTTATCTTTGCGGCCAATTAATTAATGATTTACCATTTATACCCACGCCTAATATACATGTCAATTATTCATAACTATAGCCAATTTAGATTATGTCAATAGCGGACTAATTATACCAACTCAACAGATGTGGCAGATAACAGATTTCTCAGGTTAGGCGACTTAGCAGATTAAGCAAACTAGCAGATTTAGTATTTTCAACAGACTTAGCAAATGACAGATTTGGCAGATGAACAAATCTAGCAGACTAGGCAGTAGAGAAGAACTAGCAGATTAAGCAATATAACAGAACTAGCAAATTAGGCAATGTAACACAACTAGCAAATTAGGCAAATATAACAAATTTACTTATTTCTTAAAGTTTCTTACCTTGCCTAAGTTCATGTGCATAAATAATAGTCTTGATTCACAATATTATCATATACCCTATGTTTGTATTAAATTTACATAGCACAGATTATGGTCATAAATTTACCATATTGCATATGTTCCAAATTTTTATTAAACTTGCATAGTACAGAAGATCCATATAATTTATACCAAATATAGCCATAGATTACTATGCATGTCATATATCCCAAAGGTCCCTTACTTAGTTGTTTATTCACATTAATAGATATCCTACTTTCATGTAAATCTTTATACCTAGGCCATATTCTCTTCATCCTAAATCATGTGTTCAATACAGTCTATATTTATATTCAATTATATACCTTTTTATGTCATGTCCACAAATCATATGTTCAATATCTTTTTATGTTATAAATATAACATGTCCAATCATATGTCTCAGATTCATGTTCTAGCTACAGTCCATGTTCTTTCCTCAAATTAGTCACCTATTGGTGATGCCCAATTTATGCATCATTCATTTTACTGTCCCAAACATTTTAGCGCATGTTAATCTCTTATGAGATTGGCTGAGGCTCGTAGTAGCCTGGCTATAGAACAGAAAGAGGAAAGAGGTACAGAATAAGATAAATCAGAACAGAACAGATATAATCTCAGATTCAGATTCACAATTCATGTCAAAATCAGAATTAACGTTTATAGCGGAAAATAACTGTACTTGCCTTAATTGGATCAAAGAAAGAACTCTAGTTGTTGTAGAACCGTTGCAGAAGCTCTAATCTCTAATTGAATTTAGGTTGATGTTGATTGTCTTCTAGTTTTGATTCCAGCAGAGTAGCAATGCCATTTTTATTTTTAATTTAGAACAGAGGCAGAGTAGAAGCAGAATAGTATTGGGTGCAGAGAAGGCTGGGTTTGGGGCTGTTTAAATAGGTTTAGGCAGACGAATCTAGACAGAAAACGAGACCAGATACATCAGAACGCACCCAGGCAGAAAAGCAGATTCGGGAGGCAGGTCAACCACTAGGTCGACTCTAGGGTCGACTCTAGGGTCGACCCCCTGGGGCAGGTTGACTCTAGGGTCGACTCTAGGGTTGACCCCCTGGGGGCAGGTCGACTCTAGGGTCGACCCCTGAGGGCAGGTCGACTCTAGGGTCGACTCCCCAGTCGACCTGGTCTGTGCTGTTTAATTTTTTTCTGAAATTTGGAAGGCCATAACTTGGTCATATGGACTCCGATTTACGAAATTTCGGACTTTATTTCGCGTATTTTTTCGTGACGAACGCAATGGCACAGCCCGTTTCCCTTGATTCTGATTTTATATTTTAAATATACTCAGATTTGTAATTCTTAAGTTCACAGAAAATACGGGGTGTTACAAAACACCAGAATATATCACTATAAATATGTGTATGCTTTATAGGGTTTATTGGGTACCTAACACGGCCCAATAAATTTCCAAACCCCTTCCCGTACAAAGGAGGTTATGGCGAAAATTTTCAAAATATAAAAGCGTTAGTGAAATATTTGAAGTGAAAGCAATGTTGAAATTAAAAATGAACTATATATATATATATATATATAGATAAAGAACTGAAAGGAATCAAAGCCTTGCAGTTCGTGTTTTGAAATCGTAACTTCAATCGATTAGTACGAGAGATCCGACCATCGGATTTCCCCGAAACCACAACCGTTGGGTTCGCCTTGGAAATATCTTTCCAACGGCACCAACTTTGTCAAAATCCAACGGTTGGATTGTCTGGAATGTTTAATTCAAATCTAAAGAAAAACAGGAGCAGAATCATTTATATTTATATATAAATATAAATACAATTAAATTAAATCGAATAACGACGCTGCAGTTCATATTTTGAAACCGTAACTTCGAACGACTAGTGTGGAAGATCCGACCGTCGGATTTTCACGAAATTGGAACCGTTGGTTTCACTTTGGGAATATCTTCCCAGTGATATAGACTCTGTAGAAATCCAACGGTTAGATTTTTCGATATGTATAAAACAAATTTGGAGAAAAACAGTGCTAGTGCCACGGCACGACCTGAAACATCGTTTAATTAAATATGGCCATTTTTAATTAAATAAAACTGATGAAAAATCGTTATAAAATATTATAAGCGACATGGAGTGGAAATAAACCAATTTTGCTTGATCTGCTTGATATTTGATGGTTGCATGTGTTTGACATGAAAATAATACTAAAGAACTGAAATGTGAATGTCGAATAATATAACCATGGAAAGAATTTTTTTGAATTCTAATTATACGTGAATTATTTGAAAATGCCGAGCTAACCCTCATTTCAAATAATTGAACGAATGATTCAAAGTCGAAAATACGAAGACAGTTCAAGACCGACGATCTTTATATTGATTGGATGGGCACTACTGAGGTTCCCGATTGGAGTAGCTATCTTGAAGGAACGGAAGTAGTAGCCGTCTGAACGTATGTGTTGATTGAACGGATATACGAGGAATATGGTGCCTCCGGTTTCGTTCAGACCCAGAACGGACTTGTAAATGGATTGTGTGTATGACATTGGATTTTGTTCTATACTAATTGATCTCTGTTAAATATATATCTGTTTGGCGGCAGAAAATTTATTCTCTTGCTTAACGCCCTTCTCTGAGACGTACTAGCTCATAGGTTATATATCGATAGAAATCAGTCGTATGGAGTGGATTGCCTATGTGGCATGCCAAGATGTAGTGATCAAGGCTTCTATTGCAAAGCAAAGTCTTGTTTTCGATGATCAAAGCACGACCTACGTGGCCTGACTTTGTGTATAGCGTGGATTCGCGAGCCTTACACCTCGGTACGAGACAAAAACGGGATAAGGACCGCTGGGAGAACACAACGTTTCTTCCTAGTTATGATGGTGTCAGTGCTTAAACTGGCTGACATTTATATTACTTTCATCTTTGTGGTTGTTAGAATGCGAGGCGCCTTGATTATAGGTTTGTAAGCACTGGGAAATGTGTGTTCAGGAATTGCCAATCCTCAAACGTAAGGGAGGAACGGCCCAGCTGATCCAAGGGTTGCCCAGAGTGTGTAGTCCTGAGGCATTTGCAAGAGTGTCTCGAAGCGGAGAGGAGCTTGCCCCTTGCCTCGACTCATGACGGAAATCCAATTTCCAATACGAAATATCGGATTTGATTGTAGAACTAGTATGTCGACATAGTGGTATGGGGCACTTATGCCGTCTTTGATTGATATTTATGATGATATTTGTTTTTGAAACATATATGCACTAGTAATAACATCAAATGATTTTGCTTTACACGTATTAAGCATATTTGGCCATTATAAGGTAAAACTCTATCCTCCAGTTTGCGTTGCATTGTATGATGGGACTTGAGTCTTATAACGGCTTCATTCTTTTTAAAAGCATTGCGTTGTTTTCAAGAATTTACTTTGTTTTAAATGCACCGACAATCACTGGAGTAAACCCGTTCCGCGAAAGTGGCGTGGTTTTATGATTTGCCTTATTACTGTTGTTTAACTAGTTAAGTAGATTTCTCATACCAGTCCCATGGCAGACTCGTTGTTTGTTTCACTTTGCAAACTCGGGTGCCCTTATTTTCACACGGGCAGCCTAGTTGACAGATGACATGTTGTTTTGGCTTGGCACTGCAGTACGGAGTGCACTATTGGCTTGATGGCGATGGATTAGATTTGTATTTTGGCTATTTACTTTCCGCTATCCCTATCTTATGTATATGATTCCACCTATGGCGATGCAGACTGTTTTACTTCCAGTATTTATTATCCTATGTTTATGTACCGCCTTAGGCGATGTAGACTGATACATTTATTATGTCTCACTGTATGTATATATTCCGCGTATGGCAATGTTCACTGATCATTCCCCTTTTATTTACTAAGTTATATCCCACGTTGTGCTATTAAGATGTTGTTACATGTTATGATTCCGCTGTCATATATATGTAAAATTATTCTATTTATTGTTTTTGCTATTATCTGTACTCTGCTAGTGAGGATTAATGCGTTATAATCCAATGATTATCCTTAACACTATCACATGGATTTTGGGATCGTCACATCTAGTTAGAATAATAATTTTTTCAACAATAAATATTGGGAAAATTTGAGGAATAATATATGTATAAGTGATTTAAAATATTATTTCCAATGTAAATCAAGTAGGAAATGTTTTCTTGTTTTTTTGTATTGTTATTCGTTTTAACTCTTGTTAAAATATTAATATTATTGGATTTGGGTATTCTAGTAATTTAGAATAATAACTATTATTAAATCCTATATGTATATGTTTAATTATATTATATAATTAGAATGAATATATGTGTACATACATGTATGTAGTGTTTTATATTTATATAATGATTTTTAAATTTATGTAACTTAAAAACAAGCATCACTTATGACAAAAAATCATACTAGTAACATATGTAAAATATGGTATACTTCATGAATAAGAAAAGTTACATTAATATATGATACAACATATTGTTTGTTTGGTATTAAAAATTTTAATGAAGAGGTTTGCTTGCCATTTTGTACATTTATTTAGTAAGCTTAGCAACTAAGTATTTTCATGGACTGACACAAACATCCATAAGGCTGCACCTATATAGGTATAGGCATGAAAATATGCACTCTATTTTAAAGACTGTGTTGCCTTGTTTCCTTAAGCATCTACGATCTATATATGTAATGGTGCATTGTCTTGCCTTGTCAAGTTGTCATCAACACATACACTGCTAATATTACAATTGTATATAGCCATATATTCACATATCAAGACACGTGCGATTGCACATAGTCGTATTGTAACACCCCACATCTGTTAATGGCACTCACAAAGGGAATGCCTTAACTTCAATGGAGTATTATAGGTACTGGAACAGAAATATTACAAGACAGACATATATAAAACAGCGGAAAATAAAGTGGAAGTACTTCAAATCATCTATTAAATATAAATGTTTACAAGAAAAGCCCATCAACTTCCAGTACCCAATTTCATAGTTAAAATATCTGTCTTGCTCAAAAACAAAGAAGCATAAAAACAAACTGCAGTATTCCCCAATAAAGCAAAGCAAGCCATAGCCAAGCGAAATCCAAGCCATACATGAAAGAGCCTTGGAGCTTGGTAAGATCCGAACTAAGCTGTATTCCCACCCTGTGAAGCTGGGGGGGGGGAGGGGGAAACGGAAGAAAAAGAGGCGAAACAAAATGGGTCAGTCATAAAGACTGAGTAAGTCCTTGTGACTTTCAGCATAAAAATAGATAAAGGTAACATGGCATGAATAAACTGAAAGTAAACATAAGCATGATGACAAGGTAGGCAAGATAAACTAAGATAACATGATAAACTATGATAACAAGGTAAACTAAGGTAACAAGATAAACTTCGGGCACGATGAAACAAGTATAACGTCCTAACTAAGTTAACAAGATAAACTATGATAACAAGGTAAACTAAGGTAACAAGATAAACTTCGGGCACGATGAAACAAGTATAACGTCCTATAATTCCTATCAAGTATCCCACTGCATGGTTTCTATCAAGAATAACATCGCAAGGTTTCTAAGCTTTACCATTAATACGATATCTATTTGCTCTGCACCACCTAACGAGCATCCTTATAAGTGTCTTACATGGAATGATCTGTACTCCTACTAGTATCCCAACTAGTGTCCTGTGTAACAAGGATCCGTTACCCCTACTAGTGTCCCAACTAGTATCCCGTGTTATATAATAATTACAACGTGATCCCAATCCCCGCAATTATGTAGCCTTTAGGTGTACATCGATTTTGAGGATTCCACCTCGATCACCCCAATAGCCATGTATATATTCGATGCACCCTTACTATCTTATCGATCAGCTCCTTACTTGACCTAGTTCTCGTTTGTGTCACGCGGCCCCCTACTTGTAGATACCTGTGCTGGTCCCACCATGGGGTGTATCAAGTCCCATGGTGGCAACCCTGACACAATCAAGATGCACAGCTTTATACCTACTGATGCCCAGTGGCTAAATTTTTTGCGCCGAAGTGTATGCACGCCCGCACTCCGTTAGAACCTGCACTGCTGCACCAACTGCCGCTAATTTGACCTCTTATAATCAGCCCAGTAATCGTGCCCCACCCTGCCTAGCTCAGGGTTCCGTTGATACCTAATGTGGGTTACTGCTGAAATGGGTCCCCCTTACTAGGTTGTTCTAATGGTTAAGTCTGTGGGCCTATATTCTCTGATATTACCCACCAACCCTGATGTGTACTTAACCCCGCTACTGATTCAAGCATGTGTATTTAATGGTTAAGTGTATGTGGGCCTATATTTACTAATATTACCCACCAACCCGATATGTACTTAACCCTCCTACTTGTTATGTTACCATGGTTAAGTGTTTACCTTAGTTAACTTAACCTTTCTCGCTTATTATGTTTGATTGGTTAAGTGTGGTTTATTAACTTAACCCCGTTCATCTATCTAGTTACATTGGTTAAGAATTTTCTTGTTAACTTAACCCCATGTGTTACTTAACCCCATGTGTTACTTAACCCTACTACGCATCACATCAGATTGGTTAAGTGCATGTTAACTTAACCCAATCCACTAGTCATGTTATAATGGTTAAGTGTTATCAACTTATTCAAGTTAACTTAGCCCACCTGCTAGTCCTGTTATGTTGGTTAAGTGTTACTACTTAACCGCAACCACTTGTCTAATTAACCCATTGTATTAGTTAAGTGTTCTCATTAACTTAACCTCACTCTCTAGTCCAGTTTAATCATGTTATAATGGTTAAACATTTGCTTAACCTTACCTACTCCCGTAGTCCACATATTAAATTGGTTAAGTGTCAAGATTAACCTAACCCTACCCACCAATTTAGTTAACATGTTGAAATTGGTTAAGTGTTCTAGTTAACTTAACCCTACCAACCCTAGCTCAGCTCTAGTTGTCTTATTAGGGCACCAACCTCTCACATTAGACAGATATCATTGTGGCTGCCGGTGTGTCGGTCGGGTCTGGGCAGTCGTACGCCACAACTCAGTCTAACCTCGGGTCTTTATTGGGCCTAATGCTTAGCCTCCCACATTGGATAGGTATTCCTGTGACTACTGGACAGCCGGGCGGGTCAGGGAAGGTTTACATCACAACTCAATCCAACCTCGTGCTAAGCATATTCGTATTTTCCAATTTACATTAATTATGTAAATTATTCAAATTCATATTACCGCCCAATTTGTTTCCAATCAATCTCATTAAATTAGGTATATAATTAATACCATTTTATGCCATAATCCTAATTTACATTTTAATTATGTAAATTGTTCAAATTCAAATTTAATGCCCAATTTGTTTCCAATCAATCTCATTAAATTAGGTATATAATTAATACCATTTTATGCCATAAATCACTTATGTGATAAATGGCCAATTATGGCAAGTTTTCCTATAATTTGTCATTTTAACCCACCGTTACCCCGTCTAATATTAGGCTAATTATCTTAGCCTAATTTACGTTCGTATGATTTTTGAGTATAAGGTTTAGGCTAAAAACTTAGCCTAATTTAATGTACACAAATACACAATCATAAACATGAAAAAGGTATAATTTTGACATTGATGGCATAAGTAATGTGAACATAATGGGGGTGAATTTGCAAAATGACATCATGAACATTACAGGGGTGAACTTGCAAAATGACATCATGAACATTACAGGGGTGAACTTGCAAATTAACCATTATGAACATTATAGTGTCATAAGTGTGAACTCGCAATTATAAGCTAATTCAACATATATGTGTATTTTTAACATAGGCCATATTAACATACATACATGAGAATTAGCAATATGAACTAATCAATATACATACGTTAATTTGCAACATAGGCAAATCAACATACACATGCGTTACTTGGCAACATAGATTAAATTAACATACTCACAAGCCAATTACAAATATATGATAAGTGTGGCATAGGTTTTTCTTATACATTAACATGTAAATTTGACAATTTGTCGCATGAATCTTCAACATAAACTTGCATAATAAACTTATCAATAATTCCCAATTAAACATGATAATAGAATCAAATCACTGGCATATTATACAACATGACAAACATTGTACTCAATAATTCCCAATCCAACATGATAATAGAATCAAATCACTGGCATAATATTGTACAACATAACCAAACATAATAAGCATCGTACTATTTTCATTTGACCGCAAAACATGCTTTTAATCTTAATTCACATTCCGCAAATATAGCTAAACTTACATCAATTTCACTTTATTTCATCGCCATATTACAGTTAAATATTTAAATCTGAAAATGACTAGAACTTACAGAGAAAGACTAATGAATTAGGGAGTGAATTTGTTGTAGAAAGTTGCAACGTCATTGATCTATCCTCTTGAATTTGTTGTAGAAGCATTGATCTTTTATTTGGGTTTGAACGCTTAAGCTTTAATTTGGAGACGGCGACCATGGCTCAAGAGAGATTCCAGCAGCATTTAGGTGTCATATGAATTTGTGTGAGTTAGGCTAGGTCTAGGTGTTATTTTATAGGTGTAGCACTTCCTTTTAGCCATCAGATTAACCCTAAAACACATCCGGACCATCAAAACTCATCCCGGGCCTCAAAAATGGGTTCTGGGCTACCCCAGGCCGACCAGGTCGACATGTACAGAGGAGGGGTCGACACTATAGTCGACCTGGGGGGGGGGGGGGGGCAGGTCGACTATAGTGCCGACACTATGGTCAACCTGGGTCAGCCTGCCAGAAAGTCTGCTCAAAACTTGTTTTGGCCATATCTTGGTCATACGGACTCTGATTTTCGAAAAGTCGGACTCTATTTCGTGTATTTTTCCGAGAGGAACGCAATGGTGCTGTCCATTTTACCTAATTCCTGATTCTTGGATTAGTTATCCTTATTTTACTATCTTTTTTGTTACATACATCGTTATCGAACTAATTTTTCTTCTCTTCCATGTATTAATTAATACTTCTTATGCATCACCATTATTTACCCATCATAAGCATAGTTTTATATATTTTATTTTATTTTTAATTATATTAAAAATACGGGGTGTTACATTCTCCGCTCCTTAAAGGATTTCGTCCCCGAAATCTTCAAGTTAAGAAGAATGTGTCCTACCATCCATCATCCATCTACTCAATCATCAATCACAGGCATTCATTTTCCTTAAGAGATTTCTAATGCTGTATGAACATATGCAAGAAGTATGTGTATATGTTCCTTGTCTAATGCAAATGATCAGGCCTGATTGATCTTCTAAATGCAAAATATGTTTAGTTCCATGAGTCCAACATGTATTCAAATAGTCCTAGTCACATGAACACTATATGTGTGCACAAACATCCATCCATATGCAACATTCACATGATAACACATTCAATTTCATGCACAAACAAGTGTAAACACTCATGCATATGCAATATGAAAGGTGATTGAGCCGATCTAGTGCCAAATGTGTGTAAATGCATCCACGAGCAACCACTAGCAACCATTTGCAGCCACTTGCAACCATCAATCATAACATGTCTCAAACACATGTTCACACCCAATTGTTCCTATCTAAAGGTATAGTCGAATGATAGAAGCAAGTAAAAACTTTGTGCCCATTAGGCAATGTCAAAACTGAAAATCTATGCCACATATATATTGATTAGGAGAAGAACTCTCTAAGCATCAGCCCCGAAGACCGAAATCAACATCAGACTGACACCCAAAGAATTACTCAACCCAAACACTATATATGATTCTAGGAAACTAAGCATGATGGACTCCTTTTAGGTCACAAGGGAATCCCTTCCTAAGACCAACCTGTATCCTATAAAACCCAAAAAGTTTAGTCATACCAACGAACACCCTCAAGCCCCAACATGTGTTACTAACAGATGAGTCATACTCCATATGGGGTTTGCAACAGAAATTGGATTGAGAATGGGACCGAGAGGATATACACAAAAGATAGCATGCAAATAAGCTCTACAGGAAGAGAGGGATCAAGGATAAACTCTTAAGAAGAGATATGATGCACGAAACTAGTCTTCAATCTTCTAAGTCGCATTTCCTTGAGCTTAACTCCATTGTGCTTTGTCCGTCTTTAACTTCACAATTTCGTAGCTTCTTAATTCTTGTTTCCAAAATATGAGTTGTAACCTATTTCACTGTTGCCTCTCGTTCCTCTTTCGCTTAATCTACTTCTAGTATACTCGGCTCAAACATAACGGCGTACTCATGGTTTCATGCAAGCTCTCCA
Organism: Allium sativum; assembly: GCA_030737875.1. Classification (NCBI taxonomy): domain Eukaryota; kingdom Viridiplantae; phylum Streptophyta; class Magnoliopsida; order Asparagales; family Amaryllidaceae; genus Allium; species Allium sativum. The sequence continues at coordinate 128,455,574 of CM060910.1, forward strand.
AAATTCACTAGTGAATCTTGGATCTCGTCCACTTACTATCAGGTATTCCACGCAGTAGAACTATCTCTTGGAAATAAATGCCAACCATGTTGCCAAATGTACTTACTAAGGTGATTCTCTACAACTCATGCATAAGCGAAATGACCCATCCACCTTAGTGATGAACACTACTCGATCGGATTACAAATTACCAATAAATATGTCAAGAGATTCTAGGAAACAAATCATGATAGAACCCTAAAGGTTACATGCGACTTCGAGGGTATTACCGAGGCAAGTCAAGAGTCTAACTACCCCATTTTTCAAAACCGAGAAGGTCACCCTTACTGTATAACCACTCCATCGCTAGAATCAACCCATAGCCCAAAACATAAACATTACTTCTAGACTCAACACTTAGCATAGACATTCTCAAATCCAAACAAGTCATGAATAAATGAGCCGATTTCCCCAATAGGACTTGAGACAAAAATGGGATCCTCTATTATGCTAGTACTAAGGTGCAGAGACTCAACTTTCGAAGCAGAATTAAAAGGACGCAATGTACAAAAACAAAGTTCTAGTGGGATGATAGAAAGGAAAAGATAAACTTTTAACAGAAACGTTACCACTCTCTTAGGTACGCTAGTAGTGAGAGCATTCAATTGCCCTCTCGACGATCTTGTCCCTTGCCCTTGTCCTATAATACTTAACTGCATGTCCCTTCTCACTAAAGATACTCTCTCTTGTCATGGGTTTTTCTATTCTTTCACTTAGGCCTCTTTCCTTTCACCTTTTTCCTCCTTCGTGGATTAAGCTATAACAACTAGTTCCTTGTTCTTACTGTCCTTGTATAGTTTGTTGACAAGTCTCTCGAAGCTACCTCCAATGCACGACATCTCTACCCAACTTGAAATAAGATTAGACGCAGATGGAACTACTGCGGCTACAGATTGAGGTTGGGCACTCCTTTGCCCCCTGACCTGTGTCGGATTCCTACGAAACTATGGTGAAAAGAGAAAGAAGAGATTTCAATAGAGAATCAAAAGATAGTGCATATGGCTTTGGGGAATATGCCTTTTTACTAAAACAAAGTTTTCTTGAAAATTTGCTTCTTCGTAAATGTTTTGAAGATAATTTCAGAAGGTTTTTGAAAACTTTTGCCCAGTCTTGTAACCTTCTGCTCTGACACCAAATGTAACACCCCACATCTGTTAAGGTCACTCACAAAGGGAATGCCTTAACTTCAATGGAGTATTATGGGTACTGGAACAGAAATATTACAAGACAGACATATATAAAACAGCGGAAAATAAAGTGGAAGTACTTCAAATCATTTATCAAATATAAATGTTGACAAGAAAAGCCCATCAACTTCTAATACCCAATTTCATAGTTAAAATATCTGTCTTGCTCAAAAACAAAGAAGCATAAAAACAAACTGCAGTATTCCCCAATAAAGCAAAACAAGCCACAGCCAAGAGAAATCCAAGCCATAGATGAAAGAGCTTTGGAGCTTGGTAAGATCCGAACTAAGCTGTATTCCCACCCTGTGAACCTGGGGGGGGGGGAACGGAAGAAAAAGAGGCGAAACAAAACGGGTCAGTCATAAAGACTGAGTAAGTCCTAGTGACTTTCAGCATAAAAATAGATAAATGTAACATGGCATGAGTAAACTGAAAGTAAATATAAGCATGATGACAAGGTAGGCAAGATAAACTAAGATAACAAGATAAACTATGATAACAAGGTAAACTAAGGTAACAAGATAAACTTCGGGCATAATGAAACAAGTATAACGTCCCATAATTCCTATCAAGTATCCCACCGCATGGTTTCTATCAAGAATAACATCGCAAGGTTTCTAAGCTTTACCATTAAAACTATATCTATTTGCTCTGCACCACCTAACTAGCATCCTCATAAGTGTCTTACATGGAATGATCTGTGCTCCTACTAGTATCCCAACTAGTGTCTTGTGTAACAAGGATCCGTACCCCCTACTAGTGTCCTAACTAGTAGCCCGTGTTATATAATAATTACAACGTGATCCCAATCCCCGCAATTATGGTAGCCTTCAGGTGTACATCGATTTTGAGGATTCCACCTCGATGACCCCAATGGCCATGTATATATTCGATGCACCCTTACTACCTTGTCGATCGGCTCCCTACTTGACCTAGTTCTCGTTTGTGTCACGCGGCCCCCTACTTGTAGATACTTGTGCTGGTCCCGCCATGGGGTGTATCAAGTCCCGTGGTGGCAACCCTGACACAATCAAGATGCACAGCTTTATACCTACTGATGCCCAGTGGCTAAATTTTCTGCGCCGAAGTGTGTGCGCGCCCGCACTCCGCTAGAACCTGCACTGCTGCACCAACCGCCGCTAATTTGACCTCTTATAATTAGCCTAGTAATCGTGCCCCACCCTGCCTAGCTCAGGGTTCCGTTGATGCCTAATGTGGGTTACTGCTGAAATGGGTCCCCGTTACTTGGTTTTTGTAATGGTTAAGTCTGTGGGCCTATATTCTCTGATATTACCCACCAACCCTGATGTGTACTTAACCCCGCTACTGATTCAAGCATGTGTATTTAATGGTTAAGTGTATGTGGGCCTATATTTACTAATATTACCCACCAACCCGATATGTATTTAACCCTCCTACTTGTTATGTTACCATGGTTAAGTGTTTACCTTAGTTAACTTAACCTTTCTCGCTTATTATGTTTGATTGGTTAAGTGTGGTTTATTAACTTAACCCCGTTCATCTATCTGGTAACATTGGTTAAGAATTTTCTTCTTAACTTAACCCCATGTGTTACTTAACCCTACTACGCATCAGATCAGATTGGTTTAGTGCATGTTAACTTAACCCCATCCACTAGTCATATTAGAATGGTTAAGTGTTATCAACTTATTCAAGTTAACTTAGCCCCCCTGCTAGTCCTGTTATGTTGGTTAAGTGTTACTACTTAACCGCAACCACTTGTCTAATTAACCCATTGTATTAGTTAAGTGTTCTCATTAACTTAACCTCACTCTCTAGTCCAGTTTAATCATGTTATAATGGTTAAACATTTGCTTAACCTTACCTACTCCCGTAGTCAACATATTAAATTTGTTAAGTGTCAAGATTAACCTAACCCTACCCACCAATTTAGTTAACATGTTGAAATTGGTTAAGTGTTCTAGTTAACTTAATGCTACCAACACTTGCTCAGCTCTAGTTGTCTTATTAGGGCAACAACCTCTCACATTAGACAGATATTGTTGTGGCTGCCGGTGTGCCGGTCGGGTCCGGGCAGTCTTACGCCACAACTCAGTCTAACCTCGGGTCTTTATTGGGCCTAATGCTTTGCCTCCCACATTGGATAGGTATTGCTGTGATTACTGGACAGCCGAGCGGGTCCGGGCAGGTTTACATCACAACTCAATCCAACCTCGTGCTAAGCATATTCGTATTTTCCAATTTACATTAATTATGTAAATTATTCAAATTCATATTACTGCCCAATTTGTTTCTAATCAATCTCATTAAATTAGGTATATAATTAATACCATTTTATGCCATAATCCTAATTTACATTTTAATTATGTAAATTGTTCAAATTCAAATTTAATGCCAATTTGTTTCCAATCAATCACATTAAATTAGGTGTATATTTAATACCATTTTATGCCATAAATCACTTATGTGATAAATGACCAATTTATGGCAAGTTTTCCTATAATTAATCATTTTAACCCACCGTTACCCCGTCTAATATTAGGCTAATTATCTTAGCCTAATTTACGTTCGTATGATTTTTGAGTATAAGGTTTAGGTTAAAAACTTAGCCTAATTTAATGTACACAAATACACAATCATAAACATGACAAAGGTATAATTTTGACATTGATGGCATAATTAATGTTAACATAATGGGGTGAACTTGCAAAATGACATCATGAACATTACAGGGGTGAACTTGCAAAATGACATCATGAACATTACAGGGTTGAACTTGCAAAATAACCATTATGAACATTATAGTGTCATAAGTGTGAACTTGCAATTATAAGCTAATTCAACATATATGTGTATTTTTAACATAACCCATATTAACATACATACATGAGAATTAGCAATATGAACTAATCAATATACATATGTTAATTTGCAACATAGGAAAATCAACATACACACGCGTTACTTGGCAACATAGATTAAATTAACATACTCACAAGCCAATCACAAATATATGATAAGTGTGGCATAGGTTTTTCTTGTAACACCCCGAATTTTAGTTAATACTAAAATTCACTAATTACAGGATAAATAATCTCAGATATGGGAATCGGGGGTAACGGGCTGCGTCATTGCGTTCGTCTCGGAAAAATACGCGAAATAGAGTCCGAGTTTTCGAGAATCGGAGTCCGTATGGCCCGGTTATGGCCCAAAAGAAGTTTGCAGAAAATTCAAAGTTAAAAACAGGGCTGTCGACAGGCCTGTCGACAGGGCTGTCGACAGGCCTGTCGACAGGGGGAGTCGACTTGCCTGTCGACTTGCCTGTCGACACAGGGTGTCGGCCCTGATGGTCTGGATGCACCAGATCTGGTTTTTGGCTAAGTCTTGGGCTGTGTTCTATAGATTTCCTAAATCTAACGGACCTAATCTAATCTAGGGTTAATCTAAGGGCCTAAAACACTACCTAATCCTATAAATAAGACCCCAACCCTACCCTAATCTATTCATAATTAGATCTTGTAACTAAACTATGGCAAAATGAAACTTGATCATGGCCTCCTCAAATCAATGAAGAGAGTTGCAAGCTAATCAACCTCTAAATCAACATCTTCTTCAACTAATTCCACTTCATAAGTTTGCTAATCTAGGTTTTGGTGAGTTTCTATCACTTTGATGATCAATTGTGAAATTAAGTAGATGAGATATGATGAGATCTATGGTTTTGCATGAGGATTAATGGGTTTTCAAGTCATATGATATGATGTGAATATGCTAATCCATGTTTAATATTAATCCTATGTTTATGCATGTTGAATATGTGAGTTTATGCATATGTAAGTTTATGCATGTTGAATATGTAAGTTTATGCATGTTGAATATGTGAGTTTATGCATGTTAAATATGTGAATTTATGCATGTTGAAAATGTGAGTTTATGCAAGTTGGATATGTGGGTTTATGCAAGTTAAGTGATGGGTTTATGCATAATAAGTAATTGATTTTATGCATGCTAAGTAGGTGGTTTTATGCATGCTAAGTGTTTGGTATTATGCATAAATCATGACATGCAAGTTTACCCTTTTAAATGTGATGCATACATATGCAAGATGGCACCTTTATATGCTATGAATATATATGTGTATGCATGTTTACCCTTCTTTAAGATGCAAGTCATATATGCAAGTTCAACAAGTTATACAAGTTATGTGTAAGCTTATATGCAAGTTCAACATGTTATACAAGTTATGTGTATGCTTATATGCAAGCTCAACATGTTATGCAAGTTTATGTGTATGATGTTATGTAAGTTATGTGCATGTTGTTATGCAAGTTCATATGCAAGTTATGTGTATGATATTATGCAAGTTATGTGCATGATGTTATGTAAGTTATGTGTATGTTGATATGCAAGTTATGTTTAGAATATTATGCAAGTTATGTGTATGATGTTATGCAAGTTAACACGTAACATGTTGTGCGAGTTCACACCTTTAAGACACATGCAAGTTCACCTTCGTATAACCTATGAACACTTATGAAAGTTGCCTTTATACATAACATATGTATGTTCATGCAAGTTGGGTTATTTAGTAATGCTAGTTGGGTTAATATCATGATGTAAGTGGACACCTTTTAACCCATGTTAATGCTAGTGTATGCTAAGTGAAACCCATGTTAATTGTGAAAGAAACTTCTCTTGGAAATATGTCGTGTTAGCATAAGTACGTGGGGAAACGATGGGGTTAATAGACATGTTTATGAAATGGTGTGAAATGGTTATGATTAAGCATACCATAAAATGAATAAGCATAAGTGGGAATTTACCTATTGAGTTAGGTCTACCCCATGGGAATTTACCTATTGAGTTAGGTCTACCCATGTTATGAAAAACTTGATATTAATTAGGGATAATTAATATGGGGGTGATTAATTAGGTGTAATTAATCAACTAAGACACGAGGTTGGACCCTTTTGTAGCGGAAGTCTGCCCGGAACCGACCGGCCATCCAGCGGCTACAAATGATTGGCCCAATGTGAGAGGTCTTAGTCATAAATTAAAATACATGATTAAAGTAAAGACACGAGGTTAGGCCCTTTTGATGACAGAAGTCTGCCCGGAACCAACCGGCATATCCAGCAGTCATAAAAGACGGTCTAATGTGAGAGGTCTTTATGAGGTCATGATCTTAATTAATGAATTAAGAAACACTTAACCATATTAGCATGTAGTGGGACATGAGGGGTTAAGTGGGTGCCTTGGGTGGCATGAGGAGACTAGTGGGTTGCCTTGGGTGGCAATAGAAAATACGATTAGAATACTTAACCAAAGTGGAACATGTAATTAAACATGATTAAAGGGTTAAGTAAGTGCCACGGGCGGCATGGGAAAATCTAGTGGGTGCCTTGTATGACAATTAGAAGATGATTAAAGGACTTAACCAAAATTTATAACATGTAAGGGAACATGGTTAAAGGGTTAAGTGGGATTCACTAGAAATAGCAAGCTTAGGTGGTAGCTTGTGGGGGCCCATTTCAACCAATATCCCAAACGTATCTTTGTGGGCTCGACTCTAGTCGAGTGACGGGACACGCATATTGGGCTTGACTATAAGAGGCCAAACCGGGTTAGCGGTGGCAACGCGGGACCAACGGGTTTCATATGCGTGTGTGGACCCGGGCTGGTTGGTAAGTCGTTGTTGCATCCTGTAGATATAAAGCCGTGCACTGTTGATATTATCTGGTAGCCACTTTAGGGGAATGATACACCCCTATCGTGGGACCAGCACGGGTATCTACGTAGGGGAGCCGATCGCTTGGGGAGTAGTGGGTACACCTATGTAGTCAGATAGGGGTACACGAAACTACTAAATTACTAAGTACATTTAGGGGGATCAACCTTTAAGTAGGAATGACTGGTGTGGTGCAGTGTAGTAATTATCCTTGGGTGGTTGGATGCGTCTTTACGGTTATCTTAGTTTATCCTAAGTATACCTAGCTGCTTAGTGTAGCCATTCATCCCCAGACGTTACCGTATATCAAGCTTATATCTTCTCTGTTTACTTTAACGATTGTATTGTTAAAGTTATATGACTCACTCAGACTTATGTCTGACCCCGTTGTTTTTATCTTTTTCCCAACCCTCAGGTTATCAGAGTGGGCCCAGTACGAGTGGGCTTTGATCAGGCTGCTTTATTCTCTTTGGAGCTTGGACCATAGGTGTAGAGCTCAGCTTACTTTTTTTATTATGGCTATCAGTTCATGTATTGGGATTATGTACTTTTATCAGGATGGATATTCTGTACTTGACTCTTATTATGGTTTTGTGATGTAACCAAACATGTTTTACCTTCCGCTGCAATGAAAATGATGTTTTGAAATTTTCAAGTATTACTTATATCTGTCTAGTTGTAATTTTTCTGTTCTATATTCACTTAAAATACTCCACCGATGTTATGGCATTCCTTAGAGAGTGACCATAGCGGGTGTGGGGTGTTACACGTGGTATCAGAGCAAAGGTTACCGGACAGATAAAATTTTTAGAAAACTATTTTTCTAAAAACATTTTTGGAAGAAATATTTTCAAAAACATGTCTTTAAAGAGAAAAGTTTTTGAAAGAAAAGCATAATCCCTGATAGCCATATCTTTATCTTTCGAAATTTTCCGTTTTGAAACTTTCCTTTTTCGTCTCAGCATGGCTGAAGATCTTTATCTTCCGGACGGTGTAGCGGTACCAGTATGGTATAGGAGGTTGTTAGAGGCTAGGGCCGCCGCTGCAGGTCCAGCAAATGTTCCTCCTCCACCCGTTGCACTCGTTCCTCCTCGCACGGATACTTTTGCTATGACTTGTAGGAAGTTTAAGGCTATCGGAAGAAAACCTTTTGTGGGAGCTAGGGATTGGCTTAATGAGACGGAAGAATTGATGGAAATCTTGGAAGTGGAAGAGGGAAAGAAAGTCAAGTTAGCCGCTTGGTTAATGGAAGGAGAGGCCTCGTTCTGGTGGGAGGTCACTAATGGAGAACGCCCTATTGACTCTTGGGTGGATTTCAGGCAAAGGTTTGAGGCAAAGTTTCTCTCAAAAGCGGAAGAAAATAGGAACGTAGAAAGGTTCTTGAACTTAAAGCAAGGAAACTTGTCGGTGAAAGAATATGTTAACAAGTTTAATCAGTTAGAGAGATTCAACAGGGACTTGGTAAACACACCGGAAGAGAAAGCTTTGAGGTTCGTTAAAGGCTTGAACGAACCGATGCACGGATTGGCTATGTCTCACATCCCTATGGGGGCCACTTTCGAGAAGCTAGTGGACATGGCACTTATGCATGAGGAAGAGAAGGGTCCCAATGCTATTAAAGAACCCGAGAAGAATGAAGATCAGAAGAAACCGCAACAGCAAAACAAGGGTGGGAAAGGTAACGGTGGCAAGGGAAAGAAGAAGTGCTTCAACTGTGGGACACTAGGCCACCTAAGCAAGGATTGTCGCAAGAAGAGGAAGGCTGGCTGCTTCCACTGTGACGAAGCGGGACATCTAGTGAAGGACTGCCCTAAGAAAGGGCAAAGGACGGGATCTACCTCAGGAGGACAGGTGCAAGTTCTTTTGGCACCAACTCAGGCAAGGGGGCAAGCTCAGGCTCTCGCGGTACCACCGATTCAGGAAAGAGGTAGAACTATTTCCATTGAAAGTCTAGTTTTTCTGTTGGATTATCAGGGTCAAACTTTATTTGATTTTGACGCATCGAGTCCGTTTGTTTCATTATTGTTAGTGAGTCACTGCACTTAGACACCAGTTTGGTAGATGATCCCTTAGTTGTTTGAAACCCAATTGGGGCTCCATGATGTGTTTGGGTTTGAAAGTTTCTATACTTAGCGTTGAGTTTAGATGTGATGCTTTTTGGGCTTCACGGGCTATGGGTTAGTTTTGGGCATGGACTGGTTATCCAGTAACGGTGCCGTCCTTATTGTGGAAGGAGAGTTGTTAGGCTTACGACCCGCTTGGGTAACACTCTCGAAATCTTTTGTAATTCCATGGAATTTGTTATGCTAAGTTATCTAGAGTCGCTTGACACGTCGGTCGAGAGTTTGCAATCTATAGAGTGGTCCGGGAATACTCGGATGGGTTTTGAGGAGGTGAAGGGCTTACCTCCGGAGCGGGAGATTGACTTCCAATTATATCTGATAGACAATGCCAAACCAGTGTCTTGGCCAGTGTGCCACATGGCTCCTCGTGAGAGGCGGGAACTCCATAAGCAAGTAGGCAATTTGCTTGAGAAGGGGTTTAGAAGACGAAGTATATCGGAGTAGGGTGCTCCGGTAGTTTTTGCCACGAAGGCGGATGGGTCTCTCAGACTTTGTGTAGGCTAAAGAGAGCTAAATAAACTCACAAAGAAGAATAGACACCCATTGTCGTGGATTGATGATCTCTTTGATCAGTTAGTGGACGCCTCAGTATTTTCGCAGTTGGACTTAGCCACGAGGTTCCGTCAGTTGAGAGTGACTGAGGATAGTATAGAGAAGACTACCTTTAGGACTCCGGATGGTTTTTATGAGTGGCTGGAGATGCCATTTGGTTTGACGAACGCCCCCGCATGTGATGAGAAGGGTGTTCAGGAAGTACCTAAATAAGTTCGTGATGGTCTTTGTAAATGACATCCTGGTCTTTTCTAGGAGCAAAATAAGTTTTCGTATGTGCTCAATAGGATGAGCAAAGTCAGTTCTGGGATAAACGGTGGTTTTGGAGCGAGACTAGCAAGGACATCCAGAGTTGGACAAAGGCTTAATTATTTAGCCGTTTTTACTAGTATCATCTCACGTAGGTCGTCTGAATTCGAAGGAGGTATCCCTTGGGTGTTTGTCTGATATTGGTTTAGGCCTTTGGGGCTTGCATTTGGGGGATGTCATGTTCGACTAAGGTGGTTTGCGTGAGAGATGGATAGTTGTGACGATTTTGCATGGAAGAATATCCTGATTTTCTCTAGAAGTGGATAAAAGCATGCCTTACATCTCAGAGAAGTGTTGGAGACTCTTCGAGCACATAGTCTTAAAGCTAAATTCTCTAAATGTCATTTTTGGAGAAGAGAAGTGCGATTCTTAGGGCATGTGGTCTCTAAGGAAGGGATAGCTGTGGATCCCGCAAAGATAGTATCTATCCAGGATTGGAAAGTTCCTAGGAATGCTACCGAAGTAAGAAGTTTCTTGGGGTTGGCAGGGCATTATAGGAAGTTCATCAAAGACTTCGCAAAGATATCAGCCCCATTAACCTGCTTGACGAAGAAGAATCTGGTTTTCTCATGGGACGAAATGTACCAAGACATGAAGCGAGTTTTCTTTTTGGCCGAATATGTCGCTAGATGCTTAGTGAAAGCGGAGTAAAAGAAACCAAGTGGGTTTCTTCACCCATTGGAAGTTCCGCTAAGGAAATGGGATAGTGTCTCGAAGGATTACCGAAATCAAGGAAGGGTAATACGGGGATTTGGGTTGGGTAGATAGGCTTACTAATTGTGCCCATTTCATACCCGTGAAGGGCAGGAGGACTATTCCGTGTCTAGCTTCAGTTTACATTCGAGAGATTATTAGATTGCATGATGTACCTTCCAGTATAGTGAGCGATCGAGATCCTATCTTCACTAAAGAGTTTTGGAAAAGTTTGCAAGAAGCGGTAGGGACTCAGTTGTAATTGAGTACCGCATATCATCCTCAGATAGACAGCCAGACCGAGAGGGTCAACCATATTTTAGAAGACCTTTTGAGGCTATGTATCTTGGATTTTGGAGGTACACGGGAGGAGCATCTTCCATTGGTGGAGTTACCCGATAGACTTAGTAGTGTACATGATGTATTCCATGGGAGGAAGTGCCTACATGAGACCGCAGAGGTGGTAGAGCCGAGTTTGCTTAGAAAAGTGGAAGTGGAGCGTGATGCGACGATTCGACGAGCTCCTACTTGCACCCTTGGGTCAGTGATTTGGAAGTTGAGAAACAGAGAGGTTCAACTAGTCAAAGTACAAAAAGGGAGATGAAGAGAGCGATGCTACCTGGGAGACGGAAGCGAAGATGCGTTCGAGGTACCCTTTTCTTTCGGAGGGTATGTCCTTTTGCTTCTCCTTCATTACATATCTTGTGCTTATCTTATCCTTAGTATGTCCTCTCGTTAGTACCTTTGACCTTCAGATAGGATAGTCCTATGGTTGAAACATGTGTTTGAGACATGTTATGTATGATGGATGCAAGTGTTTGCTAGTGGTTGCTTGTGGATGCATATGCACACACTCTAGGCACTAGATCGGCTCCGTCACTTCATATTGCATATTGCATAAAATTGTATGTAGGAAGCTATATTTATGGATGTATAATGATTGTGTTATCATATGGATGATGCATTTTGGTGAATGATTGTGCACTCATGTAGATATTGTATGTTTCGATAGGGTTCTCTCGCATACATAATGGATGCATGGCACTATCATGATTTGCATATGTTCATACATTAGATAGGGAACATATACACACACTTTTTGCATATGCTCATACATCATTAGAAATTGTTTTAAGGACAATGGATGCCCGTGTTTGATGGATTGAGTAGATGATTGTTTGGATGGTAGGATATGCATTCTCCTTAGCTTAGAGATTTCGGTGACGAAATCCTCTAAGGAGGGGAGAATGTAACACCCCGAATTTTAGTTAATACTAAAATTCACTAATTACAGGATAAATAATCTCAGATGTGGGAATCGGGGGTAACGGGCTGCGTCATTGCGTTCGTCTCGGAAAAGTACGCGAAATAGAGTCCGAGTTTTCGAGAATCGGAGTCCGTATGGCCCGGTTATGGCCCAAATGAAGTTTGCAGAAAATTCAAAGTTAAAAACAGATTTAGAAATTTAAATTCAGATTTTAAATTAGAACCAGCGGGGCCAGGCGGGAAAATTCCCGCCTTGACCATGTCGACAGGGCTGTCGACAGGCCTGTCGACAGGGGGAGTCGACTTCATGTCGACTTGCCTGTCGACACAGGGTGTCGGCCCTGATGGTCTGGGTGCACCAGATCTGGTTTTTGGCTAAGTCTTGGGCTGTGTTCTAGAGATTTCCTAAATCTAACGGACCTAATCTAATCTAGGGTTAATCTAAGGGCCTAAAACACTACCTAATCCTATAAATAAGACCCCAACCCTACCCTAATCTATTCATAATTAGATCTTGTAACTAAACTATGGCAAAATGAAACTTGATCATGGCCTCCACAAATCAATGAAGAGAGTTGCAAGCTAATCAACCTCTAAATCAACATCTTCTTCAACTAATTCCACTTCATAAGTTTGCTAATCTAGGTTTTGGTGAGTTTCTATCACTTTGATGATCAATTGTGAAATTAAGTAGATGAGATATGATGAGATCTATGGTTTTGCATGAGGATTAATGGGTTTTCAAGTCATATGATATGATGTGAATATGCTAATCCATGTTTAATATTAATCCTATGTTTATGCATGTTGAATATGTGAGTTTATGCATATGTAAGTTTATGCATGTTGAATATGTAAGTTTATGCTTGTTGAATATGTGAGTTTATGCATGTTAAATATGTGAATTTATGCATGTTGAAAATGTGAGTTTATGCAAGTTGGATATGTGGGTTTATGCAAGTAAAGTGGTGGGTTTATGCATAATAAGTAATTGATTTTATGCATGCTAAGTAGGTGGTTTTATGGATGCTAAGTGTTTGGTATTATGCATAAATCATGACATGCAAGTTTACCCTTTTAAATGTGATGCATACATATGCAAGATGGCACCTTTATATGCTATGAATATATATGTGTATGCATGTTTACCCTTCTTTAAGATGCAAGTCATATATGCAAGTTCGACATGTTATACAAGTTATGTGTAAGCTTATATGCAAGTTCAACATGTTATACAAGTTATGTGTATGATTATATGCAAGCTCAACATGTTATGCAAGTTTATGTGTATGATGTTATGTAAGTTATGTGCATGTTGTTATGCAAGTTCATATGCAAGTTATGTGTATGATATTATGCAAGTTATGTGCATGATGTTATGTAAGTTATGTGTATGTTGATATGCAAGTTATGTTTAGAATATTATGCAAGTTATGTGTATGATGTTATGCAAGTTAACATGTAACATGTTGTGCGAGTTCACACCTTTAAGACACATGCAAGTTCACCTTCGTATAACCTATGAACACTTATGAAAGTTGCCTTTATACATGACATATGTATGTTCATGCAAGTTGGGTTATTTAGTAATGCTAGTTGGGTTAATATCATGATGTAAGTGGACACCTTTTAACCCATGTTAATGCTAATGCATGCTAAGTGAAACCCATGTTAATTGTGAAAGAAACTTCTCTTGGAAATATGTCGTGTTAGCATAAGTACGTGGGGAAACGATGGGGTTAGTAGACATGTTAATGAAATGGTGTGAAATGGTTATGATTAAGCATACCATAAAATGAATAAGCATAAGTGGGAATTTACCTATTGAGTTAGGTCTACCCCATGGGAATTTACCTATTGAGTTAGGTCTACCCATGTTATGAAAAACTTGATATTAATTAGGGATAATTAATATGGGGGTGATTAATTAGGTGTAATTAATCAACTAAGACACGAGGTTGGACCCTTTTGTAGCGGAAGTCTGCCCGGAACCGACCGGCCATCCAGCGGCTACAAATGATTGGCCCAATGTGAGAGGTCTTAGTCATAAATTAAAATACATGATTAAAGTAAAGACACGAGGTTAGGCCCTTTTGATGACAGAAGTCTGCCCGGAACCAACCGGCATATCCAGCAGTCATAAAAGACGGTCTAATGTGAGAGGACTTTATGAGGTCATGATCTTAATTAATGAATTAAGAAACACTTAACCATATTAGCATGTAGTGGGACATGAGGGGTTAAGTGGGTGCCTTGGGTGGCATGAGGAGACTAGTGGGTTGCCTTGGGTGGCAATAGAAAATACGATTAGAATACTTAACCAAAGTGGAACATGTAATTAAACATGATTAAAGGGTTAAGTAAGTGCCATGGGCGGCATGAGAAAATCTAGTGGGTACCTTGTATGACAATTAGAAGATGATTAAAGGACTTAACCAAAATTTATAACATGTAAGGGAACATGGTTAAAGGGTTAAGTGGGATTCACTAGAAATAGCAAGCTTAGGTGGTAGCTTGTGGGGGCCCATTTCAACCAATATCCCAAACGTATCTTTGTGGGCTCGACTCTAGTCGAGTGACGGGACACGCATATTGGGCTTGACTATAAGAGGCCAAACCGGGTTAGCGGTGGCAACGCGGGACCAACGGGTTTCATATGCGTGTGTGGACCCGGGCTGGTTGGTAAGTCGTTGTTGCATCGTGTAGATATAAAGCCGTGCACTGTTGATATTATCTGGTAGCCACTTTAGGGGAATGATACACCCCAATCGTGGGACCAGCACGGGTATCTACGTAGGGGAGCTGATCGCTTGGGGAGTAGTGGGTACACCTATGTAGTCAGATAGGGGTACACGAAACTACTAAATTACTAAGTACATTTAGGGGGATCAACCTTTAAGTAGGAATGACTGGTGTGGTGCAGTGTAGTAATTATCCTTGGGTGGGTGGATGCGTCTTTACGGTTATCTTAGTTTATCCTAAGTATACCTAGCTGCTTAGTGTAGCCATTCATCCCCAGACGTTACCGTATATCAAGTTTATATCTTCTCTGGTTACTTTAACGATTGTATTGTTAAATTTATAGGACTCACTCAGACTTATGTCTGACCCGTTGTTTTTATCTTTTTCCCAACCCTCAGGTTATCAGAGTGGGCCCAGTACGAGTGGGCTTTGATCAGGCTGCTTTATTCTCTTTGGAGCTTGGACCATAGGTGTAGAGCTCAGCTTACTTTTTTTATTATGGCTATCAGTTCATGTATTGGAATTATGTACTTTTATCAGGATGGATATTCTGTACTTGACTCTTATTATGGTTTTGTGATGTAACCAAACATGTTTTACCTTCCGCTGCAATGAAAATGATGTTTTGAAATTTTCAAGTATTACTTATATCTGCCTAGTTGTAATTTTTCTGTTCTATATTCACTTAAAATACTCCACCGATGTTATGGCATTCCCTTAGAGAGTGACCATAGCGGGTGTGGGGTGTTTCATTTCTTATACATTAACATGTAGATTTGACAATTTGTCGCATGAATCTACAACATAAACTTGCATAATAAACTTATCAATAATTCCCAATTAAACATGATTATAGAATCAAATCACTGGCATATTATACAACATGACAAACATTGTACTCAATAATTCCCAATCCAACATGATAATAGAATCAAATCACTGGCATAATATTATACAACATAACCAAAATTAATAAGCATCGTACTATTTTCATTTGACCGCAAAACATGCTTTTAATCTTAATTCACATTCTGCAATATAGCTAAACTTACATCAATTTCACTTTATTTCATCGCCATATTATAATTAAATATTTAAATCTGAAAATAACTAGAACTTACAGCGAACGGCTAATAAACTAGGGAGTGAATTTGTCGTACATAGTTGCAACGTCATTGATCTATCCTCTTGAATTTGTTGTAGAAGCATTGATCTTTGATTTGATTTGGGTTTGAACGCTTAAGCTTTAATTTGGAGACGGCGGCCATGGCTCAAGAGAGATTCCAGCAGCATTTAGGTGTCATATGAATTTGTGTGAGTTAGGCTAGGTCTAGGTGTTATTTTATAGGTGTAGCACTTCCTTTCAGCCATCGGATTAACCCGAAAACCCATCCGGACCATCAAAACTCATCCCGCGCATCAAAAATGGGTTCTAGGCCACCCCAGGCCGAACAGGTCGACCTGTACAGAGGGGGGGTCGACACTATAGTCGACCTGGGGGTGGGGGGCAGGTCGACTATAGTGTCGACACTATGGTCAACCTGGATCAGCCTGCCAAAAAGTCTGCTGAAATCTTGTTTTGGCCATATCTTGGTCATACGGACTCCGATTTTCGAAAACTCGGACTCTATTTCACGTATTTTTCCGAGAAGAACGCAATGGTGATGTCCATTTTACCTAATTCCGGATTCTTGAATTAGTTATCCTTGTTTTACTATCTTTTCCGTTACATACATCGTTATCAAACTAATTTTTCTTCTCTTCCATGTATTAATTAATTCTTCTTATGCATCACCATTATTTACCCATCATAAGCAAATTTTTATATATTTTATTTTATTTTTAATTATATTAAAAATACGGGGTGTTACACATATACATGTCAGTGGCATATTTTTGTGTGAAAACCATTGCAACAAACATCTCCTTTCAATCAATCAAATAAGTATAACAACAGTATTACCCTATAACCTCTACCATGTGCATATGTTTGAACAAAGAGCATGCACATCAAAATACATTGCTATGCCTGTTTGTTGATACAACTAGACAATGCCTGTTTGTTCCCATCAATCAGCTACAAATCCATATTGCTCCATTTCCCCAAATATACACATCTGCACCTCTACTATAGCTATTCTTTAAAGTCCAAACAACAGCTATATACCCTATTTCATCCATTTCAAGCAGCTAACAGAACATCCATAAGTATAGCTATGCTTCCCAATCAAATTTTGCGGCTCCAAGCTGGTTTCAATCAATCCAAACAACAACTGGAAATATCTCCTCCATCAGGCTAAGACAGCCTATATCTACCCTATCAAAGCCTCAACCCTATGCACCACTTTTGCATATAAATACACTGCCATACTAGTATAATTTCATATCTTAGTAGCCACCTGGTATACTCTAAACCGGAAGAGAAATTAATGGTCGAGACTGCAAGTATAAAACAGAGATGAGAAACTTGTAATGGCAAGGTCAATTCAAGTGAGTATACCCGCCATTTTTCCTATATTCTAGGCATTGTTTCAGGACAATGTAAGACTACATATGCATCATTTTAAACATGAATTTTTAATTAAGTGTGGGGGGTTATTGTAGAAGAAGGACTAAATGTATTGATAATTGTTGAATGATGAATTGCTTAGACAGTGAACAGTTTAAGGGTGAACTTCTCTAAAAATTTCAGTCTGAACCTGATAATATACCAATCTGTGGATATACACATGTTGTGTATCTTGTATCATGATTTTCCTATCATTCAATAATGGAAGACATTGATAGAAACATGGGAATAATGACGGTATAGTATTAATAAAACTACCCTTTCGAATCTAATTTTATAAATTATGTTAGACTATATATATACTTTTATACTTTGAATAAATTTAAGAAAGATTTAACCACATCCACATGTGAATCTTGATAGTGGGAATTGAAATGGAAATTAACAGTATCAGGAAAACTAAGGCTCTGTCTGTTTAAACTCATGCCCTTACCTGTGTCGAGTAAAGCAATTACCTGGTATTCTACTGAGTGTTTAGAACAGGGTTCTACAACAAAATCCGTATACACATATATAGATATATTAGTAGTTTATTTTTAAAACAGATTCACTATATACAATAGTAAATGTTTGCATATATTAAAGTGAATAACTCAGAAGATTCGATCATCACAAAATTGAAATGCAGGCATACTATTGTATTCGTAATGGGATTTTCATGAATTTTAAAACCGTTCCCCTGATTTTTAATGATACACGAGAAGAGATGTACTAGGACGATTAGAAAAGGGGTTTACGGTAAAATCAGGTGATGGAGGCTATCGAAGGAGATCCTGTTTTGTCTGGAGAGGGGTAGGGAAGTGTAGATCATCGGAAAAATACACATGGATTTTTCCACAAGCTTGATTTTTAGTTTGGGTTAAATTTAGGGTTGTATTGGCTTTTTGAGTGGGCCGACTTCGACATGGCACTGTGCATGGACGGAAGCGTCGAGTGCTACCAGTTTCACGGTGGATGTCAGGCCTTGCGTCAGCTTTGTGTTGATGAAGTTTTAAGGTGACTGATAGTCGGTAGTGATGTGGTGGAGGTGTTTCCTTGATCGAACTGGGGTTGTGAAGTTGGGTCTAAGCGTAAAATTTTGATACAATGGCTCGAGATGTTACCTGATGGTACAAATGAAGTTAGATGGTAGTAAAGCATTTGTGGGAATGACTGGGGTGGTTGAAAGCCAAGCCGATGATCGGTGCATGTGCATCAATGCACGGTGATTTACTTGAAATTCTGGAACCAGGAAAGAAAGAGAGTGTGGAGAAAAGAAGGAACGAAGGGGAGTTGGGCCTGTTTGGGCCGGATAAAGGAATTGAAACCAATTTGGAGGAGGGAAAAATAAATATAAGGGTTTGGGCCTGAATAAGTATTAGACCGCCAAAATAAAGGAAAAAATAAAGAAAGGAAATAAAAGAGAATAAAGAAAGAAAGGAAATAGGAATAAAGGATGTAAAAGTAAAGAAAGATAGTAGAAAGGGAAATGGGAAGCAGAAAATAAATTAAAGAAAGGGAATAATTTTTTACTAAATTTAAATTAAAAAAAAGAGAGTGTATTCTTTTTAGATAAATTTATATTTAGGAAATCTATTCGTCTAAAAGAAAAGAAAGGAGAGCAATGTCAGATGATGGAATCTGGAAAGGAGCAGGCAGTAGGTGATCGGACAAGGATCAGTATGAATGAAGTTAGACTATGTCAGAATTAAACAAAGTTTATTTATTTAAATAAATAAATAGAATCGAATTTATTTCTTTTCTAGTTAATTAAAATAAGAATAAAAATACGGATATTCTTATTTTTGGAAATCCAGATAAAGAATTTCAGTCGTATTAGTTATACTGAAATCAATAAAAATATCAAAAGAGGATGGTTGGTCGTCAAAAATATTACATTACATGAACTCAATGTTTTGAAACAAAATATTATTTTAGTCAACTAAGGTTGATAATTTTTTTTAAAATCAAGAAATGATTTAAAAGTTGAAATAATAACGATTAAACTAAGTATTGAAAAATTTATGTGAACGTGAATTTATAGTTGAACTGAATTGTGAATTGATTCGATAGAATGTGATAAAACAAGTCTAAAAGAAAAGCATATTCACAATTCAAAGTGAATAGATGTTAAAAGAAAAAATGTTTTGGCAGATAAGGAGGGTTGTGAGGAGTAGTGATAAGAGAATTTTGGTTGACTCATAATGATGAGGTTATTTCGAAGTTTGGAAAATAAATGGAAATGGAGATGATCGGAAAGAGATGTTATCTTGGAAATCGAATAAGATTAATTCAAGGAAAGTATCGTTTACTTTCTTTTAAACTAAATACTAATTTTATATATGGTGAACTAATTATTCATCAGAGAAATTAAAAATAGTAATTATATTTATAAGTCGTATATATATTGAAGTGTGGATCATAAACGTTATGATAAATAGATAAGATTTTTAAATGGAATTTAATCTTTGATGGATATAAATTTGGAGATTATTACTTTCCAAGATCAACAAATGATGAACAATGTTTATTGGAATTGTCAAATTGTGGTAAACCAAACCTGTGATGATAAATAATTTGTTAATGTGATTGACTGAAATGTTGCGTCATGTCCCAATTAACTTATTAGTTTATATTTAATCATTTACATGTCTTATTTAGATAAATCTTGTTAATTAATTAAGGATATAGAAACACATATGAAATATGTTGATTTGATCCCTTTAATTATCACTTGGCCCTAAAAGATATTAACGTTCATCGATTCAAAGAGACCGGGATTTGTTTTCTAAACGAAATCCAAATACCACTTTGTTTTGACCTACGCGTTGATTAATTTAAAATCATATTGAAGACCATTGAAGAGGGAGTTTATGCAAGGACTGCTCTATTTACAGGATTGTGCCTTCAGTTTGTCCAGTCCTAGGATAACTTGTATGGACGAATGTCTGACAGAGTATGCCTAACAGATCGCTTAAGTTGATCTCCTCAAAACTATGTTTGGTGGCGGAGGAATTCGTTTCTCTTAGCTTTATACCTGTGGTTTTGGGGAAGTCAATTTGTGATTTGAAGGGTTTGACGATGTGGCATTCAAACTAAATAGAGACGTGTTGTTCTAAAAGGTAAGTTATGACCTCAAGCCTCACAACCGGGAAATAACAAAAATCGGCCAGGCAGCATGGCTATGTGGGTTACTCCCATTAGGATGTATTGTCACCATCTAGAGAATATTCATTTTGTTACTTTTTTCGCTTCAGTATCTCCCAGGAGCGGTTATGTTGTTAGCAACCGTAAGGTGACAATATATTCGATACACTCAAGAGAAATGAGTGGTCGGTCATGTGTTGGTCGGGTTGCATGACGTTCTTGTTGAACCCAGTGTATTCCTCTCTAGAGATACACTATCGGAAGGTGGTTCCATACCTTGTCATAGTTGGAAATCCATCATTCCTAAGCGCCAAGCGATTTTGTTTTTATATTATATATGTGGAGCGCGAGATGCAAGCGTTCCACTAGATTCTAAATTATTTGTGAAAACCCTTGACATTATAATAATATCAGTATAGTCATGATTTTGAAATGTTTTGTGTTATCGTAAGGTAAAAATCATCCATGTTTATGTGTGGATCAGTCTTACGAATATCTCTTCTTTCAAAAAGAAAATTTTCCAAGTTAAGCAAGTTGTTTAAAATCGTTTACTCACACCAGTCCCATGACTGACCCAAAGTTTCTTTATCTGTGTTTCCCTAAAATCTTGGGTGGCCAAATTTGTAAGGGCAGTCAAGTAGTTCAGAATTTTACAGATGATCTGGAAGGAGCTTGGAGCAGGAGGCTTCAGCGTTAGATATATATAGAGTTTATTTCCGCTGTGATTTGTATATGATGTACTCTAATGTTGTACAGTTTTGTATTTTTTTCGAGAGCTTATATATATTATAATTTATTCCGCTGCGATTGTCAGATTCGATGTTATTCAGTTATTTCTTCTATTCTAATTTTCTATCTTTTCTATTTCTCACCCTCTAACTTCGTTCTATTAATGATTCATATTTTCGTGTAGTTTGGGTTGGACTTGTATTATATTAGTAGACTCAAAGAGCTCGAAATTTGCGGGTCGTTACAATTGGTATCAGAGCCTAAGGTTGAGAATAACCTTGGCTCTGTGGCGTGACTCAGTAGAGATGGGAATAGTAATACTCTAGATTGAGTTGGAGTGTATATATATGAGCGCGTATTTGTGAATCGATATAAAAACTGTTTTATATTGTAACGACCCGGAAAATCTGAACCAATTTAAAAAATTTAAATTAGCTAAAATAGTGGATTTTAAATATTTTAAATAAATATTTTAAATAATAGCAATGAAAAGTGAGTTTGAATCGATGCTTGAAAACGAATATAATTAATTCTAATTATAAACAAGGCCTGAAATGGCGCGGCAGTTTCAAATTTTCATTTCAAACTTTGTCTGACTGGACCGGGTGCAAAACAAAACGGATTTGTGTAAAACCAAAAAAATTTAAATCTTTTAGTGAATACCTTTCTAGCGAATCTGAAAAATTGAAGTTTCATAGCGGAAAGCAAAATATATGGCCAAATGATTTTTCAGAAAGGTCGCTATGGAATTTATATAGCCCGTGAAATTGGCCATTTTGCAAACGACCTCGGAATTCGATGAAACCACTTTTTGTTGGATCCGGGATGTGAAGTTATTGCTAGGTTTCAAATTTCATAATTTTTGAAGCTAGTATGTGAGCGTGGCAAAGGAAAACGTGTTTTGGTGAATTACAGTTAAATTGGATCGACCAGAAATGGGCCTTTTTGCAAACGGTCTCAGAATTCGACGAAACTAGTTTTGTTGGGACCGTATCATCAAAACATAGCCAGATTTATTTTTCTGGAATTTTTCGAATTAGTTTGTGGCCCTGGCAAATTGAATTGTACGTTCAAATCGAATATTGAATGTTTTATATTTTAATTTGAAGGAAAACTGACTGAAACGGTCGAATGGGCCTTCGAAACATATCCCATTGTGTTCGGAATGGGGGTAAAACGCTGGGGGCGACAGTCGTTGGGTTTGAATTGGTGTTCGTGCGTGACAAGGGGTATTTTAGGATTTTTAAAATTTATAAATAAAAAAAAACCTCATTGGCCCATACTTTTTTTCACTCTCCCCGACAGCTCAAATCGATCGGCGGCTACCCTTCTTTCCTTCTCTCCTCTTTTGCCGCCGCCACGGCCATCACCAGTGACCGCCACCACATCCCCTCGATGCGCCTCCTCCTCCTCTTCAAATCTGACTCCCCGTTGCCTTCTCTCTCCTCTCCATCACCGCGTACGAACCCCGGGAAGTCGACGAATTCACCGCCGTCCAGCTCCAACCTCCGACCACCGAATCGCCTCCTACCACCATGCGTGAGAAGCCCATTCGTAGCTCTTCGACGCTGCAACACCAGATCGAGACAACACTTCGCGGATCGAGAAAAAATTCAAAACCTAGTTTTGAACGAGGAATAGAGGTATACGGCTTGTTTTATTTAAACTGTTTTTAACAGTTTAAAACCGTTGCAAACTTTAAAAAATCGTATCTTTTTCGTTTCTTGACAAAATTCGATGAAACAAGAAACATCGTGACCGTGTGGACGTCTTCTACATTCTAGAAGAGACCGCATATTTTTCTGAGCCTTTTGCTATTTTTGGTGGAGTGGAACCCAAGGTGAGATTTCTAATTTATAAACGATATGGAAAACGACGATGTATAAATTATATAGTCGATGTATGAGTTATATAAGCGTTGTACACCTCTTGTATAAGCGTTGTATAAGTTGTACGTTCGATGTATAAGTTGTGTACGCGTTGTAAAAATTATATATGTGTTGAAATAGAAGTGAATTGCTATATATAAATATAAATATAAATATAAATATATATATATATACATATATATATATATGCGCCCCTCGTCCACAAACCATGGACGATATTTATTGGTTGTGATTGGTGTGAAAATTGATTGATAGCGAATGGTTGATTGGAATTGTTTGTGGTTGATATTGATTGATTCTGGTTGAAAAATACCCATTTGTGGTTGAGAAATATTTGGTTGAAACCACTTAGGATTAGTTTGTGGAAATGAAATAAATATACATGCCGCCTGTGTGCGAACTAGATGCATGATTCCCCATTGTCAAAAACCGCGAGGTTTTAAGGTAGAGCGAGGAGCCGTACTAGGGACGGTCCCGGTTTTAACTACCCTGCCGTTATGCTGCCGAAATTTTGAATAATATTCATGTGTTCGAATTATTTCCATTTGTTGAAACTATATTTATTCATTGAATAGAAAACCTTCATGTGTTGAATTGAAATTCATTCGTTGAATAGAATTCATGTGTTGAATGGTATTCGTGTTTTTAAATATAAAAATCACCTTTATATATATATATATATATATATATATATATATATATATATATATATATACAAACTATAGAAAACATTCATGTGTTGAATCGATATTCATTCATTGAATTGAAATTCATGTGTTGAATGGTATTCGTGTTTTTAAATATAAAAATCACCTTTATATATATATATATACAAACTATAGAAAACCTTCATGTGTTGAATCGTTATTCATTCGTTGAATTGAAATTCATATGTTGAATGGTATTCGTGTTTTAAATATAAAAATCACCTTTTTATCTATATATACAAACAATAGAAAACCTTCATGTGTTGAATCGAAATTCATTCGTTGAATTGAAATTTATGTGTTGAGTGGTATTCATATTTTGAAATAAATTGTTTTATAATAAAAATCATATTTTTATCATCTATATGAACTATATAAAATAGTTGTGTTTTGAAATAAATGGTTTTATATTAAAAATCCTATTTTATAACCTATATGAACTATAGAAAAAATCGTGTTTTGAAATAAATGGTTTTATAATAAAAATCCTATTTTATTACCTATATAAACTATAGAAAATAATCATGTTTTGAAATGAATTGTTTTATAATAAAAATTACGTTTTTATTATATAAATGAATTGTTAAAATAGTGAATTGTTGAAATAGAAGACAGTTAGATAAAAATATCATTTTTATCAAATGTATGAAAAGAATATAGTTTTGAAATCAAAGAATCGATATATATATATATATATATATATAAATAGAATTGAAATATATCGAATAACGAAGCTGTAGTTCGTATTTTGAAACCGTGATTTCAAACGATTAGTGCGGGAGATCCGACCATCGGATTTTCCCGAAATCGCAACCGTTGGGTTCGCTTTGGAAATATCTTTCCAAAGACACCAACTTTGTAAAAATCCAACGATTTGATTGCCTGAATGCTTAATTCAAATCCAAAGAAAAATAGCGCCAGAATCGATTATATTTATATATTTTCATAAATATAATTATATATAATCGAATAACGACGCTGCAGTTCGTATTTTGAAATCGAAACTTCAAACGATTATACCGGGAGATCCGACCGTCGGATTTTTCCCGAAACTGGAACCGTTGGATTAGTTTTGAAAAGATATTTGTAATGATGTAAATTTTGTGAAGATCCAACGGTTAGATTTTCAGATATGTGTAAATCAAATCTGAAGAAAAACAGCGCCATGGCCGCGTTATGGCCCGAAGCGTCATTTTGAATAAATTGGCTATTTTAAAATAAATAAAAATAGCGATAAATCATTATAAAATATTATAAACGATATGGATGCGAAATTTATAAACTAACTGAAGGTTGGCTAAGTCGAATGGTTTCTTGGGTATTGATATGATGTTGGTTTCGGCCTTTGGGGTTAATATTTGGGAAATCGTTCTCTTACTGATTGACGGTTAGTGATTACTGAATTGAAATGATGTATAGTAGTGTTTGTGTAGCACTTGTTTATTATATACGCGAGTTGCTAAGAAAGACTGGGTTTATCCCATTCTGAATAACTGAATCGACGATAAGAAATCGAAGATGAAGACGGTGGTCGAAGACCGGAGATCTTCACCTCGTTTGGATGGTAACCGAGGTCCTGATTGGGAGGCATCCCGAAATATGGATAATGTGTGGTGATCGTCCAGATGTACGTGGTGATCGATGGGTTTGCGAGGTATATAGTGCCTCCCGTTTCGTTCAGACCCAGAACGGACTTGCAAATGGACAGTGTGTCTGACATTGGAATTTATTCTGTGTGATTGATAGCCATCAGTGCACGGTGTAAATTGCATGTGTAGCGTGCTAAGATGCAGTGATCAGGGCTTCTGTTGAAAAGCAAAGTCTTGTGGTGATGATCAAAGCACCGCCTGTGTGGCGTCGCTTTGTGTATAACGTGAATTCGCGAGCCTCACACCCCGGTATGAATCAGAAACAGGAAAGGACATCGGGGAGGGCATGCGTTTCCTTCTAGTTAGAAGTGGTTTAAGTGGTTTTACACGCCGTGATGAGTTTGACTTATGTGGTTGTTACTGTTGTGAGGCGCCCCGGTTAGATCGGACGATCCGGGTCCGATGGAGTCATTCGTTGGCTCATTGACACCCCATGGGGCGGGGAAACGCAGTGTTCAGGCATTTTAATCCACATCGGTGGACCGGCCCTGACGATCCTAGGGTCACTCGAGCTCTGATCCTGAGACACGGGCTAGTGCGTCTCGAAGTCGGTAAGGACTATCTATTGCCTTGGTTCATGATGGAAATCCAATTTCCAAATACGTGACTGTGCGGTTTTGATTGTGTACCTATATATGGCGACATAGTGGTATGGGGCACTAATGCCGTCTATGATTGATACTTATGATTTGAAATGGCTTTTGAAATATATAAACACTAGCAATAATATGAAATTCTTTTGTTTTATTCGTATCAAGCATATCTTGGTCGTTATAAGGTAAAACTCAATCCTTCGGTTTGCGTTGCATTGTGTGATGGGAACTGAATATTATAATGGCTTCATTTTTATAAAAAGCATTGCGATATTTAAAAGAAAGATTTGTTTTTAAAGCACTGACGATCCAATGGAGTAAACCCGTTCGACGAAAGTGGCGTGGTCCTGTGATTATCCATATTTTAAATGTGTTGAGTAGATTTCTCATACCAGTCCCATAAATGACTCGTAGTTTGTTTCACTTTCAAACTCGGGTGCCCCTTTTTCTACACGAACAGCCTTGTATTCAGGTTTTAGCTGGCTTTCTCTGGATAGCTGGAGCTGAAGATGGATTCTATCATTTATCTCTTTTTATGCTGTTCAGCTCCTATTGTACATTATGTTTGTTTTTCCGCTGTAGACATATATGTATAGTTGAACTGTATTTGTACTAAGTAAGATCCTGTGTACTGTGTAACTCTGATGATTACGTTTATCCAGTGTATTTTATTATACATTATTTGGTGTATTTATTTAATTCTATTCTGCTATTATCTGTTTCTGTGTTATATTCCAAAGATTACCCTTGTCTCCGTCTGTACGGGATTTGGGGTCGTCACAACGTGGTATCACAGCTTTGGTTAAGCTCAGTGCTGGAATATAACATATTAACGAACTCATCAGAAATAATACCAGTAGTGTTCTAGGGCGGGTAATTCTATACAGATAGGATCAACAATATCCTAGTATGAGTAAAGCAGAATGAAATTACACCTCGATAGACACATTTACATTTGAAGTATGTGTTTCTATGTTTTAGATTATCTTTTCTGTGACCTGACACTTTATCTGTTGTTTGCAGAAGTACTAGAAAAATGAGTGTCAGAAACAGAAGGAATGCAGAACCAGATCTAGAGGCTCTATTTGAGAGATATCGAAATCTGGGTGGAGCACAATTCTTGGAAAATGAATCTATTATTCAAACTCAAGCTTGGATGAGTTCTATCGAAAGAATATTTGAACGTATCCAGTTGAGAGATGATCAGAAAAGACTAGTAGCATCTTGGGCGCTCAAAGAAGAAGCTTTAATCTAGTGGGAAACAATCATCAAAGATAATCTAGAGGGTGATATCACCTGGGATAGATTCAAAGAGATATTCCTAGCAAGATGTACTCCTCCTGAGGTGACGGAGCAATTATGTGATGAATTTTCTTATCTGATACAAGGTGATATGACCATTCCTGAATATCATAAGAAATTCAACGAACTTTCACACTTTGCTCCTCATCTGATTCATGATCCAAAGAGGAAAAATTTGAGATTTATTCATGGCCTACAAAGGAAATATCAGAATAGTGTGATGAGGAATTTGAAGCTTCCTTTTTTTGAAATGATTTATATGGCTTACCAGTTTGAAGATCTCCATAAGAAAGGTATGTTGCGCGACGAAGAGGAAGTCAGCTCGACCAATAAGGTGGAGCCTGAAATTGATCGTCCTAAGACCAGTACGGTGTCTGAGGTGAGTTGGAAGCCCAAAGTAATTCAGAAAAGGGCCAGATCTGAAAAAGAACCCTGAAACACCCCACCTCCGTTAGGGTCACTCTCAAAGGGAATGCCCTAATTTTGGTGGAGGTTTATAAGTACAAGTCACAGATATACAAGACAGATATAAGAACACATATTTGTAAACAGCGGAAGAACAACAAACTTTTATTTCATAAAGTCAAATACGTGTTACAACAACATTCTTTCCAAAAACATAACATAACACTTTCATAATCTGTCTTGAGTACATGATTTAAAGAAGCATAAATAAAACATAGATAAACTGCAAAAGCCCCCTAGTGGATTGTCCAAAGCCATAGTTCAAAACAGGAAAGTCCAAGCAATACATTTCTCTTCTTCAAGCTGGATGTCAAGGCTGATCAAGCTGCTGTGTTCCCTCCCTGAGGGACCTGGGGGGGGGGGGGAAACGGAAGAAAGAAGACGAAAGAAAAATAGAGTCAGACATAAAGCCTGAGTAAGTCTAGTACTACTTTGTCTATGAATAAAGAACTGGGTATGATAAGTATAAACAAGAAGTGGGCAAGCACTATAAACTTGGTTAAGTTGTCTAGGGTCGAGTATACTATCGTACCCCATGTTAATCTCTGAACCCATATAAACTAGTTTCCAATTGGCACCCCAAAATCAGGGTGATGTGATCCATTCAATGATGATCGGCTCCTACTAGCATAGTTACATGTGTCTTACGGCCCCCGATGTCTGTAGTTACCTATGCTGGTCCCACCATGGGGTGTATCAAGTCCCATAGTGGCAATTCGACACAACCTTAGAGTGCAAAGGTATGCTACTGGTGTCCAGTGCCTTATTTTTCTGCGCCGGAGTGTGTGCATGCCCGCACTCCGTTAGAACCTACACTGCTACACCACCGCCGTCGCTTTGACCTCTTACAATCAGTCCAGTAATCGTGCCCCACCCTGCCTAGTTTCAGGGTATCATGATACACCTTTTAGGGTTACTGCTGAAAAGGGTCCCCCGTTACTAGGTTTTCTATCTCTAGCCAACATGCTAAGTTGGTTAAGTGTTTCCTAACCTAACCCCACCAGTCCGTTTAGTTTAGCATGTTCCATTTTGATTAAGTCTTTAGTTCACTTAATCCTATCAATCCTGACTCAGCCTTAATTGTCTTATTAAGGCCCTGACCTCTCACATTAGACAGGTATTGTTGTGGCTGCCTGTTGCCGGTTGGTTCCGGGCAGTCTTACGCCACAACTCAGTCTAACCTCGGGTCCTTGCTGGGCTCCATGTTTAACCTCCCACATTGGATAGGTATTGTTGTGACTACTGGACAGCCGGGCGGTTCCGGGCAGGTTTACATCACAACTCAATCCAACCTCGGGTTAAACACATCGTATGTTCTACATTTACATATCTTGTCATTCTTCTTTATTTATATGTAAATATTTGCGGCCCATTATTAAGTTAATGGTGTAAAGGTTACACCAACCACGGGCCCAACCCATACTTGAATTTGGGCCCTTCTATTTTATATTTTCATTCATTAATTAATTTTTAACCCAACGTTATTTTCCCCCGTTTTACACGTCCGTTCATATATATTGGGCTTAGCCTTTTAAAGCCCAATTTAGCCATGCGAAAGGGGAGGCTTATGGCGTATACACAAAGAGGGGAAGGTGAGCGCATGAACTTGCAATACGACGTTGGAAATACAAAATAGAAATTGGTGTACTTGCATAGTGGTAACATAGGTGACATGAATAAAAGCATGTGAACTTGCATAGGTTTAACTACAACATGAACCTATATTCTCATTTAGGCATAATGTCAAACATAAGTATGTCATAAATATTCCTAGCATAAGCATAGCATAATGTCAAACATAAGCATGGCATAAATACTTCTAGCATAAACATGGCATAAGTAAAGTTAACTTTGTTCATGGCATAAACATAAACAAGTCATGTTCATAAGGTTTCTACATGTTTACAAAGGGGATACTTTGTTACTAACACAAAAGCATAGTTCAACTTAATCATGGTTTAAGTCTAATCATATAACGATGGTATAAATATACTTATGCATAAATATTCCTAATCATGGTGTTTGCTTTAAACTTGCAAAAAGAGGATTTTTGAGTCTAACCTAGCCATGTCTCACATATGTCATAATATAATTCTTTTAAACAAGATAGACTTAATCATAGATTTCAATTATGCCAAATATAATTCATAGCCTAGCCATATTCATAAGTTTTGCAAAAGCATGACTTAATACATGGATTATAGTGTCAAAATTCCAACATAGTTTCATATGAACTATGACAACCAAACTTGTCTCAATTACTTGCAAAATGATTTATGTACAAAAATATACATCATGATGGCATAATACCAAAGCCCAAACTTGCATAAATTTCACTCAACTATATACATGTAGCTTCAACATAGACTACATAATTTGCGCAATATTCCAAACGTATTTTTGCATAGAACTACCGCATGTAGTTTTTTATAACATGAATAACATAATTCAAGAATATCCAAACGTATACAAATTGATAAGAACGTACAAATATGAATTACTTCCATTGCCACAATTCAAGCATACAGATCAACACAGTTGTTTATTTATACCAAAGTAATACTCTACTTACAATGGTTGCGGCGAATTCTCTAATTAAGAGATATGATTCCTTTGTTGAATTGATTGGCTTTAGGTTGCTTGAATTGCTTTAGGCTTAGAACTTTCTTCCTAACTCTCTCTCTAGTCGGCGGCTACTCTTTGTCGTTCCTCAGCAACATGGCGGCTATAATCTTAATTTGAATGAATAGATTAGGGTTTAGTCTAGGGTTGTTTATATAGAGGTTAGGAATTGATTAGGACCATTGATGTTGCTAGGTTAGATCGTAGCCATTCATTAGGAAGAGAGACCAATAAAAACCCGCCACCTAGCCCTAATGACAAAGCAGACCACAGAAATTCGACCACACACCGACCTGGCCAGCCAGGTTGACTGGGCTCGACCAGGTCGATACCCCTGTCGACAGGGCTGTCGACAGCCCTGTCGACATGGGTAGCCCAGGTCGACAGCCCAGTCGACCTGGGTGGCCCAGGCGGGTGTTCTTCCACCCTGGCCCAATGGGCCCCACTTCGGAATATTTAATTATTTAATTCTGTTTGAATTTTAAATTTAATTCAAAACTTCCGAAGGCCATATCTTCTTCATACGGACTCCGTTTTTCAAAAACTCGGACTCTATTTCGCGTATTTTTCCGAGACGAACGCAATGGCGTATCCCGTTTCCCTTAGTTCTTTGATTTGAATTTGATTATACTTTAATTCATGAATTTCACAGTTATAGAATTTTCGGGGTGTTACAAACCCATAACGACAGTCGTATGCAATAACTGCCATCAGAAAGGGCAGTTGTCGATAAACTGCGGACCCTTAAAGAAGCGATCAAAAGGTGAGCTTCAATCCAAGAAGGGATTTCAAGAGAATAGAAACTGCAGTCAATGCCATCAGACCGGTCATCTTTCAAAGGCCTGCCCACTATTCAGAAAACCTGAAATAGTTCAAGTGAATGAAGTAGTAGAAACTTTTGAGCCCTCAGCTAGTCAAGAAAGGGCCGATGTTTTAGAAGGCACGCTTACTGTAAAAGATATTCCTGTTAAAGTGATGTTTGATATAGGTGCATCACAAAGCTTCATTGCAAAGAATGCAGCTAAGAAGCTGGATTTAAATTTGAAGAAGCTCAAGGAACCCATGACTGTCCAGAATCCGGTTGGGGGTTCCATTGATCTCAGTTGGGTTTGTGGAGTGCCAGTTTCTTTTTCTCATTATCGGTTTCCTACCATCGCGGTCGTCATGAATTTTAAAGACTTTGATCATATCTTGGGGTTAGCCTGGTTGACCAAATATGAAGCTGAAGTTAAATGCGCCGACAGAGTCGTAAAGGCGAAGATTAAATCAGGCGATTATTTAACAATTCCCTATGAAGGTCAGAATGCTAATAGAAAAGACTTCTGGGAAGCTCTTGATGTTTCTCTAGCCCAAATAGAAAATATCCCTGAAATCACAGAGAATATTCCCGACCTAGTGAAAGATATTCCCGTCGTCAAGAACTATGCGGATGTGTTCGAAGTAGTTGTTCGCTTACCTCCGCAGAGAGAAATAGATTTCAAGATTTCTTTGATTCCGAATGCAAGACCGGTAGTTCACGCTATTCGAAGAATGTCCTTGAAGGATAAAGAAGAACTTGACAATCAAACACGACAGCTAGTGTGGAAGGGTCTGATCAGGCCTAGTTTCTCTGATTGGGGTGCAGCAGTGGTGTTTGTCCCAAAATCTGACGTACTCTAGGTCAATGTGTGGATTATCGTGATCTGAACTAACAGACAATAAAGAATAAATATCCATTGTCGCGGATTGATGATTAGTTGGATCGATTAAATGGCGCACAAGTATTTTCATGAATGGACTTAGCTACATGTTTCCATCAGCTTCGTATCGCCGAGGAGCGTGTTCCTTTGACAGCATTAAGAGGTCCAAACTTATTCTACGAGTGGTTAGTAATGCCGTTCGGCTTGTGTAAAGCTCCAGCCTATTTCGTCGATCTAATGAACAGAGTATTCAGAGGAGAATTGAATAAATTTGTTCTAGTTTTGATTGATGATATCCTTATCTTCTCTAAGTCAGAAAGCGAGCACGAAAAAACATTTGGAACAAGTGTTAGAAATCCTCATAAGGAATGTATTAAAAGCAAAGTTTTCCAAATGTATATTCTGGCAAGAAGGAGTCAAATTTCTTGGCCACGTAGTGTCAAAGCAAGGAATTTCAGTGGATCCCAGTAAAATCACTGCTATTCAGAATTGGAAACAGCCTCATACGCCAAAAGAAGTTAGAAGTTTTCTCGGGTTAGCCAGTTATTATCGGAAATTCATTAAGGATTTTGTGAAGATATCTAGTTCTTTAATGAAACTGACGAAGAAACATTCAAGATTCAATTGGACTCCGGTATGTGAGGAAGCTTTCCAAGAGCTGAAGCTGAAACTGACAACTGCTCCAGTGTTAACAATAATAGATGGCAATGAGGATTTGAAAGTCTGGACAGATGCCTCTAGAGAAGGCCTTGGCTCAGTGTTAATGCAAAGAGGCCAAGTGATTGCATATGCTAGCCATCAGCTGAAATCACATGAGAAGAATTATGTGACTCATGATCTTGAGCTGTTATCCATCGTATTCACCTTGACAATCTGGAGGCACTACCTTTTGGGTGAGAAATTAGAACTGTTTACAGATCACCAGTCGTTGAAGTATATGTTCACCCAGAAGGACTTGAATCTGAGGCAGCAACGTTGGCTAGAGTTCCTTGCAGCATATGATTTTGAGATTCTATACACTCCAGGGAAAGCCAATGTCGTGGCCGATGCGCTGAGTCGAAAGAATGTAATGATCGCCAGCTTTGTTATTACGACTCCCCTGATTGACAAAATATCTATCCTTCAGAAGGAGGATAACTTTATCAAGGATATGATCAAAAGGATTCAGAAAGGAGAACCCTCGTGTTTTCAAATAGATAACGACGGAATCCTGAGATTGAAAGGAAGGATTTGTGTTCCTGGCATCCCCGAGCTAAAAAGGGAAGTGTTAGACAAGTGTCACAAGTCCAAGCTGAGTATCCATCCTGGTGTGGCCAAAATGTACAACGATCTCAAGCGAACATTCTGGTGGAAGGCTATGAAAAGAGACGTTTCAATATATGTTAGCCGATGCCCTACTTGCCAGCTATTCAAGAGCGACCAACAGAAGCTGGCTGGATTGTTACAACCGCTAGACGTTCCTGGTTGGAAGTGGGAACATATTTCCATGCACTTCATTGATGGTTTTCCCAGAACCAGAAAAGGAAATGACAGTATTTGGGTGATCGTTGATCGCTTCACGAAGACCGCCCATTTCATACCTGTCAGATCAAATAGAACTGCTCAGAGTCTGGCGCATATATATTTCAAGGAAATAGTTAGACTACATGGAGTGCCGCTCAGTATAGTCAGTGATAGAGATACAATATTTACTAATAAATTCTGGGAGGCATTTCAAGTAGAGCTGGGAACAAAGCTGAACCTAAGCACCGCCTATCATCCTCAGACAGATGGTCAAACTGAGAGGGCGAATCGTATACTAGAAGATCTATTGCGGGCTTGTGTTCTAGATTTCGGTGGAGCATGGGAAGGCCATCTGTATTTGGCTGAATTCTCATATAATAACAACTACCAAGCGAGCCTGACAATGTCGCCATTCGAAGCATTGTATGGTAGACTGTGCCGATCCCCTGCTTGTTGGGTCGAACCCAGTAATAGACTTGTGTTAGGGCCTGATATGATCCGAGAAGCTGCCGACAAAGTCGATTTTATCAAGAAACGATTACTGGCTGCTCAAAGCTGACAAAAGAGTTATGCCGATAGGAGAAGAAGGGATATATCATTTGATGTTGGCGACTACGTATATTTAAAAGTATCGCCGATGAGAGGAGTTATCTGGTTCGGTAAAACTAGGAAGTTGGCACCCAAATTCATTGGTCTGTTTCCTATTCTGGAACGGATCGGGACTCTCGCTTATAGGGTTAAATTGCATGATTGGTTGCCTGGAGTTCATGATGTATTTCACATATCTCAACTTCGAAAGCACGTTCGTGATCCAGACTTGATCGTGGAAGAAGCAGCTCAAAAGGATATTGAAATTACTCCAGAATTAGCTGTGAGAAGAGAGTCGCTCAAGATCATTGGCAAAGAAACCATAGAACTGAGGAACAAGAAAGTTCACTTAGTCAAAGTGCAATGGAGTGGAGATACGCGAGATTGTACTTGGGAAACTGAGGAGAGTATTCAGAAAGCCTACCCTAGATGCCGAGTGGATATCTCTGATTGACTCCGGTGCAAGGTACATTTACCATACTTTGCATTACCAATTTGTTCTCTACTCTATTCTTATTTTCTTTCCATGGATGTGCACTTTTAATTATATAGTCTGAATGATTTAAAAAGAATATAGAAATTGATTTGTATGATTTTGAAAAGTTAAAAACAATTTGATTGTTGTTTGTGTTGTGTGATAGAAGATTTGATTAATTAAAATTATTAAAACGATAGTTAATTTAATCAATAATAGAATAATGGTAGAATTTATTCATTTAAATCAAACATTGAACTGATTTAAAAATAGATAGAAACATATATACTTGTGCATTATATATGTTTGAACAGGTAAATGCATAGTTGTTGAGTAAAGATTTTATTTGCGTGCCCGACAAAAAGGTAAACCTTAATGAGTTGGATGCGAAATATTATTATATCAACTCCTGTGAATGCCATTGGATGCAGAGTGCTGGTTGTTCTGTGTGAAATAATAAATATCGCCATAGGATAGTAACAATTAATTTTGAACTACAGTACATGGCATACTTCTGAAGATAGGCATACTTCGTCATATACCACATAAGCATTTGGAGCTTGTGTGACGAGGTGGAAGATTTACTATACGAGCGAGAGGCTTGTCTGGCGATGACTATATTTTACAGGTTGAACTGGTGATTGATATGGACTATTTAAATTGTAACGGTTAAATTGCCAGATTAAATAAAACCCCACACGGGTCTGGAGTTGACAATAATCACGTCTCTCTAGTTATTAGATACGGCACATGGACTACTTATTTCCCACACAGGACGAGGTGACGAGGATTTATCCACTGGAGCATTTAAAATACACACTCCCTCAGGCACTGACAGGGTGACGAGAATTTATTCTCTGGAGTTATTATCTATACACGCTCCCCTGTAAACACCAGAATATATCACTATA
Organism: Allium sativum; assembly: GCA_030737875.1. Classification (NCBI taxonomy): domain Eukaryota; kingdom Viridiplantae; phylum Streptophyta; class Magnoliopsida; order Asparagales; family Amaryllidaceae; genus Allium; species Allium sativum. The sequence goes on from CM060910.1 coordinate 128,491,002, forward strand.
AATATGTGTATGCTTATTAGGATTTACTGGGTACCTTATACGACCCAATAAATTTCCAAAACTCTCCCCGTACAAAGGAGGTTATGGCGAAATTTTTTGAAAATTCCGGGTGTTAGCCAAATTTTTGAAGAATTTGAAAACTCTCAGAAACTGAAAAGTTGGAGAATGGAAGCTAGATTGATCGTAGAATAGATTAATCAAATCACTTTCGACTTTGTTCCTTTTTGGGGACGAAAAGTTTTAAGTGGGGGAGATTGTAACGACCCGGAAAATCTGAACCAATTTAAATTTTTTAAATTGGCTAAAACAGTGGATTTTAAATATTTAAAATAAATATTTTAAATAATAGCAATGAGAAGTGAGTTTGAATCGATGCTTGAAAACGAATATAATTAATTCTAATTATAAACAAGGCCTGAAATGGCACGGCAGTTTCTAATTTTCATTTCAAATTTTGACTCACTATACCGGGTGCAATACAAAACGAATTTGAGTGAAACCAAAAATATTTAAATCTGTTAGCGAATACCTTTCTAACGAATCTGAAAAATCAAAGTTTCATAGCGGAAAGCAAAAGTTATGGCCAATTGAATTTTCAGAAAGGTCGCTATGGAATTTATATAGCCCGTGAAATTGGCCATTTTGCAAACGATTTCGGAATTCAACGAAACCACTTTTGTTGGATCCGGGATGTTAAGTTTTTGCTAGGTTTCAAATTTCATAATTTTTGAAGGTAGTATGTGAGCATGGCAAAGGAAAACGTGTTTTGGTCAATTACAGTTAAATTGGATCGACTAGAAATGGGCCTTTTTGCAAACGGTCTCAGAATTCGACGAAACTTGTTTTGTTCGGATAGTATCATCAAAACATAGCTAGATTTATTTTTCTGGAATTTTTCGAATCAGTTTATGGCCCTGGAAAATTGAAATGTACGTTCAAATCGAATATTGAATGTTTTATATTTTAATTTGAAGGAAAACTGACTGAAACAGTCGAATGGGCCTTCGAAACATATTCCATTGTGTTCGGAATGGGGGTAAAATGCTGGGGACGACAGTAGTTGGGTTTGAATTGGTGTTCGTGCGTGACAAGGGCTATTTTAGGATTTTTTAAAATTTATAAATAAATAAAAAACCTCATTGGCCCATACTTTTTTTTTCTCTCTCCCTGACAGCTCAAATCGGTCGGCGGCTACCCTTCTTTCCTTCTCTCCTCTTTTGCCGTTGCCATGGCCATAACCAGCGACCGCCACCACATCCCCTCGATGCGCCTCCTCCTCCTCTTCAAATCCGACCCCCCGCCGCCTTCTCTCTCCTCTCCATCATCGCGTACGAACCCCGGGAAGTCGACGACTTCACCGCCGTCTAGCTCCCACCTCCGACCACCGAATCACCTCCTACCACCACGCGCGAGAAGCCTATTTGTAGCTCTTTGACGCTGCAGCACCTGATCGAGACAACGCTTCGCGGATCGAGAAAAAATTCAAAACCTAGTTTTGAACGAGGAATAGAGGTATACGACTTGTTTTATTTAAACTGTTTTTAACAGTTTAAAACCGTTGCAAACTTTGAAAAATCGTATCTTTTTCGTTTCTTGACAAAATTCGATGAAACAGGAAACATCATTACCATGTGTATGTCTTCTACATTCTACAAGAGACCGCACATTTTTTTGAGCCTTCTGCTATTTTTGGTGGAGTGGAACCCAAGGTGAGATTTCTAATTTATAAACGATATGGAAAACGATGATGTATAAATTATATAGTCGATGTATGAGTTATATAAGCGTTGTACACCTCTTGTATAAGCGTTGTATAAGTTGTACGTTCGATGTATAAGTTGTATATGCGTTGTAAAAATTATATATGTGTTGAAACAGAAGTGAATTGCTATATATATACACACACACACACACGCCCCTCGTCCACAAACCATGGACGATATTTATTGGTTGTGATTGGTGTGAAAATTGATTGATAACGAATGGTTGATTGGTATTATTTGTGGTTGATATTGATTGATTATGGTTGAAAAATACCCATTTGTGATTGAGAAATATTTGGTTGAAACCACATAGGATTAGTTTGTGGAAATGAAATAAATATACATGCCGCCTGCGTGCAAACTAGACGCATGATTCCCCATTGTCAAAAACCGCGTGGTTTTAAGGTAGAGCGAGGAGCCGTACTAGGGACAGTCCGGGTTTTAACTACCCTGCCGTTATGCTACCAAAATTTTGAATAATATTCATGTGTTTGAATTATTTCCATTTGTTGAAACTATATTTATTCATTGAATAGAAAACCTTCATGTGTTGAATTGAAATTCATTCGTTGAATATAATTCATATGTGGAATGGTATTCGTGTTTTTAAATATAAAAATCACCTTTATATATATATATATATATATACAAACTATAGAAAACCTTCATGTGTTGAATCGATATTCATTCGTTGAATTGAAATTCATGTGTTGAATGGTATTCGTGTTTTTAATATAAAAATCACCTTTATATATATATATATATATATATATATATATATATATATACAAACTATAGAAAACCTTCATGTGTTGAATCGATATTCATTCGTTGAATTGAAATTCATGTGTTGAATGGTATTCGTGTTTTAAATATAAAAATCACCTTTTTATCTATATATACAAACTATAGAAAACCTTCATGTGTTGAATCGAAATTCATTCATTGAATTGAAATTCATGTGTTGAGTGGTATTCATATTTTGAAATAAATTGTTTTATAATAAAAATCATATTTTTATCATCTATATGAACTATATAAAATTGTCATGTTTTGAAATAAATGGTTTTATAATAAAAATCCTATTTTATCACCTATATGAACTATAGAAAATAATCGTGTTTTGAAATAAATGGTTTTATAATAAAAATCCTATTTTATCACCTATATGAACTATAGAAAATAATCGTGTTTTGAAATGAACTGTTTTATAATAAGTATCACATTTTTATTATATAAATGAATTGTTAAAAATAGTGAAGTGTTGAAATAGAAGACAGTTAGATAAAAATATCATTTTTATCAAATGTATGAAAAGAATATAGTTTTGAAATCGAAGAGTCGATATATATATATATATATATATATATATATAGAATCGAAATATATCGAATAACGAAGCTACAGTTCGTATTTTGAAACCATGATTTCAAACGATTAGTACGGGAGATCCGATCATCGGATTTTCCCGAAATCGCAACCGTTGGGTTCGCTTTGGAAATATCTTTCCAACCACACCAACTTTGTAAAAATCCAACGGTTGGATTGTCAGGAATGTTTAATTCAAATCTAAAGAAAAACAGCGCCAGAGTCGATTATATTTATATATTTACATAAATATAATTATACATAATCGAATAACGAAGCTGCAGTTCATATTTTGAAATCGAAACTTCAAACAATTTTACCGGGAGATCCGTCCGTCAGATTTTACCGAAATTGGAACCGTTGGATTTGTTTTGAAAAGATCTTTCTAATGATGTAAATTTTGTGAAGATCCAACTGTTAGATTTTTAGATATGTGTAAATCAAATCTGAAGAAAAACAGCGCCACGACCGCTTTATGGACCGAAGCGTCGTTTTGAATAAATTGGCTATTTTATAATAAATAAAAATAGCGATAAATCGTTATAAAATATTATAAACGATATGGATGCGAAATTTAGAACCTAACTGAAGGTTGGCTAAGTCGCATGGTTTCTTGGGTATTGATCTGATGTTGGTTTCGGCCTTCGGGGTTAATATTTGAGAAATCGTCCTGTTACTGATTGACGGTTAGTGACTAATGAATTGAAATGATGCACAGTAGTGTTTGTGTAGCACTTGTTTATTATATACGCGAGTTGCTCAGAAAGACCGGGTTTATCCCATTCTGAATAACTGAATCGACGATAATAAATCGAAGATGAAGACGGTGGTCGAAGACAGGAGATCTTCACCTCGTTTGGATGGTAACCGAGGTCCTGATTGGGAGGCATCTCGAAATATGGATAATGAGTGGTGATCGTCCAGACATACATGGTGATCGATGGGTTTGCGAGGTATATAGTGCCTCTGGTTTCGTTCAGACCCAGAACGGACTTGCAAATGGATAGTGTGTCTGACATTGGAATTTATTCTGTGTGATTGATAGCCATTAGTGCACGGTGTGAATTGAATGTGTATCATGCTAAGATGCAGTGATCAGGGTTTCTGTTGAAAAGCAAAGTCTTGTGGTGATGATCAAAAGCACCGCCTGTGTGGCGTCGCTTTGTTTATAATGTGAATTCGCGAGCCTCACACCCCGGTATGAATTAGAAACGGGAAAGGACATCAGGTAGGGCATGCGTTTCCTTCTAGTTAGAAGTGGCGTCAGTGGTTTTACCCGCCCTGACGAGTTTGACTTATGTGGTTGTTATTGTTGCGAGGCGCCCCGGTTAGATCGGACGATCCGGGTCCGATGGAGTCATTCGTTGGCTCATTGACGCCCCATAGGGCAGGGAAACGCAGTGTTCAGGCATTTTAATCCACATCGGTGGACGGCCCTGACAATCCTAGGGTCACTCGGGCTCTGATCCTGAGACACGAGCTAGAGCGTCTCGAAGTCGGTAAGGACAATCTTTTGCCTTGGTTCATGACGGAAATCCAATTTCCAAATACGTGACTGTGCGGTTTTGATTGTATACCTATATATGGCGACATAGTGGTATAGGGCATTAATGCCGTCTATGATTGATATTTATTATTTGAAATGGCTTTTGAAGTATATAAACACTAGCAATAATATGAAATTCTTTTGTTTTATTCGTATCAAGCATATCTTGGCCGTTATAAGGTAAAACTCTATTCTCCGGTTTGCGTTGCATTGTGTGATGGGAACTGAGTATTATAATGGCTTCATTTTTATAAAAAGCATTGCGATATTTAAAAGAAAGATTTGTTTTTAAAGCACTGGCAATCCAATGGAGTAAACCCGTTAAACAAAAGTGGCGTGGTCCTGTGATTAGCCATATTTTAAATGTGTTGAGTAGATTTCTCATACCAGTCCCATGACTGACTCGTAGTTTGTTTCACATTCAAACTCGGGTGCCCCTTTTTCTACACGGGCAGCCTTGTATTTAGGTTTTAGCTGGCTTTCTCTGGATAGCTGGAGCTGAAGATGAATTCTATCATTTATCTCTTTTTATGTTGTTCAACTCCTATTGTTCATTATGTTTGTTTTTCAGTTGTAGGCATATATGTGTAACTGAACTGTATTTGTACTAAGTAAGATCCTGTGTACTGTGTAACTCTGATGATTACATTCATCCAGTGTATTCTATTGTACATTATCTGGTGTATTTATTTAATTCTGTTCTGCTATTATCTGTTTCTGTGTTATATTCCAAAGAATACCCTTGTCTCCGTCTGTACGGGATTTGGGGTCGTCACATATATTGTGTTGATTGTTTTGTTGAGTGGTTTATGAATTCTGGTCCACTAGTGGGATCCTACGACGTCGATAGGAGTTTCTAAACACCTGAACAGAATAATTCGACATGGTATGGTTATAAAAGCTGGGTAAATGGTATAATTTTACCCAAAATGATATTTTTATATAAAAAGAATAAATTTATGAAATTATTATAAATAGTTATGTTTATTGCTATTATAATCTGGAATAGGGTTATAAATTGAGATGGTTACATAAAACCAAGTCGAATTTGTATGGAATATACAGATAAGATAAAACCAGAAATGGAATTTGTAATCATGGAATGTTTTCCAACAATAGTTTTGGATATACAAATGGATATGTTTGGATTGATGGATGTCGAACGCTGACCAAAGACACAAGTTGGTATTTTAGTTGGATGTGATAAGCTTATGTGGAAAACCAGTTGGTTTTGTAGATCCTTTAACGATTAGAGATGGCCTAAGGAGACAAATTTTGGGAGTTATACGATGGAGTCGTACGAGAGAGACGCTATCGAATTTCTCAAAAAATTAAGAATTTAAAATTCTAAGAGAATTGTGATAAATAGAATTGACTTACTGAAAACCAAACAAATAAGAAGGTAGTTAATAAATTAATTTGAAATCAGTTTGAATAAAATACAGACTTCATCCATAATATGTTGAGAACGAGGAAAGGAAACAAATAAGCTTTGAGGTTGAGAGGCTGGAGACAGCGTATCCGGAGTTTTGTTTGATAGTTGTTTGCTGATGTATATTGAATACTTTGATTATTGTCAAATGTTTGATAACCAACCGGGGTGATTTCGATGCCTTGTTCATTGGGATTGCTAGAGGACGATCCATGTATGTATGTTGATAAGTGTATGACTTTAAGACTATCATTGGAATTTTCCCGTCACTACTTAATTTCGGGGACAAAATTCATTCAAGGGGGATAGATTGTAATGTCCCAGTTTTTAAATAAGTTTGTAATATAGTTGATTTTGGATTTATTCGATAATCTAGTTAGAATAATAATTTTGTCAACAATAAATATTGGGAAAATTTGAGGAATAATATATATATATATATAAGTGATTTAAAATATTATTGCCAATGTAAATCAAGTAGGAAATATTTTCTTGTTTTGTTTTGTATTGTTATTCGTTTTAACTCTTGTTAAAATATAAATATTATTGGATTTGGATATTCTAGTAAATTAGAATAATTATTATTATAAAAAGCTATATGTATATGTTTAATTATATTATATAATTAGTATGAACATATGTGTACATACATGTATGTAGTGTTTTATATTTATATAATGATTTTTAAACTTACGTAACTTAAAAATAAGCATCACTTATGACAAAAATCATACTAGTAACATATGTAAAATATGGTATACTTCATGAGTAAGAAATGTTACATTAATATATGATACAACATATTGTTTGTTTGGTATTAAACAATTTAATGAAGAGGTTTGCTCGCCATTTTTGTACATTTGTTTAGTAAGCTTAACAACTAAGTATTTTCATGGACTGACACATACATCCATAAGGCTGCACCTAAATAGGTAATTTGCACGAAAATATGCACTCTATTTTAAAGACTGTGTTTCCTTGTTTCCTTAAGCATCTATGATCTATATATGTAATGGTGCATTGTCTTGCCTTGTCAAATTGTCATCAACACATACACAACTAATATTATAACTGTATATAGCCATATATACACATATCAAGACACATGCAATTGCACACAGTCGCATACATGTCAGTGGCAAATTTTTGTGTGAAAACCATTGCAAGAAACATCTCCTTTCAATCAATCAAGTAAGTATAACAACAGTAGTACCCTATAACCTCTACCATGTGCATATGTTTGAACAAAGAGCATGCACATCAAAATACATTGCCATGCCTGTTTGTTGATACAGCTAGAAAATGCATGTTTGTTCGCATCAATCAGCTACAAATCTATATTGCTCCATTTCACAAATATACACATCTGCACCTCTACTATAGCTATTCTTTCTAGTCCAAACAAAATCTATATACCCTGTTTCGTCCGTTTCGAGCAGCTTACAGAACAACCATAAGTATAGCTGTGCTTCCCGATCAAATTTTGTAGCTCCATGCCTAACAGCGGTTGGAAATGTCTCCTCCATCGGGCTAAGACAGCCTATATATACCCTATCAAAGCCTCAAGCCTATGCAACACCTTTGCATATAAATACACTACCATACTAGTATAATTTCATATCTTAGTAGCCACCTGGTATACTCTAAACTAGAACAGAAATAAATGGTCGAGACTGCAAGTATAAAACAAAGATGAGAAACCTGTAATGGCAAGATCAATTAAGGTGAGTAAACCCACCATTTTTCCTATATTCTAGGCATTGTTTAAGGGTAATGTAAGACTACATATGCATCGTTTTAATCATGAATTTTTAATTAAGTGTGGGTGGTTATTGTAGAAGAAGGACTAAAAGTATTGATAATTGTTGAATGATGAATTGCTTAGACAGTAAACAGTTTAAGGGTGGACTTCTCTAAAAATTCAGTCTGAACCCGATAACTTACCAATCTGTGGATATACACATGTTGTGTATCTTGTTTCATGATTTTCCTATCATTCAATAATGGAAGGCATTGATAGAAACATGGGAATAATGACGGTATAATAGGAGTGAAACTGCCCTTTTGAATCTAATTTTATGAATAATGTTAGTCTATATATATACTGTTATACTTTGAGTAAATTTAAGAAAGATTTAACTAAATCCACATGTGAATCTTGATAGTGGGAATTGAAATGGAAATTAACAGTATCAGGAAAACTAAGGCTCTGTCTGTTTAAACTCATGCACTTACCTATATCGAGTAAAGCAATTACCTGGTATTCTACTGAGTGTTTAGAACAGGGTTCTATAACAAAATCCGTATACACATATATAGATATATTAGTAGTTTATTTTAAAAACAGATTCACTATATACAGTAATATATGTTTGCATATATTAAAGCAAATAACTCAGAAGATTCGATCATCACAAAACTGAAATGCAGGCATATTATTGTATTTGTAATGGGATTTTCATGAATTTTAAAACCATTCCTCTGATTTTTAATGATACACGAGAAGAGAGGTACTAGGACGATCATAAAAGGGGTTTAGGGTAAAATCAGGTGATAAAGGCTATCGAAGGAGATCCTGTTTGGTCTGGAGAGGAGTAGGAAGTGTAGATCATCGGAAAAATACACATGGATTTTTCCACAAGCTTGAGTTTTAGTTTGGGTTAAATTTAGGGTTGTATTGGCTTTTTGAGTTTGTCGACTTCGACTAGTACTGTGCATGGACGGAAGCGTCGAGTGCTACCAGTTTCACGGTAGAGGTCAGGCCTTGCGTCAGTGTTACGAAAAGGAATTTCGCTCGATCTGAATCAGTCGCTAAACCGACCCAGACCGTTCGAAATGCCTGATTGTTTTGAGAACAACACAAAATAGAACGCAAACAGAAGAACATTTCATTGTATATTACAACAATTCCATCAGAATACAAGAATATACAGAGTATGAATGAATAAATATTACACAGAAAATATCAGAGACTACATTACATTACATAGCAGCGGAAAATAATACAATACACAACTAGAAGGGATATAAGGATACAATGCTTTCCGGATATCATCCCAGCTGTAAACCAGGATCCTGTGAATATAAATCTGCAAAAACCAAAACTACTAGCTGCCCGTGTAAAAACAAGGGCACCCAGAGTTTAGGTTAAAACAATAAAATCAAGATCAGTCATGGGACTGGTGTGAGAACTAAAACAGTTGTTAATCTTTATTTTTAAATTTCGGTAAATCAAGGGACCACACCGTATAACACGGAACGGGTTTCCTCCCAAGAACACCAGTGCATAAAACAACAGCGCAATGCTAAATAAAGAAAAATGAAGCTATTATAAGACCAAGTTCCCATCCCACAATGCAACGCAAGCCGGAGGATAGGGTTTTTACCTTATAATAGCCAAGAATGCTTGATACGTTTGAAACAAATCGTTTGATACTATTATAAGTGCATAGTGTATAAAACAACTTCAAATCATAAGTATCAATCATAGACGGCATAAGCGCCCCATCCCACTATGTCGCCATACTAGGCTCTATAAATAAAACCGCAAATGTCATGTATTTGGAAATTGGATTTCCATCTGTGAACCGAGGCAAAAGATAGTCCTCACCGACTTCGAGACTCTCTAGCCCGGGCCTCAGGGTCAGAGAGCATCGACCCTTGGATCGTCAGGACCGGTCCACAGATGTGGATTAAAATGCCTGAACACTGCGTTTCCCCGCCCTATGGGGCGTAAATGAGCCAACGAATGACTCCATCGGACCCGGATCGTCCGATCTAACCGAGGTGCCTCGCAACAGCAACAACCACATAAGTCAAACTCGTCAGGGCTTGTAAAACCACTGACGCCACTTCTAACTAGAAAGAAACGCATGTCCTCCCTTAGGTCCTCTCCTGTTTTTGGTTCACCACCGGGGTGTGGGGCTCACGAATCAACGTTACACAAAGCTATGTGAGACGACCCCAAATCCCGTACTGACGGAGACAAGGGTTATCTTTGGAACATAACACAGAAACAGATAACAACAGAACAGAATTAAATAAATACACCAGATAATGAACAATAGAATATACTGGATAAAAGTAATCATCAGAGTTACACAGTATATAGGATCTTACTTAGTACAAATACAGTTCAGCTATACATAAATGTCTACAGCGAAAAACAAACAAAATATGTACAATGGGAGCTGAACAACATAAAAAGAGATAAATGATAGAATCCATCTTCAGCTCCAGCCATCCGGAAAGAACCAGCTAAACATGAATACAAGGCTGCCCGTGTAGAAAAAGGGGCACCCGAGTTTGAAACTGAAACAAACTACGAGTCAGTCATGGGACTGGTATGAGAAATCTACTCAACACATTTATAATATGGCTAATCACAGGACTACGCCACTTTCGTGGAACGGGTTTACTCCATTGGATTGCCAGTGCTTTAAAACAAATCATTCTTTTAAACATCGCAATGTTTTTTATAAAAATGAAGCCATTATAAGACTCAGTTCCCATCACACAATGCAACGCAAACCGGAGGATAGAGTTTTACGTTATAACGGCCAAAATATGCTTGATACGAATAAAACAAAGGCAATTGATATTATTGCTAGTGTTTATATGTTTTGAAAACAATTTCAAATCATAACTATCAATCATAGACGGCATGGGTACCATATATCATGTCGCCATATATATATACAATCAAAACCGCACGATGTCGTAATTGGAAATTGGATTTCCTTCTTGAACCAAGGCAAAAGATAGTCCTTATCGAATTCGAGACTGCCTAGCCCGAGTCTCAGGATCAGAACGCATCGACCCTTGGAGCGACAGGGCCGGTCCACACGGAGTGGATTAAAATGCCTGAGCACTACGTTTCGCCGCCCTTTGGGGCGTAAGCGAGCCAACAAGTGACTCCATCGGACCCGGATCGTCCGATCTAACCGAGGCGCCTTGGAACAGCAACAACCACATAAGTCAAACTCGTCAGGGCATGTAAAACCACTGACGCCACTTCTAGCTAGGAGGAAACGTAGGCCCTCCCTGAGGTCCTTTCTCCCGTTTCTGGTTCATACCGGGGTGTGAGGCTCGCGAATTCACATTATACACAAAGCTATGCCACACAGGTGGGGCTTTGATCACCACCACAAGACTTTGCTTTTCAACAGAAGCCTTGATCATTTGCCACTTAGGCATGCTACACTAGCAATTCATGCCATGCGACTGATGTCCATCGATATACAACCTCTGAGCTCATGCGTTTCAGAGAAGGGCGTTAAGCAAAAGAATAAATTCTCCGCCGCCAAACAGATGTATACTTAATAGAGATCAATCAACACAGAATAAAATCCAATGTCAGACACACAATCCATTTACAAGTCTGTTTTGGGTCTAAACGAAATCGGAGGCACTAAATACCTCTCAAACCCATCGATCACCACGTACGTCTGGACGATCACCACTCATTATCCATATTTCGGGATGCCTCCCAATCAGGACCTCGGTTATCATCCAAACGAGGTGAAGATCTCCGGTCTTCGACCACCCTCTTCATCTTCGACTTTCAATCGTCGGTCAATTATTTGAAATGAGAATTAACTTAGCTTTTCAAATAATTCACGTATATTTAGAATTTCAAATTAATTTATTTCAATGGTTAAATCATTCGACGACACCAATTTTGTTTTTTAATGTAATTTTCACACCAAACACATCCAACCATTAATTACCACATAAATCGAGCAAATTCAGTTAACTTCCATTCCATACCATTTATGATATTTTATAATGATTTATCACTATTTTTATTTATTTTAAAATAGCCAATTTATTCAAAACGACGCTTCGGGCCATAGCGCGGTCGTGGCGCTGTTTTTCTTCAGATTTTATTTACACATATCTGGAAATCTAACCGTTGGATCTTCACACAATTTACATCATTAGAAAGGTCTTTTCAAAATGAATCCAACGGTTCCAGTTTCGGGAAAATCCGACGGTCGGATCTCCCTGTACAATCGTTTGAAGTTTCGATTCGAAAATACAAACTGCAGCGTCGTTATTCGATTATATATATATATATATATATATATATATATATATATATATATATATAAAATTGATTCTAGCGCTGTTTTTCTTCAGATTTGAATTAAACATTCCAGACAATCCAACCGTTGGATTTTAACGAAGTTGGTGCCGTTGGAAAGATTTTTCCAAAACGAACCCAACGGTTGCGATTTCGGGAAAATCCAATGGTCGGATTTCCCGCACTAGTTGTTTGAAATCACGGTTTCAAAACATGAACTACACGGCCACATTTCGTTTTACTTTTATTTATATCTATATATTTATATAAATATAGTTCACTCAATAATTTCAATATCGTTTTCACTTCAAATATTTCACTAACGCCTTTAAATTTTGGAAAATTTCGCCATAACCTCCTTTGTACGGGAGGGGCTGGGAAAATTCCCAAATAGCCACACGGGCGTATCATGTCAAAAAGAAAAAGAAAAAAACCAAGCGGCTAGCCAACAGGCTCATAAAATCATCACCCAAACAAAACAGTAAATGTGTACCTATTTGTCGGGCACAAAATTTTATTCCTCTTCTCTAGCACCTTTGCTATAACCTGTTCAATAAATAGGCACGTACATATATACAGTTCTTATCACTTATCACTTTCCATTCAACTTCATATTTGATTCCATTTGGTTTAAAAACCCCATTCATTCTAATGTTGCATGCATAGGTAAATATCACATCATTAGCTAATTAATGAATATTTCAACTCACGCATATTTATTTGAACGAGTGGCTACTTTTAACACTCCACATTCCAACAATTCGTGTATATAATAAAAATGTGATTTTTATTGTAAAACAATTCATTTCAAAACACTATTATTTTATATAGTTTATATAGGTGATGAAAAATAGGATTTTTATTGTAAAACAATTTATTCTAAAATGTGAATACCATTCAACACATGAATTCTAATCAACGAATGAATATCGATTCAACACATGAAGGTTTTCTATAGTTTCTATATATAGATAAAAATGTGATTTTTATATTTAAAACACGAATAGCATTCAACACATGAATTTCTAATCAACGAATGAATATCGATTCAACACATGAAGGTTTTCTATTCAACGAATAAGTATAGTTTCAGCAAATGAAAATAATTCAAACACATGAATATTATTCAAAATTTCGGCAGCATAATGGCAGGGTAGTTAAAACCAGGACCGTCCCTAGTATGACTCCTCGCTCTACCTTAAAACCTCGCGGTTTTTGACAATGGGGATCATGCATCTAGTTCGCACACAAGCGACATGTATATATTTATTTCATTTCCACAAACTAATCCTATGTTGTTTCAACCAAATATTTCTCAACCATAAACGGGTATTTTTCAACCACAATCAATCAATATCTACCACAAACAATCCTAAACAACCATTCGCTATCAATCAATTTTCACACCAATCACAACCAATAAATATCGTCCATGGTTTGTGGACGAGGGGCATATATATATATATATATATATATATATATATATATATATATATATATATATATATATATAGCAATTCACTTCTATTTCAGCACATATATAATTTTTACAACGCATATATAACTTATACATCAAACGTACAACTTATACAACGCTTATACATGAGGTGTACAACGCTTGTATAACCCATACATCAACTATATAATTTATACATCGTCGTTTTCCATATCGTTTATAAATTAGAAATCTCACATTAGGTTCCACTCCGCCAAAAAAAGAAGAAGGCTCAGAAAAATTGCGTTCTCCTCTAAAATGTAGAAGGCGTCCACACGGTCACGATGTTTCCTGTTTCATCGAATTTCGTTAACACAGCAAAAAGATATGATTTTTCAAAGTTTGCAACGGTTTTAAAGAGTCGAAATCAGTTTTAAAACCAAAGGCCGTTACCTCTCAGTTTTCGTTCCAAACTAGGTTTGGATTTTTCATGCAATCCGCGAAGTATGAAGCCGATCCACCTTTACCACGACGTCGGGCAAGGAAAGGCGCACCTGCGCCAGAAGTGGGGCCCACTTCGGTGGCCCCAGTCGACGGCCGCTGCGAACTAAAGTCGCCGACTTCCCAAGCCCGACCCGCTCTCCACAGGCCACGAAACTGACGATGGTGGGTATGGATTTGAAGGTGGGAGGGAGATCTTCAAAAAGTTCCAAAGGGTCGGGGGTCAGCGAGGTGTGTGGCGGCCGGAAAAAGCTCGGGAACTGGCGAATAGGTTTCCGCCTTTGATCGTCGGGGAGCGAGAAAATATTTCTTTTTTTTAATAAAAAAATCTGATTGGTCGGGGATGTTTTAAAGGGGTTTTCTGACAAGACCACCAATCGAAACCCAACGACTGTCGTCCCTAGCGTTTTACCCCCATTCCGAACACAATGGGATATGTTTCGTAGGCCCATTTGACTGTTTCAGTCAGTTTTCCTTCAAATTAAAATATAAAACATTCAATATTTGATTTGAACGTACATTTCAATTTGCCAGGGCCACAAACTGATTCGAAAAATTCCAGAAAAATAAATCTGGCTATGTTTTGACGATATGGTCCCAACAAAACTAGTTTCGTCGAATTCTGAGATAGTTTGCAAAAAGGCCCATTTCTGGTCGATCCAATTTAACTGTAATTGACCAAAACACATTTTCCTTTTCCACGCTCACATACTAGCCTCAAAATTTATGAAATTTGAAACCTAGCAATAACTACACATCCCGGATCCAACAAAAGTGGTTTCGTCGAATTCCGAGGTCGTATGCAAAATGGCCAATTTCACGGGCTATATAAATTCCATAGCGACCTTTCTGAAAATTCATTTGGCCATAACTTTTGCTTTCCGCTATGAAAAATTGATTTTTCAGATTCGTTAGAAAGGTATTCACTAACAGATTTAAATTTTTTTCGTTTCACTAAAATCCGTTTTTTTTGCACCCAGTACAGTCCGACAAAATTTGAATTCAATTTTTGAAACTACAGCGCCATTTCAGGCCTTGTTTATAATTATAATTAATTATATTCGTTTTCAATTGTCAATTCAACTCACTTTTCATCTCTATTATTTAAAATATTTATTTTTAATATTGAAAATCCATTATTTTAGCCAATTTAAAAATTTTAAATTGGTTCAGATTTTCTGGGTCGTTACACTATGCCACACAGGCCGTGCTTTGATCATCAACCACAAGACTTTGCTTTTCAACAGAATCCTTAATCATTTTCCCTTTAGGCATGCCACACAGGCAATTCACTCTATGCGTTTGATATCCATCAGTATATAACCCCTGAGCTCGTACGTCTCAGAGAAGGGCGTTAAGCAAGAGAATAAATTCTCCGCCGCCAAACAGATATAAATTTAATAGAAATCAATCACACAGACTAAAATCCAATGTCAGACACACAGTCCCTTTTACAAGTCCGTTCTCGGTCTGAACGAAACCAGAGGCACCTAGTACCCCGCATATCCATCGATCTCCAAGTACGTCTGGACGATCACCAACTGTTTCCATCTTCTTGGGTTTACCGCCCAATCAAGATCATCAGTAATTACCCAAACGACGTGAAGACCTCCGGTCTTCAACCACCGTCTTCATCTTCAACACCGCGTCGAATCATTTATTCAGAATGGTATAAACCCGGTCTTTCTGAACAACTCGCGTATATATATACTGAACACGTGTTACAAAAACACAACATACGCCTCATTCCAATTCAGAATATTCTTTTATTTTGATATTCTTATATTTTGGGAAAGGTTCCCATTAATTTTATCAAAGATAAATTCTTTAAATTTATTCTTTAATCTCCTTTGAATATCAATTCAAACTAATCGGGATTAGCAAACCACACCGAAGTAATCATTTATTTTAATTTCCCAATCCCAACCTGTTCTTCCCATGAAGCAAACCTGGTCATACTTCATATCTAATACCACGGTGTTATCGGTAAATTCAATAACCATTTCACGTTCAAATCTAATTAAAGTTTTAACTATCGCCTGGATTAAAACTGGTGATACTCCATTCTAACACCTGTTCAATCTAGTTAAAGATTAATTAAAACTTCACTTAGTTTTAATCTTTAACTGGGTTAAAGAGTCAGTGTCATTTAAAACACAGTTCACAATAAACCCAAAATCACATTCCATTAATTATCGGGTTAAAGAACAAGTGTTATTTAAAACACTATTCACGATAAACCCAAAAATCAATACCAATTCTATTCCAATTAAATATTACTTAATTGGTACACTTCATTAAATCTAAATAAAAAGATTTAATATTTTTCTCAACTGAGTTTAAGAACAGTGTAAATGAAGACACCATTCACGACAAACCCAAATCACATTTGATATTAAATACAAGGCTCTGAATAGAAAATATATCGGCTTATATTCAATATCAAATTCTACGACCAACAAATATCGTATTGGAAATAACGATGTATATATCTATATCTTTCAAATTCCCATAACGATATCTGTATCATCACGAAATCCAACATCGAAACATTCCGAAGACAATTTCAATTCAAATCCATTCCAATGCAATTATTGGAAGTTCTGGTTATTTTAAATACCATTTTCAAATTCAATTTATTTATTTAAAAATAAATAGAATTATAATTCTAGTTCAAAACTAGTTCATTTGGATAAAAATCTATTTTTATCTTTTCAAATATGGAGTTTTTCATCCTAATTCTTCACCAATCATTTCTCATGACTTTACACAGATTATTACTATTTTTAACAATTTTATCAAGGCCCGTACAGTCGATTTCCATCAACGGCCATCGAACTGCACTTACAGCGACCTTTTTCAAATTTGATTAGGATATAATTCCAAATTCAACCGTTAGATTTCTAATTTCTAATTATCGTTAGAAAGCTCTTTTCGATACGAACCCAACGGTTCCGGTTTTAGGAGAATCCGACGGTCGGATCTCCCGCAATATCCGTTCGAAGTCAATGGTCGAAATTCGCGAACTGCCGCGGCGCGACGCGTTCTATTCAGGCCATTATACTATATATATAATATATACTTCATCGATTTCCTTTTGAAACGAATTTTATAAATCGTTTTAAATTCATTTTCAAAACTGTTTCAACTTCTTTTCAAATTCAAATCAAAATTGCGTTTTTCCTTGCAAATTCGTTTTAAATTCATTTCAAATTGATTTCAATTCAAATCGATTTTGAATTCAATTTCAGTTCGTTTTCATTTCTATTCAATTTCAATTCGAATTCATTTATATTCAATTTCAATTCGAATTCATTTATATTCAATTTCAATCCTATTCGAATTCATTTCAAAACGATTTCAATTCTATTGCAATTCTATTCGAATTCATTTCAAAACGATTTCAATTCTATTTCAATTCTATTCGAATTTCAAACCATTTCAGTTTATTTTGAATTTCAAATCAATTCAATTAAATTCGAATTTCAATTCCCTTTAATATTCACTTCAATTTGAATAAAATCCATACAAATATCGTTCATGTCAAAATGGCGTCAATCTATCAACGCGGCTTCATATATTTCGATTTTCAAATATTCTATTTCAAATATTTCTTTTTCAAATATTTCTAATTCAAATATTTCTATTTTCAAATATTTCTATTTCAAATATTTCTATTTTCAAATATTTCTATTTCAAATATTTCTATTTCAAATATTTCTATTTCAAAACTGGAATGAGGCCCAATCAATTACCATATAATGTTAATTATATGGATTTTCTACAACACATGTATACAATAACAACGATGAATAATCAACCATCATCCAAAGTGCATTCTACACTGTATAAGCATCAAATATAGATATTCAACGCTTATAACAGTCTGTCAATCAATCGATCGACATACAACTAAACAATCGGGATTAGTGTAGGTCAAATATCATCCTAATACCCATGTGGGGTTTCAAACCATCAAACACAGATTTTATTTGTGTAGTTGGGCGATGTGTAAAATTTATCGTCCCAATCAATATCAGTCAACTGTGTGTATACAAACAAATCATCCGATTTGTTTATTTTTATTTCCTTTCATATACACATTAAAAATTCTGTTTCTAACTATAAAATATTTTTAACTATATAAATATTTTATTTTATTTCACATCACACAATCAACAACACATCGAAATCAAACAAAAAAGCATACAAGCCGTCCATGGTCTGTGGACGACGGGTGTCGGGTGCTACTAAACACTGTCTACATCCTAGTATTTATTTTAACTAGAAAATTAAATTAAAAGTGAGAAGTTCTCACAAAGGGTTCCACTGCGCCGTGCTTTGCTGTTGAACTGCTGAACCGTCTGGATCAGCTTGAAATTCCTATGTAGTTCTTTTCATGCTGTTCAAATAAAAATTACATTTTTATTTCAATGCTATAAACATCACATTTTTACTTCACTATATGTGTATAATAAAAATCATATTTTTATTTCGCAACACATATATAAAAATCGTATTTTTCTCTCGCCATTCTCTATATAAAGATTTCGCCTTTTATATAATAAAAATCAGATTTTTATTTCGCTACATATATGAAGATCGAATTTTTATTTTCACTTCGTTATAAAATTATATTTTCATATTGCTCTTCTCCTAATAAAGATTATATTTTTATTACTCTACATGATTAAAAATCATATTTTTAATATGCCACTAGTATAAAAATTATATTTTCAACCTTTCTATATTATAAAAATTATATTTTTAACCTTTCTATATTATAAAAAAAAAATATTTTAACCTTTCTATACTATAAAAACTACATTTTTATTCTCTACATTATATAAAAATCATATTTTTATATAATGAAAAATCACATCTTTATGATTAAAATAATCTCTTTTCATATTGTTATAAAGATCAAATCTTTCCTTATATAAAAAATATATATATTTTTTCAACGCTCACTTCATAATCCAAATCCTGATATAAATAAAAATCATAATACATAATAAAAATCGAATTTTTGTCCTATGTCTTCATATTTTTAAAAATAAGACTTTAATTTTTATAAATAATTTCTTTATGGGTTAAAAAAACAAATCTTTACCTTTACAAAAATTAAAATCTTAGCTTTCTTTAAACAAAAATCTCATTTTTATCCTTAAGCAGAAAGAAAGCTTACTGTGTACGACTGCAGGGGGGAGGAAATGGCGCGCCACCGCGATGGGAGGCGTCAGATGGGCTTCAATTGGCCGGCGGTGACCCAGGGGAGGAGGCGCTGGCTATTCCCGTTTGTTTTGGGCTAGGGCATGGGGTGATTGACTGCCTCGAGATGAGGAGAGGGTGAAGTGAGCGCGAGAGGAGGGGTGGTGGCAGGCGAAAGTTGGAGTTGGGGAGGGAGTCTCGGCCATTGGCGGCGCGATCTGGGGGGGGGGGGCGATGTAGGTAACGGGTTTTCCAATTTTTTTTTAATTTCGATTTTGAAAATAAACGTGAGGGGGGGTTGATTGAATAAAAGGGGAGAAAGGAGAGATGAAATTTTATATTTAATTCATTTTAATTCTTTAAAAAGCAACTTTTATTTTCGAACTCGAAATCGAACCCACCGCCTGTCATCCATAGCCAATTACCCCTATTCCGAACACAAGGGGATATGTATCGTAGGCTGATTTGATCATTTCGATCATTTTTCGTCAAAACCAACATATAACTCTATATATTGAATTTGAACGCACATTTAAATTTACTGGGGTCACATACTAACTCGAAAAATTCCCGAAAAATATTTTTTAGCTTCGTATTGACGATACGGTCCTAACAAACTAGTTTCGTCAAATTCTGAGACCGTTTGAAAAATGGCCATTTTCCAGTCGATTAAAATCAACTTAAAATGGTCAAACGCGTTTTCCTTTGCCACGCTCACATATTGATTCAAAAAATTATGAAATTTGAAACCTAACAATAACTTGACATCACGGATCCAACAAAAGTGGTTTCGTCGAAATCCGAGGTCGTTTGCAAAATATCCATTTTTAAGGGCCTGAATTCCATAGCGACTATTCAGAATTTTCAACTGGACATATCTTTTGATCCCCACTATGAAATTTTGATTTTTCGGATTCGTTAGAAAGATAGTCACAATTAGATTCCATTATTTTTGGTTTCACTATAATCCGGTTTATTTTGCACCCGGTATGTTCAATCGAAGATTGAAATCGAATTATCGAACTACCGCGCCATTTTCAATTACTTTTATAAATACAAATAAATATTTATATTCTAACGACGATCTATATAATATATACGTTCGAATTCTACTCAAAATAAATTTCTCGTCGTTATTATTTAAAATAATCATTTTAGATATTCAAAATTGGCTAAAATTGCCAAAATAAAAATTTTAAACTGGCTCGGATTTCCAGGTTATTACAGTCAGCTTCATGTTTATGAAGTTTTAGGGTGACTGATAGTCGGTGGTGACGTGGCGGAGGGGTTTCGTTGATCGAACTGGGGTTGTGAAGTTTGGTCAAAGTGTAAAATTTTGATACAATGGGTCGACGTGCTACCTGATGGTACAAATGAAGTTAGATGGTAGTAAAGCATATATGGGAATGACTGGGGTGGTTGAGCACCTAGCCAATGATCGGTGCATGTGCATCAATGCACGGTAATGTACTTGAAATTCCGGAACTAGGAAATAAACGAGGGAGTGGAGAAAAGAAGGAACGAAGGGGAGTTGGGCCTGTTTGGGCCGGATAAAGGAATTGAAACCAATTTAGAGAAGGGAAAAAAATAAATATAACGGTTTGGGACTGAAGAAGTATTGGGCCGCCAAAAAAAAGAAAAAAAAAGAAAGGAAATAAAAGAGAATAAAGAAAGAAAGGAAATAGAAATAAAGAATGTAAATGTAAAGAAAGAGAGTAGAAAGGGAAATGGGAAGTAGAAAATAAATTAAAGAAAGGGAATAAAATTTTATTAAAATTTAAATAAAAAAAAGTGAGTGCATTCTTTTTGGATAAATTTATACTTAGGAAATATATTCATCTAAAAGAAAAGAAAGGAGAGCAGTGTCAGATGATGGAATCTAGAAAGGAGCAGGCAGTAGGTGATCGAACAAGGATCAGTAAGAATGAAGTTAGAATGTGTTCGAATTAAACAAAGTTTATTTATTTAAATAAATAAATAGAATCGAATTTATTTCTTTTCTAGTTAATTAAAATCAGAATAAAAATACGGATATTATTATTTTTGGAGATCCAGATAAAGAATTCCGGTCGTATTAGTTAAACTGAAATCAATAAAAATATCAAAAGAGGATGGTTGGTCATCAAAAATATTGCATTACATGAACTCAATGTTTTGAAACAAAATAATATTTTAGTCAACTAAGGTTGATAATTTTTTTTAAATCAAGAAATGATTTAAAAGTTGAAATAATAATGATTAAACTAAGTATTGAAAAATGTATGTGAACGTGAATTTATAGTTGAACAGAATTGTGTATTGATTCGATAGAATGTGATAAAACGAGTCCAGAAGGAAAGTATATTCAAAATTCAAAGTGAATAGATGTTAAAAGAAAAAATGTTTTGGCAGATAAGGAGGGTTGTAAGGAGTAGTGATAAGAGAATTTTGGTTGACTCGTAATGATGAGGTTATTCCGAAGTTCGGAAAATAAATGGAAATGGAGATGATCGGAAAGAGATGTTATCTTGGAAATCGATTAAGATGAATTCGGGGAAAGTATGGTTTACTTTCTTTTTAACTAAACAACTAATTTTATATATGGTGAACTAATTATTCATCAGAGGAATTAAAAATAGTAATTATATTTATGTGTCGTATATATATTAAAGTGTGGATCATAACAATACCGTTATGATAAATAGATAAGATTTTTAAATGGAATTTAATCTTTGATGGATATAAATTTGGAGGTTGTTACCTCCAAGATCAACAAATGATGAACAATGTTTATTAGAATTGTCGAATTGTGGTAAACCAAACTGGTGGTGATAAATAATTTGTTAATGTGATTGATTGAAATGTTGCGTCATGACCCAATTAACTTGTTAGTTTATATTTAATCATTTACATGTTTTATTTAGATAAATCTTGTTAATTAATTAAGGATATAGAAATATAAATGAAATATGTTGATTTGATCACTTTAAATATCACTTGGCCCTAAAAGATATTAACGTTCATCGATTCAAAGAGATCGAGATTGGTTTTCGAAACGAAATCCAAATACCACTTTGTTTCGACCTAGGCATTGATTAATTTAAAATCAAATTGAAGACCATTGAAGAGGAAGTTTATGCAAGGATTGTTCTATTTACAGGATAGTGCCCTCAGTTTGTTCAGTCCTAGGACAATTTTTATGGATGAATGTCTGACAAAGTATGCCTAACAGATCGCGTAAGTTGATCTCCTCAAAACTATGTTTGGTGGCGGAGGAATTCGTTTCTCTTAGCTTTATACCTGTGGTTTTGGGGAAGTCAACTTATGATTTGAAGGGTTTGACGATGTGGCATTCAAAGTAAATAGAGACGAGTTGTTCTAAAAGGTAAGTTATGACCTCAAGCCTCACAACAGGGAAATGACAAAAATCGGCCAGGCAGCATGGCTATGCTGGTCTCTCCCATTAGGGTGTATTGTCACCATCTTGAGAATATTCATTTTGTTACTTCTTTCGCTTCTGTATCTCCCGGGAACGGTTATGTTGCTAGCAAATGTAAGGTGACAATATATTTGATACACTCAAGAGAAATGAGTGGTCGTTCATGTGTGGGCCGCGTTGTAGAACGTTCTTGTTGAACCCAGTGTATTCCTTTCTAGGGATACACTATTGGAAGGTGGTTCCATAACTTGTCATAGTTGGAAATCCATTATTCCTAAGCGCCAAGCGGTTTTGTTTGTATATTATATATGTGGAGCATGAGATGCAAGCATTCCACTGGATTCTAATTTTTTGTGAAAACCCTAGACATTATTATAATATCAATATAGTCATGATTTTGAAATGTTTTGGGTTATCATAAGGTAAAAAAAATCCATTTTAATGTGTGGATCAGTCTTACGATTATCTCTTCTTTCAAAAAGGAAATTTTCAAAGTTAAGCAAGCTTTTTAAAATCATTTTCCCACACCAGTCCCATGAATGACCCAGAGTTTATTTTTATGTGTTTCCCTAAACTCTTGGGTGCCCAAATTTGTATGAGCAGTCAAGTAGTTTAAATTTTTACAGATGATCTAGAAGGAGCTTGGAGCAGGAGGCTTCAACGTTAGATATATATAGAGTTTATTTCCGCTGTGATGTGTATATGATGTACTCTGATGTTGTACAGTTTTGTATTTTTTTCAAAAGCTTATATATATTATACTTTATTCCGCTGCGATTGTGAGATTCGATGTTATTCAGTTATTTCTTCTATTTTATTTCTTCTATTCTAGTTTTCTATCTTTTCTATTTCTCACCCTCTAACTTCTTTCTATTAATGATTCGTATTTTCGTGTAGTTTGGGTTGGACTTGTATTATATTAGTCGACTCAAAGTGCTTGAAATTTGCGGGTCGTTATATGTACTCAGTCAAGCCCTTGGATCGTCAGGGTCGGTCCACCAATGTGGATTAAAATGCCTAAACATCGCGTTTCCCCACCCTTTGGGGCATAAATGAGCCATATAACTCCATTGTCTCCACATAGTCACCGATATATCCGAGGCGCCTCGCAACAGCAACAACAACACAGGTGAAAATAATATAAATGTCAGGGCTGTTAGGTCACTGACACCACCCCAGCTAGAAGGAAATGCATGCCCACCCTGATGTACTCTTCCGTTTCTGGTTCACAACCGGGGTGTGATGCTCACGAATCAATGTTACACAAAGCTATGCAACACAGGCGGTGCTTTGATCATCAACCACAAGACTTTGCTTTTCAACAGAAGCCTTGATCAATTGCCACTTAGGCATGCCACACAGGCAATTCACTCCATGCGATTGATATCCATCAATATATAACCCCTGAGCTCGTGCGTCTCGGAGAAGGGCGTTAAGCAAGTGAATGAATTCTCCACCGCCAAACAGATATATATTTAATAGAAATCAATCACACAGAATAAAATCCAATGTCATACACACAGTCCATTTACAAGTTCGTTCTGGGTCTGAACGAAACCGGAGGCAACTTGTACCTTGCATATCCATCGATCTCCAGGTACGTCTAGACGATCACCAACTGATTCCCTCCTCTTGGGTGTATAGACCAATCAAGATCATCAGTAATTACCCAAACGATGTGAAGACCTCTGGTCTTCGACCAACGTCTTCATCCTCGACACATCGTCAAATCAGTTATTCAGAATGGGATAAACCTGGTCTTTCCGAATAAATCGCGTATATAATAAACAAGTGTTACACAAACACAACATACGTCACATTCCAATTCAGAATATTCCTTATTTCAAATATTCTCATACTTTGGGAAAGGTTCCCATTAATTTTATCAAAGATAAATTCTTTAAATTTATTCTTTAATCTTCCTTTGAATATCGATTCAAACCAAATTACGGTTTATCCAAACTAGTCAGGATTAGTGAACCACACGAAGTAATCATTTATTTTATTTCCCAATCCCAACCTATTCATCCAATGAAGTAAAACTGGTAATACTTCATATCTAACACCACGGTGTTATTGGTAAATTCAATTACCATTTCACGTTCAAATCTAATTAAAGATTTAACTATCGCCTGGAGCAAAACTGGTGATACTCCATTCTCGATCATTTCAATCTAATTAAAGATTCATTAAAACTCTACTTGGTTTTAATCTTACCAAAAATCAATATCAATGATTGTTTAACTTGGGAAATCATATCATGTCTTTAACTGGGTTAAAGAACCAATGTCATTTAAAACACGGTTCACTATAAACCCAAAATCACATTCCATTCCAATTGAATTATTGAAACTTCTAGTTACTTTTAAAACCCTTTCAAATCCAATTTATTTATTTAAAATTAAATAAATTATTATTCTAGTTCAAAACTAGTTAATTTCGATAAAAATATTTTTTTTATCTTTTCAAATATGGAGTTTTTCATCCCAATTTTTTCCAAATCATTTCTTATGATTTAACACAAATTATTACTATTTTTAATAATTTTATCAAGGCCCGTATAGTCGATTTCGATCAACGGCCATTCAACTGCACTTACAACGACCTATTCCAAATTTGATTTGGACATAATTCCAAATCCAACCATTAGATTTCAAATATCTAATATTCGTTAGGAAGCTCTTTTCGATACGAACCCAACGGTTCCGGTTTTAGGTGAATCCGACGGTCGGGTCTCCCGTAATATTCATTCGAAGACAATAGTCGAAATTCACGAACTGCCGCGGCGCGGCGCGTTCTGTTCAGGCCATTATATATATATATATATATATATATATATATATATATATCATCGATTTCGTTTCAAAACATATTTTATAAATCGTTTTAAATTCGTTTTCAAAACGATTTCAACTTCATATTCAATTTCAAATCAAAATTGAATATTCCATTTCATTAATCTATAAATGACAATATTTTCAAAACGTTATATTTTGAAATCAATTCCATTTCTATATTCATTATAAAAATGAATAAAACCGATATAAATATCGTTCACGTCAAAATAGCGTCAATCTAACCAACACGGCTTTATATATTTCAATAACTTCGTTATTCTGTTCAACAAATGAATATTTTCTTCAACACATGAATTTTCTTTTATTCAACACATGAATTTTCTTTTATTCAACACACACATGAATTTTCTTTTATTCAACAAATGAATTTTCTTCTATTCAACACATGAGTATATATTTTATTCAACACATGAATTTTCTTTTATTCAACACATGAATTTTCTTTTATTTTCCAAATTAGAATGAGGCCCAAATGTTAACTATATGGATTTCATACAACACATTTGTATAATAGCAATGATAAATCATCAACCATCATGCAGAGTGCACCACACCACTGCATAAGCAATAAATATAGATAAGTAACGCTTACACAGTCTGTCAACCCATCGGTCGAAATACTTCTAAACAATTGGGATTAGTGTACATCAATTCATCCCAACACCCGTGTGCGGTTTCAATCAATCAAACACATATTTTATTTGTGCAGTTGGGCGATGTGTAAAATTTATCGTCCCAATCAATATCAGTCAAATCGGTGTACATATACAAATCGTTCGATTTGTAAATGAATATTTATTTTATTTCAACACATGAATATTTTTTTTTATTTCAACACATGAATGTATATTTTATTTCAACACATGAATATATATTTTATTTCTGCACATGAATATATATTTGATTTCAACACATGAATATATATATTTTGATTTCAACATATGAATGTATATTTTATTTCAACACATGAATATATATTTGATTTCAACACATGAATATATATTTTATTTCAACACATGTATATATATTTGATTTCAACACACGAATATATATTTTGATTTCAACACATGAATATTTTTTTTTTCAACACATGAATATATATTTGATTTCAACACATGAATATATATTTTATTTTAACACATGAATATATATTTTAATTTCAACACATGAATATATATTTGATTTCAACACATGAATATATATTTTATTTCAACACATGAATATATATTTTATTTCAACACATGTATATATATTTTATTTCAACACATGAATATATATTTTTCACATCACAATCAACAGTAAAATTTCACAACACAACCAATCACACAAGTCGTCCATGGTCTGTGGACAACGGGTGTCGGGTGCTTCTAAGCACCGTCTGCATCCTAGTATATATTTTAACTAGAAAACATATTGAAAGTGAGGAGTTCTCACCTTTGGGATCCACTCCGCCATTCTTTCTTTCTGAATGGTTTAGATTTTCTAGAAATTCCAACGTAGACTTTTCTACGCTGTTCATATTAAAAATCACATTTTTAATATGATGTTTATATTGCAAAGATCACATTTTATTTCAGTACTCTTCATATAAAAATGTGATTTTTACAGGGCTAGTGTACAAATGAAAAACGTATTTTTATTTCACTAATTTCTATATAAAAATTATATTTTTATTCTTCACATCATATAAAAATTATATTTTTATTCTTTACATCATATAAAAATCATATTTTTATCTTGCCATCTTCTAATAAAAAATCATATCTTTATTTCTATTTTTCAAAGATAAAAACCATATTTTAATCAACACTTCTCATAGATAAAAATCATATTTTTTTGTCGTCACTTCTTATAGATAAAAATCTAATCTTTAGTATATTAAAAATCTAACCTTTTCGTAGTTAAAGATCAAATCTTTTATTATTCAAAAATCTAATCTTTTTAATTAGAAAAAATCTGAACTTTGCTTAACTTAGAAATCATATTTTCCACATCAAAGAAATCTAATTTTCATACATACTAAAAATCATCTCTTTGCAAAACTAAAGATAACTTCTTTTTCTTTTTAAAAATCTCATCATTACCGATTTAAAAATCTCAACATCATTGCTATGCTATTACATATATAAAGAACTTATTTTTAATTTCAAACTATTTCACTTAAAGGATTATCCTAGAAAAACAATGCATTAAATAAAATAAAATAAAATACTTACTGTTTTTTTCTTTCTTTTCAGCCGAGGAGGGGGATGGAGCTCCGAAGCCTGGCGAGGTCGGAGGCATCACGGCAGGTGGTGGCGGGTTCCAAGGGTCAGGGCGCGGCGGTTTCTCGCATTGGGGGTTTTTGGGGTTTCGATGGGGTCTGTAGGCGGTGGAAGAGGAGAGAGGAGGTGCGGAAAGAGGAGGGCGGCGCGATGTTCGATTGAAGAAAAATGGGGCTAGGGGGGTTCGATTCGTGGCGGGCTCGAGGTGGTGGAGGGGATAAGGCGGAGGGGAGGTCGGGGCCGAGGTGATGGAGGGTATGGCGTCGTCGGTGAAGGGGAGGGGCCCGCGAAGAGGTGGAAAGAGGCGACGGGCTAAAGCTTTTTTAATTATTATTTCGATTACTGAAGAGAGAGAGAGAGGGGTAGGGAGAGATGTTAGGGTTATATAAATATTATTTTATTATTTTAAACTCCCAAAAAGCAACTTTTTATTTTGACCTCTAAACGAGACCCACCGACTGTCGCCCATAGCTAATTACCCCCATTCCGAAAGGAATGGGATTTGTATCATAAGCTGATGCGATCGTTTCGATTAGTTTTCGTCAAAATCTATATATTGAACTTGAACGTGCATTTCAATTTACTGGGGCCACATACAGATTCTAAAATTTCCTGAAAAATATTTTCTAACTTCGTATTGACGATACGGTTCTAACAAAACTAGTTTCATCAAATTCCAAGACCTTTTGAAAAACGGTCATTTTCTGGTCGATCGAAATTGACTTAAACCGTCAAAACACATTTTCGATTGCCACGCTCACATATTGATTCAGAAAATTACGAATTTTGAAATATAGCAATTGTTTGACATTCCGGTTCCAACATAAGTGGTTTCGTCGAAAACAGAGGTCATTTGCAAAATGGCTATTTTTAAAGGCCAAAATTCCATAGCGACTATTCTGAATTTTCATCTGGGCATAACTTTTTGTTCCCGCTATGAAATTTCAATTTTTCGGATTCGTTGGAAAGATATTCTCCAATAGATTCTAAAAATTTTGGATTCACTAAAATCCGGTTTATTTTGAATCCTGTACATTCATTTGAACTTTGAAATCAAATTTTCGAACTATCGCGCCATTTTCAATTCCTTTTATAATTAAAATAAAATATTTATATTCTAACATCGAGCTATATAAATATATACGTTCTAATTCTATTCAAAATAAATTTTTCATCGTAATTATTTGAAATAATTCATTTTAAATATTCAAAATTCGCTAAAATTACCTAAATAAATTTTTTAAATTGGCTCAGATTTCTGGGTTATTACAAAGCGAACCCCAACGACTATCGCCCCTAGCTAAATAACCCTATTCTGGACACAACGGAATATGTTTCACAAGTCAATTTGACTGTTTCGATCATTATTTTATCAGAATTAAAATATAAATCAATACATTGAATTTAAGCATACATTTTAATTTACTGAATCCACATATTGACTCCTATAATTATAGAAAAATTAAATCTAACTAAGTTTTGACAATACGGTCCTAACAAAACTAATTTCGTCAAATTTGGAGGCCGTTTGGAAAATGGTCCTTTTTAACTGGTCCATTAAATTTAAACTGAAACTGAAAACACGTTTAAATTTACTACACTGATATATTAGTTCTAAAAATTATGAAAATTGAAACATGGCTATAATTTGACATTCCGGATCCAACAAAAGTGGTTGTTTGCAAAATACCTATTTTAAAGGGCTATATATTATATTAAAATAATTTATAAATATTTATAAATTCCATAACGACTATTTTATAGTTTAAACTGGACATAACTTTCAATTTATAAAGTAAAATCTCCAGTTGTTACATTTGTTAGAAAATTGCAGTTCAAAATCTTCCGACGTTTCTTTTTTTACTGAAATCCGATTTATATTGGATTCTATATATTCAATTGAAATTAAAAATCGAATTTTCAAACCACCCCACCATTTCAGGCTCATTTTATAATTAAAATTAATTTATATGTTTTAAATTTGATTTAAATAAATCATTTTAAATATTCAAATTCCATTAAAATAGGTAAAAAAAAATAATTGGTTCAGAAATTCTGGGTTGTTACATAGTCCTTTCGCTTATGAAGATCCACGGTCTTCACTGCTCCGTCTCCAAATCCGTATATTCTACGTTTATGTATTAGTTAGTTCGGAATAGTTTTGGAATAAATTTGATCCCGGTCTTTCCGTACAAACAATCGTATATGCTAGATTTGATAGTCAATTATTTAACTATTAAATAAAACAACCATCCATAAAAGAAAATTGAATTAACTAATTTAATATTCCTCATTACTTTAGCCCCTTTTGATTAACCATTTGTTAATTTAAAACTCCTCATCCTTTCTAATATTTGAATACTCATTTCTCTTTTTATATTGTACTAATATATAAGAATATTCAAAACCCTTTATTGTAAAATACTTTCAAGAACGTATTTCTCATCTCAGTCATTAGTCCTAACCTTAAACTAGTAAAAGAATAATTCCCTAAGTATAACCCCGAAGGCCGAAACCAATATCAGAATGATACTCAGAAACCATTCAACTCACTAATCTTCAGTCAATTTCTAATTTCCTTAACTCCATTTGTTAACTACTAACAAATAAAAATTCCAATTATTCATTTTCACAATAAACGAAATATGTATCTCAAATTTATCATCATTCCAAATATTTTACTTAACAGGAAACTTATGTGAAAGACAAAAAAAGCAAAAAGTTTGCCCAAAAGGACAAGGATCAAAAAAGTTGCTCAAAAGGCCAACTTTTAGTGTAAAGTGGAAAAACAAGGGCCTCTCTGAATTCCATCATTTGCAATAGATAATGTCCTTTTGGGCAAATTTTTTGCCTCTTATCCTTTTGAGCAAACTTTTTGTTCTTTTTTTCCTTATGGCAAAAATCCCCTCCATAGATATTAGTTATAAATACCTTTATAGTTTTATTACAACTTATCGTAGTGTAACAACCCGAAATTTTGGAACAAATTTAAAAAATTTATTTCATGAAATTTTATTATAAAATATGTCAGAATTTTAAAAAAAATCCATTATTGAATAATAATAATAATAATAATAATAATAATAATAATAATAATAAAAAGTTTTTAAATAAAATTAAGACGTTGTTAATGAGATTTATAAATATATGTTGTTAGGATGATTTATTATGATTTATTAATAATATGTTGATAGGTCCGCTTTAATACTTTCCTTGCCTATTCAAAGTGTAACATTCATCAATTGATAAATTCTTTATGAATAGTTGCATACATTTTCAATACCTTTCCCTTATCGTTATTGTCTTAATGCAACATTAAAATTAAATAATTTTTGAAATAAAATGTGTTGGCATTGGAATTTTCATTTTTAACGTAAATAAAACATTGAGAATCGATTCTAAATGGCTATATATATGATAATGAAAATGTTTGATAATCTATTTATAGTGGAATTTGAAATTTATGTTGAATTAACAATATAAAATAATTTTGAGATTTATTTTATATTGGTAATCTTAATTTATGGAATATGGAAATAATATAGATCCAATTGATTTTGCAATGAAATTTCAACTAGTTATAAACATAATTATATGCATTTATTGCAAAGATAGTCATGAGTTGGTTGTTAATTTGAAATAATAGGAATTCAATCAAATATTGCAAATAAATGGTAAGATTTTACGTGCCAATTGAAAATTATTAAGTTTGAATAATTAACTTGCATATGTATCCATTTATTTATTTGCTTACAACAATAAGAATATAATATTTAATTAGAAGTTGTAACTAGTCATAAATTGCAAAACTCAAGTTTAATGTATTGAAATAAAGTTGAAACAAACTGCAACAAAGATAATTGAATGGTGTAGTTAATGGAAATTAAGAATAGTAATTAAAGGAGTAACAGTTAAATACGGAATGAGATCAAACTTAGTCGAATTTAAGTTATGATACATATATTGATTGCAATTAAATATTTCATCACTATACATTAAACGATAAACAAAAAATTGGTAATGTAGTAGGATATGAACAAAAATGTTAACTATACCTTTAAATTCAAGATTGGTTGAATAAACAGAAAACAGATTAAATCAGATCGATTTAGTGGAATTAAATATATACTTAATGAGATATAATTACAGTTGAAACCAAACATTGCAAATTAGTGTAATAATTAACTTTGAATTGCACATGTGAATTTTTCATAAATTATGGTAAACATTTGAATAATCAAAAGGAGAAAATTTGTTACTCACTAAGGAAATTTAATTTGTTCATTTGATTTATATAAATCGATTTAATGAACTTTAATCAAATATAATTTAATCTTTAAAATTTAATTAAAGATGTACAAATGAAGATTTGAATACTTTGTTTATTGGACCGTTGAAATTCTTCGACTAGAAATACACCTTATACAAACCTATTTTAACCAAATTTCCAACCTATAAATAATCTCTTATTTAACCATTTTCTCTCTTTTATTCTTGGCAGTCCAATTTAATATATTCCCTTAATTATGACATTGGATATTTTATGTTTTGAAATTTAGAAAAAAAAACACACAAACATTCTAAACATTAGCGTTAAACAATTTATGACGCATTTATTTTTCTCCGCCATTTGCTTTTGAAATTCAAATCAGAAATAAGATGCCACCTCAGCCTTAGTCAATAATTTATTTCCATTGTAACATACAACGTATGGACTTATTTGCTAAATTTACACTAAAATTATATAAAAATATATGTTTTTCTCAAAACCCTAATACAATCAAACGGTAGCCGCCGCCTCGACCTTCTATCCATGGCAGAGAACACCTCTACTTCTTCCACTAAATTCTCCTCCTCCTCCTCCACATATCAGACCCTACTCCTTTAGGCTTTTCTGTAGAGATTTTCTATGCATGGTAGCTCTTCGACGCACCACCATCTGATCATCCTCTGGTGTTGCGGATCGGAAGAGAAGTCGAGACCTAGTTCTAAAAGTAAGGCAAAACTAACGACCGAGTTATTGATAGACGAAGAATGAGACGACCCCAAAACCCCGTACGACGGTGTTAAGGGTAATCTTTGGAATATAACACATAAACAGATAATAGCAGAACAGAAATAAATAAATACACCAGATAATGAACAAATAGTACACAGGAAAAATGAAATCATCAGAGTTACACAGTATACAGGATCATACTTAGTACAAATACAGTTCAGCTATACATAAATGTCTATAGAAGAAAACAAACATAATATGTACAACAGAAGCCGAACAATATAAAATGAGATAAATGATAGAATCCATCTTCAGCTCCAGCTATCCAGAAAGAGCCAGCTAAAACTGGAAGATAAGGCTGCCCGTGTAGAAAAAAAGGGCACCCGAGTTTGCAAGTGAAACAAACTACGAGTCAGTCATGGGGCTGGTATGAGAAATCTACTTAACACATTTATAATGTGGCCAATCACAGGACCACGCCACTTTTGCGGAATGGGTTTACTCCATTGGATTGCCAGTGCTTTAAAACAAGTAATTCTTTTAAACATCCCAATGCTTTTTATAAAAATGAAGCCATTATAAGACTCAGTTCCCATCACAAAATGCAACGCAAACTGGAGGATGGAGTTTTACCTTATAATGGCCAAGATATGCTTGATACGAATGAAACAAAAGAATTTAATATTATTACTAGTGTTTACATGTTTCAAAAACAATTTCGAATCATAACTATCAATCATAGATGGAATGGGTACCATATATCATGTCGCCATATATATATATATATACAATCAAAACCGCACGATGTCGTATTTCGAAATTGGATTTCCGTCATGAAACAAGGCAAAAGATAGTCCTTTCCGAATTCGAGACTATCTAGCCCGAGTCTCAGGCACAGCCGCAACTGCACCTTGGATCGTCAGGACCGGTCCACCGATGTGGATTATTATGCCTGAACACTGTGTTTCCCCACCCTTTGGGGCGTAAATGAGCCAACGAATGACTCCATTGGATTCACATAGTCATCGATATATCCGAGGTGCCTCGCAACAGCAACAACCATGCAGGTGAAAATAATATAAATGTCTGCCAGTTTAAGCACTGACACCACCTCTAGCTAGAAGGAAACGCATGCCCTCCCTGATGTCCTCTCCCGTTTCTGGTTCATACCGGGGTGTGAGGCTCGAGAATTCACGTTATACACAAAGCTATGCCACACAGGCGGTGCTTTGATCATCATACACATGACTTTTCTTTTCAACAGAAGCCTTGATCACTGCATCTTAGCATGCCACACAGGCAATAAACACCATGCAACTGATGGCTATCAGTCACACAAAATAAATTCCAATGTCAGACACACAGTCCATTTACAAGTTCGTTTTGGGTCTGAATGAAACCGGAGGCACTATATACCTTTCATACCCATCGATTTCCACGTACGTCTGGACGATCACCACTCATTATCCATATTTCGGTATGCCTCCAAATTAGGACATCAGTTATCCTCCAACCGAGGTGAAGATTTCAAGTCTTCGACCACCGTCTTCATCTTCGATTTCTTATCATCGATTCAGTTATTCAGAATGGGATAAACCCGGTCTTTCTGAGCAACTCGCATATATAATAAACAAGTGCTACACAAACACAAAATACGCCTTATTCCAATTCATTAGTCACAAACCGTAAATCAGTATGGGAACGATTTCCCAAATATTAACCCCGAAGGCTGAAACCAACATCAGATCAAAATCCAGGAAACCATTCAACTTAGCTAACCTTCAGTTAGTTTCTAAATTTCACATTCCATATCGTTTATAATATTTTATGACGATTTATCCCTGTTTTTATTTATTTAAAATGGCCAATTTATTCAAATGACGCTTCAGGCCATAACGCGACCGTGGCACTGTTTTTCTTCATATTTGATTTACACATATATGAAAATCTAACCGTTGGATCTTCACAAAATTTATATCATTAGAAAGGTCTTTTCGAAACAAATCCAACGGTTCCAGTTTTGGTAAAATCCGATGGTCGGATCTGCTGGTACAATCGTTTGAAGTTTCGATTTCAAAATACCAACTACAGCGTCGTTATTCGATTTAAGTTAATTATATACATATATACATATATACATATATATATATATATAACCGATTCTAGCGCTGTTTTTCTTTAGATTTGAATTAAACATTCCAGACAATCCAACCATTGGATCTTTACGAAGTTGGTGTCGTTGGAAAGTTATTTCCAAAGCAAATCCAACGGTTTTGGTTTCAGGAAAATCCGATGGTCGGATCTCCCGCACTAATCGTTTGAAATCACAGTTTCAAAACACGAACTACAGCTCCGTTTTTCGATTTATTTTAATTATATATATATATATATACAATCTATTCTTCGATTTCAAAACGATATTCTTTTCATATATTTGATAAAAATGATATTTTTATCCAATTGACTTTTATTTCAACACTTCACTATTTTTAACAATTCATGTATATAATAAAAATGTGATTTTTTTTGTAAAACAATTTATTTCAAAATACTACTATTTTATATAGTTTATATAGATGATAAAAATATGATTTTTATTATAAAACAATTTCTTTCAAAATACGACTATTTTATATAGTTCATATGGATGACAAAACATACGATTTTTATTATAAAACAATTTATTTCAAACACAAATACCATTCAACTCATGAATTTCTATTCAATGAATGAATTTCTATTCAACACATGAACGGTTTCTGTAGTTCGTATATAAAAGATAAAAATGTGATTTTTATTGTTAAAACAATTTATTTAGAACACGAATACCATTCAACACATGAATTTCTATTCAACACAAGAACGGTTTCTATAGTTCGTATATAAAAGATAAAAATGTGATTTTTATTGTTAAAAAAATTTATTTAAAACACGAATACCATTCAACACATGAATTTCTATTCAACACGTGAACGGTTTCTATAGTTCGTATATAAAAGATAAAAATGTGATTTTTATTGTTAAAACAATTTATTTAAAACACGAATACCATTCAACACATGAATTTCTATTCAGCGAATGGATTTCAATTCAACACATGAACGGTTTCAACATATGAAAATAATTTCAACAAATGAACATAATTCTGACACATGAATTTTTCAGAAAATTTCGGCAGCATAACGGCATGGTAGTTAAAACTGGGGTCGTTCCTAGTACGGCTCCTCGCTCTACCTTAAAGCCTCACAGCTTTTGACAATGGGGATTTCATGCACCTAGTTCGCACGCAGGCGGCATGTATTTTTTTTCTTTTCCACAAATTAATCCTATGTGGTTTCAACAAAATAATTCTCAACCACAAACGGGTAATTTTCAACCACAATCAATCAATTTCAACCACAAACAATTCAAATCAACCATTCGCTATCAACCAATTTTCACACCAATTACAACCAATAATTATTGTCCATGGTTTGTGGACGAGGGCTGTATATATATAAATATATATATATATATATATATAAGCACTTCACTTCTGTTTCAACACATATATAATTTTTACAACGCATATATAAATTATACATCGAACGTACAACTTATACAACGTTTATAAATGAGGTGTACAACGCTTATATAACTCATACATCGACTATATAATTTATACATCGTCGTTTTCCATATCATTTATAATTTAGAAATTTCACATTGGGTTCCACTCCACCAAAAATAGCAGAAGGCTCAGAAAAAATATACGGTCTCTTCTAGAATGTAGAAGACGTCCACACGAGTACACTGTCTCTTGTTTCACTGAATTTCGTCAACAAACGAAAAGATATGATTTTTACAGTGAAATAAAAAACCGTAGCGCTTTAAACTGCTATAATATAGTTTAATTTAATTTCAGCCGTTACCTTTCAAAGTTGTTCAAAACTAGGTTTTGAAAATTCGTGCAATCCATAGCACTTCCTCCCGATCAGGTTGTATGACGTTGAAGAGGTTGGAAAGGGCTTCAGGCGCAGTGGGTTTTCGTCGAGATCGGTGGTCGGAGGCATGCTCGGCGGCACTGGATAGCCGCCGACTTTGGCGAGCTCGTTCTCGTCGATGGGGCGACGAGGGTGGTCGACGGTTGGTCGGATTTAAAGAGGGGGGTCGGCGCTGTCAAGTCTGGGTGGTGGCAGAGGCGTCAGGTGGCTGAAGCCGCGGCAATTTGGCCGGGAAGTGGTGAGGCGGCGTCCGTCGTTAATCGCGTTGGAGAAGAGAGAGAATATTTTTTTATAAAATTTTGATTGGCTGAGAGCTTTTAAAAGAGGGTTTTCTAACATGACCTCCAATCCAAACCCAACGACTGTCGTCCCTAGCTAAATACCCCCATTCTGAACACAATGGGATATGTTTCGTAGGCCCATTTGACTGTTTCAGTCATTTTTTCTTCAATTTAAAATATAAAACATTCAATATTTAATTTGAACGTACATTTCAATTTGCCGTGGCCACATAATGATTCTAAAAATTCACGAAAAATAAATCTAGCTATGTTTTAACGATGTGGTCCCAACAAAACTAGTTTCGTCGAATTTTGAGACCATTTGCAAAATGGCCATTTTCTGGTCGATCTAATTTAATAAAAATCAACCAAACACATTTTCCTTTTCCACGCTCACATACTAGCTTCAAAAATTATGAAATTTGAAACCTAGCAATAGTTTAACATCCCGGATCCAACAAAGTTGGTTTCGTCGAATTCTGAGGTCGTTTGCAAAATGGCCATTTTCACGGGTTATATAAACTCTATAGCGACCTTTCTGAAAATTCATTTGGCCATAACTTCTGCTTCCCGCTATGAAACTTCGATTTTTCAGATTCGTTAGAAAGGTATTCACTAACAGATTTAAATATTTTTGGTTTCACTCAAATCCGTTTTGTTTTGCACCCGGTACAGTCACTCAATGTTTGAATTCAATTTTTGAAACTACCGCGCCATTTCAGGCCTTGTTTACAATTAGAATTAATTATATTTCTTTTCAAACAACGATTCAAATTTACTTTTCATCATTATTATTTAAAATATTTATTTTAAATATTTAAAATCCACTAAAATAGCCAATTTAAAATTTTTAAATTGGTTCAGATTTTCCGGGTTGTTACAATCTCCCCCACCTAAAAATTTTCGTCCCCGAAAAGGAACAAAGTCGAAAGTGGTTCGATTAATCAACTCTACTTTCAATCTGGCTTCCATTCTCCAACTTTTCAGTTTCTGAGAATTTTCAAATTCTTCAAAAAATTGGTTAACACCCTAAATTTTCGAAAAATTTCGCCATAACCTCCTTTGTACGGGGAGGGGTTTGGAAATTTATTAGGCTGTATTAGGCACACAATAAATCCCATTAAGCATACACATATTTATAGTGATACATTCTGGTGTTTACGGGGAGTGTGTATAGATAATAACTCCAGAGAATAAATTCTCGTTACCCCGTCTAAGCCTGAGGAATGTGTATTTTTAATTACTCCAGAGAATAAATTCTCGTCACCTCGTACAATGTGGGAAATAAATAATCCATGTGCCGTATCTAATAACTAGAGAGACGTGATTATTGTCAACTCCAGACCCGTGTGGGGTTTTTGTTATTCTGGCAATTTACCGTTACATTTTATATGGTCCATATCCATCATCAGTTCAACCTGTAATATATAGTCATCGCCATACAAGCTCCAAATGGTATATGACGAAGTATGCTTATCTTCAAGAAGTATGCCATGTATTGTAGTTCAAAATTAATTGTTACTATCCTATGGCAACGTTTATTATTACACACAGAAAAACCAGCACTCCGCATCCAATGGCATTCACAGGAGTTGATATAATAATATTTCGCATTCAACTCATTAAGGTTTACCTATTTGTCGGGCACGCAAATTGTAACACCCTGAATTTTCTTTTCACTGTAACTTAACAAATTAAAGTATAATTAATTCTAAATGATGGAATTAAGGAAAATGGGTTATGCCATTGCGTTCGTCTCGGAATTCTGCTGGAGATAGAGTCTGAGTTTGTGTAAAACGGATACCGTATGAAGAAGATATGGACGAACGAAGTTGGGCAGAAAAACCAGAAATGGGTTAGAATGCACTGGCGACTTGGGAAGTACGCCAGAACAAAATTGCATTTGCGCACTTGGGAAGTGCTCTAGTACAAATTTGCACTGGCGCATCTGCCAAGTGCTCCCAAGCCAGAAAACTTGCTTGGTCAGGCCCTGGCTTGCCTGGTCGGGTTCTGGTCGATCTCTAAGGCTTGGCTGAGTCACAAAGTCTTACATGTCTCTTTCTGATTGGCTTCTCTTGAGATGGATGGTCTGGATTCACTCTAGCTTCATCGACGGCTATAATCAGTTTAAAATTCTATGAATACAACTCAAGTCTAAACCTAAATTCACACAAATAATATAGAACTAAAGCCGTCTTGCTGCTGGAAAGAAACTAGGAGTGGCCTTCAGTTAGAAAGCTTAGAGACAAGCCATACTAAAGTAAAACACGAATCAAAACAACATTAGTCTACCCAAAGGAAAGCATATCAAATTCAGAATTCAGAATCCAGAATCCAAGTTCATCGTTCGTTGTAAGTATAGTGATTTTTCCGATGAGAATAAAAATAAGACTTGATTCGATGTAAATTGGAAGTGGAATTGTGCTATTATGTAACGACGATGTTAATTCATATCTATGTATTGAAATGATTGTTTTGCGAATGAAATTGGGATGTTTGTGGTATAATTAAGATTGATGTTGATCCTAATGTACTTTTAGAATGACAACAACATCACAAGCAAGTTGAATAGTTCATGTTTATGTGATTATATAGGTTGTTTGTGATTAGAACCTCATGTATATACTTTATGCTAGAACCTTTATGCCTAAATGGTTATGATTATATACATGCCCCTATGTTTATACAAAAGTTGCAAATTCCTAATTGGATCCATGTCAAGATCCACTTTAGTACATGTTTCATGTTGTAATTAGATATGGGATTGGATCTAGTTCACACCCTTGTCATAAAGTTATACAAATTTATGACAAT
Organism: Allium sativum; assembly: GCA_030737875.1. Lineage (NCBI taxonomy): Eukaryota > Viridiplantae > Streptophyta > Magnoliopsida > Asparagales > Amaryllidaceae > Allium > Allium sativum. The sequence continues at coordinate 128,530,960 of CM060910.1, forward strand.
GCCATAGTCTTGTCATATGCTAGTGATGTTCGATGTTATTCCTAGATACAAAAACAAGTTTGGGCTTATGTTATCTAAATCATATGCTAATTTGTGTGACACCTATTTGGTTAGATACCTATTTCAATGCAAGTTCACATATATGTTAATTTAGGCCATGTTGCAAGTTCACATTCATGTTGACTATTTTGCAAGTTCATACCTATGATGTTCATATTGACTATGCCAAAAATGCCAAGTTTACACCTATGTCATGTTTATGTTTATGAATTCCCTTACGCCAAGTTTTTAGCCTAATATAATATGTTAAAACTATGCGAATGAAAATTAGGCTAAGATTGTTAGCCTAATGTTTAAATGGGGTAACGTTGGGAATATTAGTAAAACTTGACATATAAGTATATGAAATTGGCATGTTTGTCACATGCCAAAATTGGTGGCATTTAAACGGCATAAATTCTTATACAAAAATGTTAAACTTGGAATGTGGGCCAGAACATTTAATTGTTGACAAATTTACATATATTAAGTAATAAAGACAAATATGTAAATTTAGAAAATACGAATATGCTTAACACGAGGTTGGATTGAGTTGTGATGTAAATCTGCCAGGACCCGCTTGGCTGTCCAGTAGTCACAATAATACCTATCCAATGTGGGTGGTTAAGCATTGAGCCCAATAAGGACTCGAGGTTAGACTGAGTTACGGTGTAAATATGCCTGGAACCGACCAACACATCCAGTAACCGTAACAATATCTTTCTAATGTGAGTGGTCGGTGCTTTAAAAAGCTAAGGACAGACAAGTCAGGATTGTAGGGTTAAGTTAACTAAAACACTTAATCAATTCAACATGTTAATGAAATTGATGGGTGGGGTTAGGTAAATACAGACACTTAACCACTTAACATGTTTGACTAGAAAACCCTAGTAACGGGGACCCATTTCAGTAGTAACCCAATTAGGTATCATGGTACCTTGAAACTAGGCAGGGTGGGGCACGATTACTGGGTTGATTGTAAGCGGTCAAAGCGACAGCAGTGGGTGCAACAGTGTGGGTTCTAACGGAGTGCGGGCGTGCACACACTTCGGAGCAGACAAACAGGGCACTGGGGGCATCAGTAGTATAACCTATGCAATCTAGTATTGTGTCGGGCCGCCACCATGGGACTTGATAAACCCCATGGTGGGACCAGCATAGGTATCTACAATCTTTGGGGGCCGTAAGACACATGTAATTATGCGAGTAGGAGCTGATCTTTAGAAAAAGGGGATCACTTCACCCTCAGCATGGGGTGCCAGTTTAGAACTAATACATGTAGGTGTAGAGATATAGTATGGGGTGCGATAGTATATTCGTTTCAAAACTACTTTATCTTAGTTTATGATACCTTCCTGTTTCCAGTTTATACCTATCATGCCCTTATTTTTATTCTCATACTGGAGAGTCACTAGACTTACCAGGCTTTATGTCTGGCCCTATTTTCTTTCGTCTTCTTTTCTTCCGTCCCCCCCCCCCCCCCTCAGGTCCACATGGAGGAAACAACCCAGCTTAGTCAGACTCTTTGCAAGCTTCGAGATAGCAGATGTACGGTTTGGACTCTCTTGTTTTGGCTATGGCAGATGGATAAAATCATGGGGATTTATGCAGTTTTAATCATGTTTTATGCTTCTTTATTTAATAACCAAGACAGAAATGATGCTGTAATATTTTGGAAGTTGTTATGTGACAAGTTATGGAAATGTCTTTGTATGAACACGTATTTATGAAATAAAAAGTCTGTTTGTTTTCCGCTGCTTATATATATGTGTTTATATCTGTCTTGTGTTTTATCTGTGATTTTTACTTACAAACCTCCACCAAAGTTAAGGCTGTCCCTTGTGAGTGACTTTAATGGAGGGTGGGGTGTTTCACTTGGTATCAGAGCATAAATTTACCAGACTAGATAAAAGTTTTTGAAAATATTTTCAAAAAGAAGTTTGAAGAAGCATCTTTTTCAAGAAAACGTGTTGTTTTTAAAAGGCATAGTCCCCCAAAGCCATACACACTATCTCTCTATCCTTTTGTCATGAATCTTTCCTTTTCCGTTTCAGCATGTTTGGGGACACTACTCCCCAGTTATAGACGCTTTTACTCCTCCTCCTCCTCTACGTGAAACAGCAGGCGGAAGAATCGCAGAACAAGAAGAAGGATAATAGTCAAGGAGGAAAGGACCACAACAATAATAACAATACACGTGAGAAAAGGAAATGTTATTTCTGTGGCATTGTTGGGCATATAGTCCAGGATTGTTGAAAGAAGAAGATGAAGATGGGAGCATGCTTTCAGTTTGGTGATATTGGACATATCAGCAAGAACGACCCTAAGAAGTAAGGGCAAGGCCCACAAGCAGGACCTTTCGGGGGTACCTCTTTAACTTCTTCTCCTAGATGCTTTGTTTTATCTTGTTTATCTTCTCAATCCTATCTTGAGAACCTTAGGTAGAAATATTTCAATAGAAAGCTTAATTTATCTGTATGATCCTCGAGTTCGCACTCGCTTTGATTATGGTGCATCACACTCCTTTATTTTATCTGCTTTAGTAGAATCTCTGCACCTAGACACTAGTATGGTAGAAGATCCCTTGGTTGTTTCAAATCTGATTGGGGGCTCGTCTTATTTGTCAATGGTTTGCTTGGATTTGAAAATCTCTATTCTAAGTGTTGAATTTAGATGTAGTGCCTTTGTTTTGGGCTTCTTAGGATATAGACGGATTTTAGGCATGGACTGGTTATCCAGTAACAGTGCCATTCTTGATTGTGAGAAGAGAGTAGTTAGCTCTTGACTCGGCTCGGTAAAACTCTAGAAATTTCTTGTAATCCCTTGAATGTTGTTATGCTTAGTTATCTAGAGTCGCTTGATGCTTCTGTTGAGAATTTGTAGTCGGTTAGAGTAGTCTGGGAATATCCGGATGTCTTTGAAGAGGTGAAAGGCTTACCTCCAAAGCGGAAAATAGACATCCGCATATATCTTGTTGATAATGTAAAGCCCGTAGCTCTGCCTGTTAGGCACATGGCTCCAAAGGAGAGAAAGGAGCTTAGTAAGCAAGTTAAGGAGCTTCTCGAGAAGGGGTTTATAAGGCGGAGTATCCCGGAAAGGGGTGCTACAGTGGTGTTCACCACCAAAGCAGTTGGTTCACTACATCTTTGTGTGGACTATAGGGAGCTAAACAAGCTGACTAAAAAGAATAGACACCCGCTTCCCAGAACAGACGATCTGTTTGATCAGCTTGTAGGTGCGTCGGTCTTCTCCCAACTTGATCTGGCTACTGGATTCTATCAGCTAAGGGTAGCTGAAGATAGTATTGATAAAACGACATTTAGAACCCTAGATGGTTTCTTCGAGTGGCTTGTCATGCCTTTCGGTTTGACAAACGCACCCGCTTATTTCGTGGACCTAATGAGCAGGGTGTTCAGAGAATTCCTCAATAAATTCGTGGTGATCTTCGTAGATGATATTTTGATCTTCTCAAAGAATGAGGAACAACATGCTCAACATCTGAAAAAGATCATGGATACTCTCCGTGCACAACAGCTAAAAGCCAAATTCTCCAAGTGCCAATTTTGGAGAGAAGAAGTAAGATTTCTTGGACATATAGTGTCCAAAGAGGGGTTAGCTGTGGACCCCGCGAAAGTGGTTGAAGTCCAAGATTGGAAACCACCAAAAAATACAACTGAAGTCCGAAGCTTTCTTAGGCTAGTCGGTTTTTACCGAAAGTTCATTAGGGATTTCGCGAAAATCTCAGCTCCACTCACAAGGCTAACAAAGAAGAATCTGGCATTCACTTGGGATTTGGATTGCGAGTTTGCTTTCCAACGATTAAAAAGGGCTCTCACAACAGCCCCAGTTCTGACTTTGCCGGATGGAAGCAAAATGCTCACAGTATATACGGATGCTTGTGGTACGTGGCTAGGCACTATTTTGATGCAAGAAGGGAGGTTAGTAGCTTATGGTGGAAGACAATTGAAAGAGCATGAAAAGAACTACCCAACCCACGATCTTGAGTTGGCCGCTATCGTCTTTGCGCTTAAGTCTTGGCGCCATTATCTCCTAGGTGAGAAGTTCAAATTATATACCGACCATAAATCGTTGAAGTATCTTTTCTCGCAGAAAGATCTTAACTTAAGGCAGCAAAGGTGGATGGAGTTCCTTGCCTCGTATGACTTTGAAATTTCCTATACTCCTGGCAAAGGCAACGTAGCAGCAGACGCGTTGAGCAGAAAGAAGCTGACCCTAAGCCCTCTCTTTGTAGAAAGGCAAAGCTTGGAGTATATAGCCAGTTTTGACTTTAGGCTCTCCTCAGATTTTATACCTGGTTTATTGGCATCCCTAGAAGTACGGCCCACTCTTTTAGACTCGATAGGGGCCGCACAACGTGAAGACCCGCAGCTTGTGGATGTGATCGATAAACTAATTAGGGGTGAAACTTCCAGTCACCTCAATAGGTACTCCATCGATGATAAGGGTTGGCTGAGACGGGATGGAAGGCTATGCGTCCCATAAGCTAGGGATTTAGGGAAGAAGGTTCTCGAGGAGACCCATCATTCCAAGATGACAATACACCCAGATGGAGATAAGATGTACAAGGACGTAAAGAGAGTTTTCTATTTGAGCGGCATGAAGAAGGACGTGGCATGTAACTCCTCGTGTATTCTATAACAGTGAAATTCACAAATTAAAGTATAATTAATTTCAAATCAAAGAATTAAGGGAAACGGGATACGTCATTGCGTTCGTCTCAGAATTCTGCTTGAGATAGAGTCCGAGTTTGCGTAAAACGGATTACGTATGAGGGAGATATGATCTTCGGAAATTTCATAATTCAGTTTAAAATTCAAACAGACAGAAACAATTCAGAACGAGTTCAAAATTCAAAAAAATCGGACCCAGATTGGGCTCGGTGGGAATTTTCCCGCCCAAGGCACCCAGGTCGACTGGGTAGTCGACCTAGGGGTCGACTGGGTAGTTGACCTGGGGGTCGACTGGGTAGTCGACCTGGCCCCTGAGCCAGGTCAAACCCAGCCCCTCCTGGCTGGCCTGGTCTGTGCTTGGCCGAATTTCTGAGCTTTGTCTTGTCACTAGGGCTAGGTGTCAGCTCCTGATTAGTTTCTCTTTCAAACGAACGGCTAATATTAATCTAAGCTCCATCGACGGCTTTAATCAATTCACAAACTCTATAAAAAGGACCTAAGACTCCACCTAATTCACACAAATAAAAATGAGAATGAGACCGTCATGCTGCTGAAGAAAGACTAGGAGTAGCCGTCAAAAATTGAGAGATGATTAGGAGTCGATTCAAAAGCTTAAAGCCACGACAATTAAATCAAAACAACGCCTACAACAAAGGATGGCATCTCCAAATTCAGAATCCTAAATTGAAGATTTGTCATATGTTTTAAGTAGAGTGCTATTCCGATATGAATGAATAATTTAGTTTTGATTTGTGTAAAATGCGAAATGGAATTTTACTTAATTTGTGGTGATGATAATTCATAATTGTATGTTGCTATGATTCTAATTATGAATAGATTTGGGATGTTGTGGTATAATGATGTTAGACCTATTGGATATTTGCAAGTATATGATTCATGTTGAAAGTTAACGACTATATGTTTGTGGTATTTTATTACAACACCTATTGGATATTTGCAAGTATATGATTCATGTTGAAAGTTAACGACTATATGTTTGTGGTAGTTTATTACAACAAAGTTGAGATTCATGCAAGTATATGATTCACTATTATGCCAACATGATTTTAGATCCTTCTATGTATATTTTTATGATCATGTTTAGTGTAGTTGGATCCACTTGGGTATTATGATTCATATGAATTTATGTTGAAATAGGAATTATGATTCTAGTGAAAAAAAGACATACTTTTGTATTAGTGACAAAAGTAAGCATCTTTGTGAACTTGTGTTGACTCTATGAACATGACTAGATTGCGTTTGGTGTTATGCCTAATTGTAAATATGTTTTAGGCCTATGTTGTTATCAAAATCATATGATAATACATGTGACACATAATTAAGTTAGATTCACATTTTAAATCCAAGTTTACATGACTAGATTAAAACCATGATTCATGTTTAGGTATGTTTTATGTCAAGATTATATGCTATTACAATGCAAGTTCACAAGTGCCTAATTTATGTTAATTAGATCGTTATGTTGCAAGTTCATGCGTTCACATACCCATTTTGATGTTACTTAGAATATATAAACACCATGTTCTAAACCTTCCCTTTTTCATGTGGCTAAGTTGGGCTTAAATGTTTAACCCAACATATGTTATAATATAGTGAACGTATAAAACGGGGGTAATGACGTTGGGTTAAAAATATAAAACATATGTGTTGGCATGTCTGACGCATGCCAGTGAAATTGAGAACATTTAAGGGGTATAAATTAATTTTACCCAATAAAGATGAATTTGAATAATGGGCTGCAAATATTTACATATAAAAGAGAAAAGAGATAAAATATGTAAACTTAACAAATACGATGTGTTTAACCCGAGGTTGGATTGCGTTGTGACATAAACATGCCCAGACCCGCCCGGCTGTCCAGTAGTCACAACAATACCTATCCAATGTGGGTGGTTAAACATTGAGCCCAATAAAGACCCGAGGTTAGACTGAATTGTGATGTAAGACTGCCCGGAACCAACCGGCAACAGGCAGTCACAACAATACCTGTCTAATGTGAGAGGTCGAGGCTTTAATAAGACAATTAAGTCTGAGTCAGGATTGATAGGATTAAGTAAATTGAATTAATACTTAATCAAACTGAACATGCTAAACTATACAGACTAATTGGGGGGTTAGGTTTATACAGAACACTTAACCAACTAAGCATGTTGGCTAGAAATAGAAAACCTAGTAGCGAGGGACCCTTTTCAGCAGTAACCCTACAAGGTGTATCAGGATACCATGAACTAGGCAGGGTGGGGCACGATTACTGGGCTGACTGTAAGAGGTCAAATCGACGGCGGTGGTGCAGCAGTGTAGGTTCTAACGGGGTGAGGGCGTGCACACACTCCGGTGCAAAAAAATTAGGCACTGGGCACCAGTAGTATACCTGTGCATTCTAGAATTGTGTCGGGCCGCCACCATGGGACTTGATACACCCCATGGTGGGACCATCATAGGTAGCTACAACATCGGGGGCCGTAAGACACATGTAACTATGCGAGTAGGAGCCGATCATTAGAGATGGATCACTTCACCCTGATTATGGGGTGCCTGTTGGGAACTAGTTTATAGGGGTGCAGAGATTAATATGGGGTACGATAGCACATTCGACTCTAGACAACTTAACTTAGTTTATGGTGTTTCCCCATTTCCAGTTTGCACTTATCATGCTCATTTCTTTATTCATAGACTGAATAGTCCTAGACTTACTCAGGCTTTATGTCTGACTCTACTTTTCTTTTGTCTTCTTTCCTTTCGTTTCCCCCCTGGTCCACAGGGAGGGAATACCTCAGCTTGACCAGCTTTCACATCCAGCTTGAAGAGAAAGAATGTATTGCCTGGATCTCTTTCGTTTTGGACTATGGCTTTGGATAGCAATTATGGGGACTTATGCAGTTTACTTATGTTTTTATGCTTCTTTAAGTTATGAAATCAAGACAGTTATGAAAATGTAATGTTTTTGGAAGTATTGTAAGACAATTATGGCATGGTTTCTGTAACACGTATTTTGACGAAATAAAAGTTGCTGTTGTTTTCCGCTGTTCAAAAATATGTGTATTTATATCTGTCTTGTGTATCTGTGACTTATACTTATAAACCTCCACCAAAATTAGGGCATTCCCTTTGAGAGTGACCCTAACGGAGGTGGGGTGTTTCACTTGGTATCAGAGCATGGTTTACCAGATAAGATAAAAAGTTTTGAAAATTTATTTTCAAAAGGAAATTTAAAGAAGCATTTTTAAAGATAAAATGTTATTAATTTTAAAAAGGCATAGTCCCCCAAAGCCATAGGTACTATCTTTTATCCCTCATTTTGAATCTATCCTTTTTGTTTCAGCATGTCCGAAGAACTTAACTTGCCAGAGGGTGTACCAATACCTGGTTGGTTCAGACAATTCTTATAAGCAAGGGCCAATCAGCCAGGTCCCACTATTCCTCCTCCCCCAGCTGCAGGAAATCATCCAGCTGTAGAAAATCATCCAGCTGCAGCAGCACCTCCTCCTACACCTCCACCGCGTGGTAATGCTTTTGCTAAGATATGTAATGATTTCAAAGCTATGGGATGGAAGGACTTTCATGGAACCGAGTTCTTCGTCGCGGCCAGGAACTGGCTGAAGGAAACCGAGGACTTATTCGTCATCTTTGAGGTAGAAGATAGGCAGAAGGTACAACTGGCGGTATGGCTACTTAAAGGCGAGGCTTCCTACTGGCTGGAAGTTACCAATGCAGAAAGACCAGTGGAAACATAGGAGGACTTTAGGGCAAGGTTTGAGTCTAAATTTCTCTCAGAAGCTGAAAGGAGCCTTCAATTGGAAAAAAAATCTTATTTCTTAAGCAAGGGAATATGACAGTCAAAGAGTACGTTAATCAGTTCGATAAACTGGCTAGGTTCGGACTGGACCTAGTCAACACTCTGCACAAGATGGCTCTCCGTTTTGTCAAGGGATTTAATGAGCCATTACACAGTTTGGTCATGACCCATATACCTATATGAGCTACGTATGAAAGTTTGGTGTAGTTGGCATTGCTGAACGAAGAGGATAAGGGCAAGAAGGAGACAAAGGCAGAAAACTCTCAATGGAAGAAAGAGGGTTTACAGCCTAAGAAGACAGACTTTAAGAAGGGCGGGAAAGACAACAAGTCCCAAGAGAAGAGGAAGTGTAATTTCTATGGCAAAGTGGGGCACTTAGTGAAAGATTGCCGGAAAAAGAAGGCCAAGTTGAATGGTGGGTGCTTTTCTTGCGGTGAGACAGACCACATGGCCAAGGATTGCCCAAAGAAGCGGGGGCGGGGACAGAGGGCTGGATCCACCTCAGAGGCACAGGTTCATGTGCTAGAAGCGCCAACTCTGCAACAACGAGGTATAAATACTTCTGTAGAAAGTGTAGTTTATCTTTATGATCACCCAGTTCGCACTTTATTTGATTCTGGCGCATCCCATTCCTTTATTTCATATGCTTTAGTAGAATCTCTGCACCTAGAAACTAGTATGGTAGAGGACCCCTTAATTGTTTCAAATCCAATCGGGGGCCCAGCTCATTTGTCTATGATCTGTGTGGGATTGAAAATTTCTATTCTAAGCGTAGAATTTAGATGTAGTGCCTTTTTTTTGGGCTTCTCGGTATATTGTTTGATTTTGGGCATGGATTGGCTATCCAGTAATGGTGCCATTCTTGATTGTGAGAAAAGGGTGGTTAGGCTTCTTACCCAACTCGGTAACACTCTGGAAATTACTTGTAATCCCTCGTATGCGGTTATGCTTAGTTATCTTGAATCACTAGATGCTTCTGTTGAGAGTTTGCAATCGGTTAAAGTAGTCCGTGAATATTCGGATGTCTTCGAAGAGGTGAAGGGCTTACCTCCGAACCGGGAGATAGACTTCCGCATATATCTTGTAGATAATGCAAAGCCCGTTGCGTTGCCCTTTAGACACATGGCTCCACGGAAAAGGAAAGAGCTCAGTAAACAGGTTAAAGAGCTTCTAGAGAAGGGGTTCATTAGAAGGAGTATTTCAAAATGGGGCGCTCCAGTGGTGTTCGCCACAAAGGCGGATTGTTCACTCCGTCTATGTGTTGACTATAGGGAGCTCAACAAGCTGATGAAAAAGAATAGGCACCCTCTCCCCAGAATTGATGATCTGTTTGATCAGCTTGTAGGAGCGTCTATTTTCTCCCAACTCGATTTAGCAACCGGGTTTCATCAGCTAAGGGTGGCTGAAGATAGCATTGATAAGACAACATTCAGAACCCCAGACGGCTTCTTTGAATGGCTTGTCATGCCTTTCGGCTTGACAAAAGCACCCGCTTACTTCGTGGACCTGATGAGTAGGGTGTTCAAAGAATTCCTCAACAAGTTCATGGTAGTCTTCGTAGACGATATCTTGATCTTCTCAAAGAGTGAAGAAAAGCATGCTCAGCACTTAAGGGTAATCATGGAAACTCTGCGAGTCCATCAGCTAAAAGCCAAATTCTCCAAGTGCCACTTTTGGAGAAAGGAAGTAAGGTTTCTTGGGTACATAGTATCCAAAGAAGGGTTAGCTGTGGACCCTACTAAGGTAGTAGCGGTACAGGATTGGAAGACACCAAGGAATGCAACTGAGGTCCGAAGTTTTCTAGGACTAGCAGGTTTCTACCGAAAATTCATAAGGGATTTTGCGAAAATCTCAGCTCCACTCACAAGGCTGACAAAGAAGAATCTAGTGTTCAATTGGGATTTGGATTGCGAGTTTCCTTTCCAACGACTAAAAAGGGCTCTTACAACAGCCCCAGTTCCGACGTTGCCAGATGGAAGCAAGATTTTCACAGTTTATACAGATGCATGTGGGACAGGACTAGGCGCTGTCATAATGCAAGAAGGGTGGGTAGTAGCTTATGGTGGAAGGCAATTGAAAGTTCATGAAAAGAACTACCCGACCCACGATCTTGAGTTAGCCGCCATCGTCTTTGCACTTAAGTCTTGACGACACTATCTCCTAGGTGAGAAGTTCAAACTTCACACTGACCATAAATCATTGAAATATCTTTTCTCGCAGAAGGACCTTAACTTGAGGCAACAGAGATGGATGGAGTTTCTTGCCTCATACGATTTCGAGATCTCCTACACTCCGGGCAAAGGCAACGTAGTGGCAGACGCGTTGAGCCGAAAGAAACTGACCCTAAGCCCGCTGTTTGTTGGAAGGCAAAGCCTAGAGTTTATAGCCAGCTTCGACTTTAGGCCCTCCTCCGATTTTGTACCGGGCTTGCGAGCATCTCTCGAAGTACGCCCGACTTTAGTGGACTCAATAGGGACAACACAACGCGAAGACCCTCACTTGTGGAGACGATTGATAGGCTAATTAGGGGTGAGACTTCAACTCACCTCAACAGATACTCCATCGACGATAAGGGTTGGTTAAGGCGAGACGGAAGACTATGCGTCCCATAGACAAGGGATTTAGTAAAGACGGTTCTTGAGGAAGCACATCACTCTAAGATGACGATACATCCAGGCGGAGATAAAATGTACAAGGACGTAAAGAGAAAGTTCTTTTGGAGCGGCATGAAGAAGGACGTGGCAGATTTCGTTTCTAAGTGTATGACTTGCCAATAGGTTAAGGCGGAGCAGAAGAAGCCTGGCGGTCTGCTCCATCCTCTAGAGGTCCCGCGGTGGAAGTGGGATAGCATTTCAATGGACTTCATTGATGGGCTGCCTAGGTCTAGAAGAGGCAACACTAGCATTTGGGTAATAGTGGATAGGGTTACTAAAAGCGCCCACTTTTTACCTATCAAGAGAAAAAGGACTGCCTCATCCCTAGCATCTCTTTATCTCAAGGAAATTGTTCGACTCCATGGAATACCCTCCAGCATTGTTAGTGACCGAGACCCTATCTTCACAAGTGAGTTCTGGCGGAGTCTGCAAGAAGCGGTAGGCACACAGTTATGCTTGAGTACAGCCTATCACCCCCAAACCAAAGGCCAGACAGAAAGAGTGAACAGAGTTTTGGAGGACCTTTTAAGACTGTGCGTCCTTGACTTCAGAGGGACGTGGGAAGTCCAACTTCCTTTGGTGGAATTTGCCTACAACAACAGCTACCAAGCCACCATCGGAATGGCGCCCTTCGAAGCTTTATATGGAAGACCGTGCTGATTGCCCACTTGTTGGTGGGGGTCTACTGACAAGCTCGTACTTGGACCAGATATGATCCGAGAGACTTCGGAGAAAATAGACTTGATACGGAGAAGAATGAGGACAGCCCAAGATAGACAGAAATCCTACGCCGACAAGAGGAGGACCGACCTTGAATTTGAGATTGGGGACAGAGTTTTTCTTAAGGTATCTCCTCTAAGGAACGTTGTTTGTTTTGGATCCACTGGAAAGCTGGCATGAGATTTGTAGGACCATTTCCTATCAACGAGAAGGTTGGGAAGATGGCCTATAGATTAGAGCTACCCGAAAAACTAGCTGGAGTTCACAACGTCTATCACGTTTCGCACCTCCGAAAATGTCTACATGAATCTGCTGAAGTGGTAGAGCCAAACATCCTTGAAGAAGCTGAAGTGGAACGCGAAGCAACCGTGAGAAGAGTTCCAACACGCATCTTAGGAACCGAAGTGAAAACGCTATGCAACCGCGAAGTCAAGCTCGTCAAAGTTCAGTGGAGCGATGTCGAGGAAGACGCGACTTGGGAAACTGAGGCTAGAATACGCGCAGCCTACCCTTTTCTTTTTGAGGGTACATCTTTGATCTTTCTTTTTCCTTAAGTTGTGCTTTTATCTATCTTTTTAGGATATATCTCCTCGACCTTATCTTTTAGGTAGAAACCCTTTGGATGAAAACATGTAATTGAAACATGTTATGGATGATGGTTGCAAGTTGTTGCAAGTGATTGCTTGTGGTTGCTCGTGGTTGCGTATACACACATAATCTAGGTTTTAGATCGGCTTAGTCACTTCATATTGCATATGCATATATGTATTTACATTCGTATATGGTTGAAGTTTACTGTGTTGTCATATGGTTGTTGCATTTGTATATGAATGATTGTGCACTCATGTAGAATCATAAATAGGAAAATTTTCATACATAATGGATTCATGACACTTACATAATTTGCATTAAGGAGGTCAACTGAATCAGTAGACCGCCTGATTTTACATTAGATAAGTACATGTACACACACTTTGCATATGATCATGAAGCATTAGAAGTCTTTTAAGGATAATGGATGCTCGTGTTTGATGGATGAGTAGATTGACGTTTGGATGTTAGGATATACATTCTTCCTAAACTTGAAGATTTCGGGGACGAAATCATTTCAAGTGGGGGAGAATGTAACAACCCGTGTATTCTATAACAGTGAAATTCAAAAATTAAAGTATAATTTATTTCAAATCAAAGAATTAAGGGAAACGGGATACGCCATTGCGTTCGACTCGGAATTCTGCTTGAGATGAGTCCGAGTTTGCATAAAACAGATTCCGTATGAGGGAGATATGACCTCCGGAAGTTTCAGAATTCCGTTTAAAATTCATCAGACAGAAACAATTTAGAATGAGTTCAAAATTCAAAAAAATCGGACCCAGATTGGGCTGGGCGGGAATTTTCCCAACCAAGGCACCCAGGTCGACTGGGTAGTCGACCTGGGGCACCCAGGTCGACTATGTAGTCGACCTGGGGGTCGACTGGGTAGTCGACCTGGCCCCTGAGCCAGGTCGAACACAGCCCCTCTTGGCTAGCCTGGTCTGTGTTTGGCCGAATTTCTGAGCTTTGTCTTGTCACTAGGGCTAGGTGTCAACTCCTGATTGGTTTCTCTTTCAAACGAACGGCTAATATTAATCTAAGCTCCATCGACGGCTCTAATCAATTCACAAACTCTATAAAAAGGACCCAAGACTCCACCTAATTCACACAAATAAAAATGAGAATGAGACCGTCATGCTGCTGAAGAAAGACTAGGATTAGCCGTTAAAAATTGAGAGATGATTAGGAGTCGATTCAAAAGCTTAAAGCCACGACAATTAAATCAAAACAACGCCTACAACAAAGGATAGCATCTCCAAATTCAGAATTCAGAATCCTGAATTGAAGATTCGTCATACGTTGTAAGTAGAGTGCTATTCCGATGTGAATGAATAATTGAGTTTTGATTTGTGTAAAATGCGAAATGGAATTGTACTTAATTTGTGGTGATGATAATTCATAATTGTATGTTGCTATGATTCTAGTTATGAATAGATTTGGGATGTTGTGGTATAATGATGTTAGACCTATTGGATATTTGCAAGTATATGATTCATGTTGAAAGTTAACGACTATATGTTTGTGGTAGTTTATTACAACACCTATTGGATATTTGCAAGTATATGATTCATGTTGAAAGTTAACGACTATATGTTAGTGGTAGTTTATTACAACAAAGTTGAGATTCATGCAAGTATATGATTCACTATTATGCCAACATGATTATACATCCTTCTATGTATATTTTTAGGATCATGTTTAGTGTAGTTGTATCCAGTAGGGTATTATGATTCATATGAATTTATGTTGAAATAGGAATTATGATTCTAGTGAAAAAAGACATACTTTTGTATTAGTGACAAAAGTAAGCATCTTTGTGAACTTGTGTTGACTCTATGAACATGACTAGATTGTGTTTGGTGTTATGCCTAATTGTAAATATGTTTTAGGCCTACATTGTTATCGAAATCGTATGATAATACATGTGACACATAATTAAGTTAGATTCACATTTTAAATGCAAGTTTACATGAATAGATTAAAACCATGATTCATGTTTAGGTATGTTTCATGTCAAGATTATATGCTATTACAATGCAAGTTAACAAGTGCCTAATTTATGTTAATTAGATCGTTATGTTGCAAGTTCTTGCATTCACACACCCCTTTTGATGTTACTTAGAATACATGAACACCATCTTCTAAGCCACCCCTTTTTCATGAGGCTAAGTTGGGCTTAAATGTTAAACCCAACATATGTTATAATATAGCGAACGTATAAAACGGGGGTAATGACGTTGGGTTAAAAATATAAAACATATGTGTTGTCATGTCAGACGCATGCCAATGACCTTGAGAACATTTAAGGGGTATAAATTAATTTTACCCAATAAAGATGAATTTGAATAATGGGCTGCAAATATTTACATATAAAAAAGAAAAGAGATAAAATATGTAAACTTAGCAAATACGATGTGTTTAACCCGAGGTTGGATTGCGTTGTGACATAAACCTGCCCGGACCCGCCCGGCTGTCCAGTAGTCCCAACAATACCTATCCAATGTGGGTGGTTAAACATTGAGCCCAATAAAGACCCGAGGTTAGAATGAGTTGTGACGTAAGACTTCCCGGAACCAACCGGCAACAGGCAGTCACAACAATACATGTCTAATGTGAAAGGTCGAGGCTTTAATAAGACAATTAAGGCTGAGTCAGGATTGATATGATTAATTAAATTTAATTAATACTTAATCAAACTGAACATGCTAAATTATACAGACTGATTGGGGGGGTTAGGTTTATACAGAACACTTAACCAACTTAGCATGTTGGCTAGAAATAGAAAACCTAGTAGCGGTGGACCCTTTTCAGCAGTAATCATACATAGTGTATCAGGATACCCTGAACTAGGCAGGGTGGGGCACGATTATTGGGCTGACTGTAAGAGGTCAAATCGAAGGCGGTGGTGCAGCAGTGTAGGTTCTAACGGGGTGCGGGCGTGCACACACTCCGATGTAGAAAAATTAGGCACTGGGCACCAGTAGTATACCTGTGCATTCTAGAATTGTGTCGGGCCGCCACCATGGGATTTGATACACCCCATGGTGGGACCAGCATAGGTAGCTACAAAATCGGGGGTCGTAAGACACATGTAACTATGCGAGTAGGAGCCGATCATTAGAGATGGATCACTTCACCCTGATTATGGGGTGTCTGTTGGGAACTAGTTTATGTGGGTGTAGTGATTAATATGGGGTACGATAGCACATTCGACTCTAGACAACTTAACTTAGTTTATGGTGTTTCCCCATTTCAAGTTTGTACTTATCATGCTCATTTCTTTATTCATAGACTGAATAGTCCTAGACTTACTCAGGTTTTATGTCTGACTCTACTTTTCTATCGTCTTCTTTCCTTTCGTCCCCCCCCCCAGGTCCACAGGGAGAGAATACCGCAGCTTGACCGGTTTTCACATCCAGCTTGAAGAGAAAGATTGTATTGCTTGGATCTCTTTCGTTTTGGACTATGGCTTTGGATAGCAATTGTGGGGACTTATGCAGTTTACTTATGTTTTTATGCTTCTATAAGTTATGAAATCAAGACAGTTATGAAAATGTAATGTTTTTGTAAGTATTGTAAGACAATTATGGCATGGTTTCTGTAACACATATTTTGATGAAATAAAAGTTGCTGTTGTTTTCCGCTATTCAAAAATATGTGTATTTATATCTGTCTTGTGTATCTTTGACTTATACTCATAAACCTCCACCAAAATTAGGGCATTCCCTTTGAGAGTGACCCTAGCGGAGGTGGGGTGTTTCATGGCAGATTTCGTTTCTTTGTGCATGACATGTCAACAGGTCAAGGCGGAACAAAAGGAGCCTGGAGGACTGGTTCATCCTCTAGAAATCCCGCACTGGAGGTGGGACAACATTTCAATGGACTTCATTGACGGGCTGCCTGGGTCAAGAAGAGGCAATACTAGCATTTGGGTAATAGTGGACAGGATTACTAAAAGCGCCCACTTTATACCTACCAAGAGTAGAAGGACTACTTCGTCTCTAGCTTCTCTTTACCTCAAGGAAGTAGTTCGACTCCATGGAATACCCTCCAGCATAGTGAGTTACTCGGATCCCGTCTTCACGAGCGAATTTTGGCGGAGTCTGCAAGAAGTTGTCGGCACATAGTTATGCTTGACCACGGCCTATCACCCCCAAACTGATGGTCAGACAGAAACGGTGAAGAGAGTACTAGAAGATCTTCTAAGATTGTGCGTTCTTGACTTCGAAGGGACTTGGGAGGATCACCTTCCTTTAGTTGAATTCGCCTACAACAATAGTTACCAAGCCACCATCGGTATGGCACCCTTCGAAGCTTTGTATGGAAGACCGTGCTGATCACCAACTTATTGGTGGGAGTCCACTGACAAGATTATACTTGGGCCAGACATGATTAGAGAGACTTCAGAAAAAGTGGTCTTGGTAAGAAGGAGAATGAAGATGGCCCAAGACAGACAGAAATCCTACGCCGACAAAAGAAGGACCGACCTTGAGTTTGAGGTTGGGGACAGGGTTTTCCTCAAGGTATCTCCCTTAAGGAACGACGTTCTCTTTGGATCCGCAGGAAAGCTAGCACCAAGATTTGTAGGACCATTCCCTATCATCGAGAAGATTGGGAAGATGGCTTATAGAGTAGACCTGCCTGAAAGTTTGGATGGAATTCACAACGTCTTTCACATTTCTCATCTCCGAAAATGTCCACATGAATAAGCAGAAGTGGTGGAGCCAAGCATTCTACAAGAAGCAGAAGTGGAACGCGAAGCAACTGTGTGGAGAATTCCAACTCGAATCGTAGGAACTGAAGTGAAACAGCTACGCAACCGCGAAGTCAAGCTCGTTAAAGTTCAGTGGAGTGACGCCGAGGATGACGCGACTTGGGAAACTGAGGACAGAATACGCGCAGCCTACCCTTTTCTTTTTAAGGGTACATCTTTGATCTCTCTTTTTACTTAAGTTGTTCTTATATCTATCTTTTTAGGTATATGTCCTCGATATTATCTTTTATCCTTAGATAGAAACCCCTTTGGATGTAAACATGTATTTGAAACATGTTATGGTTGATGGCTGCAAGAGGTTGCAAGTGATTGCTGGTGGTTGCTTGTGGATGCATATACACACACACTCTAGGTTTTAGATCGTCTCAGTCACTTCATACGGCATATGCATATATGTATTCATATTTGTATGTGGTTAAAACTTGGTATGTTGTCATATAGATGTCGCATTTGTATTGATGGTTGCGCACTCATGTAGAATTATAAGTAAAGACAAATTTTCATACATAATGGATTCATGACACTTACATGATTTGCATTAAGGAGGTCAACTAGATCAGTAGACTGCTTGATTTTGCACTAGTTAAGGACATATACACACACTATGCATATAATCATAAAGCATTAGAAGTCTTTTAAGGACAATGGACGCTTGTGTTTGTTAGTTGAGTAGATGGACGATTGGATGTTAGGACTTACGTTCTCCTAGACTTGAAGATTTCGGGGACGAAGTCCTTTAAGGAGGGGAGAATGTAACACCCCGAATTTTATGCTAACTGTAAATTAACAAATTAAAGTATAATTAATTCTAAATGATGTAATTAAGGAAAATAGGTTACGCCATTGCGTTCATCTCGGAATTCTGCTTGAGATAGAGTCTGAGTTTGCGTAAAACGGATACCGTATGAAGAAGATATGGATGAACGAAGTTGGGCAGAAAAACCAGAAACGGGTCAGAATGCACTGGCGCACTTAGGAAGTGCGCTAGAACAAAATTGCACTGGCGCACTTGGGAAGTGCGCCAGTACAAATTTGCACTAGCGCACCTGCCAAGTGCACCCAGGCCAGAAAATTTGCTTGGTCAGGCCCTGGCTGGCCTGTTCGGGTTCTGGTCGATTCCTGAGGCTTGGCTGAGTCACTAGGGCTTACATGTGGCTTTCTGATTGGCTTCTCTTGAGATGGATGGTTTGGATTCACTCTAGCTTCATCTACGGCTCGAATCAGTTTAAAATTCTATAAATACAACTCAAGTCAAAACCTAAATTCACACAAATAATATAGAACTAAAGTTGTCATGCTGCTGGAAAGAAACAAGCAGTGGCTGTCAGTTAGAAAGCTTAGAGACAAGCCAATACTAAAGTAAAACACGAATCAAAACAACGTTAGTCTACCCAAAGGTAAGCATATCAAATTCAGAATTCGGAATCTAGAATCCCAGTTCGTCGTTCGTTGTAAGTATAGTGATTTTTCCGATGAGAATAAAACTAAGACTTGATTCGATGTAAATTGGAAGTGGAATTGTGCTATTATGTAACAACGATGTTAATTCATATCTATGTATTGAAATGATTGTACTGCGAATGAAATTGGGATGTTCGTGGTATAATTAAGATTGATGTTGATCCTATTTAGAATGACAACAACATCACAAGCAAGTTGTATAGTTCATGTTTATGTGATTATATAGGTTGTTTGTGATTACAACCTCATGTATATACTTTATGCTAGAACCTTTATGCCAAAATGGTTAAGTTCATATACATGCCCATATGTTTATACAAAAGTGGCAAATTACTAATTGGATCCATGTCAAGATCCACTTTATTACATGTTTCATGTTGTAATTAGATATGCGATTGGAACTAGTTCACACCCTTGTCATAAAGTTATACATATTTATTAAGATGCCATATTCTTGTCATATGCTAGTGATGTTCGATGTTATGCCTAGATCCAAAAACAAGTTTAGGCTTATGTTATCTAAATCATATGCTAATTTGTGTGACACCTATTTGGTTAGATACCTATTTCAATGCAAGTTCACATATATGTTGATTTAGGCCATGTTGCAAGTTCACATTCATGTTTTCTATTTTGCAAGTTCATACCTACGATGTTCATATTGACTATACCAAAAATGCCTAGTTTACACCTATGTCATGTTTACGTTTATGAATTCCCTTATGCCTATTTGTGTGCGCTAAATTAGGCTAAGTTTTTAGCCTAATGTTATATGTTAAAACTATGCGAACGAAAATTAGGCTAAGATTGTTAGCCTAATGTTTAAATGGGGTTACGTTGGGAATATTAGTAAAACTTGACATAAAAATATAAGAAATTGGTTTGTTTGTCACATGCCAAAATTGGTGGAATTTAAACGGTATGAATTCTTATACCAAAAATGTTAAACTTGGAATGTGGGCCAGAACATTTAATTGTTGACAAATTTACATATATTATGTAATAAAGACAAATATGTAAATTTAGAAAATAAGAATATGCTTAACACGAGGTTGGATTGAGTTGTGATGTAAATCTGCCCGGACCCGCCCGGCTGTCCAGTAGTCACAACAATACCTACCCAATGTGGGTGGTTAAGCATTGAGACTAATAAGGACCCGAGGTTAGACTGAGTTACGGTGTAAATCTGCCCGGAACCGACCGACACATCCAGTAACCGTAACAATATCTGCCTAATGTGAGTTGTCGGTGCTTTAAAAAGCTAAGGACGGACAAGTCAGGATGGTAGGGTTAAGTTAACTAAAACACTAATCAATTCAACATGTTAATGAAATTTATGGGTGGGGTTAGGTAAATATAGACACTTAACCACTTAACATGTTTGACTAGAAAACCCTAGTAACAGGGACCCTTTTCAGCAGTAACCCAATTAGGTATCATGGTAGCCTGAAACTAGGCAGGGTGGGGCATGATTACTAGGCTGATTGTAAGCGGTCAAAGCGACGATAGTGGGTGCAACAGTGTGGGTTCTAACGGAGTGCGGGCGTGCACACACTTCGGAGCAGACAAACACGGCACTGGGGGCACCAGTATTATAACCTATGCATTCTAGTATTATGTCGGGCCGCCACCATGGGACTTGATACACCCCATGGTGGGACCAACATAGGTATCTACAATCTTTGGGGGTCGTAAGACACATGTAATTATGCGAGTAGGAGCCGATCTTTAGAAAAAGGTGATCATTTCACCCTCAACAAGGGGTGCCAGTTTAGAACTTATACATGTAGGTGCAGAGATATAGTGTGGGATGCGATAGTATATTCATTTCAAAACTACTTTATCTTAGTTTATGATACTTTCCTGTTTCCAGTTTATACCTATCATGCCCTTATTCTTATTCTCATACTGAAGAGTCACTAGACTTACCAGGCTTTATATCTGACCCTATTTTCTTTCGTCTTCTTTTCTTCCTTCCCCCCCCCCCCCAGGTCCATAGGGAGGAAACAACCCAGCTTAGTCAGACTCTTTGCAAGCTTCGAGATAGCAGATGTACGGTTTGGACTCACTTGTTTTGGCTATGGCAGATGGACAAAATCATGGAGATTTATGCAGTTTTAATCATGCTTTATGCTTCTTTATTTAATAACCAAGACAGAAATGATGCTGTAATATTTTGGAAGTTGTTATGTGACAAGTTATGGAAATGTCTTTGTATGAACACATATTTATGAAATAAAAAGTCTGTTTGTTTTCCGCTGCCTATATATATGTGTTTATATCTATCTTGTGTTTTATCTGTGACTTTTACTTACAAACCTCCACTAAAGTTAAGGCAGTCCCTTGTGATTGACCTTAAAGGAGGATGGGGTGTTTCACAAATAATTTCTTTACTCAACAGGTAATCTATTTACCTGTTCAAACATATATAATGCACATGTATATATTTCTGTATATTTTCAAATTAGTTCAAAACTTGATTTAATTAACTTACATTCTAATAATTTAATTAATCAAATCTACTATCTCACAGTGCAAACAACAACCAATTTGTTTTTAACTTTTCAAAAATATACTAATCAATTCATATACTCTTTTAAAATCATTCAGACTATAGAGTTAAAAGTGCACATCCATGGAAAGAAAATAACAACAAAGTAGAGAACTAAATGGTAATGCAAAGTATGTTAAATGTACCTTGCACCGGAGTCAACCAGAGATATCCACTCGACACTTAGGATGGGCTTTCTGAATGCTCTCCTTAGTTTCCCAAGTACAATCTTGTGGATCTCCACTCCATTGCACTTTGACTAAGTGAACCTTCTTGTTCCTCAGTTCTTTGGTTTCTTTCTTTAGCGGCTCTCTTTTCACAGCCAATTCTAGAGTAATTTCAATATACTATTGTGCGGCTTCTTCCACGATCAAGTCTGGATCATGAACGTGCTTTCGAAGTTGAGATATGTGGAATACATCATGCACTCCAGGCAACCAATTTGGCAATTGAATTCTATAAGCAAGAGTTCCAATCCGTTCAAGAATAGGAAATGGACCAATGAATTTGGGTGCCAATTTCCCAATTTTATCGAACCGGATAACTCCTCTCATCGGCGATACTTTCAAATATACATAGTCGCCAATAGCAAATGATATATCTCTTCTTCTCCTATGGGCATAGCTCTTCTGTCGGCTTTGAGCGGCGAGTAATCATTTCTTAACGAAATCGACTTTGTCGGCAGCCTCACGGATCATACCAGATCCCAATACAAGTCTATTACCAGGTTCGACCAAACAAGCAGGAGATCGGCACGGTCTACCATACAATGCTTCGAATGGCGACATTGTCAGGCTCGCTTGGTAGCTATTGTTATATGAGAATTCAGCCAAATGTAAATGGTCTTCCCATGATCCATCGAAATCTAGAACACAAAACCGCAATAAATCTTCTAGTATACGATTCACCCTCTCAGTCTGACCATCTGTTTGAGGATGTTAGGCGGTGCTTAGGTTCAGCTTCGTTCCCAGTTCTACTTGAAACGCCTCTCGGAATTTGCTAGTAAATATTGGATCTATATCACTACCTATACTGATCGGCACTCCGTGTAGTCTAACAATTTCCTTGAAATATATCTGCACCAGACTCTGAGCAGTTCTGTTTGATCTGATAGGCATGAAATGGGAGGCCTTCATGAAGCGATCTACGATCACCCAAACACTGTCATTTCCTTTCCTGGTTCTGGGCAAACCATCAATGAAGTCCATGGAAATATGTTCCCACTTCCAACCTGGAACGTTCAGCGGTTGCGACAATCTAGCAAGTTTTTGTTGGTCACTTTTGACTAGTTGGCAAGTAGGGCATCGGCTAACAAATATAGAAATGTCTCTCTTCATCGACCTCCACCAGAAAGTGCATTTGATGTCATTATACATTTTGCTTACTCCTGGATGGATACTAAGTTTTGACTTCTGGCACTCATCCAGCACTTCCTTTCGGAGCTCAGAAATTAGGAACACAAATTCGACCTCTTAGCCTTAGAATCCCATCATTATCAACCTTAAAACTGGAGGGCTCGCCTTTCTGAATTATCTTTCTGATCTTATGAATGAAGTGATCATCCTTCTGAAGAGCAGATATTTTATCTATAAATGAAGTCGTAATAATAAAACTGGCGATCATTACATTCTTTCGGCTTAACGCATCGGCCACGACATTGGCTTTTCCTGGAGTGTATAGAATCTCAAAATCGTATGCTGCAAGGAACTCTAGCCAACGTTGCTGCCTCAGATTCAAGTCTTTCTGGGTGAACGGATACTTTAACGACTGGTGATCTGTAAACAGTTCGAATTTCTCACCCAGAAGATAGTGTCTCCAGATTTTCAAAGCGAATACAATAGCCAGCAACTCAAGATCATGAGTTACGTAGTTCTTTTCATGTGGCTTCAGCTGACGGCTAGCAAAAGCAACAACCTGACCTCTTTGCATTAATACTGCACCAAGGCCTTCTCTAGAGGTATCCGTCAAGACTTTCAATTCCTGGTTGCTGTCGATTATCGTTAACACTGGAGCCGTTGTTAATCTTAACGTTAGCTCTTCAAAAGCCCCCTCACATTCTGGAGTCCACTTGAATTTTGAGTGCTTCTTTGCAAGCTTCGTTAAGTGACTAGATATCTTCGAAAAATATTTAACGAACTTCCGGTAATAACTAGCCAATCTAAGAAAACTTCGAACTTCTGTAAGAGTATTAGGCTTTTTCCAGTTTTGAATAGCTGTGATTTTACTTGGATCCACAGTAATTCCTTCTTTTGATACGACGCGGCTCAAAAACTTTACTTCATCTTGCCAGAATATACATTTGGAAAGTTTAGCTTTCAATACATTCCTTCTCAGAATTTCTAGTACTTGTTCCAAATGTTTTTCATGTTCGGCCTTTGATTTAGAGAAAATTAGAATATCGTCAATAAAAACCAGAACAAACTTATTCATGACTCCTCTGAACACTCTATTCATCAAATCGACGAAGTAAGCTGGAGCGTTACATAAGCCGAACGGCATTACGAACCACTCATAGAATAAGTCTGGACCTCTGAATGTTGTCATAGGAACACACTCTTCGGCAATACGAAGCTAATGGAAACCTGTAGCTAGGTCCATCCTTGAAAATACTTGTGCTCCATTCAGACGATCCAATAGATCATTGATTCCCGGCAATGGATATTTATTCTTTGTTGTCTGCTTATTCAAGTCGCGATAATCCACACATAGTCGCAGAGTACATTCAGACTTTGGGGCAGACACCACTGATGCACCCAATCAAAGAAACTAGGCCTGATGAGACCCTTCCATACAAGCTGTCGAGTTTGATTGTCTAGTTCTTCTTTCTCCTTTAGGGTCATTCTCCGAATAGCATGCACTACTGGCCTTGCGCTCGGAATTAAGGCGATCTTGAAATCAATTTCTCTCTGCGGAGGTAAGCTGACAACTTCTTCTAACACATCCGTATAATTCTTAATGACAGGAATATCTTTGATGAGGTCCGGAAAATTCTCTGTGACTACAGGGATATTTTCTATTTGAGCAGGAGAAACATCAAGAGCTGACCAAAAGTCTTTTCTATTTGAATTCGGACCTTCGCAGGGTATGGTTATATAATTCCCTGATTTAATCTTTGCCCTAACAACTCTGTCGGCGCATCTAACCTCAGCTTCATATTTGGTTAACCAATCCAATCCCAAAATAAGATCGAATTCAATAAAATTCATGACGATAGAGATGGTAGGGAACTTATAACAGGAAAAAGAGATAGGTACCGCACAAATCCAACTGAGATCGAGGGAACCCCCAACCGGATTATGCACAGTAATTGGTTCTTTGAGCTTCTTCAAATTCAAATCCAATTTCTTAACTGCATTCTTTGCAATAAAGCTTCGTGACACACCTGTATCAAACAATACTTTAACTGGAATATTTTTGACATTAAGCGTGCCTTCTAAAACATCTGGCCTTCCCTGACTAGCTGAGGGCTCAGAAGTTTCTGCTACTTCATTCACTTGAACTATTTCAGTCTTCTCCAAAAGCCAGCAATCTTGCTTTACATGACCAGCCTAATGGCAGAGATTGCATTTTCAATTCTCTTGAAACTTCTTACCGGATTTAGATTCATCCTTCTTTCGTTTCTTCGAGGATTTACAATTCCTGGTCAAAAGCCCTTGTTTCTTGCAGTTAGACATAAGGCCATCGTTATGTGTTCTTCCTCAGATTTAACCCTTTTCCCCTTGGCTTTGGGCTTCTTACTGACCTCAGACATCGTACTGGCCTCGGGACTATCAGTTTCAGACTCCTTCTTGTTACAAGAACTGACTTCCTCTTCGTCGCGCAACATACCTTTCTTATGGAGATCTTCATACTGATAAGCCATGTATATCATTTCTGAAAAAGGAAGCTTCACATGCCCCATTACTTTTTTCTGGTACTTCCTTTGAAGCCCGTTAATAAATCTCAGATTCTTTCTCTTAGAATATTGAATTAGATGAGGAGCAAAGTGAGAAAGTTGGTTGAATTTCTTATGATATCCTGGAATGGTCATATCTCCTTGTATCAGTTAAGAGAATTCATCACATAATCGCTCAGTCGCTTCAGGAGGAGTAAATCTTTCTAGGAAAATCTCTTTGAATCTATCCCATGTGATATCACCTTCTGGATTATCTTTGGTGATTGTTTCCCACCAGATTAAAGCTTCTTCTTTGAGCGCCCAAGATGCCGCTAATCTTTTCTGATCATCTCTCAACTGGACACGTTCAAAAATTCTTTTGACAGAACTCATCCAAGCTTGATTCTGAATTATAGATTCATTGCCCGAGAATTGTGCTCCACCCAGATTTCGATATCTCTTTAATAGAGCCTCTAGATCGGGTTCTACATTCCTCCTGTTTCTGACACTCATTTTCTAGTACTTCTGCAAATAGCAGATCAAGTGTCAAGTCACAGAAAAGGTATTTTAAAACATAGAAACATATATTTGAATGTAAATGTGTCTATCGGGGTGTATTTCATTCTGCTTCACTCATACTAGCATATTTCTGATCCTATCTGTAATGAGTTACCCGTCCTAGAACACTACTGGTTGTATTTCTGACGAGTTCATTAATATGTTATATTCCAGCACTAAGCTTAACTAAAGCTCCGATACCACGTTGAGACGACCCCAAAACCCCGTACGACAGTGTTAAGGGCAAGTAAAACAAACTACGAATCAGTCATGGGACTGGTATGAGAAATCTACTTAACACATTTATAATATGGCCAATCACACGACCACGCCACTTTCGCGGAACGGGTTTATTCCATTGGATTGCCAATGCTTTAAAACAAGTAATTCTTTTAAACATCGCAATGCTTTTTACAAAAATGAAGCCAATATAAGACTCAGTTCCCATCACACAATGCAACGCAAACCGGAGGATAGGGTTTTACCTTATAATGGCCAAGATATGCTTGATACGAATGAAACAAAAGAATTTGATGTTATTACTAGTGTTTACATGTTTCAAAAACAATTTCGAATCATAACTATCAATCATAGACGGCAAGGGTACAATATATCATGTCGCCATATATATACATATATATATATATATATATATATATATACAATCAAAACTGCACGATGTCATATTTGGAAATTGGATTTCCGTCATGAACCAACGCAAAAGATAGTCCTTTCTGAATTCGAGACTGTCTAGCCCGAGTCTTAGGCACAGCCACAACTGCACCTTGGATCGTCAGGGCCGGTCCACCGATGTGGATTATTATGCATGAACACTGCGTTTCCCTACCCTTTGGGGCGTAAATGAGCCAACGAATGACTCCGTCGGCTTCACATAATTACCGATATATCTGAGGCGCCTCGCAACAGCAACAACCACACAAGTGAAAATAATGTAAATGTTAGCCAGTTTAAGCACTGACACCACCTCCAGCTAGAAGGAAGCGCATGCCCTCCCTGATGTCCTCTCCCGTTTCTTGTTCATACATGGGTGTGAGGCTCGCGAATTCACGTTATACACAAAGTTATGCCACACGGGCGGTGCTTTGATCATCATACACAAGACTTTGTTTTTCAACAGAAGCCTTGATCACTGCATCTTAGCATGCCAGGCAATTCACACCATGCAACTGATGGCTATCAATCACACAGAATAAATTCCAATGTCAGACACATAGTCTATTTACAAGTCCGTTCTGGGTCTGAACGAAACCGGAGGCACTATATACCTCTCATACCCATCGATTTCCACATACGTTTGGACGATCACCGCTCATTATCCATATTTCGGCATGCCTCCCAATCAGGACATCAGTTATCATCCAACCGAGGTGAAGATTTCCAGTCTTCGACCACCGTCTTCATCTTCGATTTCTTATCGTCGATTCAGTTATTCAGAATGGGATAAACCCGGCCTTTCTGAGCAACTCGCGTATATAATAAAAAAGTGCTACACAAACACAATATACGCTTTATTCCAATTCATTAGTCACTAACCGTAAATTAGTAAGAGAACGATTTCCCAAATATTAACCCCGAAGGCTGAAACCAACATCAGATCAAAATCCAGGAAACCATTCGACTTAGCTAACCTTCAGTTAGTTTCTAAATTTCACATTCCATGTCGTTTATAATATTTTATAACGATTTATCGCTATTTTTATTTATTTAAAAATGGCCAATTTATTCAATCGACGCTTCAGGCCATAACGCGGCCGTGGCGTCGTTTTTCTTCAGATTTGATTTACACATATCTGAAAATCTAACCGTTAGATCTTTACAAAATTTATATCATTAGAAAGGTCTTTTCAAAACGAATCCAATGGTTCCAGTTTTGGAAAAATCCGACGGTCGGATCTCCCGGTACAATCGTTTGAAGTTTCGATTTCAAAATACGAACTGCAGCATCGTTATTCGATTTAATTATATATATATATATATATATATATATATATATATATATATATATATATAATCGATTCTGGCGCTGTTTTTCATCAGGTTTGAATTAAACATTCCAGACAATCCAACCGTTGGATCTTTACAAAGTTGGTGTTGTTGGAAAGATATTTCCAAAGCGAACCCAACGGTTTCGGTTTCGGGAAAATCCGACGGTCGGATCTCCCGCACTAATCGCTTGAAATCATGGTTTCAAAACACGAACTGTAGCTTCGTTTATCGATTTATTTTAATTATATATATGTATAATCTATTCTTTGATTTCAAAACGATATTCTTTTCATATATTTGATAAAAATGATATTTTTATCCAATTGACTTTTATTTCAACACTTCACTATTTTTAATAATTCATGTATATAATAAAAATGTGATTTTTAATGTAAAACCATTTATTTCAAAACACGACTAATTTATATAGTTCATATAGATGATAAAAATATGATTTTTAATATAAAACAATTTCTTTCAAAATCCGACTATTTTATATAGTTCATATAGATGACAAAAAAAATATGATTTTTATTATAAAATAATTTATTTCAAACACCAATACCATTCAACACATGAATTTATATTCAACGAATGAATTTCTATTCAACACATGAACGGTTTCTATAGTTCGTATATAAAAGATAAAAATGTGATTTTTATTGTTAAAACAATTTATTTAAAACACGAATACCATTCAACACATGAATTTCTATTAAACACATGAACGGTTTCTATAGTTCGTATATAAAAGATAAAAATGTGATTTTTATTGTTAAAACAATTTATTTAAAACACGAATACCATTCAACACATGAATTTCTATGCAACACATGAGCGGTTTCTATAGTTCGTATATAAAAGATAAAAATGTGATTTTTATTGTTAAAACAATTTATTTAAAACACGAATACCATTCAACATATGAATTTCTATTCAATGAATGAATTTCTATTCAACACATGAACGGTTTCAACATATGAAAATAATTTCAATAAATGAAAATAATTCTAACACATGAATATTTAAGAAAATTTCGGCAATATAACGGTAGGGTAGTTAAAACCAGGGTCGTTCCTAGTACGGCGCCTCGCTCTACCTTAAAGCCTCGCAGCTTTTGATAATGGGGATTTCATGCATCTAGTTCGCATGCAGGCAGCATGTATATTTTTTCTTTTCCACAAACTAATCCTATGTGGTTTCAACCAAATAATTCTCAACCACAAATGGGTATTTTTCAACCACAATCAATCAATTTCAACCACAAACAATTCAAATAAACCATTCGCTATCAACCAATTTTCACACCAATCACAACCAATAAATATCGTTCATGGTTTGTGGACGAGGGGCGTATATATAAATAAATAAATATATATATATATATATATAAGCATTTCACTTCTATTTCAACACATATATAATTTTTACAATGCATATATAACTTATACATCGAATGTACAACTTATACAATGCTTATACATGAGGTGTACAATGTTTATATAACTCATACATCGACTATATAACTTATACAACATCATTTTCCATATCGTTTATAATTTAGAAATCTCACATTGGGTTCCACTCCAAAAATAGCAGAAGGCTTAGAAAAATATGCGATCTCTCCTAGAATGTAGAAGACGTCCACAAGAGTCCACTGTCTCTTGTTTCACTGAATTTCGTCAAAAAAAGAAAAAGATATGATCTTTACAGTGAAATCAAAAACCGTAGTGCTTTAAACTGCTATAATATAGTTTAATTTAATTTCAGTCGTTACCTTTCAAAGTTGTTCAAAACTAGGTTTTGAAAATTTGTGAAATCCGTAGCAGTTCGTCCCGATCAGGTTGTATGACGTCGAAGAGGGTGGAAAGGGCTTCAGGCGCAGGGGGGTTTTGTCGGGATCGGTGGTTGGAGGCATGCTCGGCGGCGCTGGAAAGTCGCCGACTTTGGCGAGCTCGTTCTCGTCGATAGGGCGACGAGGGGTGTGGAGGGTTGGTCGGATTTAAAGAGGGGAGGCGGCGTTGTCGAGTCTGGGTGGTGGCGGAGGCGTCAGGTGGCTGAGGCGGCGGCGATTTGGTCGGGAAGTGAGGATGCGGCGTCCGTCGTTAATCGTGACGGAGAAGAGAGAGAATTTTATTTTTTTTATAAAATTATGGTTGGCTGGGAGCTTTTAAAAGAGGGTTTTCTAACACGACCTCCAATCCAAAAACAACGACTGTCGTCCCTAGCTAAATACTCCTATTCCGAACACAATGGGAAATGTTTCGTAGGCCCATTCTACTGTTTCAGTCAGTTTTTATTCAATTTAAAATATAAAACATTCAATATTTAATTTGAACATACATTTAAATTTTCCGGGGTCACATATTGATTCTAAAAATTCCCTAAAAATAAATCTAGCTATGTTTTGAAAATACGGTCCCAACAAAACTAGTTTCGGCGAATTCTGAGACCGTTTGCAAAATGGCCATTTTCTGGTCGATCCAATTTATTAGAAAACGACCAAACACATTTTCCTTTGCCATGCTCATATACTAGCTTCTAAAATTATGAAATTTGAAACCTAGCAATAGTTTAACATCCCGGATCCAACAAAAGTGGTTTCGTCGAATTACGAGGTCGTTTGCAAAATGGCCATTTTCACGGGCTATATAAACTCTATAGCGACCTTTCTGAAAATTCGTTTGGCCATAACTTTTGCTTCACGCTATGAAACTTCTATTTTTCAGATTCGTCAGAAAGGTATTCACTAACAGATTTAAATATTTTTGGATTCACTCAAATCCGTTTTGTTTTGCACCCGGTACAGTTAGTCAAAGTTTGAATTCAAATTTTGAAACTACCGCGCCATTTCAGGTCTTGTTTATAATTAGAATTAATTATATTTCTTTTCAAACAACGATTCAAACTTACTTTTCATCGTTATTATTTAAAATATTTATTTTAAATATTTAAAATCCACTAAAATAGCTAATTTAAAAAATTTAAATTGGTTCGGATTTTCCGGGTTGTTCAAAAGAAGAAGGTTATCCTTTAATTATTTTATTAATTTAATTTTAAAAATTATTATAAATCTAAATTTAGGCCATAACTAATGCGTACGACAACGAAAATTAACAATTTCAGATTCAATGAGATCGTACGACAAGGATCTACAATCCTAGACTAAAAGGGGACATTTGCGAGCAGTTTGAAACGTTGACAAATTTGCGAAGCCGAACGAACAGATGGTGAGATTTCTAATTTTTAATAATTAAATCATTTAATTATTTTCCTCGATTGATTGAATCTTTGTAAATAATATATATATACATATCTGCGATGTGGTAAACTAGTTTATGTATTTATCTGTTGTTGTGAATGTTCATGCGTTAAAAATCTCATTTTATTGAGATTTACATATTCATTTGGTTCTTTAGGTTTGTGGATTCAAAATTTATATTTGAGTTAATTAGAAATAGTTAAAAACAAAATCATCTCATTTTGTTTATGTGATTTGTTGAGATTCACATTTTTATTTAAATTTCACATGTTAGGAAAAAGACACTTTATTCACATTTTTATGTGAATTTAACATGTTAGGGGAAAGGAAAACTTTATTTACATTTTTACGTGGATTAAATATGTTAGATAAAAATGACACCTTTTTTATTTACATTCCTTGTAAATAAAAATAAAAAGAACAAACTTGATGACATTTTTATTGACATTCCTTTATAGACTGAAAAATAACGTTTATTTTGTTTACATCTAGTTGTAAATAAAATATTTATTATAGAAATTTGGCGAACAAAAATAACATTTCTTTTATTTACATCTAGTTGTAAATAAAATATTTATTATAGAAATTTGGCGAACAAAAAGAACATTTCTTTTATTTACTTCTAGTTGTAAATAAAATATTTATTATAGAAATTTGGCGAATAAAAAATAACAAATTTTGATCATATAAAAAGAATAAATTTTGCGATGATATTTTGTTTACATTTTCTTATGTAAATAAAAGAACAACTTTGCGAACACCTTTATTTACATTTTTCCATTTGTGAATAAAAAGAACAAAATTAGTTGACACCTTTTATTTACATGTTCTATGTAAATGAAATGAACAAAATTATGAAGATACATTTTTTTTATGTAATGAGGACATCAAAAAGAAATGGACACATTCATTTACATTTTTATGTAAATAGGTTGTGTAGAAGAAAGATAATTACATATTTGTTTACATTTTCAGATGTAAAAAAAACATAGGAAAGAATTACATATTTTATTTGCATTTCTAGATGCAAACTAAACATAGAATAAGAATCACATTTTTTTTCACCTTGTAAATAAACATGATATAGGAAAAGAAAACTTTATTTACGTGTAGTGTAAATAAACATGATATAGAAAAAGAAAACTTTATTTACATGTAGTGTAAATAAACATGACATAGAAAAATATTACATTTATTCACTTTTAAGTAGATAAAACATGAGATAAAGAAAAAGAATATTTTATTTACATTTAGTGTAAATAAAACATAATATCAGGAAAAATGGACATTTTTATTTTCTATTTAGTGTAAATGGAAATAGGACGTAGAAAAAGTAATTTTTATTAGCATTTTTAGATGCAAATAGAGCATAGGAAAGAATTACACTTTTTAATTTGCAAATTAGTTACAAAAACAAAACATTAAAATAAAAGTTACATTTTTTTGTTTGCAACTTTAGATTCAAAAAAAACATTTAAAATGAAAATTTGCATTTTTGTTTGCAATTTTAAATGCAAACAAAACGTAAAAATAAAACATGAAATAAAATAGTACATTTTATTTGCGTTCCTCAACGAAAATAAAACCTGAAAATAAAAGAGTACATTTTATTTGCGCTCCTCAGCGCAAATAAAACATGAAAATAAAAAAGGGTATATTTTTATTTGCATTCCTTAATGCAAATAAAACATAAAATTAAAAGTAAATTAAGAAGTTATATTTTTATTAACATTGTAGGTGTAAATAAAAAGTAGATTAAAAGGTTATATTCTTTGTACAAAATTTAGGTGTAAATAAAGAATAGAACAAAACGGTATATTTTTTTTACATTCTAAGTGTAGTGAAAAGATGTAACGACCCAGGGATTTCCGGTCCCGAAAATCGACATAAACACCTTTACCGTAACTCATGTCGATCCTCCAAGCACCGAAACGCTGGATAGTTATTAGAAAGAAATTAGAGGGTGAGATAAGAAAGAAAGAAATATTAGACTAGAAGAAGAAGAAGAAGAAACAACAAAACAGAGTCTCACATCGCAGCGAAACAAAATATAATACTGAAATAAATCTTTATGAGATATTTAAAAATAATTACATAATCAGAGTACATCATACAATGGGACAGTTATAATAATCTGTTCCCATATACAACACATAGCGGAATAGTAGCTATATAATATCATACGTCTGCACATCTCCAGCTCGTCTCTGGACTTCACAGCATTCGATAACTTGAACCTGTACACCCCGGGCTAACCCGAGCATTTACAAAACACCGGGTCAGTCTGGCGAACCTGAGTGAGATAAACTCATACAGTAATAAGGGTAAATCATCCAACCATGATTTTAAAGTTCAAAATCTTTTCAAACGAAAAGGATAATCGTAAGACCAAATCCACACATAAACACGGACGGTTTTTACCTTACGATAACCCAAAAACATTTTTGAAACCAATACCTTGTTTGATATTATAATAATGTCTAAATACAAGTAAATAACAATCTAGTGGAACGCTTGCATCTCACGCTCAACATATATAGTATACAATCAAAAACCGCGGCCGCTTATTGGAGATTGGATTCCAACTATGACAATGTATGGGACCACTTGCCGATAGTGTATCTCTAGAGACGAATACACTGGGTTCAACAAGAACGTCTTGCAACCCGGCCCTCACATGACCGACCACTCATTTCGCTTGAGTGTACCGAACGTATATCACCGACGGTTGGGATCAACAACCGTCTCCCGACAATGGACAGCATCGGAACATAGATTTAAGGATAAAATACGATTTTCCCTAGATAGGTGATTATACACCCTAATGGGAGCGACCCACATAGCCATGTTGCCTGCCCGATTTTTGTCATTTCCCGGTTGATGAGGCTTGAGGTCAGAGTTTATTTTTGAAACATCTGATCACCATTCCCTTTGAATGCCACATCGTCAGATCCGTCAGATATCACTAATTGACGTCGACAAAAATACTCTAGCTGGAGGCTAAGAGAACGGCGATTCTCCGCCAACAACTGTAGCACGTTTGAAGAAATCAACGTACGTGACCCTTTGGAAATACTCTGTCAGGCATCCGTCCATACAAGTCATTCAGGAATAGGATGAACCGAAGGCACTCTCCTACCGCATCCATATAGGAACCACCCCACGGATCAGTAGCGAGAAGTCCTTGCAACCCCTAGATTCCAACCACGACAGAATCACAGTTTATCTCTGCTTGCCAGGCATAGAATATTAGTGGTTCTTCCATTTGTGAAAATCCACGGTCTTCAATGCTTCATCTCGACCATCTTCATATACATCCACGTATTTGTTGGTCAGAATGGTTTTCAAATAAATTCGATCCCGGTCTTTCCATGCCAACAATCGTATTGGACAGGTTTGATAGTCGGTGATTTAACTATCAAAATATACAGTGTTTCAAACATGACACTCCAATGAGTTCACTGGTTCAGTATTCAGCATCACTTGGCCTTTAACAAACTGATTTACTTTTGTTAAATTGAAACTTCTAACTCTTTTAATATTTAAAAATACGATATTTGAATACCTCTAATTCGATTTAACTCTAATCGGTTTACTCTAATTGATTAGCTCTAACTGGTGAATACTCTAATTGATTTATTCTAATTGACTAACTCGGCTTATTTAACTCCTATCGATTAACTATCATTAGACTTAACTCCATTCGCTTGACTCTAGATCGCAGCGATCACAATGGTTACGCCTGATTCCCTCAGGAAACATCCGACCACCGTAGGCTATCTGCAGCCCTGCGAATTACGCTAGCAGTCGTACGTAATGGCACTCATCCCGAATAACTATGTTTGACTAACTCTATCTCGAATAACTATATTCTTATATAATAATGTCCTCAGAACTATTACGTTATAATACTTAGTAAAATAACTTATAACAATATATAATTTCCACTCAACTCTCCTTTCAAAAAAACATTTGTTATATTATCACGAACCTCTTTACGATTACCAACTAATATCATCTTCAAATAATCCCGATGTTTTTCAAGTTGGGGTATTTAAATTACCTCTCAGACCTTGATCAACAATGTTCTAATCCTCATATAAATATAAGTTGTAACCACAAAAATCAATATTTCCATTTCAGTCTCAAAACACATCCCATTATACTTGATTTTGGTTATACAACCCTACGACCCACTTCTTTCTCTCAAATACACTTTCTATCAATCTCCTTTCAAATCTATTCCACCATTTCCCACTTTTTGAAATCTTATTTCGTATTCCCCTTTTTACTTGATCTCATTGTCAAGCAACGTTAATGTAAAATTAACGCCTTTACTCTTTTACACCACATTAATAAAATTCTGGCATATTAAAAACCCTTCCCGCCATTCTATCATTTTCTTAATCCAAGTATCCTTTAAATTAAGCCCTCGTATTCGCTTACCATTCTCTTTATGACTCTGTTATAAAAATTCGGGTTTTTAATATAAACCATGTTCATAAATTCCTTTAACCATTCACTTTGATTATATTTCACCATCGATCAGTTTTAATTGCATTCCCATTTAAAAAGCAAATTCCCAAATCATAAAAAATAACTTGTTTCATTCATTAACTATTTCAATAGTTAATTCCTTTATTAACTAAATTAAATGGTAAATCCCTTTTTTAACTTTATTTAAATTTAAACCATATTCATTAGCTATTTTAGTCGAAACACAATAATTTTATAATCAATGCCAATTCAAAACGATCTATTTAATTAACTCAAACTCGATTATCTTGCTAATCGATTCCAATTATTTCTCACTTTAAATTAATTAAAAATATAGTGAGTATTAGGCTCACATCCCTATTTTGAAACTTAATTAGGCTCACATCCGGTCATAAACTTATTGTAAATTAGGTCCCTATTTTCTGAAAAGTCATCAAAAAAATATAAATAAAATATAAAAAAATCACGTAAATTCGTATTTAAATAAAACATGTAAACACTAAAAAATTCAGAACAAAAAACCATCAAAGAAGGCGTCAAAAATCAAAAAAACCAAAAAGAAACGAAATTTCCAGTTAAATGCATAATAGTAAGCACATATATCACTTTCCTGCAAACATCCGTGCACATTTTTCACTACATACATCTTCATTGATTTTTATTCATGCAAATAAATGCATACATGTGCGCAAAAATTTCAAATACTTGCATACATTTGTGCAGGTTTATTTTCAGATTTTAATCTGAAAATAGCTTACAGAAAAGTTGCATACATATATGCAATTATCAGTAATAATTGCATAAATGTATGCAACTATTTTTTTTATTTCCGTAGATTCCTGACATTATTTCCATATTTTAGAATTTTTTTTATGAATGTACGCACATTTTTTTTTAAAAAATATAAAAAGGCGGAAAAAATAAAATAGGGGGCGGGTTAAAAATTTTCAGAACTTTGTTTTTTTTATAAATTAGGTCCCTACTTTTTATCCTATAAAAATGTTGCACACATGTGTGCATTTTTTTGAGAAATTTGCACATTTGGATGCAAATAAAAATGAACTGAAAAATTATGTTAAATCTATCCGCTGGAAGAACTGCAATAATTGCATATATGCATGCAATAAAATCAAAAAGGTGCATAATATTATGCATTTAACTGCGGTTTTTTCTGTTTTTTTGCTGTTTTCTTCTTTCTGACATTATTTTTGTTGTTTTTTGAACTGAATTTTTTTATAATGCGTAATATATTTTATTACTAATTTACGAATTTTTTTATTTTTTTTAATTATTATTTTATAAGTTTTGAAAACAGGGACCTAATTTACAATAAGTTTATGACCGGGTTTTTTTTATATTTTGAAACTTAATAGGGACCTCTAAAAAACGCACCCAAAAATATAATTAATTTAAATAATTACATTAATTGTTTCTTTACAAAACAATTATCAAAGTTCACCCACTCGATTCATTTCTTATTCTCATACTTGTAGATCTAATTAACATCAGAATATACCTTATAAAATAAATTAATAACAAATCAAAGTCTTAAATAAAATATTTATTTATTTCTCTTTAATAATCTTTATTCAAAATAATATATTTCGAATCTATCTCCAGTTATAAAATAAATTTTATAACTTCATCTTTATTGACTCACTTGACGGTAAATCAACATCTATAAACGATTGATTTTATAAGCCATACGCTGCCAAATACTAAACCAATACCGCCCATTTGTTTAAACAAACAGATGTTGAACATTCAATAATCAACAATCAAATCAATCAATCCAAACAGGACAGTTCATATGTGATAATATGAAAACAAACAACATTTTTGAGGAATTTGGCTGGATCCCTCCAACCTGTTCTTCGCTGTATTCAAAATGGTTATTACAAACCAGATCATTCAGTTTTTTTTAACTGATCACAATAACTAATGGCCATTTAACAACAACCACAACGAATGCAAAGAATTAAACAATTTAAACACGTTTATAAAATAAACGTGACCAACCAAGGTGTGTTACCTTTATTGGAACCAATCATAAAAAAAATAACGATTTGGTATTTCACTGAAATTAAACACAGTTTAATTTCATCAGTTAAATCAATAAACAATTGTATAACTAGCAAACAGGCAACCATCAGCAAGCAGAGCACACAAAATAAAAACCCAATTTATATAAAAATATAAATGGGAAAAACTGAGTGAGTTTAACTCACCTTGATTCGTCCGTTGCTGAAATAGTTGGTTAAATTAAATTTAACAAGCGTTTAATTTAATTATTTTCCATCTGCGCTCCACTCCATTCTAACCAGCTACATAGTCTTATGTTCGTCGACCCGGTCTCAACGTCTCCGATTTTGTTTTACTCTGTTGATATCTGAGTAGGATACACCAATTATAATTTACGTGTTTAAGTAAATTAAATTTTAACGTTAATTACGTGTTTAAATCAAATTGGACCATTATAATATACTTTAATTAAAATATTCAATCTAACCTAACCGTTAATTTGTTTAAACACCTGAGATATTTATCCGCATATACACATATATTAACACGTTATATAATAAGAAATCAGGCCATTGTTTTAATTATTTATTTTATATATCTAAATGGTCAACGTAATCTCATCCCATACCTTTTGTTTACTGTTACTCCTCCCTTCCAAATACCACCTGCTTCTCATTTACTTCGGCTCCTTCAATAGATTTACCTGCCACCGTCCTTCTTCCATCGAACAGTACCCCCTGATCAGAACCGAACTGTCACCATTACCCCATCCAGCTTTTCCCTCCCTCGCCTTTCCTGCTGCCACGCACCCACCCAAAGTCCACACTTGCTTTGAACACAACTCCACCGTGCCACTTCATCTAATGCCATGCGATCCTTCCCAGTCCTCAACACCATCTCTTCACGCCCTATGTACCTATGAACTCACGCCTTTTCCTATCTGCGTGTAAAAACTCCCTTCATCTTAAATCATTTCCGCTCTCTTCTAGTATGCAACCTGAACCACAAACCAACACGTCCAAACTTCCCATGCATGTTGTTCTCACAACAGCGCATGTCAAAGCCACTTTATTTCGTTTCTGCTTCATGTTGTTCTTCCACGGTTCCCTCCCCACACGATCGTTTCATTTTTTTTTTCTTTTTATATGGAGGTGCTTGCTGTATTCATTTAGGGGAGAGGGAAGGATATTTTTAGGAAAAGAAAGAACCCATCACGGTTTTACACAGTAGGAGGAGGGAGGTCATCCTCGTTTGTTTGCTGGATAGAAGATGGCTTTGCTATTTATAGAAGGTAAGGGGAAAGATAAGATCAATATTAAATCATTAGGCAAGCAGAAGGTTTTAGAATAGCTTTTATAGCTGATGATTAGAGAGAACGTAGGATCTATATTGTAACACCCCATAGTTCTATAACACTAAGATTCACAAATCAAGGCAGAATTGGAATTTAAATCAGAATCAAGGGAAACTGGCTGTGCCATTGCGTTCGACTCGGAATTCTGCATGAAAACGAGTCTGAGTTTGCGTAAATCGGAGTCCGTATGGGGGAGATATAGCCTCCGGAAGATTAAGCGAAGTTCAAAATTCAAAACAGGTCAAGTTCAAAATTCAAATCGGACCCAGAATGGGCTGGGCGGGAATTTTCCCGCCCAAGGCACCCAGGTCGACTGGGTAGTCGACCTGGGGCACCCAGGTCGACTGGGTAGTCGATCTGGGTCAACCAGGTCGGCTGGGTAGTCGACCTAGGGGTCGACCCCCTCGTTTTTCCAGCTTTCTGCACATGGTTCGTTCTGATGTATTTGGTCACGTTTTCTGACCAGGTTCGTCCGCCTAACACTATATAAACAGTCCTGGTCTTCTTCTTTATTCACAATTCTTTTCTATCCTTATGCTGCCTCTGAGAAATAAATAAATAAGTGAGTAAAATAATAAATATAAAATAAATCAAGATGAGGAAATGCTGCTAAAAGATTTTCAAGAAGAGGTTCAATTCAAGCTAGGATTCAAGAGGAGGTTCAAACGAATTCAACGACTGTTTTTCTATGAATCATAGCAACGCCATCTTTCTGTTCTAATCTAATCTCTATAAGTCAATTATTTCTAGATTTGAACGTTTTTCTCTGTTCGTGACATGAAATTAAAGGAATAAAAGAATATGCCAAATCTCTCTCTCTCTCTCTATTCGAATCAGTGCCTATAATCTTGAACCTAATAAAGAGCTGTTATGATTCGAGGACAAATAAGACCGTGACTATGAAACTATGGACCTTAAAACCATATGCCTATGACTATGAACATTTGCCTATGACTATGGATATTTCCTATGACTATGAACATTGCCTATGACTGTGACTGTGACTATGAGGATTATTTCCTTGACTAAGCCTATGCCCTTGATTAGGAAATATAAACTATGGCCTATGACATAACAAGGACATCTGTGATTAAACACCTGTGATTCATGACTAGGAAAGTGTTGCTTAAGTTTTGTGACTATGAAATTGGGTCTAAACCCGATTATCTATTTTGTCTATTCTTGGTTATCTTTGGTTTTAGACCTTGGGAATTTACCTATTAAGTTAGGTCTACCCATGTTCTTGAACCTAAGCCTTTATTCTGCCTATTTTTGGTTTTAGACCTTGGGAATTTACCTATTAAGTTAGGTCTACCCATGTTCTTGAACCGACGTCGTTATTCAACCCTTTTTATGCCAGTTAGTATGTCCATCTTTTGCATAGCATCTTTGTTTCGTTCCCTATTTTCTACGAACCTAGCTTTATTTATAATCTAGACTGAATCACGAATATACGAATGGTGGGAATGCGGTTTTGGCAAAATATGAAATTTACTAAAAACATAGTTTAACTTGGAAATTGGCATAAATTGGGAACATATATTATGGCATGTTCATAGAAATGAAAATTGGATAAATTTGACATGAATTATAAGATGTGTAATTTGAATCTAGTATTGACATGTAAATCTAGCATTTACATGAATAGTGAACTAGAGTAATAAGTCTAGTTTGACGTGAATTAGAATGTTGAATCGGAATTAGATTAGCTAATTTGGCACGGTAAGTATATTGGCGTAAATGTGAAATTGGCCATAATTGGGAATAACTGTCAGGTTTAGCAAAATCATGATTAGTGACACTTAATTTGGTATAGTTTACATACCAAAAAGCATAAATATGTTTTAGGAAGGGAAATGGGCCATAGAAATAAATGTAGACAATTTACATTAAAAGAGTAATTGGGAAATAAGTAAATTAGGAATAATTTACCTATAGAATCTGGCCTAAATGAGGAAATGTGAATTTAGAAAAATTAAAGGTTTATTAACGACATCTCTTTTAATAATAAACCAGAAAGTTCTAGGGTGACAGAGAGGATAGTGTCTAGGCTTGGGTTTGGAAAATACAAGTTTCCTGCTCTCCCTGGCTATCCCTAACTGATCCAACGGACGGGATGGTTACTTTCAAAACCTGATTTGAAAACTAATCAAAACCCTTTGAACTTAGAAAACACGAATATGCCTAACCCGAGGTTAGACTGAGTTGCGATGTAAACCTGCCCGGAACCAACCGGCACATCCAGTATTCGCAACAATATTTGTCTAATGTGAGTGGTCACGGCTTTAATTTATTTAGTTAAAGCTAGAACAAGAATGGTAGGGTTAAGTTAACTAAGACACTTAACCGGTTCAACATGAAAACTAGACTAATGGGTGGGGTTAGGTTCAGACTGACACGTAACACAGTTAAGCTAGAATGGCAGAGTTAAGTCCATAGGAACACTTAACCAACTAAACACAGTTAAGCTAGAATGGGTGGGTTAAGTCCATAGGAACACTTAACCAACTTAACATAGTTAAGCTAGAATGGGAGGGTTAAGTCCATAGGAACACTTAACCAACTTAACACAGTTAAGCTAGAATGGGAGGGCTAAGTCCATAGAGACACTTAACCAAACTCAAGGTAGCAAAACGAGACTTGTAAGGGTTAAGTAAAGTTAATACACTTAGCCAAATTAATATGTTGACTAGACTAGAGGTTATGGTTAAGTAAAATCTAATACACTTAGCAAATTTGATATGTTAGCTGGGCTAGACCGTAGGGTTAAGTAAACCTGAACACTTATCCATTAGGTTGTGATAAAGGAATGGGGTTAAGTCTAAAACATGAAGAGATAATACTTAACCATTAATAACATGTTAGTTAAGATAGACGAGCAAGGTTAAGTTAAAAGGGAACACTTAACCAATACAGGGTGAATGGGTAGGGTAAGTTATAAATACTTAACCTGTATAACTTGGTTTGTGGTAGGGTTATGCCATCATGAATCACTGATAACACTTAACCAGTTTAACAGGACGAATGAAGAGGGTTAAGTTGGCTCGAATTGACTAATGACACTTAACCAATCCAAATTGACGGGAAAGAGAACTAAGTAGTAAACCTTAGTTAAGAAAACAACGATTCTGGAAACTAAGTGGTAAACCTTAGTTGACAAAACTAAGTAGTAATTCTTAGTATAACATGAGGAGGAGCGAATGTCCGTCTGAGTAAAAAGAAGGCTCCAACGAATTGGGTTACGAAGCCCGAGGCTTCGAGGGGACGTGAGGGTACTCTTGGTATCCCTCTGTGAGGCTGTAGATGATTCTCCTGGGCTCACAGAGGTTATGGTCTGCGTAGAAGAACCAGGAGTATGCCTTGGTTGCAATACATGGCAACCTAAAGACCAGGATGGACCAGCGTGATTCGGTGAGAAGACGGTAGCCCTGTGATAGCAACTCGTCGTCTACCATCCATCTTGAGTCAATCGAGATACGTGAAGCGGAAAGGCGGATAACTCCAAAAGACCATATACTTGCTATCTAGTTATGGGTGAGGATGGCCATAGGATAGTAGGGCACCGGGGGCCGACGTATAGTTCTCATTTTTCAAGGTGTGCCTTTCATTAGTTGAGGGAGGGGTCAAGTGGGACCATAGCCACTGGAATAAAAACAGACCTTAGCATTTGCATCGACAGATATCTGAAAGCTCCCGACCGAGTTCCGTATTCCTTGATTTGCCCTGATGCAGGACTCGGGTCGCACATTATGGGACATGTGCATCTAGACAAGCGATAATGATTCGCGATACATGCGTGGGGAAGTATAGGAACATATACCACTCTAGATAGTGTGTCTTAGACTTGGGGGCATCATTCGACAGGTAGCATAATTCCTAGATGAACTAGGCGGCATAAATCCTGAATTCGAGAAGCGTTCAGCAAACAGCGTAAACTCTAGTTGAATCTAAAAATACACTTGGTAGAAAACCCTAGATTAAATATAGGTAACAAATAAATAAATGGATGCCTGAAGGCGATGGAAAATACAGGGATTGGGATCACGTAAGCGTTACTAGTTGGGACATTAGTTAGCTTGTGCAGAGATAATGGAAATTTGTATAACAAGGAAATAGCGAAGCGGCGAAAGTATTAGAACGTATCCAGTTTATCTTAGCTTAGCATATCTTGTGATTATCTTGTGTCTAATCTTGCTGACCCCATCATCATGGTGTAATCTCGTATTCAGTTAATTCATGTCGTTTTGTTTTTCCATGTTCACATGCTAGAAGTTACTGAACTTACTCAGGCTTTATGTCTTACTCTGTTTTTCTTTCGTCTTCTTTTCTTCCGTTCCCCCCCCCCAAAGGTAGTAAAGGAGGGAATAGTATAGCTCAGGTTAAGTTGGACTGTCACTCTTTCCCAGCTTGAAGATTTTTCGAAGTTTTGCTTGGATTTTCTTTCGGACGCTTTGGCTAGCTCTTGCTACAATTGGGGAATATAAATATTGTTTTATACTTCTTTATTTTGTAAGACAGATGACACTCTGATATTGTAAAGAAATCATTGTACAAACTATTTTATCAATAAAGCAAAGTTTTATTTTTCGCTGTTTAATATTCTGTCTGTCTTGTAATTTATCTGCATCTTTAACCCTAAATGCTCCACAGAACTTAGTGCATTCCCTTTGTGAGTAACACTAACGGATGTGGGGTGTTACACGTGGTATCAGAGCTGAAGGTTACCAGATCAAATAAAGGATTTGAAAAACTATTTTCAAAACGGTTTTTAAAGAA
This sequence comes from Allium sativum, assembly GCA_030737875.1. Lineage (NCBI taxonomy): Eukaryota > Viridiplantae > Streptophyta > Magnoliopsida > Asparagales > Amaryllidaceae > Allium > Allium sativum. Next base: position 128,574,611 of record CM060910.1, read on the forward strand.
GCATTTTCAAAAGAAAAGATTTGTTTTAAAGGCATATTCCCCAAAGCCATACGCACTATCTTCTCTTCCTCTATTTGAATTCTTGTCTCCTTCTTTCTTGAGTCTCTAGGGCTCCTGTTCTGGGAGGTAACCTCATCGGAGGGCAAAGTAGTACCCAACTTCCATCTAGGGTTGTGGTTGTTTCACTTACGACCAGTTTTCTTTCAAGCTTATAGGGTTTTCTGTACGATGGAAGCAGCTTTCTAGAGATTTGTCATCATGGCTACACACGGAAGGGGATGAGAAGTTTTGGTAGGGAGCAAAACCCTAGGATGAGGAATTCATGGATGTAGATTTAGCTCACAAAGGAGGAAGAAATTATAAAACCTAAGACAAGAGGAAGTATCTTTACTAGGGTATGATAGGGCATATAATTAAGGACAAGGGCAAGAAGAAGGAACAAGATTTTCAGAAGGGCAAGTACATACTTTCACCACCAAGCCTACCTAGGAGAAAGGTAGTAAAGTTCTGTTGGAAGAGTCTAGTTTCACTGTTCGTACTATTTTCTTCAGTTTTAGCGTTTCGCATTTGTGCATATCCACTTCCATAGTTGAGTCTCTGCACCATAGTACTTGTATAGTAGAAAGATCCCACTAGAGTCTAAAATCCAATTGGTGGTCCGACCAGTTTATTTTTTGTTAGCAGGGATTTGAGAATAGCTACCGAGTTTGCTTATATCATCTCACGTAGATCTTCTAAATTCGAGGGAGATATTCCTTGGGTGCTTGTCTGATATTGGTTTAGGCCTTTGGTGCTTATACTTGAGGAATGTCGAGTTCGGTTTGGATGGTTTGCGTGAGAGATGAATAGTTGTGGCAGGCACTCCAAAGAGCACGTAGTGGCCTTTCGACTCTTATAGTTATGGCATGGCGGATAAGAGGGAGACCTCTAATCATCTTAGTACATATACTTGGTACCGTGATTGACATCTGTTTATTTTGGAATTGGAGGTCAGAAACTTCACAATTGTGAAGTTAAATTAGTTAAGATACAGTGGAGTAAAGCTCAAGAAGGCTGGATACTTGCGTCAAACCCTTTTCCTTAAGGGTGCATCCTTGATTTCTTTGTGTAGGAGCTTTACGCATAATTGTTTCTCTCTTTCCAAAGTATATCCTCTAGGTCGTATCTTCGATCTTTAGGTAGAAGCCAATGGACGTAAACATGTATTTGAAACATGTTATGGTTGATGGTTGCCAGTGGTTGCTAATGGTTGCTTGTGAATGCATATGCATACGTATTAGGCACTAAATCAAGTTCGGACGCTTTCATATTGCATTTACAGATAAGTATTTATTTGTAAGTTGAACTTGATATGTTAACATATGGATATTGCATATGGATGAATGGTTGTGCACGCATGTAGTATTTACGTAACTAGGGATGCTTGCATACATGATTGGACGCATGGCACTGACATGATTCGCGTTAAGGAGGTCAACTGAAGCAGTAGACCGCCTGATTTTGCATTAGATAAAGGCATATACACACACTATGCATATGGACATGAAAGTGTTAGAAATCTTTTAAGGACAATGAATGCTTGTGGTTGACTGGGCGAGTAGATGGGTGATTGGATGGTACGACACATTCTTCCTAACTTGGAGATTTCGGGGACGAAATCCTTTTAAGTGGGGGAGAATGTAACACCCCGTAGTTCTGTAACACTAAGATTAACAAATCAAGGCAGAATTGGAATTTAAAATCAGAATCAAGGGAAATGGGCTACAACATTGTGTTCGTCTCGGAATTCTGCATGAAAACGAGTCCGAGTTTGCGTAAATCGGAGTCCGTATGCGGGAGATATGGCCTCTGGTAGATTCAGTGAAGTTCAAAATTCAAAACAGGTCAAGTTCAAAATTCAAATCGGACCCAGAATGGGCTGGGCGGGAATTTTCCCGCCCAAGGCACCCAGGTCGACTGGGTAGTCGACCTGGGGCACCCAGGTCGATAGGGTAGTCGACCTGGGGGTCGACCCCCCCTCGTTTTTCCAGCTTTCTGCACCTGGTTCGTTCTGATGTATTTGGTCACGTTTTCTGACCAGGTTCGTCCCCCTAACACTATATAAACAGCCCTGGTCTTCTTCTCTATTCACAGTTCTTTTCTATCCTTATGCCGCCTCTGAGAAATAAATAAATAAATGAGTAAAATAATATATATAAAATAAATCAAGACAAGGAAATGCTGCTAAAAGATTTTCAAGAAGAGGTTCAAGTGAAGCTAGGATTCAAGAGGAGGTTCAAACGACTTCAACGACTGTAACACCCCATATTTTCTATGAACTTAAGAATACAAATCTGAGTATAATTAAAATATAAAATCAGAATCAAGGGAAACGGGCTGTGCCATTGCGTTTGTCTCGAAAAAATACACGAAATAGAGTCCGAAATTTCGTAAATCGGAGTCCATATGACCAAGTTATGGCCTTCCAAATTTCAGAAAACAATTAAACAACACAGACCAGGTCGACTGGGGAGTCGACCCTAGAGTCGACCTGCCCCCAAGGGTCGACCCTAGAGTCGACCTGCCCCCAGGGGTCGACCTTAGAGTCGACCCTAGAGTCGACCTGCCCCTAGGGGTCGACCCTAGAGTCTACCCTAGAGTCGACCTGCCCCAGGGGGTCGACCCTAGAGTCGACCCTAGAGTCGACCTGCCTCCCGAATCTGCTTTTCTGCCTGGGTGCGTTCTGATGTATCTGGTCTCGTTTTCTATCTAGATTCGTCTGCCTAAACCTATTTAAACAGCCCCAAACCCAGCCTTCTCTGCACACAATTCTATTCTTCTTCTACTCTGCCTCTGTTCTAAATTAAAAATAAAAATGGCGTTGCTACTCTGCTGGAATCAAAACTAGAAGACAATCAACATCAACCTAAATTCAATTAGAGATTAGAGCTTCTGCAACGGTTCTACAACAACTAGAGTTCTTTCTTTAATCCAATTAAGCCAAGTACAATTATTTTCCGCTATAAACGTTAATTCTGATTTTGACATGAATTGTGAATCTGAATCTAAGATTATATCTGTTCTGTTCTGATTTGATTTATCTTATTCTGTACCTCTTTCTGTTCTATAGCCAGGCTACTACGAGCCTGAGCCAATCTCATAAGAGATTAAAATGCGCTAAAATGTTTGGGACAGTAAAATGAATGATGCACAAATTGGGCATGACCAATAGGTGACTAATTTGAGGAAAGAACATGGACTGTTGCTAGAACATGAATCTGAGACATATGATTGGACATGTTATATTTATAACATAAAAAGGTATTGAACATATGACTTGTGGACATGACATAAAAAGGTATATAATTGAACATAAATATAGACTGTATTGAACACCTGATTTAGAATAAAGAGAATATGGCCTAGGTATAAAGATTTACATGAAAGTAGGATATCTATTAATGTGAATAAACACCTAAGTAAGGGACCTTTGGGATATATGACATGCATAGTAATATATCGCTATATTTGGTATAAATTATATGGATCTTCTGTACTATGCAAGTTTAATAAAAATTTGGAACATATGATATATGGTAAATTTATGACCATAATCCGTGCTATGTAAATTTAATACAAACATAGGGTATATGATAATATTGTGAATCAAGACTATTATTTATGCACATGAACTTAGGCAAGGTTTATAATTAGGCAAGGTATGAAACTTTAAGAAATAAGTAAATTTGTTATATTTGCCTAATTTGCTAGTTGTGTTACATTGCCTAATCTGCTAGTTCTGTTATATTGCTTAATCTGCTAGTTCTGCTCTACTGCCTAGTCTGCTGGATTTGTTCATCTGCCAAATCTGTCATTTGCTAAGTCTGTTGAAAATACTAAATCTGCTAGTTTGCTTAATCTGCTAGGTCGCCTAACCTGAGAAATCTGTTATCTGCTATATCTGTTGAGTTGGTATAATTAGTCCGCTATTGACATAATCTGAATTGGCTATAGTTATGAATAATTGACATGTATATTAGACGTGGGTATAAATGGTAAATCATTAATTAATTGGCCGCAAAGATAAACATGGCTAACTCGAGGTTAGAATGAGTTTGCGGCGTAATTCGGCCCGGAACCGCCCGGCATATTCCAGTGGTCGCAAACAATAGGTTCTTATGTGAGAAGTTAGTCATAACGTGCTTGAAACCCGAGGTTAGACTCAGTTTGCGACAGAAACCTACCCGGAACCAACCGGCCTAACCAGTAGCCGCAAACTGTCAGTCTAATGTGAGAGGTTTGGGCATTAATATTTAATTAATGAAAATCTGAGATAATTATGATGTCTAAAACGTGTTGGGTAAAGTTAAACCAATTGGACCAATGAATCTGATGAACCCGTTTCGTGAATCCTTAGGCCCAATACAAAGTTAGATAATCTGGAACCAGTTAATCTGTAAGCCTGTTAATCCGAACATCTAATCCGTTAGTCTGAAAACCTGTTAACTTGATTGTCTGATCTGTGAACTAGTTAACCTAAATTTTGTATGTCTGAAACTTGTAGACCAGTTAAGCTGAAATCTGTTAGTCTGGGGACACAAGGTTAGGAGTGGAATTACTTGTGTCATCTGTTGTTTGGGACCCATATTAGTCAGTAACCCTTTCTGGTATCAAAACTTTGACCCAACAGTAAGTAGGGTCCGGGCACGCTTACTGAACTAATTATAAGCGGTTCATTCTGATAATGGCGAGGGGTGTTGATGGTGCGTTCCAACCGGGTCATGTGCGTGCATGGACCCCGGTCTGCCTCTGAGGATGTAAGACGCCGTGACATCTGTAAATAAGTCAGTAACAACTGGTTGTCACTTTAGGGAGTGATACATCCTACTGTGGGCCCGACACAGGATATTTATGTATTAGGGAGCCGATCGCTTGGGGTACGGTTTTAGGGTACACTTAGTTCTGTCTGTTAATGTTGGTACCGTCTGTTTCTGTTGGGTGGTAACACCTGTCTGTTTCTGCGTGGTACCGTCTGTTCGAATGGTAAAGGTCCATTACTAGTGTACACCTAATTCTACATTCTATTTCCATAGGGATTAATCTGTTTCTGCTTCTGTCTGTTTCTGATAGGGTAGTAAAGGCCCATTATTAGCATTCTGTTTCTGTTAAATTATTCTGTACCCGTTCCTGTTTCAGTTTAGACATTAGGGTGACACCTAATTCTGTTATACCAGTATTATTGCAGAGAAGTGTAAAGCAATTGTTTATGTCATTCTGTTCTTCTGTTATATCTGCTACACCAGTTACAGTTATCTCTCATCCAGTTTTATGTTCATGTCATATTATTATTACTGTTCATATGCTGAAAGTCACTGGACTTGCCAGACTTTTTGTCTGACCCTTGTTGTTTCGCCTCCTTTCTTCCGTTTCCCCCCAGGTTATCCAAGGAGGGAATACTTTAGCTTGTCCGGATTTCTCTTTGCTTGAAGTGCTTAAAGTATGGCTTGGCTCTGTATAGCTTCCGTTCTATGGGGATTATGATTTTAAACCATGCATTTTGAAGGCTTTTGTACAAGACTGATATTTTGTACTTGAATTCTGAGATTTGAAAGGGTGTAACCATATTGATTTCTGTTTCCGCTGTAATAAAGTTAAAAATTTTCAAGTACTGTTTTATCTGTCTTGTAAGTTTCTGTTCTGTTTACTAAAATACTCCACCAAAGTTAAGGCATTCCCTTTGTGAGTGACCTTAACGGAGGTGGGGTGTTACACTTGGTATCAGAGCTGAAGGTTACCAGATTTTATAAAAAGTTTTGAAAACTATTTTCAAAAAGGTTTTGAAAGGACGTATTTTCAAAAATAAAGCTTATTTTGAAAAACATAATCCGCAAGAGCCATATATCTTTCTTTCAGTCCTTTTTGTATTGAAACTTTCCTTTTTCGTTTCAGCATGTCTGAAGCATCTGAGATACCAGAGGGTGTTCATGTACCCGGTTGGTTTCGTCAATATCTTGAGGCTAGGACCGCTGCTGCAGGTCCAGCAAATGATCCCCCTCCCCTACCCCCTCCTCGTGCAATTTCTTTCTCAAAGATCTGTAGAGATTTTAGGGCCATGGGTGGGAAGAATTTAAAAGGAACTGAATCATTCGTAGAAGCGAGGAATTGGCTCAAAGAAACTGAGGATCTATTCGTTATCTTCGAGGTGGACGATAGGCAGAAGGTACAGTTGGCGGTATGGCTGCTCAAAGACGAAGCTTCCTACTGGTGGGAAGTCACTAACGCCGAGAGGCTGGTTGAGACATGGATGGATTTGAGAACAAGGTTTGAGACAAAATTTCTCTCGCAAGATGAACGGAGTTTACAACTGGAAATGTTCTTATCTCTTAAGCAAGGAAGTATGACGGTCAAGGAATACGTCAACCAGTTCAACCAACTAGCTAGGTTCGGATTGGATTTAGTCAACACTCAGCATAAAAAGAATCTCCGCTTTGTTAAAGGACTAAACGAGCCACTGCACAGCCTAGCCATAACCCATGTACCCATGGGAGCAACTTACGAGAAATTGGTCGATATGGCACTACTGCACGAGGAAGACAAGGGCCCGAAAGAGACAAAGAAGGAGGAACCACAGAATAAGAAAGTAGGGCCCAAAAAGGAAACACAAAGGAAGGATGAGAAGTCTAAAGATAAGAAGGGGAAAAAGTGCTTTACTTGTGGAAGCTCGACTCATCTGAACAAGGATTGCAGAAAAAGGAAGGGCGCTTGCTTCAACTGTGGGGAGATGGGACACTTCACTAGGGACTGCCCGAAGAAACGAGGACAAGGAAGGCAGGCGAACACTCATGAGGCTAGTGGCAAGGATAGAAATAGGAAATTTTCTATAGTAGGTTTAATTTCTTTATCTGATTATGGAGTTAAGACTTTTTCTTATTCTGGTATTTTGATTTTGTAATCGATACTCTGCACTTTAATACTAGTATTATTTCTGAATTCCGCTGTAGACTCAGACCCATAAGGATTATGGCTCATCTGTTTGAGATTGGGGTTTGAGGGATATCTGTGTTAGGCGTCAAATATGACGCATATATTCTGAGTTTTTGTGGGATATGATTTTATCATGCTTAGCTTCCGAAGAATCATTAGGGAACCCGATCTGTACCAGTAGTCTGTAAATATCTGAATACTTCTGATAAGATTTCCAGTTTTGACATTGTCTAAAGAGGGTAACCCTCTGGGTGTCAATCTGATGTTGATTTCGGTCTTCGGGGTTGACCCTTAGGTGAATTATTTTCTCAACCAATGTCTGATAGGAATCAAGTTTTTGTTTTATCTGTACTCGCTTCCATCACTCGACTGTATCCTATCGATCGAGTGTTCAACTTATAGATAGGAATCCTAATGGGTGTAAACATGTGTTTGAGACATGTTATGTTTGATGGTTGCAAGAGGATGCAAGTGGTTGCTCGTGGACGCATATACACACACTAGGCACTAGATCGGCTCGAAATTACTCTCATACTGCATATGGATGTGTGATCATTTTAAATTTTTATGGATGCAAAATGGTTGAATCAGCACATGGATGTTGCATATGAGTGGATGGTTGTGCACTCATATAGAAATGATAGGTATCAAATAGGAAAATTGCATACATATTGGACTCATGGCACTGACATAATTCGCATTAAGGAGGTCAACTGAATCAGTAGACCGCCTGATCTTTGCATTAGATAAGGAACATATACACACACTTTTGCAAATGTTCATACAGCACTAGATATTTCTAAGGACAATGGATGCTTGTGTATGTTGACTGAGTAGATGAGTGATTGGATGGTAGGACACATTCTTCTTAACTTGAAGATTTCGAGGACGAAATCCTTTAAGGAGGGGAGAATGTAACACCCCTTATTTTCTGTGAACTTAAGAATTACAAATCTGGGTATAATTAAAATATAAAATCAGAATCAAGGGAAACGGGCTGTGCCATTGCGTTCCTCTCGAAAAAATACGCGAAATAGAGTCCGAAATTTCGTAAATCGGAGTCCACATGACCAAGTTATGGCCTTCCAAAGTTCAGAAAAAAATTAAACAGCACAGACCAGGTCGACTGGGGAGTCGACCCTAGAGTCGACCTGCCCCCAAGGGTTGACCCTAGAGTCGACCTTCCCCCAGGGGGTCAACCCTAGAGTCAACCCTAGAGTCGACCTGCCCCAGGGGGTTGACCCTAGAGTCGACCCTAGAGTCGACCTGCCTCTCGAATCTGCTTTTCTGCCTGGGTGCGTTCTGATGTATCTGGTCTCGTTTTCGGTCTAGATTCGTCTGCCTAAACCTGTTTAAACAGCCCCAAACCCAGCCTTCTCTGCACACAATTCTATTCTGCTTCTACGCTGCCTCTGTTCTAAATTAAAAATAAAAATGGCATTGCTACTCTGCTGGAATCAAAACTAGAAGACAATCAACATCAACCTAAATTCAATTAGAGATTAGAGCTTCTGCAACGGTTCTACAACAACTAGAGTTCTTTCTTTAATCCAATTAAGGCAAGTACAGTTATTTTCCTCTATAAACGTTAATTCTGATTTTGACATGAATTGTGAATCTGAGATTATATCTGTTCTGTTCTGATTTGATTTATCTTATTCTGTACCTCTTTCCTCTTTCTGTTCTATAGCCAGGCTACTACGAGCCTGAGCCAATCTCATAAGAGATTAACATGCACTAAAATGTTTGGGATAGTAAAATGAATGATGCATAAATTGGGCATGACCAATAGGTTACTAATTTTAGGAAAGAACATGGACTGTAGCTAGAACATGAATCTGAGACATATGATTGGACATGTTATATTTATAACATAAAAAGGTATTGAACATATTATTTGTGGACATGACATAAAAAGGTATATAATTGAACATAAATATAGACTGTATTGAACACATGATTTAGGATAAAGAGAATATGGCCTAGGTATAAAGATTTACATGAAAGTAGGATATCTATTAATGTGAATAAACACCTAAGTAAGGGACCTTTGGGATATATGACATGCATAGTAATCTATGGCTATATTTGGTATAAATTATATGGATCTTCTGTACTATGCAAGTTTAATAAAAATTTGGAACATATGATATATGGTAAATTTATGACCATAATCTGTGCTATGTAAATTTAATACAAACATAGGGTATATGATAATATTGTGAATCAAGACTATTATTCATGCACATGAACTTAGGCAAGGTTTATAATTAGGCAAGGTATGAAACTTTAAGAAATAAGTAAATTTTTTATATTTGCCTAATTTGCTAGTTGTGTTACATTGCCTAATCTGCTAGTTCTGTTATATTGCTTAATCTGCTAGTTATGCTCTATTGCCTAGTCTGCTAGATTTTTCATCTACCAAATCTGTCATTTGCTAAGTTTGTTGAAAATACTAAATCTGCTAGTTTGCTTAATCTGCTAAGTCGCCTAACCTGAGAAATCTGTTGTCTGTTATATCTGTTGAGTTGGTATAATTGGTCCGGTATTGACATAATCTGAATTGGCTATAGTTATGAATAATTGACATATATATTAGGCGTGGGTATAAATGGTAAATCATTAATTAATTGGCCGCAAAGATAAACATGGCTAGCTCGAGGTTAGAATGAGTTTGCGGTGTAATTCTGCCCGGAACCGCCCGGCATATTCCAGTGGTCGCAAACAATAGGTTCTAATGTGAGAAGTTAGTCATAACGTGCTTGAAACCCGAGGTTAGACTCAGTTTGCGACAGAAACCTGCCCGGAACCAACCGGCCTAACCAGTAGCCGCAAACTGTCAGTCTAATGTGAGAGGTTTGGGCACTAATATTTAATTAATGAAAATCTGAGATAATTATGATGTCTAAAACGTGTTGGGTAAGGTTAAAACAATTGGTCCAATGAATCTGATGAACCCGTTTCGTGAATCCGTAGGCCCAATACAAAGTTAGATAATCTGGAACCAGTTAATCTGTAAGCCTGTTAATCCGAACATCTGATCCGTTAGTCTGAAAACCTGTAAACTTGATTGTCTGATCTGTGAACTAGTTAACCTAAATTTTGAATGTCTGAAACTTGTAGACAAGTTAAGCTGAAATCTGTTAGTCTGGGGACACAAGGTTGGGAGGGGAATTACTTGTGTCATCTTTTGTTTGGGACCCATATAAGTCAGTAACCCTTTCTGGTAACAAAACTTTGACCCAACAGTAAGTAGGGTCCGGGCACGCTTACTGAACTAATTATAAGCGGTTCATTCTGATAATGGCGAGGGGTGTTGATGGTGCGTTCCAACCGGGTCATGTGCGTGCATGGACCCCGGTCTGCCTCTGAGGATGTAAGACGACGTGACATCTGTAAATAGGTCCGTGCCAATTGGTTGTCACTTTAGGGAGTGATACACCCTACTGTGGGGCCGACACAGGATATTTATGTATTAGGGAGCCGATCGCTTGGGGTAGGGTTTTAGGGTACACTTAGTTCTGTCTGTTTCTGTTGGTACCGTTTGTTTCTGTTGGGTGGTAACACCTGTCTTTTCTGTGTGGTACCGTCTGTTCGGGTGGTAAAGGCCCATTACTAGTGTACACCTAATTCTACATCTGTTTCCGTAGGGATTAATCTATTTCTGCTTCTGTTTGTTTCTGATCGGGTAGTAAAGGCCCATTATTAGCATTCTGTTTCTGTTAAATTATTCTGTACCCGTTCCTGTTTCAGTTTAGACATTAGGGTGACACCTAATTCTGTTATACTAGTATTAGTGCAGAGAAGTGTAAAGCAATAGTTTATGTCATTCTTTTCTTCTGTTATATCCGCTACACCTGTTACAGTTATCTCTCATCCAGTTTTATGTTCATGTCATATTATTATTATCTGTTCATATGCTGAAAGTCACTGGACTTGCCAGACTTTTTGTCTGACCCTTGTTGTTTCGCCTCCTTTCTTCCGTTTCCCCCCCAGGTTATCCAAGGAGGGAATACTTTAGCTTGATCCAGATTTCTCTTTGCTTGAAGTGCTTAAATATGGCTTGGCTCTGTATAGCTTCCGTTCTATGGGGATTATGATTTTAAACCATGCATTTTGAAGGCTTTTGTACAAGACTGATATTTTGTACTTGAATTCTGAGATTTGAAAAGGTGTAACCATATTGATTTCTGTTTCCGCTGTAAAAAAGTTAAAAATTTTCAAGTACTGTTTTATCTGTCTTGTAAGTTTCTGTTCTGTTTACTAAAATGCTCCACCAAAGTTAAGGCATTCCCTTTATGACTGACCTTAACGGAGGTGGGGTGTTACACTTGGTATCAGAGCTGAAGGTTACCAGATTTTATAAAAAGTTTTGAAAACTATTTTCAAAAAGGTTTTGAAAGGACGTATTTTCAAAAATAAAGCTTATTTTGAAAAACATAATCCGCAAGAGCCATATATCTTTCTTTCAGTCCTTTTTGTATTGAACCTTTCCTTTTTCGTTTCAGCATGTCTGAAGCATCTGAGATACCAGAGGGTGTTCATGTACCCGGTTGGTTTCGTCAATATCTTGAGGTTAGGACCGCTGCTGCAGGTCCAGCAAATGATCCCCCTCCCCCACACCCTCCTCGTGCAATTGCTTTCTCAAAGATCTGTAGAGATTTTAGGGCCATGGGTGGGAAGAATTTCAAAGGAACTGAATCATTCGTAGAAGCGAGGAATTGGCTCAAAGAAACTGAGGATCTATTCGTTATCTTCGAGGTGGACGATAGGCAGAAGGTACAGTTGGCGGTATGGCTGCTCAAAGACGAAGCTTCCTACTGGTGGGAAGTCACTAACGCCGAGAGGCTGGTTGAGACATGGATGGATTTGAGAACAAGGTTTGAGACAAAATTTCTCTCGCAAGATGAACGGAGTTTACAACTGGAAAAGTTCTTATCTCTTAAGCAAGGAAGTATGACGGTCAAGGAATACATCAGCCAGTTCAACCAACTAGCTAGGTTCGGATTGGATTTAGTCAACACTCAGCATAAAAAGGCTCTCCGCTTTGTTAAAGGACTAAACGAGCCACTGCACAGCCTAGCCATGACCCATGTACCCATGGGAGCAACTTACGAGAAATTGGTCGATATGGCACTACTGCACGAGGAAGACAAGGGCCCGAAAGAGACAAAGAAGGAGGAACCACAGAATAAGAAAGTAGGGCCCAAAAAGGAAACACAAAGGAAGGATGAGAAGTCTGAAGATAAGAAGGGGAAAAAGTGCTTTACTTGTGGAAGCTTGTCTCATCAGAACAAGGATTGCAGAAAAAGGAAGGGCGCTTGCTTCAACTGTGGGGAGATGGGACACTTCACTAGGGACTGCCCGAAGAAACGAGGACAAGGAAGGCAGGCGAACACTCTTGAGGCTAGTGGCAAGGATAGAAATAGGAAAATTTCTATAGTAGGTTTAATTTCTTTATCTGATTATGGAGTTAAGACTTTTTCTTGTTCTGGTATTTTGATTTTGTAATCGATACTCTGCACTTTAATACTAGTACTATTTCTGAATTCCGCTGTAGACTCAGACCCATAAGGATTATGGCTCATCTGTTTTAGATTGGGGTTTGAGGGATATCTGTGCTAGGCGTCAAATATGGCGCATATATTCTGAGTTTTTGTGGGATATGATTTTATCATGCTTAGCTTCCGAAGAATCATTAGGGAACCCGATCTGTACCAGTAGTCTGTAAATATCTGAATACTTCTGATAAGATTTCCAGTTTTGACATTGTCTAAAGAGGGTAACCCTCTGGGTCTCAATCTGATGTTGATTTCGGTCTTCGGGGTTGACCCTTAGGTGAATTATTTTCTCAACCAATGTCTGATAGGAATCAAGTTTTTGTTTTATCTGTAATCGCTTCCATCACTCGACTGTATCCTATCGATCGAGTGTTCAACTTATAGATAGGAATCCTAATGGGTGTAAACATGTGTTTGAGACATGTTATGTTTGATGGTTGCAAGAGGATGCAAGTGGTTGCTCGTGGACGCATATACACACACTAGGCACTAGATCGGCTCGAAATTACTCTCATACTGCATATGGATGTGTGAGCATTTTAAATTTTTATGGATGCAAAATGGTTGAATCAGCACATGGATGTTGCATATGAGTGGATGGTTGTGCACTCATATAGAAATGATAGGTATCAAATAGGAAAATTGCATACATATTGGACTCATGGCACTGACATAATTCACATTAAGGAGGTCAACTGAATCAGTAGACCGCCTGATCTTTGCATTAGATAAGGAACATATACACACACTTTTGCAAATGTTCATACAGCACTAGAAATTTCTAAGGACAATGGGTGCTTGTGGATGTTGACTGAGTAGATGAGTGATTGGATGGTAGGACACATTCTTCTTAACTTGAAGATTTCGGGGACGAAATCCTTTAAGGAGGGGAGAATGTAACACCCCTTATTTTCTGTGAACTTAAGAATTACAAATCTGGGTATAATTAAAATATAAAATCAGAATCAAGGGAAACGGGCTGTGCCATTGCGTTCGTCTCGAAAAAATACGCGAAATAGAGTCCGAAATTTCGTAAATCGGAGTCCACATGACCAAGTTATGGCCTTCCAAAATACAGAAAAAAATTAAACAGCACAGACCAGGTCGACTTGGGAGTCGACCCTAGAGTCGACCTGCCCCCAGGGGTCGACCCTAGAGTCGACCTTCCCCCAGGGGGTCAACCCTAGAGTCAACCCTAGAGTCGACCTGCCCCAGGGGGTCGACCCTAGAGTCAACCCTAGAGTCGACCTGGGGGTCGACTTGCGTCCCGAATCTGCTTTTCTGCCTGGGTGCGTTCTGATGTATCTGGTCTCGTTTTCTGTCTAGATACGTCTGCCTAAACCTGTTTAAACAGCCCCAAACCCAGCCTTCTCTGCACACAATTCTATTATGTTTCTACGCTGCCTCTGTTCTAAATTAAAAATAAAAATGGCATTGCTACTCTGCTGGAATCAAAACTAGAAGACAATCAACATCAACCTAAATTCAATTAGAGATTAGAGCTTCTGCAACGGTTCTACAACAACTAGAGTTCTTTCTTTAATCCAATTAAGGCAAGTATAGTTATTTTCCGCTATAAACGTTAATTATGATTTTGACATGAATTGTGAATCTGAATCTGAGATTATATCTGTTCTGTTCTGATTCGATTTATCTTATTCTGTACCTCTTTCCTCTTTCTGTTCGATAGCCAGGCTACTACGAGCCTGAGCCAATCTCATAAGAGATTAACATGCACTAAAATGTTTGGGATAGTAAAATGAATGATGCATAAATTGGGCATGACCTATAGGTGACTAATTTTAGGAAAGAACATGGACTGTAGCTAGAACATGAATCTGAGACATATGATTGGACATGTTATATTTATAACATAAAAAGGTATTGAACATATTATTTGTGGACATGACATAAAAAGGTATATAATTGAACATAAATATAGACTGTATTGAACACATGATTTAGGATAAAGAGAATATGGCCTAGGTATAAAGATTTACATGAAAGTAGGATATCTATTAATGTGAATAAACACCTAAGTAAGGGACCTTTGGGATATATGACATGCATAGTAATCTATGGCTATATTTGGTATAAATTATATGGATCTTCTGTACTATGCAAGTTTAATAAAAATTTGGAGCATATGATATATGGTAAATTTATGACCGTAATCTGTGCTATGTAAATTTAATACAAACATAGGGTATATGATAATATTGTGAATCAAGACTATTATTCATGCACATGAACTTAGGCAAGGTTTATAATTAGGCAAGGTATGAAACTTTAATAAATAAGTAAATTTGTTATATTTGCCTAATTTGCTAGTTGTGTTACATTGCCTAATCTGCTAGTTCTGTTATATTGCTTAATCTGCTAGTTCTGCTCTACTGCCTAGTCTGCTAGATTTGTTCATCTACCAAATCTGTCATTTGCTAAGTCTGTTGAAAATACTAAATCTGCAAGTTTGCTTAATCTGCTAAGTCGCCTAACCTGAGAAATCTGTTGTCTGTTATATCTGTTGAGTTGGTATAATTGGTCCGGTATTGACATAATCTGAATTGGCTAGAGTTATGAATAATTGACATGTATATTAGGCGTGGGTATAAATGGTAAATCATTAATTAATTGGCCGCAAAGATAAACATGGCTAGCTCGAGGTTAGAATGAGTTTGCGGTGTAATTCTGCCCGGAACCGCCCGACATATTCCAGTGGTCGCAAACAATAGGTTCTAATGTGAGAAGTTAGTCATAACGTGCTTGAAACCCGAGGTTAGACTCAGTTTGCGACAGAAACCTGCCCGGAACCAACCGGCCTAACCAGTAGCCGCAAACTGTCAGTCTAATGTGAGAGGTTTGGGCACTAATATTTAATTAATGAAAATCTGAGATAATTATGATGTCTAAAACGTGTTGGGTAAGGTTAAACCAATTGGTCCAATGAATCTGATGAACCCGTTTCGTGAATCCGTAGGCCCAATACAAAGCTAGATAATCTGGAACCAGTTAATCTGTAAGCCTGTTAATCCGAACATCTGATCCGTTAGTCTGAAAACCTGTTAACTTGATTGTCTGATCTGTGAACTAGTTAACCTAAATTTTGTATGTCTGAAACTTGTAGACAAGTTAAGCTGAAATCTGTTAGTCTGGGGACACAAGGTTAGGAGGGGAATTACTTGTGTCATCTTTTGTTTGGGACCCATATTAGTCAGTAACCCTTTCTAGTATCAAAACTTTGACCCAACAGTAAGTAGGGTCCGGGCACGCTTACTGAACTAATTATAAGCGGTTCATTCTGATAATGGCGAGGGGTGTTGATGGTGCGTTCCAACCGGGTCATGTGCGTGCATGGACCCCGGTCTGCCTCTGAGGATGTAAGACGACGTGACATCTGTAAATAGGTCTCTGCCAATTGGTTGTCACTTTAGGGAGTGATACACCCTACTGTGGGGCCGACACAGGATATTTATGTATTAGGGAGCCGATCGCTTGGGGTAGGGTTTTAGGGTACACTTAGTTCTGTCTGTTTCTGTTGGTACCGTCTGTTTCTGTTGGGTGGTAACACCTGTCTGTTTCTGTGTGGTACCGTCTGTTCGGGTGGTAAAGGCCCATTACTAGTGTACACCTAATTCTACATTCTGTTTCCGTAGGGATTAATCTGTTTCTGCTTCTGTTTGTTTCTGATCGGGTAGTGAAGGCCCATTATTAGCATTCTGTTTCTGTTAAATTATTCTGTACCCGTTCCTGTTTCAGTTTAGACATTAGGGTGACACCTAATTCTGTTATAATAGTATTAGTGCAGAGAAGTGTAAAGCAATAGTTTATGTCATTCTTTTCTTCTGTTATATCTGCTACACCTGTTACAGTTATCTCTCATCCAGTTTTATGTTCATGTCATATTATTATTATCAGTTCATATGCTGAAAGTCACTGGACTTGCCAGACTTTTTGTCTGACCCTTGTTGTTTCGCCTCCTTTCTTCCGTTTCCCCCCAGGTTATCCAAGGAGGGAATACTTTAGCTTGATCCAGATTTCTCTTTGCTTGAAGTGCTTAAACTATGGCTTGGCTCTGTATAGCTTCCGTTCTATGGGGATTATGATTTTAAACCATGCATTTTGAAGGCTTTTGTACAAGACTGATATTTTGTACTTGAATTCTGAGATTTGAAAAGGTGTAACCATATTGATTTCTGTTTCCGCTGTAATAAAGTTAAAAATTTTCAAGTACTGTTTTATCTGTCTTGTAAGTTTCTGTTCTGTTTACTAAAATGATCCACCAAAATTAAGGCATTCCTTTTGTGAGTGACCTTAACGGAGGTGGGGTGTTACAACGAATGTTTTTCTACGAATCATAGCAACGCCATCTTTCTGTTCTAATCTAATCTCTGTAAGTCAGTTATTTCTAGATTTGAACGTTTTTCTCTATTCGTGACATGAAATTAAAGGAATAAAAGAATATGCCAAATCTCTCTCTCTCTCTATTCGAATCAGTGCCTATACTCTTGAACCTAATTAAGAGCTGTTATGATTCAAGGACAAATAAGACCGTGACTATGAAACTATGGACCTTAAAACCATATGCTTATGACTATGAACATTTGCCTATGACTATGGACATTGCCTATGACTATGAACATTGCCTATGACTGTGAATGTGACTATGAGGATTATTTCCTTGACTAAGCCTATGCCCTTGATTAGGAAATATAAACTATGGCCTATGACATAACAAGGACATCTGTGATTAAACACCTGTGATTCATGACTAGGAAATTGTTGCTTAAGTTTTGTGGCTATGAAATTGGGTCTAAACCCGATTATCTATTCTGTGTATCCTTGGTTATCTTTGGTTTTAGACCTTGGGAATTTACCTATTAAGTTAGGTCTACCCATATTCTTGAACCTACGCCTTTATTCTACCTATTTTTGGTTTTAGACCTTGGGAATTTACCTATTAAGTTAGGTCTACCCATGTTCTTGAACCGACGTCGTTATTCAACCCTTTTTATGCCAGTTAGTATGCCCATCTTTTGCATAGCATTTTTGGTTCATTCCCAATTTTCAACGAACCCAGCTTTATTTATAATCTAGACTAAATCACGATTATACGAACGGTAGGAATGCGGTTTGGGCAAAATATGAAATTTACTAAAAACATAGTTTAACTTGGAAATTGACATAAATTGGGAACATATATTATGGCATGTTCATAGAAATGCAAATTGGATAAATTTGACATGAATTATAAGATGTGTAATTTGAATCTAGTATTGACATGTAAATCTAGCATTTACATGAATAGTGAACTAGAGTAACAAGTCTAGTTTGACGTGAATTAGAATGTTGAATCGAAATTGGATTAGCTAATTTGGCATGGTAAGTATATTGGCGTAAATGTGAAATTGGCCATAATTGGGAATAACTGTCAGGTTTAGAAAAATCATGATTAGTGAGACTTAATTTGGTATAGTTTACGTACCAAAAAAGCATAAATATGTTTTAGGAAGGGAAATGGGCCATAGAAATAAATGTAGACAATTTACATTAAAAGAGTAACTGGGAAATAAGTAAATGAGGAATAATTTACATATAGAATCTGGCCTAAATGAGGAAATGTGAATTTAGACAAATTAAAGGTTTATTAACGACATCTCTTTTAATAATAAACCAGAAAGTTCTAGGGTGACAGAGAGGATAGTGTCTAGGCTTGGGTTTGGAAAATACAAGTTTCCTGCTCTCCCTGGCTATCCCTAACTGATCCGACGTACGGGATTGTTACTTTCAAAACCTGATTTGAAAACAAATCAAAACCCTTTGAACTTAGAAAACACGAATATGCCTAACCCGAGGTTAGACTAAGTTGCGATGTAAACCTGCCCGGAACCAACCGGCACATCCAGTATTCGCAACAATATCTGTCTAATGCGAGTGGTCGCGGCTTTAATTTATTTAGTTAAAGCTAGAACAAGAATGGTAGGGTTAAGTTAACTAAGACACTTAACCAGTTCAACATGAAAACTAGACTAATGGGTGGGGTTAAGTTCAGACTGACACTTAACACAGTTAAGCTAGAATGGGAGGGCTAAGTCCATAGGAACACTTAACCAACTTAACATAGTTAAGCTAGAATGGGAGGGTTAAGTCCATAGGAACACTTAACCAACTTAACACAGTTAAGCCAGAATGGGAGGGTTAAGTCCATAGGAACACTTAACCAACTTAACACGGTTAAGCTAGAATGGGAGGGCTAAGTCCATAGAGACACTTAACCAAACTCAAGGTAGCAAAACGAGACTTGTAAGGGTTAAGTAAAGTTAATACTCTTAGCCAAATTAATATGTTAACTATACTAGAGGTTAGGGTTAAGTCAAATCTAATACACTTAGCAAATTTGATATGTTAGCTGGGCTAGACCGTAGGGTTAAGTAAACCTGAACACTTAACCATCAGGTTGTGATAAAGGAATGTGGTTAAGTCTAAAACATGAAGAGATAGTACTTAACCATTAATAACATGTTAGTTAAGACAGACGGGCAAGGTTAAGTTAAAAGGGAACACTTAACCAATACAGGGTGAATGGGTAGGGTTAAGTAATAAATACTTAACCAATATAACTTGGTTTGTGGTAGGGTTAAGCCATCATGAATCCCTGATAACACTTAACCAGTTTAACAGGACGAATGAAGAGGGTTAAGTTGGCTCGAATTGACTAATGACACTTAACCAATCCAAATTGACGGGAAAGAGAACTAAGTAGTAAACCTTAGTTAAGAAAACAACGATTCTGGAAACTAAGTGGTAAACCTTAGTTGACAAAACTAAGTAGTAATTCTTAGTATAACACGAGGAGGAGTGAATGTCCGTCTAATAAAAAGAAGGCTCCAACGAATTGGGTTACGAAGCTCGAGGCTTCGAGGGGACGTGAGGGTACTCTTAGTATCCCTCTGTGAGGCTGCAGATGATTCTCCTGGGCTCACAAAGGTTAAGGTATGCGTAGAAGAACCAGGAGTATGCCTTGGTTGCAATACATGGCAACCTAAAGAATAGGATGGACCAGCATGATTCGGCGAGAAGATGGTAGCCCTGTGATAGCAACTCGTCGTCTACCATCCATCTTGAGTCAATCGAGATACGTGAAGTGGAAAGGCGGAGAACTCCAAAAGACCATATACTTGGTATCTAGTTATGGGTGAGGATGGCCATAGGATAGTAGGGCACCGGTGGCCGGCGTATAGTTCTCATTTTTCAAGGTGTGCCTTTCATTAGTTGAGGGAGGGGTCAAGTGGGAACATAGCCACTGGAATAAAAAAAAAACTTAGCATCTGCATCGGCATATATCTGAAAGCTCCCGACCGAGTTCCGTATTCCTTGATTTGCCCTGACGCGGGACTCAGGTCGCACATTATGGGACATGTGCACCTAGACAAGCGATAACGATTCGCGATACATGCGTGGGGAAGTATAGGAACATATACCACTCTAGGTAGTGTGTCCTAGACTTGGGGGCATCATTCGACAGGTAGCATAATTCGTAGATGAACTAGGCGGCATAAATCCTGAATCCGAGAAGCATTCAGCAGACAGCGTAAACTCCAGTTGAATCTAAAAAGGCACTTGGTAGAAAACCCTAGATTAAATCTAGGTAACTAATAAATAAATGGATGCCTGAAGGCGATGGAAAATACAGAGATTGGGATCACGTAATCGTTACTAATTGGGACATTAGTTAGCTGGTGCAGAGATAATGGAAATCTGTATAACAAGGAAATAGTGAAGCGGCGAAAGTATTAGAACGTATCCAGTTTATCTTAGCTTAGCATATCTTGTGATTATCTTGTGTCTTATCTTGCTGACCCCATCATCATGGTGTAATCTCGTATTCAGTTAATTCATGTCGTTTTGTTTTTCCATGTTCACATGCTAGAAGTAAGTGAACTTACTCAGGATTTATGTCTGACTCTGTTTTTCTTTCGTCTTCTTTTCTTCCGTCCCCCCCCCCCAGGTAGTAAAGGAGGGAATAATATAGCTCAGGTTAAGTTGGACTGTCATTCTTTCCCAGCTTGAAGATTTGTCGAAGTTTTGCTTGGATTTTCTTTCGGACGCTATGGCTGGCTCTTGCTACAATTGGGGAATATAAATATTGTTTTATGCATCTTTATTTTGTAAGACAGATGATACTCTGATATTGTAAAGAAATCATTGTACAAACTATTTTATCAATAAAGCAAAGTTTTATTTTCCGCTGTTTAATATTCTGTCTGTTTTGTAATTTATCTCCATCTTTTACCCTAAATGCTCCACAGAACTTAGTGCATTCCCTTTGTGAGTGACACTAACGGATGTGGCGTGTTATACGTGGTATCAGAGCTGAAGGTTACTAGATCAGATAAAGGATTTGAAAAATTATTTTCAAAACGGTTTTTAAAGAAGCATTTTCAAAAGAAAATATTTGTTTTAAAGGCATATTCCCCAAAGCCATACGCACTATCTTCTCTTCCTCTATTTGAATTCTTGTCTCCTTCTTTCTTGAGTCTCTGGGGCTCCTGGCTTTCTGGGAGGTAACCTCATCGGAGGGCAAAGTAGTACCCGACTTCCATCTAGGGCTGTGGTTGTTTCACTTACGACCAGTTTTCTTTCAAGCTTATAGGGTTTTCTGTACGATGGAAGCAGCTTTTGAGAGATTTGTCAACATGACTACACACGGAAGGGGATGAGGAGTTTGGCTACGGAGCAGAACCCTAGGATGAGGAATTCATGGATGTAGATTTAGCTCACAAAGGAGGAAGAAATTATAAAACCTAAGACAAGAGGAAGTATCTTTACTAGGGTATGATAGGGCATATAATTAAGGACAAGGGCAAGAACAAGGAACAAGATTTTTAGAAGGGCAAGTACATACTTTCACCATAAAGCGTACCTAAGAGAAAGGTAGTAAAGTTCTGTTGGAAGAGTCTAGTTGCGTTGTTCGTACTATTTTCTTCGGTTTTAGCGTTTCACATTTGTTCATATCCACTTCCATAGTTGAGTCTCTGCACCATAGTACTTGTATAGTAGAAAGATCCCACTAGAGTCTCAAATCCAATTAGTGGTCTGACCAGTTTATTTTTGGTTAGTAGGGATTTGAGAATAGCTACCGATTTTGCTTATATCATCTCACGTAGATCTTCTAAATTCGGGGGAGATATTCCTTGGGTGCTTGTCTGATATTGGTTTAGACCTTTGGGGCTTGTACTTGAGGAATGTCTAATTCGGTTTGGATGGTTTACGTGAGAGATGAATAGTTGTGGCAGGCACTCCAGAGAGCACGTAGTGACCTTTCGACTCTTATAGTTATGGCATGGCGGATAAGAGGGGGACCTCTAATCATCTTAGTACATATACTTGGTACAGTGATTGACATCTGTTTATTTTGGAATTGGTGTTCAGAAACTTCACAATCGTGAAGTTAAATTAGTTAAGATACAGTGGAGTAAATCTCAAGAAGGCTAGATACTAGCGTCAAACCCTTTTTCTTAAGGGCGCATCCTTGATTTCTTTGTGTAGGGGCTTTACGCATAATTGTTTCTCTCTTTCCAAAGTATACCCTCTAGGTCGCATCTTCGATCTTTAGGTAGAAGCCGATGGACGTAAACATGTATTTGAAACATGTTATGGTTGAAGGTTGCAAGTGGTTGCTAATGGTTGCTTGTGAATGCATATGCATACGTATTAGGCACTAAATCAAGTTCGGACACTTTCATATTGCATTTACAGATATGTATTTGTTTGTAAGTCGAACTTGATATGTTAACATATGGATGTTGCATATGGATGAATGGTTGTGCACGCATGTAGTATTTATGTAACTAGGGATGCTTGCATAGATGATTGGACGCATGGCACTGACATGATTCGCATTAAGGAGGTCAACTGAAGCAGTAGACCGCCTGATTTTGCATTAGATAAAGGCATATACACACACTATGCATATGGACATGAAAGCATTAGAAATCTTTAAAGGACAATGAATGCCTGTGGTTGAATGGTTGAGTAGATGGCTGATTGGATGGTAGGACACATTCTTCTTAACTTGGAGATTTCGGGGACGAAATCCTTTTAAGTGGGGGAGGATGTAACACCCCGTAGTTCTGTAACACTAAGATTCACAAATCAAGGTAGAATTTGAATTTAAAATCAGAATCAAGGGAAACGGGCTACGCCATTGCGTTTTCCTCGGAATTCTACATGAAAACGAGTCCAAGTTTGCGTAAATCGGAGTCCGTATGGGGGAGATATGGCCTCCGGAAGATTCAGCGAAGTTCAAAATTCAAAATAGGTCAAGTTCAAAATTCAAATCGGACCCAGAATGGGCTGGGCGGGAATTTTCCAGCCCAAGGCGCCCAGTTCGACTGGGTAGTCGACCTGGGGGTCGACCCCCCCGTTTTTCCAGCTTTCTGCACCTGGTCCGTTCTGATGTATTTGGTCACGTTTTCTGACCAGGTTCGTCCGCCTAACACTATATAAACAGCCCTGGTCTTCTTCTCTATTCACAATTCTTTTCTATCCTTATGCTTCCTCTGAGAAATAAATAAATAAGTGAGTAAAATAATATATATAAAAAAATCAAGACGAGGAAATGCTGCTAAAAGATTTTCAAGAAGAGGTTCAAGTCAAGCTAGGATTCAAGAGGAGGTTCGAACAACTTCAACGACTGTTTTTCTACGAATCATAGCAACGCCATCTTTCTGTTCTAATCTAATCTCTATAAGTCAGTTATTTCTATATTTGAACATTTTTCTCTGTTCGTGGCATGAAATTAAAGGAATAAAAGAATATGCCAAATCTCTCTCTCTCTCTATTCGAATCAGTGCCTATACTCTTGAACCTAATTAAGAGCTGTTATGATTCGAGGACAAATAAGACCGTGACTATGAAACTATGGACCTTAAAACCATATGCCTATGACTATGAACATTTTCCTATGACTATGGACATTGCCTATGACTATGATCATTGCCTATGACTGTGACTGTGACTATGAGGATTATTTCCTTGACTAAGCCTATGCCCTTGATTAGGAAATATAAACTATGGCCTATTACATAACAAGGACATCTGTGATTAAACACCTGTGATTCATGACTAGGAAATTGTTGCTTAAGTTTTGTGACTATGAAATTGGGTCTAAACCCGATTATCTATTTTGTCTATTCTTGGTTATCTTTGGTTTTAGACCTTGGGAATTTACCTATTAAGTTAGGACTACCCATGTTCTTGAACCTACGCCTTTATTCTGCCTATTTTTGGTTTTATACCTTGGGAATTTACCTATTAAGTTTGGTCTACCCATGTTCTTGAACCGACGTCTTTATTCAACCCTTTTTATGCCAGTTAGTATGTCCATCTTTTGCATAGCATCTTTGGTTCATTCCCTATTTTCTACGAACCTAGCTTTATTTATAATCTAGACTGAATCACGATTATACGAATGGTGGGAATGCGGTTTGGGCAAAATATGAAATTTACTAAAAACATAGTTTAACTTGGAAATTGGCATAAATTGGGAACATATATTATGGCATGTTCATAGAAATGCAAATTGGATAAATTTGACATGAATTATAAGATGTGTAATTTGAATCTAGTATTGACATGTAAATCTAGCATTTACATGAATAGTGAACTAGAGTAATAAGTCTAGTTTGACATGAATTATAATGTTGAATCGGAATTGGATTAGCTAATTTGGCACGGTAAGTATATTGGCGTAAATGTGAAATTGGCCATAATTGGGAATAACTGTCAGGTTTAGAAAAATCATGATTAGTGACACTTAATTTGGTATAGTTTACATACCAAAAAGCATAAATATGTTTTAGGAAGGGAAATGGGCCATAGAAATAAATGTAGACAATTTACATTAATAGAGTGATTGGGAAATAAGTAAATTAGGAATAATTTACCTATAGAATCTGGCCTAAATGAGGAAATGTGAATTTAGACAAATTAAAGGTTTATTAACGACATCTCTTTTAATAATAAACCAAAAAGTTCTAGGGTGACAGAGAGGATAGTGTCTAGGCTTGGGTTTGGAAAATACAAGTTTCCTGCTCTCCCTGGCTATCCCTAACTGATCCGACAGATGGGATGGTTACTTTCAAAACCTGATTTGAAAACTAATCAAAACCCTTTGAACTTAGAAAACACGAATATGTCTAACCGGAGGTTAGACTAAGTTGCGATGTAAACCTGCCCGGAACCAACCGTCACATCCAGTATTCGCAACAATATATGTCTAATGTGAGTGGTCGCGGCTTTAATTTATTTAGTTAACGCTAGAACAAGAATGGTAGGGTTAAGTTAACTAAGACACTTAACCAGTTCAGCATGAAAACTAGACTAATGGGTGGGGTTAGGTTCAGACAGACACTTAACACAGTTAAGCTAGAATGGGAGGGTTAAGTCCATAGGAACACTTAACCAAATTAACACAGTTAAGCTAGAATGGGAGGGTTAAGTCCATAGGAACACTTAAATGGGAGAGTTAAGTCCATAGGAACACTTAACCAACTTAACACTGTTAAGCTAGAATGGGAAGGCTAAGTCCATAGAGACACTTAACCAAACTCAAGGTAGCAAAACGAGACTTGTAAGGGTTAAGTAAAGTTAATACTCTTAGCCAAATTAATATGTTAACTAGACTAGAGGTTGGGGTTAAGTAAAATCTAGTACACTTAGCAAATTTGATATGTTAGCTGGGCTAGACCGTAGGGTTAAGTAAACCTGAACACTTAACCATCAGGTTGTGATAAAGGAATGGGGTTAAGTCTAAAACATGAAGAGATAATACTTAACCATTAATAACATGTTAGTTAAGACAGACGGGCAAGGTTAAGTTAAAATGGAACACTTAACCAATACAGGGTGAATGGGTAGGGTTAAGTAATAAATACTTAACCAATATAACTTGGTTTGTGGTAGGGTTAAGCCATCATGAATCACTGATAACACTTAACCAGTTTAACAGGACGAATGAAGAGGGTTAAGTTGGCTCGAATTGACTAATGACACTTAACCAATTCAAATTGACGGGAAAGAGAACTAAGTATTAAACCTTAGTTAAGAAAACAACGATTCTGGAAACTAAGTGGTAAACCTTAGTTGACAAAACTAAGTAGTAATTCTTAGTATAACACGAGGAGGAGCGAATGTCCGCTTGAGTAAAAAGAAGGCTCCAACGAATTGGGTTACGAAGCCCGAGGCTTCGAGGGGACATGAGGGTACTCTTGGTATCCCTCTGTGAGGCTGCAGATGATTCTCCTAGGCTCACAGAGGTTAAGGTCTGCGTAGAAGAACCAGGAGTATGCCTTGGTTGCAATACATGGCAACCTAAAGACCCGGATGGACCAGCGTGATTCGGCGAGAAGACGGTAGCCCTGTGATAGCAACTCGTCGTCTACCATCCATCTTGAGTCAATCGAGATACGTGAAGCGGAAAGGCGGAGAACTCCAAAAGACCATATGCTTGCTATCTAGTTATGGGTGAGGATGGCCATAGGATAGTAGGGCACCGGGGGCCGGCGTATAGTTCTCATTTTTCAAGGTGTGCCTTTCATTAGTTGAGGGAGGGGTCAAGTGGGACCATAGCCACTGGAATAAAAACAGACCTTAGCATCTGTGTCGGCAGATATCTGAAAGCTCCCGACCGAGTTCCGTATTCCTTGATTTGCCCTGAGGCAGGGCTCGGGTCGCACATTATGGGACATGTGCATCTAGAAAAGCGATAACGATTCGCGATACATGCATGGGGAAGTATACGAACATATACCACTCTAGGTAGTGTGTCCTAGACTTGGGGGCATAGTTCGACAGGTATCATAATTCCTAGATGAACTAGGCGGCATAAATCCTGAATCCGAGAAGCGTTCAGCAGACAGCGTAAACTCTAGTTGAATATAAAAAGGTACTTGGTAGAAAACCCTAGATTAAATCTAGGCAACAAATACTTAAATGGATGCCTGAAGGCGATGGAAAATATAGGGATTGGGATCACGTAAGTGTTACTAGTTGGGACATTATTTAGCTGGTGCAGAGATAATGGAAATCTGTATAACAAGGAAATAGCAAAGCGGCGAAAGTATTAGAACGTATCCAGTTTATCTTAGCTTAGCATATCTTGTGATTATCTTGTGTCTAATCTTGCTGACCCCATCATCATGGTGTAATCTCGTATTCAGTTAATTCATGTCGTTTTGTTTTTCCATGTTCACATGCTAGAAGTTACTGAACTTACTCAGGCTTTATGTCTGACTCTGTTTTTCTTTCGTCTTCTTTTCTTCCGTCCCCCCCCCCCCCCCCCCCCGTCCCCCCAAGGTAGTAAAGGAGGGAATAGTATAGCTCAGGTTAAGTTGGACTGTCACTCTTTCACAGCTTGAAGATTTGTCGAAGTTTTGCTTGGATTTTCTTTCGGACGCTATGGTTGGCTCTTGCTACAATTGGGGAATATAAATATTGTTTTATGCTTCTTTATTTTGTATGACAGATGATACTCTAATATTGTAAAGAAATCATTGTACAAACTACTTTATCAATAAAGCAAAGTTTTATTTTCCGCTATTTAATATTCTGTCTATCTTGTAATTTATCTGCATCTTTTACCCTAAATGCTGCACATAACTTAGTGCATTCCCTTTGTGAGTGACACTAACGGATGTGGGGTGTTACACGTATTGTATTTTCTAATCTCCGATAGAGCTGTGTGATCAGAAGGATTACTAACTGTATCTATTTGATGAGAGTTATCAGTACAGGTAAATCAGGGGCATATTTCAACTGGCGATTTGATTTGTCATGGCAATGTAAGGTAGGTTGTAGGCTGCAAGGTTTAGGCTTTGAATGCTGCTGAGGGAACGCTGAGGGGATGGCGTATTTTATTAAAAATATAATTTTACGAAACTTCAACTCAAAGTAACACGCAGAAACCATCACAAACGACTTTCGTTTACTGAGAAAAAAGCTAATCTTGGTATAAAAAGGTATTCCGAACCCAATTGGACAAGTTTCGTTGAATTCCGACATCGTTTGAAGAAAATTCCTTTATAAAACCAGAAATAAACACACGTTTAATTTCTCTATGATCACCAGATAAATCAAATAAACTTGAAACTTTGAAATCTTACAATAACTCTTCGATACGAACCCAACGACACTAGTTTCGTAGCATTCTGAGGCTGTTTCCCCAATAGGCTATTTTTATCGTGCACCGCAATACCCTTTTTAACGTCAATTTATCTGGTTTCCAAAAATAGCAAACTATATACCTATCCTGGCTCTTATCGATGATACGAACTTAAAGGGACCGGTTTCGTGGCTTAACTCGATCGTCTGCTCAAGTTACACCCAAATATCTCTTTATTTTTTTAATTACGCGTTATAGAAATTAAACGGGCATTTATGGTTGTCGTGGTCACATACGACATCGGTTTGTCACGCCTTTTAACACCGTATAATAATTTAACAATACGGTTCCAATGAAACTGATTTCATCGAAATCTGAGTCCGTTTGCAAAACGGCTATTTTAAAGGCCGATATTTTAATAACGATTTCCATAGCGATTATTTCAAATTTTGATTTGGCCATAACTTACAATCTATAACATGAAATCTGGATTTTTCTCTTTCATATGAAAATTATCGTCAATACGGTCCCAACATTTCTTGTTTCACAGAAATCCGACTTATATCGAACTCTGTATATCCAGTTGAAGTTCAAAACTCGAATTTACGAACTGCACGCCATTTTCAAGATCGATTTATATATATATATATATATATATATATATATATATATATACATATAACGTTCGAACTTCGTTTGAATAATAAATTAAATATTAAATTCCATGATATTCGAAATAAAATATTTAAAACTAATTTAAATATTCAGATTCAAATGGTCGAAAAACACGGGTCGTTACAAAAGAGTAGAAAAGAATCATGTTTCATTATGAAATATGATTTACATTTAAAACACATTTTTAATTTTAATATTAGAAGACATAGAAAAAGAATCATATTTTACTATGAAATATGATTTACATTTAAAACACATTTTAATCTTAGTATTAGAGACTTAGAAAAAGAACTATATTTTATTAAGAAATGTGTTTTACATTAAAAAAAACATTTTTAATGTAATAGTAGAAACATAGAAAGAGATTCACCATTTTGTTTATTAAAAATAAATTGAACAAAAATATTCACTTTATTCATTAGAAGAAATTAGCAAAATTGGTTCATAGAAATAGATTGAACAAAAATATCCATTTTTGTTCATTAGAAAAGAATAAACAATTTTGTTCACTAAAATAGGTTGGACAAAAATATTCATTTTTGTCCACTAGAAAGAAACTAACACTTTTGTCCAAATAGTAAGAATGAGACAAAAACATATATTTTTGTCATTAGGAAGAATTGTGACAAAATTTACATTTTTGTCTAAATAAAGAAGTTAAAACAAAAATAAACATTTTTGTTAAAGAAAAGGAGTTAGACCATTTGGTGAGTATACACATTAAAATTGTGTATGAACAAAAGGGGCCAATTTTATAATCAATACACTATAGAATTTGAATATGAGATAAAAACACATTTTTAGTAGCCATTATAAACATATATGTGTTATGCAAATAATTCACTCTTTTGTTTGGCATGATACATACAATAATGGAATCGCCGAATAATTTATATTTATATATAAGTATATATATATATATATATTAATATTAATATTAAACAAATCGTGCGGCAGTTCGCGTTTCGGCAATCGTAACTTGAAACGATTATACCGGAAGATCCAACCGTCGGATTTTCCCAAAACTGGAACCGTTAGGACCGCTTTGGGAAAATTTTTCCAACGATATAAATTTCATCAAAATCCAACGGTTAGATTTCAAGATAAGTATAATTCAAATTGTAGTAAAAACAACGCCAGGGCCGCCCTTTGACCCGAAGCATCGTTTACTTTATTAAGCTATTTTTATATAAACAAGAATAGCAATAAATCGTTAATAAATACTGTTAACGA
This sequence comes from Allium sativum, assembly GCA_030737875.1. NCBI lineage: Eukaryota > Viridiplantae > Streptophyta > Magnoliopsida > Asparagales > Amaryllidaceae > Allium > Allium sativum. Next base: position 128,604,203 of record CM060910.1, read on the forward strand.
TATGAAATGGTTTTGAACTCTATATATATATGCGACAATCATTTGAAAGGTCCGAGTTCAATTTCATTTCAAATGATTATACGACAATCTAAGTCGAAGAGTTGAAGACGGTGATTGAAGATCGACGATCTTCACATCGAATGGATGTGTTGCTACTAAGGCCCGTGATTGGAGTAGCTACCTTGAAGGTGAGTCAGGGGTAGCCGTCCGGACGTATTGTTGATTGTTCAGATATGCGAGGTATAAGGTGCCTCCGGTTTCGTTCAGACCCAGAACGGACTTGTAAATGGATGTGTGTCTGACACTGGATTTCATCCCATGTGGATTAAATTGATTTTTTTTAATGTAAACCTGTTTGGCGGTGGAGAATTTATTCTTTGCTTAACACCCTGGTATATATTAATAGGGATTGATCACATGGCGTGAATTGTCAATGTGCCACGCCAAGATGCAAATGGTCAAGGCTTTGTTGAAAAGCAGGCCTTGTGGTTGATGATCAAAGCATAGCCTATTTCGGCATAGATTTGTGTATAACGTGACTTCGCGAGCCTCACACCCCGGTATGAGTCAAAAACGGAGCAAGTGAACGCAGGGAGTGCACACATTTTTTGTAACGACCCACCTTTTTGCCCAGTTCTTGCTGGTAATTAAACCAACTCAAACCGTTCAAAAAGACGAATTGTTATGGGTGCATACATATATTGAACAAAATAACAGAATTTTTCATTGCGAAATACAATGTTACATCAGAGTTACATAAAATATCAGAGTTACAACACATACAGCGGAAGAAAAGAAAATATACTCTCAGCGGAAGAAAATCGTATGATATAGCAGAAGCTCCCATCTCTTGCATGAACTCCAACTCTAAAAGCATTCTGAATCCTGCTAACGATCTATAACTGCAAACTAAACTACTAGCTGCCCATGCAAAATTATGGGCACCCAGAGTTTAGGTGAGGGGACAATAAACTCCAGGTCAGTCGTGGGACTGGTGTGAGAACTCAAAACAGTTATTATTCGGTTCATTTTAAAGTTGGGAATTTCACCGGACCACGCCGCTAACGCGGAACGGGTTTACTCCAAGTGAACACCCGTGCATGTAAATTCGAGATGACTTTTGGAAAATGAAGCTATCATAAGCTCGTCCCACATCACACAATGCAAGTGCACACCAGATGGGCGAGTTTTATCTTATGATAACCAAACATGCTTTAATACGGTAAAATCCTCTTATAATATTATCATATAGTGTGGAAATCAATTTCGCAATTAAATGTATTAATCCTAGACGGCATGATACCCCATAATATATGTCGCCATATATATATATATACAATAAAAATCGTCTGGCTCGTATTGGGGATTTGGATTTCCAACTTGATGACTCCTGGCACGAAAGGTCAATCGGAACTCAAGCGAAATGTAATCACGGGTTTTTCATCCAGACGCGGACACCAATACAAGTCGCGAGCCAGATCAACGGTTTTCGACCAGACGCGGCCCCCCGAACATACCCTATTCCAGTTCATAAGTGGTTTTACCCACTGCTGCAGCGGTCATCATCAATTCATATATAAGTATAAAACCTAACCGCCAGTTTCTCATCAATCCGAGTGTGAGGTTTGTTGATGTCATGTCATACTCAAAGCTATGCTTCGATAAGCCATTCTTTGATCATCACTAGCTCGTTACCTAACTTGGGTATGTCACATTGACAATTCACGACATATCACTGATTTCAATCAATGCATACCCTCTAAGTTCCTATGACTTAGAGATGAGGATAATATATTACCACAAATCAGATATTCATTAACGGAAATCAGTGCTATGCAGTCAATTTCAATGTCAGACACACCATCCATACAAGACCGTTCTGGGTCTGAACGGAACAACCCGAAAATACTTAAATTTTTTCAGGTCTCATGCAACTCACATCTCTTATCGGGTGGCCTACCCAACGGAGACATTAATCAACAATCAATCTAAACAATTCAAATAATCCCGGTCTTCATTCGTCGTTTACCAAGTCCTGAATTGCTTCATAACGTCGTATTGTTACTTGGAATGGTTTTCGAACATATGCTCGATCCCGGTCCTTCCAAGTAATAAGCGTACATTTAAACAGTAGCAATGGTTCACACATGCTTTTCAATTCAAATCTCCTTCCACATAGTTATCAATTCATTTACAACTAAAGATTTGAATTTCTATAAATTCATACATCTCATTATCATCTTAAATTCTTCTTTGAAATCAAAGATTATACCTTCGCTTTAATTTCTTATCTTTAATTTCCTCGAATCAAAGATTTGGTTAAATCCCCAATTACGACATGAATTTCCACCATTCAATCTCATCGGTTTCAAGAATGATATTATTGAAGATACGATTCATGACAAAACCCAAGTCAAATTGATTTTTGAATCATAAACTACACAGAAATTTATCCACTTATATTCGATATAAATTCTCATAATCAACGAATACTATAAGTAGAATAACGATATAATAATATCTTTCAAATTCCCCAGATAGTATACATTTACGTCATGAGGTTCATACCAAATATCGAAGATTATTTCTATCTAGCTTATTTAAATCAAGGTGAGAACCCGTATCTTAATTGAAAGGTTTATTCAATTCTTTGACATTAGATCTGGATAGAGATACCATCAACTTATCTTCAATATTAATTTTCGTATCCAACTCATATTATAAGCGGAATAACGGTGAAATACCATTTTAAATTCCTCAGATAATAAGAGTTTTCATTTACCGAACTAATATCAAACATCCGAAGATTTATCTCCAACCATATCCAATTATTTAGTATTAAAAACCCGTATTAGTATAAATCTAATTTCCATATAAATATTTCTAATACTCTTAAACCTTTGAAAACATTCCACAAATCATTACTTATAGTTTGGAACATCGTTTACGGGTTAAAACTTCAAAATAGATTGTTTTCGAAGAAAGCGTTACAATAGCGTTCCAAAAGTGTTACAAAAGTGTTACAAAATAGTTATCTTAACTATTTTAATCAAAATATCGTTTATCTTAGCCAAAACTTAAACTTTACAATTGAAAACACCTTTTCATAATTTGTAATGATTTTACAAATTTTTTCCATATTTTTAAATAATTTAAAAATAGCTGTTTATAGTTATGGGCAACAATTGTTCTTACATCGATCTTTTCCAAAACGGTTTCAAACATAACTTGAAAACTATAACCCAAAATTAAAATCTGCTTTCACTCATTTGAAAGCTCTCGTAAATAGGAATCAAACGTTTTTCGTTTCGTGGAAATCCGATTTAAATTGGAAAAGTTATAAGCATTTACATATTGCCATAATGCGACAAGCTCTAATTTTGACCAAAATAATCATTATTCTTAAATACTTCGAATTACCTTAAAAATCATTATAAACTTATATAAATCATTTAAATTGACTTTTCAAATTATTTGGATTTAAAACACAACTTTTTCTTCTAATTAAATCACCATTCAAATAATTTCAAATTAGATTTTTATTTAACCATCCCATCCGTCGGATCAGTTAGGGATAGCCTGGGAGAGCAGGAAACTGATTTTCCAAACCCAAGCCTAGACACTATCCTCTCTGTCATCCTAGAACGTTCTGGTGTATATTATATCATTATTATATAAAAACCATATTCAAATTAAAAATCTCATTTCGAATTTAAATTGAAAATATTTTTTTTCCAAAACCAGTTTTGCATAGATATAAAGATCATTATACAAAGTCAATACATAATTTAAATTATTTTCCAACTCCTAATTCAATATTTAAAAGTTGATACTAAATTCAAAACCAAAATTTTTAAATCTTATTTAATAATTAAATAAAATCATATATATGAAGGACAATCTAAATCGATCACCCATATATTCCACAACCACGGTGTGTTTGTGTGTGTGTGATCATACAATGCAATCATATCTATCCAAATGAACTATACGATCAAATGGATATGAATTCATTCATCGCAACAACATTAAACTGTGCACAAGCGTTACAGACAATAACGCTTACTCGTGTTCAGTATATTATCTAATTCATGAACAAACATTCAAACATCAACATCCATCACACAATCATCATCAACAAATTATAATTAATCTCAGCTAATTAAAATTAACTAATTTAAATAAAATTTAAATTAGAAGTTCTCACCGAACAGCTTTCCAAAACTTCACGGTAGGTGAGCCTAGTTGAGTGAATCATCGGACAGTATTTCGGCGCAACGTCTTCTTCACAAAATATATATATATAATATAATATACACTAATCTCTCTTTATATTATAAGAGGAGGAAGAGGAGAAATGACGAACTTTGGCAAGGTGGTGGTGGGAAGGAGGAAGACTTATGCCATGGAAACCATGGCCATAAGCTTTAAGAAGAAGAGAAAGAAAAGAAATGAGAATGAATGAAAAAAAGTGGAAGGAAATGGTGGTATTTATAGGAAAAGAGGAGTAAGGAGAGAGTGACACATCATAGGACATGTGTATTACATGCATGAAAGGGAGCATGCATAAAGACATGTGTCTTAACACTTGTCTTAAGAAGAGAAGGTGAACTTTTGGTAGCATTTCCCTTAAATGCTATGAAAACTAAAGGCAACACTTAATTCTAATGCTACTAATTCATGTTATAGTTTGACAAATGCGATCGAACGACAAATAGTATCAACAAATCCAAACTTATTAATAATCATTCTCATTTATAATTCAAGTAAAACTTATCATATAACTTATCAAAATAAATAAAATAATAATTATTATTCTTGTAAAATCATAAAATAAATTATCCTTTACCAAATTCATATTTTACAAATCAATATTATCAAAATCAGAAAATATCATTACTTAAACATAAATCTTATAAAAAAATTCAAAATAAGTTTTCTTATAAATATCATAATAAAAACAAAATACTTATACAAAGTTAAAATTCATATTTAAACCTAATAAAATCAATTTATATTCATAAAATCAAAAATTAAATAAATAAAAATCCAAATCAAACATAGTTAAAATTCTGGGATGTTACATTCACCCCCCCCCCCTTAGAAACTTTTCGTCCTCGAAAAGGTAGTCAAGTAAATTTATACTCCTTCACAAATTTTAAATTCCAATTTCTCTCTCAACATACCAGGAATGTAATGGTCAGAACCAAGGCTCACATCATTCTCAGGGTACTCTGTCTGATTCTCACTAAAGGTAGAGTCTAATGATACTTCTATGATCTCGTGATTACTAGGGTCGTCACGGGTCTTGTTTAAAAATTGCATCCTCTGAGTTAGACTCAGAGCTGCTATCCTACCATTAAGGAGAACTGGGGTAGATATTATCTAGTACTTAGAGGTCTATGACCGTAAGAAAATTATCTTTCTAACTTACTCTTACGGAACCCATGGTTTTCTTATCAATTATAAGACTAAATGCTCAAATTAGAAATTTAAATCCAAGTTCTCTAATAAAATTTTCCCTAATCGTTCAATTATCTTGTAATATAACATCTTGGCTAAATTCAGTATTAGAAATTATATTGCTCTCAACACAAATCAAGTTCAATTTTAGAAATAATTCAAAATACTGGTTTCAAATCTAAATTAGTTCACTTGTCCAAGGCTTTATCTGAGCAGGGAAAAAGGAAGAATTCCGAAATAAAGTTGAATAATGACAATTCGGGGTGATATTCAAAATATGACAATGGGTTGAGCAAAACCCAGCGACAAGGGAAGAGATAGAATTATATTTCCGAAATACTCAATCTATTTCAAATTTTTATTTCAATCGTTTCCAGATTAACCCATTTATAAGTTAACTTTTATACTCATTTAATATTCAAATTTTTGTTTTCATATTCACCTAATCGAACTTTAAAATTCAAAATATATAAAATCTCTTTTTCATTCTTGTTAAAATATCATGTCTTGTTTAGAAACATTTTCTTACTTAACTAGCCGTACAATCTCTTAAAACAGTTTTATTTAAAAAAAATACCATCACGCTTCCTCTGCGCACTCTGATTATGCGTATATTCGAACTAGTATTGGTAAAACATCCCAAAACATAGACTTCAAAATTTCCGGAACCAAATCCTCAAAATTAATATTTAAAAATCCAAATTTTTCTTCCATAAGTTGGTTTCTATATTTCAAAGAAAGCTCATTTATTGAGGTTTTGTTACAAAATATCTTGGACAAATTAAAGTTATCGACACGGTTTCACACGGCACAAAGAGGCATACATAGATCAAGTCAAAATTCCATGTGCTCAAGTCAAATAAAGATGCATAGAAGTTCCATGCTAATTTGTGCATGAATGGTATACATAGACAAAATCAAGTTTCATGAGTTTGGAATAGAAATTCAACATCTACTGAGCATCAATAGGTGCAACGGTTCGAATCAAATACTTGGCCAAATGCACATGATACAAAGGTACGAATGACACTACTCAATAGCAGATGGTTGGAATTTAAATGGACAGTCTAGCCCAAGATGGGAACTCACATGCAAACAAAGATACATATTCTAACAGTTTAATCATGGGATACTCGTTAAATTTTCATAATTTTCCTCTTGAATAAATCTTACTTTAACAACTTCATTTTCTTCCTGCTTCAAGTGAATACTTGTTGAGAAATTTTCGTTTGACCTACTCGTTCATGCCGGTTTCTCTTAACAAGGGAAAATGTAAAACTCAATCGATTTGTTCAATACATATCCCATTTTATCATATTAAACTTGTTGCTCAAAATTCGTATAGCTTCAGGTAGGAAAATCGGTCTTCTCCCCACATAAGACATTTACCATAATTTTATTGAATTGTGTCGTCAAAATCGAAATATGGGGTGAACCGAGCTCGCTTACATGCATTTTCAAATTTTCACTTTTCAGTTCTTCAAGTGAGATTAGCTTCTAAAATATATCCTTGCGGTTTTGACAAAATAGTCTGATTCACGCTTCTAATTATCAGTTAAGTATGCATTTAACTTAACTACCTTATGTTAAATTCATTTTTTCGCATATCCCATTTCATAACATAATACATTCAATACTTCGAAAGTCATTTGTAAAATCAATTTCACAATTGTGAGGACGTCGCAAAACACTTTCGATTGTTTATCTATACAGCTTTAAGTACTTCTTGACGTCTCAATCAGAAACATATAGTCATCCCACTTTCGAAACCCAAAAATAAGACCGATGATGATCGATCAATCACCAGAATTATCCCCAAGCGACTAGAATGTGATTCTATATCCATCTAGTATATATTGGATTTCATATATACGTTAGCTAGGCGTATATGCAAAATCCTTACATACTTGATCGTCCCAACTTGACGTCAAATAAATACTCGCAACCGTTTTTATTGCACGGTGGTTATCTTTCAAATCTATAGCTTTGAATTAACGATCTTCTTATATAAATCGTTTATATATAGGTTGCAAAATATTTTGAAATTCTCATTCCAAGCTCGAAGTTTTTTTTTCCAATATGCTTGTTAAAGCCAATTCACTAATCGCTTATTTCTTAATAACTCCGAACAGATCGACGCTGGATTTTCGAAGTTTTATCACAAAGAGCCCTTTTTATTTTGAAATATTTCCTTTAAAAATCTTATTTTCAAATCTTCTTCAAATTATTTTATTTCAAATAATTTTTATTTTCAAAAATGATTTACTTATACAAAAATACCTTATATAGATTTCAAAAATACGCTCTCTCATCATAATATTCCGAAATCTCATTCTAGGGCATTTCTAACCCTATCTCTAATGAGATACTATAGCTCTGATGAGTCCTATCCTTTGTTCAAAATATGTTGTACCCGATAGCTTTGTATAACCAATGCTCTGATACCAACTTGTAACGACCCGCCTTTTTGCCCAGTTCTTGCCGGTAATTAAACCAACTCAAACCGTTCAAAAAGACGAATTGTTATGGGTGCGTACATATATTGAACAAAATAACAGAATTTTTCATTGCGAAATACAATGTTACATCAGAGTTACATAAAATATCAGAGTTACAACACATACAGCGGAAGAAAAGAAAATATACTCTCAGCGGAAGAAAATCGTATGATATAGCAGAAGCTCCCATCTCTTGCATGAACTTCAACTCTAGAAGCATTCTGAATCCTGCTCCAACGATCTATAACTGCAAACTAAACTACTAGCTGCCCGTGCAAAATTATGGGCACCCAGAGTTTAGGTGAGGGAACAATAAACTCCAGGTCAGTCGTGGGACTGGTGTGAGAACTCAAAACAGTTATTATTAGGTTCATTTTAAAGTTGGGAATTTCACCGGACCACGCCGCTAATGCGGAACGGGTTTACTCCAAGTGAACACCCGTGCATGTAAATTCGCGATGACTTTTGGAAAATGAAGCTATCATAAGCTCGTCCCACATCACACAATGCAAGCGCACACCAGATGGGCGAGTTTTATCTTATGATAACCAAACATGCTTTAATACGGTAAAATCCTCTTATAATATTATCATATAGTGTGGAAATCAATTTCGCAATTAAATGTATTAATCCTAGACGGCATGATACCCCATAATATATGTCGCCATATACATATACAATAAAAATCGTCTGGCTCGTATTGGGGATTTGGATTTCCAACTTGATGATTCCTGGCACGAAAGGTCAATCGGAACTCGAGCGAAATGTAATCACGGGTTTTTCATCCAGACGCGGACACCAATACAAGTCGCGAGGCAGATCAACGGTTTTCGACCAGACGCGGCCCCCCGAACATACCCTATTCCAGTTCATAAGTGGTTTTACCCACTGCTGCAGCGGTCATCATCAATTCATATATAAGTATAAAACCTAACCGCCAGTTTCTCATCAATCCGAGTGTGAGGTTTGTTGATGTCACGTCATACTCAAAGCTATGCTTCGATAAGCCATTCTTTGATCATCACTAGCTCGTTACCTAACTTGGGTATGTCCCATTGACAATTCACGACATATCACTGATTTCAATCAATGCATACCCTCTAAGTTCCTATGACTTAGAGACGAGGATAATATATTACCACAAATCAGATATTCATTAACGGAAATCAGTGCTATGCAGTCAATTTCAATGTCAGACACACCATCCATACAAGACCGTTCTGGGTCTGAACGGAACAACCCGAAAATACTTAAATTTGTTCAGGTCTCATGCAACTCACATCTCGTATCGGGTGGCCTACCCAACCGAGACATTAATCAACAATCAATCTAAACAATTCAAATAATCCCGGTCTTCATTCGTCGTTTACCAAGTCCTGAATTGCTTCATAACGTCGTATTATTACTTGGAATGGTTTTCGAACATATGCTCGATCCCGGTCCTTCCAAGTAATAAGCGTACTTTTAAACAGTAGCTATGGTTCACACAGGCTTTTCAATTCAAATCTCCTTCCACATAGTTATCAATTCATTTACAACTAAAGATTTGAATTTCTATAATTTCATACATCTCGTTATCATCTTAAATTCTTCTTTGAAATCAAAGATTATACCTTCGCTTTCATTTCTTATCTTTAATTTCCTGGAATCAAAGATTTGGTTAAATCCCCAATTACGACATGAATTTCCACCATTCAATCTCATCGGTTTCAAGAATGATATTATTGAAGATACGATTCATGACAAAACCCAAGTCAAATTGATTTTTGAATCATAAACTACACTGAAATTTATCCACTTATATTCGATATAAATTCTCATAATCAACGAATACTATAAGTAGAATAACGATATAATAATATCTTTCAAATTCCCCAGATAGTATACATTTACGTCATGAGGTTCATACCAAATATCGAAGATTATTTCTATCTAGCTTATTTAAATCAAGGTGAGAACCCGTATCTTAATTGAAAGGTTTATTCAATTCTTTGACATTAGATCTGGATAGAGATACCATCAACTTATCTTCAATATTAATTTTCGTATCCAACTCAAATTATAAGCGGAATAACGGTGAAATACCCTTTTAAATTCCTCAGATAATAAGAGTTTTCATTTACCGAACTAATATCAAACATCCGAAGATTTATCTCCAACCATATCCAATTATTTAGTATTAAAAACCCGTATTAGTATAAATCTAAATTCCATATAAATATTTCTAATACTCTTAAACCTTTGAAAACATTCCACAAATCATTACTTATAGTTTGGAACATCGTTTACGGGTTAAAACTTCAAAATAGATTGTTTTCGAAGAAAGCGTTACAATAGCGTTCCAAAAGTGTTACAAAAGTGTTACAAAACAGTTATCTTAACTATTTTGATCAAAATATCGTTTATCTTAGCCAAAACTTAAACTTTACAATTGAAAACACCTTTTCATAATTTGTAATGATTTTACAAATTTTTTCCATATTTTTAAATAATTTAGAAATAGCTGTTTATAGTTATGGGCAACAATTGTTCTTACATCGATCTTTTCCAAAACGGTTTCAAACATAACTTGAAAACTATAACCCGAAATTAAAATCTGCTTTCACTCATTTGAAAGCTCTCGTAAATAGGAATCAAATGTTTTTCGTTTCGTGGAAATCCGATTTAAATTGGAAAAGTTATAAGCATTTACATATTGCCATAATGCGACAAGCTCTAATTTTGACCAAAATAATCATTATTCTTAAATACTTCGAATTACCTTAAAAATCATTATAAACTTATATAAATCATTTAAATTGACTTTTCAAATTATTTGGATTTAAAACACAACTTTTTCTTCTAATTAAATCACCATTCAAATAATTTCAAATAAGATTTTTATTTAACCATCCCATCCGTCGGATCAGTTAGGGATAGCCAGGGAGAGCAGGAAACTGATTTTCCAAACCCAAGCCTAGACACTATCCTCTCTGTCATCCTAGAACGTTCTGGTGTATATTATATCATTATTGTATAAAAACCATATTCAAATTAAAAATCTCATTTCGAATTTAAATTGAAAATATTTTTTTTTCCAAAACCAGTTTTGCATAGATATAAAGATCGTTATACAAAGTCAATACATAATTTAAATTATTTTCCAACTCCTAATTCAATATTTAAAAGTTGATATTAAATTCAAAACCAAAATTTTTAAATCTTATTTAATAATTAAATAAAATCATATATATGAAGGAGAATCTAAATCGATCACCCATATATTCCACAACCACGGTGTGTTTGTGTGTGTGTGATCATACAATGCAATCATATCTATCCAAATGAACTATACGATCAAATGGATATGAATTCATTCATCGCAACAACATTAAACTGTGCACAAGCGTTACAGACAATAACGCTTACTCGTGTTCAGTGTATTATCTAATTCATGAACAACCATTCAAACATCAACATCCATCACACAATCATCATCAACAAATTATAATTAATCTCAGCTAATTAAAATTAACTAATTTAAATAAAATTTAAATTAGAAGTTCTCACCGAACAGCTTTCCAAAACTTCACGGTAGGTGAGCCTAGTTGAGTGAATCGTCGGACAGTATTTCGGCGCAACGTCTTCTTCACAAAATATATATAAAATATAATATACACTAATCTCTCTTTATATTATAAGAGGAGGAAGAGGAGAAATGACGAACTTTGGCAAGGTGGTGGTGGGAAGGAGGAAGACTTATGCCATGGAAACCATGGCCATAAGCTTTAAGAAGAAGAGAAAGAAAAGAAATGAGAATGAATGAAAAAAAGTGGAAGGAAAGGGTGGTATTTATAGGAAAAGAGGAGTAAGGAGAGAGTGACACATCATAGGACATGTGTATTACATGCATGAAAGGGAGCATGCATAAAGACATGTGTCTTAACAATTGTCTTAAGAAGAGAAGGTGAACTTTTGGTAGCATTTCCCTTAAATGCTATGAAAACTAAAGGCAACACTTAATTCTAACGCTACTAATTCATGTTATAGTTTGACAAATGCGATCGAACGACAAATAGTATCAACAAATCCAAACTTATTAATAATCATTCTCATTTATAATTCAAGTAAAACTTATCATATAACTTATCAAAATAAATAAAATAATAATTATTATTCTTGTAAAATCATAAAATAAATTATCCTTTACCAAATTCATATTTTACAAATAAATATTATCAAAATCAGAAAATATCATTACTTAAACATAAATCTTATAAAAAAAAATTCAAAATAAGTTTTCTTCTAAATATCATAATAAAAACAAAATACTTATACAAAGTTAAAATTCATATTTAAACCTAATAAAATCAATTTATATTCATAAAATCAAAAATTAAATAAATAAAAATCCAAATCAAACATAGTTAAAATTCTGGGATGTTACATTTTTTTCTAGCTAGAAGTGGTGTCGGTGCTTAAACTGGCTGACATTTTACTTATGTGGTTGATGGATTATGAGGCGCCTCGGTTTATTCTTATCGGTCGCCAATGGCCGATTTGTAGGTCCAATAGGATCGGGCAGCGTGTGTTCAGGCATAACTAATCCACTAAAGTATTTGTGGACCGGCCCTGCTGTATCCAAGGGTTCGCCAGCGTCCGAATCCTGGGATATTGCTAGAGTGTCTCGAATTGGTAAGGAGATCGTTCCTAGCCTTGACTTTTGATGGAAACCAAATTTCCAATACGATACCATGCGGTTTTGATTGTAGAATTAGTATGGTGACATGGTAGGATGGGGTACTATGCCGTATATGATTGATACATTATGATTGAAATATTTTTTTAATAAAACATATACACACTAATATTAAAGTCATTTGATCGTATCAAGCATTTTTGACCATTATAAGGTAAAATTCTATCCTCCGGTTTGCGTTGCATTGTGTGATGGAACTTGAGTCTTATAATGGTTTCATTTTTTCTAAAAAGCATTGCATTGTTTAACGATTTACTTTATTTTATGCGCTGGCAATCCAATGGAGTAAACCCGTTCCGCGTTAGCGGCGTGGTCCTGTGATTAGCCTTTTATTTAGATTAGTTAAGTTAAGATTTCTCATACCAGTCCCATGACTGACCTGTAGTTTGTTTCACTTGCAAACTCGGGTGCCCTCTTTTCCACATGTGAGACGACCCGAATTCCCGTTCAGACGGAAACAAGGTTATCTTTGGAATATAACACAGAAACATATAATAGCAGAACAGAATTAAATAAATACACCAGAATGAACAACAAAATATACTGGATAAAAGTAATCATCAGAGTTACACAGTATACAGGATCTTGCTTAGTACAAATACAGTTCAGCTATACATAAATGTCTACAGCGGAAATAAACAAAATATGTACAATAGGAGCTGAACAGCATAAAAAGAAATAAATGATAGAATCCATCTTCAGCTCCAGCTATCCAGAAAGAACCAGCTAAACCTGAATACAAGGCTGCCCGTGTAGAAAAAGGGGCACCCGAGTTTGAGAGTGAAACAAACTACGAGTCAGTCATGGGACTGGTATGAGAAATCCATTCAACACATATATAATATGGCAAATCACAGGACCACGCCACTTTCGTGGAACGGGTTTACTCCATTGGATTGCCAGTGCTTTTAAAACAAATCTTTCTTTTAAACATCACTATGCTTTTTATAAAAATGAAGCCATTATAAGACTCAGTTCCCATCACACAATGCAACGCAAACCGGAGGATAGAGTTTTACCTTATAATGGCCAAAATATGATTGATACGAATAAAACAAAGGCAATTGATATTATTGCTAGTGTTTATATGTTTTGAAAACAATTTCAAATCATAACTATCAATCATAGATGGCATGGGTACCATATGTCATGTCGCCATATATATATATACAATCAAAACCGCACGATCACGTATTTGGAAATTGGATTTCCGTCATGAACCAAGGCAAAAGATAGTCCTTACCGAATTCGTGACTCTCTAGCCCGAGCCACAGGGTCAGAGCGCATCGACCCTTGGATCGTCAGGGCCGGTCCACCGATGTGGATTAAAATGCCTGAACAGTGCGTTTCCCCGCCCTTTGGGGCGTAAACGAGCCAACGAATGACACCATCGGACCCGGATCGTCCGATCAAACCGAGGCGCCTCGCAACAGCAACAACCACATAGGTGAAAAGTATATAAATGTCAGGGCTGGTAGGTCACTGAAACCACCCTAGCTAGAAAGAAACGCATGCCCTCCCTGAGGTCCTTCTCCCGTTTTAGGTTCATACCGGGATGTGAGGCTCGCGAATTCACGTTATACACAAAGCCATGCCACACAGGCGGTGCTTTGATCATCACCACAAGACTTTGCTTTTCAATAGAAGTCCTGATCACTGCATCTTAGCATGTCACACAGGCAATTCATGCCATGCGACTGATGTCCATCGATATACAACCTCTGAGCTCGTGCGTCTCAGAGAAGGGCGTTAAGCAAAAGAATAAATTCTCCGCCGCCAAACAGATGTATATTTAACAGAAATCAATCAACACAGAATAAACTCCAATGTCAGACACACAGTCCATTTACAAGTCCGTTCTGGGTCTGAACGAAACCGGAGGCACTAAATACCTCGCAAACCCTTCGATCACCACGTACGTCTGGACGATCACCACTCATTATCCATATTTCGGGATGCCTCCCAATCAGGACCTCGGTTACCATCCAAACGAGGTGAAGATCTCCGGTCTTCGACCATCGTCTTCATCTTCGACTTTCAATCGTCGGTCAATTATTTGAAATGAGAATTAACTCGGCCTTCTCAAATAATTCACGTATATTTAGAATTTCAAATCAATTTATTTCAATGGTTAAATTATTCGACAACACCAATTGTGTTCTTTTAATGTAATTTTCACACCAAACACATTCAACCATCAAAAGCCACATAAATCGAACAAATTCAGTTTATTTCTATTCCATATCGCTTATGATATTTTACAACTATTTATCGCTATTTTTATTTATTTTAAAATAGCCATTTTATTCAAAACGACGCTTCGGGCCATACAGCGGCTGTGGCGCGCTATTTTTCTTCAGATTTGTTTTACACATATCTGAAAATCTAACTGTTGGATCTTCACAATATTTACATCATTAGAAAGGTCTTTTCAAAACGAACCCAACGGTTCCAGTTTCGGGAAAATCCGACGGTCGGATCTCCCGGTACAATCGTTTGAAATTTCGATTTCAAAATACGAACTGCAGCGTCGTTATTCGATTAAATATATAATTATATTTATATATATATATATAAATATAATCGCTTCTGGCGCTGTTTTTCTTCAGATTTGAATTAAACATTCCAGACAATCCAACCGTTGGATTTTTACAAGGTTGGTGCCATTGGAAAGATTATTCCAAGGCGAACCCGACGGTTGAGATTTCGGGATAATCCAATGGTCGGATTTCCCGCACTAGTCGTTTGAAATCACGGTCTCAAAATACGAACTGCACGGCTTCGTTTCGTTTAAATTTTATTTATATTTATATATTTATATAAATATAGTTCATTCAAAGATTTCAATATCGTTTTCACTTCAAAAAATTTTCTAACACCTTAAAATTTTGGAAAATTTCGCCATAACCTCCCCTGCACCGGGAGCATCGGGAAATTGCAAATAGCGTTCTCGGTCCTTCTAATCTCAAAAAGAAAAAGAAAAAGCCAAGCGGCTAGCCAACAGGCTCATAAAATCATCACCCAAACAAAGCAGTAAATGTGTACCTATTTGTCGGGCACAAAATTTTATTCCTCTTCTCTAGCCCCTTTGCTATAACATGTTCAATGAATATGTATGTACACATATACACAGTTCATATCATTTATCATTTTCTATTCGACTTCATATTTGATTTCAACTTGGTTTAAAAACACCATTCATTCTAATGTTACATAAATAGGTGCAAATCATTTCATTAGCTAATTAATGAATATTTCAACTCATATATGTTTATTTTGAACAAGTGGCTATTTTTAACACTTCACATTTCAACGATTTATGCATACAATAAAAATGTGATTTTTATTGTAAAAACAATTCATTTCAAAACACTATTTTTCTATATAGTTCCTATAGGTGATAAAAATAAGATTTTTATCCTAAAACAATTTCTTTTAAAACGAGATTATTTTACACAGTTCATATAGTCGATAAAAGGTGATTTTTATTATCAAACAATTTATTTTCAAAATATGAATACCATTCAACACATGAATTTCTAATCAACGAATGAATATCAATTCAACACATGAATGTTTTCTATTAAATGAATAAATATAGTTTAAGCATATGAAAATAATTCAAACACATGAATATTATTCAAAATTTCGGCAGCATAACGGCAGGGTAGTTAAAATCGGCACCGTCCCTAGTACGGCTCCTCGCTCTACCTTAAAACCTCGCGGTTTTTGACAATGGGTTTCATGCATCTAGTTCGCACGCAGGCGGCATGTATATATTTATTTCATTTCCACAAACTAATCCTATGTGGTTTCAACCAAATATTTCTCAACCACAAATGGGTATTTTTCAACCACAATCAACTAATATCAATCACAAACAATCCCAAACAATCAATCGCTATCAATCAATTTTCACAACAATTTCAACCAATAAGTATCGTCCATGGTTTGTGGACGAGGGGCGTATATATATATATATATATATATATATATATATATAGCTATTCACTTTCATTTCACACATATATAATATTTTTTAAATCAGAAATCTCACCAATAGCTGTCCAACTGCACGACACTTCCTTGCATAAAATCTTCGCCAATCTCTCCTTTTGTCGCTTCGTTGCCTGTATTCTCTACATATGTAAAAATCGAATTTTTACTATGTTATTCAATATATAAAAATCGAATTTTGACGTCGCTATTCAATATATAAAAATCGAATTTCAAAGATATTGATTCCGCCTTTTCAAAAATAAAGTTTATATCTTTAATATTCCTACGGTGTAAAAATTATATTTTTATTACTTTAAAAATATAATTTTCATACCTTACTTCTTTTAAATCTTTTACTTTATTGAAGTTTAAATCTTTTAAAACCTTTTTAAACAAATCGGTTTTAAAATCATTTTCAAATCAGTTTAAAAATCATTTTCAAATCAGTTTCCTTTTCAAAATAAAATCAGTTTTCAACCTAATTAAAATTCAGTTTTTATACTTAATTAAAATTCAGTTTTCAAACTAATTAAAATTTAGTTTTTATACTTAAAAAAAAAATATTCAGTTTTTATACTTAAAAAAAAATATTCATTTTCTAAACCTAATTAAAAAAAATCTGTTTTAATACTTTAGAAAAATCAGTTTTTAAATACTTATAAAAATCGGTTTTAAACACAAAAAAAAACAAACAGTATTTATACTTAAAAAAAAAAGCATTCTTTTCTTAAGAAAATAAAATCAGAATTAAAATAAGAATAAAATAAAAAAATAAAATAAAAAAACTTACAGAGAAGGGGGGGGGGTTTTCGCAGATCGACGGAGGTGGCTTCGAGGGGGCAGCGCTAGGGTTTCGAACGGGGAGGCAGCTTTGAGCCTCGAACGGAGAAGGCGTTGGCTTCGGGGGGGCTCGCGATGGCTTCGATCGATGGAGGGGGGGACAGGTGGAGGCGTGGGTCTCTTCGACGAGGCGATGGCGGTCGTCTCCGTCTTCGATGAGGATTTTTTTTCTTTTGCTTTCTGTCTGAAATCGAAATGAACCGGAGGGGGGGGGGCAGGGTATAGGAGGGAATTTAGGTTATTTTATTTTATTTTATTATTTAATTATTTAATTTTGCAAATAGGTTGACTTTTACATACGACCTCGAAACGAGGCCCACCGCCTGTCGCCCATAGCGTTTCACCCTCATTCCGAACACAATGGGATATGTATCGCAAGCTGATTTGATCGTTATAATCAGTTTCCGTTAAATTTACATTTAAATCACTATATTGAATTTTAAACGTACATTTCAAATTACCGGGGTCACATACTAATTAGAAAAATTCCAGAAAAATATTTTCTAGCTTCGTATTGACGATACGGTCCTAACAAAACTAGTTTCGTCAAATTCTGAGACCGTTTGAAAAATGGCCAATTTCCAGTCGATTAAAATCAACTGAAACTGGTCAAACGCGTTTTCTTTTGCCACGCTCACATATTGATTCGAAAAATTATGAAATTTGAAACCTAGCAATAACTTGACACTGCGGATCTAACAAAAGTGGTTTCGTCGAAATCCGAGGTCGTTTGCAAAATGTCCCATTTTAAGGGCCTGAATTCCATAGCAACTATTCAGAATTTTCAACTGGACATATCTTTTGATTCCCGCTATCAAATTCCGATTGTCAGATTCGTTGGAAAGATATCATCAATTAGATCCTAATGTTTTTGGTTTCACTAAAATCCGGCTTGTTTTGCATCCGGTATATTCAATTGAAGTTTGAAATCGAATTATCGAACTACCGCGCCATTTTCAATTCTATATATAATTATAATTAATTATATTCGTTTTCAAATGTCGATTCAATCTCAGTTTTCATCGCCATTATTTAAAATATTTATTTTAAATATTTAAAATCCATTATTTTAGCCAATTTAAAAATTTTAAATTGGTTCAGATTTTCTGGGTCGTTACAACATGGGCAGTCGAGTAGCTTTTTGCAGATATCTATTCTTTTAGTAGGATCCTGGATCGAAGCTTAAAGATTTGTCTAGAGCATGATAGCCTTCCGCGGTATATTTATGTTTCCGCTTCAGTGTATTATATTTATTGTAATAAGTCTTCCGCTGTATTTTATTTATCGAGGTACTCTGATATTCTGTACTCTGATGTAACACTACTATGATGTTTATAAAAGTCTGTTGTTATTTGTTTTAATGTGTTGTATTCCCAAAGTTAATGTATGCGGGTTTTGAACAATTTTGGTCGATTTAGCGATGGATTAAGGTCGGGCAAAATCCATGTCGTTACACTTAGTTTATCTCAATAACTTCATTCCATAAAAAATATTCATATAAAAATATCGTTTTTCAATTCTTATTATTCATAATTATTATCTATAAATCTTATATTAATTCTTTAATATAATATATATATATATATATATATATATATATTATTCAAATTAGTTTAACTTAAATTCAATTAGAATTTATTATTCAAAACCCTTCCAAACTTACTTCTAATAAATACCTAATTTTGTAAATAATTTGCTTTAAACCCTTATCACCTGAATCATGAATAATATTACTTAATACAAACTTACTTGACTTAACTAGTCAACATGATTCCATACTTGCAACTTCAAGTTTCATTTCTAACAATAACCTCTATTGAGTTATTTATTTCAAATAATCTCTTTTATAATTCTCCTTGTAATTGGAAAATTCCAGTCCATTTAAAATATTGATATAAACTCGATTTCCAACTTTACTCCAAATCTAACTCAAACAATATTTTTTCCAAATTATCAAATGGTAGTCATTTCATTTATTTATAAACATCATTTATAAAATCACCTTATTAATACATTTGTTTAAACAAATCTTTATTTTTAAATTTTATTTGTAATTCAGATTTCAAATGAACATTTCTATTTAAAAATAGATATTTCCTTTAAACTATTTTTATATTTAAATTTTCTATTTTGAAATCAATATATTGTTTGTGATATTTAAAATATCCAAAATCAACGATCAGTGTTACTTACACATCCAATATATCGTAAGCTATCACAAGTTATAAAACGCATGATATATTAACATATATGTAAAAACAAATAATATAAATGTGTGGAATCCATTTGGATCCCTCTAACCTGTTTTTCCTGCATCCACATATGTTAGTTAATAATAATAATACCATCCTGCTTCGAGGAAGGATATTGCGATATAGAACGTCATCCATTATATATATTGTAGGGCGCATAGGGAAATCATCCGCTAATGGTACTGCGGGAAATATCCAATCACCAATATTATTATATAATATTATATATATGCTATAATCACTTTATATATCGGCTATGCATCTACTTCATTGTCTCGAATAAATTTATCGCCAACGATTATTTTATTTATCGATTAAATATTTATTTAAATGAACTACTTTAAGTAAACTATCTATGCATTTTAAATTTATTAAAACATATACCTCACTCGCCTTGACCACTTCACGCAGCAATTCCAAAGATTGACGATCAATTCTATCAAAATCTACACCAAGAATGCAACATCCCTTTCAGCATACAAACTCAATCCCAGTCCAACTTCAGGAAATTCCAGCATCACTCCATATCCATCAACAATACATCAAACCTCCAGTTCAAACAAATCAGCATTGGCATTCCGATATACTCCACATTTCAACAATGCATTCCCCATCATAGACAAAAATAAAATTCACTAACTAGGCCATCTCCTTACTTCAACCTGGTTCAACTAACAGGCGTCCAATTTCCCCATTATATATTTTGGTCTTTCTCTTTACTGTCGAATATTCGACTTCAACTGTCGAACACTCAGATTTCCCATTCCTCATCAACTACGCACTTCTCAAGCCTAAATAACACAGATGCAAACCTCTAACCCTACTGCCAACTTCCCAGTTTCGAACCATACTCCTCCAAAACAGACCATCTTTCTTCATTTCGAATTTCCAAATCGCGGCACCCCTCTACATCCTCACCATCCCACATAGTTCACCACCAGAAAATTGAACCACCCAGTGACCATTAGTTACCTGCTGCTGATCCTAACTATCACCCCATTACACCTAATAGTAAGTTGAAATCCAGTTCGATACCCGAAAATTTAACTCTACCTTGTTATGTTCAATTTGGCGTCAGCCTTTCATGCATCGCCTTCTTCAAAATCACGGTGACATCTTCTTCAATCTCAATAGAATCCCTACCTCCTTGTGAAATCATGGATGAGTTCTCTATGTCGTAGAGTTCCATTGAAGTCGTGGACTTTGAATCATGATGCCTCAATTCACTGAATCGATACTTTATTTATTTATTTACAGAAGATGGATTCGAATTCACTGGGAAAGTGAAATGAATGAATTGAAATATGAACTTGTTTCTGGTTTAAGGGATGAAGAAATAAGCGAACACAAGGGTCATTATACAGCAGAGAGATAGGAGGATAGGAACAATGTCGCTTCTACATATTATATGTAGAATAGGAATATAGTGTACCATTTGTGAAGCTTCAAATAGAAGAAAAATAATCTGTACATGTGGTTGAAAAGAGAGGACGGAATGTAGCTTTACAGAGTATTCTATGTATAAGGAAATAGGCCGTCCTCAATTTTTCTTTTATATTTTGATTTAAATTTTTATTTTTAATCGGTGTGATTTACTTCAAAATATCATGCGGTTCTGAACCCCTTTTAGAGCGCAACGAATGACATTCCTAGGATTCTAAAACTATTCTGAACACACAGAATGTGTTTTGTAGTCTAATTCGACCATATAAAGAAGTTTTAAGTAAACTTGATGATTTAACATTAAATTCGATTTAATATAATTGACTCAAAAATAAAAAAATAAATTATTATTATCATATAAATAAACATAAGCTAAATTATATACATTCCAGAATACACTAACTTAAAATTTAAAACCCATTATAAGTTAAACAAATATTCAACTTATGTAACAACCGAATTCCGACAGACCGATTTTTTTCCAAAACCTAATCCATCAAAACCCGAGTTGGTTTGCTCTGGTGTCCTACAGAAAAGATAGAGACATAAAACATGTCAAAGTTCATAAAATATTTCATAGCAGAAGGAATAAAATATAATGTAATTAAAACATAGCTTTACCTTAATAAAAATATTGCTAAACCAGTATCCAAAGCTATACAGTCTCTGTTATGGACCTAACCTGCGAATGTTATGACGATGGGGATCAGAACACATGTTCTGGTGACTGGACTTAAATTCCACTTCTGGATAATCCTACATATACCCTTCAATCATATTTCTCAATTATAAGGTTATCTATGTTATTAGCGCTCAAGGCTTACACACACACATCGCACCCATCTACTGCCAAGTAGAATAAACTAATATAATGTATATGTAACTTCTCCCAAACTGAGGTACACCCCATGGTACCCCACACGCATGGTCTCCTCTGTAACACCACATTTATGTGCGCAGTCCCTCATCCTACGCCATAATAACTTACATATCTCTTTACATATATAACAACGCTGCATCCACATAGAACCACTATCGCCGTACTACGTAAGCGCACCGACTGCTAGCCTCGAACTTTTTCATCGAGTTAGATTCCATCGAATAATGCCCTAGAGTGTACGATACACCACCCAGAGCAGACGTGCATGTATTTAGACTTTCCCACGTATTTATCGTCCTAACCCGCACACCTATTGTGTTCGTGCCCGAGTTCCATGATAGGTATATACAAGAAACACGGTACTCGATCGGGAGCTTTCCTTATATCTGTTGTAACAACCCGAAAATCTAGGCCAGTTTAAAAATTTTATTTTGGCAAATTTAGCGAATTTTAACATTTATAATAGATTATTTTAAATAATGTCGACGAGAAATTTATTTTGAATAGAAATAATGTATATATTGTATACGTCGTCGTTAGAATATAAATAATTATATATAATTATAAATAGAATTGAAAATGGCGGGGTAGTTCGATAATTCGATTTCAAAATTCAATTGAATGTACCGGGTGCAAAACAATCCGGATTTTAGTGAAACCAAAAATAATGGAATCTATTTGTGAATATCTTTCCAACGAATCCGAAAAATTGAAATTTCATAACGGGAATCAAAAGATATGTCCAGTTGAAAATTCTGAATAGTCGCTATGGAATTCAGGCCCTTAAAAATGGAAATTTTGCAAACGACATCGGATTTCGACGAAACCACTTTTGTTGGGTCCGTGATGTCAAATTATTGCTAGGTTCCAAATTTCATAATTTTTCGAATCAATATGTGAGCGTGGCAAAGGAAAACGTGTTTGACTAGTTTCAGTTGATTTTAATCGACTGGAAAATGGCCATTTTTCCAACGGTCTCAAAATTCGATGAAACTAGTTTTATTAGGACCGTATCGTCAATACGAAGCTAGAAAATAATTTTTTGGGAATTTTTCGAGTTAATATGTGACCCCAGTAAATTGAAATGCACGTTCAAATTCAATATATGGAGTTATATGTTGATTTTGATGAAAACTGATCGGAACAGTCAAATCAGCTTGCGATACATATCCCATTGTGTTCGGAATGGGGGTAATTAGCTATGGACGATAGGCGGTGGGCCTCGTTTCGAGGTCGAAATAAAAAGTCAAGTTTTTGAATTAAAATAAGTGAATATTAGGCTCACGTCCCTATTTTGAAACTTAATTAGGCTCACATCCGGTCATAAACTTAATATAAATTAGGTCCCTGTTTTCAAAACTTATAAAATAATAATTAAAAAAAATTAAAAAAATTCGTAAATTAGTAATAAAATAAATTATGCATTATACAAAAAATTCAGTTCAAAAAACAACAAAAATAATGTCAGAAAGAAGAAAACAACAAAA
The DNA here is from genome assembly GCA_030737875.1 of Allium sativum. NCBI lineage: Eukaryota > Viridiplantae > Streptophyta > Magnoliopsida > Asparagales > Amaryllidaceae > Allium > Allium sativum. The sequence continues at coordinate 128,627,803 of CM060910.1, forward strand.
AAACAAAAAAAACTGCAGTTAAATGCATAATATTATGCACCTTTTTGATTTTATTGCATGCATATATGCAATAACTGCAGTTCTTCCAGCGGATAGATTTAACTTAATATTTCAGTTTGTTTTTATTTGCATCCAAATGTGCAAATTTCTCAAAAAAATGCACACATGTGTGCAACATTTTTATAGGATAAAAGTAGGGACCTAATTTATATATAAAAAAAAAAGATTTGAAAATTTTAAACCCGCCCCTTATTTTATTACTTCCGCCTTTTTTTATTTTTATTTTAAAAAAGTACGTTCCTTCATTAAAAAAAAATCTAAAATATGGAAATAATTTCAGGATTCTACGGAAAAAAAAAATAGTTGCATACATTTATGCAATTATTACTGATAATTGCATATATGTATGCAACTTTTCCGTAAGCTTTGTTCGGTTTGAAAATTTGAAACTAAACCTGTACAAATGTGTGCAAATATTGGGTATATTTGCACACATGTAAGCATGTTTTTGTATGAATAAAAATCAACGAAGATGCATGTAGTGAAAAATATGCACGGATGTATGCAGGAAAATGATATATGTGCATACTATTATGCATTTAACTCGAAATTTCGTTTTTTTTTTCTGTTTTTTTTTTATTTTTGACGCCTTCTTTGATGGTTTTTTGTTCTGTATTTTTTAGTGTTTACATGTTTTATTTAAATACGAATTTACGTGATTTTTTATATTTTTTTTATATTTTTTTTTATGACTTTTCAAAAAATAGGGACCTAATTTACAATAAGTTTATGACCGGGTTTTTTTTATATTTTGAAACTTAATAGGGACCTCAAAAAAACGCACCCTTAAAATAATATAAAAATAAAATTCCCCCTTCCTCCTTTAACCACTCAGGTCCCCCCCTTTTTACTTTTCCAGATCGGGAATTTTAAAATAAAAAAAAGGAAAGAAAAGGGGGCGGAGCCCTGCCCCGTCAGTCTCGACGCCGACCACCGCACCGAGGTACCCCCTCCACCTTCACCCGCACCTCCTCCGATTCCTCTCCGCTTCTTCCTCCCTCTCCTCTTGGAACGAACGCGCCCACCCCCTAGCCTTTCAAACCCTTACACCGCCTGTCGCTCCCTGACCCGACGCTCCGACCCCACCTCCCACCAATGTCGCGCTGCCCGGACCCTAGCCTCCCTCCTCCTTGCGATGCAAACCAGCCCCGACTCCCTCTGCCCCCTCTCTTCATTCTCATTCCTCCTCTGAACCCAAACCGCGCCGCCGATGCTTGAGAGACCCACTGCGCCACCCGAAGCCTACTGCCGACCCCCTCCGACACGCAGACAATACCCCCAACCCAATTCGATTTATGGTGAGTGTTTAACTAATTTTAATTTCAGTTTTATTTTATAAAATAGTGTTTTTTTAAAATCAGTTTTAATTTATTTAAAGCTTAGTTTTTTTTTCTAGCAATAGGAAAACATGATTTTGATGATATGGAAAGACTAGATTTTTACTGATCTAAACATGAGATCTTTTAATGTGTAATGTAGAGATTTTTATTCATGAAAAGTAAGGATTTTTATAAATGAAAAGATTTGAGTTTTATAAATTAAAGATTTGATTTTTAGCTTTAAAAAGGTTAGATTTTTAATTTGAAAAGGATTTAATTCTTTATATTTGAAAGATTAGATCTTTGATTTAGAAAAGATGAGATTTTTAATTATATAAAGACGAGATTTTTATTCATATAAAAATATGATTTTTATATAGTCTAGATGATAAAAATATGATTTTTATAAAGTATAGATATTAAAAAGATAATTTTTATATAAGTACAGTATTAAAAATGTGACCTTTATATAATAGAAGGGATAAAAATATTATTTTTATTTAGGTAGAGTTATAAAAATATAATCTTTTATATAGTAGAGATTATAAAAATCTGATTTTTATATTATATAGATTATAAAAATTCAATCTTTATATAAGAAGTAGAAATATAAAAATATAATATTTATACAGAAAGAAGCGTTGTAAAAATATATGAAGTAGAATAAAATTATGATTTTTATTTATTGAATGAAGCAATAAAAGTATAATTTTAATTTGAACAGCGTGGAAAGAACTGCAATGGGCATTTCAAACCGATCCAGACGATTCAGTAGTTCAAAAAGCAAAGCACGGAGGAGTGGAACCCTCTGTGAGAACTTCTCACTCTAAATTTCTTTTTCTAGTTATATATATATATATATATACTAGGATGGAGATGGTGCTTAGCAGCACCCGACACCCGTCATCCACAGACCATGGATGGCTTGTTTGTTTAATTGATGTGTTGTGAAATTTGTTTGTGTTGTTGATGTGAAATCGATAATAAAAGGTAGATGGTTGAGATAAATTAATTATCGTTAAAAATATAATTTTTAATGTGAAAGTGAATAAATAAATATTTATAAACAAATCGACCGATTTGTTTATATTCACTGATTTGACTGATATTGATTGGGATGATAAATTTTACACATCACCCAACTGCACAAATAAAAATCTGTGTTTGTTGATTTGAAACCCCACACAGGTGTTGGGATGATATTTGGGTACACTAATCCCAATTACTTAATTGTATGTCGATCGATTGGTCGACAGACTGTGTAAGCATAGATTGTTTATATTTGATGCTTATGTAGTTGTGTGGTACACCTTGGATGATGGTTGATTGTTATCATTGCTATTATATACATGTGGTGTATGGAATCCATATAATTAACATTATATGGTGATTGATTGGGCCTCATTCCAATCGGGAAAATAATGTATATTATAAAAGAAGATTCATGTGTTGAATAGAATAAATAGTAATGTGTTGACGATGTTCATGTGTTGAAACTATTCATGTGTTGAGTAAAATATTTTAACAATAAAATTTACATCTTTATCATATTTAAAATTAGAACTACTTTACCGTTGAAGTCTAATTAAAAATCAAATGATAGATACCATAGTTTTATCAAATATTTTACATAACAAAAATAGTCATGTGCTGACAGTACTCATGTGTTGAGATTACTCGTTTGTTGAAAGAAATATAGATTCATGTGTTGAATGGGATAAATATTCATTTGTTGAATAGAATAACGAATTTATTGAAATATATAAAGCCGTGTTGATTAGAGCTGCGCTATTTTGACGTGAACGATATTTATATCGATTATATTCGTTTTTATAATGAATATAGAAAAAGTAGTGATTTCAAAATATAACGTTTTGAAAATATTATCATTTATATAGTAATGATATGAAATATTCAATTTTGATTTGAAATTGAATATAGAGTTGAAATGGTTTTGAAAACGAATTTAAAATGATTTATAAAATGCGTTTTAAAAGGAAATCGACGAAATATATATAATATATATATATTATATATATATAATGGCATGAATAGAACGCGCCGCGCCGCGACAGTTCGTGAATTTCGACCATTGACTTCGAATTGACGTTGCGGGAGATCCGACCGTCGGATTCTCCTAAAACCGAAACCTTTGGGTTCGTATCGAAAAGAGCTTTCCAACGAATATTAGAAATTTGAAATCTAACGGTTGGATTTGGAATTATGTCCAAATCAAATTTGAAAAAGGTCGCTGTAAGTGCAGTTCGATGGCCGTTGATGGAAATCGACTGTACGGGCCTTGATAAAATTATTAAAAATATTAATAATTTTTGTAAAATCATAATATGTGAATTGGAAAGAACTGGGATGAAAAAATCCATATTTGAAAGGATAAAAATAGATTTTTATCGAAATGAACTAATTTTGAACTAGAATTAAAATCAATTTATTTTTCAAAAAAAATAAATTGAATTTGAAAGTGATTTTAAAAATAATCAATATTCCCAATACGTGAATTGGACTGGAGTTGAATCGAAATTATCTTCGGAATATTTCGATGTTGGATTTCGTGACTATACAGATATTGTTATGGGAATTTGAAAGATATATTCTATATCGTTATTTCCAATACGATATTTGTTGGTTTCAGAATTTGATATTGAATATAAGCCGGTATATTTTCTATTCAGAGCCTTGTATTTAATATCAAATGTGATTTGGGTTTGTCGTGAACGGTGTCTTCATTAACACTGTTCTTAAGCCGGTAGCTTCACTTAGAAACTAAGTATAGGATGAACACTGTACTGCACCACACCGACATTTATGACTACTGGATTTGTCGGGCGGGTCCGGGCAGGTTTACGTCACAAACGGGTCCAACCTCGTGTCCTAAGCATTGATTATTATTAATAATCAACTTTCCCCGATTTTAATAATTCCCTACTTGAATTATTAATTAATTCCAAATTTAACAATGTCCATAATTGACTCAATTATGGACATCCATTTAAGGCATGCAAAATCATATCAATTGCACCCCAATTTATTAATTTCCTAATATTACCCCTACCCCACGTTTGAACGTTTATTTGCAAAATGTATGCTAGACCCGATTAGTCTAACTCATAGCATAAAAGAAAATATTCACAACAACAACATATATGTGTGACTAAATAAATCATAACAAGGAGTAAAACTTGCATACATTACAACTTGCATAAGGTTGTACATGTCATGGATCTAAGGGTGTCAACTTATTCATAATTCACATATTATGATTTTGATCAAATTTCATATACTTGTATAGGACATGTGTGAATCAACATCATTAACAATATGGTTTTATATGGGTACACCTAACTCAATAGGCAAATTCCCAAAAATCAAAATTCATTTAATCATAGATTCATGTATATGGGTACACCTAACTTAATAGGCAAATTCCCATATTCAAGATCCAATTAATTTGTAGATTCATGTATATGGGTACACCTAACCCAATAGGCAAATTCCCATAATCAAGATCTATTATAAAAAAACATAAACTTTAAACATGATCCAATTCGCATAAATACTAACATCATGATTTTACAACTGGTATGATTCAACACAACTTAACATGACATCATTATCATATAACATAAGTATTTCAACATATGTGATAATATGGGATCTACAACATATATAAGATTTACAACATAGCATATCATAATTTGCAACATAGCATGATATGATTTACAACATAGCATAGCATGATTAATCACATATGACATAGCATAGGATTATTTACAACATAATCACTACAACATAACAACATATATATGATAACATAATAGCATAACAAGAGATCCACAACATAATTTACAAATACATAACAATTCATATCCCTTTCTTGTGATCCATTCATAACTTAATCAAATTATTTTATAATAATATTGTGAGATTCATCATACTCACAATTTTAAAGAAGAGAAATAGAAAGAGAGAGAGCTTTTGATTTGATTTGAGTAGATTTAGTTTGTAGATTAGGCCTTCTTCTTCTATAGTTTGTGATGGCTATGCTGAACTCCATGGCAACGACATGTCGGTAGCTCTCCAATTTTTCAAGTGATTTAGGGTTAGAGTCTACCCACTTATTTATAGATGTTAGGATTCATTTAGGCCATTAGATTTAACCTAGAAATAACCACAGCCATTCAGACCAGATGGGGTTTATCTTATTGACTCAGCAATGAGTCAGAAGTGACTCAGCAAACACTCAGCAAATTAATAAACTTCTATTCATGTTTACATTAACTTCCCATATATATATAAATATATATATACACACACGCACCTATTCATGAATTCAAATCAATCCATAATTAACTTATGACCATTTCTACACATTAATTTTCCAATTAATGTCTTAATTCCATTTTTCGCCTTTTAAGGCAATTCACATATGTCAAATTTGTTATATGCCTTTTTAAGGCTATTTCGTGCAAATTCTCAATATTAATTCTTTTAATTTGTGAATATTTGTATTAATACAAATACGAGGTGTTACATTCTCCCCTCCTTAAGGGATTTCAACCCCGAAATCTTCAAGTTTATATCCTATCATCAACCATCTACTCAATCAACAAACACTGGCATCCATTGTCCTTATAGACTTCTAATGCTTTCATGTTTAAATGCACAGTGTGTGTCTATGTCCGTATCTAATGCAAAATCAGGCGGTCCACTGATTCAGTTGACCTCCTTGATGCAATTCATGATAGTGCCACGCATCCATTATGTATGCAAAAGATCCTAATTGCTTACAAACTACTTCTATATGCGTGCACATCCATTCAACCGAATGCAGCATCTATATGATGGTACAACCATTATACATCTATTATACTAAATACATTCATTTATGCAATATGCAATATGTAGTGACTAAGCCGATCAGGTGCCTAAAGTGTGTGCATATATGCATCCACGAGCAACCACTAGCAACCACTTGCATCCATTTTGCATCCATCATACATAACAGGTCTCAAACACATGTTTCAACCATAGGATTATCCTAACTAAAGGTCAAAGATACTAATGAGAGGACATACTAAAGATAAGATAAGATAAGCTAAGCGATAAAGGAGAAATTAAAAGACATACCCTCAAAAAGAAAAGGGTATAGCGAACGCATCTTCCCTTCTGTCTCCCAAGTAGCGTTGCTCTCATCATCTCCCCATTGTACTTTAACTAGTCTGACCTCTCGATTTCTCAACTTTTTGATCTCCGACACAAGATTGCATATAGGAGCTCGTCTAATTGTTGCATCACGCTCTATTTCCACCTCTTTAAGCAAGCTCGACTCTACCACCTCCGCGGTCTTGTGCAAACACTTCCTCAAATGTGATACATGGAATACGTCATGTACTCCACTAAGTTTCTCAGGCAACTCCACCCTATACGCCATCTTCCCAATCCTGTCTTTTATAGGAAACGACCCTACAAACCTTGGCGCTAATTTCCCAACGGACCCAAAGCGAACAACATTCCGTAACGGAGACACTTTGATAAAAACCATGTCCCCAATGTCAAACTCATGATCTGTCCTCCTCTTATCAGCATACGATTTCTGCTTATCTTGTGCTGCTTTCATCCTCCTTCGAATCAAATCAATCTTCTCCGAGGTTTCCCTAACCATATCGGGCCCAAGTAGGATTTGATCGGTAGATTCCCACCAACATGTAGGCGAACGGCAAGGCCTTCCATAAAGAGCTTTGAAAGGTGCCATGCCAATACTAGACTGAAAGCTATTATTATATGCGAATTCTACCAACGGAAGGTGCTCTTCCCATGTACCCCCTAAGTCTAGGATACAAAGCCTTAAAAGATCCTCTAGAATACGATTCACCCTCTCGGTCTGGCCGTCCGTCCGAGGATGATATGCGGTGCTCAAACATAGCTGAGTCCCTACCGCCTCTTGTAAACTCTTCCAAAATTCGCTAGTGAAGATGGGATCACGGTCGCTTACTATACTAGAAGGAATACCGTGCAAACAAACTATCTCTTTAATGTATACAGAAGCCAACCACGGAGCAGTCCTCTTACTTTTCATCGGAATAAAATGGACGCTCTTAGTAAGTCTATCTACTATAACCCAAATCCCCGTATTACCCTTCCTTGATCTTGGTAATCCATCCACAAAATCCATTGAGACGCTTTCCCATTTCCATAGTGGAACTTCCAATGGGTGAAGCAACCCACCGGGTTTCTTTTGTTCTGCTTTTGCTCGTTGGCACACCAAGCATCTAGCGACGTACTCGGCCACATCCTTTTTCATACCGGCCCAAAAGAAAACCCGCTTCATATCTTTGTACATCTTGTCTCCGCCGGGATGAATGGTCATCTTTGAGCGATGAGCATCATCAAGAATGGCCTTCCTTAAGTCTTCGTCTTGTGGTACACAAAGTCTATTATCCCTTCGTAACCAACCCTTATCGTCTAGGGTATACCTATGAAGATGGCTAGACGACTCCCCTCCTTTGAGCTTTTCTACTATCTCAACCAACCGGGGGTCGTCTTGTTGTGCCTCACCAACTCGTCCTAGAAGTGTAGGTCAAACCTCCAAGGATGCTAACAAACCAGGTACTAGGTCAACGGAGGGTCTAAAGTCAAACATGGAGATGAATTCTAAGCTTCGTTGTTCAACAAACAACGGACTCAAGGACAACCTTTTCCTACTTAAGGCGTCTGCTCCCACGTTACCCTTGCCCGGGGTATATGCTATTTCAAAATCGTAGGAGGCTAGGAATTCCATCCACCGCTGCTGCCTTAAATTCAAATCCTTCTGAGAGAATAAGTATTTTAATGATTTGTGGTCAGTGAACAGTTCGAATTTCTCACCAAGAAGATAGTGACGCCAAGACTTAAGCGCGAAAACAATTGCGGCTAACTCAAGGTCATGCGTAGGGTAATTCTTTTCATGAACCCTCAACTGCCTTCCACCATAGGCTATTACTCTTCCCTCTTGCATAAGGACCGCGCCAAGCCCCGTCCCAAAAGCATCAGTATAGACGGTAAACGATTTATTCCCTTCTGGCAGCACTAAGACTGGGGCTGAAGTTAAGGCTCTCTTTAAACGTTGGAACGCATCATCACAATCTTCGTCCCACGTAAAAACCAAGTTCTTCTTCGTTAACCGTGTTAATGGAGCTGATATTTTTGCGAAGTCTTTGATAAACTTCCTATAATAGCCAGCCAACCCCAAGAAACTTCTTACTTCGGTTACATTTTTAGGGACCTTCCAATCTTGGATGGCCACCACCTTTGCGGGATCCACTGCTATCCCTTCCTTGGAAACCACGTGCCCTAAGAACCGTACTTCTTTCCTCCAGAAGCGACACATAGAAAATTTTGCCTTAAGGTTATGCGCTCGAAGGGTTTCCAACACTTCCCTAAGATGTAGGGCATGCTCTTCTTCATTCTTAGAAAAGACTAAGATGTCATCCACAAAGACTACCACGAATTTGTTAAGGTACTCCCTAAACACCCTACTCATCAAATCAACAAAATATGCGGGGCGTTTGTCAAACCAAAGGGCATCACTAGCCATTCATAGAATCCGTCAGGAGTCCTAAAAGCAGTCTTATCTATACTATCCTCAGCCACTCTCAATTGATGAAAGCCAGTGGCTAAGTCCAACTGCGAAAACACTGAGGCGCCAACTAACTGATCAAAGAGATCGTCAATCCTCGGCAGTGGGTGTTGGTTCTTTTTAGAAACTTGTTTAGTTCTCTATAGTCCACACAAAGTCTAAGGGACCCATCCGCCTTTGTAGCAAATACTACTGGAGCACCCCACTCTGATATACTACGTCTTATGAACCCCTTCCCAAGCAACTCCTTCACTTGCTTATTGAGTTCCCTCCTTTCACGAGGAGCCATGTGGCGCACTGGCAAAGATACGGGTTTAGCTTTATCCACAAGATAAATTCGAAAGTCTATCTCCCTCTTTGGAGGTAAGCCCTTCACCTCCTCAAACACATCCGGATATTCCAGGACCACCTCTACCGTTCGCAGATTCTCTACAGACGCGTCAAGCGATTCAAGATAACTTAGCATAACGGAATTTATGGGACTACAAAAGATGTCGAGAGCATTACCAAGGTGAGTCACAAGCCTAACTACTCTCCTTTCATAATCAAGAATGACCCCATTTCTAGATAACCAATCCATTCCTAAAATTAGCCCATAGCCCGTGAATCCCAATACATAAGCATCACATCTAAATTCAACGCTAAGTATAGAGATTTTCAAATCGAAACATATCATGGTCAAATGAGCCGAACCCCCAATTGGATTTGAAACAACCAAGGGATCCTCTACTAAACTGGTGTTCAAGTGCAATAATTCAACTAATGATGCAGAGATAAACGAATGAGATGCGCCAGAATCGAATAAGGTACGGACAGGATGATCAAACAGAAAAACTATGCTTTCAACAGAAATTGTTCTACCTCTTTCTTGCAGCGGTAGGGCCGCAATAGCCTAAACTTGCCCCCTTGCCTGCCCTGGTGCCATAAGAGCCTGCACCTGTCCTCCCGAGGTAGACCCTGCCCTCTGCCCCTTTTTTGGGCAGTCCTTCACTAAATGTCCTGCATCTCCACAATGAAAACAACCAGTCTTCTTTTTCTTTCTAAAATCTTTGCTGAGATGGCCAGGCGTCCCACAATTGAAGCATCTCTTCTTCCCTTTGCCATTATTGTTTTTACCACCCTTCTTATTTTGCTGTTGGGGTTTCTTCTGATCCCCTTTCTTTTCAACTGCCTTATCCTCATGCATAAGTGCCATTTCTACTAGCCTTTCAAAGGTGGCTCCCATAGGGATGTGGGTCATAGCCAACCCTTGCAACGGTTCATTCAAGCCTCTAACGAACCTCAAAGCTTTCTTCTCTGGCGTGTTCACCAACTCCAAGCCAAACCTTGCTAACTGCTTAAATTTATTGACATACTCCTTCACTGATAAGATCCCTTGCTTTAATGTCAGGAATTTTTCCATATTTAAATTCTCCTCTGCCCTTGAGAGAAACTTTGCCTCAAACCTTCGTTTGAAATCCGCCCATGAATCAACTGGACGTTCCCCGTTAGTGACCTCCCACCAAAACGAGGCCTCTCCCTTCATTAACCAAGAAGCTAAACGGACTTTCCTCCCATCTTCCACTTCAAAGATATCCAACAATTCCTCAGTCTCCTTAAGCCAGTCTCTGGCCTCCACAAACGTCTCAGTCCCTTGAAAAGTTTTTCCTCCCATAGCCTTAAATTCCTTGCACGTCTTTGCAAAAGTGTCAACACGAGGAGGAGGAGGAATGGGTGCAACTGGGGGTGGAGGAACATCTGCTGGGCCTGCAGTGGTGGCCCTAGCCTCCAAATATCTCTTGAACCACCCTAGAACCGTCACACCTTCTGGGAGATTAAGATCTTCAGCCATGCTGAAACGAAAAAGGAAAGATTCAAAATGGAGAATTCGAAAGATAAAGATAAGGATATGGCTATTTGGGATTATGTTTTTCATAAAAACTTTCTCTAAATAACATGTTTTTGAAAGCACTTCTTCCAAAAATACTTTAGAAAAATATTTTTCTAAAAATTTTATCTGTTCTGCTAACCTTATGCTCTGATACCACGTGTAACACCCCACGTCCATTAATGTCACTCACAAAGGGAATGCATTAACTTCTATGGAGGTTTTAGGTGAATATAGAACAGTAAAATTTCAACAAGACAGATATAAAATAGTACTTGGAAATTTAAAAACTTTATTTCAATTGCAGCAGAAGTCAAAACATGTTTGATTACATCATAACACCATAATCGAAGTCAAGTACAATATCTATCTTGATAAAACAAGTATACTTACTTCAGCAGTCCAAGCTTTCCAAGCTGGACTTTACTTAAATAGCCATTAAAAAGAAAGATAACAAGCTGGACTTTACTTCAGCAGTCCAAGCTTTCCAAGAGATAAGCAATCCAATCAGACTCCACTGGAACTTGGCCCAACCTGAGGACCTGAAGGGAGAAAAAGATGAAAAAGAGGGGGGGTCAGACATAAAGTCTAGCGAGTATGATAATTGTACAATACTATTATCAAAATAACTGGACTAAGGCATAAGCTGGAAAACAAGGAAATGTCTAAGAAAGAGCAGATTAAGGATATAGACAATCGCTGAAGGAAACGTTATAGGCGCTCCTAAATACTAAAGGATAAACACTATACTGCACCACACCAGTCACCCTAAAGATTGATTCCACTTAGCTTCACTTAGAAACTTTCTTAATGGCTTTACGTACTCCTAGCTGACTACATAGGTGCCGCCTGCCCCCTGGACTAAGGCATAAGCTGGAAAACAAGGAAATGTCTATGAAAGAGCAGATTAAGGACATAGACAATCGCTAAAGGAAACGTTATAGGCGCTCCTAAATACTAAAGGATAAACACTATACTGCACCACACCAGTCACCCTAAAGATTGATTCCACTTAGCTTCACTTAGAAACTTTCTTAATGGCTTTACGTACTCCTAGCTGACTAAATAGGTGCCGCCTGCCCCTATCTCCACTAGGTGTACCCCACTTTCCGTTTTTCGATCGGCTCCCTACTCGTAGATACCCGTGACGGCCCCACAGTGGGGTGTATCATTCCCCTAAAGTGGCAACCCGATATAACGGAGATGCATGGCTTATACCTACACGATGCAACAACGTCTTACCTACCAGCCCGGGTACACACACACACATGAAACCCGTTGGACTTGCGTTGCCACCGCTCCCTGTTTTGGCCTCGTATAGTCAAACCCAGTATGCGTGTCCCATCCTCGACTTGGGTCGAGCCCACAAAGATACGTTTTGGGATACTGGTTGAAATGGGCCCCCATTATTTCCCACAAGCATTCCACCTAAGCTTGTCCCATTAGTCCATCCACTTAACCCACTTAGTCATATTCATTTACATGTGTATTTGGTTAAGTCTAATCGTATTTCAAATGCCTCTAAAGGCAACCACTAGATTCCTCATGCCACCCAAGGCACCTACTTAACCCCCATGCCCCACCTTACATGATTATCTGGCTAAGTATTTCTTAATTCATTAAGGCCATAACCTCATAAAGAACTCTCACATTAGACTGGCATTTATGGCAGCTGGATTTGCCGGGCGGGTCCTGGCAGTCTTACACCATAAAAGAGTCTAACCTCGTGTCATTTCAACTGTTATGCTTTAGTTTGGGCCTAGGACCTCTCACATTGGGCCGACATTTATGACTACTGGATTTGCCGGGCGGGTCCGGGCAGGTTTACATCACAAACGGGTCCAACCTCGTGTCCTAAGCATTGATTATTATTAATAATCCACTTTCCCGGATTTTAATAATTCCCTACTTGAATTATTAATTAATTCCAAATTTAACAATGTCCATAATTGACTCAATTATGGACATCCATTTAAGGCATGCAAAATCATATCAATTGCACCACAATTTACTAATTTCCTAATATTACGCCTACCCCACGTTTGAACGTTTATTCGCAAAATGTATGCTAGACCCGATTAGTCTAACTCATAGCATAAAAGAAAATATTCACAACAACAACATATATATGTGACTAAATAAATCATAACAAGGAGTAAAACTTGCATACATTACAACTTGCATAAGGTTATACATGTCATGGATCTAAGGGTGTCAACTTATTCATAATTCACATAATATGATTTTGATCAAATTTCATAAACTTGTATAGGACATGTGTGAATCAACATCATTAACAATATGGTTTTATATGGGTACACCTAACTCAATAGGCAAATTCCAAAAAATCAAAATTCATTTAATCATAGATTCATGTATATGGGTACACCTAACTTAATAGGCAAATTCCCATATTCAAGATCCAATTAATTTGTAGATTCATGTATATGGGTACACCTAACCCAATAGGCAAATTCCCATAATCAAGATCTATTATAAAAAACCATAAACTTTAAACATGATCCAATTCGCATAAATACTAACATCATGATTTTACAACTTGTATGATTCAACACAACTTAACATGACATCATTATCATATAACATAAGTATTTCAACATATGTGATAATATGAGAGATCTACAACAAATATAAGATTTACAACATAGCATATCATAATTTGCAGCATAGCATGATATGATTTACAACATAGCATAGCATGATTAATCACATATGACATAGCATAGGATTATTTACAACATAATCACTACAACATAACAACATATATATGATAACATAATAGCATAACAAGAGATCCACAACATAATTACAAATACATAACAATGCATATCACTTTCTTGTGATCCATTCATAACTTAATCAAATTATTTTATAATAATATTGTGAGATTCATCATACTCACAATTTTAAAGAAGAGAAATAGAAAGAGAGAGAGCTTTTGATTTGATTTGAGTAGATTTAGTTTGTAGATTAGGCCTTCTTCTTCCTTAGTTTGTGATGGCTATGTTGAACTCCATGGCAACGGCATGTCGGTAGCTCTCCAATTTTTCAAGTGATTTAGGGTTAGAGTCTACCCACTTATTTATAGATGTTAGGATTCATTTAGGTCATTAGATTTAACCTAGAAATAACCGCAGCCATTCAGACCAGATGGGGTTTATCTTATTGACTCAGCAATGAGTCAGAAGTGACTCAGCAAACACTCAGCAAATTAATAAACTTCTATTCATGTTTACATTAACCGCCCATATATATATAAATATATATATATATATATATATATATATACACACGCACCTATTCATGAATTCAAATTAATCCATAATTAACTTATGACCATTTCTACACATTAATTTTCCAATTAATGTCTTAATTCCATTTTTCTCCTTTTAAGGCAATTCACATATCTCAAATTGGTTATATGCCTTTTTAAGACTATTTCGTGCAAATTCTCAATATTAATTCTTTTAATTTGTGAATATTAGTATTAACAGAAATACGGGGTGTTACACCTCTCTTCCTTCTCCTTCCTCCTCTGAACCCAAACCGCGCCGCCGATGCTTGAGGGACCCACTGCGTCACCCGAAGCCTGCTGCCGACCCCCTCTGACACGCAGACAATACCTCCAACCGAATTCGATTTATGGTGAGTGTTTAACTAATTTAAATTTCAGTTTTATTTTATAAAATAGTGTTTTTTTAAAATCAGTTTTAATTTATTTAAAGCTTAGTTTTTTTTTTCTAGCAATAGGAAAACATGATTTTGATGATATGGAAAGACTAGATTTTTACTGATCTAAACATGAGATCTTTTAATGTGTAAAGTAGAGATTTTTATTCATGAAAAGGAAGGATTTTTATAAATGAAAAGATTTGAGTTTTATTAAATAAAGATTTGATTTTTAGCTTTAAAAAGGTTAGATTTTTAATTTGAAAAGGATTTGCTTCTTTATATTTGAAAGATTAGATCTTTGATTTAGAAAAGATGACATTATTAATTATATAAAGATGAGATTTTTATTCATATAAAAATATGATTTTTATATATTCTAGATGATAAAAATATGATTTTTAGAAAGTATAGATATTAAAAAGATACTTTTTATATAAGTACAGTATTAAAAATGTGACCTTTATATAATAGAAGGGATAAAAATATTATTTTTATTTTGGTAGAGTTATAAAAATATAATCTTTTATATAGTAGAGATTATAAAAATCTGATTTTCATATTATATAGATTATTAAAATTCAGTCTTTATATAAGAAGTAGAAATATAAAAATATAGTTTTTATATAGAAAGAAGCGTTGTAAAAATATATGAAGTAGAATAAAAATATGATTTTTATTTATTGAATGAAGCAATAAAAATATAATTTTAATTTGAACAGCGTGGAAAGGACTGCAATGGGCATTTCAAACCGATCCAGATGATTCAGTAGTTCAGAAAGCAAAGCATGGCGGAGTGGAACCCTCTGTGAGAACTTCTCACTCTAAATTTCTTTTTCTAGTTATATATATATATATATATATATATATATATACTAGGATGCAGACGGTGCTTAGCAGCACCCGACACCCGTCATCCACAGACCATGGATAGCTTGTTTGTTTAATTGATGTGTTGTGAAATTTGTTTGTGTTGTTGATGTGAAATTGATAATAAAAGGTAGATGGTTGAAATAAATTAATTATCGTTAAAAATATAATTTTTAACGTGAAAGTGAATAAATAAATATTTATAAACAAATCGGCCGATTTGTTTATATACACTGATTTGACTGATATTGATCGGGATGATAAATTTTACACATCACCCAAATGCACAAATAAAAATTTGTGTTTGTTGATTTGAAACCCCACACGGGTGTTGGGTTGATATTTGGGTACACTAATCCCAATTACTTAATTGTATGTCGATCGATTGGTCGACAGACTGTGTAAGCATTGATAGTTTATATTTGACGCTTATGTAGTTGTGTGGTGCACCTTGGATGATGGTTGATTGTTTATCATTGCTATTATATACATGTGGTGTATGGAATCCATATAATTAACATTATATGGTGATTGATTGGGACTCATTCCAATCGGGAAAATAATGAATATTATAAAAGAAGATTCATATGTTGAATAGAATAAATAGTAATGTGTTGACGATGTTCATGTGCTGAAACTATTCATGTGTTGAGTAAAATATTTTAACAATAAAATTTACATCTTTATCATATTTAAAATTAGAACTACTTTACGGTTGAAGTCTAATTAAAAATCAAACGATAGATACCATAGTTTTATAAAATATTTTACATAACAAAAATAGTCGTGTGTTGACAGTACTCATGTGTTGAGATTAGTCGTGTGTTGAAAGAAATATAGATTCATGTGTTGAATGGGATAAATATTCATTTGTTGAATAGAATAACGAATTTATTGAAATATATAAAGCCGTGTTGATTAGAGCTGCGCTATTTTGATGTGAACGATATTTATATCGATTATATTCATTTTTATAATGAATATAGAAAAGTTTGTGATTTCAAAATATAACGTTTTGAAAATATTATCATTTATATAGTAATGATATGAAATATTCAATTTTGATTTGAAATTGAATATAGAGTTGAAATGGTTTTGAAAACAAATTTAAAACGATTTATAAAATATGTTTTAAAAGGAAATCGACGAAATATATAATATATATATATATATATATTATTGCGTGAATAGAACGCGCCGCGGCAGTTCGTGAATTTCGACCGCTGACTTCGAATTGACGTTGCGGGAGATCCGACTGTCGGATTCTCCAAAAACCGGAACCGTTGGGTTCGTATTGAAAAGAGCTTTCCAATGAATATTTGAAATTTGAAATCTAATGGTTGGATTTGGAATTATGTCCAAATCAAATTTGAAAAAGGTCGCTGTAAATGCAGTTCGATGGCCGTTGATAGAAATCGACTGTACGAGCCTTGATAAAATTATTAAAAATATTAATAATTTGTGTAAAATCATAACATGTGAATTGGAAAGAACTGGGATGAAAAACTCCATATTTGAAAGGATAAAAATAAATTTTTGTCGAAATGAACTAGTTTTGAACTAGAATTAAAATCAATTTATTTTTGAAATAAATAAATTGAATTTTAAAGTGATTTTAAAAATAATCAATTTTCCCAATACGTGAATTGGACTAGAGTTGAATCGAAATTATCTTCGGAATATTTCGATGTTGGATTTCGTGACTATACAGATATTGTTATGGGAATTTGAAAGACATATTCTATATCGTTATTTCCAATACGATATTTGGTGGTTTCTGAATTTGATATTGAATATAAGCCGGTATATTTTCTATTCAGAGCCTTATATTTAATATCAAATGTGATTTGGGTTTGTCGTGAACGGTGTCTTCATTAACACTGTTCTTAAGCCCAATAGAGAAAAAGATTAAATCTGTCTATTTAGATTTAATGAAGTGTATCAATTAAATAATATTTAATTGGTATTGAATTTGAATTGGTTTTTGGGTTTATCGTGAATCGTGTTTTAGATGACATTGGTTCTTTAACCCAGTTAAAGGCAAAATATTGATTTTTGTGAAGATTAAAACTAAGTGGAGTTTTAATGAATCTTTAATTAGATTGAAAGTGAATCGATTATTTAAATTATCAAATCTGAAAGGCGATCGAGAATGGAGTACCACCAGTTTTGCTCCAGTGCGATATTTAAATCTTTAACTAGATTTGAACGTGAAATGGTAATTAATTTTACCGATAATACCGTGGTGTTAGATATGGAGTATTACCAGTTTAGCTCCATGGGATGAATAGGTTGGGATTGGGAAATGTAACAACCCGAAAATCTGGGCCAGTTTAAAATTTTTATTTTGGCAATTTTAGCGAAGTTTGATTATTTAAAATGAATTATTTTAAATAATATCGACGAGAAAATTTCTTTTGAATAAAATTCAATCGTATATAGTAGTATAGACCGATGATAGAATATAATATTTATATATAATTATAAATAGAATTGAAAATGGCGCGGTAGTTCGATAATTCGATTTCAAACTTCAATTGAACATACCGGGTGCAAAACAATCCGGATTTTAGTGAAACCAAAAACATTAGGATCTATTCGTGAATATCTTTCCAACGAATCCAAAAAATCAAAATTTCATAGCGGGAATCAAAAGATATGTCCAGTTGAAAATTCTGAATAGTCGCTATGGAATTCAGGCCCTTAAAAATAGGAATTTTGCAAACGACCTCGGATTTCGACGAAACCACTTTTGTTGGATCCGCAATGTCAAATTATTGCCAGGTTTCAAATTTCATAATTTTTCGAATCAATATGTCCGCGTGGCGAAGGAAAACGCGTTTGACCATTTTCAGTTGATTTTAATCGACTAGAAATTGGCCATTTTTTTAACGGTCTCAGAATTCGACGAAACTAGTTTTCTTAGGACCGTATCGTCAATACGAAGCTAGAAAATATTTTTCGAGGATTTTTAGAGTTAGTATGTGACCCCGGTAATTTGAAATGTACGTTTAAAATTCAATATAGTGATTTAAATGTAAATTTTACGGAAACTGATTGTAACAGTTGAATCAACCTACGATACATATCCCATTGTGTTCGGAATGGGGGTAATACGCTATGGACGACAGGCGGTGGGCCTCGTTTAGAGGTCGTATGTGAAAGTCAACTTTTTGAAAAATAAAATAATTAAATTAATTAAAAAATTAAATCTCTCCCTTTACCTTCTGCCCCCCCCCCCCTCTTTATTTCAAAATCGATTTTCATAAAGAAAAAAAAAAAGAAAAAAAAGGGAGACGACGGAAAGGGGGGGGAACCCAGTCACGCCGCCGCCCTCGTCATCGCCCTCCCCTTAAACCGCCGCCACCTCGCTCGAGACCCCCCCCACACCTTTCCAGCGGCGCCGCGAGCCACCCAAAACCCCCCTTCGCCTGCGACATCGAGCCCCCCCCCCCCCCCATCGCTCCAGCAACCGCCGCCTCCCCCTTCGAAACCCCAAGCCGCCAGTCCTTCCCTCCGACCACTCCAACCACGACCGCGGGACCCCCTAGCACCACCCGAAGACCACCACCGGCCGCCACCTCGACGCCGCAACACCCCTGCCCCCTAACAGCCAACCCCGACCAGCAAAGACCCCCTGTAAGTTCTTTTTATTATTGTTTATTTATCATTATTTATTTTTATAACTTTCTTTTAAATAGTTAGATTTTTATGGTAGAAAAAAATCAGATTTTGTATATTTAAATAAAATAGAAAAGTTCAGATTTTTATATTTTTAAAGTATTAAAAATATAATCTTTACTATATAGAAGTGGTAAAAATATGATTTTTGGTTGTGTAGAGAATTAAAAATATCACCTTTGTATATGTAGCAAAATAAAAATCTGATTTTTATTTTATATACATTGAAATGAAGTAGATATTTTTATAAAGGCGAAATCTATATTTTTGAAATGGGATTTTTATATATTGAATAGCAAAGTAAAGATTCGATTTTTATATATTGAATAGTGAAATAAAAATGTGACTTTTATTTTAAAGACATCAAAATATAAAAATGTGTGATTTTTATATATGTAGTGACTACGGGCAACGAAGATGATAAAAAGGCGAGAATGAAGAAGATTTCTATAAATGAAGAGTCGTGGTATTGGATAGCTTTCGGTGAGAACTTCTCACTCTTCAACTTCTTTTTCTAGTTATATATATATACTAGGATGCAGACGGTGCTTAGTAGCACCCGACACAATCGTCCACAAACCATGGACTTGTTTGTTTGGTTGCATAAATTAGTTAGATGATTTGGGCTGAATTGAATTGTTTGGTGAAATGAAATGGATTTGATTGATGTGTGAATGGCGTGGGCCTTCACTAGACCGGGGATAAGGCTAGGCCTCGTCCCGTTTCTAGTATCGTGCCCTTATGCCGCCGAAATTTTCTAAAATGTGTTAGAAAAATTAAAATATATTATCGTTAAAAATAGAATTTTTAACGTGAAAGTGAATAAGTGAATAAATAAATATTTATAAACAAATCGGTCGATTTGTTTATATACACTGATTTGACTGATATTGATGGAGACGATAAATTTTACACATCGCCCAACTGCACAAATAAAATCTGTGTTTGATTGTTTGAAACCCCACACGGGTGTTGGGATGAAATTTGAAGTTCACTCATCCTGATTGATTAAATATGTCGATCGATTGATTGACAGGCTGTTATAAGCGTAAGATATCTATATTTGATGCTTATACAGTGTAGTGCACTTTGGTTAATGGTTGATTATTTTTCAATGCTATTATATACATGTGTTGTATGGAATCCATATAATTAACATTATATGGTGATTGATTGGGCCTCATTCCAATCGGGACAACAATGAATATTATAAAAGAAAATTCATGTGTTGAATATAAAAATAGTCATGTGTTGACGATGTTCATGTGTTGAGTGAAATATTTTTTACAATAAAATTCACATCTTTATCATATTTAAAATTAGAACTACTTCACAGTGGAGTCTAATTAAAATCAAACGATAGATACCATAGTTTTATAAAATATTTTACATAACAAAAATAGTGATGTGTTGACAGTACTCATGTGTTGAGATTAGTCAAGTGTTGGAAGAAATATAGATTCATGTGTCGAATGGAATAAATATTCATTTGTTGAATAGAATAACGGATTTATTGAAGATATAAAGCCGTGTTGATTAGAGTTGCGATATTTTGACGTGAACGATATTTATATCGATTATATTCGTTTTTAAAATGAATATAGAAAAGAAGTGATTTCAAAATATTACATTTTAAAAATATTATCATTTATATAGTAATGATATGAAATATTCAGTTTTGATTAGAAATTGAATATAGAGTTGAAATGGTTTTGAAAACGAATTTAAAACGATTTATAAAATGCATTTTAAAAGGAAATTGACGAAATATATATAATATATATATTATATATAAAATGGTCTGAATAGAACGCGCCGCTCCGCGACAGTTCGTGAATTTCGACCATTGACTTCGAATTGACGTTGCGGGAGATCCGACCGTCGGATTCTCCTAAAACAGGAACCGTTGGGTTCGTATCGAAAAGAGCTTTCCAATGAATATTAGAAATTTGAAATCTAACGGTTGGATTTGGAATTATGTCCAAATCAAATTTGAAAAAGGTTGCTGTAAGTGCAGTTCGATAGCCGTTGATGGAAATCGACTGTACGGGCCTTGATAAAATTATTAAAAATATTGATAATTTGTGTAAAATCATAATATGTGAATTGGAAAGAACTGGGCTGAAGAATTCCACATTTGAAAGGATAAAAATAGATTTTTATCGAAATGAACTAGTTTTGAACTGAAATTAAAATCAATTTATTTTTTAAATAAATAAATTGAATTTGAAAGAGATTTTAAAAATAATCAATATTCCCAATACGTGGATTGGACTGGAGTTGAATCGAAATTATCTTCGGGATATTTCGATGTTTGATTTCGTGACTATACAGATATTGTTATGGGAATTTGAAAGATATATTTTATATCGTTATTTCCAATACGATATATGTTGGCTTCAGAATTTGATATTGAATATAAGCCGATATATTTTCTATTCAGAGCCTTGTATTTAATATCAAATGTGATTTGGGTTTATCGTGAATCGTGTTTTAGATGACGTTGGTTCTTTAACCCAGTTAAAGGCAAGATATCGATTTTTGAAAAGATTAAAACTAAGTGGAGTTTGAATGAAACTTTAATTAGGTTAAAATGTGAATTGATAATTTAAATTATCAAATCTGAAAGGTGATCGAGAATGGAGTACCACCAGTTTTTCTCCAAAGCGATAGTTAAATCTTTAATTAGATTTGAACGTGAAATGGTAATTAATTTTACCGATAACACCGTGGTGTTAGATATGGAGTATTACCAGTTTTGCTCCATGGGATGAATAGGTTGGGATTGGGAAATAAAATAAATAATTAGCTTGGTGTGGTTCGCTAATCCCGACTAGTTTGAAATGATATCCAAAGGAGGATTAGAGAATAAATAATTTAGAAGAATTTATCTTGGATAAAATTAATGGGAACATATCCCTAAGAATGTGATTTTGTGAATAAAAGAATATTCTGAATTTGAATGAGGCGTTTGTTGTGTTTGTGCAACATTCGTTTATTATATACGTGGGTTATTCAGAAAGGTCGGGTTTATACCCATTTTGAATAACCGATTCGGCGAGACGTCGAAGATGAAGACGGTGGTTGAAGACCGGAAGTCTTCACATCGTTTGGGTGATTACTGATGATCTTGATTGGGATGTACACCCAAGATGAGGGAAACAGTTGGTGATCGTCCAGACGTACTTGGAGATGGATGGATATGCGAGGAAAGTGCCTCCGGTTTCGTTCAGACCCAGAACGAACTTGTAAATGGATTGTGTGTCTGACATTGGATTTTATTCTGTGTTGATTGATCTCTATTAATTATACATCTGTTTGGCGGCGGAGAATTTATTCTCTTGGTTAACGCCCTTCTCTGAGACGTACGAGCTCAGAGGTTGTATATCGATGGACATCAGTCGCATGGAGTGAATTGCCAATGTGGCACGCGTAGGTGGCAATTGATCAGGGCTTCTGTTGAAAAGCAAAGTCTTGTGGTTGATGATCAAAGCACGGCCTGTGTGGCGTAGCTTTGTGTATAACGCGAATTCGCGAGCCTCACACCTCGGTATGAGTCAAAAACGGGATACGGACCCAAGGAGTGCACGACGTTTCTTTCTAGCTAGGGTGGTGTCAGTGACCTACCAGCCCTGACATTTATATACTTTTCACCTGTGTGGTTGTTGGATATGAGGCGCCTCGGATATAGGTCTATAAGGACCGGGAAACGTGTGTTCAGGAATAATTAATCCTCAAAAGTAAGAGAGGACCGGCCTTGGAGGTTCCAAAGGATCAGAGTGGGGTCCTGAGGCATTGCTAGAGTGTCTCGAACGCGGAGAGGAGCTTGCCCCTTGCCTCGACTCATGACGGAAATCCAATTTCCAATACGTGTATTGCGGTTTTAATTGTAGAACTAGTATGGTGACATGATAGATGGTACCCATGCCGCCTATGATTGATATTTATGATTTGAATTGTTTTGACACTATACACTTATTATAGTATCAAATAATGTGATTTAAACGTACCAAGCATGTTTGGCTATTATAAGGGAAAACCCTATCCTCCGGCTTGCGTTGCATTGTGTGATGGGACCTGGGTCTTATAATAGCTTCATTTTTCCAAAAAGCATTGCGTTGTTTTGTTATATGCACTAGTATTCTTGGGAGGAAACCCGTTCCGTGTTATACGGCGTGGTCCCTTGAATTACTATCTTTAAAGTAAAGTTTTAAATAATTGTTTTAGTTCTCACACCAGTCACATGACTGACCTGGAGTTTATTGTTTTAACCTAAACTCTGGGTGCCCCTATTTACCAAACGGGCAGCTAGTAGTTTTGGTTTTGCAGATTTATATCCACAGGGTCCTGATTTACAGCTGGAACGATGCTCGGAAAGCTCTGTATCCGTGTATCACTTTCTGTTGTGTTTTGTATATTTTTCCGCTGCTATGTAATTTATTGTAATCTTTGATTGTAATGACCCGCATTGGCAGAGGTATTATGATTAGTTTAGTTGATTATATCAATGGTGGTATAGTGAATTTAATGGTCGTGGAATTAAATAATGGTGAATATTTAATTTAATTAATAAATTAAATATATTTAATTATGAAATAATCAGAATTGGCTGAAATGACGATATGGTGTGAACTGGATCATCGGTGATATTTTATTCAGTTTAAAATTTAAGTAGAATAACGAATATATTCAGTCGAAGACAGTTGAACGTATAGTTATAATATAATTAAAATAGAGCTCGAAATGGCGCTGCAGTTCGCTAATTGGCAATTCGAACTTCAACTGAATGTATAGGGTTCGTTTTATATCGGATTTCTGTGAAACAAGAAACGTGTGGAGTTGGTGGAGTATATCTTTCTAGTGGGAGAGAAAAATCAGGATTTTGTCGTGTAGATTTTTATTTACGTCCAAATCAAATTTTAAAATAGTCGCTATAGAATCGTTTATCGACCGTAATGGTTTATTCGATATAACTAGAGATCGGGTTTGAATTTAGACAAGGTTCTTTTGGGACATAGTGATAATTTAATTTTTAGAATTTTATTGTAATTTTTAATTAATTAAATAAGCAACTTTTTATTTGGAGTATTTTGCACCCTGTAGTCAACATTTTGGTGTTTCAAAATATGAGTTAATCTACCGATGTTATTATATTTTTGGAATCCTGGCACATCGCTGATCACAACGGTAATTTTGTTTTCGTTGTTCGTGGCTCGTATATATAGAAGGTAGTGTGTAACGGGGTACTCTCAAATGTAAATAAATATCTCGTTCTAGTTGTATGATCAAACAAAAGCCACGTTTCGTCTTCGCAAACCGCCATTTCTTCTGTGGACTCAAAAAGAAGTCCGTGGCTCCACAACTCATCCCACTTAAAGTATGTATAAATACAAAAATCCTATGACCTAAATGGAAGCTTTCTCATTCCAGATCAAATGTGAGCCGCCATTTTTTTTGCTCTTCTTCAAAGAAGACGAGAAAGCTAACCACAGAAAACAAATCAAAAGAAATACAAAGAAAATTCAATAAATCCTAAAGCCCATTTCTATCATCTCCTTCGGATAAGAGCATCGCAACCATATGCTTTTTGCTGAGCTCGGTGATCATACGTTTGCTGGAATATGAACAACGCCACCTAGGGTTACAACTTGCGAGATGTAGAAGCTTGGATTCCTGTTTTTGAGGTTGAATTTGAGTACAGGAGATCGAGTGGAGTGTGTTGATCAAAATGGGTAGGGATCGACACAAATTACTGTCGCAAGTCCCTGTTATGACAACGATGGAATCCGAAGTCGCAAGTAGAAATGGAGCATCGAGTTGTATTTGTTTGGTCTGGGGACGGAGAGGTGTTGACGAGAAGTTGAACTGTGATTTCATTTTTGAATTTTGTGGAGTTTAGCAGAAAACAAGTTCGATACCTGTATACCAATGGCGAATGAGAAGCATTCGACGTGAATTTGATGGGTGGTATCGAGCTACAGGGTTTTGGTATGAGGAGGAAGTGGACGAGAAGAGAAGAGAGGTGGTATTTTTGTTTGGGAAAACCGTGTAGAGAAGTGGAAGATTTTGGTGGATGAAGGCACCGAAGGGGCCATGATTCCTACAGGTAGGCGCGACATTTAGAAAGGGGAAGAAGAAAAGGAGCAGGGTGCGTGCCAGAAGAAATGAATGGGCCGTACTGAAATGGGTAAAGCCCATTTATTATAAATTAATTAAGTTTGTTTAAATTTTATTGTATCTAAAATTTGTTAACACTATAACTTATCCGTACGAAATCAGAATTTCGAACCGTAAGTTGTGTTGGGATCGTATGGACGGGAGCAACACAATGGGACTGACTGGGAGTGAATCCGAGCTCGTTACAATTTATGGCGAAATAAATTGTCCAACTGAGTCAAATAACGCAAACCGTTATTTAACGATTAACGCGCCAATGTGAGTAAATCTCACTAACTCTGAACAGTTTATAATTTCATGTTGTATTTTTAGAACTGTTAGATATTGGTTGATTTACTGTATGTTGACTGTTTGATTGAACTGCTAGTCTGTTAGTTGAATTTTATTTGATTCTGTTTAACAGAATATATCATATGGAACTGAAAGTGATGTTATCTATATTGTTTAACATCTGTGATGCAGGGAAACAGGTTGGAGGAATCCGACTGGATTCCTCAACATTTATTTTACTGTTTTCATATATTGTGATATATGATGTGTTATATAATCTGTTATGGATTATGCGTGTTGGAATGATGTTGATCATTGTTATTCGATATTGTAAATATCATAAAAGACCCTGGGATGTAAAAAGAAGTATTTCAATGTATATTGAAATAAAGGGATTTTATAAAATCACAGGATTTTATAAAAGGAATTTATTTATAAAACGAACACGGTTTTATAAAAGGGATATTTATTTAGAAAATAAATAGAAGTTATAAATAGGAAATATTTGTAACGATAAATAGAAGTTATAAATAGGAAATATTTGTAACGGTAAATAGAAGTTATAAATAGGAAATATTTGTGACGGTAAATAGAAGTTATAAATAGGAAATATTTGTAACGGTAAATAGAAGTTATAAATAGGATATATTTGTAACGGTAAGTAAACGTTATAAAAAGGAAATAGTTGTAACGGAAAACGTAGTTTATCAAAAGAAGTTAATCGATGTTAGTTAATCGATTAGTGTTAAAGCAAAAGAAGTTAATCGATGTTAGTTAATCGATTAGTGTCAAAGTTAAAAGGAGTTAATCGATGTTAGTTTGATCGATTAGTGTTAAAGTTAAAAGGAGCTAATCGATGTTAGTTTGATCGATTAGTGTTAAAGTTAAAAGGAGTTAATCAATATTAGTTAATCGATTAGAGTTAAAGTCAAAGGAGTTAATCGATGTTAGTAAATCGATTAGAGAATAAAGTCAAAGGAGTTAATCGATGTTAGTTTGATCGATTAGTGTTAAAGTTAAAAGGAGTTAATCGATGTTAGTTTGATCGATTAGTGTTAAAGTTAAAAGGAGTTAATCGATGTTAGTTTAATCGATTAGTGTTAAAGTAAAAGGAGTTAATAGAATATAGTTTATTCGAATAAAGTTAGTAAATCGAATATAGTTTATTCGAAAGGGGTTAAGAGAATAGAGTAAATCAAATAGAATAAATCGAATAGAGATTTATTCGAACGAGAGTTAAGTAAGGAAGTTAGTTAAAGAAGTACAAAGTGAACTTTGCCAATTTCAAAGTTAGAAATGTTGTTCAGTTAAGGTCTGAGAGGTAGTTCTACCCCAACTTGATTGGCTTCGTTTTTAACTAAGGAATAGTTAAGGTTCGGTAGTAAAGGAAGTGGTTTGTGTTGGCATCGCGATGGTTTGTTTAAACATCTATCTAAGTCCAATGAAGAAGCTTTGGAAATGTTTTCCAAAGAAGAAATCAGAAAAGTTTTCTAATAAAGAAAACAAGAAATGGAAATGTTTTCCATTTGTTAATAACGTATATTTTCTAAATTTAGAAAATAAGAAATGTTGAATATAGGGAAACAGGAGATGAAAAATGAACTAAGAGATGAATGTTAAATGATGTTTGATCGATATAATTTCCATTTGGAAATATTATCGTTGTTTGCACACTTGTTTTTATTCGATAGTTAAATCATAGACTATCGAAGTTTTGACCATTTTAACGTTGTTAATATGGAGAGACCGGTTGGATTATTATCCAAAGAACCACTCTGTATTGGCATAAGCGTTGTGAATCATATATGCCAAAGGAAATTGAAGACGGAGTTATGCAAGGGCTATCCTGTTTACAGAATAGTGCCTTCGGTTCATCCTGTCCCTGGATGACTTGTATGGACGGATGTCCGACAGAGTATTCCTGACGATCACATATATCGATTTCTCCAACCGTACCAAGAGTGGAAGCGGAGAAGGAAACTTCTTTTAGCTAACACATAATGTATTGTTGAGGACGTCAATCGGTGATTGGATGGATTTGATGATGTGGCATTCAAAGTGAATATGATATGATGATAAAGCGTAGCTTCTAGCCTCATCATCCGGTAAATGACAGAAATCGGGCAGGCAGCATGGCTAAGTCGGTCGCACCGAAGTAGGGTGTATAATCACCTGATCTAGAGTTTCATTCATTTCTAAAAATCTATTGTTGATGCTGTCCCATTCGGGAAACGGTTGCTGATCCCAACTGTTGGTGATATACATTCGATACACTCAAGCGAAATGAGTGGTCGGTCATGTGTGGCCGGGTTGCAAGATGTTCTTGTTGAACCCAGTGTATTCCTCTCTAGAGGTACATTAGCGAAAGGTGATTCCATACCTTGTCATAGATGGAAACCCATTACCCAATACGTGCTTGCGGTTTTGATTGTATACTATATATGTAGAACGTGAGATGAAAGCGTTTCTGCTAGATGATTATATATATATTGTGGTTGATAGACATTATTATAATATCAAAAGGTTTTTGATATAAAGATATTTTGGATTCTCATAAGGGAAAAACCCGTTCCGTTATGCGGCGTGGTCTTATGAGATATCATTTACTTGTTCAACTGTTTTTAAACTGTTTTACTCATACCAGTCCCATGACTGACCCGAAGTTTACTTTGTTGTTTTCCCTAAACTCTTGGGTGCCTAAATTTGTATGGGCAGTCAAGTAGTCGGGATTTTACAGATATAGTTGAAGAGCTGGAGCAGGAGGCTTCAGGATCATATAGCTATAGTTATTTCCGCTGTGTTGTAAGTGTTGTACTTTGATAATGATATGTATATGCAAGTACAGATTTGTATTTCAAAGTTATGTTATGAAATATATTTATTCGTTCCGCTGTGAGATTCGTGTTACTCTGATGTTGTCTTCTTCTTCTTCTATTCTAAGTTTCTATCTTATCTTTTCTCACCCTCTAATTTCTTTCACTAATTACCAGGATTTTTCGGCGTTTTGGTTATCGACATCGTGCTTATGTCGATAACCAAAGTCGCTAGAAATCCGGGTCGTTACAGTTGGTATCAGAGCTTAAGTTAAGAATTACTTGGCTCTGTGGCGTGACTCGGTAGAGATAGGGTTTAGTAATACCCTAGACTGAGATTGAGTGTATATATACGAGTGAACGTATTTGTTATTGATATAAAAATTTGTTTTATATTGTGGAGATTCATTGGTTGAGTTGTTTATGAATTCTGGTCGATCAGTTTGATCCACTGTATCGGTAGGAGTTACTAAACACTCGAATACGATGAACCGTCATGGTATGTTTTGAAAAGAGGGTAAATTAAAATAAGTTTACCCAAGGTATATCTTGATATAGAGAAGATATATATATATATCAAAATTATAATATATTGGATATATTGGTTGTTATTATAATCGAGTAAGATTATAAAGTAAATGGTTATGTAAATAACCAATCAGAATTCGTATAAGTGAAATACGTGAAATCAGATGAGTTAAATCTGAAAATTTAAACCAGAATTGAAGTTAAGACTCTGGAGAATTGGATAAGTGTTTGTGAATGGATTGGGATTAAAAATAAGGAAAAGTTAAGATCCTGGGAGATTTTAAATTGTTTTACAAGCAGTGTGAATTATATTTTGAAATGAATTTCAAAGTGGAAATGTTTAGAAATGGTTTTATAGTATTGAACTCACTTCGATCGCTGGAAAATAGATTCTGATGATGACAGCTGCATCATCAGTATTCATTTTCGAGTTGTAAGTGACGAATTACTACCAAAGATACTGTTTTGAATTTGTTTTGGGAAAGACAAGTGTGTTGAATTTCAAAATAGATTTTAAAATATAGAATTTGAATTTTTAAAATAGATATGAAATATTAACTTGTTTTAAAAGAAATAAAACGAGAAGTTCCTTTATAAACGAAGTTTATAAATAATTCTTTTATAAACGAAGTTTATAAATGAAGTGAAAAGAATTATCATTGGATAATTCAGAAATAAAATACAAGTGTGAAATTGAAAGGGAAATCTATCTTCCAAGGGTAGAAATATCGATTTCAAAAGGAATTGAAATCGAGACTTATGTAAAGAATGAATAAAGAAAGTTTGAAAAGGAATTTGAATAAAGGAAGTTCAAACATAGGATTTGAATATAGAAAATTTAAACGGGATTTGAATAAAGAGAAATTCAAATAGAAATTGAGTATAGAAATTCAAAGGGAGTTTGAATATATAGAATTTGAATAGAATTGAAAATGAAATTTGAATGTAGAAGATCCAAATAGAGTTGAATTTGAAATTTGAATATAGAAAATTCAAAAGGAATTAAAATGAAATAAAGAGAATTCAAATAGATTCGAATAATGAAATTCAAATATGGGATTTGAATAAGAGATTTGAAATGAAATTCAAATATAGAATTTGAATAAGAGAATCGAAATGGAATTTGAATATAGGAAATTCAAATAGAATTGAAATGGAATTCAATTAGTTGATAAACAAGTTAAACCTATATTTGAACATGTATATTCAAATAAAAAGGTGAAATGGGCAAACCAGTAATTTGAAAATCACTTGACGAACTAAGTTAAAATGATTGGAGTAAGTTGAAATGAATTAGAAATGTATAAATATACATAAGATAGGTACGGATAAGGTATGAAGGTATATAAATAGAATGCTCAACGAAAAGGTATGTATTTAATTTCCATATGAGATTTTATGCGCCGTATCGGCTAGCCGCTTGGCTTTTCTTTTTCTTTTTGATTGGAGAAGGCCTGTGTGGCAGTTTGGGGATTTTCCCGATGCTCCTGGTACAAAGGAGGTTATGGCGAATTTTTTCGGGAATTTAAGGAGTTAGAATATTTTTAAGATAATTTGATAATTAGAAATCAACGTATCGATATATATATAGAAGTCGATAAGGAAACGAACTTGGAAATTGAATAGTATAAATCAAAAGGAAGTCTAGAATGAAATCTAGTAAGAACAGAAAGAGGAAGCGTATACGTGTTTAAAAGTGAATCAGTAGTTGTATGGTATTGATTATTCGAGTAAGTAGTCTTATCTGTTTTGACGTTATAAATGTTATTCAATCAAGGTCTGAGAGGTAGGTATACCCCAACTTGATTGATTTCATTATTAACAAATAAATAGTAAGATTTCAGGCTCAAAGATCAATGTTGAATAAGAGTTAGTTGAATATAGTATTTGGGTTGTCGTAATGATGTTTTACGCAACATCCGTTCTAACCCGAATAAGTGTAAACTTGGAAATAGCATAATAGAATATTTCCTAAGTATAGAAATAAACGAGATCGGAAAAGAGATAAATAATTGGAGTATTTTCCAATTATAAATAGCATATATTTTCTAAAGATTAGAAAATAAAGGAAGGCGATATCCAGAAATGTTTTCCAATTAACATAAAAAGGGCCAATATGGTTATTGCAAATATTTGGTTAACAAATATTGTTAAAGAAATAGAGAAGTGATTTAACTAATGGAATATTGATTAGGGGCTCAATTGAATTTCAAAAAGGAAATTTTGATTTTTGAAAAGAGTAAACTGTTTAAAAACTCCTAGGGAAAGACGGTTTGAATTAAAAACAAATTTAACAGAAATTTGTGAAAACAAAATCGAATTAAAGTAAAGCCATTAAAGTGGTAACTGAGTTTTGAATTAGAATGATATCAAGGCAAATTGGATTGTGAGATTCAAATGTGAAGTGTAAGGTTATAATCAAGTTAAGAGTTGGGGATCAAGAACGAAACTTGAGTTGAAATGAAAATTTGGCTTGGTAAAAAGCGAATGGTGGTGTTGAGGATAGATTGATCAGAGTTTGGTTTGATTAATATTAGTATATGCTGAGTTGATAGCATATGAAAGTGACAGAGTTGATATGCCGACAAAAAGTACAAGTTTATATTTCTATTGGATATAAGATTTATAAGCCGAATGGGCAAGCCGCATGGCTGTTTGATTTTCTTTTGGGTTGGAGATGGCCCAGAGAGGCGAGTTGGAGTTTGACCGATTGACTAGTACAAAGGAGGTGCTGGCGAAATTTTTTCGAAGAGTTAAGGCGTTAGAAAATTTTCAGGATTTATGGAGATTTTCGTTGATAAGAATTAATTAATAATTTAATTGAAATTAAATTGGTTCAGTTGAAAACTGAAGTTAAGAAGTGAACAAATGTGTTCTAACCAGTCGATAGGGTCGTCCTCTACCTTTTAGCAATTTCGAGGACGAAATTATTTTAAGTGGGGAAGATTGTAATGACCCGCATTGGCAGAGGTATTATGATTAGTTTAGTTGATTATATCAATGGTGGTATAGTGAATTTAATGGTCGTGGAATTAAATAATGGTGAATATTTAATTTAATTAATAAATTAAATATATTTAATTATGAAATAATCAGAATTGGCTGAAATGACGATATGGTGTGAACTGGATCATCGGTGATATTTTATTCAGTTTAAAATTTAAGTAGAATAACGAATATATTCAGTCGACGACAGTTGAACGTATAGTTATAATATAATTAAAATAGAGCTCGAAATGGCGCTGCAGTTCGCTAATTGGCAATTCGAACTTCAACTGAATGTATAGGGTTCGTTTTATATCGGATTTCTGTGAAACAAGAAACGTGTGGAGTTGGTGGAGTATATCTTTCTAGTGGGAGAGAAAAATCAGGATTTCGTCGTGTAGATTTTTATTTACGTCCAAATCAAATTTTAAAATAGTCGCTATAGAATCGTTTATCGACCGTAATGGTTTATTCGATATAACTAGAGATCGGGTTTGAATTTAGACAAGGTTCTTTTGGGACATAGTGATAATTTAATTTTTAGAATTTTATTGTAATTTTTAATTAATTAAATAAGCAACTTTTTATTTGGAGTATTTTGCACCCTGTAGTCAACATTTTGGGGTTTCAAAATATGAGTTAATCTACCGATGTTATTATATTTTTGGAATCCTGGCACATCGCTGATCACAACGGTAATTTTGTTTTCGTTGTTCGTGGCTCGTATATATAGAAGGTAGTGTGTAACGGGGTACTCTCAAATGTAAATAAATATCTCGTTCTAGTTGTATGATCAAACAAAAGCCACGTTTCGTCTTCGCAAACCGCCATTTCTTCTGTAGACTCAAAAAGAAGTCCGTGGCTCCACAACTCATCCCACTTAAAGTATGTATAAATACAAAAATCCTATGACCTAAATGGAAGCTTTCTCATTCCAGATCAAATGTGAGCCGCCATTTTTTTTGCTCTTCTTCAAAGAAGACGAGAAAGCTAACCACAGAAAACAAATCAAAAGAAATACAAAGAAAATTCAATAAATCCTAAAGCCCATTTCTTTCATCTCCTTCGGATAAGAGCATCGCAACCATATGCTTTTTGCTGAGCTCGGTGATCATACGTTTGCTGGAATATGAACAACGCCACCTAGGGTTACAACTTGCGAGATGTAGAAGCTTGGATTCCTGTTTTTGAGGTTGAATTTGAGTACAGGAGATCGAGTGGAGTGTGTTGATCAAAATGGGTAGGGATCGGCACAAATTACTGTCGCAAGTCCCTGTTATGACAACGATGGAATCCGAAGTCGCAAGTAGAAATGGAGCATCGAGTTGTATTTGTCTGGTCTGGGGACGGAGAGGTGTTGACGAGAAGTTGAACTGTGATTTCATTTTTGAATTTTGTGGAGTTTAGCAGAAAACAAGTTCGATACCTGTATACCAATGGCGAATGAGAAGCATTCGACGTGAATTTGATGGGTGGTATCGAGCTACAGGGTTTTGGTATGAGGAGGAAGTGGACGAGAAGAGAAGAGAGGTGGTATTTTTGTTTGGGAAAACCGTGTAGAGAAGTGGAAGATTTTGGTGGATGAAGGCACCGAAGGGGCCATGATTCCTACAGGTAGTCGCGACATTTAGAAAGGGGAAGAAGAAAAGGAGCAGGGTGCGGGCCAGAAGAAATGAATGGGCCGTACTGAAATGGGTAAAGCCCATTTATTATAAATTAATTAAGTTTGTTTAAATTTTATTGTATCTAAAATTTGTTAACACTATAACTTATCCGTACGAAATCAGAATTTCGAACCGTAAGTTGTGTTGGGATCGTATGGACGGGAGCAACACAATGGGACTGACTGGGAGTGAATCCGAGCTCGTTACAATTTATGGCGAAATAAATTGTCCAACTGAGTCAAATAACGCAAACCGTTATTTAACGATTAACGCGCCAATGTGAGTAAATCTCACTAACTCTGAACAGTTTATAATTTCATGTTGTATTTTTAGAACTGTTAGATATTGGTTGATTTACTGTATGTTGACTGTTTGATTGAACTGCTAGTCAGTTAGTTGAATTTTATTTGATTCTGTTTAACAGAATATATCATATGGAACTGAAAGTGATGTTATCTATATTGTTTAACATCTGTGATGCAGGGAAACAGGTTGGAGGAATCCGACTGGATTCCTCAACATTTATTTTACTGTTTTCATATATTGTGATATATGATGTGTTATATAATCTGTTATGGATTATGCGTGTTGGAATGATGTTGATCATTGTTATTCGATATTGTAAATATCATAAAAGACCCTGGGATGTAAAAAGAAGTATTTCAATGTATATTGAAATAAAGGGATTTTATAAAATCACAGGATTTTATAAAAGGAATTTATTTATAAAACGAACACGGTTTTATAAAAGGGATATTTATTTAGAAAATAAATAGAAGTTATAAATAGGAAATATTTGTAACGATAAATAGAAGTTATAAATAGGAAATATTTGTAACGGTAAATAGAAGTTATAAATAGGAAATATTTGTGACGTTAAATAGAAGTTATAAATAGGAAATATTTGTAACGGTAAATAGAAGTTATAAATAGGATATATTTGTAACGGTAAGTAAACGTTATAAAAAGGAAATAGTTGTAACGGAAAACGTAGTTTATCAAAAGAAGTTAATCGATGTTAGTTAATCGATTAGTGTTAAAGCAAAAGAAGTTAATCGATGTTAGTTAATCGATTAGTGTCAAAGTTAAAAGGAGTTAATCGATGTTAGTTTGATCGATTAGTGTTAAAGTTAAAAGGAGCTAATCGATGCTAGTTTGATCGATTAGTGTTAAAGTTAAAAGGAGTTAATCAATGTTAGTTAATCGATTAGAGTTAAAGTCAAAGGAGTTAATCGATGTTAGTAAATCGATTAGAGAATAAAGTCAAAGGAGTTAATCGATGTTAGTTTGATCGATTAGTGTTAAAGTTAAAAGGAGTTAATCGATGTTAGTTTGATCGATTAGTGTTAAAGTTAAAAGGAGTTAATCGATGTTAGTTTAATCGATTAGTGTTAAAGTAAAAGGAGTTAATAGAATATAGTTTATTCGAATAAAGTTAGTAAATCGAATATAGTTTATTCGAAAGGGGTTAAGAGAATAGAGTAAATCAAATAGAATAAATCGAATAGAGATTTATTCGAACGAGAGTTAAGTAAGGAAGTTAGTTAAAGAAGTACAAAGTGAACTTTGCCAATTTCAAAGTTAGAAATGTTGTTCAGTTAAGGTCTGAGAGGTAGTTCTACCCCAACTTGATTGGCTTCGTTTTTAACTAAGGAATAGTTAAGGTTCGGTAGTAAAGGAAGTGGTTTGTGTTGGCATCGCGATGGTTTGTTTAAACATCTATCTAAGTCCAATGAAGAAGCTTTGGAAATGTTTTCCAAAGAAGAAATCAGAAAAGTTTTCTAATAAAGAAAACAAGAAATGGAAATGTTTTCCATTTGTTAATAACGTATATTTTCTAAATTTAGAAAATAAGAAATGTTGAATATAGGGAAACAGGAGATGAAAAATGAACTAAGAGATGAATGTTAAATGATGTTTGATCGATATAATTTCCATTTGGAAATATTATCGTTGTTTGCACACTTGTTTTTATTCGATAGTTAAATCACAGACTATCGAAGTTTTGACCATTTTAACGTTGTTAATATGGAGAGACCGGTTGGATTATTATCCAAAGAACCACTCTGTATTGGCATAAGCGTTGTGAATCATATATGCCAAGGGAAATTGAAGACGGAGTTATGCAAGGGCTATCCTGTTTACAGAATAGTGCCTTCGGTTCATCCTGTCCCTGGATGACTTGTATGGACGGATGTCCGACAGAGTATTCCTGACGATCACATATATCGATTTCTCCAACCGTACCAAGAGTGGAAGCGGAGAAGGAAACTTCTTTTAGCTAACACATAATGTATTGTTGAGGACGTCAATCGGTGATTGGATGGATTTGATGATGTGGCATTCAAAGTGAATATGATATGATGATAAAGCGTAGCTTCTAGCCTCATCATCCGGTAAATGACAGAAATCGGGCAGGCAGCATGGCTAAGTCGGTCGCACCGAAGTAGGGTGTATAATCACCTGATCTAGAGTTTCATTCATTTCTAAAAATCTATTGTTGATGCTGTCCCATTCGGGAAACGGTTGCTGATCCCAACTGTTGGTGATATACATTCGATACACTCAAGCGAAATGAGTGGTCGGTCATGTGTGGCCGGGTTGCAAGATGTTCTTGTTGAACCCAGTGTATTCCTCTCTAGAGGTACATTAGCGAAAGGTGATTCCATACCTTGTCATAGATGGAAACCCATTACCCAATACGTGCTTGCGGTTTTGATTGTATACTATATATGTAGAACGTGAGATGAAAGCGTTTCTGCTAGATGATTATATATATATTGTGGTTGATAGACATTATTATAATATCAAAAGGTTTTTGATATAAAGATATTTTGGATTCTCATAAGGGAAAAACCCGTTCCGTTATGCGGCGTGGTCTTATGAGATATCATTTACTTGTTCAACTGTTTTTAAACTGTTTTACTCATACCAGTCCCATGACTGACCCGAAGTTTACTTTGTTGTTTTCCCTAAACTCTTGGGTGCCTAAATTTGTATGGGCAGTCAAGTAGTCGGGATTTTACAGATATAGTTGAAGAGCTGGAGCAGGAGGCTTCAGGATCATATAGCTATAGTTATTTCCGCTGTGTTGTAAGTGTTGTACTTTGATAATGATATGTATATGCAAGTACAGATTTGTATTTCAAAGTTATGTTATGAAATATATTTATTCGTTCCGCTGTGAGATTCGTGTTACTCTGATGTTGTCTTCTTCTTCTTCTATTCTAAGTTTCTATCTTATCTTTTCTCACCCTCTAATTTCTTTCACTAATTACCAGGATTTTTCGGCGTTTTGGTTATCGACATCGTGCTTATGTCGATAACCAAAGTCGCTCGAAATCCGGGTCGTTACACTGATATTTGTTGAATGTAATTTATTCATTTATACTCTGTATATTCTTGTATCTGATGGAATTGTTGTAATAACAATGAAATGTTCTTCCGTATGCGTTCTATTTTGTCTTGTACTCAATTCTATCCGTGCTTTCCTTCACGGGGAAGTTCGGGTCGTCTCAGTTTGGTATCAGAGCTTTGGTTTACAGAGCTCGCGAACAAGACACATTAGAACCATACGAAAGAATTCATCAGATATTGGATTAGTAATATCCAAATAGAATGACTCGTTAGAGATAGGATCAGTAGTATCCTAGAACGAGTGTGAAGAGTATATTTTTCAAATAAAAACAATTTTGTTTTGAAATTTAAATCGTTTTACACGTATTTGAATATTTATTTATTTTGAATATGGACAATCGAGTATATAAAGGTTTTGCATATACGCGTCATGAACGTATATTCGAAGTTTTAATATATTAGATAGATATAGAATCACATTCTAGACGCCCGGAGATGGTCTGATGATTGATCGATCATCATCCGAACTTATGTTCGTGTTTCGAAGGTATGATATCTATATGTTTCCATTAGACTGATGTGAGAACCAAAACTTATATAGCTAGAACACTTTGTTGTGAATTGGCATCAAAAACATGATTTTCTTTATATGTATCAAACTTATGAATTTGAAACTCTAATCCACTAATTGATTGATGTTTGTATTGTTTGATAATTTTGAACCATTATGCCTAATAGAATCAAATATTGAACTATATTGAAAATTGGTCGCATTTGCTTGCATATACATATACTTACATTGAACAGGTCATAGCAAGGAGGCTAGAGCCGAAGAATAAAATTTGTTTGCCCGACAAATAGGTACATGTTTACTACATAATTTACTGTTTTGTTTGGGTAATGATGATTTTATGAGCCTATTGGCTAGCCGCTTGGCTTTTTCTTTTTATTTTTGAGATCAGAAGGCCTATATGGCAATTTCGGGATTTTCCCGTGGCTCCCGGTGCAGAGGAGGTTATGGCGAAATTTTTCGAAAATTTAGGGTGTTAGCCAAATTTTTGAAATTTTAAAAAAATTCTCAGAAACTGAAAAGTTGGAGAATGGAAGCCAGATCGAACGTAGAGTTGATTGATCAAACCACTTTCGACTTTGTTCCTTTTCAGGGACGAAAAGTTTTAAGTGGGGGAGATTGTAACAACCCGAAAATCTGGGCCAGTTTAAAATTTTTATTTTGGCAATTTTAGCGAAGTTTGATTATTTAAAATGAATTATTTTAAATAATATCGACGAGAAAATTTCTTTTGAATAAAATTCAATCGTATATAGTAGTATAGACCGACGATAGAATATAATATTTATATATAATTATAAATATAATTGAAAATGGCGC
Source organism: Allium sativum (assembly GCA_030737875.1). Taxonomy (NCBI): domain Eukaryota; kingdom Viridiplantae; phylum Streptophyta; class Magnoliopsida; order Asparagales; family Amaryllidaceae; genus Allium; species Allium sativum. The sequence goes on from CM060910.1 coordinate 128,666,107, forward strand.
GGTAGTTCGATAATTCGATTTCAAACTTCAATTGAACATACCGGGTGCAAAACAATCCGGATTTTAGTGAAACCAAAAACATTAGGATCTATTCGTGAATATCTTTCCAACGAATCCGAAAAATCAAAATTTCATAGTGGGAATCAAAAGATATGTCCAGTTGAAAATTCTGAATAGTCGCTATGGAATTCAGTCCCTTAAAAATAGGAATTTTGCAAACGACCTCGGATTTCGACGAAACCACTTTTGTTGGATCCGCAATGTCAAATTATTGCTAGGTTTCAAATTTCATAATTTTTCGAATCAATATGTCAGCGTGGCGAAGGAAAACGCGTTTGACCATTTTCAGTTGATTTTAATCGACTGGAAATTGGCCATTTTTTTAACGGTCTCAGAATTCGATGAAACTAGTTTTGTTAGGACCGTATCGTCAATACGAAGCTAGAAAATATTTTTCGAGGATTTTTAGAGTTAGCATGTGACCCCGGTAATTTGAAATGTACGTTTAAAATTCAATATAGTGATTTAAATGTAAATTTAACGGAAACTGATTGTAACAGTTGAATCAACCTACGATACATATCCCATTGTGTTCGGAATGGGGGTAATACGCTGTGGACAACAGGTGGTGGGCCTCGTTTAGAGGTCGTATGTGAAAGTCAACTTTTTGAAAAATAAAATAATTAAATTAATTAAAAAATTAAATCTCTCCCTTTACCTTCTGGCCCCCCCTCTTTATTTCAAAATCGATTTTCATAAAGAAAAAAAAGAAAAAAAAGGGAGACGACGGAAAGGGGGGGGGACCCTGTCACGCCGCCGCCCGCGTCATCGCCCTCACCATAAACCGCCGCCACCTCGCTCGAGACCCCCCCCCCCCCACACCTTTCCAGCGGCACCGCGAGCCACCCAAAACCCCCCTTCGCCTGCGACATCGAGCCCCCCCCATCGCGCCAGCAACCGCCGCCTCCCCCTTCGAAACCCCAAGCCGTCAGTCCTCCCGTCCGACCACTCCAACCATGACCACATGGCCCCCTAGCACCACCCGAAGACCACCACCGGCCGCCACCTCGACGCCGCAAAACCCCTGCCACCTAACAGCCAACCCCGACCAGCAAAGACCCCCTGTAAGTTCTTTTTATTATTGTTTATTTATCATTATTTATTTTTATTACTTTCTTTTAAATAGTTAGATTTTTATGGTAGAAAAAATCAGATTTTGTATATTTAAATAAAATAGAAAAGTTTAGATTTTTATATTTTTAAAGTATTAAAAATATAATCTTTACTATATAGAAGTGGTAAAAATATGATTTTTTGTTGTGTAGAGAATTAAAAATATCACCTTTGTATATGTAGAAAAATAAAAATCTGATTTTTATTTTATATACGTTGAAATGAAGTAGATATTTTTATAAAGGCGAAATCTATATTTTTGAAATGGGATTTTTATATATTGAATAGCATAGTAAAAATTCAATTTTTATATATTGAATAGCGAAATAAAAATGTGACTTTTATTTTAAAGACATCAAAATATAAAAATGTGTGATTTTTATATATGTAGTGACTACGGGCAACGAAGATGATAAAAAGGCGAGAATGAAGAAGATTTCTATAAACGAAGAGTCGTGGTATTGGATAGCTTTCGGTGAGAACTTCTCACTCTTCAACTACTTTTTCTAGTTATATATATATATATAAATATATACTAGGATGCAGACGGTGCTTAGTAGCACCCGACACAATCGTCCACAAACCATGGACTTGTTTGTTTAGTTGCATAAATTAGTTAGATGATTTGGGCTGAATTGAGTTGTTTGGTGAAATGAAATGGATTTGATTGATGTGTGAATGGCGTGGGCCTTCACTAGACCGGGGATAAGGCTAGGCCTCGTCCCGTTTCTAGTATCGTGCCGTTATGCCGCCGAAATTTTCTAAAATATGTTAGAAAAATAAAAATATATTGTCGTTAAAAATAGAATTTTTAACGTGAAAGTGAATAAGTGAATAAATAAATATTTATAAACAAATCGGCCGATTTGTTTATATACACTGATTTGACTGATATTGATGGAGACGATAAATTTTACACATCGCCCAACTGCACAAATAAAATCTGTGTTTGATTGTTTGAAACCCCACACGGGTGTTGGGATGAAATTTGAAGTTCACTCATCCTGATTGATTAAATATGTCGATCGATTGATTGACAGGCTGTTATAAGCGTAAGATATCTATATTTGATGCTTATACAGTGTAGTGCACTTTGGTTGATGGTTGATTATTTTTCAATGCTATTATATACATGTGTTGTATGGAATCCATATAATTAACGTTATATGGTGATTGATTGGGCCTCATTCCAATCGGGACAACAATGAATATTATAAAAGAAAATTCATATGTTGAATAAAAAATAGTCATGTGTTGACGATGTTCATGTGTTGAGTGAAATATTTTATACAATAAAATTCACATCTTTATCATATTTAAAATTAGAACTACTTCACGGTGGAGTCTAATTAAAATCAAACGATAGATACCATAGTTTTATAAAATATTTTACATAACAAAAATAGTGATGTGTTGACAGTACTCATGTGTTGAGATTAGTCAGGTGTTGGAAGAAATATAGATTCATGTGTCGAATGGAATAAATATTCATTTGTTGAATAGAATAACGGATTTATTGAAGATATAAAGCCGTGTTGATTAGAGTTACGCTATTTTGACGTGAACGATATTTATATCGATTATATTCGTTTTTATAATGAATATAGAAAAGAAGTGATTTCAAAATATTACATTTTGAAAATATTATCATTTATATAGTAATGATATGAAATATTCAATTTTGATTAGAAATTGAATATAGAGTTGAAATGGTTTTGAAAACGAATTTAAAACGATTTATAAAATGCGTTTTAAAAGGAAATTGACGAAATATATATAATATATATATATATTATATATAAAATGGGCTGAATAGAACGCGCCGCTCCGCGCCAGTTCGTGAATTTCGACCATTGACTTCGAATTGACGTTGCGGGAGATCCGACCTTCGGATTCTCCTAAAACCGGAACCGTTGGGTTCGTATCGAAAAGAGCTTTCCAATGAATATTAGAAATTTGAAATCTAACGGTTGGATTTGGAATTATGTCCAAATCAAGTTTGAAAAAGGTCGCTGTAAGTGCAGTTTGATAGCCGTTGATGGAAATCGACTGTACGGGCCTTGATAAAATTATTAAAAATATTGATAATTTGTGTAAAATCATAATATGTGAATTGGAAAGAACTGGGCTGATGAATTCCACATTTGAAAGGATAAAAATAAATTTTTATCGAAATGAACTAGTTTTGAACTGGAATTAAAATCAATTTATTTTTGAAATAAATAAATTGAATTTGAAAGAGATTTTAAAAATAATCAATATTCCCAATACGTGGATTGGACTGGAGTTGAATCGAAATTATCTTCTGGATATTTCGATGTTGGATTTCGTGACTATACAGATATTGTTATGGGAATTTGAAAGATATATTTTATATCGTTATTTCCAATACGATATATGTTGGCTTCAGAATTTGATATTGAATATAAGCCGATATATTTTCTATTCAGAGCCTTGTATTTAATATCAAATGTGATTTGGGTTTATCGTGAATCATGTTTTAGATGACGTTGGTTCTTTAACCCAGTTAAAGGCAAGATATCGATTTTTGAAAAGATTAAAACTAAGTGGAGTTTGAATGAAACTTTAATTAGGTTAAAATGTTAATTGATAATTTAAATTATCAAATCTGAAAGATGATCGAGAATGGAGTACCACCAGTTTTTCTCCAAAGCGATAGTTAAATCTTTAATTAGATTTGAACGTGAATTGGTAATTAATTTTACCGATAACACCGTGGTGTTAGATATGGAGTATTACCAGTTTTGCTCCATGGGATGAATAGGTTGGGATTGGGAAATAAAATAAATAATTACTTCGGTGTGGTTCGCTAATCCCGACTAGTTTGAAATGATATCCAAAGGAGGATTAAAGAATGAATTTAGAAGAATTTATCTTGGATAAAATTAATGGGATCATATCCCTAAGAATGTGATTTTGTGAATAAAAGAATATTCTGAATTTGAATGGGGCGTTTGTTGTGTTTGTGCAACGTTCGTTTATTATATACGTGGGTTATTCTGAAAGGTCGGGTTTATACCCATTTTGAATAACCGATTCGACGAGACGTCGAAGATGAAGACGGTGGTTGAAGACCGGAAGTCTTCACATCGTTTGGGTGATTACTGATGATCTTGATTGGGCAGTACACCCAAGATGAGGGAAACAGTTGGTGATCGTCCAGACGTACTTGGAGATGGATGGATATGCGAGGAAAGTGCCTCCGGTTTCGTTCAGACCCAGAACGAACTTGTAAATGGATTGTGTGTCTGACATTGGATTTTATTCTGTGTTGATTGATCTCTATTAAATATACATCTGTTTGGCGGCGGAGAATTTATTCTCTTGCCTAACGCCCTTCTCTGAGACGTACGAGCTCAGAGGTTGTATATCGATGGACATAAGTCGCATGGAGTGAATTGCCAATGTGGCACGCGTAGGTGGCAATTGATCAGGGCTTCTGTTGAAAAGCAAAGTCTTGTGGTTGATGATCAAAGCACGGCCTGTGTGGCGTAGCTTTGTGTATAACGCGAATTCGCGAGCCTCACACCTCGGTATGAGTCAAAAACGGGATACGGACCCAAGGAGTGCACGACGTTTCTTTCTAGCTAGGGTGGTGTCAGTGACCTACCAGCCCTGACATTTATATACTTTTCACCTGTGTGGTTGTTGGATATGAGGCGCCTCGGATATAGGTCTGTAAGGACCGGGAAACGTGTGTTCAGGAATAATTAATCCTCAAAAGTAAGAGAGGACCGGCCTTGGAGGTTCCAAAGGATCAGAGTGGGGTCCTGAGGCATTGCTAGAGTGTCTCGAACGCGGAGAGGAGCTTGCCCCTTGCCTCGACTCATGACGGAAATCCAATTTCCAATACGTGTATTGAGGTTTTAATTGTAGAACTAGTATGGTGACATGATAGATGGTACCCATGCCGCCTATGATTAATATTTGTGATTTGAATTGTTTTGACACTATACACTTATTATAGTATCAAATAATGTGATTTAAACGTACCAAGCATGTTTGGCTATTATAAGGTAAAACCCTATCCTCCGGCTTGCGTTGCATTGTGTGATGGGACCTGGGTCTTATAATAGCTTCATTTTTCCAAAAAGCATTGCGTTGTTTTGTTGTATGCACTAGTATTCTTGGGAGGAAACCCGTTCCGTGTTATACGGCGTGGTCCCTTGAATTACTATCTTTAAAGTAAAGTTTTAAATAATTGTTTTAGTTCTCACACCAGTCACATGACTGACCTGGAGTTTATTGTTTTAACCTAAACTCTGGGTGCCCCTATTTACCAAACGGGCAGCTAGTAGTTTTGGTTTTGCAGATTTATATCCACAGGGTCCTGATTTACAGCTGGAACGATGCTCGGAAAGCTCTGTATCCGTGTATCACTTTCAGTTGTGTTTTCTATATTTTTCCGCTGCTATGTAATTTATTGTAATCTCTGATATTTGTTGAATGTAATTTATTCATTTATACTCTGTATATTCTTGTATCTGATGGAATTTTTGTAATAACAATGAAATGTTCTTCCGTATGCGTTCTATTTTGTCTTGTACTCAATTCTATCCGTGCTTTCCTTCACGGGGAAGTTCGGGTCGTCTCAGGAAATAAAATAAATAATTACTTCGGTGTGGTTCGCTAATCCCGACTAGTTTGAAATGATATCCAAAGGAATATTAAAGAATAAATTTAGAAGAATTTATCTAGGATGAAATTAATGGGAACATTTCCCTAAGAATGTGATTTTGCGAATCAAAGAGTATTCTGAATTGGAAAGAGGCATTTGTGTGTTTATGTAACATTTGTTTATTATATACGTGGGATATTCAGAAAGGCCGGGTTATACCCATTCTGAATAACCGATTTGACGAGATGTCGAAGATGATGACGGTGGTTGAAGACCGGAAGTCTTCACATCGTTTGGGTGATTACTAATGATCTTGATTGGGTTGTACACCCAAGATGAGGGAAATAGTTGGTGATCGTCCAGACGTACTTGGAGATGGATGGATATGCGAGGAAATTGCCTCAAGTTTCGTTCAGACCTAAAACGAACTTGTAAATGGATTGTGTGTCTGACATTGGATTTTATTCTGTGTTGATTAATCTCTATTAAATATACATCTGTTTGGCGGCGGAGAATTTATTCTCTTGCTTAACGCCCTTCTCTGAGACGTACGAGCTTAGAGGTTGTATATTGATGGACATCAGTCGCATGGAGTGAATTGCCAGTGTGACACGCGTAAGTGGCGATTGACCAAGGCTTTTGTTGAAAAGCAAAGTCTTGTGGTTGATGATCAAAGCACGACCTGTGTGGCGTAGCTCTGTTTATAACGTGAATTCGCGAACCTCGGACCTCGGTATGAGTCAAAAACGGGAGACGAACCCAAGGAGTGCACGATGTTTCTTTCTAGCTAGGGTGGTGTTAGTGACCTACGAGCCCTAACATTTATATACTTTTCACCTGTGTGGTTGTTGGATACGAGGCGCCTCGGATATATGTCTGTAAGGACCGGGAAACGTTTGTTCAGGAATTGCCAATCCTCAAAAGTAAGAGAGGACCGGCCTTGGAGGTTCCAAAGGATCATAGTGGGGTCCTAAGGCATTGCTAGAGTGTCTCGAATGCGGAGAGGAGCTTGCCCCTTGCCTCGACTCATGACGGAAATCCAATTTCCAATACGTGATAGTGCGGTTTTATTTGTAGAACCTAGTATGGAGACATAGTGGTATGGGTCATTCATGCCGCCTATGATTGATATTTATGATTGAAATTGTTTTGACACTATACACCTATAATAGTATCAAATAATGTGTTTTAAACGTATCAAGCATGCTTTGGCTATTATAAGGTAAAAACCCTATCCTCCGGCTTGCGTTGCATTGTGTGATGGGACCTAGGTCTTATAACAGCTTCATTTTTCTTTATTTAGCATTGCGCTGTTTGTTTTATGCACTGGTATTCTTGGGAGGAAACCCGTTTCGTGGCATACGGCGTGGTCCCTTGATTTATCGAACTATAAAAGAAAGATTAATAACTGTTTTAGTTCTCACACCAGTCCCATGACTGACCTGGAGTTTATTGTTTTAACCTAAACTCTGGGTGCCCTTATTTTCGACACGAGCAGCTAGTAGTTTTGGTTTTGCAGATTTATATTCACAGGATCCTGATTTACAGCTGGAACAATGCTCGGAAAGCTCTGTATCCGTGCATTACTTCTAGTTGTGCTTTTGTATTATTTTCCGCTGTGATGTATTTAAATGTAATTTAAATCTGTGATACTATTTGAATGTAATTTATTCATTTATACTCTGTATATTCTTGTATCTGATGGAATTGTTGTAATATATAATGAAATGTTCTTCCGTCTGCGTTATATTTTGTCTTGTCCTCAATTCTATCTGGGCTTTCCTTCACGGGGGAGTTCGGGTCGTCTCATCTATGCACGCCCGCCATTAAGCATCTCTTACACAAATATCCCTAGGGTTTGTTTTCTATGGTGGTTGTGGCCCACCTCAGCCCCTCCCTCAACTAGTAAAGACTACAAGAGCTAAGCGACAAGCTCCTAAGCAAACAATCTAAACATCCATGTGGCGTCTCCCCTCAACCACCGTCCTATGATAGTGAAAGGTTAATGGTATCTTGGGTCTAGCTCTTGTCTTTATGCATCCTCCTGGCTGCCGATGACAGGCACTCGATGACCGGCTATCCTTGTTGATCCCGACCCTCCGCCTCCGTTGAGGCAGCCGCCGAATTGCCTTTTCCGTCACCGCTTACAGCATTCTAAATGCCAAGTTATCCTTGCAGTCAAAGCCCACCCACCTAGTAGTTACGTGTAGACCCAACCTCTGCGGGCATAGCCTTAAACATCTGCCACCACACAGAGGACTACTGGGAGCACATTTAACGTCTTAGGAAGTCGCGTGCTTCCGCTTCCAGTCCATTGGATCCGCCAAAAAAATTAGATGAACGTGTGCTCTCCTCGTTCCTTATGACACCATGATGATCTACCTCATTGGGCTATTCATCCTATAACGTACGGACTACTCCAAGTGCCTCAGTTTAATATGTCATTAGACCCTACATCTAATCATTAATTATGCGCTTGTACTACCTCATCAGTTTTCTGATTTAACTTGGTTATTCTCATCGACATTAACTTCCTTTTTAAGTTTACCAAGTTACCCTTGCTTATTAATTCTATTTATAACTTAACCCATTTAAGTTTATTAATAAGCCTACAACATGTTATCCTCATAATCTATTACAAGGGCGGACCTAGGATTTAACATAGAGGTGGGCTGACTTTAATGACGGTTTTATCAAGTTACAGTGAAATTTCGACTAATACTAAAAAATAATAATTAAATGGATAAATTATTAATAATAATAAGTAGACTCGTGTTCATTTCCAATACATAACATTTATGTTTACTGAAATGAGCATGAAAGCTTTGAACATTACATAGTTTCATAGCTGAACTATGAGTTAAGGTTTTGATCACAGTTGGTTCTGCACATTTTATTTCTGTTGATTTTTATATCTTAACTGCAAATTATAACACAACAATATGTTATATTATTTCAGATTCCAAAAAGCGATGCATCACAAATCTGATAATTAGTTTTCATGAGCAAACCAAGAATCGGACCCTGGAGACTCATGGTTTAATATTTTGACAATCATATCATTTGTATCATCGGAACCGTGCCTTTTTTGTTTGTTTATACACGTGATTATTACTAATTTTGACTAAAATGATTTATTTCCATTAATTTTAATTATCTAAATATATATGATTCATACTCATGTAATGATTTTGATCAAAATTTGGTATAACAAATTGTCCATCGGGTGAAGTTTCAAAACAACAAAGTAAAATGATCTCTGCAGAAATTAAAATAAACGAGACTGTTGATGAGGAGAAGAAACATAAAATTGATTTTAATGTCCCACATGATAGACTAAAGAGAAATGTTATTGTGCATTCATCCTATAAACAGGGCAGCTTCAACAGTTATTTAAGCAGGCTTTAAAAGTCATGTTGCTACGGCGTGTGCCTTCTGCAAACTGGGCTGACAGCTGAGTTTTGTAGATAAAACTATTTTTTAATTTGGTTTCTTTGGCGTTTACTGCAGATTAGACCGAGTTGCCTTAACTGCAGGTGGGTTTACCCTGGGCTGCAGTCCAGCTGTGCCCAGGGCTAGATCCGCCCTTGATCTATTCATTATTCCATCTTATGGTTACCATAACATGTTCTACTTAATTTATTATTAAGTGCATCTTAATTCACATATATATTGGTAAGAGAATAACTCCTTAAGTATCAACCCCGAAGACCGAAATCAACATCAGATTGACACTCAGAGAATTACTCAACTCAACTAATCTCCTGTTATGTCCTAATCCCTTTCCATTCATATAACTTATGTTATCTTTGTTTGTAGATTTATTATTGCCTTTATAGATTACTTAGTTTACAATTAAGTACATCTTACCTTATTACATAATTTATTTCATTTTCCCCTACCATTCCTTATACCTTACCTTATTCCATAAATTATAATTCCCACTTGTCCCTAGGACAAGCCTACATATTACCTTTCCTTTTCTTATTCAAGTTCATTCATAATAGGTTATTATCATGCCCCATTTTGGTATTAATTAAGATTAACTTAACCCTTCCCACTTCTTTAACTAGTTTACTTAACCTTTACTCAATTTAGCTGGTTCGTAACACCACTATAAATTTAATCAGGTTAAGTATTCAAATTTAACAAATTATCCATGATACCCACTTAACCCCTTTATTATATCTATCAACCTTACATGTGTCGTCTTGGTTAAATGTTCATTATTATTTATTATGTTCGTAAACGCGTAAGACCTCTCACATTAGATTTCCGTTTGCAGTTACTGGATATGCCGAGCGGTTCCGGGCAGACTTCTACCGCATCCGAATCAAACCTCGTGTCTTGACACCATTACAAGTCTAAGTCCCACCTAAGACCTCTCACATTAGATTACCATTTGTGGTTGCTGGATATGCCAGGCGGTTCCGGGCATACTTCTACCGCAAACCAAATCTAACCTCGTGTCTTAGGCATTCATTATTTTTTTCTTAATTCATGCCCAATTTCAAGTATTGGATTATAATATATTCCAATTACCCATAATTTCTAATTCAAATTATGCTTTCAATTCTAATCCAAGTTATGCTTATATTTCCATGTATACAAGTTATACCAAATCATGCCCAAACCAATTTCATAATTATCATCAATCTTTTGCCAATTACTTTTATTTACATGTTCCCCAAACCTTTCCAATTTTTCATATTTATTTCAATTATGCCCAAATTCCAATCATCAATTTTTTTCCTAAAATTACAGTCTTATATTCAATTAAACGATACCCCATATTCCCATTTTCATTATTGTGTCCAAACTTTTCCAATTATCTCAATTTCATTCGTGCACATATTTCAGCGAGATTGGACTAGGCTCGAAGGTAGCCTAGTCTTAAAAATAAATTGGGAAATAGAAGGAGAAGAATAGAATAAAAATAAAATTAAAATTGTAGTAATTAGCATGTTTACCAATTAATCTTTATATAATTAGGGAGTGTCGAACGAAGCATATATCGTTACTCAAAATTATAATTTAAACCCACTCACCTTGATTTGCTTCCCAACCCTAAATAATCTTGAATCTAATCCATATCTACTCTTCCACCTCACACGCAGCATAAATCTAGGCCTTTTATCGCAAATCTGAATTCTTTTCTCTAACTTTGAAGAAGAAGAAGACTAGATTTAATCTTCATTTTATTTTTGTTTTGAGTATGTTTTGGAGGAGAAGAGAAAAGGGCATAGCTTTCTCTAGTTGAAGAAGAATGTGACGACCCCAAAACCCCGTGACACGGTGTTAAGGATAATCATTGGAATATAACAAATTAATCATCATTAGCAGATCACAGATAATAGCATAAACATGAAATAGAATAATTTACACACATATGACAGCGGAATCATATAGATATCACCACATCAGAGAGCATAGTGCAGGATACTACTTAGTGCATAATAGTACATAATCAGTCTACATCGCCGGAGGCGGAATCATACATATAGATTACATAAGCCAAACATCAGTCTACATCGCCATAGGCGGAATCATAATACATATACAATAATGGCGGAAAAAGTCATAGTCATCACTGTGTAGTCAAGCCTCCCCACGAGGCAAAAGTGCACCTCTAATGCGGTGCCAAGCCAAAATATACCAGCTACCTGTAACTAGGCTGCCCATATGAAAATGAGGGCACCCGAGTTTGCAAGGTGAAACAAACTACGAGTCAATTGTGGGACTTGTATAAGAATTCTACTTAACTTATTAAACAATAATAATAAGGCAAATCAAAGGACCACGCCACTTTCGCGGAACGGGTTTACTCCAATGAGTGCTAGTGCATGAAATAAAGTAAATGATTAAATCATCACAATGCTTTTTATAAAATGAAGCTATTATATGACTCAGGTCCCATCACACAATGGAACGCAAGCCGGAGGATAGAGTTTTACCTTATATTGGCAAAAAATGCTTCATACGTATAAAACGAACGTGTTTGATATTATTACTAGTGAATATATGTTTCAAAAGCGATTTCAATCATAAATATCAATCATATACGGCATAAATGACCCATACCACTATGTCGCCATACTAGTAATACAATCATATCCGCAATTTCGAATCGGAAATTGGATTCCATCATGAGTCGAGGCAAGGGGCAAGCTCCTCTCCGTTTGAGACACTCTAGCAAATGCCTCAGGACCGCACACAGCAATCCCTGGATCTTCAGGGCCGATCCTCCCTTACTTTTGAGGATTAGTTATTCCTGAACACACGTTTCCCGGTCCTTACAGACCTATAATCGAGGCGGCTCGCATTCCGACAACCACACAGGTGAAAAGTAGATATAAATGCCAGGGCTGGTAGGTCATTGACACCACCATAGCTAGAAAGAAACGTCGTGCTCCCCCTGCAGTCACTATCCCGTTTTTGTCTCATACCGTGGTGTGAGGCTCGCGAATCCACGTTATACACAAAGCTACGTCACACAGACCATGCTTTTATCATCAACCACAAGACTTTTCTTTGCAACAGAAGCCTTGATCATATGCCAGTTAGGCGTGCCACACAGGCAATCCACTCCATGCGACTGATTTCTGTCAATACATAACCTCTGTGCTCCTACGTCTCAGAGAAGGGTGTTAAGCAAGAGAATAAATTCTCCGCTGCCAAACAGATATATATTTAACAGTTATCAATCATCACAGAACAAAATCCAATGTCAAACACACAGTCCCTTTACAAGTTCGTTCTGGGTTTGAACGGAACCAGAGGCACCAAATTCCTCACTTATCCACACAATCAACAATACGTTCGGACGGCTACTACTTCAGCTCCTTCAAGGTAGCTACTCCAATCATGAGCATCAGTAGCGCCCATCCTTCCAATGTGAAGATCGTCGGTCTTAAACCGTCTTCAACTCTTCGACTTCTTACCGTCGATCGATTATTTGAAATGAGAATTAACTCGGCCTTTTCAAATAATCCACGTAATATTTAGATTTTCAAATCAATTCCTCACATCTAAATTCAACGCTAAGTATGGAAATTTTCAAATCCAAACACATCATGGACAAATAAGCTGGGCCCCCTATTGGATTCGAAACAACTAAGGGATCCTCTATTAACTGGTGTTTAAATGCAGTGATTCAACTAATGATGTAGAGATAAACGAATGTGATGTGCCTGAATCGAATAAGGTACGGACAGGATGATCAAACGGAAAAACTAAGCTTTCAACAGAAATGGTTCTACCTCGCTCTTGCAGTGGTGGGACCGCGAGAGCCTGAACTTGTCCCCTAGCCTGCCCTGGTGCCATAAGAGCCAGCACCTGTCCTCCCGAGGTAGCTCCTGCCCTCTGCCCCTTCCTTGGGCAGTCCTTCACTAAATGTCCCGCATCGCCACAATGAAAACACCCTGTCTTCTTTTTCTTTCGGCAATCCTTGCTGAGATGGCCTGGGGTCCCACAGTTAAAACATTTCTTCTTTCCCTTGCCATTACTGTCCTTACCACCCTTCTTGTTTTGCTGTTGTGGTTTCTTCTGATCCCCTTTCTTCTCGGGTGCCTTATCAACTTTAGCGCTTTTCTCCTCATGCATGTGTGCCATTTCTACTAACTTCTCAAAGGTGGCCACCATCGGGATGTGGGTCATAGCCAACCCTTGCAATGGTTCATTCAAGCCATTCACGTACCTCAGCGCCTTCTTCTCCGGCGTGTTCACTAAGTCTAAGCCAAACCTTGCTAACTGATTAAATTTAGTGACATATTCTTTCACTGATGAGCTTCCTTGCTTCAATGTCAAGAACCTTTCCATATATAGATTTTCTTCCGCCCTTGAGAGAAACCTCGCCTCGAACCTACGTCTGAAATCCGCCCAAGAGTCAACAGGACACTCCCCATTAGTGACCTCACACCAAAACGAGGCCTCTCCCTTCATCAACCAAGCTGCTAAACGAACTCTCCTCCCTTCTTCTACTTCAAAGATTTCTAGCAATTCTTCCACCTCCTTAAGCCAATCTCTAGCTTCCACAAACGTTTCTGACCCTTGAAATTGTTTTCCACCCATAGCCCTGAATTTTTTGCACGTCTTTACAAAAGTATCTACGCAAGGAGGAGGAGGAACGAGTGCAACTGGTGGTGGAGGAACATTGGCCGGACCTGCGGCAGCCCTAGCCTCTAATAGCCTCCTATACCATCCTGGTATCGTTACACCGTCAGGTAGGTTAAGATCTTCAGCCATGCTGAAACGAAAAAGGAAAGATTCAAAATGGGGAATTCAAAAGATAAAGATATATGGCTATTTGGGGATTATGTTTTTCATAAAAACTTCCTCTTTAAATTACTCATTAAAACGTGTTTTTGAAAGCACTTCTTACAAAAATTACTATTTTTCTAAAGTATTTTTATCTGTTCTGGTAACCTGGCTCTAATACCACGTGTAACACCCCACATCCATTAATGTCACTCACAAAGGGAATGCATTAACTTCCATGGAGGTTATAAGTGAATATAGAACAGAAAAATTACAAAAAGACAGATAATAAGTAGTACTTGAAAACTAAAACTTCATTTTATTGCAGCGGAAACATGTTTATTACATCACAAAACCCTTAATCAGAGTCAAGTACATTATCCATCTTGATAAAACAAAATACACAATCCCATTACATAAATAGCCATTAAAGAAGATAACAAGCTAGACTTTACTTCAACGGTCCAAGCTTTCCAAGAGAGATAAAGCAATCCAATCAAACTCCACTAGAGCTGGGCCCAACCTGAGGACCTGGAGGGGGAGAAGGATAGAAATGGAGGGGGTCAGACATAAAGTATGGAGAGTATGATAATTCTAACAATACTATTATCAAAATAACTAGACTAAGGCATAAGCTGGAAGACAAGTAAATGTCTATGAACTCTTAAGAAGATAAAGATAGCGTTTAAGATAACGTTAAAGATAACGGTAAAGGCACACCTAATTACTAACGAATGATTACTACACTGCACCGCACATTACTACACTGCACCACACCAGTCACCCTAAAGTTTGATCCCACTTGCTTCACACAGAAACATATAAATAGCCTTACGTACCCCTAGCTGACTACATACGTGTCGTCTACCCCTATCTCCACTAGGTGTACCCTACTACCCACTTATTAAACAACAACAATTAGGCAAATCAAAGGACCTTGGCACTTTCGCGGAACGGGTTTACTCCAATGAGTGCTAGTGCATGAAATAAAGTTAATGATTAAGTCATCGCAATACTTTTTATAAAATGAAGCCATTATAAGACTCAGGTCCCGTCACACTATGCAACGCAAGCCGGAGGATAGAGTTTTACCTTATAATGGCCAAAAATGCTTCATACATATAAAACGAAAGTGTTTGATATTAGTACTAGTGCATATATGTTTCAAAAGCGATTTCAATCATAAATATCAATCATATACGGCATAAATGACCCATACCACTATGTCGCCATACTAGTAATACAATCACATCCGCAATTTCATATCGGAAATAGGATTCCATCATGAGTGGAGGCAAGGGGCAAGCTCCTCTCCGTTCGAGACACTCTAGCAAATGCCTCAGGACCGCACACAGCAATCCCTGGATCTTTAGGACCGGTACTATCTTACTTTTGAGGATTAGTTATTCCTGAACACACGTTTCTCGGTCCTTACAGACCTATAATCGAGGTGCCTTGCATTCCAACAACCACACAGGTGAAATATAGATATAAATGTCAGGGCTGGTAGGTCACTGACACCACCATAGCTAGATAGAAACGTCGTGCTCTCCCTGCAGTCACTATCCTGTTTTTGACTCATATCGAGGTGTGAGGCTCGCGAATCCACGTTATACACAAAGCTACGTCACACTGACCATGTTTTGATCATCAACCACAAGAATTTGCTTTGCAACAGAAGCCTTGATCATATGCCACTTAGGCGTGCCACACAGGCAATCCACTCGATGCGACTGATTTCTGTCAATACATAGCCTCTGAGCTCGTACGTCTCAGAGAAGGGCGTTAAGCAAGAGAATAAATTCTCCGCCGCCAAACAGATATATGTTTAACAGAGATCAATTAGCACCGAACAAAATCCAATGTCAGACACACAGTACATTTACAAGTTCGTTTTGGGTTTGAACGAAACCAAAGGCACCAAATTCCTTGCTTATCCGCACAATCGACAATACGTCCGGACGGCTACTACTTCAGCTCCTTCAAGGTAGCTACTCCAATCATGAGCATCAGTAGCGCCCGTCCTTCCAATGTGAAGATCGTCGGTCTTCAATCGTCTTTAACTCTTCTACTTCGCACCGTCGATCGATTATTTGAAACGAGAATTAACTCGGCCTTTTCAAATAATCCACGTAATATTTAGATTTTCAAATCAATTCTTCACATTGTCAAATTACTCAACATTCACATTTCAGTTCCTTAGTATAATTTTCATGTTAAATACATTCAACCATCACATATCAAGCAAACACACAAAATTGGTTTATTTCCACTCTATATCGTCCATAGTATTTCATAATGATATATTGCCATTTTTATTTATTAGAAAACGTCTATATTTAATTAAACGAGTTTCAGGTCGTGCCGAGGCACTAGCGTTGTTTTTCACTAAATTTGTTTTACACATATCTGAAAATATAACCGTTGGATCTTCACAAATTTTATATCATTAGGAAGATCATTTCAAAACGAATCCAACGGTTTCAGTTTTGGGGAAATCCGACGGCCGGATTTCCCACACTAGTCGTTTGAAGTTATGATTTCAAAATACGAACTGCAGCGTCGTTATACGATTTAATTTAATTATATTTATATCTATATATAAATATAATCGATTCTAGCGCTGTTTTTCTTCAGATTTGAATTAAACATTCCAGAGAATCCAATCGTCGGATCTTTACAAAGTTGGTGCCGTTGGAAAGATATTTCCAAGGCGAACCCAAAGGTTGCGGTTTCACGAAAATCCGATGGTCGGATTTCTCGTACTAAGCGTTTGAAATCACGGTTTCAAAACACGAACTGCATGGCCACGATTCGTTTTAATTTTATTTATATTTATATATTTATATATTTATATAAATATAGTTCATTCGAAAATTCCTATATCGTTTTCACTTCAAATATTTCACTAACGCCTTTAAATTTTGAAAAATTTCGCCATAACCTTCTTTTTATGGGAGGGGCTGGGAAAATTCCCAAATAGCCACATGGGCGTCTCATCTCAAAAAGAAAAAGAAAAAGCCAAGCGGCTAGCCAACAGGCTCATAAAATCATCACCCAAGCAAAACAGTAAACATGTACCTATTTGTCGGGTAAACAATTTTAATCCTCTTCTCTAGCCTCTTTGCTATAACCTGTTCAATAAATATGCATGTACATATGTGCAATTTTTATCACTTATCATTTTCCATTAAACTTTATTTTTGATTCAATTTGGTTTAAAGACACCATTCATTCACATGTTGCATACACAAGCAAAAATCATATCATTAGCTAATTAATGAATATTTCAACTCATACATATTTATTTGAACAAGTGGCTATTTTAACCTTAATTTCAAAAATGAAAATTTTGGCGAACTAAAATATATTTCAGCACATGACTATTTTATTTAGTTCCTATGCATGTTAAAAATAGTATTTTTTTCATAAATATTTATTTCAATGCTCGCATATATTTAGCAAATCACTTATATGATAAAAATGGTATTTTTATCATCTAAAATATTTATTCAACACATGAATGTTTTTAACACATCATAATTTCAATAAAAATGTAATTTTTATTGTTCCATCTTTTATTCAACACATGAACCTTTCCAACACACACACTTCTCAACACATGAGCATTTCCATACATGGATATTTTATATAGTTTGTTCATATAAGAAAGATGAAATTTTTATTGTTGAAACTATTTATATATAAGGCGAATATTTTACATACTTCATATATATTATAAAAAGGTGATTTTTATTGTTTAAACATTTTATTCATTCACACATGAATTTAATTTTCACACATCACTTCTCAACACATGAGCATTTCCACACATGGATATTTTTCAACACATGACTTTAGTTTCATCGCATGAAAATAATTTCAACATATGAAAATAATTCTAACACACGAATATTATTCAACATTCGGCAGCATAACGACAGGGTAGTTAAAACCGGCACCGTCCCGAGTACGGCTCCTCGCTCTACCTTAAAACCTCGCTGTTTTTGACAATGGGGATTTCATGCATCTAATACGCACGCAGGCGGCATGTTTTATTTTCATTTCCACAAATATTTCCAATTTGTTTCAATCAGCAATGGGTATTTTTCAACCACAACCAATCAATATCAACCACAAACAATTATTCAACCATTCGCATTTTTCACCCAATTTTTCACACCAATTTACAACAATAAATATCGTCCATGGTTTGTGGACGAGGGGAGTATATATATATATAATTATATCTCACTTGCATTTCAACACACATATCATTTATACTATGCATGTATAATTCATACTTCGCTCATATAGCTTACACAACGCATGTACATGAGGCATACAACACGTGTATAATTTATATTTCGCTTGTATAATTTATACATGACATATTCCATTCAATTTCTTTTAATTTAGATTGCTCACATTGGTTTTCGGAGTGCTAAAAATCGTAGATGGCTCAGAAAAATCCGTGCTCTCTTCTATGTGGTAGAGTGCCTCCTTGCGGTCCCGATGTTTCCTAGTTCATCGAATTTCGTTAAAACATCATAAAGATATGAGACTTACTTTTCACGATTGTTCAAACCTAGGTTTTCAGTTTTCGCGAAAACCGAGGCACGATACGATGATTGGAGGGTACAGCGTGGAGAAGGGAAGAGAGGGGAGTCGGTCAGTGGTGGTCTTAGCCGGATCGAACACCTGTAGCGGCAAAGGCGGCGCTGGGAAGGTCGGAACTTCCTGGGCCTCATTCTCGCCGATGGGGAGGAGGGAGGAGACGAGGGTGGGTTCGATTTGAAGAGGGGAAGCGGCAACGTCGATTGCAGGTGGTGGCGGCGTCGGCAGGGGGCTGAGGCGGTAGCGATTTTGCTGGGAAGGGAGGAAGTCGCGTTGCCGTCGATAATGAGGGTTACGGGGGTTTTTGGGAGATTTTTTTTTATTTTTAAATACTGAAAGCAATTTTTCCATTGGCCCATGGTTTTATTATATTTTAAGATAATGTTTCTCCACACGGACACCTATTCAAACACAACGACTGTCGCCGCTATCTAAATACCCCCATCCCGGACACAATGGGATATGTTTTGCAGGCCAATTCGACTGTTACAGTCAGTTATTTCTCAAATTAAAGTATAAAACATTTTATATTCAATTCGAACGTACATTTCAATTTGCCAGGGCCACAAACTGATTCGAAAAATTCCAAAAAAATAAATCTAGCTATGTTTTGACGCTACGGTCCCAACAAAACTAGTTTCATCGAATTCTGAGATCGTTTGAAAAATGGCACTTTTTTTTGTCGATCCTATTTAACATAAATTGACCAAACACATCTTCTTTTGCCACGCTCACATACTAGCTTCAAAAATTATGAAATTTGAAACCTAGCAATAGTTTGACATTCCGGACCCAAAAAAAGTGCTTTCGTTGAATTTCGAGGTTGTTTGCAAAATGTCTATTTTCAAGGGCTATATATTCTATATAGTGACCTTTCTGAAAATTCATTTGGCCATAATTTTTGATTCCCACTATGAAACTTCGATTTTTCGGATTCGTTAGAAAGATATTCACTAACAGATTTAAATATTTTTGGTTTCACCAAAATCCGTTATATTTTGCACCTCATGCAGTCATTCAAAGTTTGAATTCAAATTTTCAAACCGACACACTATTTTTAATTCATTATTTTATTGAAATATCATATTCCAATTATTCAAATTCCTTTGAAATAACCAATTTAAATTTTTTAAATTGGCTTGTATTTTCCGGGTTGTTACAAAGAAGGGGAAGAAGAATAGGTTTAAAGGCAGAGTTTTGGCGTCGCCTAAGAAATTGTGAGGATGAAGTAACCCTAGCCACCTTATTTATAAGCATGCTAATCTAATCTAGTCCTTTAGATTTAATCTTAAACTCCATCAAAGACAACCACGTCATCCAACCAATAGGAAATGACCGCCCTGCAAAAAACATATATTAACCAATAAAAATGCGTCATGTATGCAACGTCATGCGCAGCAGCAGGAGGTGTCAACACCCCTGCTTGGGTGTCGACACATGTGTCGACACCCCCTACACGTAATTTATAAATATATGTATATATTTATTTATTAGAAATTTGATTTATCAATAATCAAATTTCATATATCCTCTTTTTTTCGCACGTAACCCTTATTCTGAATTATGTTCATATGTATTCAACTCTTGCGCGTATGCTAATCTTTTTATATGCGAACAATTTCAAATTTCAAACCAATTAATATATATTTTTCCTCTTTTGAAATATTCTCTCAATCAAACCCCCTTTTAACTCTTTTCATACTAAGCCACTTTTTAACCGCTTTCACGCTAAGCCACTTTTTAGCCATTCCCTTAAAAAAACATATGGTGTTGGTGGGAATCGAACTCTCAACCTATTGTATACAAGTTATTTGTTCTAACAAATTGAGCTACTAAGTTTGTTGTTAATAAGACTTATGACAATGCTAGATATTATCCTTTTTCTCATTCGTCTTTTTCATGTTTTCTTACATTATTAAAATTAAAGATATCTCTTTCATTTTAAATCGGTTTTCTACAAACCATAGGTCTAAATTGACCAGAATTTGCCACAAATGCAATGACGCTAATTTCATAACCAAATTCTGGAAGCTTTTAAAATTTTCCTTTTATTCCTTTTTAAATATTCGCATGCAATTTTAATTGCACTACATTACATTTCTTCTCATTTCATATATTGCATGCAATTTCTTTTATTAATCTTTTTCTATCATTTCATTGCATGAACTTATTACATGCAATTTTATTGTCATTATTTAATTTTTCTCTTAAATATATCTATGCATATAATATATATACATATTTCCACATTTTTAATTTCATTAAAAATGTGGGTGTTACATTCTCCCACTCTTAAGAAATTTCATCTCTGAAATTTGATAGGGATTAAATAGTTAATCCCTCGTATAATATACATCCACCATGTGTGCATCCAATTTTTGCAAACATTATGCGCATGTGCAATGTGAAATGCATCACAGTAATGCATATATGCCTAATTAGATACCGCCTATATGTATGCAAAATTTTAAAATCTCTTTCAAAACATGACGCCCACATCCAAAATATACTTATAGTTCTATATGAATGCAATATTTTTGAAAACCAAAATTGTAACAATCCGTATTTTAATAACATGTTAAAACCATGAATCAGGGCAGAATTAGTTTTTAAATAAAAATCAGGGAAAACGGGTTGCGACATTGCATTCGTCTTAAAATTCTGCTTGGAAACGACTCCGAATTTTCGAAAAATGATTCCGTATGAGGGAGATATGACCCTCCAAAGTTTCAAGGATTTTCAGAACAAAAAACAGCTCGAATTCGAATTCGAAATTCGAATTCAAACACAATGCAAACTGGGCGGGAATTTCCCGCTCAGGACCAGGTCGACCTGGGGGTCGACACTATGGTCGAGCTCCCAGGGGGCAGGTCGACACTATGGTCGACCTGGGGGTCGACCT
The DNA here is from genome assembly GCA_030737875.1 of Allium sativum. Taxonomy (NCBI): domain Eukaryota; kingdom Viridiplantae; phylum Streptophyta; class Magnoliopsida; order Asparagales; family Amaryllidaceae; genus Allium; species Allium sativum. The sequence goes on from CM060910.1 coordinate 128,687,694, forward strand.
AGTGCAGAAACCCAGTTTTGAGCATGGGTTCATTCTGATGTTTTTGGTCTCGTTTTCAGTCTAGATTCATTCGCCTAATCCTATACAAACAGCCCCTAACCCTATTCTCTTTACACTATTTTATTCTCTCCTTATGCTGCCTCTGAAATAATTGAAATAAATAAATTAAAATAAAACACGAAGACTATTTCTTGAAGACAACGGCTAGGAATTGCATATTGGGGATTTCTACAATCAAATCGAGATTCAACGATTCAACAGTTCGATGACTAGTTTCTACATTCAACCTTTGCATCTCAATTTCTTAGTCCACGATCTATAAGTTCTAGTTACTTTGAGATTTAAACTTGTTAATTGTAATTTGGACATGAGATAAAGTGAAATTGGACTTAAGTATGATAATCGATTCACATCTATTCTAGTTTCCATCTTGGATCTTGACATTTGGGAATATTGCTATGAGATCAGTTTGGACCTATTCATGTTGTAAATCAAACTCTTTTATGTCCATAACATTATAATGCGTATGATGTTGAATTAGTCTATTATTTACAAATTTGGGACTATCACCTTATGCCGTGACTATCACCTTATTGTGCAAGATTTGAAATCCTATTATTTTTTATATGCTAGTGATGCTGTAACCAATTAAATCCAGTTATATCATGCTAGTCTTGTAATCTCTTTTATCACTTTATGCTCGTCCTTTTTTCCTATCATAGATTTGTTGTTATTCCCTTTATTTCTGGATTTGGATTTACTTGTAATTTGGATCGATTCACGTTACATGCGATGGGAATACGATTTGGGTAGATTAGGCAAAACATGAATTAGTTATGAACATGAATCATGAACTTGATAATAGGCATAAGTTGAAACATGAAACTTGACATGAAGCTCGCCATGAAACTCGACACGAACTTGACATGAAATTTGGACATGGACATGACACCAGAATGAACTTAAAAATGGCCAACTCGAGGTTGGATTGAGTGTGCAATGTAATTCTGCCCGGAACCGCCCGGCAAATCCAGTGACTGTAAACACTAGAATCCAATGTGGGTAGTTGGTCAAATTGCGCTTCAAACCCGAGGTCAGACTTGGTTGTGGTGTAAATCTGCCCGGAACCACCCGGCATATCCAGTGACCACAACAACAGGTCTGATGTGAGAGGATGGGTTGCATTAATGAACTAATGCCACATGATAGGTTTAAGTCATGAACATGAAAGACAACAGTTAACCAAAGCGACACATGATTAGTAGGATTAAGTCATGAAATTAAAAGACAACACTTAACCAACTTGACATGCTAGACTGATAAGGGTTAAGTCACGAATTTAAATGAAAACACTTAACCTGTTGGATGGAAACTGTAATAACCCGGAAATCTGAGCCAATTTAAAAAATTTATATTGGCAATTTTAGCGAATTTTGATTATTTAAAATGAATTATTTTAAATAATAGTGACGAGAAATTTACTTTCAATAGAATTCGAACGTATATATTATATAGATCGCCGTTAGAATATAACTATTTATTTATATATATAAAGGGAATTGAAAATGGCGCAGTAGTTTGAAAATTCGATTTCAAATTTCAATTGAATGTACCGGACGCAAAATAAACCGGATTTTGGCGAAACCAAAAATATTAGAATTTAATCGATAATACCTTTCCAACGAATCCGAAAAATTGAGATTACATAGCAGGGATAAAAAGTTATGCCCAGTTGAAATTTTAGAATAGTCGCTATGGAATTCAGGCCCATAAAATTAACAGTTTTGCAAACGACCTCGGTTTTCGACGAAACCACTTTTGTTGGATCCGTGATGCCAAGTAATTGGTAGGTTTCAAAATTCATAATTTTCTGAATCAATATGTGAGCGTGGCAACGGAAAACGTTTTTTGACAGTTTTAGTTAATTTCGATCGACTTGAAATTGGCCCTTTTCAAACGGTCTCAGAATTGGACGAAATTAGTTTTGTTAGGACCGTATCGTCAATACGAAGCTAGAAATGATTTTTCTGGAAATTTTCGAGTTAGTATTTGACCATAATAAATTGAAATGCGCGTTTAAATTCAATATATAAAGTTATGTTTTGATTTTGATGGAAACGGATCATAACGATTGAATTGTCCTACGGGACATATCCCATTGTCTTCGGAATAGGGGTATTATGCTGGGGACGACAGTCGGTGGGCTCAATTTTAAGTTCAAATTTTAAAGTAACCTTTTAGAGAAAAAATAATAATAATAATAAAATAATTAAATTCAAATTCCCCCCTATACTCCTCTTTCCAAGTCAACCCCCTTTTTACTTCCGCCAAACGGATAGAATAATAAAAAAAATCGCGCCTCTCTTCTTCCCGGACCTCGATCCCATCGCCCCTCCGATTGCTCAACCACCGCGCCTCCGCTGGCATTAGCCACCTCCCCCTCGTCGTTCCGCACCCTCCTGACCCCGACGCCCTCTCTCCTCTCCGTCCAGTCGAAGAACCCTAGCCTTGAAGCTGATCGAGACCGCTACCCCCCTCTGCCACCTCGACTCTGCCGCCAAAACCCCTCCCTCTCGCATCCTTCCTCTTCACCTCGTCCTTCTTCTTCCCCTCCCCCCTCCCCCACGTCTGAATTCGAATGTGAGTTTTCTTTTTCCTTTCCTTTTCTTTTTAGTTCTTTTTATGTATTTATTCATTAGCAAAATAAAAACTGATTTTCTTTATTATATAAAGTTATGATCTTTATTTTATAAAGTTAGGATTTTATTTCATATTGAAAAAGATATGATTTTTAATCATATAAAGTTGAGATTTTTGTTAATTAAAACTTGAGATTTTTTTAATATAAAAGATGGGATTTTTAAACTAGAAAAGAATTGATGTTTAAAATTAGAAAAAGGTAAGATTTTTAATTATATAAAAATTATAATTTTTATGTAAGTATAGCGATTATAAAAATATGATTTTTATAGTTTTAGTGTAAGAAGAATATGATTTTTACATAGTAAAGATTATAAAAATATGATTTTTATAAGGTAGAAAATATAAAAATTCTATTTTTATATATATGAAGTATACAAAAAATAGATTTTTATATATAGGAAGTAGCGATATAAAATTTGAATTTTTATAATATGGCTTTGAAACAAAAAAATGTTCATGTACGAAAAGTTTAGATTTTTATATGCATAGCGAATTAAAAATAAGATTTTTAATGTGAACGATGTGAAATAGATCTCGTTGGAGACACGATGAAGAAATTCTACGTACGAAGAGTTGAGGATTTGGGTTTATCTTTTTGGTAACAACTCCTCACTTTTAATTTATTTCTTGTTTAAAATTTATACTAGGATGCAGACAGTGTTTAGTAGCACCTGACACTCGTCGTCTACAGGCCATGGATGGCTTGTTTGTTTGATTGCTGTGTCGTGAAATTTGATAGTGGGGTGTAGAATGAAATAAAACATTTTATAGTGGAAAATATTTTATAGTTAAAAATATGATTTTTTACGTGTAAATAAATATTAATAAACAAATCAGACGATTTGTTTATATACACTGATTCGACTGATATTGATTGGGACGATAAATTTTACGCATCACCCAACTGCACAAATAAAATATGTGTTTGTTTATTTGAAACCCCACACGGGTATTGGGTTAATATTTGACATACACTAATCCCGATTGTTTAGTTGTATGTCAATCGATGGATTGACAGACTGTTTAAGTGTTAATTATTTATATTTGATGCTTATGCAGTTGTGTGGTGCACTCTAGATGATGGTTGATCGTTTACCGTTGCTATTATATACATGTGCTGTAGAAAAATCCATATAATTAACTTTATACGGTAATTGATTGGGCCTCATTCCAATTTAGAAAATATAAATTCATGTGTTGAATAGAAATGTAAATTCATGTGTTGAACAGAAATGTAAATTCATGTGTTGAATTGAAATGTAAATTCATGTGTTGAATAGAAATATAAATTCATGTGTTGAATAGAATAAACATTCATGTATTGAGTAAAAGCCGTGTTGATTAGATTGTCGCGTTTTGACGTGAACGATATTTATATCGATTTTATTCATTTTTATAAGGAATATAGAAAAGAAAGTGATTTCAAAATATGACATTTTGAAAATATTATCATTTGTATATCGATGATGTGGAATATTCAATTTTGATTCGAAATTGAATATGAAGTTGAAATCATTTCGAAAACGAATTTAAAACGATTTATAAAATACATTTTAAAAGGAAATCAATGAACTATATTATATATATATATTGTATATATATAATATAATGGCCTGAATAGAATGCGCCACACGCTGTAGTTCGCGAATTTCGACCGTTGACTTCGAATGGATATTACGGGAGATCCGACCGTCGGATTCTTCTAAAACCGGAACTATTGGGTTCGTATCAAAAAGAGCTTTCTAAGAGTATTAGAAATTAGAAATCTAACGGTTGGCTTTGGAATTATGTCCAAATCAAATTTGGAAAAGGTCGTTGTAAGTGCAGTTCGATGGCCGTTGATGGAAATCGACTGTACGGGCCTTGATAAAATTATTAAAAATAGTAATAATTTGTGTAAAATCATAAGAAATGATTTGTGATGAACTGGGATGAAAAACTCCATATTTGAAAAGATAAAAATAGATTTTTATCGAACTGAACTAGTTTATTTTTAAAATAAATAAAGTGGATTTGAAATGGTTTCAAAGGTAACCAAAATTTCCAATAATTGAATTGGAATGGATTCGAATCGAAACTGTCTTTGGAATATTTCGATGTTGGATTTCGTGATGAAATAGATATTGTTATGGGAATTTGAAAGATATATTAATATCGTTATTTCCAATACGATATTTGTTGGTCGAAGAATTTGATATTGAATATAAGTCGATATATTTTCTATTCAGAGCCTTGTATTTAATATCAAATGTGATTTGGGTTTGTCATGAATGGTGTCTTCATTAACACTATCCTTAAATCCAGTTGAGAAAAAGATTAAATCTTTTAATTAAATTTAATGAAGTGTACCAAATAAATGGTATTTAATTGGAATTGAATTTGAATTGATTTTTGGGTTTATCGTGAACAGTGTTTTAAATAACATTTGTTCTTTAATCCATTGATTAATGGAATGTGATTTTGGGTGGTCGTGAACGGTATCTTCAATAATACTGTTTTTAGACCCAACGGGTTAAGAAAATTAGAAACTAACTGGAGATTAGTTAAGTTGAATGGTTTCTTGGGTATTGATCTGAATTTGGTTTCGGCCTTTGGGGTTAATACTTAGGGAATTGGTCACTTGCTATATTACGGTTAAAAGCTGATAGAATGGAATGTGATTTTCGGTTTATCGTGAATCGTGTTTTAAATGACACTAATTATTTAACCCAGTTAAAGATTAAAACTAAGTGGAGTTTTAATGAATCTTTAATTAGATTGAAAGGATCGAGAATGAAGTATCACCAGTTTTACTCCAGGCGATAGTTACATCTTTAATTCGATTTGAACGTGAAATGGTAATTGAATTTACCGATAACACCGTGGTGTTAGATATGAAGTATGACCAGTTTTACTTCGTGGGATAAATAAGTTGGGATTGGTAAATAAAATAAATAATTACTTCGGTGTGGTTCGCTAATCGCAACTAGTTTGAATTGATATTCAAAGGAAGATTAAAGAATAAATTTAAAAGAATTTATCTTTGATAAAATTAATAGGAACCTATCCCCAAGAATGTGAAATTTAGCAACTAACTGGAGATTGGCTAAGATGAATAGTTTCCTGGGTATTGATCTGATGTTGGTTTCGGCCTTTGGGGTTAATATTTGGGGAATTGTTCTCTTACTAATTTACGGTTAGTGACTGATGAATTGGAATGAGGCGTATGTTGTGTTTGTGTAACACTTGTTTATTATATACGCGAGTTATTCAGAAAGACCGGGTTTATCCCATTCTGAATAACTGATTCGACGTGGTGTCGAGGATGAAGACGGTGGTCGAAGGCCGGAAGTCTTCACGTTATTTGGGTGATTACTGATGATCTGGATTGGGCCGTACACCCAAGAGGAGGGAATCAGTTAGTGGTCGTCCAGACGTACTTGGAGATCGATGTATATGCAAGGTACAAGGTGCCTCCGGTTTCGTTCAGACCTAGAACGGACTTGTAGATGGACTGTGTGTCTGACATTGGATATCATTTTGTGTGATTGATGGATATCGGTTGCATGGAGTGGTTTTCCTATGTGACATGCGAAGATGCAAATTGATCAAGGCTTATGTTGAAAAGCAAAGTCTTGTGGTTGATGATCAAAGCACGGCCTTTCTGGCACAAATTTGTTTAGCGTTAATACGCGATCCTCACACGCCGGTAGTGGACCAGAAACGGGAGAGGACTTCAGGGAGGGCATGCATTATCTTCTAGCTAGAAGTGGCGTCAGTGGTTTTACACGCCCTGACGAGTTTGACTTATGTGGTTGTTGCTATTGCGAGGAGCCTCGGATATTTCGGTGACTATGTGGAGCCGATGGAGTCATTTGTTGGCTCATTGACACCCCATAGGGTGGTGAAACGCAGTGTTCAGGCATTTTAATCCACATCGGTGGACCGACCCTGATGATCCAAGGCTTGCCTGCGCACTTGCCTGAGACACGGGCTAGAGCGTCTCGAATTCGGTGGAGGATGATCCCTTTCCTTAGTTCACAGATGGAAATCCAACTTCCAATACATGACGTTTCAATTTTAGTTGTAATCCTATATATGGCGACATAGTGGGATGGGGCGCTCATGCCGTCTATGATTGATACTTATGATTGAAATTGTTTTGACACTATACACTTATAGTAATAATAAAAGATGAAATTTAGCGTATCAAGCATTATGTGATGGGACCTGGGTCATATAATAGCTTCATTGTTCTTTATTTAGCATTGCGCTGTTGTTTTATGCACTGGTATTCTTGGGAGGAAAACCATTCCGTGTTAGCGCCGTGGTCCCTTGATTTACCTAACTTTAAAATAAAGATTAATAACAGTTTTAGGTCTCACACCAGTCACATGACTGACCTGGAGTTTATTGTTTTAACCTAAACTCTGGGTGCCCTTATTTTGGCATGGGCAACTTGTAATTTTGGTTTTGCTGATTTATATTCACAGAATCCTGATTTACACCTGGGACGATTCTCGGAAAGCTCTATATCCGTGTATTACTTCTAGTTGCGTATTGTATTATTTTTCCGCCGCGATGTATTTAAATGTAATTTAAATCTCTAATATTTTCTGTGCAATATTTATTCTTACTCTGTACATTCTTGTATTCTGATGGAATTGTTGTAATATACAATGAAATATTTTTCTATCTGTGTTCTAATTTGTCGTGTTCTCAAAACAATCAGGCGTTTCGAACAGTCTTGGTCGGTTTAGCAACTGATTCGGATCGAGCGAAATTCTGGTCATTACAGTTGGTATCAGAGCTTTGGTTTACAGAGCTCGGAGAACAAGACACATTAGAACTGAACGAAAGAATTCGTCAGAAATTGGGTTAGTAATATCCAGTGGGAATGATTCGTTAGAGATGGGATCAGTAGTATCCTCTGAGATGACCCCAAACCCCGTACTGACGGTGGCAAGGGTAATCTTTGGAATATAACACATAAACAGATAACAGCAGAACAGAATTAAATAAATACACCAGATAATGCACAATAGAATATACTGGATAAACATAATCATCAGAGTTACACAGTATACAGGATCATACATAGCACAAATACAGTTCAACTATATATAAATGTCTACAGCGGAAAACAAACATAATGTACAATAGGAGCTGAATAGCATAAAAAGAGAAAAATGATAGAATCCATCTTCAGCTCCAGCTATCCAGAGAAAGTCAGCTAAAACCTGAATACAAGCCTGCCCGTGTAAAAAAGGGGCTCCCGAGTTTGAAAGTGAAATAAACTACGAGTTAGTCATGGGATTGGTTTGAGAAATCTATTCAACACATTTAAAATATGGCCAATCCCTGGACCACGCCACTTTCGTGGAACGGGTTTACTCCATTGGATTGCCAGTGCTTTAAAACAAATCAATTTTTAAATATCGCAATGCTTTTTATAAAAATGAAGCCATTATAAGACTCAGTTCCCATCACACAATGCAACGCAAACCGGAGGATAGAGTTTTACCTTATAATGGCCAAAATATGCTTGATACGAATAAAACAAAAGAATTTGATATTATTACTAGTGTTTACATGTTTCAAAACAATTTCGAATCATAACTATCAATCATAAACGGCATGGGTACCATATATCATGTCACCATATATATATACAATCAAAACCGCACAGTTACGTATTTGGAAATTGGATTTCCGTCATGAACCAAGGCAAAATATAGTACTTACCGAATTCGAGACGCTCTAGCCCGCCCCTCAGGCAAGTACTTAGTCAATCCTTTGGATCATCAGGGCCGGTCCACCGATGTGGATTAAAATTCCTGAACACTGCGTTTTCCCGCCTTATGGGGCGTGAGTAAGCCAACGAATGACTACTCCATCGGTCCCGGATCGACCGATATATCCGAGGGGCCTCGCTATCCATCATCCACATAAGTAAAATGTCAGGCCATGTAAAAACACTGACACAACTCCTAGCCAGAAGGAAACGCATGCCCTCCTTGAGGTCCTTCTCCCGTTTCTGGTTCATACCGGGGTGTGAGGCTCGCGAATTCACGTTATACACAAAGCTACGCCACACATGCGGTTCTTTGATCATCACCACAAGACTTTGCTTTTCAACAGAATCCTTGATCATTTGCCACTTAGGCATGCGACACTAGCAATTAATGCCATGCGACTGATGTCCATCGATATACAATCTCTGAGCTTGTGCGTTTCAGAGAATGGCGTTAAACAAAAGAATAAATTCTCCACCGCCAAACAAATGTACATTTAATAGAGATCAATCAACATAGAATAAAATCCAATGTCAGACACACAGTCCATTTTCAAGTCCGTTCTGGGTCTGAACAAAACCGGAGGCACTATATACCTCGCAAACCCATCGATCTCCACGTACGTCTGGACGATAACCACTCATTATCCATATTTCGGGATGCCTACCAATCAGGACATCATTTACCATCCAAACGAGGTGAAGATCTCCGGTCTTCAACCACCGTCTTCATCTTCGATTTCTTATCGTCGATTTAGTTATTCGGAATGGGATAAACCCGGTCTTTCTGAGCAACTCGCATATATAATAAACAAGTGCAACACAAACTCACATACGCATCATTTCAATTCATTAGTCGCTAACCGTAAATCGGTAAGAGAACGATTTCCCAAATATTAACCCCAAAGGCCGAAACCAATATCAGATCAACACCTATGAAACCATTCGACTTAGCCAACCTTCAGTTAGTTTCTAAATTTCACATCCATATCGTTTATAATATTTTATAACGATTTATCGCTATTTTTATTTATTTTAAAATAGCCAATTTATTCAAAACGACGCTTTGCGCCATAACGTGGCCGTTGCGCTTTTTTTCTTCAGATTTGATTTACACATATCTGAAAATCTAACCGTTGGATCTTCACAAAATTTACATCATTGAAACATCTTTTCAAAACGAATCCAACGGTTCCAGTTTCGGGAAAATCCGATGGTCGGATCTCCCGGTATAATTGTTTGAAGTTTCGATTTCAAAATATGAACTACAGCGTCGTTATTCGATTTAATATAATTTTATTTATATATATAAATATAATCGATTCCAGCGCTATTTTTCTTCAGATTTGAATTAAACATTCCAGACAATCCAACCGTTGGATCTTTACGAAGTTGGTGCCGTTGGAAAGATATTTCCAAAGCGAACCCAATGGTTGCGGTTTCGGGAAAATCCGATGATCGGTTCTCCCGCACTAATCGTTTGAAATCACGGTTTCAAAATACGAACTGCAGCTTTGCTATTCGGTATATTTCAATTCTATTTATATATATATATATATATATATATCGATTCTTCGATTTCAAAACTATATTCTTTTCATACATTTGATAAAAATGATATTTTTATCCAACATCCATTCACTTCGACACTTCACTATTTTTAAGAATTCATATACATAGTAATAATGTGATTTTTATTGTAAAACGATTTATTTCACATCCCGACTATTTTATGTAGTTAATATAGGTGATAAAAATAGGATTTTTATTATAAAAAAATTTATTTCAAAACAAGATTATTTTATATAGTTCATATTGATGATAAAAATAGGGTTTTTATTATAAAACAATTTATTCAAAACACGAATACCATTCAACACATGAATTTCAATTCAACGAATGAATTTCGATTCAACACACGAAGGTTTTCTATCCAATAGACGAATATAATTTCAACATAGAAAAATAATTCTAACACATGAATATTATTCAAAATTTCGACAGCATAACGACAGGGTAGTTAAAACCGGGACCGTCCCTAGTACGACTCCTTGCTCTACCTTAAAGCCTCGCTGCTTTTGACAATGGAGAATCATGCATCTAGTTCACACGCAGGTGGCATGTATGTTTTTTTCATTTCCACAAACTAATCCTATGTGGTTTCAACCAAATATTTCTCAACCACAAACGGGTATTTTTCAACCAAAATCAATCAATTTCAACCACAAACAATTTTAATCAACCATTCGTAATCAACCAATTTTCACACCAATCACAACCAATAAATATCGTCCATGGTTTGTGGACGAGGGGCGTATATATATATATATATATATATATATATAAGCATTTCACTTCTATTCAACACATATATAATTTTTACAATGCATATATAACTTATACATCGAACGTACAACTTATACAACCCTTATACATGAGGTGTACAACGCTTATATAACCCATACATCGACTATATAATTTATACATCGTCGTTTTCCATATCGTTTATAATTTACAAATCTCACCTTGGGTTCCACTCCACCAAAAATAGCAGAAGGCTCAGCAAAATATGCGGTCTCTTCTAGAATGTAGAAGACGTCCACACGGGTCCATTGTCTCTTGTTTCACTGAATTTCGTCCACAATCGAAAAAGATATGATTTTTAGAAGTTCGCTACGCTTTTAAATGTTAAAATCAGTTTAAAATTATCATAGCCGTACCTTCACAGTTTGGTTCGAAACTAGGTTTTCGATTTTCACGAAATCCGTGTAGCTATATGATGATCGGCCTTCGCAGCGTCGAAGGGGTAGGAGAGTCGCAGGGATCGGTGGCGGAGGAGGTCAACTCAATCGCTCCTATCGGTGGCGGCGACGCGATGAAATGCTCAACTTTGAAGAGGTCGATCTCCCTGATGGCGCAACGATGGGTGGAGCAATGGGAATGGATTCCAAGCTCTCGACAAGGCCTACAAAAACCTCCATTGGACCATTGAATTTCGATGAGCGGATTTGAAGAAATTGAGTAGAGAAGGGAAGAAGGGTTGCCGTCGTCGATTCAGATAGGTTACGGGGAGAGAGAAAAGTTTCTGAGCAAATGAATTTTTTTAATTAATTTATAAATTTTTAAATCTCTAAAATACCATCTTACACACACGAACACCGATCCAAACCCAATGACTGTCGTCTCCAGTGTTTTACCCCCATTCCGAACATAATGGGATATGTTTCGTAGGCCCACTCGACTGTTTCAGTCAGTTTTCCTTCAAATTAAAATATAAAACATTCAATATTTGATTTGAACGTACATTTCAATTTGACAGGGCCACAAACTGATTTGAAAAATTCTAGAAAAATAAATCTAGCTATTTTTTGATGATACGGTCGCAACAAAACTAGTTTCGTCGACTTCTGAGAACGTTTGAAAAATGGCCCATTTCTGGTCGATCCAATTTAATTGTAATTGACCAAAACACGTTTTCCTTCGCAACGCTCACATACTAGCTTCAAAAATTATGAAATTTGAAACCTAGCAATAACTTCACACCCAGGATCTAACAAAAGTGGTTTAGTCGAATTCCGAGGTTGTTTGCAAAATGGGCAATTTCACAGGCTATATAAATTCCATACCGACCTTTCTGAAAATTCATTTGGCCATAACTTTTGCTTTTCGCTGTGAAACATCGATTTTTCAGATTCGTTAGAAAGGTATTCACTAACAGATTTAAATATTTTTGGTTTCACTAAAATCCGTTTTGTTTTGCACCCAGTACAGTTAGTCAAAGTTTGAATTCAAATTCTGAACCTACCGCGCCATTTCAGGCCTTGTTTATAATTATAATTAATTATATTCCTTTTCAATTGTTGATTCAAACTTAGTTTTCATCTTTATTATTTAAAATATTTATTTTAAATATTTAAAATACACTATTTTAGCCAATTTAAAATTTTTAAATTGTTTCAGATTTTCCGGGTCATTACAACCTCCCCCACTTAAAGCTTTTCATCCCCGGAAAGGAACAATGTCGAAAGTGGTTTGATTAATCAACTCTACGTTTAATCTGGCTTCCACTCTCCAACTTTTCAATTTCTGAGAATTTTCGAATTCTCCAAAAATTTGGCTAACACCCAGAATTTTCGAAAATTTTCGCCATAACCTCCTTTGTACGGGGAGAGGTTTGGAAATTTATCGAGCCGTATTATGTACCCAATAAATCCTAATAAGCATGCACATATTTATAGTGATATATTCTGGTGTTTACAGGGGAGCGTGTATAGATAATAACTCCAGAGAATAAATTCTCATCACCCTGTCAAAGCCCGAGGGAGTGTGTATTTTAATTGCTCCAAAGGATAAATCCTCGTCACCTCGTCCCGTGTCGGAAATAAATAATCCATGTGCCGTATCTAAGGACTAGAGAGACGTGATTATTGTCAACTCTAGACCCGTGTGGGTTTTTTATTAATCTGGCAATTTATCATTACAATTTTACATGGTCATACCAGTCATCAATTCAACCTGTAAAATATAGTCATCGCCATACAAGCCTCTCGCTCGTATGGTAAATCTTCCACCTCGTCACACAAGCTCCAAATGCTTATGTGGTATATGATGAAGTATGCATATCTTCGAGAAGTATGCCATGTAGTGTAGTTCAAAATTAATTGTTTCTATCCTATGGCGATGTTTATTATTTCACACAGAACAACCAGCACTCCGCATCCAATGGCATTCACAGTAGTTGATATAATAATACTTCGCATTCAACTCATTAAGGTTTACCTATTTGTCGGGCACGCAAATAAATTCCTTACTCAACAGCTATCCAATTACCTGTTCAAACATATATAATGCACATGTATATATATTTCTATCTATTTTTAAATCAGTTCAATGTGTTATTTAATCAAATAAATTCTACCATTCATTCTATTATTGATTAAGTTAACTATCGTTTTAATAATTTAATTAATCAAATCTACTATTACACAACACAAACAATCAATCAAATTGTTTTTAACTTTTCAAATATATATCTTTTATATATTCGAAAATTATATTTCTAAAACCAGACTATATATATAATCACAAATATGTTATTTATAAACATATAACTCTTGACTCGTTCTGGGGCACTTCTGACCCCATCTCTAATGAGTTGTTCTGATTCTGCTATACTCATACTAGGATATTGCCGATCCTATCTGTAATGAGTTACGCATCCGAGAACACTACTGGTTCTATCTCTGACGAGTTCGTTGATATGTTATATTCCGTAACTAAGCTTAACCAAAGCTCTGATACCAAATGAGACGACCCCAAACCTCGTACTGACTGTGGCAAGGGTAATCTTTGGAATATAACACATAAAAAGATAACAGCAGAATAGAATTAAATAAATACACCAGATAATGCACAATAGAATATACTGGATAAACATAATCATCAGAGTTACACAGTATACAGGATCATACTTAGCACAAATACAGTTCAACTATACATAAATGTCTACAGCGGAAAACAAACATAATGTACAATAGGAGCTGAATAGCATAAAAAGAGATAAATGATAGAATCCATCTTCAGCTCCAGCTATCCAGAGAACTTCAGCTAAAACCTGAGTACAAGGCTGCCCGTGTAGAAAAAGGGGCACTCGAGTTTGAAAGTGAAACAAACTATGAGTCAGTCATTTGACTGGTATAAGAAATCTACTCAACCCATTTAAAATATGGCAAATCCCAGGACCACGCCACTTTCGTGGAACGGGTTTACTCAATTAGATTGCCAGTGCTTTAAAACAAATCATTCTTTTAAATATCGCAATGCTTTTTATAAATATGAAGCCATTATAAGACTCGGTTCCCATCACACAATGCAACGCAGACCAGAGGATAGAGTTTTACCTTATAATGGCCAATATATGCTTGATACGAATAAAACAAAAGAATTTGATATTATTACTAGTGTTTACATGTTTTAAAACAATTTCGAATCATAACTATCAATCATAGATGGCATGGGTACCATATATCATGTCGCCATATATATATATATATATATATATATATATACAATCAAAACCGCATAGTTACGTGTTTGGAAATTGGACTTCCGTCATGAACCAGGGCAAAAGATAGTCCTTACCGAATTCGAGACGCTCTAGCCCGCCCCTCAGGCAAGTACTCAGTCAAGCCTTTGGATCGTCATGGCCGGTCCACCGATGTGGATTAAAATTCCTGAACACTGCGTTTTCCCGCCCTATGGGGCGTGAGTAAGCTAACGAATGACTACTCCATCGGTCCTGGATCGATCGATATATCTGAGGCGCCTCGCTATCCATCATCCACATAAGTAAAATATCAGGCCATGTAAAAACATTGACACAACTCCTAGCTAGAAGGAAACGCATGCCCTCCCTGAGGTCCTTCTCCTGTTTCTGGTTCATACCGGGGTGTGAGGCTCGCGAATTCACGTTATACACAAAGCAACGCCACACAGGCGGTGCTTTGATCACCACCACAAGAACTTGCTTTTCAACAGAAGCCTTGATCATTTGCCACTTAGGCATGCCACACTAGCAATTCATGCCATGCGACTGATGTCCATCGATATACAACCTCTGAGCTCGTGCATTTTAAAGAAGGGCGTTAAGCAAAAGAATAAATTCTCCACTTCCAAATAGATGTATATTTAATAGAGATCAATCAACACAGAATAAAATCCAATGTCAGACACACCGTCCATTTACAAGTCCGTTCTGGGTCTGAACGAAACCGTAGGCACTATATACCTCGCAAACCCATCGATCTTCTGGGTCTGAACAAAGTCGGAGGCACTATATACCTCGCAAACCCATCAATCTCCACATACTTCTGGACGATCACCACTCATTATCCATATTTAGAGATGCCTCCCAATCAGGACATCAGTTACCATCCAAACGAGGTAAAGATCTCCGGTCTTCGACCACCGTCTTTATCTTCGATTTCTTATCGTCGATTCAGTTATTCAGAATGGGATAAACCCGGTCTTTCTGAGAAATTCGCATATATAATAAACAAGTGCAACACAAACACACATACGCATCATTTCAGTTCATTAGTTGCTAACCGTAAATCAGTAAGAAAACGATTTCCCAAATATTAACCGCGAAGGCCGAAACCAACATCAGATCCACACCCAGGAAACCATTGGACTCAGCCAACCTTCAGTTAGTTTCTAAATTTCACATCCATATCGTTATAATATTTTATAACGATTTGTTGTTATTTTTATTTATTTTAAAATAGCCAATTTATTCAAAGCAACGCTTCGGGCCATAACGCGGCCGTGGCGCTGTTTTTCGTCAAATTTGGTTTACACATCTCTGAAAATCTAACCGTTGGATCTTCACAAAATTTACATCATTAGAAAGATCTTTTCAAAACGAATCCAACGGTTCCAGTTTCGGGAAAATCCGACGATTGGATCTCCCGGTATAATCGTTTGAAGTTTTGATTTCAAAATATGAACTGCAGCATCGTTATTCGATTTAATATAATTATATATATATATATAATCGATTCTGGCGCTGTTTTTCTTCAGATTTGAATTAAACATTCCAGACAATCCAACTGTTTGATCTTTACAAAGTTAGTGCCGTTGGAAAGATATTTCCAAAGCGAACCCAACGGTTGCGGTTTCGGGAAAATCTAATGATCGGATCTCCCGCACTAATCATTTGAAATCATGGTTTCAAAATACAAACTGCAGCTTCGCTATTCGATATATTTCAATTCTATTTATATATATATATCGATTCTTCGATTTCAAAACTATATTCTTTTCATACATTTGATAAAAATGATATTTTTATCTAACATTCATTCACTTCGACACTTCACTATTTTTAACAATTAATTTATATTGTAAAAATGTGATTTTTATTGTAAAGCAATTTATTTCAAAACCCGATTATTTTATGTAGTTAATATTGGTGATAAAAATAGGATTTTTATTATAAAACAATTTATTTCAAAACAAGATTATTTTATATAGTTCATATTGATGATAAAAATAGGATTTTTATTATAAAACAATTTATTCAAAACACGAATACCATTCAACACATGAATTTCAATTCAACGAATGAATTTCGATTCAACACACGAAGGTTTTCTATCCAACAGACGAATATAATTTCAACACAGAAAAATAATTCTAACACATGAATATTATTCAAAATATCGGCAGCATAACGACAGGGTAGTTAAAACCGGGACCGTCCCTAGGACGGCTCCTCGCTCTACCTTAAAGCCTCGCAGCTTTTGACAATGGGGAATCATGCATCTAGTTCGCACGCAGGCGACATGTATATTTTTTTTCATTTCCACAAACTAATCCTATGTGGTTTCAACCAAATATTTCTCAACCACAAACGGGTATTTTTCAACCACAATCAATCAATTTCAACTACAAACAATTCTAATCAACCATTCATAATCAACCAATTTTCACACCAATCACAACCAATAAATATCGTCCATGGTTTGTGGAGGAGGGCGTATATATATATATATATATATATATATATATATATATATATATATATATATATATATATATAAGCACTTCACTCTATTCAACACATATATAATTTTTACAACGCATATATAACTTATACATTGAAAGTACAACATATACAACGCTTATACATGAGGTGTACAACGATTATATAACCCATACATCGACTATATAATTTATACATCGTCGTTTTCCTTATCGTTTATAATTTAGAAATCTCACCTTGGGTTCCACTCCACCAAAAATAGCAGAAGGCTCGGAAAAATATACGGTCTCTTCTAGAATGTAGAAGACGTCCACACGGGTCCACTGTCTCTTGTTTCACTGAATTTCGTCAAGAAACGAAAAAGATATGATTTTTAGAAGTTTGCTACGCTTTTAAATGTTAAAACAAGTTTAAAATTATCATAGCCGTACCTTCACAGTTTGGTTCGAAACTAGGTTTTCGATTTTCGCGAAATCCGCGTAGCTATATGATGATCGGCCTTCGCAGCGTTGAAGGGCTAAGAGAGGCGCAGGCATCGGTGGCGGAGGGGGTCAACTCGATCACTCCTATCGGCGGCGGCGCGATGAAAGGCTCAACATTGAAGAGGTCGATCTCCCTGATGGCGCAACGATGAGTGGAGCAACGGGCATGGATTCGAAGCTCTCGACAAGGCCTACAAAAACCTCCACTGGACCATCGAATTTCGATGAGCGACAAATCGAGGAGAGAAGGGAAGAAGGGTTACCGTCGTTGATTCGGATAGGTTACGGGGAGAGATAAAAGTTTCTGAGCTAATGATTTTTTTATTAATTTATAAATTTTTAAATCTCTAAAATACCCTCTTATACACCCGAACACCGATCCAATCCCAACGACTATCGTCCCTAGCGTTTTACCCCCATTCGGAACACAATGGGATATGTTTCGTAGGCCCATTCGACTGTTTCAGTCAGTTTTCCTTCAAATTAAATATAAAACATTCAATATTTGATTTAAACGTACATTTCTATTTGACAGGGCCACAGACTGATTCGAAAAATTCCAGAAAAATAAATATAGCTATTATTTGACGATACAGTCGCAACAAAACTAGTTTCGTCGAATTCTGAGACCGTTTGAAAAATGGCCCATTTCTGGTCGAACCAATTTAACTATAATTGACCAAAACACATTTTCCTTTGCCACGCTCACATACTAGCTTAAAAAATTATGAAATTTGAAACCTAGCAATAACTTCACACCCCGGATGCAACAAAAGTTGTTTCGTCGAATTCCGAGGTCATTTGCTAAATGGCCAATTTCATGGGCTATATAAATTCCATAGCGACCTTTTTGAAAATTCATTTAGCCATAACTTTTGCTTCCCGCTATGAAACTTCGATTTTTCAGATTCGTTAGAAAGGTATTCACTAACAGATTTAAATATTTTTGGTTTCACTCAAATCCATTTTGTTTTGCACCCGGTACAGTTAGTCAAAGTTTGAATTCAAATTCTGAAACTACCGTGCCATTTTAGGCCTTGTTTATAATTAGAATTAATTATATTCCTTTTCAATTGTCGATTCAAACTTAGTTTTCATCTTTATTATTTAAAATATTTACTTTAAATATTTAAAATCCACTATTTTAGCCAATTTAAAATTTTTAAATTGGTTCAGATTTTCCGGGTCGTTACATACTCTGACGAGTGTGAAGAGTACATTTTTAAAATTGAATATGTGTTTTGTTTTGAAATTTGAATCGTTGTATACGTATTTGAATATTTATTTTAAATTAATTTGGACAATCCAATATATAAAGATTTTGCATATACGCCTTGCAAACGTGTATTCGAAGTTTTAATGTACTAGATAGTTATAGAATCACACTCAAGTTGCCCAGGGATAATTCTAGTGGCGGGGCACCCTCGCCAGTATTTATTTTCGAGTTTCGAAAGAGGGATTTCTATATATTTCCAATTGATTGGTATGAGAACCAAAACTAGATAGGGCCTATTGTTGTGATTTGGCATCAAAAATGTGTTTTTGATTATATATCAAAGTTATGAATTTGAAAAGCTAATCAACTAATTGATTGCTGGTTGTGTTGTTTGATTAATTAAATGTTGAATTTATGCCAAATTGAACCAAATTTTGAACTGTATTGAAAATTTGTCGCATTTGCATGCATATACATGTACTTACATTGAACAGGTCTTAGCAAAGAGGCTAGAGCAGAAGAATAAAATTGTTTGCCTGACAAATAGGTACATGCTTATTGTATTTCTTGGGTTTTGGATGATTTTATGAGCCGATTGGCTGGCCGCTTGGCTTATTCTTTTTCTTTCGGGTTGAAGAAGGCCATGGGAGGCTATATGAAATATCCCGAAGTCCCCGGTGTAGGGGAGGTTATGGCGAAATTTTTCGAAAATTTAGGGTGTTAGCCAAATTTTTGAAAAATTTGAAAAGTTCTTAGAAACTGAAAAGTTGAAGAACTTAAGCCGTAATGGAAATAGTTAAAGTTGAGTTGGTTTGTGAAACAACTATCGGCTTCGTTCCTTTTCGGGGATGAAAAGTTTTAAGTGGGGGAGATTGTAATAACCCGGAAACCTGAGCCAATTTAAAATTTTTATTTTGGCAATTTTAGCGAATTTTGATTATTTAAATTGAATTATTTCAAATAATAGCGATGAGAAATTTACATTGAATATAATTTGAATGTATATATTATATAAATCGTCGTTAGAATATAAATATTTGTTTATATATAAAAGGAATTGAAAATGGCGCGGTAGTTTGAAAATTCAATTTCAAATTTCAAATGAATGTACCAGATGCAAAATAAACCGGATTTTGGCGAAACCAAAAATATTGGAATCTAATTGATAATACCTTTCCAATGAATCCGAATAATTGAGATTTCATGGCGGGGATAAAAAGTTATGCCCAACTGAAATTTCAGAATAGTAGCTATGGAATTCTGGCCCTTAAAAATAGCAGTTTTGCAAACAACCTGGGGTTTCGATGAAACCACTTTTGTTGGATCCGTGATGTCATATTATTGCTAGGTTTCAAAATTCGAAATTTTCTAAATCAATATGTGAGCATGGAAAAGGAAAACGTGTTTTGACAGTTTCAATTAATTTCGATCAACTTGAAAATGGCCATTTTTCAAACGGTCTCAGAATTTGACGAAATTATTTTTGTTAGGACCATATCGTCAATACGAAGCTAGAAATGATTTTTCTGGAATTTTTTGAGTTTGTATGTGACCCCAGTAAATTGAAATGCGTGTTCAAATTCAATATATAAAGTTATATTTTGATTTTGACGGAAACTGATAATAATGATCGAATTGTCCTACGGGACATATCCTATTGTGTTCGGAATAGGCGTATTACACTAGGGAAGACAGTTGGTGGGCTCAATTTTGAGTTTGAATTTTAATGTAACCTTTTAGAGAAAAATAATAATAATAATAAAATAATTAAATTCAAATTGCCCCCTATGCTCCTCTATTCCAAGTCAACCCCCTTTTTACTTCTGCCAAACCAATAGAATAAAAAAAATCACGCCCCTCTTCTTCCAAGACCTCGATCCCGTCGCCCCTCCGATTGCTTGTGACGACCCAAACTTCCCCGTGAAGGAAAGCCGGGATTGCTTCGAGAACACGACAAATCAGAAAACAAATAGAAGAACATTTCATTGCTTATTACAACAATTCCATCAGAATACAAGAATATAGCAGAGTATGAATAAATATTACACAGAAAATACCGGTATTTAAATTGCATTTAAATACATCGCAGCGGAAAAATAATACAAAGCACAACTGAAAACAGATACACGGATACAGAGTTTACTGAATATCGCTTCAGCTGTAAACCAGGATCCTGTGAATATAAATCAAACAAGTCGTCCATAGTCTATGGACGACGGGGAGCAGTTCATATATGCAGTTACAAAATAAATAACTGTACAGAAACTTTAAAGTGAGAGAATTCTCACATTGGGATCCACTCTGTCAGTTTTTATCTGAATTTCTGTTCGGATTTGAATTTTCCTAAAATTAAGATCTGCTCGGTTTTGATTCTAGTCGGTTCCATGTTGAAGAGCTCTTCGAAACAAGTCCAACGCATTTGAATTTGTTGAATTTCGATCTAGTTTGAAGAAGTTTTGTCATTTTAAACTTTAATCATTAAAATTAATTAAATAAAGTGATTAATTAAATTATAAACCTTCGTCAACCTCAATAAACAAGGTCGTCGTTTAACCCTTTTCATTCCAAACTAGGTATGGACTTTTCTTCAAATCCGTTGCACTAATCGAGGATCGGGAAGCACCACGTGAACCGCCTACGAACCACCTCCCAGCGCCTGGAGGCGCGACGAACTCGGACCCACCGATAGCCCACAAATCCACCTCGACCGACGTGCATTCAGGAAAGAAATTCGGCCTCGATACTTCACCATTGATGATCAAACCGGTATGATTGTGGAGAGCAAAGAAAGTACTTTGATTTTTGCTTCAGAAGTGTGTGATAATTCTTCATGGATTGAACGGGATTTGGAATCAAAATTAGAAGCTTTTTCCGCCTTCAATTGGTAAGCGGCGGCTGAGTAGCGAGTTGACCATGAAAGAAAAGGGTTTTGACTTTTTCTTATTTTGACCAATGTTATATATATTATTATTTATATTATTTAATTCATTTAAGTGTTAATTTCCATTTGAACTCCAATTCAAACCCAACGACTATTTTCCCAGCTAAATACCCCCATCCCGAACACAATGGGATATGTTTCGTGGGCCCATTCGACTGTTACAGCCAGTTTTCCTTCAAATTAAAATTTAAAACATTCAATATTTGATTTGAACGTACATTTCAATTTGCCGGGGCCACATACGGACTCTAAAAATTCCAGAAAAATTAATCTAGCTACGTTTTGACGATATGGTCCCAACAAAACTAGTTTCATCGAATTATGAGACTGTTTGAAAAATGGCCATTTTCTGGTCGATCCAATTTAACAGAAATTGACCAAACACATTTTCCTTCGCCACACTCACATATTAACTTCAAAAATTATGAAATTTGAAACCTAGCTATAATTTCACATCCCGGATCCCAAAAAAGTGGTTTCGTCGAATTCCGAGGTCGTTTGCAAAATGTCTATTTTCAAGGGAGATATATTCTCTATAGCGACCTTTCTGAAAATTCATTTGGCCATAACTTTTGACTCCCGCTATGAAACTTCGATTTTTCAGATCCATTAGAAAGATATTCACTAACAGATTTAAATATTTTTGGTTTCGCTAAAATCCGGTTTATTTTGAATATTGTACATTCATTATATACGATATTTTCTCTTTTCAATATATACGATATTTTCACTTTTCAATATATACGATATTTTCACTTTTCAATTCGAATTCATTTCGATTTCAGATTGCATTTTTATTTAATTCAATTTCAATTCGATTACCATTTGAATTGAATTCATTTTATATTCGATTCTTAAATATCTTTCCAAAGTTCATTATAAAAACGAATATAATCGATATAAATATCGTTCGCGTCAAAATAGCGCATCTCTAATGAGGATTCTTTTATAGGACATTACTAATCCTACCTCTGATGAGTCTTTTATTCTCTACATACAATCAAACAAACAAGACGGAAACTACTCGACTGCCCGTGTGGAAAATAGGGGCACCCGAGTTTGCAAGGGAAAAGCAAATTACAGGTCAGTCATAGGAATAGTGTGAGAAACTCTGAACTGTTAACCTTATATAAATCATATGGCATATCAGGGGACCGCGCCGCTAACGTGGAACGGGTTTACCCCCATGAATGCCAGTGTAGAAACAACAATCAATATAGATATATGGATCAACTATGCATCAACCAACACGCAATATCCCAATCTACCCACTTAGATTAATCACTACACTTAGATTTTCCAAATCCAATTCAATTTACAGAAATTATTCCTTTGAATTTTATTCTTGATTTCTTATTTCAAATCATTTGAAATACCTATCTAACTTTCTATATCAAAGTAGATTTCACTTCGGGATCTCAAATCAAATCATTTGGAAATATGAATTCCAGAACATAACAATGCATACAAACAAGTATGCACAAAATATCATGCTTTCCATCGACAAGGCAAATGGTACGCACCTCACAACTCGATATATAAATGTGCACCTACCCCACATAGGAGCAGGCTACACCGACGATGCACCTACCACACATGGAGAGCATGCACCGCCCTCTCACCCATACATTTAGTCTCAGGGTTACCTGACTCTTTAGTGAAACAACCCGTGACTTCCCCATAAAGGAAAGCGTCGGATAGTTCGAGAACAAGCCACAATAGGACACATACAGAAGAACATTTCATTGTATATTACAACAATGCATCAGATTACAAGAATATACAGAGTATAAATGACTAAATATTACACAGAAATATCAGAGATTTAAATTGCATTTAAATACATAGCAGCGGAAAATAATACAATACACAACTAGAAAGAGATATACGGATACAAAGCTTTCCGGATATCGTTCCAGCTGTAAACCAGGATCCTGTGAATATAAATCTGCAAAACCAAAACTACTAGCTGCCCGTGTCCAAATAGGGGCACCCAAAGTTTAGGTTAAAACAATAAACTCCAGGTCAGTCATGTGACTGGTGTGAGAACTAAAACAGTTAATCTTTATTTTAGAGATAGGTAAATCAAGGGACCACGCCGTATAACACGGAACGGGTTCTCCCCCGAGAATACCAGTGCATAAAACAAACAGCGCAATGCTAAATAAAGAAAAATGAAGCTGTTATAAGACCCAGGTCCCATCACACAATGCAACGCAGCCGAGGATAGGGTTTTCCCTTATAACAGCCAAAGAATGCTTGATACGTTTAAAACAAATCATTTGATACTATAATAAGTGCATAGCGTGTAAAACAACTTCAAATCATAAGTATCAATCATAGGCGGCATGAGCGTCCCATGCCACTATGTCGCCATATATAGGTTTACAAATAAAACCGCAAAGTCACGTATTTGGAAGTTTGGTTTCCGTCTGCGAACCGAGGCCAGGGATCGTCCTCTACCGATTCGAGACTATCTAGCCCGAGCCTCAGGAACAGCCGCAACTGCCCCATGGAGCGACAGGGCCGGTCCACCGATGTGGATTATTATGCCTGAACACTACGTTTCCCCGCCCTTTGGGGCGTAAATGAGCCAACGAATGACACCATCGGACCCGGATCGTCCGATCAAACCGAGGCGCCTCGCAACAGCAACAACCACACAGGTGAAAAGTATATAAATGTCAGGGCTGGTAGGTCACTGACACCACCCTAGCTAGAAAGAAACGCATGCCCTCCCTGAGGTCCTCTCCCGTTTTTGGTTCACAACCGGGGTGCGAGGCTCGCGAATTCACGTTACACAAAGCTGTGCCACACAGGCTGTGCTTTGATCATCACCACAAGACTTTGCTTTTCAACAGAAGCCTCGATCAATTGCCACTTAGGCATGCCACACAGGCAATTCACTCCATGCGTTTGATATCCATCAATATATAACCCCTGAGCTCGTACGTCTCAGAGAAGGGCGTTAAGAAAGAGAATAAATTCTCCGCCGCCAAACAGATATATATTTAATAGAGATCAATCACACGGACTAAAATCCAATGTCAGACACACAGTCCATTTACAAGTCCGTTTTGGGTCTAAACGAAACCGGAGGCACCTAGTACCCCGCATATCCATCGATCTCCAAGTACGTCTGGACGATCCCTAACTGTTTCCATCTTCTTGGGTGTACAGCCCAATCAAGATCATCAGTAATCACCCAAACGACATGAAGACTTCTGGTCTTCGACCACCGTCTTCATCTTCGACACCACGTCGAATCAGTTATTCAGAATGGGATAAACCCGGTCTTTCTGAATAACTCGCGTATATATTATAAAAGTGTTACACAAACACAACATACGCCTCATTCCAATTCAGAATATTCCTTTATTCAAATATTCCTATACTTTGGGAAAAGTTCCCATTAATTTTATCCAAGATAAATTCTTTAAATTTATTCTTTAATCACCTTTGAATATCAATTCAAACTAGTCGGGATTAGCGAACCACACCGAAGTAATCATTTATTTTATTTCCCAATCCCAACCTATTCATCCCATGAAGTAAAACTGGTAGTACTTCATATCTAACACCACATTGTTATCGGTAACTCAATTACCATTTCACGTTCAAATCTAATTAAAGATTTAACTATCGCTTGGAGTAGAACTGGTGATACTCCATTCTCGATCTTTTCAATCTATTTAAAGATTCATTAAAACTCCACTTAGTTTTAATCTTTGACTGGGTTAAAGAATCAGTGTCATTTAAAACGCAGTTCACGATAAACCCAAAGTCACATTCATTAATTATCGGATTAAAGAACGAGTGTTGTTTAAAACACTGTTCACGACAAACCCAAAAATCAATATCCATTCAATTCCAATTAAATATTATTTAATTGGTACACTTCATTAAATCTAAATAAAAAGATTTAATCTTTTCTCAACTGGGTTCAAGAACAGTGTTAGTGAAGACACCATTCACGACAAACCCAAATCACATTCGATATTCAATACAAGGCTCTGAATAGAAAATATATCGGCTTATATTCAATATCGAATTCTACGACTAACAAATGCCGTATTGGAAATAACGATATAAATATATATCTTTCAAATTTCCATAACCACACCTGTATAATCACGAATTCCAACATCGATATATTCCGAAGACAATTTCGATTCAAATCCACTCCAATGCAATCATTGGAAATTTTGGTTATTTTCAAAACCATTTCAAATTCAATTTATTTATTTAAAAATAAATAGAATTATAATTCTAGTTCAAAACTAGTTCATTTCGATAAAAATCTATTTTTATCTTTTCAAATATGGAGTTTTTCATCCCAATTCTTCTCAAATCATTTCTTATGATTTTACACAAATTATTACTGTTTTTAATAATTTTATCAAGGCCCGTACAGTCGATTTCCAACAACGGCCATCGAACTGCACTTACAGCGACCTTTTTCAAATTTGATTTGGACGTATCTCCAAATCCAACCGTTAGATTTCAAATTTCTAACATTCGTTAGAAAGCTCTTTTCGATACGAACCCAACGGTTCCGGTTTTAGGAGAATCCAACAGTCGGATCTCCCGTAATGTCCGTTTGAAATAAATGGTCGAAATCCACGAACTGCCGCGGCGCGGCGCGTTCTATTCAGGCCATTATATTATATATATAATATATATAATATATACTTCGTCGATTTCTATTTAAAATGAATTATATAAATAGTTTTGAATTCGTTTCAAAAACATTTTTCAACTTCCTTTTCAATTCAAATCACAATTGAATTCTTCTTTATAGATTCGTTTTAAAATTCATTTCTATTCAATTCAAATTTCAATTCAATTTGAATTCGTTTTCAATTCAATTCATTTCGAAATCGTTTTCAATTTAATTCATTTCGAAATCGTTTTCAATTCACTTTGAATTCGTTTTCAATTCAATTCATTTCGAAATCGTTTTCGATTCACTTCATTTCGAAATCGTTTTCAATTCACTTTGAATTCGTTTTCAATTCAATTCATTTCGAAATCGTTTTCGATTCACTTCATTTCGAAATCGTTTTCAATTCACTTTGAATTCGTTTTCAATTCAATTCATTTCGAAATCATTTTCAATTCACTTTGAATTCGTTTTCAATTCAATTCATTTCGAAATCGTTTTCAATTCAATTCATTTCGAAATCGTTTTCAATTCAATTCATTTTGAAATCGTTTTCAATGCAATTCATTTCGAAATCGTTTTCAATTCAATTCATTTCGAAATCGTTTCCAATTCACTTTGAATTCGTTTTCAATTCAATTCATTTCGAAATCGTTTTCAATTCAATTCATTTCGAAATCGTTTCAATTCAATTCATTTCGAAATCGTTTTCAATTCAATTCATTTCGAAATCGTTTTCAATTCAATTCATTTCGAAATCGATATAAATATCGTTCACGTCAAAATGGCGTCAATCTAATCAGCACGGCTTCATATATTGATATTTTCAAATATTCCATTTCGAATATTTCTATTTCAAATATTTCTATTTTAAAACTGCAATGAGGCCCAATCAATTACCATATAAAGTTAATTATATGGATTTTCATACAACACATGTATAATAGCATTGAAAAATAATCAACCATCAACCAAAGTGCACTACACTGTATAAGCATCAAATATAGATATCTAATGCTTATAACAGCCTGTCAATCAATCGATCGACATATTTAATCAATCAGGATGAGTGAACTTCAAATTTCATCCCAACACCTGTGTGGGATTTCAAATCAACAAACACACATTTTTGTTTGTGCAGTTGGGCGATGTGTAAAATTTATCAATCCAATCAAAATCCGTCAAATCAGTGTAAATAAACAAATCGGCCGATTTGTTTATAAATATTTATTTATTCACTTTCACGTTAAAAATTATATTTTTAACGTCAAAAATATTTATTTCAACACTTGAATTTGTATTCAGTTCACTTACACAATAAAAATGATATTTTTATTTTTCTAACATATTTTAGAAAATTTCGGCGGCATAACGGCACGATACTAGAAACGGGACGAGGCCTAGCCTTATCCCCGGTCTAGTGAAGGCCCACGCCATTCACGCATCAGTCATATCAATTTCAATTTCACCAAAACAATCAAATCCAAATCAAATAATCTAACCAACTACACAACCAATCAAACAAGTCCATGCTCTGTGGACGGGTGTCGGGTGCTTCTAATAAGCACCGTCTGCATCCTAGTATATATATATATAACTAGAAAAATAAACTGAAAGGTGATAAATTCTCACAGATAGCTATCCAAGCTCCACGGCTCTCCTAATGCAGGAAATCTTCGCCAACTCGCCTTCGTTGTCAGCTTTCACTACATATGTAAAAATCGAATTTTTACTTCGCTATTCAATATATAGAAATCATATTTTTATTTCAAAGTTCAATATATAAAAATTCTATTTTTCTATCGAAGTTCAATATATAAAAATTCTATTTTTCTATCGAAGTTCAATATGTAAAAATTCTATTTTTCTATCGAAGTTCAATATATAAAAATTCTATTTTTCTATCGAAGTTCAATATACAAAAATTCTATTTTTCTATCGAAGTTCAATATATAAAAATTCTATTTTTAAAACAGTGATTTTATTTTCAAAGCAAACTATTTTATATTTTAAATTCATAGCAAAGTATTTTATATTTTTCAAAGCAAACTATTTTATATTTTAAATTCATAGCAAAGTATTTTATATTTTTCAAAGCAAACTATTTTATATTTTAAATTCATAGCAAAGTATTTTATATTTAAATTCATAGCAAAGTATTTTATATTTTTCAAAGCAAACTATTTTATATTTTTCAAAGCAAACTATTTTATATTTTCAAAACTGATTATGAAAAATCAAAAATTTTAAAGTAAAATAAAATAAAATAAAATAAAAAGAAAACTCACAGGTTTGATCGGAGGAATGGGGGGGCTGCTGGCCATCTGCGGCGGATCTGACTAGGGTGGTCGCGCGTCAGTCTGGCTGCGGAGGAGGGGAGAAGAAGCAGAGGTAGAGGCGATGGTGGCGCGGTCCTCGTCGGCTAGGGCGCCGTTCGATTCAGGCGATTCGGGGGGGCTGGAATCCTGGCGTTAACGAAGAGGGAGAGGAGAGGAGCGGGAGGCGCGACGCCTGAGGCGATGGTGGGGGAGGGTGGCCTCGAACGGCGGCGTCTCGATTTGGATCACAGGGGCGGGTTCGGGTTTTTTTTTTTCTTTTCTCTGAATCGAGAATTGGGGGGGGGGGGGCAGAAGATAAAGGAAAGGAGAGGAATATATATATATATATATTTTTTATTATTTATTTATTAAAAAGTTTACTTTTACATACGACCTCTAAACGAGGTCCACCGCCTGTCGTCCATAGCGTTTCACCCCCATTCCGAACACAATGGGATATGTACCGCAAGCTGAATCGACCGTTTCGATCAGTTTCCGTTGCATTTACATTTAAATCATTATATTGAATTTTAAACGTACATTTCAAATTACCGGGGTCACATACTAACTAGAAAAATTCCAGAAAAATATTTTCTGGCTTCGTATTGACGATACGGTCTTAACAAAACTAGTTTCGTCAAATTCTGAGACCGTTGGAAAAATGGCCAATTTCCAGTCGATTAAAATCAACTGAAACTGGTCAAACGCGTTTTCCTATGCCACGCTCACATATTGATTCTAAAAATTATGAAATTTGAAACCTATCAATAATTTGACACCACGGACCCAACAAAACTGGTTTCGTCATAATCCGAGGTCGTTTGCAAAATATCCATTTTTAAGGGCCTGAATTCCATAGCGACTATTCAGAATTTTCAACTGGACATATCTTTTAATTCCCGCTATGAAATTTCGATCTTTCGGATTCGTTGGAAAGATATTCACTATTAGATTCCATTATTTTTGGTTTCACTAAAATCTGGATTGTTTTGCACCCGGTACATTCAATTGAATTTTGAAATCAAATTATCGAACTACCGCGCCATTTTCAATTCCTTTTATAATTATATATAATTATTTATATTCTAACGACGACGCGTATAAATATATATGTTCGAATTATATTCAAAATAAATTTCTCGTCGATATTATTTAAAATAATTCATTTTAAATAATCAAAATTCGATAAAATTGCCAAAATAAAAATTTTAAACTGGCCCGCATTTTACGGGTTGTTACAATCTCCCCCACTTAAAACTTTTCGTCCCCGAAAAGGAACAAAGTCGAAAGTGGTTTGATAATTCAACTCTACGTTCGATCTGGCTTCCATTCTCCAACCTTTCAGTTTCTGAGAATTTCCAAAAATTTCAAAAATTTGGCTAACACCCTAAATTTTCGAAAAATTTCGCCATAACCTCCCCTGCACCGGGAGCATCGGGGAATTTCAAATAGCATCCCCGGTCCTTCAGATCCCAAAAAGAAAAAGAAAAAGCCAAGCGGCTAGCCAATAGGCTCATAAAATCATCATCACCCAAACAAAACAGTAAATTATGTAGTAAACATGTACCTATTTGTCGGGCAAACAAATTTTATTCTCTGCTCTAGCCTCCTTGCTATGACCTGTTCAATGTAAGTATGTATATGCAAGCAAACGCGACCAATTTCTCAATACAATTCAATATTTGATGTTATTAGGCTAAATGGCTAAAAATTAGCAAACAAATAAACAAACAACCCAAACATCAATCAATTAGTGAATTAGAGTTTCAAATTCATAAATTTTGATACATATAAAAAAATCAAATTTTTGATGCCAAATCACAACAATAGGCCCTATCTAATTTTGCTTCTCACACCAATCAATAGGAAATATATAGAAAGTCCACTTTCCTCACTCGAACATAAATTCGGATGATGATCGATCAATCATCAGAACCACCCCCGGGCGACTAGAGTGTAATTCTATATCTATCCAGTATATTAAAAATTCGAATACACGCGGATCAGACGTATACGAAAAATCTGTATATACTGGATTGTCCACATCAATATAAATAGATAATCAAATACGAATAATTGATTTTAAATTTTCAAAACAAAATTGGTTTTCATTTTAAAAATATACTCTTCACACTCGTTCTAGGATACTACTAACCCCATCTCTAACGAGTCATCCCCATTGGATATTAATAATCCAATCATCTGATGAATTCTTTCGTATGGTTCTAATATGTCTTGTTCTCTGAGCTTGGTAAACCAAAGCTCTGATACCAAATGAAACAACCCGTGACTTCCCCGTAAAGGAAAGCATCGGATAGTTCGAGAACAAGCCACAACAGGACACATACAGAAGAACATTTCATTTATATTACAACAATGCATCAGATTACAAGAATATACAGAGTATAAATGATTAAATATTACACAGAAATATCAGAGATTTAAATTGCATTTAAATACATAGCAGCGGAAAATAATACAATACACAACTAGAAAGAGATATTCGGATACAAAGCTTTCCGGATATCGTTCCATCTGTAAACCAGGATCCTGTGAATATAAATCTGCAAAACCAAAACTACTAGCTGCCCGTGTCAAAATAGGGGCACCCAGAGTTTAGGTTAAAACAATAAACTCCAGGTCAGTCATGAGACTGGTGTGAGAACTAAAACAGTTAATCTTTATTTTAGAGATAGGTAAATCAAGGGACCACGCCGTATAACACGGAAGGGGTTTTCTCCCAAGAATACCAGTGCATAAAACAAACAGCGCAATGCTAAATAAAGAAAAATGAAGCTGTTATAAGACACAGGTCCCATCACACAATGCAACGCAGCCGAGGATAGGGTTTTCCCTTATAACAGCCAAAGAATGCTTGATACGTTTAAAACAAATCATTTGATACTATAATAAGTGCATAGCGTGTAAAACAACTTCAAATCATAAGTATCAATCATAGGCGGCATGAGCGTCCCATGCCACTATGTCGCCATATATAGGTTTACAAATAAAACCGCAAAGTCATGTATTTGGAAGTTTGGTTTCCGTCTGCGAACTGAGGCCAGGGATCGTCCTCTACCGATTCGAGACTGTCTAGCCCGAGCCTCAGGAACAGCCGCAACTGCCCCATGGAGCGACAGGGCCGGTCCACCGATGTGGATTATTATGCCTGAACACTACGTTTCCCCGCCCTTTGGGGCGTAAATGAGCCAACGAATGACTCCATCGGACCCGGATCGTCCGATCAAACCGAGGCGCCTCGCAACAGCAACAACCACACAGGTGAAAAGTATATAAATGTCAGGGCTGGTAGGTCACTGACACCACCCTAGCTAGAAAGAAACGCATGCCCTCCCTGAGGTCCTCTCCCGTTTTTGGTTCACAACCGGGGTGCGAGGCTCGCGAATTCACGTTACACAAAGCTGTGCCACACAGGCTGTGCTTTGATCATCACCACAAGACTTTGCTTTTCAACAGAAGCCTCGATCAATTGCCACTTAGGCATGCCACACAGGCAATTCACTCCATGCGTTTGATATCCATCAATATATAACCCCTGAGCTCGTACGTCTCAGAGAAGGGCGTTAAGCAAGAGAATATATTCTCCGCCGCCAAACAGATATATATTTAATAGAGATCAATCACACGGACTAAAATCCAATGTCAGACACACAGTCCATTTACAAGTCCGTTTTGGGTCTGAACGAAACCGGAGGCACCTAGTACCCCGCATATCCATCGATCTCCAAGTACGTCTGGACGATCCCTAACTGTTTCCATCTTCTTGGGTGTACAGCCCAATCAAGATCATCAGTAATCACCCAAACGACATGAAGACTCCTGGTCTTCGACCACCGTCTTCATCTTCGACACCACGTCGAATCAGTTATTCAGAATGGGATAAACCCGGTCTTTCTGAATAACTCGCGTATATATTATAAAAGTGTTACACAAACACAACATACGCCTCATTCCAATTCAGAATATTCCTTTATTCAAATATTCCTATACTTTGGGAAAAGTTCCCATTAATTTTATCCAAGATAAATTCTTTAAATTTATTCTTTAATCACCTTTGAATATCAATTCAAACTAGTCGGGATTAGCGAACCACACCGAAGTAATCATTTATTTTATTTCCCAATCCCAACCTATTCATCCCATGAAGTAAAACTGGTAGTACTTCATATCTAACACCACAGTGTTATCGGTAACTCAATTACCATTTCACGTTCAAATCTAATTAAAGATTTAACTATCGCTTGGAGTAGAAATGGTGATACTCCATTCTCGATCTTTTCAATCTATTTAAAGATTCATTAAAACTCCACTTAGTTTTAATCTTTGACTGGGTTAAAGAATCAGTGTCATTTAAAACGCAGTTCACGATAAACCCAAAGTCACATTCATTAATTATCGGGATAAAGAACGAGTGTTGTTTAAAACACTGTTCACGACAAACCCAAAAATCAATATCCATTCAATTCCAATTAAATATTATTTAATTGGTACACTTCATTAAATCTAAATAAAAAGATTTAATCTTTTCTCAACTGGGTTCAAGAACAGTGTTAGTGAAGACACCATTCACGACAAACCCAAATCACATTCGATATTCAATACAAGGCTCTGAATAGAAAATATATCGGCTTATATTCAATATCGAATTCTACGACTAACAAATGTCGTATTGGAAATAACGATATAAATATATATCTTTCAAATTTCCATAACCACACCTGTATAATCACGAATTCCAACATCGAAATATTCCGAAGACAATTTCGATTCAAATCCACTCCAATGCAATCATTGGAAATTTTGGTTATTTTCAAAACCATTTCAAATTCAATTTATTTATTTAAAAATAAATAGAATTATAATTCTAGTTCAAAACTAGTTCATTTCGATAAAAATCTATTTTTATCTTTTCAAATATGGAGTTTTTCATCCCAATTCTTCTCAAATCATTTCTTATGATTTTACACAAATTATTACTGTTTTTAATAATTTTATCAAGGCCCGTACAGTCGATTTCCAACAACGGCCATCGAACTGCACTTACATCGACCTTTTTCAAATTTGATTTGGACGTATCTCCAAATCCAACCGTTAGATTTCAAATTTCTAACATTCGTTAGAAAGCTCTTTTCGATACGAACCCAACGGTTCCGGTTTTAGGAGAATCCGACGGTCGGATCTCCCGTAATGTCCGTTTGAAATAAATGGTCGAAATCCTCGAACTGTCGCGGCGCGTTCTATTCAGGCCATTATATTATATATATAATATATACAATATATACTTCGTCGATTTCTATTTAAAACGAATTATATAAATAGTTTTGAATTCGTTTCAAAAACATTTTTCAACTTCCTTTTCAATTCAAATCACAATTGAATTCTTCTTTATAGATTCGTTTTAAAATTCATTTCTATTCAATTCAAATTTCAATTCAATTTGAATTCGTTTTCAATTCAATTCATTTCTAAATCAATTTCAATTCAATTCATTTCGAAATCGTTTCCAATTCACTTTGAATTCGTTTTCAATTCAATTCATTTCGAAATCGTTTTCGATTCACTTCATTTCGAAATCGTTTTCAATTCACTTTGAATTCGTTTTCAATTCAATTCATTTCGAAATCGTTTTCGATTCACTTAATTTCGAAATCGTTTTCAATTCACTTTGAATTCGTTATCAATTCAATTCATTTCGAAATCGTTTTCAATTCACTTTGAATTCGTTTTCAATTCAATTCATTTCGAAATCGTTTTCAATTCAATTCATTTCGAAATCGTTTTCAATTCAATTCATTTCGAAATCGTTTTCAATTCAATTCATTTCGAAATCGTTTTCAATTCAATTCATTTCGAAATCGTTTCCAATTCACTTTGAATTCGTTTTCAATTCAATTCATTTCGAAATCGTTTTCAATTCAATTCATTTCGAAATCGTTTCAATTCAATTCATTTCGAAATCGTTTTCAATTCAATTCATTTCGAAATCGTTTTCAATTCAATTCATTTCGAAATCGATATAAATATCGTTCACGTCAAAATGGCGTCAATCTAATCAACACGGCTTCATATATTGATATTTTCAAATATTCCATTTCGAATATTTCTATTTCAAATATTTCTATTTTAAAACTGGAATGAGGCCCAATCAATTACCATATAAAGTTAATTATATGGATTTTCATACAACACATGTATAATAGCATTGAAAAATAATCAACCATCAACCAAAGTGCACTACACTGTATAAGCATCAAATATAGATATCTAACGCTTATAACAGCCTGTCAATCAATCGATCGACATATTTAATCAATCAGGATGAGTGAACTTCAAATTTCATCCCAACACCTGTGTGGGGTTTCAAATCAACAAACACACATTTTTGTTTGTGCAGTTGGGCGATGTGTAAAATTTATCAACCCAATCAAAATCCGTCAAATCAGTGTAAATAAACAAATCAGCCGATTTGTTTATAAATATTTATTTATTCACTTTCACGTTAAAAATTATATTTTTAACGTCAAAAATATTTATTTCAACACTTGAATTTGTATTCAGTTCACTTACACAATAAAAATGATATTTTTATTTTTCTAACATATTTTAGAAAATTTCGGCGGCATAACGGCACGGTACTAGAAACGGGACGAGGCTTAGCCTTATCCCCGGTCTAGTGACGGCCCACGCCATTCACGCATCAATCATATCAATTTCAATTTCACCAAAACAATCAAATCCAAATCAAATAATCTAACAAACTACACAACCAATCAAACAAGTCCGTGGTCTGTGGACGGGTGTCGGGTGCTTCTAATAAGCACCGTCTGCATCCTAGTATATATATATATATATATATATATATATATAACTAGAAAAATAAATTGAAAGGTGAGAAATTCTCACAGATAGCTATCCAAGCTCCACGGCTCTCCTAATGCAGGAAATCTTCGCCAACTCGCCTTCGTTGTCCGCTTTCACTACATATGTAAAAATCGAATTTTTACTTCGCTATTCAATATATAAAAATCATATTTTTATTTCGAAGTTCAATATATAAAAATTCTATTTTTCTACCGAAGTTCAATATATAAAAATTCTATTTTTCTATCGAAGTTCAATATATAAAAATTCTATTTTTCTATCGAAGTTCAATAAATAAAAATTCTATTTTTCTATCGAAGTTCAATATATAAAAATTCTATTTTTCTATCGAAGTTCAATATATAAAAATTCTATTTTTAAAAGAGTGATTTTATTTTCAAAGCAAACTATTTTATATTTTAAATTCATAGCAAAGTATTTTATATTTTTCAAAGCAAACTATTTTATATTTTAAATTCATAGAAAACTATTTTATATTTTTCAAAGCAAACTATTTTATATTTTAAATTCATAGCAAAGTATTTTATATTTAAATTCAAAGCAAAGTATTTTATATTTTTCAAAGCAAACTATTTTATATTTTTCAAAGCAAACTATTTTATATTTTCAAAACTGATTATGAAAAATCAAAAATTTTAAAGTAAAGTAAAATAAAATAAAATAAAATAAAATAAAAAGAAAACTCACAGGTTTGATCGGAGGAATGGGGGGGCTGCTGGCCATCTGCGGCGGATCTGACTAAGGTGGTCGTGCGTCAGTCTGGCTGCGGAGGAGGGGAGAAGAAGCAGAGGTAGAGGCGATGGTGGCGCGGTCCCCGTCGGCTAGGGCGCCGTTCGATTCAGGCGATTCGGGGGGGCTGGAATCCTGGCGTTAACGAAGAGGGAGAGGAGAGGAGCGGGAGGCGCGACGCCTGAGGCGATGGTGGGGGAGGGTGGCCTCGAACGGCGGCGTCTCGATTTGGATCACAGGGGCGGGTTCGGGGTTTTTTTTTCTTTTTTCTGAATCGAGAATTGGGGGGGGGGGGGGGGGCAGAAGATAAAGGAAAGGAGAGGAATATATATATATATATTTTATTATTTATTTATTAAAAAGTTGACTTTTACATACGACCTCTAAACGAGGTCCACCGCCTGTCGTCCATAGCGTTTCACCCCCATTCCGAACACAATGGGATATGTACCGCAAGCTGAATCGACCGTTTCGATCAGTTTCCGTTGCATTTACATTTAAATCATTATATTGAATTTTAAACGTACATTTCAAATTACCGGGGTCACATACTAACTAGAAAAATTCCAAAAAAATATTTTCTGGCTTCGTATTGACGATACGGTCTTAACAAAACTAGTTTCGTCAAATTCTGAGACCGTTGGAAAAATGGCCAATTTCCAGTCGATTAAAATCAACTGAAACTGGTCAAACGCGTTTTCCTATGCCACGCTCACATATTGATTCTAAAAATTATGAAATTTGAAACCTAGAAATAATTTGACACCACGGACCCAACAAAACTGGTTTCGTCGAAATCCGAGGTCGTTTGCAAAATATCCATTTTTAAGGGCCTGAATTCCATAGCGACTATTCAGAATTTTCAACTGGACATATCTTTTAATTCCCGCTATGAAATTTCGATCTTTCGGATTCGTTGGAAAGATATTCACTATTAGATTCCATTATTTTTGGTTTCACTAAAATCTGGATTGTTTTGCACCCGGTACATTCAATTGAAGTTTGAAATCAAATTATCGAACTACCGCGCCATTTTCAATTCCTTTTATAATTATATATAATTATTTATATTCTAACGACGACGCGTATAAATATATACATTCGAATTATATTCAAAATAAATTTCTCGTCGATATTATTTAAAATAATTCAGTTTAAATAATCAAAATTCGATAAAATTGCCAAAATAAAATTTTTAAACTGGCCCGCATTTTACGGGTTGTTACATTTAGCCACATACTAAATCATTTCAAATCCCGAAGTAGGGAAAATCATTTCACAACATAATAATCACAAGTAGTTTCAAAATATAGTACTTCACATCAGTAATTTACACATATGATCAGTCACTATTAATCACATAACCTTTGAGCTCGTACGTCTCAAAGAAGGGTGTTGAGCAAGAGAATAAATTCTCCGCCACCAAACAGATACATCATTAATAGTAACTAATCGAATATGTGATGAACTACAATGTAAAACCATAATATATTTCCAAATCATTTCGAAATCATTGGGTTTTACCCCTCGAAATCCTTTCTGTTTAATAAACCATTTTTATAAAACAATCCCTGTCCAAAATTGGGAATATATTTCTTTTTACTTAAGAAAAACATCATTTCAAAATCGTTCATTAAATTTGAAATGAACACAACATCGCTAAACACCTTATTGTCAAATCGTGAAGTGTTTCACAAGGTGTTAGCATACCAGTATTTCTACGCAACACAATGCTAAATGCAAAAGCACATTCTGCTCATTAACTGGTCGAGCACCATCCAAACAATCAATCAACCACAATCACTGTCAACAACTAAGTAAATTTTGTTTAATCCCATCACGTATTTTGGTGAATTTAATCACTATCTATTCATCCAAATCTAATTAAAGATTTATTCAAACCCCAATTGGTTTCATCTCTAAAATCCATTTTATTTTGCAAATATATTAAGTAGGATTCTAGATTGTAGCTTTAAGATGCGTCCGGCATTTACATTCTTCCGCTGTGTAGTTTATAATTCCGATGTGCATTGTATTACATTTATTCTAAAATTAATCTTCCACTGTATTATATTTCGATATACTCTGTTATATTCTGTACTCTGATGTAACATTATTATGATGTTTATAAAAGTCTTCTGTTATTTGTTCTGATGTGTTGTATGCCCAGAGTTAGCGTATGCGGGAATCGAACGGTCTTGGTCGTTTTAGCGATCGATTAGGCCCGGGCGAAATCCGTGCCGTTACATTGCTCAAC
Source organism: Allium sativum (assembly GCA_030737875.1). NCBI lineage: Eukaryota > Viridiplantae > Streptophyta > Magnoliopsida > Asparagales > Amaryllidaceae > Allium > Allium sativum. The sequence continues at coordinate 128,726,224 of CM060910.1, forward strand.
CACCGCGCCTCCACTGGCGTTAGCCACCTCCCCTTCGTCGCTCCGCAACCTCTTAACCCGGATGCCCTCTCTCCTCTCCATCCAGTCGAAGAACCCTAGCCCCGAAGTTGATCAAAACCGCTACCCCCCTCTACCACCTCGACTCCGCCGCCATACCCCCTCCCTCTCACCTCCTTCCTCTGCTCCTCGTCCATTTTCTTCCTCCCCCCCCCCACCACGTCTGAATTCGTATGTGAGTTTTCTTTTTCCTTTCTTTTTCTTTTTAGTTCTTTTTATTTATTTATTCATTAGCAAAATAAAAACCAATTTTCTTTGCTAAATAAAAACTGATTTTCTTTATTATATAAAGTTATGATCTTTATTGTATCAGTTAGGATTTTATTTCATATCGAAAAAGATATGATTTTAAATCATATAAAGTTGAGATTTTTGTTAATTAAAAGTTGAGATTTTTGTTAATATAAAAGATGGGATTTTTAAAATAGAAAAGAATTGATGTTTAAAATTAGAAAAGGTAAGATTTTTAATTATATAAAAATTATTATTTTTGTGTGAGTATAGCAATTATAAAAATAAGATTTTATAGTTTTAGTTTAATAAGAATATGATTTTTACTTAGTAGAGATTATAAAAATATGATTTTTATAAGGTAGGGAATATAAAAATTCGATTTTTATATATATGAAGAATATAAAAATTCGATTTTTATATATAGGAAGTAGCGATATAAAAATTGAATTTTTATAATATGGCTTTGAAACAAAAAAAATGTTTATGTAAGAAAAGTTTAGATTTTTATATGCATAGCGAATTAAAAATTAGATTTATAATGTAAACGATGTGAAACAGATCTCGTTGGAGACACGATGAAGACTTTCTACATAAGGAGAGTCGAGGCATTGGGTTTAGCTTTTCGGTGAGAACTCTTCACTTTTAATTTATTTCTAGCTTGAAATATATACTTGGATGCAGACGATGTTTAGTAGCACCCGACACCCGTCGTCCACAGACCATGGATGGCTTGTTTGTTTGATTGCTGTGTTGTGAAATTTGATAGTGGGGTGTAGAATGAAATAAAATATTTTATAGTTAAAAATATGATTTTTAATGTGTAAATAAATATTTATAAACAAATCGGACGATTTGTTTATATACACTGATTTGACCGATATTGATTGGGACGATAAATTTTACACATAGCCCAACTGCACAAAAAAAATCTGTGTTTGTTGATTTGAAACCCCACACGGGTATTGGGATGATATTTGACGTACACTAATCCCGATTGTTTAGTGGTATGTTAATCGATGGATTGACAGACTGTGTAAGTGTTAATTATTTATATTTGATGCTTATGCAGTTGTGTGGTGCACTCTGGATGGTGGTTGATCGTTTACCGTTGCTATTATATACATGTGTTGTAGAAAAATCCATATAATTAACTTTGTATGGTAATTGATTAGGCCTCATTCCAATTTAGAAAATATAAATTCATGTATTGAATAGAAATGTAAATTCATGTGTTGAATAGAAATGTAAATTCATGTGTTGAATTGAAACGTAGATTCATGTGTTGAATAGAAATATAAATTCATTTGTTGAATAAAATAAACATTCATGTATCGAATAAAAGCCGTGTTGATTAGATTTACGCCATTTTGACGTGAACGATATTTATATCTATTTTATTCATTTTTATATGGAATATAGAAAAGAAAGTGGTTTCAAAATATAACGTTTTGAAAATATTATCATTTGTATTTCGATGATGTGGAATATTCAATTTTGATTCGAAATTGAATATGAAGTTGAAATCATTTCGAAAACAAATTTAAAACGATTTATAAAATAGTTTTAAAAGGAAATCGACGAAGTAAATATTATATATATTATATATATAATATAATGGCCAGAATAGAACGCGTCGCGCCGCGGCAGTTCGCGAATTTCAACCATTGACTTCGAATGGATATTACGGGAGGTCCGACCGTCGGATTCTCCTAAAATAGGAACCATTGGGTTCGTATCGAAAAGGGCTTTCAAATGAATATTAGAGATTAGAAATCTAATGGTTGGATTTGGAATTACGTTCAAATCAAATTTGGAAAAGGTCGCTGTAAGTGCAGTTCAATGGTCGTTGATGGAAATCGACTGTACGGGCCTTGATAAAATTATTAAAAATAGTAATAATTTGTGTAAAATTATAAGAAATGATTTGTGAAGAATTGGAATGAAAAAATTCATATTTAAAAAGATAAAATTAGATTTTCATCGAAATGAACTAGTTTCGAACTAGAATTATAATTCTATTTATTTTTAAAATAAATACAGTGGATTTGAAATGGTTTCAAAGGCAACCAGAATTTCCAATAATTGAATTGGAATGGATTTGAATCGAAATTGTCTTTGGAATATGTCGATGTTGGGTTTCGTGATGAAACAGATATTATTATGGGAATTTGAAAGATATATTAATATCGTTATTTCCAATACGATACTTGTTGGTCATAGAATTTGATATTGAATATAAGCTGATATATTTTCTATTCAGAGCCTTGTATTTAATATCAAATGTGATTTGGGTTTGTCGTGAATGGTGTCTTCATTAACACTGTCTTTAAACCCAGTTGAGAAAAAGATTAAATCTTTTATTTAGATTTAATGAAGTGTACCAATTAAATGGTATTGAATTTGAATTGAATTTTGGGTTTATCGTGAACGGTGTTTTAAATAACACTTGTTCTTTAACCCGATGATTAATGGAATGTGATTTTGGGTTGTCATGAACGGTATCTTCAATAATACTATTCTTAGACCCAACGGGGTTAAGAAAATCAGAAACTAACTGGAGATTAGTTAAGTTGAATGGTTTCTTGGGTATTGTTCTGATGTTGGTTTTGGCCTTCGGGGTTAATACTTAGGGAATCGCTCACTTGCTATTTTACGGTTAAAAGCTAATATAATGGAATTTGATTTTGGGTTTATCGTGAACCGTGTTTTAAATGACACTGATTCTTTAACCCAGTTAAAGATTAAAACTAAGTTGAGTTTTAATGAACCTTTAATTAGATTGAAAGGACCGAGAATGGAGTATCACCAGTTTTACTCCAGGCGATAGTTAAATCTTTAATTAGATTTGAACGTGAAATGGTAATTGAATTTACCGATAACACCGTGGTGTTAGATATGAAGTATGACCATTTTTACTTTATGGGATAAATAGGTTGGGATTGGGAAATAAAATAAATAATTACTTCGGTGTGGTTCGCTAATCCCAACAAGTTTGAAGTGATATTCAAAGGAAGATTGAAGAATAAATTTAAACTAATTTATCTTTGATAAAATTAATGGGAACCTATCCCTAAGAATGTGAAATTTAGCAACTAACTGGAGATTGGCTAAGATGAATGGTTTCCTGGGTATTGATCTGATGTTGGTTTCGGACATCGGGGTTAATATTTGGGGAATTGTTCTCTTACTAATTTACAGTTAGTGACTGATGAATTGGAATGAGGCATATGTTGTGTTTGTGTAACACTTGTTTATTATGTACGCGAGTTATTCAGAAAGACCGGGTTTATCCCATTCTGAATAACTGATTCGACGTGGTGTCGAGGATGAAGACGGTGGTCGAAGACCGGAAGTCTTCACGTCGTTTGGGTGATTACTGATGATCCTGATTGGGCCGTACACCCAATAGGAGGGAAACAGTTAGTGGTCGTCCAGACGTACTTGGAGATCGATGGATATGCAAGGTACAAGGTGCCTCCGGTTTCGTTCAAACCCAGAACGGACTTGTAGATGGACCGTGTGTCTGACATTGGATATCATTCTGTGTGATTGATGGATATCGGTTGCCTGGAGTGGTTTGCCTGTGTGGCATGCGAAGATGCAAATTGATCAAGGCTCCTGTTGAAAAGCAAAGTCTTGTGGTTGATGATCAAAGCACGACGTGTGTGGCACAGATTTATGTAGCGTTAATTCGCTAGCTTCACACCCTAGTAGTGGACCAGAAACGGGAGAGGAATTCAGGGAGGGCATATGTTTCCTTCTAGCTAGAAGTAATGTCAGTGGTTTTACATGCCCTGACGAGTTTGACTTATGTGGTTGTTGATGTTGCGAGCCGCCTCGGATATATCGGTGACAATATGGAGTCGATGGAGTCATTTGTTGGCTCATTGACACCCCATAGGTTTCGAAAACGCAGTGTTTAGGCATTTTAATCCACATCGGTTAACCGGCCCTAACGATCCAAGGCTTAGCTGCGCGCTTGCCTGAGACACGGGCCAGAGCGTCTCTAATTCGGTGGAGGACGATCCCTTGCCTCGGTTCATAGATGGAAATCCAACTTCCAATAAGTGACGTTTTGATTTTACTTGTAATCCTATATATGGCGACATAGTGGGATGGGGCACTCATGCCGTCTATGATTGATACTTATGATTGAAATTGTTTTACACTATAAACTTATAATAGTAATAAAAATTGAAATTTAGCGTATCAAGCATTCTTTGGCTATAATAAGGTAAAACCCTATCCTCCGGTTTGTGTTGCATTATGTGATGGGACCTGGGTCTTATAATAGCTTCATTGTTCTTTATTTAGCATTACACTGTTGTTTTATTCACTTGTATTCTTGGGAGGAAACCTGTTCCGTGATAGCGGCGTGGTCCCTTGATTTACCTAACTTTAAAATAAAGATTAATAACAGTTTTAGTTCTCACACCAGTCACATGACTGACCTGGAGTTTATTGTTTTAACCTAAACTCTGGGTGCCCTTATTTTGGCATGGGCTGCTAGTAGTTTTGGTTTTGTAGATTTATATTCATAGGATCCTGATTTACAGCTGGAACGATACTCGGAAAGCTCTGTATCCATGTATTACTTCTAGTTGTGTATTGTATTATTTTTCCGCCGCGATGTATTTAAATGTAATTTAAATCTCTGATATTTTCTGTGTAATATTTATTCTTACTCTGTATATTATTGTATTCTGATGGAATTGTTGTAATATACAATGAAATGTTCTTCTGTTTGCGTTTAATTTGTCGTGTTCTCAAAACAATCAAGCGTTTCGAACGGTCGTGGTCGGTTTAGCGACTGATTCGGATCAAGAGAAATTCTCTGTCGTTACAGAAACCTTAGTTACACGGTCCATTTCAGTAGTAACCCACTTAGATGTATCATGGTACCTGGGAACTAGGCAGGGTGGGGCACGATTACTGGGCCGATTATAAGCGACCAGAACGACGGCTGAGTTGGTGCGCCAGTGTAGGTTCACGCGAACTATGGTCGTGCACGTAGTCCGGAGTTGAAAAAGCAGGCATTGGGCATCCGTAGGTTTACACTGTGCGTGCTTGATTCGTGTCGGTGGTTGGCACCCTAGGGCTTGATACAACCTATGGTGACCTGGCACAGGTAACTACATTTGTGATAGGGCCGTATGACACAGACACAAGACGAGCTAGAACTTGTGGGGAGCCGATTGATTAGTGGATTGTTCCATTGGACCTAGTAACGGGTCATTCATGATATTGGGCCAAGGGATCATTTCAAGGTAAATATATGACGGGGTTTGGGATACTAGTACAGTTTGTGCAGTGAATCTTGAACATGCGATGCAATACTTGATTTATACTTGAACTATCATGCTATCTTAGTGTATCTTGCCCATCTTGACAGCATCCTTATGTTTACTTTCAGTTTATACATGTCATGTTACCTTTACCTGTTTTTATGCTGAAAGTCACTAGGACTTACCAGTCTTTATGACTGACTGGTTTTCTTTCGCCTCTTTTTCTTTCGTTTCCCCCCCCCCTCCCAAGGTTCTCAGGGAGGAAACTCTAGCACCTAGCTTGGATTTCGCTTGCTTTCGGTTTAGCTCATGTACGGTTTGATCTTGAGCTATGCTATGGCTACATTTCTGCTACCTTTGGGGCATTAAGCTACTTCTGTTGTTTTAAGTTTTATGCTTCTTTATTTATTCAAGGAGAACTTGTTGTAATGGAAAAATGATAGTTGGTACTTTGGATGTAAAAGGTTTGGACTCTTTTTGAAAGTAATGGAATTTAGCTTTTGATTCTTCCGCTGTTTTATTTATGTTCTATCTTGTAATATTTCTGTGTTTGTTTACCTCGATAACGCTCCTCAAAAACTAGTGTATTCCCTTTGTGAGTGACCCTAGCGGAGGTGGGGTGTTACACTCGGTATCAGAGCAGAAGGTCACCAGACTGGGCAAAAGTTTTTGAAAACCTTCTAATACTTTTTTCAAAACCGTTTACAAAGAAGCATTTTTTAAGAAAAGTCTTGTTTTATTTAAAGGCTATTCCCCAAAAGCCATTAGCATTATCCTTTGTTTCCTCGTTTGAATTTTTTTCTTTTTCATTTCAGCATGTCTGGGAATCTTAACCTTCCAGAGGGTGTGCCAATATCTGGCTGGTTCAGGAGGTACCTAGAGGCTAGGGCCAACGATGCAGTCCCAGCAGATATTCCTCCTCCAGCTGCAGCGGTTACTCCTCCTCGTGCAAATGTTTTCTCAAAGATCTATAGAGATTTTAGGGCCATGGGTGGAAAAGATTTCAAGGGAACTGAATCATTGGTAGAAGCGAGGAATTGGCTCAAAGAAACTGTGGATCTGTTCATTATCTTCGAGGTGGACGATAGGCAGAAAGTACAGTTGGCAGTATGGTTGCTCAAAGACGAAGCTCCAATTAGCGGGAAGTAACTAACGCTGAAAGAGCTGTTGACACATGGATGGATTTCACGATAAGGTTTGAGATGAAATTCCTCTCACAAGCTGAACGAAGTTGAGACGACCCGAAATCCCGTTCAGACGGAAACCAGGGTTATCTTTGGAATATAACACAGAAACAGATAATAGCAGAACAGAATTAAATAAATACACCAGACAATGAACAATAGAATATACTGGATAAAAGTAATCATCAGAGTTACACAGTATACAGGATCTTACTTAGTACAAATACAGTTCAGCTATACATAAATGTCTACAGCGGAAATAAAAAAAATATGTACAATAGGAGCTGAACAGCATAAAAATAAATAAATGATAGAATCCATCTTCAGCTCCAGCTATCTAGAAAAAGAACCAGCTAAACCTGAATACAAGGCTGCCCGTGTAGAAAAAGGGGCACCCGAGTTTGAAAGTGAAACAAACTACGAGTCAGTCATGGGACTGGTATGAGAAATCCATTCAACACATATATAATATGGCCAATCACAGGACAACGCCACTTTCTTGGAACGGGTTTACTCCATTGGATTGCCAGTGCTTTAAACAAATCATTCCTTTAAACATCGCTATGCTTTTATAAAAATAAAGCCGTTATAAGACTCAGTTTCCATCACACAATGCAACGCAAACCGGAGGATAGAGTTTTACCTTATAACGGCCAAAATATGCTTGATACGAATAAAAACAAAGGCATTTGATATTATTGCTAGTGTTTATATGTTTTGAAAACAATTTCAAATCATAACTATCAATCATAGACGGCATGGGTACCATATATCATGTCGCTGTATATATATACAATCAAAACCGCACGATGTCGTATTTGGAAATTGGATTTCCGTCATGAACCAAGGCAAAAGACAGTCCTTACCGAATTCGAGACTGCCTAGCCCGAGTCTCAGGATCAGAGCTCGAGTGACCCTAGGAGCGACAGGGCCGGTCCAACGATGTGGATTAAAATTCCTGAACAATGCGTTTCCCCGCCCTTTGGGGCGTAAACGAGCCAACGAATGACTCCATCGGACCCGGATCGTCCGATCAAACCGAGGCGCCTCGCAACAGCAACAACCACTTAGGTGAAAAGTATATAAATGTCAGGGCTGGTAGGTCACTGACACCGCCCTAGCTAGGAAGAAACGCATGTCCTCCCTGAGGTCCTTCCTCCCGTTTTTGGTACATACCGGGGTGTGAGGCTCGCGAATTTACGTTATACACAAAGCTACGCCACACAGACGGGGCTTTGATCATCACCACAAGACTTTGCTTTTCAACAGAAGCCCTGATCACTGCATCTTAGCATGCCACACAGGCAATTCACACCGTGCAACTGATGGCTATCAATCACACAGAACAAATTCCAATGTCGGACACACAGTCCATTTACAAGTCCGTTCTGGGTCTGAACGAAACCGGAGGCACTAAATACCTCGCAAACCCATCGATCACCACGTACGTCTGAACGATCACCACTCATTATCCATATTTCGGGATGCCTCCCAATCAGGACCTCGGTTACCATCCAAACGAGGTGAAGATCTCCGGTCTTCGACCACCGTCTTTATCTTCGACTTTCAATCGTCGGTCAATTATTTGAAATGAGAATTAACCCGGCCTTCTCAAATAATTCACGTATATTTAGAATTTCATTTCAATTTATTTCAATGGTTAAATTATTCGACAACACCAATTTGGTTCTTTAATGTAATTTTCACACCAAACACATTCAACCATCAAATATCACATAAATCAAGAAAATTCAGTTTATTTCCATTCCATAACGTTTCCAATATTTTATAACGATTTATCGCTATTTTTATTTATTTTAAAATAGCTAATTTATTCAAAACGACGCTTCGGGCCATAAAGCGGCCGTGGCGCTGTTTTTCTTCAGATTTGATTTACACATATCGGAAATCTAACCGTTGGATCTTCGAAAAATTTACATCTTTAGAAAGGTCTTTTCAAAACGAATCCAACGGTTCCAGTTTCGGAAAAATCCGACGGTCGGATCTCCCGGTACAATCGTTTGAAATTTCGATTTCAAAATACGAACTGCAGTGTCGTTATTCGATTAAATATATAATTATATTTATATATATAAATATAATCGCTTCTGGCGCTGTTTTTCTTCAGATTTGAATTAAACATTCCAGACAATCCAACCGTTGGATTTTTACGAGGTTAGTAACGTTGGAAAGATTATTCCAAGGAAAACCCGACGGTTGAGGTTTCGGGAAAATCCAATGGTCGGATTCCCCCGATTAGTTGTTTGAAATCACGGTTTCAAAATACGAACTGCACGGCCTCGTTTCGTTTTAATTTTATTTATATTTATATAGTTATATAAATATAGTTCATTCAATGATTTCAATATCGTTTTCACTTCAAATATTTCACTAACGCCTTAAATTTTTGGAAAATTTCGCCATAACCTCCCCTGCACCGGGAGCATCGGGAAATCGCAAATAGCTTTCCCGGTCCTTCTAATCTCAAAAAGAAAAGAAAAAGCCAAGCGGCTAGCCAACAGGCTCATAAAATCATCACCCAAACAAAATAGTAAATGTGTACCTATTTGTCGGGCACAAAATTTTATTCCTCTTCTCTAGCCCCTTTGCTATAACCTGTTCAATGAATATGCATGTACATATATATACAGTTCTTATCATTTATCATTTTCTATTCAACTTCATATTTGATTTCTATTTGGTTTAAAAACACCATTCATTCTAATGTTACATAAATAGGTGCAAATCATTTCATTAGCCAATTAATGAATATTTCAACTCATATATGTTTATTTTGAACAAGTGGCTATTTTTAACACTTCACATTTCAACGATTTATGCATACAATAAAAAATGTGATTTTTATTGTAAAACAATTCATTTCAAAACATTATTATTTTATATACTTCATGTTGGTGATAAAAAGGGAATTTTTATCATAAAACAATTTCTTTTAAAACGAGATTATTTTACATAGTTCATATAGTCGATAAAAGGTGATTCTTATTATCAAACAATTTATTTCAAAATATGAATACCATTCAACACATGAATTTCTAATCAACGAACGAATATCAATTCAACACATGAATGTTTTCTATAGTTTCTATATATAGATAAAAATGTGATTTTTATTATCAAACAATTTATTTCAAAATATGAATACCATTCAAAACATGAATTTCTAATCAACGAATGAATATCAATTCAACACATGAATGTTTTCTATAGTTTCTATATATAGATAAAAATGTGATTATTATTATCAAACAATTTATTTCAAAAAATGAATACCATTAAACACATGAATTTCTAATCAACGAATGAATATCAATTCAACACATGAATGTTTTCTATAGTTTCTATATATAGATAAAAATGTGATTTTTATTATCAAACAATTTATTTCAAAATATGAATACCATTCAACACATGAATTTCTAATCAACGAATGAATATCAATTCTACACATGAATGTTTTCTATAGTTTCTATATATAGATAAAAATGTGATTGTTATTATCAAACAATTTATTTCAAAATATGAATACCATTCAAAACATGAATTTCTAATCAACGAAAGAATATCAATTCAACACATGAATGTTTTCTATAGTTTCTATATATAGATAAAATGTGATTTTTATTATCAAACAATTTATTTCAAAATATGAATACCATTCAACACATGAATTTCTAATCAACGAATGAATATCAATTCAACACATGAACGTTTTCTATAGTTTCTATATATAGGAAAAAATGTGATTTTTATTATCAAACAATTTATTTCAAAATATGAATACCATTCAACACATGAATTTCTAATCAACGAATGAATATCAATTCAACACATGAATGTTTTCTATAGTTTCTATATATAGATAAAATGTGATTTTTTTATCAAACAATTTATTTCAAAATATTAATACCATTCAACACATGAATTTCTAATCAACGAATGAATATCAATTCAACACATGAATGTTTTTTATAGTTTCTATATATAGATAAAATGTGATTTTTATTATCAAACAATTTATTTCAAAATATGAATACCATTCAACACATGAATTTCTAATCAACGAATGAATATCAATTCAACACATGAATGTTTTCTATTCAAGGAATAAATATAGTTTAAGCATATGAAAATAATTCAAACACACGAATATTATTCAAAATTTCGGCAGCATAACGGCAGGGTAGTTAAAACCGGGACCGTCCCTAGTACGGCTCCTCGCTCTACCTTAAAACCTAGCGGTTTTTGACAATGAGGATCATGCATCAAATTCGCACGCAGGCGGCATGTATATATTTATTTCATTTCCACAAACTAATCCTATGTGGTTTCAACCAAATATTTCTCAACCACAAACGGGTATTTTTCAACCTCAGTCAATCAATGTCAACCACAAACAATCACAAACAATCATTCGCTATCAATCAATTTTCACAACAATTTCAATCAATAAATATCGTCCATGGTTTGTGGACGAGGGGCGTGTATATATATATATATATATATAGCAATTCACTTTTATTTCAACATATATATATAATTATAGAAAAGAAATTGAAGAGTGAGAAATTCTCACATATTTATAATTTTTAAATCAGAAATCTCACCAATAGCTATCCAACTACGACTCTTCCTTTAGAAATCTTCGCCAATCTCGCCTTTTGTCGCTTTCGTTGCCCGTATTCTCTACATAGGTAAAAAATCGAATTTTTACTATGTTATTCAATATATAAAAATCGAATTTTGACTTCGCTATTCAATATATAAAGATCATATTTTAAAAATAAAGATTCTATTTTAATATTCCTATGATGTAAAAATTATATTTTTATTGCTTTAAAAATATAAAAATCATATCTTACTTCTTCTACTTAATAAAATTTCTGTCTTTTCTATTTTAAAAAAAATATGATCTTTTCTATTCTAAAAAATCTGATCTTTCCATCCCAGTTCAAATCTTTTTCTTTTTAAAGTTCTAATCTTTTTATTTTAAAGTTTAAATCTTTTTCTTTTAAAGTTTAAATCTTTTTCTTTTAAAGTTTAAATCTTTTTCTTGTAAAGTTTAAATCTTTTTAAATCTTAAAATAAAATCAGTTTTTAAACCTTTTAAAAATCAGTTTTATATGCTTTTAAAAATCAGTTTTATATGCTTTTAAAAATCAGTTTTATATGCTTTTAAAAATCAGTATTTCGTAATTAAAAAAAATCAGTATTTTAAATCTTTTTAAAAATCAGTTTTAAATCTTTTTTTAAAAATCAATTTTAAATCTTTCTAAAAATCAGTTTTAAATCTTTCTAAAAATCAGTTTTAAATCTTTCTAAAAATCAGTTTTTAAATCTTTTTAAAAATCAGTTTTAAATCTTTTTAAAAATCAGTTTTAAATCTTTCTAAAAATCAGTTTTAAATCTTTTTTTAAAAATCAGTTTTTAAATCTTTTTAAAAATCAGTTTTAAATCTTTTTAAAAATCAGTTTTTAAATCTTTTTAAAAATCAGTTTTAAATCTTTTAAAAATCAGTATTCTTTTTTTTCAGAAATCAGAATTTTCCTTTTAAAAAAAAATCAGTTTTATAACCCTTTTAAAATAATCAGTTTTAAACCTAATTAAAATAAAAATAAAAATAAAATAAAATACTTACTTTGTCTACGAAGAAAAGGTGGGAGGCGTCGTCAGAGTCGGCGGCAGGAGGAGGAGTTGGCGAAGCGGACTTCGAGGTGGGGCGGCGGATGCGTCACGAGGTGGAGAGGTTCGGGTGCGTCGCGAGGTGGAGAGGATCGGGTGCGTCGCGAGGTGGAGAGGATCATGAAGGAGGAGATGGAGGCGCGGCGGTCGTGGGTCGTCAGGGCGGAGCTTCGATGGAGGCGGCGGCTCTGCTGCTCCGTTCTTCTACTTTTCCTTTTTTTTTTTGTTTTTTGTTTTATGAAATCGGGGAGGGGGGGCAGAAAGAAAGTAAAAGGGAAGGAATTAATTTTTTATTATTTAATTATTTAATTTTGCAAAAAGTTGACTTTTACATACGACCTCTAAACGAGGCCCACCGCCTGTCGTCCATAGCGTTTTACCCCCATTCCGGACACAATGGGATATGTATCGCAAGCTGATTTGATCATTACAATCAGTTTCCGTTGAATTTACATTTAAATCGCTATATTGAATTTTAAACTTACATTTCAAATTACCAGGGCCACATACTAACTAGAAAAATTCCAGAAAAATATTTTCTTGCTTCATATTGACGAAACGGTCCTAACAAAACTAGTTTCGTTGAATTCTGAGACCGTTTGAAAAAACAATTTCCAGTCGATTGAAATCAACTGAAACCGGCCAAACGCGTTTTCCTTTGCCACGCTCACATATTGATTCGGAAAATTATGAAATTTGAAACCTAACAATAACTTGACACTGCGGATCCAACAAAAGTGGTTTCGTCGAAATCCGAGGTCATTTGCAAAATGTCCATTTTTAAGGGCCTGAATTCCATAGCGACTATTCAGAATTTTCAACTGGACATATCTTTTGATTCCCGCTATCAAATTTCGATTGGTCGGATTCGTTGGAAAGATATCATCAATTAGATCCTAATGTTTTTGGTTTGACTAAAATCCGGATTGTTTTGCACCCGGTATAATCCGACAAAGTTTGAATTCAATTTTTGAAACTACCACGCCATTTCAGGCCTTGTTTATAATTATAATTAATTATATTCGTTTTCAATTGTCGATTCAAACCCAGTATTCATCGCCATTATTTAAAATATTTATTTTAAATATTTAAAATCCATTATTTTAGCCAATTTAAAATTTTTAAATTGGTTCAGATTTTCTGGGTCGTTACAATCTCCCCCACTTAAAACTTTTCGTCCCCGAAAAGGAATGAAGTCGAAAGTGGTTTGATAAATCCATAATCATACAACACAACCAACCAATTTGTGTCTAACCTTTCTAAAATATTCTACTTTACTCATACTAGGATATTGCTGATCCTATCTGTATAGAGTTACCCGTCCTAGAACACTACTGGTTCTATTTCTGACGAGTTCGTTCAAATGTTATATTCCAGAACTAAGTTTAACCAAAGCTCTGATACCACGTTGAGACGACCCGAAATCCCGTTCAGACGGAAACCAGGGTTATCTTTGGAATATAACACAGAAACAGATAATAGCAGAACAGAATTAAATAAATACACCAGACAATGAACAATAGAATATATTGGATAAAAGTAATCATCAGAGTTACACAGTATACAGGATCTTACTTAGTACAAATACAGTTCAGCTATACATAAATGTCTACAACGGAAATAAACAAAATATGTACAATAGGAGCTGAACAGCATAAAAAGAAATAAATGATAGAATCCATCTTCAGCTCCAGCTATCCAGAAAAAGAACCAGCTAAACCTGAATACAAGGCTGTCCGTGTAGAAAAAGGGGCACCCGAGTTTGAAAGTGAAACAAACTACGAGTCAGTCATGGGACTGGTATGAGAAATCCATTCAACACATATATAATATGGCCAATCACAGGACCACGCCACTTTCATGGAATGGGTTTACTCCATTGGATTGCCAGTGCTTTAAAACAAATCATTCCTTTAAACATCGCTATGCTTTAATAAAAATGAAGCTGTTATAAGACTCAGTTCCCATCACACAATGCAACGCAAACCGGAGGATAGAGTTTTACCATATAACGGCCAAAATATGCTTGATACGAATAAAAACAAAGGCATTTGATATTATTGCTAGTGTTTATATGTTTTGAAAACAATTTCAAATCATAACTATCAATCATAGACGGCATGGGTACCATATATCACGTCGCCGTATATATATACAATCAAAACCGCACGATGTCGTATTTGGAAATTGGATTTCCGTCATGAACCAAGGCAAAAGATAGTCCTTACCGAATTCGAGACTGCCTAGCCCGAGTCTCAGGATCAGAGCTCGAGTGACCCTAGGAGCGACAGGGCCGTTCCACCGATGTGGATTAAAATTCCTGAACAATGCGTTTCCCCGCACTTTGGGGCGTAAACGAGCCAACGAATGACTCCATCGGACCCGGATCGTCCGATCAAACCGAGGCGCCTCGCAACAGCAACAACCACTTAGGTGAAAAGTATATAAATGTCAGGGCTGATAGGTCACTGACACCACCCTAGTTAGGAAGAAACGCATGTCCTCCCTGAGGTCCTTCCTCCCGTTTCTGGTTCATACCGGGGTGTGAGGCTCGCGAATTAACGTTATACACAAAGCTACGCCACACAGACGGGGCTTTGATCATCACCACAAGACTTTGCTTTTCAACAGAAGCCCTGATCACTGCATCTTAGCATGCCACACAGGCAATTCACACCGTGCAACTGATGGCTATCAATCACACAGAACAAATTCCAATGTCGGACACACAGTCCATTTACAAGTCCGTTCTGGGTCTGAACGAAACCGGAGGCACTAAATACCTCGCAAACCCATCGATCACCACGTACGTCTGAACGATCACCACTCATTATCCATATTTCGGGATGCCTCCCAATCAGGACCTCAGTTACCATCCAAACGAGGTGAAGATCTCCGGGCTTCGACCACCGTCTTTATCTTCGACTTTCAATCGTCGGTAAATTATTTGAAATGAGAATTAACTCGGCCTTCTCAAATAATTCACGTATATTTAGAATTTCAATTCAATTTATTTCAATGGTTAAATTATTCGACAACACTAATTTTGTTCTTTAATGTAATTTTCACACCAAACACATTCAACCATCAAATATCACATAAATCAAGCAAATTCAGTTTATTTCCATTCCATAACGTTTCCAATATTTTATAACGATTTATCGCTATTTTTTTTTATTTTAAAATAGCTAATTTATTCAAAACGACGCTTCGGGCCATAAAGGGCCGTGGCGCTGTTTTTCTTCAGATTTGATTTACACATATCTGAAAATCTAACCGTTGGATCTTCGCAAAATTTACATCATTAGAAAGGTCTTTTCAAAACGAAACCAACGGTTCCAGTTTCGGGAAAATCCGACGGTCGGATCTCCCGGTACAATCGTTTGAAATTTCGATTTCAAAATACGAACTGTAGCGTCGTTATTCGATTAAATATATAATTATATTTATATATATATATATATATATAAAAATATAATCGCTTCTGGCGCTGTTTTTCTTCAGATTTGAATTAATCATTCCAGACAATCCAACAGTTGGATTTTTACGAGGTTAGTGCCGTTGGAAAGATTATTCCAAGGCGAACCCGACGGTTGAGGTTTCGGGAAAATCCAATGGTCGGATTCCCCCCATTAGTTGTTTGAAATCACGGTTTCAAAATACGAACTGCACGGCCTTGTTTCGTTTTAATTTTATTTATATTTATATAGTTATATAAATATAGTTCATTCAATGATTTCAATATCGTTTTCACTTCAAATATTTCACTAACGCCTTAAATTTTTGGAAAATTTCGCCTTAACCTCCCCTGCACCGGGAGCATCGGGAAATCGCAAATAGCTTTCCCGGTCCTTCTAATCTCAAAAAGAAAAAGAAAAAGCCAAGTGGCTAGCCAACAGGCTCATAAAATCATCACCCAAACAAAACAGTAAATGTGTACCTATTTGTCGGGCACAAAATTTTATTCCTCTTCTCTAGCCCCTTTGCTATAACCTGTTCAATGAATATGCATGTACATACATATACAGTTCTTATCATTTATCTTTTTCTATTCAACTTCATATTTGATTTCTATTTGGTTTAAAAACACCATTCATTCTAATGTTACATAAATAGGTGCAAATCATTTCATTAGCCAATTAATGAATATTTCAACTCATATATGTTTATTTTGAACAAGTGGCTATTTTTAACACTTCACATTTCAACGATTTATGCATACAATAAAAAATGTGATTTTTATTGTAAAACAAATCATTTCAAAACACTATTATTTTATATATTTCATGTTGGTGATAAAAATGGGATTTTTATCATAAAACAATTTCTTTTAAAACGAGATTATTTTACACAGTTCATATAGTCGATAAAAGGTGATTCTTATTATCAAACAATTTATTTCAAAATATGAATACCATTCAACACATGAATTTCTAATCAACGAATGAATATCAATTCAACACATGAATGTTTTCTATAGTTTCTATATATAGATAAAAATGTGATTTTTATTATCAAACAATTTATTTCAAAATATGAATACCATTCAACACATGAATTTCTAATCAACGAATGAATATCATTTCAACACATGAATGTTTTCTATAGTTTCTATATATAGATAAAAATGTGATTTTTATTATCAAACAATTTATTTCAAAATATGAATACCATTCAACACATGAATTTCTAATCAACGAATGAATATCAATTCAACACATGAATGTTTTCTATAGTTTCTATATATAGATAAAAATGTGATTTTTATTATCAAACAATTTATTTCAAAATATGAATACCATTCAACACATGAATTTCTAATCAACGAATGAATATCAATTCAGCACATGAATGTTTTCTATAGTTTCTATATATAGATAAAAATGTGATTTTTATTATCAAACAATTTATTTCAAAATATGAATACCATTCAACACATGAATTTCTAATCAACGAATGAATATCAATTCAACATATGAATGTTTTCTATAGTTTCTATATATAGATAAAATGTGATTTTTATTATCAAACAATTTATTTCAAAATATGAATACCATTCAACACATGAATTTCTAATCAACGAATGAATATCAATTCAACACATGAATGTTTTCTATAGTTTCTATATATAGGAAAAAATGTGATTTTTATTATCAAACAATTTATTTCAAAATATGAATACCATTCAACACATGAATTTCTAATCAACGAATGAATATCAATTCAACACATGAATGTTTTCTATAGTTTCTATATATAGATAAAATGTGATTTTTATTATCAAACAATTTATTTCAAAATATGAATACCATTCAACACATGAATTTCTAATCAACGAATGAATATCAATTCAACACATGAATGTTTTCTATAGTTTCTATATATAGATAAAATGTGATTTTTATTATCAAACAATTTATTTCAAAATATGAATACCATTCAACACATGAATTTCTAATCAACGAATGAATATCAATTCAACACATGAAGGTTTTCTATTCAATGGATAAATATAGTTTAAGCAAATGAAAATAATTCAAACACACGAATATTATTCAAATTTTCGGCAGCATAATGGCAGGGTAGTTAAAACCGGGACCGTCCCTAGTACGGCTCCTCGCTCTACCTTAAAACCTCGCGGTTTTTGACAATGGGGATCATGCATCTTATTCGCACGCAGGCGACATGTATATATTTATTTCATTTCCACAAACTAATCCTATGTGGTTTCAACCAAATATTTCTCAACCACAAACGGGTATTTTTTGTGACGAGAAGGAATTTCGCTCGGTCCGAACCAGTCGCTAAACCGATCCAGGCCGCTCGAAACGCCCTATCGTTTGAGAATACGACAAATCAGAACGCATACAGAAGAACATTTCATTGTATATTACAACAATTCCATCAGATTACAAGAATATACAGAGTATAAACAAATAAATATTACACAGAAATATCAGAGATTTAAATTACATTTAAATACATCGCAGCGGAAAATAATACAATACACAACTAGAATGAGATATACGGATACAAAGCATTCTGGATATCGTTCCAGCTGTAAACCAGGATCCTGTGAATATAAATCTGCAAAACCAAAACTACTAGCTGCCCGTGTCGAAAATAAGGGCACCCAGAGTTTAGGTTAAAACAATAAACTCCAGGTCAGTCATGTGACTGGTGTGAGAACTAAAACGGTTATTCTTTATTTTAAAGTTCGGTAAAACAAGGGACCACGCCGTATAACACGGAACGGGTTTCCTCCCAAGAATACCAGTGCATAAAACTAACAGCGCAATGCTAAATAGAGAAAAATGAAGCTGTTATAAGACCCAGGTCCTATCACACAATGCAACGCAAGCCGGGGGATAGGGTTTTCCCTTATAACAGCCAAAGGATGTTTGATACGTTTAAAACAAATCATTTGATACTATTATAAGTGCATAGTGTATAAAGCAATTTCAAATCATAAGTATCAATCATAGGCGGCATGAATGGCCCATAACACTATGTCGCCATATATAAGTTTACAATCGAAACCGCAATGTCGTATTGAAAGTTGGGTTATCATTTATGGTATGAACCGAGGCTAGGGGCAAGATCCTCACAGATTCGAGACAATCTAGCCTACCATGTCTCAGGATCAGAGCTCGAGTGACCCTTGGATCGTCAGGGCTGATCCACCGATGTGGATTAAAATGCCTGAACACTACGTTTCCCCGCCCTTTGGGGCGCAAACGAGCCATCAAATGACTCCATCGGTTCGAGAACGACCGATCAATCCGAGGCGCCTCGCAACAGCAACAACCACATAAGTCAAACTCGTCAGGGCGTGTAAAACCACTGACGCCACTTTTAGCTAGAAAGAAACGCAAGTCCTCCCTGAGGTCCATCTCCCGTTTTTGGTTCATACCGGGTGTGAAACTCGTGAAGTAAACGTTACACAAAGCTACGCCACAAAAGCCGTGCTTTGATCATCACCACAAGACTTTGCTTCTCAACAGAAGCCTCGATCAATTGCCACTTAGGCATGCCACACAGGCAATTCACTCCATGCGATTGATATCCATCAATATATAACCCCAGAGCTCGTACGTCTCAGAGAGGGGCGTTAAGCAAGAGAATAAATTCTTCGCCGCCAAACAGATATATATTTAATAGAGATCAATCACACGAACTAAAATCCAATGTCAGACACACAGTCTATTTACAAGTCCGTTCTGGGTCTGAACGAAACCGGGGGCACCTAGTACCCCGCATATCCATCGATCTCCAAGTACGTCTGGACGTTCACTAACTGTTTCCATCTTCTTGGGTGTACAGCCCAATCAAGATCATCAGTAATTACCCAAACGACGTGAAGACTTCCGGTCTTCGACCACCGTCTTCATCTTCGACTTATCGTCGTATCAGTTATTCAGAATGGGATAAACCCGGTCTTTCCGAATAACTCGCGTATATTTTAAATAAGTGTTACACAAACACAACATACGCCTCATTCCAATTCATCAGTCACTAACCGTAAATTAATCAAGAGAATAATTTCCCAAATATTAACCCCGAAGGCCGAAACCAACATCAGATCAATATCCAGAAAACCATTCTGCTTGGCCAACCGACAGTTAGTTTATAACTTTCACATTCATAGGGAAATATTCCCATTAATTTTATCCAAGATAAATTCCTTGAATTTATCCTTTATTCTATTTTTGAATCTCAATTCAAACTAGTCGGGATTAGCGAACCTTACCGAAGTAATCATTTATTTTAATCTCCCCATCCCAACTTATTCATCCCATGAAGTAAAACTGGTAATACTTCATATCTAACACCACAGTGTTATCGGTAAATTCAATTACCATTTCACGTTCAAATCTAATTAAAGATTTAACTATCGCCTAGAGCAAAACTGGTGATACTCCATTTTCGATCATTTCAATCTAATTAAAGATTCATTAAAACTCCACTTAGTTTTAATCTTCGACTGGGTTAAAGAATCAGTGTCATTTAAAACACAGTTCACGATAAACCCAAAGTCACATCCCATTGATTATCGGGTTAAAGAACGAGTGTTATTTAAAACACTGTCCACGGTAAACCCAAAAATCAATATCAATTCAATTCCAATTAAATATTCTTTAATTGGTACACTTCATTAAATGTAAATAAAAAGATTTAACCTTTTCTCAACTGGGTTCAAGAACAGTGTTAGTGAAGACACCACTCACGACAAACCCAAATCACATTCGATATTCAATACAAGGCTCTGAATAGAAAATATATCGGCTTATATTCAATATCGAATTCTACGACTAACAAATGTCGTATTGGAAATAACGATATATATATATATATATATCTTTCAAATTTCCATAACAACATCTGTATAATCACGAATTCCAACATCGAAATATTCCGAAGACAATTTCGATTCAAATCCACTCCAATGCAATCATTGGATATTCTGGTTATTTTTAAAACCCTTTTTAAATTCAATTTATTTATTTAAAAATAAATAGAATTATAATTCTAGTTCAAAACCAGTTCATTTTGATAAAAATCTATTTTTATCTTTTCAAACATGAAGTTTTTCATCCCAAATCTTCACAAATCATTTCTTATGATTTTACACAAATTATTACTATTTTTAATAATTTTATCAAGGCCCGTACAGTCGATTTCCATCAACGGTCATCGAACTGCACTTATAGCGACCTTTTTCGAATTTGATTTGGACATAATTCCAAATCCAACCGTTAGATTTCTAATTTCTAATATTCGTTAGAAAGCTCTTTTCGATACGAACCCAACGGTTCCGGTTTTAGGAGAATCCGACGGTCGGATCTCCCGCAATGTCCGTTTGAAATAAATGGTCGAAATTCACGAACTGCTGCGGCGCGGCGCGTTCTATTCAGGCCATTATATTATATATATAATATATATATAATATATTTCGTCGATTTCTATTTAAAACGAATTATATAAATAGTTTTAAATTCGATTCTAAAGCAATTTCAACTTCCGTTTCAAATCAAAATTGAATTCTTCTCTATAAATTCGTTTTAAAATTCATTTCTATTCAATTCAAATTTCAATTTAATTTGAATTCATTTCAATTCGCTTTCAATTCAATTAGAATTCGTTTTCAATTCAATTCATTTCGAAATCGTTTTCAATTCAATTCATTTCGAAATCGTTTTCAATTCAATTCATTTCGAAATCGTTTTCAATTCATTTCATTTCGAAATCGTTTTCAATTCAATTCATTTCGAAATCGTTTTCAATTCATTTCATTTCGAAATCGTTTTCAATTCAATTCATTTCGAAATCGTTTTCAATTCAATTCATTACGAAATCGTTTTCAATTCAATTCATTTCGAAATCGTTTTCAATTCAATTCATTTCGAAATCGTTTTCAATTCAATTCATTTCGAAATCGTTTTCAATTCATTTCATTTCGAAATCGTTTTCAATTCAATTCATTTCGAAATCGTTTTCAATTCAATTCATTTCGAAATCGTTTTCAATTCAATTCATTTCGAAATCGTTTTCAATTCATTTCATTTCGAAATCGTTGATTTCGAAATCACTTTTCAATATTCATTTTAAAATGAATAAAATCGATATAAATATCGTTCCCGTCAAAATGGCGTCAATCTAATCAACACGGCTTCATAAATTTCTATTTTCAAATTTTCTTTATTTTTCAAATTGGAATGAGGCCCAATCAATTACCATATAATGTTAATTATATGGATTTTCTACAACACATGTATATATCAACAACGATGAATAATCAACCATCATCCAAAGTGTATTCTACACTGTATAAGCATCAAATATAAATATTCAACGCTTATAACAGTCTGTCAATCAATCGATCGACACACAACTAAACAATCGGGATTAGTGTACGTCAAATATCATCCCAACACCCGTGTAGGGTTTCAAACAATCAAACACAGATTTTATTTGTGCAGTTGGGCGATGTGTAAAATTTATCGTCCCAATCAATGTCCTTCAAATAGGTGTACATAAACAAACCGTTCGGTTTGTAAATGAATATTTTATTTATTCACATTCCCGTTAAAAATTATATTTTTTAACGATAAAACATTTTATTTCAACCTATGAATTTCTATTCAATTCATTTATTCAATAAAATGATATCTTTATTTTTCTAACTTATTTTAGAAAATTTCGGTGGCATAACGACACGATACTAGAAACGGGACGAGGCCTAGCCTTATCCCCGGTCTAGTGAAGGCCCACGCCATTCACACATCAATCAAACCATTCAATTTCACCCAAACAATTCAATTCAATCACATAATCAAACCAATCTATGCAACCAAACAAACAAGTCCATGGTTTGTGGACGATTGTGTCGGGTGCTACTAAGCACCGTCTCCATCCTAGTATATATATATAACTAGAGAAATTAAATTGAAAGGTGAGAAGTTCTCACAGATAGCTATCCTAGCTCCACGGCACTTCTAATGCAGGAAATCTTCGCCAACTCGCCTTTTTGTCGCTTTCGCCCGTATTCTCTACATATGTAAAAATCAAACTTTTACGATGCTATTCAATATATAAAAATCATATTTTTACACCAACTATATAGTAAAGACTATATTTTTAATACTTTAAAAATATAAAGATCATATTTTTAGTTCTTTAAAAATATAAAAATCATATTTTTATTTTCTAAACAGTACTAATTTTATATTATACTATGTTTTTATATTTTCAAAACTATGCCTATTTTTATTTGAAAAACAATAATATTTTATTTAAAAAAAACAATTCTATTTCTACTTTGAAAACAATTTCATTTTTACCTTTTACCAATTTAATTTAACCCACTTCTAATTTTATTTTATTTTCAAAAACACATTTAAAAACAATGTTAATTTTCTTTTATTTATTTTTGAATCTCTCCTTTAAAAATAACTTCTTTTTATATTTTTAAAACAAATGTTGTTCATATCTTTAAACAAATGCAACCAAATGATGTTATATCTTTTCAAACCACATTTTAAAAACAAAGCTATTTCTATTTTATTTTCAAAACTCAGCTGTATTTACTTTCAAAACCATTGTAGATTTAGAAAAATCTGATTTTTACTATGTTATTTATAAATAGACAGAACTGTAAAAACTCACTGTTTCTGTTGTTTTCGCTGAACCCATCAGCGTTCACCACCTAGGGCTGCCATCGCATGTCACATCAGCCCGCCGGAGTCCAATCGACAACCACCATTCCAATCGCCTTGGCCTACCCTATCACCGGCCCTAGTGGCTTGAAATTCGAAACCCCCCCGAGCCTCGAAATCTCGACCAAAACCGCAGCCTTTGAGAGGCAAAAACAGCCACCAGAACGCCTGACTTCCGATCCTTTGGCGGGGGAGGGGAGTCTTCGTCGCGTCGAAGTGGGAGAGGGGGAGGTCGGCCTCCTGGTGGCGGCGCCAGGACCACTGGCGATGGGCGAACGGTCCTCCGTCGAGCCCTTTTTTCTTTTTTTTTTCTTTTTTTTTATTGGATCGAAATGAAACGAAAAGGGGAGGGGGCAGAAATATAGGAGAGAGAGAATAGTTTTTTTTTATTTTATTATTTTAAAATTCAAAAAGTTGACTTTTAAATACGACATCTAATCGAGGCCCACCGCCTGTCGTCCATAGCGTTTTACCCCTATTCCGAACCCAATGGGATATGTATCACAAGCTGATTTGATCGTTACAATCAGTTTCCGTTGAATTTACACTTAAATCACTATATTGAATTTTAAACGTACATTTCAAATTACCGGGGTCACATACTAACTAGAAAAATTCCAGAAAAATATTTTCTAGCTTCGTATTGACGATACGGTCCTAACAAAACTAGTTTCGTCGAATTCTGAGACCGTTAGAAAAATGGCCATTTTCCAGTCGATTAAAATCAACTTAAACTGGTCAAACGCGTTTTCCTTTGCCACGCTCACATATTGATTCGGAAAATTATGAAATTTGAAACCTAGCAAAAACTTTACATCCCGGACCCAACAAAACTGGTTTCATCGAAATCCGAGGTCGTTTGCAAAATGTCCATTTTTAAGGGCCTGAACTCCATAGCGACTATTCAGAATTTTCAACTGGACATATCTTTTGATTCCCGCTACGAACTTTTAATTTTTCGGATTCGTTGGAAATATATTCACTATTAGATTCCATTATTTTTGTTTTCACTAAAATCCGGATTGTTTTGCACCCGGTACATTCAATTGAAGTTTGAAATCGAATTATCGAACTACCGCGCCATTTTCAATTCTATTTATAATTATATATAATTATTTATATTCTAACGACGACGCGTATAATATATACGTTCTAATTATATTCAAAATAAATTTCTCGTTGATTTTATTTAAAATAATCTATTTTAAATAATCAAATTCGCTATAATTGCCAATATAAAAATTTTAAACTGGCCCAGATTTTGCGGGTTATTACAATCTCCCCCACTTAAAACTTTTCGTCCCCGAAAAGGAACAAAGTCGAAAGTGGTTTGATTATTCAACTCTACGCTCGATCTGGCTTCCATTCTCCAACTCTTTAGTTTCTGAGAATTTTCAAAATTTCAAAAATTTGGCTAACACCCTAAATTTTCGAAAAATTTCGCCATAACCTCCCCTGCACCGGAAGCATCGGGGAATTTCAAATAGCTTCCCCGGTCCTTCAGATCTCAAAAAGAAAAAGAAAAAGCCAAGCGGCTAGCCAATAGGCTCACAAAATCATCATCACCCAAACAAAACAGTGAATTATGTAGTAAACATGTACCTATTTGTCGGGAAAACAAAATTTATTCTTCGGCTCTAGCCTCCTTGCTATGACCTGTTCAATGATATACATGTATATGCAAGCAGATGCGACCAATTTTCAATACAATTCAATATTTGATTCAATCAGGCTAAATGATTCAAAATTATCAAACAATTAAACGAACAACACAAACATCAATCAGTTAGTGGATTAGAGTTTCAAATCCATAAATTTTGATATATAGTCAAAAATCAGATTTTTGATGCCAAATCACAACAATAGGCCCTATCTAATTTTGGTTCTCACACCAGTCAATAGGAAGTATATAGAAATCTCCCTTTCGTCACTCGAACATAAATTCTGATGATGATGCATCAATCATCAGAGTTCTCTCCGGGCGACTTAGAAGGTGATTCTATATCTACCCAGTATATCAAAACTTCGAATACACGCGGATCAGACGTATACGCAAAATCTATATATACTGGATTGTCCAAATTCTTTAAAATAAATAATCAAATACGAATAGTTGATTTAAATTTTCAGAACAAATTTTGTTTTCATTTTAAAAATATACTCTTCACACTCGTTCTAGGATACTACTGATCCTATCTCTAACGAGTCATTCCATTGGATATTGCTAATCCAATATCTGATGAATTCTTTCGTATAGTTCTAATGTGCCTTGTTCTCTGAGCTTTGTAAACCAAAGCTCTGATACCAACTGTGACGAGAAGGAATTTCGCTCGGTCCGAACCAGTCGCTAAACCGATCCAGGCCGCTCGAAACGCCCTATCGTTTGAGAACACGACAAATCAGAACGCATACAGAAGAACATTTCATTGTATATTACAACAATTCCATCAGATTACAAGAATATACAGAGTATAAACAAATAAATATTACACAGAAATATCAGAGATTTAAATTACATTTAAATACATCGCAGCGGAAAATAATACAATACACAACTAGAATGAGATATACGGATACAAAGCTTTCCGGATATCGTTCCAGCTGTAAACCAGGATCCTGTGAATATAAATCTGCAAACCCAAAACTACTAGCTGCCCGTGTCGAAAATAAGGGCACCCAGAGTTTAGGTTAAAACAATAAACTCCAGGTCAGTCATGTGACTGGTGTGAGAACTAAAACAGTTAATCTTTATTTTAAAGTTCGGTAAAACAAGGGACCACGCCGTATAACACGGAACGGGTTTCCTCCCAAGAATACCAGTGCATAAAACTAACAGCGCAATGCTAAATAGAGAAAAATGAAGCTGTTATAAGACCCAGGTCCTATCACACAATGCAACGCAAGCCAGGGGATAGGGTTTTCCCTTAAAACAGCCAAAGGATGCTTGATACGTTTAAAACAAATCATTTGATACTATTATAAGTGCATAGTGTATAAAGCAATTTCAAATCATAAGTATCAATCATAGGCGGCATGAATGGCCCATAACACTATGTCGCCATATATAAGTTTACAATCGAAACCGCAATGTCGTATTGAAAGTTGGGTTATCATTTATGGTATGAACCGAGGCTAGGGGCAAGATCCTCACTGATTCGAGACAGTCTAGCCTACCATGTCTCAGGATCAGAGCTCGAGTGACCCTTGGATCGTCAGGGCCGGTCCACCGATGTGGATTAAAATGCCTGAACACTACGTTTCCCCGCCCTTTGGGGCGCAAACGAGCCATCAAATGACTCCATCGGTTCGAGAACGACCGATCAATCTGAGGCGCCTCGCAACAGCAAAAACCACATAAGTCAAACTCGTCAGGGCGTGTAAAACCACTGACGCCACTTTTAGCTAGAAAGAAACGCAAGTCCTCCCTGAGGTCCATCTCCCGTTTTTGGTTCATACCGGGTGTGAAACTCACGAAGTAAACGTTACACAAAGCTACGCCACAAAGGCCGTGCTTTGATCATCACCACAAGACTTTGCTTTTCAACAGAAGCCTCGATCAATTGCCACTTAGGCATGCCACACAGGCAATTCACTCCATGCGATTGATATCCATCAATATATAACCCCTGAGCTCGTACGTCTCAGAGAAGGGCGTTAAGCAAGAGAATAAATTCTCCGCCGCCAAACAGATATATATTTAATAGAGATCAATCACACGAACTAAAATCCAATGTCAGACACAGTCCATTTACAAGTCTGTTCTGCGTCTGAACGAAACCGGGGGCATCTAGTACCCCGCATATCCATCGATCTCCAAGTACGTCTGGACGATCACTAACTGTTTCCATCTTCTTGGGTGTACAGCCCAATCAAGATCATCAGTAATTACCCAAACGACGTGAAGACTTCTGGTCTTCGACCACCGTCTTCATCTTCGACTTATCGTCGTATCAGTTATTCAGAATGGGATAAACCCGGTCTTTCCGAATAACTCGCGTATATTTTAAATAAGTGTTACACAAACACAACATACGCCTCATTCCAATTCATCAGTCACTAACCGTAAATTAATCAAGAGAATAATTTCCCAAATATTAACCCCGAAGGCCGAAACCAACATCAGATCAATATCCAGAAAACCATTCTGCTTGGCCAACCGACAGTTAGTTTCTAACTTTCACATTCATAGGGAAATATTCCCATTAATTTTATCCAAGATAAATTCCTTGAATTTATCCTTTATTCTATTTTTGAATCTCAATTCAAACTAGTCGGGATTAGCGAACCTTACCGAAGTAATCATTTATTTTAATCTCCCCATCCCAACTTATTCATCCCATGAAGTAAAACTGGTAATACTTCATATCTAACACCACAGTGTTATCGGTAAATTCAATTACCATTTCACGTTCAAATCTAATTAAAGATTTAACTATCGCCTGGAGCAAAACTGGTGATACTCCATTTTCGATCATTTCAATCTAATTAAAGATTCATTAAAACTCCACTTAGTTTTAATCTTCGACTGGGTTAAAGAATCAGTGTCATTTAAAACACAGTTCACGATAAACCCAAAGTCACATCCCATTGATTATCGGGTTAAAGAACGAGTGTTATTTAAAACACTGTCCACGGTAAACCCAAAAATCAATATCAATTCAATTCCAATTAAATATTCTTTAATTGGTACACTTCATTAAATCTAAATAAAAAGATTTAACCTTTTCTCAACTGGGTTCAAGAACAGTGTTAGTGAAGACACCACTCACGACAAACCCAAATCACATTCGATATTCAATACAAGGCTCTGAATAGAAAATATATCGGCTTATATTCAATATCGAATTCTACGACTAACAAATGTCGTATTGGAAATAACGATATATATATATATATCTTTCAAATTTCCATAACAACATCTATATAATCACGAATTCCAACATCGAAATATTCCGAAGACAATTTCGATTCAAATCCACTCCAATGCAATCATTGGATATCCTGGTTATTTTTAAAACCCTTTTTAAATTCAATTTATTTATTTAAAAATAAATAGAATTATAATTCTAGTTCAAAACCAGTTCATTTCGATAAAAATCTATTTTTATCTTTTCAAACATGAAGTTTTTCATCCCAAATCTTCACAAATAATTTCTTATGATTTTACACAAATTATTACTATTTTTAATAATTTTATCAAGGCCCGTACAGTCGATTTCCATCAACGGTCATCGAACTGCACTTACAACGACCTTTTTCGAATTTGATTTGGACATAATTCCAAATCCAACCGTTAGATTTATAATTTCTAATTTCTAATATTCGTTAGAAAGCTCTTTTCGATACAAACCCAACGGTTCCGGTTTTAGGAGAATCCGACGGTCGGATCTCCCGCAATGTCTGTTTGAAATAAATGGTCGAAATTCACGAACTGCCGCGGCGCGGCGCGTTCTATTCAGGCCATTATATTATATATATAATATATATATAATATATTTCGTCGATTTCTATTTAAAACGAATTATATAAATAGTTTTAAATTCGATTCAAAAGCAACTCTATAAATTCGTTTTAAAATTCATTTCTATTCAATTAAAATTTCAATTTAATTTGAATTCATTTCAATTCGCTTTCAATTCAATTAGAATTCGTTTTCAATTCAATTCATTTCGAAATCGTTTTCAATTCAATTCATTTCGAAATCGTTTTCAATTCAATTCATTTCGAAATCGTTTTCAATTCAATTCATTTCGAAATCGTTTTCAACTCATTTCATTTCGAAATCGTTTTCAATTCAATTCATTTCGAAATCGTTTTCAATTCAATTCATTTCGAAATCGTTTTCAATTCAATTCATTTCGAAATCGTTTTCAATTCAATTCATTTCGAAATCGTTTTCAGTTCATTTCATTTCGAAATCGTTTTCAATTCAATTCATTTCGAAATCGTTTTCAATTCAATTCATTTCGAAATCGTTTTCAATTCAATTCATTTCGAAATCGTTTTCAATTCAATTCATTTCGAAATCGTTTTCAATTCATTTCATTTCGAAATCGTTGATTTCGAAATCACTTTTCAATATTCATTTTAAAATGAATAAAATCGATATAAATATCGTTCCCGTCAAAATGGCGTCAATCTAATCAACACGGCTTCATAAATTTCTATTTTCAAATTTTCTTTATTTTTCAAATTGGAATGAGGCCCAATCAATTACCATATAATGTTAATTATATGGATTTTCTACAACACATGTATATATCAACAACGATGAATAATCAACCATCATCCAAAGTGTATTCTACACTGTATAAGCATCAAATATAAATATTCAACGCTTATAACAGTCTGTCAATCAATCGATAGACACACAACTAAACAATCGGGATTAGTGTACGTCAAATATCATCCCAACACCCGTGTAGGGTTTCAAACAATCAAACACAGATTTTATTTGTGTAGTTGGGCGATGTGTAAAATTTATCGTCCCAATCAATGTCCTTCAAATAGGTGTACATAAACAAACCGTTCGGTTTGTAAATGAATATTTTATTTATTCACATTCCCGTTAAAAATTATATTTTTTAACGATAAAACATTTTATTTCAACCTATGAATTTCTATTCAATTCATTTATTCAATAAAATGATATCTTTATTTTTCTAACTTATTTTAGAAAATTTCGGCGGCATAACGGCATGATACTAGAAACGGGACGAGGCCTAGCCTTATCCCCTGTCTAGTGAAGGCCCACGCCATTCACACATCAATTAAACCATTCAATTTCACCCAAACAATTCAATTCAATCACATAATCAAACTAATCTATGCAACCAAACAAACAAGTCCATGGTTTGTGGACGATTGTGTCGGGTGCTACTAAGCACCGTCTCCATCCTAGTATATATATATAACTAGAGAAATTAAATTGAAAGGTGAGAAGTTCTCACAGATAGCTATCCTAGCTCCACGGCACTTCTAATGCAGGAAATCTTCGCCAACTCGCCTTTTTGTCGCTTTCGCCCGTATTCTCTACATATGTAAAAATCAAACTTTTACGATGCGATTCAATATATAAAAATCATATTTTTACATCAACTATATAGTAAAGACTATATTTTTAATACTTTAAAAATATAAAGATCATATTTTTAGTTCTTTAAAAATATAAAAATCATATTTTTATTTTCTAAACAGTACTAATTTTATATTATACTATGTTTTTATATTTTCAAAACTATGCCTATTTTTATTTGAAAAACAATAATATTTTATTTAAAAAAAAACAATTCTATTTCTACCTTGAAAACAATTTCATTTTTACCTTTTACCAATTTAATTTAACCCACTTCTAATTTTATTTTATTTTCAAAAACACATTTAAAAACAATGTTAATTTTCTTTTATTTATTTTTGAATCTCTCCTTTAAAAATAACTTCTTTTTATATTTTTAAAACAAATGTTGTTCATATCTTTAAACAAATGCAACCAAATGATGTTATATCTTTTCAAACCACATTTTAAAAACAAAGCTATTTCTATTTTATTTTCAAAACTCAGCTGTATTTACTTTCAAAACCATTGTAGATTTAGAAAAATCTGATTTTTACTATGTTATTTATAAATAGACAGAACTGTAAAAACTCACTGTTTCTGTTGTTTTCGCTGAACCCATCAGCGTTCACCACCTAGGGCTGCCATCGCATGTCACATCAGCCCGTCGGAGTCCAATCGACAACCACCATTCCAATCGCCTTGGCCTACCCTATCACCGGCCCTAGTGGCTTGAAATTCGAAACCCCCCCGAGCCTCGAAATCTCGACCAAAACCGCAGCCTTTGAGAGGCAAAAATAGCCACCAGAACGCCTTACTTCCGATACTTTGGCGGGGGAGGGGAGTCTTCGTCGCATCGAAGTGGGAGAGGGGGAGGTCGGCCTCCTGGTGGCGGCGCCAGGACCACTGGCGATGGGCGAACGGTCCTCCGTCGAGCCCTTTTTTCTTTTTTTTCTTTTTTTTTATTGGATCGAAATGAAATGAAAAGGGAGGGCCAGAAATATAGGAGAGAGAGAATAGTTTTTTTTTATTTTTTTTATTTTAAAATTCAAAAGTTGACTTTTACATACGACCTCTAATCGAGGCCCACCGCCTGTCGTCCATAGCGTTTTACCCCTATTCCGAACCCAATGGGATAGGTATCACAAGCTGATTTGATCGTTACAATCAGTTTCCGTTGAATTTACACTTAAATCACTATATTGAATTTTAAACGTACATTTCAAATTACCGGGGTCACATACTAACTAGAAAAATTCCAGAAAAATATTTTCTAGCTTCGTATTGTCGATACGGTCCTAACAAAACTAGTTTCGTCGAATTCTGAGACCGTTAGAAAAATGGCCATTTTCCAGTCGATTAGAATCAATTGAAACTGGTCAAACGCGTTTTCCTTTGCCACGCTCACATATTGATTCGGAAAATTATGAAATTTGAAACCTAGCAATAACTTTACATCCCGGACCCAACAAAACTGGTTTCATCGAAATCCGAGGTCGTTTGCAAAATGTCCATTTTTAAGGGCCCGAATTCCATAGCGACTATTCAGAATTTTCAACTGGACATATCTTTTGATTCCCGCTACGAACTTTTAATTTTTCGGATTCGTTTGAAAGATATTCACTATCAGATCCCATTATTTTTGGTTTCACTAAAATCCGGATTGTTTTGCACCCGGTACATTCAATTGAAGTTTGAAATCGAATTATCGAACTACCGCGCCATTTTCAATTCTATTTATAATTATATATAATTATTTATAATCTAACGACGACGCGTATAATATATACGTTCGAATTATATTCAAAATAAATTTCTCGTTGATTTTATTTAAAATAATCTATTTTAAATAATCAAATTCGCTATAATTGCCAAAATAAAAATTTTAAACTGGCCCAGATTTTGCGGGTTATTACAATCTCCCCCACTTAAAACTTTTCGTCCCCGAAAAGGAACAAAGTCGAAAGTGGTTTGATTATTCAACTCTACGCTCGATCTGGCTTCCATTCTCCAACTCTTTAGTTTCTGAGAATTTTTAAAATTTCAAAAATTTGGCTAACACCCTAAATTTTCGAAAAATTTCGCCATAACCTCCCCTACACCGGGAGCATCGGGGAATTTCAAATAGCTTCCCCGGTCCTTCAGATCTCAAAAAGAAAAAGAAAAAGCCAAGCGGCTAGCCAATAGGCTCACAAAATCATCATCACCCAAACAAAACAGTGAATTATGTAGTAAACATGTACCTATTTGTCGGGCAAACAAATTTTATTCTTCGGCTCTAGCCTCCTTGCTATGACCTGTTCAATGATATACATGTATATGCAAGCAGATGCGACCAATTTTCAATACAATTCAATATTTGATTCAATCAGGCTAAATGATTCAAAATTATCAAACAATTAAACGAACAACACAAACATCAATCAATTAGTGGATTAGAGTTTCAAATCCATAAATTTTGATATATAGTCAAAAATCAGATTTTTGATGCCAAATCACAACAATAGACCCTATCTAATTTTGGTTCTCACACCAGTCAATAGGAAGTATATAGAAATCTCCCTTTCGTCACTCGAACATAAATTCTGATGATGATGCATCAATCATCAGAGTTCTCTCCGGGCGACTTAGAAGGTGATTCTATATCTACCCAGTATATCAAAACTTCGAATACACGCGGATCAGACGTATACGCAAAATCTATATATACTGGATTGTCCAAATTCTTTAAAATAAATAATCAAATACGAATAGTTGATTTAAATTTTCAAAACAAATTTTGTTTTCATTTTAAAAATATACTCTTCACACTCGTTCTAGGATACTACTGATCCTATCTCTAACGAGTCATTCCATTGGATATTGCTAATCCAATATCTGATGAATTCTTTCGTATGGTTCTAATGTGCCTTGTTCTCTGAGCTTTGTAAACCAAAGCTCTGATACCAACTGTGACGAGAAGGAATTTCGCTCGGTCTGAACCTGTCGCTAAACCGATCCAGGCCGCTCGAAACGCCCTATCGTTTGAAAACACGACAAATCAGAACGCATACAGAAGAACATTTCATTGTATATTACAACAATTCCATCAGATTACAAGAATATACAGAGTATAAACAAATAAATATTACACAGAAATATCAGAGATTTAAATTACATTTAAATACATCGCAGCGGAAAATAATACAATACACAACTAGAATGAGATATACGGATACAAAGCTTTCCGGATATCGTTCCAGCTGTAAACCAGGATCCTGTGAATATAAATCTGCAAAACCAAAACTACTAGCTGCCCGTGTCGAAAATAAGGGCACCCAGAGTTTAGGTTAAAACAATAAACTCCAGGTCAGTCATGTGACTGGTGTGAGAACTAAAACAGTTAATCTTTATTTTAAAGTTCGGTAAAACAAGGGACCACGCCGTATAACACGGAACGGGTTTCCTCCCAAGAATACCAATGCATAAAACTAACAGCGCAATGCTAAATAGAGAAAAATGAAGCTGTTATAAGACCCAGGTCCTATCACACAATGCAACGCAAGCCGGGGGACAGGGTTTTCCCTTAAAACAGCCAAAGGATGCTTGATACGTTTAAAACAAATCATTTGATACTATTATAAGTGCATAGTGTATAAAGCAATTTCAAATCATAAGTATCAATCATAGGCGGCATGAGTGGCCCAAAACACTATGTCGCCATATATAAGTTTACAATCGAAACCGCAATGTCGTATTGAAAGTTGGGTTATCATTTATGGTATGAACCGAGGCTAGGGGCAAGATCCTCACAGATTCGAGACAATCTAGCCTACCATGTCTCAGGATCAGAGCTCGAGTGACCCTTGGATCGTCAGGGCCGGTCCACCGATGTGGATTAAAATGCCTGAACACTACGTTTCCCTGCCCTTTGGGGCGCAAACGAGCCATCATGTGACTCCATCGGTTCGAGAACGACCGATCAATCCGAGGCGCCTCGCAACAGCAACAACCACATAAGTCAAACTCGTCAGGGCGTGTAAAACCACTGACGCCACTTTTAGCTAGAAAGAAACGCAAGTCCTCCCTGAGGTCCATCTCCCGTTTTTGGTTCATACCGGGTGTGAAACTCGCGAAGTAAACGTTACACAAAGCTACGCCACAAAGGACGTGCTTTGATCATCACCACAAGACTTTGCTTTTCAACAGAAGCCTCGATCAATTGCCACTTAGGCATGCCACACAGGCAATTCACTCCATGCAATTGATATCCATCAATATATAACCCCTGAGCTCGTACGTCTCAGAGAAGGGTGTTAAGCAAGAGAATAAATTCTCCGCCGCCAAACAGATATATATTTAATAGAGATCAATCACACGAACTAAAATCCAGTGTCAGACACACATTACCGTTAGAAAAATGGCCATTTTCCAGTCGATTAGAATCAATTGAAACTGGTCAAACGCGTTTTCCTTTGCCACGCTCACATATTGATTCGGAAAATTATGAAATTTGAAACCTAGCAATAACTTTACATCCCGGACCCAACAAAACTGGTTTCATCGAAATCCGAGGTCGTTTGCAAAATGTCCATTTTTAAGGGCCCGAATTCCATAGCGACTATTCAGAATTTTCAACTGGACATATCTTTTGATTCCCGCTACGAACTTTTAATTTTTCGGATTCGTTTGAAAGATATTCACTATCAGATTCCATTATTTTTGGTTTCACTAAAATCCGGATTGTTTTGCACCCGGTACATTCAATTGAAGTTTGAAATCGAATTATCGAACTACCGCGCCATTTTCAATTCTATTTATAATTATATATAATTATTTATAATCTAACGACGACGCGTATAATATATACGTTCGAATTATATTCAAAATAAATTTCTCGTTGATTTTATTTAAAATAATCTATTTTAAATAATCAAATTCGCTATAATTGCCAAAATAAAAATTTTAAACTGGCCCAGATTTTGCGGGTTATTACAATCTCCCCCACTTAAAACTTTTCGTCCCCGAAAAGGAACAAAGTCGAAAGTGGTTTGATTATTCAACTCTACGCTCGATCTGGCTTCCATTCTCCAACTCTTTAGTTTCTGAGAATTTTTAAAATTTCAAAAATTTGGCTAACACCCTAAATTTTCGAAAAATTTCGCCATAACCTCCCCTGCACCGGGAGCATCGGGGAATTTCAAATAGCTTCCCCGGTCCTTCAGATCTCAAAAAGAAAAAGAAAAAGCCAAGCGGCTAGCCAATAGGCTCACAAAATCATCATCACCCAAACAAAACAGTGAATTATGTAGTAAACATGTACCTATTTGTCGGGCAAACAAATTTTATTCTTCGGCTCTAGCCTCCTTGCTATGACCTGTTCAATGATATACATGTATATGCAACCAGATGCGACCAATTTTCAATACAATTCAATATTTGATTCAATCAGGCTAAATGATTCAAAATTATCAAACAATTAAACGAACAACACAAACATCAATCAGTTAGTGGATTAGAGTTTCAAATCCATAAATTTTGATATATAGTCAAAAATCAGATTTTTGATGCCAAATCACAACAATAGGCCCTATCTAATTTTGGTTCTCACACCAGTCAATAGGAAGTATATAGAAATCTCCCTTTCGTCACTCGAACATAAATTCTGATGATGATGCATCAATCATCAGAGTTCTCTCCCGGCGACTTAGAAGGTGATTCTATATCTACCCAGTATATCAAAACTTCGAATACACGCGGATCAGACGTATACGCAAAATCTATATATACTGGATTGTCCAAATTCTTTAAAATAAATAATCAAATACGAATAGTTGATTTAAATTTTCAAAACAAATTTTGTTTTCATTTTAAAAATATACTCTTCACACTCGTTCTAGGATACTACTGATCCTATCTCTAACGAGTCATTCCATTGGATATTGCTAATCCAATATCTGATGAATTCTTTCGTATGGTTCTAATGTGCCTTGTTCTCTGAGCTTTGTAAACC
Source organism: Allium sativum (assembly GCA_030737875.1). NCBI lineage: Eukaryota > Viridiplantae > Streptophyta > Magnoliopsida > Asparagales > Amaryllidaceae > Allium > Allium sativum. The sequence goes on from CM060910.1 coordinate 128,762,949, forward strand.
AAAGCTCTGATACCAACTGTGACGAGAAGGAATTTCGCTCGGTCCGAACCAGTCGCTAAACCGATCCAGGCCGCTCGAAACGCCCTATCGTTTGAAAACACGACAAATCAGAACGCATACAGAAGAACATTTCATTGTATATTACAACAATTCCATCAGATTACAAGAATATACAGAGTATAAACAAATAAATATTACACAGAAATATCAGAGATTTAAATTACATTTAAATACATCGCAGCGGAAAATAATACAATACACAACTAGAATGAGATATACGGATACAAAGCTTTCCGGATATCGTTCCAGCTGTAAACCAGGATCCTGTGAATATAAATCTGCAAAACCAAAACTACTAGCTGCCCGTGTCGAAAATAAGGGCACCCAGAGTTTAGGTTAAAACAATAAACTCCAGGTCAGTCATGTGACTGGTGTGAGAACTAAAACAGTTAATCTTTATTTTAAAGTTCGGTAAAACAAGGGACCACGCCGTATAACACGGAACGGGTTTCCTCCCAAGAATACCAATGCATAAAACTAACAGCGCAATGCTAAATAGAGAAAAATGAAGCTGTTATAAGACCCAGGTCCTATCACACAATGCAACGCAAGCCGGGGGACAGGGTTTTCCCTTAAAACAGCCAAAGGATGCTTGATACGTTTAAAACAAATCATTTGATACTATTATAAGTGCATAGTGTATAAAGCAATTTCAAATCATAAGTATCAATCATAGGCGGCATGAGTGGCCCAAAACACTATGTCGCCATATATAAGTTTACAATCGAAACCGCAATGTCGTATTGAAAGTTGGGTTATCATTTATGGTATGAACCGAGGCTAGGGGCAAGATCCTCACAGATTCGAGACAATCTAGCCTACCATGTCTCAGGATCAGAGCTCGAGTGACCCTTGGATCGTCAGGGCCGGTCCACCGATGTGGATTAAAATGCCTGAACACTACGTTTCCCTGCCCTTTGGGGCGCAAACGAGCCATCATGTGACTCCATCGGTTCGAGAACGACCGATCAATCCGAGGCGCCTCGCAACAGCAACAACCACATAAGTCAAACTCGTCAGGGCGTGTAAAACCACTGACGCCACTTTTAGCTAGAAAGAAACGCAAGTCCTCCCTGAGGTCCATCTCCCGTTTTTGGTTCATACCGGGTGTGAAACTCGCGAAGTAAACGTTACACAAAGCTACGCCACAAAGGACGTGCTTTGATCATCACCACAAGACTTTGCTTTTCAACAGAAGCCTCGATCAATTGCCACTTAGGCATGCCACACAGGCAATTCACTCCATGCAATTGATATCCATCAATATATAACCCCTGAGCTCGTACGTCTCAGAGAAGGGTGTTAAGCAAGAGAATAAATTCTCCGCCGCCAAACAGATATATATTTAATAGAGATCAATCACACGAACTAAAATCCAGTGTCAGACACACAGTCCATTTACAAGTCCGTTCTGGGTCTGAACGAAACCGGGGGCACCTAGTACCCCACATATCCATCGATCTCCAAGTACGTCTGGACGATCACTAACTCTTTCCATCATCTTGGGTGTACAGCCCAATCAAGATCAGCAGTAATTACCCAAACGACGTGAAGACTTCCGGTCTTCGACCACCGTCTTCATCTTCGACTTATCGTCGTATCAGTTATTCAGAATGGGACAAACCCGGTCTTTCCGAATAACTCGTGTATATTTTAAATAAGTGTTACACAAACACAACATACGCCTCATTCCAATTCATCAGTCACTAACCATAAATTAATCAAGAGAATAATTTCCCAAATATTAACCCCGAAGGCCGAAACCAACATCAGATCAATATCCAGAAAACCATTCTGCTTAGCCAACCGACAGTTAGTTTCTAACTTTCACATTCATAGGGAAATATTCCCATTAATTTTATCCAAGATAAATTCCTTGAATTTATCCTTTATTCTATTTTTGAATCTCAATTCAAACTAGTCGGGATTAGCGAACCTTACCGAAGTAATCATTTATTTTAATCTCCCCATCCCAACTTATTCATCCCATGAAGTAAAACTGGTAATACTTCATGTCTAACACCACAGTGTTATCGGTAAATTCAATTACCATTTCACGTTCAAATCTAATTAACTATCGCCTGGAGCAAAACTGGTGATACTCCATTTTCGATCATTTCAATCAAATTAAAGATTCATTAAAACTCCACTTAGTTTTAATCTTCGACTGGGTTAAAGAATCAGTGTCATTTAAAACACAGTTCACGATAAACCCAAAGTCACATCCCATTGATTATCGGGTTAAAGAACGAGTGTTATTTAAAACACTGTCCACGGTAAACCCAAAAATCAATATCAATTCAATTCCAATTAAATATTCTTTAATTGGTACACTTCATTAAATCTAAATAAAAAGATTTAACCTTTTCTCAACTGGGTTCAAGAACAGTGTTAGTGAAGACACCACTCACGACAAACCCAAATCACATTCGATATTCAATACAAGGCTCTGAATAGAAAATATATCGGCTTATATTCAATATCGAATTCTACGACTAACAAATGTCGTATTGGAAATAACGATATATATATATATATATATATATCTTTCAAATTTCCATAACAACATCTATATAATCACGAATTCCAACATCGAAATATTCCGAAGACAATTTCGATTCAAATCCACTCCAATGCAATCATTGGATATCCTGGTTATTTTTAAAACCCTTTTTAAATTCAATTTATTTATTTAAAAATAAATAGAATTATAATTCTAGTTCAAAACCAGTTCATTTCGATAAAAATCTATTTTTATCTTTTCAAACATGAAGTTTTTCATCCCAAATCTTCACAAATAATTTCTTATGATTTTACACAAATTATTACTATTTTTAATAATTTTATCAAGGCCCGTACAGTCGATTTCCATCAACGGTCATCGAACTGCACTTACAACGACCTTTTTCGAATTTGATTTGGACATAATTCCAAATCCAACCGTTAGATTTCTAATTTCTAATTTCTAATATTCGTTAGAAAGCTCTTTTCGATACAAACCCAACGGTTCCGGTTTTAGGAGAATCCGACGGTCGGATCTCCCGCAATGTCCATTTGAAATAAATGGTCGAAATTCACGAACTGCCGCGGCGGCGGCGCGTTCTATTCAGGCCATTATATTATATATATAATATATATATAATATATTTCGTCGATTTCTATTTAAAACGAATTATATAAATAGTTTTAAATTCGATTCAAAAGCAACTCTATAAATTCGTTTTAAAATTCATTTCTATTCAATTCAAATTTCAATTTAATTTGAATTCATTTCAATTCGCTTTCAATTCAATTAGAATTCGTTTTCAATTCAATTCATTTCGAAATCGTTTTCAATTCATTTCATTTCGAAATCGTTTTCAATTCAATTCATTTCGAAATCGTTTTCAATTCATTTCATTTCGAAATCGTTATCAATTCAATTCATTTTGAAATCGTTTTCAATTCATTTCATTTCGAAATCGTTTTCAATACAATTTATTTCGAAATCGTTTTCAATTCAATTCATTTCGAAATCGTTTTCAATTCAATTCATTTCGAAATCGTTTTCAATTCAATTCATTTCGAAATCGTTTTCAATTCATTTCATTTCGAAATCGTTTTCAATTCAATTCATTTCGAAATCGTTTTCAATTCAATTCATTTCGAAATCGTTTTCAATTCAATTCATTTCGAAATCGTTTTCAATTCATTTCATTTCGAAATCGTTGATTTCGAAATCACTTTTCAATATTCATTTTAAAATGAATAAAATCGATATAAATATCGTTCCCGTCAAAATGGCGTCAATCTAATCAACACGGCTTCATAAATTTCTATTTTCAAATTTTCTTTATTTTTCAAATTGGAATGAGGCCCAATCAATTACCATATAATGTTAATTATATGGATTTTCTACAACACATGTATATATCAACAACGATGAATAATCAACCATCATCCAAAGTGTATTCTACACTGTATAAGCATCAAATATAAATATTCAACGCTTATAACAGTCTGTCAATCAATCGATCGACACACAACTAAACAATCGGGATTAGTGTACGTCAAATATCATCCCAACACCCGTGTAGGGTTTCAAACAATCAAACACAGATTTTATTTGTGTATTTGGGCGATGTGTAAAATTTATCGTCCCAATCAATGTCCTTCAAATAGGTGTACATAAACAAACCGTTCGGTTTGTAAATGAATATTTTATTTATTCACATTCCCGTTAAAAATTATATTTTTTAACGATAAAACATTTTATTTCAACCTATGAATTTCTATTCAATTCATTTATTCAATAAAATGATATCTTTATTTTTCTAACTTAATTTAGAAAATTTCGGCGGCATAACGGCATGATACTAGAAACGGGACGAGGCCTAGCCTTATCCCCTGTCTAGTGAAGGCCCACGCCATTCACACATCAATTAAACCATTCAATTTCACCCAAACAATTCAATTCAATCACATAATCAAACTAATCTATGCAACCAAACAAACAAGTCCATGGTTTGTGGACGATTGTGTCGGGTGCTACTAAGCACCGTCTCCATCCTAGTATATATATATAACTAGAGAAATTAAATTGAAAGGTGAGAAGTTCTCACAGATAGCTATCCTAGCTCCACGGCACTTCTAATGCAGGAAATCTTCGCCAACTCGCCTTTTTGTCGCTTTCGCCCGTATTCTCTACATATGTAAAAATCAAACTTTTACGATGCGATTCAATATATAAAAATCATATTTTTACATCAACTATATAGTAAAGACTATATTTTTAATACTTTAAAAATATAAAGATCATATTTTTAGTTCTTTAAAAATATAAAAATCATATTTTTATTTTCTAAACAGTACTAATTTTATATTATACTATGTTTTTATATTTTCAAAACTATGCCTATTTTTATTTGAAAAACAATAATATTTTATTTAAAAAAAACAATTCTATTTCTACTTTGAAAACAATTTCATTTTTACCTTTTACCAATTTAATTTAACCCACTTCTAATTTTATTTTATTTTCAAAAACACATTTAAAAACAATGTTAATTTTCTTTTATTTATTTTTGAATCTCTCCTTTAAAAATAACTTCTTTTTATATTTTTAAAACAAATGTTGTTCATATCTTTAAACAAATGCAACCAAATGATGTTATATCTTTTCAAACCACATTTTAAAAACAAAGCTATTTCTATTTTATTTTCAAAACTCAGCTGTATTTACTTTCAAAACCATTGTAGATTTAGAAAAATCTGATTTTTACTATGTTATTTATAAATAGACAGAACTGTAAAAACTCACTGTTTCTGTTGTTTTCGCTGAACCCATCAGCGTTCACCACCTAGGGCTGCCATCGCATGTCACATCAGCCCGTCGGAGTCCAATCGACAACCACCATTCCAATCGCCTTGGCCTACCCTATCACCGGCCCTAGTGGCTTGAAATTCGAAACCCCCCCGAGCCTCGAAATCTCGACCAAAACCGCAGCCTTTGAGAGGCAAAAATAGCCACCAGAACGCCTTACTTCCGATACTTTGGCGGGGGAGGGGAGTCTTCGTCGCATCGAAGTGGGAGAGGGGGAGGTCGGCCTCCTGGTGGCGGCGCCAGGACCACTGGCGATGGGCGAACGGTCCTCCGTCGAGCCCTTTTTTCTTTTTTTTCTTTTTTTTTATTGGATCGAAATGAAATGAAAAGGGAGGGCCAGAAATATAGGAGAGAGAGAATAGTTTTTTTTTATTTTTTTTATTTTAAAATTCAAAAGTTGACTTTTACATACGACCTCTAATCGAGGCCCACCGCCTGTCGTCCATAGCGTTTTACCCCTATTCTGAACCCAATGGGATATGTATCACAAGCTGATTTGATCGTTACAATCAGTTTCCGTTGAATTTACACTTAAATCACTATATTGAATTTTAAACGTACATTTCAAATTACCGGGGTCACATACTAACTAGAAAAATTCCAGAAAAATATTTTCTAGCTTCGTATTGTCGATACGGTCCTAACAAAACTAGTTTCGTCGAATTCTGAGACCGTTAGAAAAATGGCCATTTTCCAGTCGATTAGAATCAATTGAAACTGGTCAAACGCGTTTTCCTTTGCCACGCTCACATATTGATTCGGAAAATTATGAAATTTGAAACCTAGCAATAACTTTACATCCCGGACCCAACAAAACTGGTTTCATCGAAATCCGAGGTCGTTTGCAAAATGTCCATTTTTAAGGGCCCGAATTCCATAGCGACTATTCAGAATTTTCAACTGGACATATCTTTTGATTCCCGCTACGAACTTTTAATTTTTCGGATTCGTTTGAAAGATATTCACTATTATATTCCATTATTTTTGGTTTCACTAAAATCCGGATTGTTTTGCACCCGGTACATTCAATTGAAGTTTGAAATCGAATTATCGAACTACCGCGCCATTTTCAATTCTATTTATAATTATATATAATTATTTATAATCTAACGACGACGCGTATAATATATACGTTCGAATTATATTCAAAATAAATTTCTCGTTGATTTTATTTAAAATAATCTATTTTAAATAATCAAATTCGCTATAATTGCCAAAATAAAAATTTTAAACTGGCCCAGATTTTGCGGGTTATTACAATCTCCCCCACTTAAAACTTTTCGTCCCCGAAAAGGAACAAAGTCGAAAGTGGTTTGATTATTCAACTCTACGCTCGATCTGGCTTCCATTCTCCAACTCTTTAGTTTCTGAGAATTTTTAAAATTTCAAAAATTTGGCTAACACCCTAAATTTTCGAAAAATTTCGCCATAACCTCCCCTGCACCGGGAGCATCGGGGAATTTCAAATAGCTTCCCCGGTCCTTCAGATCTCAAAAAGAAAAAGAAAAAGCCAAGCGGCTAGCCAATAGGCTCACAAAATCATCATCACCCAAACAAAACAGTGAATTATGTAGTAAACATGTACCTATTTGTCGGGCAAACAAATTTTATTCTTCGGCTCTAGCCTCCTTGCTATGACCTGTTCAATGATATACATGTATATGCAAGCAGATGCGACCAATTTTCAATACAATTCAATATTTGATTCAATCAGGCTAAATGATTCAAAATTATCAAACAATTAAACGAACAACACAAACATCAATCAGTTAGTGGATTAGAGTTTCAAATCCATAAATTTTGATATATAGTCAAAAATCAGATTTTTGATGCCAAATCACAACAATAGGCCCTATCTAATTTTGGTTCTCACACCAGTCAATAGGAAGTATATAGAAATCTCCCTTTCGTCACTCGAACATAAATTCTGATGATGATGCATCAATCATCAGAGTTCTCTCCGGGCGACTTAGAAGGTGATTCTATATCTACCCAGTATATCAAAACTTCGAATACACGCGGATCAGACGTATACGCAAAATCTATATATACTGGATTGTCCAAATTCTTTAAAATAAATAATCAAATACGAATAGTTGATTTAAATTTTCAAAACAAATTTTGTTTTCATTTTAAAAATATACTCTTCACACTCGTTCTAGGATACTACTGATCCTATCTCTAACGAGTCATTCCATTGGATATTGCTAATCCAATATCTGATGAATTCTTTCGTATGGTTCTAATGTGCCTTGTTCTCTGAGCTTTGTAAACCAAAGCTCTGATACCAACTGTGACGAGAAGGAATTTCGCTCGGTCCGAACCAGTCGCTAAACCGATCCAGGCCGCTCGAAACGCCCTATCGTTTGAAAACACGACAAATCAGAACGCATACAGAAGAACATTTCATTGTATATTACAACAATTCCATCAGATTACAAGAATATACAGAGTATAAACAAATAAATATTACACAGAAATATCAGAGATTTAAATTACATTTAAATACATCGCAGCGGAAAATAATACAATACACAACTAGAATGAGATATACGGATACAAAGCTTTCCGGATATCGTTCCAGCTGTAAACCAGGATCCTGTGAATATAAATCTGCAAAACCAAAACTACTATCTGCCCGTGTCGAAAATAAGGGCACCCAGAGTTTAGGTTAAAACAATAAACTCCAGGTCAGTCATGTGACTGGTGTGAGAACTAAAACAGTTAATCTTTATTTTAAAGTTTGGTAAAACAAGGGACCACGCCGTATAACACGGAACGGGTTTCCTCCCAAGAATACCAATGCATAAAACTAACAGCGCAATGCTAAATAGAGAAAAATGAAGCTGTTATAAGACCCAGGTCCTATCACACAATGCAACGCAAGCCGGGGGACAGGGTTTTCCCTTAAAACAGCCAAAGGATGCTTGATACGTTTAAAACAAATCATTTGATACTATTATAAGTTCATAGTGTATAAAGCAATTTCAAATCATAAGTATCAATCATAGGCGGCATGAATGGCCCATAACACTATGTCGCCATATATAAGTTTACAATCGAAACCGCAATGTCGTATTGAAAGTTGGGTTATCATTTATGGTATGAACCGAGGCTAGGGGCAAGATCCTCACAGATTCGAGACAATCTAGCCTACCATGTCTCAGGATCAGAGCTCGAGTGACCCTTGGATCGTCAGGGCCGGTCCACCGATGTGGATTAAAATGCCTGAACACTACGTTTCCCTGCCCTTTGGGGCGCAAACGAGCCATCATGTGACTCCATCGGTTCGAGAACGACCGATCAATCCGAGGCGCCTCGCAACAGCAACAACCACATAAGTCAAACTCGTCAGGGCGTGTAAAACCACTGACGCCACTTTTAGCTAGAAAGAAACGCAAGTCCTCCCTGAGGTCCATCTCCCGTTTTTGGTTCATACCGGGTGTGAAACTCACGAAGTAAACGTTACACAAAGCTACGCCACAAAGGCCGTGCTTTGATCATCACCACAAGACTTTGCTTTTCAACAGAAGCCTCGATCAATTGCCACTTAGGCATGCCACACAGGCAATTCACTCCATGCGATTGATATCCATCAATATATAACCCCTGAGCTCGTACGTCTCAGAGAAGGGTGTTAAGCAAGAGAATAAATTCTCCGCCGCCAAACAGATATATATTTAATAGAGATCAATCACACGAACTAAAATCCAGTGTCAGACACACAGTCCATTTACAAGTCCGTTCTGGGTCTGAACGAAACCGGGGGCACCTAGTACCCCACATATCCATCGATCTCCAAGTACGTCTGGACGATCACTAACTCTTTCCATCTTCTTGGGTGTACAGCCCAATCAAGATCAGCAGTAATTACCCAAACGACGTGAAGACTTCCGGTCTTCGACCACCGTCTTCATCTTCGACTTATCGTCGTATCAGTTATTCAGAATGGGACAAACCCGGTCTTTCCGAATAACTCGCGTATATTTTAAATAAGTGTTACACAAACACAACATACGCCTCATTCCAATTCATCAGTCACTAACCATAAATTAATCAAGAGAATAATTTCCCAAATATTAACCCCGAAGGCCGAAACCAACATCAGATCAATATCCAGAAAACCATTCTGCTTAGCCAACCGACAGTTAGTTTCTAACTTTCACATTCATAGGGAAATATTCCCATTAATTTTATCCAAGATAAATTCCTTGAATTTATCCTTTATTCTATTTTTGAATCTCAATTCAAACTAGTCGGGATTAGCGAACCTTACCGAAGTAATCATTTATTTTAATCTCCCCATCCCAACTTATTCATCCCATGAAGTAAAACTGGTAATACTTCATATCTAACACCACAGTGTTATCGGTAAATTCAATTACCATTTCACGTTCAAATCTAATTAACTATCGCCTGGAGCAAAACTGGTGATACTCCATTTTCGATCATTTCAATCAAATTAAAGATTCATTAAAACTCCACTTAGTTTTAATCTTCGACTGGGTTAAAGAATCAGTGTCATTTAAAACACAGTTCACGATAAACCCAAAGTCACATCCCATTGATTATCGGGTTAAAGAACGAGTGTTATTTAAAACACTATCCACGGTAAACCCAAAAATCAATATCAATTCAATTCCAATTAAATATTCTTTAATTGGTACACTTCATTAAATCTAAATAAAAAGATTTAACCTTTTCTCAACTGGGTTCAAGAACAGTGTTAGTGAAGACACCACTCACAACAAACCCAAATCACATTCGATATTCAATACAAGGCTCTGAATAGAAAATATATCGGCTTATATTCAATATCGAATTCTACGACTGACAAATGTCGTATTGGAAATAACGATATATATATATATCTTTCAAATTTCCATAACAACATCTATATAATCACGAATTCCAACATCGAAATATTCCGAAGACAATTTCGATTCAAATCCACTCCAATGCAATCATTGGATATTCTGGTTATTTTTAAAACCCTTTTTAAATTCAATTTATTTATTTAAAAATAAATAGAATTATAATTCTAGTTCAAAACCAGTTCATTTCGATAAAAATCTATTTTTATCTTTTCAAACATGAAGTTTTTCATCCCAAATCTTCACAAATCATTTCTTATGATTTTACACAAATTATTACTATTTTTAATAATTTTATCAAGGCCCGTACAGTCGATTTCCATCAACGGTCATCGAACTGCACTTACAGCGACCTTTTTCGAATTTGATTTGGACATAATTCCAAATCCAACCGTTAGATTTCTAATTTCTAATATTCGTTAGAAAGCTCTTTTCGATACGAACCCAACGGTTCCGGTTTTAGGAGAATCCGACGGTCGGATCTCCCGCAATGTCCGTTTGAAATAAATGGTCGAAATTCACGAACTGCCGCGGCGCGGCGCGTTCTATTCAGGCCATTATATTATATATATAATATATATATAATATATTTCGTCGATTTCTATTTAAAACGAATTATATAAATAGTTTTAAATTCGATTCAAAAGCAATTTCAACTTCCGTTTCAATTCAAATCAAAATTGAATTCTTCTCTATAAATTCGTTTTAAAATTCATTTCTATTCAATTCAATTCAATTCGAAATCGTTTTCAATTCAATTCATTTCGAAATCGTTTTCAATTCAATTCATTTCGAAATCGTTTTCAATTCATTTCATTTCGAAATCGTTTTCAATTCCATTCATTTCGAAATCATTTTCAATTCATTTCATTTCGAAATCGTTTTCAATTCAATTCATTTCGAAATCGTTTTCAATTCAATTCATTTCGAAATCGTTTTCAATTCAATTCATTTCGAAATCGTTTTCAATTCAATTCATTTCGAAATCGTTTTCAATTCAATTCATTTCGAAATCGTTTTCAATTCATTTCATTTCGAAATCGTTTTCAATTCAATTCATTTCGAAATCGTTTTCAATTCAATTCATTTCGAAATCGTTTTCAATTCAATTCATTTCGAAATCGTTTTCAATTCAATTCATTTCGAAATCGTTTTCAATTCAATTCATTTCGAAATCGTTTTCAATTCAATTCATTTCGAAATCGTTTTCAATTCATTTCATTTCGAAATCGTTGATTTCGAAATCACTTTTCAATATTCATTTTAAAATGAATAAAATCGATATAAATATCGTTCCCGTCAAAATGGCGTCAATCTAATCAACACGGCTTCATAAATTTCTATTTTCAAATTTTCTTTATTTTTCAAATTGGAATGAGGCCCAATCAATTACCATATAATGTTGATTATATGGATTTTCTACAACACATGTATATATCAACAACGATGAATAATCAACCATCATCCAAAGTGTATTCTACAATGTATAAGCATCAAATATAAATATTCAACGCTTATAACAGTCTGTCAATCAGTCGATCGACACAGAACTAAACAATCGGGATTAGTGTACGTCAAATATCATCCCAACACCCGTGTACGGTTTCAAACAATCAAACATAGATTTTATTTGTGCAGTTGGGCGATGTGTAAAATTTATCGTCCCAATCAATGTCCTTCAAATAGGTGTACATAAACAAACCGTTCGGTTTGTAAATGAATATTTTATTTATTCACATTCCCGTTAAAAATTATATTTTTTAACGATAAAACATTTTATTTCAACCTATGAATTTCTATTCAATTCATTTATTCAATAAAATGATATCTTTATTTTTCTAACTTATTTTAGAAAATTTCGGCGGCATAACGGCACGATACTAGAAACGGGACGAGGCCTAGCCTTATCCCCGGTCTAGTGAAGGCCCACGCCATTCACACATCAATCAAACCATTCAATTTCACCCAAACAATTCAATTCAATCACATAATCAAACTAATCTATGCAACCAAACAAACAAGTCCATGGTTTGTGGACGATTGTGTCGGGTGCTACTAAACACCGTCTGCATCCTAGTATATATATATAACTAGAGAAATTAAATTGAAAGGTGAGAAGTTCTCACAGATAGCTATCCTAGCTCCACGGCACTTCTAATGCAGGAAATCTTCGCCAACTCGCCTTTTTGTCGCTTTCGCCCGTATTCTCTACATATGTAAAAATCAAACTTTTACGATGCTATTCAATATATAAAAATCATATTTTTACATCAACTATATAGTAAAGACTATATTTTTAATACTTTAAAAATATAAAGATCATATTTTTAGTTCTTTAAAAATATAAAAATCATATTTTTATTTTCTAAACAGTACTAATTTTATATTATACTATGTTTTTATATTTTCAAAACTATGCCTATTTTTATTTGAAAAACAATAATATTTTATTTAAAAAAAACAATTCTATTTCTACTTTGAAAACAATTTCATTTTTACCTTTTACCAATTTAATTTAACCCACTTCTAATTTTATTTTATTTTCAAAAACACATTTAAAAACAATGTTAATTTTCTTTTATTTATTTTTGAATCTCTCCTTTAAAAATAACTTCTTTTTATATTTTTAAAACAAATGTTGTTCATATCTTTAAACAAATGCAACCAAATGATGTTATATCTTTTCAAACCACATTTTAAAAACAAAGCTATTTCTATTTTATTTTCAAAACTCAGCTGTATTTACTTTCAAAACCATTGTAGATTTAGAAAAATCTGATTTTTACTATGTTATTTATAAATAGACAGAACTGTAAAAACTCACTGTTTCTGTTGTTTTCGCTGAACCCATCAGCGTTCACCACCTAGGGCTGCCATCGCATGTCACATCAGCCCGCCGGAGTCCAATCGACAACCACCATTCCAATCGCCTTGGCCTACCCTATCACCGGCCCTAGTGGCTTGAAATTCGAAACCCCCCCGAGCCTCGAAATCTCGACCAAAACCGCAGCCTTTGAGAGGCAAAAACACCCACCAGAACGCCTTACTTCTGATCCTTTGGCGGGGGAGGGGAGTCTTCGTCGCGTCGAAGTGGGAGAGGGGGAGGTCGGCCTCCTGGTGGCGGCGCCAGGACCACTAGCGATGGGCGAACGGTCCTCCGTCGAGCCCTTTTTTCTTTTTTTTCTTTTTTTTATTGGATCGAAATGAAACGAAAAGGGGGGGGGGGGCAGAAATATAGGAGAGAGAGAATAGTTTTTTTTTTTTTTTTAAATTCAAAAAGTTGACTTTTACATACGACCTCTAATCGAGGCCCACCGCCTGTCGTCCATAGCGTTTTACCCCTATTCCGAACCCAATGGGATATGTATCACAAGCTGATTTGATCGTTACAATCAGTTTCCGTTGAATTTACACTTAAATCACTATATTGAATTTTAAAGTACATTTCAAATTACCGGGGTCACATACTAACTAGAAAAATTCCAGAAAAATATTTTCTAGCTTCGTATTGACGATACGGTCCTAACAAAACTAGTTTCGTCGAATTCTGAGACCGTTAGAAAAATGGCCATTTTCCAGTCGATTAGAATCAATTGAAACTGGTCAAACGCGTTTTCCTTTGCCACGCTCACATATTGATTCGGAAAATTATGAAATTTGAAACCTAGCAATAACTTTACATCCCGGACCCAACAAAACTGGTTTCATCGAAATCCGAGGTCGTTTGCAAAATTTCCATTTTTAAGGGCCTGAATTCCATAGCGACTATTCAGAATTTTCAACTGGACATATCTTTTGATTCCCACTACGAACTTTTAATTTTTCGGATTCGTTGGAAAGATATTCACTATTAGATTCCATTATTTTTGGTTTCACTAAAATCCGGATTGTTTTGCACCCTGTACATTCAATTGAAGTTTGAAATCGAATTATCGAACTACCGCGCCATTTTCAATTCTATTTATAATTATATATAATTATTTATATTCTAACGACGACGCGTATAATATATACGTTCGAATTATTTTCAAAATAAATTTCTCGTTGATTTTATTTAAAATAATCTATTTTAAATAATCAAATTCGCTATAATTGCCAAAATAAAAATTTTAAACTGGCCCAGATTTTGCGGGTTATTAGATTTTTCAACCTCAATCAATCAATATCAACCACAAACAATCACAAACAATCATTCGCTATCAATCAATTTTCACAACAATTTCAATCAATAAATATCGTCCATGGTTTGTGGACGAGGGGCGTATATATATATATATATATATTTATAGCATTTCACTTTTATTTCAACATATATATATATAATTATAGAAAAGAAATTGAAGAGTGAGAAATTCTCACACATTTATAATTTTTAAATCAGAAATCTCACCAATAGCTATCCAACTACGACTCTTCCTTTAGAAATCTTTTCCAATCTCGCCTTTTGTCGCTTTCGTTGCCCGTATTCTCTACATAGGTAAAAAATCGAATTTTTACTATGTTATTCAATATATAAAAATCGAATTTTGACTTCGCTATTCAATATATAAAGATCATATTTTAAAAATAAAGATTATATTTTTAATATTCCTATGATGTAAAAATTATATTTTTATTGCTTTAAAAATTATAAAAATCATATCTTACTTCTTCTACTTAATAATATTTCTGTCTTTTCTATTTTAAAAAAAATATGATCTTTTCTATTCTAAAAAATCTGATCTTTCCATCCCAGTTCAAATCTTTTTCTTTTTAAAGTTCTAATCTTTTTCTTTTAAAGTTTAAATCTTTTTCTTTTAAAGTTTAAATCTTTTTCTTTTAAGTTTTAAATCTTTTTCTTTTAAAGTTTAAATCTTAAAATAAAATCAGTTTTTAAACCTTTTAAAATTCAGTTTTATATGCTTTTAAAAATCAGTTTTATATGCTTTTAAAAATCAGTATTTCGTAATTAAAAAAAATCAGTATTTTAAATCTTTTTAAAAATCAGTTTTAAATCTTTTTTTAAAAATCAGTTTTAAATCTTTCTAAAAATCAGTTTTAAATCTTTCTAAAAATCAGTTTTAAATCTTTCTAAAAATCAGTTTTTAAATCTTTTTAAAAATCAGTTTTAAATCTTTTTAAAAATCTGTTTTAAATCTTTCTAAAAATCAGTTTTAAATCTTTTTTTAAAAATCAGTTTTTAAATCTTTTTAAAAATCAGTTTTAAATCTTTTTAAAAATCAGTTTTTAAATCTTTTTAAAAATCAGTTTTAAATCTTTTAAAAATCAGTATTCTTTTTTTTCAGAAATCACAATTTTCCTTTTAAAAAAATCAGTTTTATAACCCTTTTAAAATAATCAGTTTTAAACCTAATTAAAATAAAAATAAAATACTTACTTTGTCTGCGAAGAAAAGGGGGGAGGCGTCGTCAGAGTCGGCGGCAAGAGGAGGAGTTGGCGAAGTGGACTTCGAGGGGGGGGGGGGCGGATGCGTCGCGAGGTGGAGGGGTTCGGGTGCGTCGCGAGGTGGAGACGATCGGGTGCGTCGCGAGGTGGAGAGGATCGGGAAGGAGGTGATGGAGGCGCGGCGGTCGTGGGTCGTCAGGGCGGAGCTTCGGTGGAGGCGGCGGCTCTGCTGCTCCGTTCTTCTTCTTTTCCTTTTTTTTTTCTGTTTTATGAAATCGGGGGGGGGGGGGGGCAGAAAGAAAGTAAAACGGAGGGAATTAAATTTTTTTTTTATTTTATTATTTAATTTTGCAAAAAGTTGACTTTTACATACGACCTCTAAACGAGGCCCACCGCCTGTCGTCCATAGCGTTTTACCCCCATTCCGGACACAATGGGATATGTATCGCAAGCTGATATGATCGTTACAATCAGTTTCCGTTGAATTTACATTTAAATCACTATATTGAATTTTAAACGTACATTTCAAATTACCGGGGCCACATACTAACTAGAAAAATTCTAGAAAAATATTTTCTCGCTTCATATTGAGGATACGGTCCTAACAAAACTAGTTTCGTCGAATTCTGAGACCGTTTGAAAAATGGCCAATTTCCAGTCGATTGAAATCAACTGAAACCGGCCAAACGCGTTTTCCTTTGCCACGCTCACATATTGATTCGAAAAATTATGAAATTTGAAACCTAACAATAACTTGACACTGCGGATCCAACAAAAGTGGTTTCGTCGAAATCCGAGGTCATTTGCAAAATGTCCATTTTTAAGGGCCTGAATTCCATAGCGCCTATTCAGAATTTTCAACTGGACATATCTTTTGATTCCCGCTATCAAATTTCGATTGGTCGGATTCGTTGGAAAGATATCATCAATTAGATCCTAATGTTTTTGGTTTCACTAAAATCCGGATTGTTTTGCACCCGGTACAGTCCAACAAAGTTTGAATTCAATTTTTGAAACTGCCACGCCATTTCAGGCCTTGTTTATAATTATAATTAATTATATTCGTTTTCAATTGTCGATTCAAACTCAGTTTTCATCGCCATTATTTAAAAAATTTATTTAAAATATTTAAAATCCATTATTTTAGCCAATTTAAAAATTTTAAATTGGTTCAGATTTTCTGGGTCGTTACAGAAGTCTATAGCTGGAAAAGTTCTTATCTCTTAAGCAAGGAAGTATGACAGTCAAGGAGTCAATTCAATCAGCTGGCCCGGTTTGAACTGGACTTAGTGAATACTCCTCATAAGAAGGCTCTCCATTTTGTCAAGGGATTGAATGACCCACTTCACAGCTTGGCTATGACCCACATACCTATGGGGTCTACTTACGAAAGTTTAGTAGACATGGCGCTCTATAATGAGGAAGACAAGGGCAAGAATGAGGCAAAGGCAGAAGTGCCACAAGATAAGAAGCGGGAAGGGTCACAGAACAAGAAGGCTGATCCAAAGAAAGGCGGGAAGAACAACAAACCCCGTGAAAAGAGAAAGTGTAATTTATGTGGCATTCCTGGACATCTGGTCAAAGACTGCAGGAAGAAGAAAAGGAAGATGGGTGGCTGTTTCCACTCTAGTGAGACAGGAAACATGGCTAGGGCCTGCCCAAGGAAGCAAGGGCAAGGAGCTGGACCTTCTTCTGGAGGACAAGTCCACGCTCTCACGGTACCTCCGCAAGAACAAGGTAGAAATATTTTTGTTGAAAGTTAAGTCTATCTTTTTGATCATCTTGTTCGAACCTTGTTTGATTCTGGCGCATCACATACTTTTATTTCTTCTGATATAGTTGAAACTCTACACCTAAGTACTAGTCTAGTTGAGGATCCCGTTATTATTTCAAATCCGATTGGCAGCTCCGCTCATTTATCTATGATTTGTGTGGATTTGAGGATTTCTATCTTAAGCGTAGAATTCACGTGTAATGCTTATGTTCTCGGATTTATGGGATATGGTTTGATTCTAGGCATGGATTGGCTATCCAATAATGGAGCCATTCTCGATTGTGAACGAAGGGTAGTTAGACTCGTGACTCGCCTTGGTAATACCCTTGAAATTTCTTGTAACCCTATGGGTCCTGTCATGTTATGTTATCTAGAATCTCTTGACTCGTCTATCGATGATTTGCAACCAGTAAGGGTAGTCCGAGAATATCCCGATGTCTTTGATGAGGTTAAGGGGTTACCCCCTTAGCGCGAGATAGATTTCCATATAAATCTTGTTGATAATGCTAAGCCAGTTGCATTGCCCGTTAGACACATGGCTCCGGTGATATTCGCTACTAAGGAGTTGCTTGAGAAAAATTTCATTAGGCAAAGCATTTCTGAATGGGGTGCTCCGGTGGTATTTGCTACTAAGGCGGATGGTTCGCTTCGTCTATGCATAGATTATCATGAGTTAAACAAGCTGACTAAGATGAATAGGCATCGACTACCGAGAATCGACGACTTGTTCGACCAGCTTGTAGGACCGTCTATTTTCTCTCAACTTGATATAGCTATAGGATTCCATCAACTTAGAGTGGCTGAGGATAGCATTGACAAGACTGCGTTTAGGACTCCAGATGGTTTATTCGAATGGCTCGTCATGCCGTTTGGTTTGACGAATGCACCCGCGTACTTCGTAGACTTGATGAGTAGGGTGTTTAGGTAGTTCCTTAACAAGTTTGTGGTGGTCTTCGTGGACGATATTTTGATCTTCTCAAAGGATGAGGAAGAACATGCTAGACATCGCAAGGAGGTCATAGATACGCTTAGAGCACACGAGTTAAAGGCTAAGTTCTTCAAGTGTCATTTTTGGAGAAAAGAAGTTCGGTTTCTTGGACATGTAGTTTCTAAGCAAGGTATAGCTGTGGACCGCGCAAAGGTAGTTGCGGTGCAAGAATGGAAAGTTCCTAAGAATGCAACGGAAGTGAGAAGCTTCCTCGGTTTGGCAGGATACTATAGAAAGTTCATTAAGGACTCCGCTAAGATTTCCGCCCATCTTACTAGGTTAACGAAGAAGAACCTATATTTTGCACAGGACATAGAGTGTAACATTGCTTTTCAAAGGCTTAAGAGAGCACATACCACAACTCCAGTTTTGGCATTACCTGATGGAGGAAAGATGTTTACGGTGTATACAGATGCGTGCGGCATGGGATCAGGCGCTGTCCTAATGTAAGAAGGGAAAGTGATATGCTACGGGGGTAGACAGCTTAAAGTTCATGGGAAAAACTATCCCACACATGACATGGAATTGGCCGCGATTGTTTTCGTGCTTAAGTCTTAGCGCCACTATCTTCTAGGTGAGAAGTTCGAGTGTATACTGATCACAAATCGCTTAAGTACCTCTTTTCGCAAAAAGATTTGAATCTAAGGCAATAGAGGTGGATGGAATTCTTGGCATCGTATGACTTCGTTATAGCTTATACCCCTGGCAAGGGTAATGTGGTGGCGGATGCGCTAAGTAGGAAAAGGTTGACTTTGAGTCCTTTATTTGTTGAAAAGAAAAGTCTAGAGTTTATAGCAACCTTTGATTTCACACCTTTTGTTGAGTCGTTGGCTAGTACACTAGTACCTCTTGAGTTAAGGCCTATGCTTCTAGACCAAGTAGGGACTTCACAGAAGGAAGACCCACAGATAGTCGAGATCATGGACAAGTTGATTGGAGGTGAGATGTCAAGTCACCTCAGTTGGTATGCCATAGATGACAAAGGATGGCTAAGGCGTGATGGTAGACTATGTGTCCCACAAGTGGGAGACTTACTAAAGAGAGTTCTCGAAGAGGCGCATCACTCGAAGATGACTATACATCCCAGTGGGGATAAAATGTACAAGGATATGAAGCGGTTCTTTTGGAATGGGATGAAAAAGGACGTGGCGGAATTCGTTTCTAAGTGCATAGTGTGCCAACAAGTAAAGGCCGAGTCGAAAAAGCCCGGTGGGCTATTGCATCCTTTGGAGGTTCTGCAGTGGAAATGGGAGAGTGTCTCGATGGATTTCATGGATGGATTGCCTAGGTCAAGGAAGGGCAATACTAGCATACGGGTTATAGTAGATAGACTCACGAAGAGCGCTCGCTTCATTCCTGTGAAGAGCAAGAGGACCGCTTCGTGGCTAGCGTCCATATACCATTGAGAAATAGTACGGTGCACGGAGTTCCTTCTATTATAGTTAGCGATCGTGACCCGATTTTCACTAGCAAATTTTGGAATTGTTTACAAGAAGAAATGGGTACACGACTAAGTTTAAGCATGGCCTATCACCCATAGACGGATGGACAAACCGAAAGGGTAAATAGGGTACTAGAGGATCTTTTGACACTATGCATTCTTGACTTTGGTGGTACTTGGGAAGATCACCTACCTCTCGTTGAGTTCGCCTACAATAATAGTTACCAAGCTAGCATTGGAATGGCACCATTCGAAGCATATATGCAAGACCGCGCAAGTTACCAACTTGTTGGTGGGAGTCGACAGAAAAGCTCATATTTGGACCCGACATGATAAGGGATACTTCCGAGAAGGTTGAGTTGATACAAAGACGGATGAAAACGGCCCAAGATAGACAGAAATCCTATGCGGACAACAGAAGGACAGACCTGAAGTTCGAAGTCGGAGATATGGTCTTTATTAAAGTTTCTCCTTTACGCAATGTGGTTCGCTTTGGAGTGGTTGGAAAGTTAGCACCGAGGTTTGTAGGACCGTTCCCTGTCATCGAGAGGATTGGACAGATGGCCTATAAGGTAGAGTTACCCGAGAGGTTGGCCGGAGTACACTATGTCTTTCACGTTTAGCATCTCCGAAAGTGCTTACATGAGTCTACGGAAGTGGTTGAGCCAAGCATCCTTGAAGGCGTAGAAGTGGAAAAGGAAGCAACATTGAGGCGAGTTCCGATTCGTATCTTAGGAATGGAGATCAAGAAGCTAAGGAATCGAGAAATCAAGCTAGCTAAAGTATAGTGGAGTGAAGCCCAAGAAGACCCAACTTGGGAAACCGAAGAGAAGATACACGCGCTTTACCCAATTCTTTTTTAGGGAACATTCTCGATCTCTTTTTCCTATAAGTTTACATACCTTCGTATCATGTACATTCTTTTTCTATCCATGTTTGTCTTGTTATCTTCTTGATCCTATCTTGAGAACCTTAGGTAGAACCCTTTTGGATGTAAACATGTGATTGAAACATGTTATGGTTGATGATTGCAAGTGGTTGCAAGTGGTTGCTCGTGGTTGCATAACACACAATAGACACTAACTCAGCTCAGTCACATATTTCATATTGCATATGCATGGGTGCTTATACTTGAATATGGATGGAAATTTGATATGTTATTATATGGATGTTGCATATGGATTACTGTTTGTGCACTCATGTAGATATTATAAAGTATGTTAGGAATTTGCATACATGTTGGACTCATTACACTAACATATTTTGCATTAAGGAGGTCTACTGAATCAGTAACTGCCTGATCTTTTGCATTAGGTAAGTACATATACACACACTCTTGCATAAGTTCATACAGCATTAGAAATATTCTAAGGATAATGGTTGCTTATGGATGATGGTTGAGTAGATGGATGATTGGATGATAGGATGCATTCTTCTTAGCTTGATGATTTCGGGGACGAAATCCTTTAAGGAGGGGAGAATGTAACAACCCGTATTTTAATAACATGTTCAAACCATAAATCAAAGAAGAATTAATTTTTAAGACAAGAATCAGGGAAAACGGGTTGCGCCATTGCGTTCGTCTCGAAATTCTTCCTGGAAATGAGTCCGAGTTTTCGAAAAACGGATTACTTATGAGGGAGATATGACCCTTCGAAGTTTCAAGGATTTTCAGAACCAAAAAACAGCTCGAATTCGAATTCGAAATTCGAATTCAAATCCAGCGCAGACTGGGCGGAAATTTTCCCGCCCAGGAGCAGGTCAACCTCCCAGGGGCTAGGTCGACCCTATGGTCGACCTGGTGCTGAAACCCAGTTTTGAGCCTGGGTTCATTCTGATGTTTTTGGTCTCGTTTTCGGTCTAGATTCGTTCGCCGAGTCCTATATAAACAGCCCCCTAACCCCATTCTCTTTACACCATTTTATTCTCTTCTTATGCTACCTCTGAAATATTTGAAATAAATAAATTAAAATAAAATACGAAGACAATTTCTTGAAGACCACGGGTAGGAATTGCATATTGGGGATTTTCTTCTACAATCAAATCGAGATTCAACAATTCGACGACTAGTTTCTAGATTCAACTTCTGCATCTCAATTTCTTAGTCAACGATCTGTAAGTTCTAGTTACTTTGAGATTTAAACTTGTTAATTGTAATTTGGACATGAGATAAAGTGAAATCGGACTTAAGTATGATAATCGATTCACATCTATTCCAGTTTCCATATTGGATCTTGACATTTGGGAATATTGCTATGAAATCAGTTTGGACCTATTCA
This sequence comes from Allium sativum, assembly GCA_030737875.1. Lineage (NCBI taxonomy): Eukaryota > Viridiplantae > Streptophyta > Magnoliopsida > Asparagales > Amaryllidaceae > Allium > Allium sativum. The sequence goes on from CM060910.1 coordinate 128,785,112, forward strand.
TGTTGTAAAGCAAACTTTTTCATGTCCATAGCATTATCATGCCTGTGATGTTGAATCAGTCTATTACTTACAAGTTTAGGACTATCACCTTATGCCACGACTATCACCTTATTATGCTAAATTTGAAATCCTATTATTTTCTATATGCCAGTGATGTTGTAACCAATTATCTCAAGTTATATCATGCTAGTCTTTTAATCCCTTTTATCACTTTATGCTCGTCCTTTTTGCCTATCATAGTTTTGATGTTATTCCCCTTATTTCTGGATTTGGATTTACTTGTAATTTGGATTGATTCACGTTTACATGCTATAGGAATTTGATTTGGGTTGATTAGGCAAAACATGAATTGGTTATGAATAGGAATCATGAACTTGATAATAGGCATAAGTTGAAACATGAAACTTGACATGAAGCTCACCATGAAACTCGACACGAACTTGACATGAAATTTGGACATGGACATGACACTAGAATGAACTTCAAAATGGCCAACTCAAGGTTGGATTGAGTTTGCAGTGTAATTCTGCCTGGAACCGCCCGGCAAATCCAATGACTGTAAACAATAGAATCCAATGTGGGTAGTTGGTCATATTGCGCTTCAAACCCGAGGTCAGACTGGGTTGTGATGTAAATCTGCCCGGAACCACCCGGCATATCCAGTGACCACAACAATAGGTCTGATGTGAGAGGATGGGGTGCATTAACGAACTAATGCCACATGACAGGGTTAATTCATGAACATGAAAGACAACAGTTAACCAAAGTGACACATGATTAGTTGGGTTAAGTCGTGAAATTGAAAGACAACACTTAACCAACATGACATGGTAGACTGATATGGGTTAAGTCACGAATTTAAATGACAACACTTAACCTGTTGGACGGAAACCTTTGTTACGCGGTCCATATCAGCAGTAACCCACTTAGATGTATCATGGTACCCTGGAACTAGGCAGTGTGGGGCACGTTTACTGGGTTGATTATGAGCGACCAGAACGACGGCTGAGTTGGTGCGCCAGTGTAGGTTCAAGCAGACTATGGTCGTGCACGTAGTCCGGAATTGAAAAAGCAGGCATTGGGCATCAGTAGGTTTACACTGTGCGTGCTTGATTCGTGTCGGTGGTTGGCACCCTAGGGCTTGATACACCCTATGGTGGACCTAGCACAGGTAACTACATTCGTGATAGGGCCGTATGACACAGACACGTGACGAGCTAGAATTTGTAGGGAGCCGATCGATTAGTGGATTATTCCGTTGGACCTAGTAATGGGTCGTTCATGATATTGGGCCAAGGGATCATTTCATGGTAAATATATGACGTGGGTTTGGGATACTAGTATAGTTGGTGCAGCGAATCTTGAACATGTGATGCTATACTTGATTTATCATGTTATCTTAGTCTATCTTGCCCATGTTGACAACATCCTTATGTTTACTTTCAGTTTATACATGTCATGTTACCTTTACCTGTTTTTATGCTGAAAGTCACTAGGACTTACAAGTCTTTATGACTGACCCGTTTTCTTTCGCCTCTTTTTCTTCCATCCCCCCCCCCCCCCCCCCAGGTTCTCAGGGAGGAAACTCTAGCACTTAGCTTGGATTTCGCTTGCTTTCGGTTTAGCTCATATACGATTTGATCTTGAGCTATGCTATGGCTGGATTTCTGCTACCTTTGGGAATCAAGCTACTTTTGTTGTTTTAAGTTTTATTCTTCTTTATTTATTCAAGGCAAAACTTGTTGTAATGGAAAAATGATAGTTGGTACTTTGGATGTAAAAGGTTTTGACTCTTTTTGAAAGTAATTAAATTTAGCTTTTGATTCTTCCACTGTTTTATTTATGTTTTGTCTTGTAATATTTCTGTGTTTATTTACCTCGATGACGCTCCTCCAAAACTAGTGCATTCCCTTTGTGAGTGACCCTAGCAGAGGTGGGGTGTTAAATAAATAGCTTTTTCATCCAAATTTTCCCACACTCTATAGAATAAGAGCATAGTTCATCCAATTGTTGCATCCACAACCCTACTAATCATCATTAAATTTCAAAATTTAGAAAAGTCTAATTTTCGAAATTTGATTTCTTATGTTACAAAATGGTATAAAACAGAAAAGTTCACATCTTTCGTTTTTCTTTCAAGCACCGTTTCTAATTGTAATTGGATTTTATGTGACTACTCTATGATTTCCAAACTAGTAGGTCAGGTAAATAAGATGTGTTTATCCCTCTTGTTATAATTTCCATAAAGCACATACAGTAAGGTATATACAAATGGGAAAATGAATATAGTCACATGTACTTAAATACATGGAAAGATATACAAGGTCGACGTGTACAGATGTGTCACAAATTGTAATATTAGTTAAAGTATGAATTTCTAGGCTACATGGCTTGACCAGTTCAGATGCGTGCAGGGTATAATGTCCTGCTACTAATCGAGGACCCAAGTATACATCAGCAAAATTATACACTATAAACGATGAAACTTTTTTAAAGCTACAATGTAAGAATGTGTTATCTTTACCCCATTATCTATTGGTGTATTTAATTTCCAGGAACCATGCATCATTATGCGAATTGAAACCTCCAAGTCTTTGTTTTCTTAGTGGTGATCATTCAGCAAAGAAACAGGGTATTAACTCAAATTATACCAAAACTATTTTGGTTAATTTAAGTAAGCTATATACCCCATTGTTTAGTAGCATGCGCACAAGAGAAAAGGGGAAACAAGATTTTGCTTACTCAAGAACATGCGAGGACTGTATATCAAATGAACCATAACCATAACTACAACAAAACTGTAAACTCAATCGACAGGAATAATAGCAAAGAAACCTTTAACAATTTATATGTATAGAAACCAAAGTAGCAAATTTGAAACAAGTATAATTGTAAGCAAAACTTACCATCGGTCATGGCGATGCGCGGTGCGAGACAGCAGAGGGGAAAGAACGAGTTTTGTTGACCTAAAGGAACAATGATGGTGCTTGGCTTGAGTCAGCGGTTTCAAAGGGTAGTAGGGCGATCGATATTCTGGTACTACGGGGAAAGAGAAAAAAACGTGCAACTTCAAGGTGGTAGCGACTGTAGGTCGACGCATATGTACATGAGGTGCTGGTCACGAGAGGCGCGGTTCCGATGGTGGGGGACTTGCGACGAAGTGAGGTATCGGCGGAGGAGGCTCTGACTAGGAAGCGAAAGACGGATACATGATTGAGAAAGTTTGATTTTGGGGAAGAAAAAGCATTCAGTTTTAAGCAAAATAAAGGAGAATGGAAAAATCAGAGTTGCGGCGGCCATCAATTTTCTGTCTTGGGAATTTATTTGGTCCACCATTTTTTTCCGGAGAGGGGAGTAATTGATTTTAGGGATTTTAATTTTGGCTTAGGAAAAAACAACGAGTGTTGGAACCAAAAGAGGAAGAGGGCGGATAAATAAAGAAACACAGGGTGAATACAAGGACAAGTGTAAACATATTTTCAGCACACCCATAACAAGTGGCAAAAATGAATAAACAATTATTTTAAAAGTATATGCCATTATAATGCCATGTACATACATCAATACATATATATTTAATATTTTCAAATACAAGTTAACTAAATTTAAACCAAAAATTCAAACTAAATAAATAAAACTAAAGTTTGAAATTTTAAACAAAATTCTTCACTTCACAAACAATATATTTTTACTTATTTCAAATACATGTCTAAATTGTAACAACCCGGAAATTCAGAACCAATTTAAAATTTATTTTTAATCGATTTTCATGGAAATTAAATATTTTCAATGAAATATTTTTAGGACAAATGATTATTTGAAATGATGTTTGAATGTATATTTTTGTATTAATTATAAAACGAGCTTGAAATGGCACGGTAGTTTGACAATTTGGTTTTGAACTTGAACTGATTATGTAGAATTCAATAAAAGTCGGATTTAAGTAAATTGAGAAACATTAGAATATGTTTAATTATATCTTTCTAGCAAATGTGAAAATTTTAGATTTCATATCATAAATTGTAAGTTATGTCTAAACTAAAATTTAGAATTGTCGCTACAGAATTTATATATTTTTAATATTACATATAGCCCTCAAAAATAGTCTTTTTGCAAATGGCCTCTGTTTTCAATGAAACTATTTTTGTTTGATCTGTAATGTCAAATTGTTTTCGGGTTTAAAATTTCAAGTCATTTGAAATTAGTATGTGAGCGTAGTAAATTTTTAACGTGTTTTGCAAATTCGGTTGAATTTAATAAGCTATTCATAAGGCCATTTTTCATACGGTCTCTAAATTCGATGAAATAAATTTTTAAGGACAGCATTGTCAAAACATAGTTATATTTTAAATTTCATAATTTTTCGAGTCGGTATGTGGCCCGGTAAATTAAAATGTACGTTGAAATTCAATATGTAACATTATATTAATTTATATTTTAATTTTGATAAAAACGAATTGGAACAATTGAATTAGCTTACGAAACGTATCCCACTGTGCTCGGAATGAGGGTATTTAGCTAGAAGCGACAGTTGTTGGGATCGATTTGGAGTTCGGAGCTAAAATTCCAAAATGTAGCAATATAAAGAATTAGACAATAATATATTATATACACCAAATACTCTCTCCCTACCAAACCCTAATTCCCCGAACATGTTCAGCTGCCACAAACCAATTCATTGCCCTGAGCGATCCCATTTTCTTTCCTTATTTTCTTACAATCTACGAATTAATTTTTGAAATTTCTAACATAACAATTCAAGAACTATGTGAGAGCCATGAATTAATATAGCAGTGACCTTGTTTCATGTAGTAACCTACTCGAATTTCGAGCACAAACACCCCGAGTTTGGACCGTTTTTCAAGCAATGTGGGGCCACCAGAATTGCCATCGCTGCCGGCGGTGGGGTTTCTGGCCAAGACGCACAAGGTGGAGATTTCAGATTGACTTCCAACGGCTCGTGGGTGTGTGCGTGGTTGGATTTTTAAAATCGATTATGGGTTTCTCGGTTGCTAGATGAATAACGAAAGGAAATGAAATTAAAGGTGGATTAAGTGATGTAATTAAAAAGTTAATTATATTTTATTGACTAATTATGTAATTAACATTTAAACAGCCGTAATTGGTTCATATGACATCGAAATTCGATGATTTCGGAACCATTGGAATCACAAAGGCGAGATTTACAACATGGAACTGAATAGAACAGAAATGAAGAAAGTTGACTTTTAAGCTAAATTAAACGTTCGTTTAATTTAGTTTAAAAGTAAATCCTCAATTAAAGACTGACGGAGTGGAAATTAATGTGAGAACTCTCTCACTCAAATTATTTTTACAGTCATTATATCTATGACTGAATATGTATTTATTGCCTATGATTGCAATATTTATTTGGTGATTGATGATTCATTATAGTTTTAATGCCATTATTACGAAAATATAGATAAATTCACATGGATTGTGACGTAAACCCAACACGGGTTTTGGGACGATAATTTTACACATCGCTCAAGTATACAAATAATCATATATGTTTGATGGATTGAAATCCCGACACGGGTCTGGGGATGATAATTAATTCACATCTCCCTTGGAATCAATTGTAAGTCAACAGATTGATTAACAGACTGTTATAAGCGTTATTTAATTATTTAATGTTTACACAGTCGTAAATTGCACTCTTGATGTGAACTGAATATGTAATAGTTGATTATCACTATTTTTGAATACATGCGATGTATGGAATATATATAAATAAAATTATGTGGTAATTGATTGAGTCCGAGTCCAATTCAGAAATAATGAATATTTAAAAATAATATTCAGTGAAGAATTAAAACATGATTTTGATGTCCGATTTTCAATGGACACGAAAATATTGAAATACTCATAACTGAAATGAATATGAAACCATATTTATGTGTGGATTTGGTCTTACTATTATCCTTTTCTTTCAAAAGATTTTTGAACATTAAAATCAAGTTGGTTGACCCTCCTTAAACTTTTCGAGTTTTTTCCCACGCTGGTTCACCAGACTGACCCGGTGTTTATAATGCTCAGGTTAGACTGGGTTGTACAGGTTCAGGTTATCGGATGCTGTGAAATCCAAAGACGAGCTGAAGATGTTTAGACGTATGATATTATCTAGTAGTATTTCGCTATATGATGTATACGAGGACAGACTATTATAACTATCGCATTGTATTGATGTATTCTGACGATTATAAGTTTTTATTCTAAAGCTCTCTATAAAGTTTATTTATATATATTATATTCTGTTCCGCTGCGTTGTGGGACTCTGTGTTATATTGATTCTTCTTTTTCTTCTATTCTTCATTATCTTTCTTTCTTATCTCACCTTCTAATTTCTTTCTAATAACGATCTGGTGTTTTCAATGCTTGAATGTTCGACATGGTGTTTTTGTGTCAATTTTCAGGATCGAAAATCCATGTTCGTTACAGTGGTATTAGGGCAATGGTTTAGAAATAACCTTGGCTCTGTGGTATAACTCGATAGAGATGGAGTTAGTAATAGTCTGGATTGTGTTGGCGTATATATATACAAGAGAGCGTATTTGCATATTTTATGTAAAAATGTTTTGTATTGTGTTGGTTGATCAGTTCAAGTTGAACTGGCGATTGATACAATATTGTTTTGTAAAGAGGGTAAATGAAATAATTTTGCCCAAGTATATTGTCATACATAAAGGAAATAATTTTATCAAATTATTGATATATTGGTGTGTTTGATTGACCTGAATAAATTCAAATTGGATTATAAATTTGAATGGTTTAATTAAATCAGGAGGAAATTTAAAATATAAAGATTGTGTATAATAATTTAAATATATGGAATTAAAATAATCAGGAGAGACCAAAAAATAAGTTAATATGGATGATTTAATTATGTTGATTGAGTGTTGTTGAACAATGAATTGGTTGAATAAAAGAATTCATCAACAGCTGAATGAATTGAAAACTAGAGAATTTATTTCAGTATAATGAACTCGAATTAAATCATTTATGAAATGAAACCAAATGAAATAACGTTATATTGGTACTTGAATTGTATATTGAGTTGGTGCAAGTTGGAAGAGGAGAAAGAGCCGTTAGTTGATTTGCCTCATTACTAGAGTATGGGTTGCCCGACAAATAGGTAAAATTTAATATATTGATTGGGTGTTTGATTTTATACCCAGAGTTGGGTAGCCACTTGGATTTGTTTTCTTTTGATCAATGAGGGGCCTAGAGTGACATTTGGTGTTGTTTGGATCGAACTGTACAGAGAAGGTGCTGGCGACCTTTTCGTAAAATTTTTGAACTTAGAATATATTTGATATATTTTTTTTTAAATGATTGGGTTTGGATCATTCTCCTTACTTAAGAATTTCGGGGACGAAATTTTTTTAAGGGGGGAAGAATGTAACGACCCGGATTTTTCGGCTATTTGAATTCGAATATTTAAGCTTGTTTTAACTATTATATTATGAAATATTAATATATTTTTACATTGAATTAGTTAATAAAATGATTGAATTTTTATATTTTTTAGCCGTATAAATAGCTGTTTTTTAAACAATTTCCGTTTTCGACGATACAAATTTTTATTGAATACGTATAGCTAGTTAGTGCAAGATTTTTGATTTGGAGCCAATTGGAGTTGTTTTATCGTTAGGTTCAACTTAAAGATGAACTGATAAATATATTGAAATTAAAATATCGTCGTTGTGCAAATGGAGTCGGTTTTCAATTGAATTTATTTCATTGAATCCAGAATGACAAGACATAACAATGTGTCTGTTTCCGTAGTATTTGGAGATTTTATATGTTGGTGCGAATTTAATGGACCACGTTATATATCGGTAACCAGTAACCGTAAAATATAATACATATATACTTAAATCTACCCTGTCCTACGCGAGCAGCCTACCCAAGTTTAATCTAAGTAAATGAAGACATACTGGAAACCATACCTACATACATGTCTTTCTCCACTAGTCGGAAACCATCTACTTACCTACCCTATGCTTTTCTTTTCATGTAGCTACCCCTTCAGCTTTAAGAAAAATAACACAAAGTACAATTTACAGCCGAATTCATGTACGGACCTGCTTGGATAAACAAATGAAACTGGCTTTGGAAATGTACACCTACGCTTAAATTTTTTGTAATGACCCAGAAAATCTGAACCAATTTAAAATTTTTAAATTGGCTAAAATAATGGATTTTAAATATTTAAAATAAATATTTTAAATAATGGCAATGAAAAGTGAGTTTGAATCGACAACTGAAAACGAATATAATTAAATATAATTATAAACAAGGAATGAAATGGCGTTGTAGCTTCAAAAAATTGAATTCAAACTTTGTTGGACTGTACCGGGTGCAAGGCAAAACGGATTTTAGTGAAACCAAAAATATTTAAATCTTTTAGTGAATACCTTTCTAACGAATGTGAAAAATCGAATTTTCATAGCGGAAAGCAAAAGTTATGGCCGAATGAATTTTCAAAAAAGGTTGCTATGGAATTTATCGTGAAATTGGCCATTTTGCATACGACCTCGGAATTCGACGAAACCACATTTGTTGGATCTGGGATGTGAAGTTATTGCTAGGTTTCAAATTTCATAATTTTTGGAGCTAGCATGTGAGCGTGGCAAAAGAAAATGTGTTTTGGTCAATTATAGTTAAATTGGATCGACTAGAAATGGGCCTTTTTGCAAACGGTCTCAGAATTCGACGAAACTAGTTTTGTTGGGACCGTATCGTCAAAACATAGCCAGATTTATTTTTCTGGAATTTTTCGAATCAGTTTGTGGCCCTGGCAAATTGAAATGCACGTTCAAATTAAATATTGAATGTTTTATATTTTGATTTGAAGGAAAACTGACTGAAAACATTCGAATGGGCCTTCGTAACATATCGCATTGTGTTCGGAATGGGGGTAAAATGCTAGGGGCGACAGTCGTTGGGTTTGATTTCGAATCCGTTTAAGAAAACCCCAATTTTTTAATAAATATATATATCGACCAATAGGAAAATTCTTTCATAAAAAGAATTATAAACCCCCCCCCCCCCCCCCCCCCGTAATCGCGATATACGGCGGAAATTAGTCGCCACTTCCTGGCCATTTTCCGGCCACACCACGTCGAACTACCCCCAGCCCCAGTTGAAATTTTTGAAGATCTCCTCTCCCTCTTCAAATCAGAACAAGTCTCGCCCCATCTCGTTTTGTATTTCTCGAGATTCGCCACTCTGAAGTGCCGCCATTCATCGCCCGATTCCTCCCTCCAGCTGCGTTCGAGTTCGTCGGGGTGGTGGCCACCTGCTGCGCCACTCGTAGTTCTCCGTCGTGGTATAACCTGATCGGCCTCTCGTGTAGTGTATCGGGAGAAAAAAATCAAAACCTAGTTTTGAACAGGTTTGAAATCATACGGCTTAGTTTATTTTCCGCTGTTTTAACACCTTTAAACCGTTGCATACTTGTAAAAATCATATCTTTTTTGTGTGTTAACGAAATTCAGTGAAACAAGAGACAGTGGACTCGTGTGGACGTCTTCTACATTTTAGAACAGACCGCATATTTTTCTGAGCCTTCTGCTATTTTTGGTGGAGTGGAACCCAATGTGAGATTTCTAATTTATAAAGGATATGGAAACGACGATGTATAAATTATATGTATGAGTTATATAAGCGTTGTACACCTCTTGTATAAGCGTTGTATAAGTTGCATGTTCGATGTATAAGTTATATATGCGTTGTAAAAATTATATATGTGTTGAAATAAAAGTGAATTGCTATATATATATATATATATATATATATATATATATATATATACGCCCCTCGTCCACAAACCATGGACGATATTTATTGATTGTGATTGGTGTGAAATTTGATTGATAGCGAATGGTTGTTTCGGATTGTTTGTGGTTGATATTGATTGATTATGGTTGAAAAATACCCGTTTGTGGTAGAGAAATATTTGGTTGAAACCACATAGGATTAGTTTGCGGAAATGAAATAAATATATACATTCCACCTGCGTGCGAACTAGATGCATGATCCCCATTGTCAAAAACTGCGAGGTTTTAAGGTAGAGTGAGGAGCCGTACTAGGGACGGTAACGGTTTTAACTACCCTGCCGTTATGCTGCCGAAATTTTGAATAATATTCATGTGTTTGAATTATTTTCATTTGCTGAAACTATATTTATTCGTTGAATAGAAAACCTTCATGTGTTGTATCGATATTCATTCGTTGATTAGAAAATCATGTCTTGAATGGTATTCGTGTTTTAAATTTAAAAATCACATTTTTATCTATATATAGAACTATAGAAAACCTTCATGTGTTGAATCGATATTCATTCGTTGATTAGAAATTCATGTGTTGAATGGTATTCGTGTTTTAAATATAAAAATCACATTTTTATCTATATATAAAAACTATAGAAAACCTTCATGTGTTGAATCGATATTCATTCGTTGATTAGAAATTCATGTGTTGAATGGTATTTGTGTTTTAAATATAAAAATCGCATTTTTATCTATATATAGAAACTATAGAAAACCTTCATGTGTTGAATAGATATTCATTCGTTGATTAGAAATTCATGTGTTGAATGGTATTCGTGTTTTAAATATAAAAATCACATTTTTATCTATACATAGAAACTATAGAAAACCTTCAAGTGTTGAATCGATATTCATTCTTTGATTAGAAATTCATGTGTTGAATGGTATTCATATTTTGAAATAAATTGTTTCATAATTAAAATCACCTTTTTATCATCTATATGAGCTATGTAAAATGACCTCGTTTTAAAAGAAATTGTTTTATAAGAAAAATCCTATTTTTATCACCTATATAAACTATATAAAATAATAGTGTTTTGAAATGAATTGTTTTACAATAAAAATCACATTTTTATTATATACATGTATTGTTGAAATGTGAAGTGTTAAAAATAGCAACTCGTTCAAATAAATATGCATGAGTTGAAATATTCATTAATTAGCTAATGATATGACTTTTACTTATGCATGCAGCATTAGAATGAATGGTGTTTTTAAACCATATGGAATCGAATATGAAGTTGAATGGAAAATGATAAATGATAAGAACTGTATATATGTACACGTATATTTATTGAACAGGTTATAGTAAAGGGGCTAGAGAAGAGGAATAAAATTTTGTGCCCGACAAATAGGTACACATTTACTGTTTTGTTTGGGTGATGATTTTATGAGCCTGTTGGCTAGCCGCTTGGCTTTTTCCTTTTCTTTTTGACGTGAGACGCCCGTGTGGCTATTTGGGAATTTTCCCAGCCCCTCCCGTACAAAGGAGGTTATGGCGAAATTTTCCAAAATTTAAAGGCGTTAGTGAAATATTTGAAGTGAAAACGATATTGAAATTGTTGAATGAACTATATTTATGTAAATATATAAATATAAATATAAATAAAACGAAACATGGCCATGCCGTTCGTATTTTGAAATCGTGATTTCAAACAACTAGTGCGGGAAATCTGACCATTGGATTTTCCCGAAACCGCAACCGTTGGGTACGCTTTGGAAATATCTTTCCAACGGCACCAACTTTGTAAAAATCTAATGGTTGGATTTTCTGGAATGTTTAATTCAAATCTAAAGAAAAACAGCGCCAGAAAAGATTATATTTATATATATATATATATATAAATATAATTATATTAAATCGAATAACGATGCTGCAGTTCATATTTTGAAATCGAAACTTCAAACGATTGTACCGGGAGATCCGACCGTCGGATTTTTCTGAAACTGGAACCGTTGGATTCGTTTTGAAAAGACCATTCTAGTGATGTAAATTTTGTGAAAATCCAACGGTTAGATTTTCATATATGTGTAAATCAAATCTGAAGAAAAACAGCGCCACGACCGTGTTATGGCCCGAAGCGTCGTTTTGAATAAATTAGCTATTTTAAAATAAATAAAAATAGCAATAAATCGTTATAAAATATCATAAACGATAGGGATTGGAAATAAACTGAATTTGCTCGATTTATGTGGTATTTGATGGTTGAGTGTGTTTGGTGTGAAAATTAAATTAAAGAACAAAATTGGTGTTGTCGAATGATTTAACCATTGAAATAAATTGATTTGAAATTCTAAATATACGTGAATTATTCGAAAAGGCCGAGTTAGTTCTCATTTCAAATAATTGACCGACGATTGAAAGTCGAAGATGAAGACGGTGGTCGAAGACGGGAGATCTTCACCTCGTTTGGATGGTAACCGTGGTCCTGATTGGGAGGCATCCCGAAATATGGATAATGAGTGATGATCGTCCAGACGTACGTGGTGGTCAATGGGTTTGCAAGGTATTTAGTGCCTCCGGTTTTGTTCAGACCCAGAACAGACCTGTAAATGGACAGTGTGTCTGACATTGGATTTTATTCTGTGTTGATTGATCTCTATTAAATATACATCTGTTTGGCGACGGAGAATTTATTCTTTTTCTTAATGCCCTTCTCTGAAACGCACGAGCTCAGAGGTTGTATATCGATGGACATCAGTCGCATAGCATGAATTGCCTGTGTGGCATGCTAAGATGCAGTGATCAGGGCTTCTGTTGAAAAGCAAAGTCTTGTGGTGATGATCAAAGCACCGCCGGTGTGGCATAGCTTTGTGTATAACGTAAAATCACGAGCCTCACACCTCGGTATGAACAAGAAACGGGAGAGGACATTAGGGAGGGCCTGCGTTTCTTCCTAGCTAGGGTGGTGTCAGTGACCTACCAGCCCTGACATTTATATACTTTTCACCTGTGTGGTTGTTGCTGTTGCGAGGCGCCTCGGTTTGATCGGACGATCCGGGTCCGACGGAGACATTCGTTGGCTCGTTTACACCCCAAAGGGAGGAGAGACGTAGTGTTCAGGCATAATAATCCACATCGGTGGACCGGCCTTGACGATCCAAGGCTTGCCTGCATGCTTGCCTGAGACTCGGGCTAGGCAGTCTCGAATTCGGTAAGGACTATCTTTTGCCTTGGTTCTTGATGGAAATCCAATTTCCAAATATGACATCGTGCGGTTTTGATTGTATATATATATGGTGACATGATATATGGTACCCATGCCGTCTATGATTGATAGTTGTGATTGAAATTGTTTTTGAAACATATAAACACTAGTCATAATATCAAATGCCTTTGTTTTATTCGTATCAAGCATATTTTGGCCGTTATAAGGTAAAAACTCTATCCTCCGGTTTGCGTTGCATTGCGTGATGGGAACTGAGTCTTATAACGGCTTCATTTTTATAAAAAGCATGGAAATGTTTAAAAGAAAGATTTGTTTTAAAGCACTGGCAGTCCAATGGAGTAAGCCCGTTCCACGAAAGTGGCATGGTCCTTTGATTAGCCATATTATATATGTGTTGAGTAGATTTCTCATACCAGTCCCATGACTGACTCGTAGTTTGTTTCACTTTTAAACTCGGGTGCCCCTTTTTCTACACGGGCAGCCTTGTATTCAGGTTTAGTTGGTTTAATCTGGATAGCTGGAGCTGAAGATGGATTCTATCATTTATCTTTTTTTTATGCTGTTCAGCTCCTATTGTACATTATGTTTGTTTTCTGCTGTGGACATTTATGTATAGCTGAACTGTATTTGTACTAAGTATGATCCTGTATACTGTGTCACTCTGATGATTACTTTTATCCAGTATATTCTATTGTTCATCATCTGGTGTATTTAATTATTTTGTTCTTCTATTATATATTTCTATGTTATATTCCACGGATTACCCTTGCCGCCGTCAGTACGGGGTTTGGGGTCGTCCCACTTGGTATTAGAGCTTTGGTTAAGCTTAGTCCTAGAATATAACATTTGAACGAACTCGTCAGAAATAGAACCAGTAGTGTTCTAGGACGGGTAACTCTATACCGATAGGATCAGCAATATCCTAGTATGAGTGAAGCAGAATGAAATTACACCTCGATAGACACATTTACATTCGAGTATTTGCCTCTATATCTTGAAATATCTTTTCTGTTGACCTGACACTTTGTCTGCTAATTGCAGACGCACTAGAAAATGAGTGACAGGAACAGAAGAAATAATCGTAGGGCTCGACCAGCTAATGAGCCAGTTGTGCTCCCGCCGCCAGAATCCGATATAGAAGTTCTATTCAAGAGATTTCGAAATCTGGGTGGATCGCCATTCTTAGGCAAGGAGTCGATTATGGAAACACAAGCTTGGATTCGTTCTGCAGAGAAAATCTTTGAGGGTTTAAAGCTGAGAGACGATCAGAAAAGACTACTGGCGTCTTGGGCACTCAAAGAAGAAGCTTTGTTTTGGTGGGATTCAGTTATTAAAGATAATCCAGAAGGTGATATCACCTGGGACAGATTCAAAGTGATTTTCTTAGGAAGATTTACTCCTCCCGAAGCAACCGAGCGATTATGTGACGAATTTTCCTATCTGATACAAGGTGATATGACCATCCCAGAATATCATAAGAAATTCAACGAACTTGCTCACTTTGCTCCTCATCTGATTCAAGATCCAAAGAGGAAAAATCTAAGATTTATTCATGGCCTGCGAAGGAGATATCAGAATAGTGTACTGAGGAATGTAAAACTTCCTTTCTCTGAAATGATTTATATGCTTATCAGTATGAAGTTCTCCATAAGAAAGGAATGTTGCGCGATGAAGAAGAAGTTTGTTGTAGTGACAAAGAAGAGTCGGGAACTGATATCCCTGAATCCAGTTTGAAGCCCAGTGCTAAGAGAAAAAGGGCTAAATTGAAAAGGAACCGGCAACGACTGCCACATGCTCTAACTGCAATAAACAGGGGCATCTGACTAGGAAGTGTAAAACCTCGAAGAAGCGAAAGGAGGGTGGGTCTAAATCCAAGGGCAAGTTTCCTGTGACTCGGGAGTGCAATCTTTGTCATCAGGCCGGTCATATAAAGCGAAATTGCTGGCTGTTAAAAAAGACCAAAGAGGCTCAGGTAAATGAAGTGGCCGAAGTGCCTGCATCTTCGCCTGCTCAGGAAAGGGCTGATGTTTTAGAAGGAACGCTTACTGTCAAAAATATTCCAGTTAAAGTATTGTTTGACACAGGCGCATCACGAAGCTTTATAGCAAAGGATGCAGCTAAGAAACTGGATTTGAATTTGAGGAAGCTCAAGGAACCAATGACTGTCCAGAATCCGGTCGGGGGTTCTATCAATTTCAAATGGATTTGTGAAGTACCTGTCTACTTTTCCTGCTATATATTCCCTACTATCTCTGTCGTTATGAATTTTAATGAATTCGATCTTATTCTGGGATTGGATTGGCTAACCAAATATGAGCAGAGGTTAGATGCGCCGAGAGAGTTGTTAGAGCTAAGATTAAATCAGGGAGTTATATAACCATACCGTGTGAAGGTCAGAAATCTAATAGAAAAGTCTTCTGGGCAACTTTGAATGTTTCTCCAGCCCAAATAGAAAATATCCCTGAAGTTACAGAGAATATTCTAGATCTCATCAAAGACATTCCGGTCGTCGAGAACTATGCGGATGTGTTCGAAGAAGTTGTTCGCTTACCTCCGCAAAGAGAAATAGATTTCAAAATTTCTTTAATTCCGAATGCAAGGCCGGTAGTTCACGCTATTCGAAGAATGTCCTTGAAAGAGAAAGAGGAATTAGACAATCAAACAAGACAGCTAGTATGGAAGGGTCTGATCAGGCCTAGTTTCTCTGATTGGGGAGCAGCAGTGGTTTTTGTCCCAAAATCTGACGGTACTCTAGGTCTATGTGTGGATTATCGTGATCTGAACAAACAGACAATAAAGAACAAATATCCATTGCCGTGGATTGATGATTTGTTGGATCGATTAAATGGAGCACAAGTATTGTCACGAATGGACCTAGCTACAGGTTTCCATCAACTTCGAATTGCCGAACAGTGTGTTCCAATACAGCATTCAGAGGCCCCGACTTATTCTACGAGTGGTTAGTAATGCCGTTCGGCTTATGTAACGCTCCAGCTTACTTCGTCGATCTGATGAATAGGCTGTTTAGAGGGGTTTTGAATAAATTTGTTCTGGTTTTCATTGAGGATATTCTCATCTTCTCTAAATCAAAGGTCGAACATGAAAAACATTTGGAACAAGCGCTAGAAATCCTCAGAAGGAATGTATTGAAAGCAAAGTTTTCCAAACATATATTCTGGCAAGATGAAGTGAAATTTCTGGGCCACGTAGTATCGAAAGAAGGAATTGCTGTGGATCCAAGCAAAATCACAGCTATTCAGAATTGGAAACAGCCCGTACCCCCACTTAAGTCCGCAGTTTTCTCGGATTGGCTAGCTACTACCAGAAGTTCGTTAAAAACTTTTCGAAGATATCTGGTCATTTAACAAAGCTTACAAAGAAGCACTCTAAATTCAATTGGACTCTAGAAAGTGAGGAGGCCTTTGAAGATCTAAAGTTGAGATTAACAACTGCTCCAGTGTTAACCATCATAGATGGCAACCAGGATTTGAAAGTCTGGACTGATGCTTCTAGAGAAGGCCTTGGCGTAGTGTTAATGCAAAGGTGTCAAGTGATTGCTTATGCTAGCCGTCAGCTGAAGCCACATGAGAAGAACTACGTAACTCATGATCTTGAGTTATTGGCTATAGTATTCGCCTTGAAAATCTGGAGACACTATCTTCTGGGTGAGAGATTCGAAATGTTTACAGATCACTAGTCGTTAAAATATCTGTTTACTCAGAAAGACCTGAATTTGAGGCAGCAACGTTGGCTGGAGTTCCTTGCAGCGTACGACTTTGAAATTATATACACTCCAGGGAAAGCAAATGTCGTGGCCGATGCGCTGAGCCGAAAGAATGTAATGTTCGCCAGCTTTATTATCACGACTTGACTGATAGATAAAATATCTGCTCGTCTAGAAGATGATCACTTCATTCAGAAGATCAGAGAGATAATTCAACAAGGTGAACCCTCGAGTTTTCAAGTAGATAATGATGGGATTTTAAGGTTCAAAGGTCGAATCTGTGTCCCTAACATTCCTGAGCTTCGAAAAGAAGTACTGGATGAATGCCACAAGTCGAAACTTAGTATCCATCCGGGAGTAAGCAAAATGTATAATGACATCAAACACACTTTCTGGTGGAAATCGATGAAGAGGGACATTTCTTTATATGTTAGTCGATGCCCTACTTGCCAACTAGTCAAGAGCGACCAACAGAAGCTAGCTGGATTATTACAACCGCTAGAAGTTCCTGGTTGGAAGTGGGAGCATATTTCCATGGATTTCATTGATGGTCTGCCCAGAACCAGAAAAAGGAATGACAGTATTTGGGTGATCGTAGATCGCTTCATGAAGACCGCCCATTTCATACATGTCAGATCAAACAGAACTGCTCAGAGTCTGACGTAGATATACTTCAGGGAAATAGTTAGACTGCATGGAGTGCCGCTCAATATAGTCAGTGATAGAGATACAATTTTCACTAGCAAATTCAGGGAAGCATTTCAAGTCGAGCTGGAAACGAAGTTGAACTTGAGCACCGCTTATTATCCTCAGACAGACGGTCAGACTGAGAGGGTGAATCGTATTTTAGAAGATCTATTGCGGGCTTGTGTTATAGATTTCGGTGGATCATGGGAAGACCATCTGCATTTGGCTGAATTCTCTTATAACAACAGCTACCAGGCGAGTCTGACAATGTCGCCATTCGAAGCATTGTATGGTAGACCGTGCCGATCTCCTGCTTGTCAGGTCGAGCCTGGAAATAGACTTGTGTTGGGTCCTAATATGATTCGAGAAGCTGCCGACAAAGTCGATTTTATTAAGAAGCGATTACTCGCCGCTCAAAGCCGACAAAAGAGCTATGCCGATAGGGGAAGGAGAGATATATCCTTTGCTGTTGGCGACTATGTATATGTGAAAGTATCGCCGATGAAAGGAGTTATCCGGTTCGGTAAAACTGGAAAGTTGGCGCCCAAATTCATTGGTCCGTTTCCTATTCTGGAACGGATCGGGACTCTCGCTTATAGGGTTAAATTGCCAAATTGGTTGCCTGGAGTTCATGACGTATTTCATATATCTCAACTTCGAAAGAACGTTCATGATCCAGACTTGATCGTGGAAGAAGCAGCTCTACATGATATTGAAATTATTCCAGAACTAGCTGTGTGAAGAGAGCCGCTAAAGATTATCGGCAAAGAAACCAAGGAGCTGAGGAACAAGAAGGTTCACTTACTCAAAGTGCAATGGAGTGGAGATCCGCGAGATTGTACTTGGGTAATGGCGCGTTATGTTATCTGTCGAATAATTAATTTATTTAAGGATTTATATATCGATTTGGCGATATCGATAACTTAAAGTAAAACGTTCGAACTTATAATTTATAATTAAAACGAACCTGAAACGTCGCGGCAGTTCGCAATTTGGCGATTTGAACTTCAACTGAATGTACAGGATTCGTTTTAAGCCGGATTTCTGTGAAACAAGAAACGTGTGGAGCTAGTGGAGTATATCTTTCTAGTGGAAGAGAAAGATCGGGATTTCATCATGTAGATTTTGAGATATGTCCAAATCAAATTTCAGAAAAGTCGCTATAGAATCGTTTATCGACCATAACTGTTTATTCGATATAACTGGAGATCGGGTTTGAATTTAGATAAGGTTCTTTTGGGACAGTGATAATTCAATTTTTAGAATTTTTCTATAATTTTAAATTAATTAAATAAGCAACTTTTCATTTGAAGTATTTTGCACCCTGTATCAGCGATTTTAGGGTTTCACAATATGAGTTAACCTACCGACATTATTATATTTCTGGAGTCGGGACACCTCGCTCGTCACGATGGTGTGTTTATTTCTGTCTGTAGCAGTCGGACCTGAATGAAATCTTACGTTACTAAACTTAAAACAAAGTATATGGTTTACAAATGCTCCACGTGAAGGAAAACAAAGTATATGGTTTATAAGTGGTCCACATAGAAGCAAAAATATCCACATATTTAATGTGTGGAACTTACAGGCAAAACGTGGACCGAACAAATGCCTCAAAATCAAACAAAACCTTACACTATAAAATACTCTAACATTTCTAACCTAGTCCAACATTTATTCTGTAGTCAACGTAATATCAGCCTCCACCCAGATAAAAATTTAATGACCATGAAGCCTCCTAACTAAAACCATTTCGCTCTCATCTCCAATAATTATTTGGTAGTGGTCTTTGAAGAAGAAAGTGGCAGCATGGTGTGATCTTATCTCCGCCGAAGTTAGAGGTGCTCCAGTGCCCTCATTTGGCCAGGGCAGGCTCAGGAAGCACGCTGACGTGTTGAGGTTTTCAGGGTGATTTAGGAGATGATGGGTGATGGGACCAAAGGGGTATCGGAGGTGGTGTGAAGGCGCTCGAAGCAGCGTGGCCTGATGGTGGTACGGTGGCTTCAGTGGACGCCGACGATTAGGAAAAAGAGAGCTCGATGTAGCATCGAGTTGAGCACGGAAGGAGGGTGTTGGAGTAGTGTCGGAGGGTCGTCACGGGGGGAGCTGTCAGGCGGGACTTCGACGAGGTGACAATGCGGCGGTAGGTTGTTTCAAAACACGATACTGTGTTAACAAAAAAAAGTGGAGGAAGGGAATCACAAGTTTTGCCTGGGAAGAATCATGATTTAGCAAAGTGTTTAACTGGTATTAAGGAAATTAAACGTAGTTACTTACGTTTCTAAGGGATATTGTTGAGTTTGAATTGGGAAAATACTTTGAAAATGGCCATGAAAATAGTAGGGAGGAGCGGCATGTTGTACAAGAGTGTAAAGCTGTTGAAAATGGGAATGGGTTCGTTTAATTTGGAATGGGGTTGTTGATAACAAAGTGGTAAAGCCCAACATTTAATTTAGTTAAGTTTAAATAAATTTATATGATGTATAAATTTGTAAATGTGACATCTTGTTCACATGTTAACCAAGTTCAACGAAACAGGATCCGTTAGGATCGTATGGACGGGGGCGACACCGTGGGACTGACTGAGAGTGAATCCAAGCTCGTTACAATTTATTGCAAAATAAATTGTCCGTCTGAATCAAGCGATGGTTATCGTTATTAACGATGATCGTCCAATGTGAGTAAAACTCACTAACTCTCCTCAGTTTATATTTTTATATAAACTGTGTTAAATGATTTGATTGCTGTGTATTGATAGTTTGGACTGTTAAATAGATTTGATTGAAACATAGATATAGTTATATATATATATAAACGACAATCAAATATTGATTCAGTTCATCAGTATATTTCATGTTGGAATGAAATTGATGTATATTTTATTGTGTAACATCTGTGGATGCATGGAAACAGGTTGGAGGAATCCGACTGGATTCCTCAACATTTATTTTACCGTTTTTCATATATTGTGATATATGATGTGTTATGAAATCTGTTATTGATTTCATATGTTTGAATGATACCGATCATTGTTATACGACACGTTACACACTGTAGGTGATACTAGAATGTAAAAAGGGAATTTTCAATGTTTATATTGAAAATAAATCTTATTTATAACATCGATAGGATTTTATAAAATGAAACCATTTATTTATTTAGGAAATAAATATAGGAACATTTATTTAGATTATAAATAAATGGAATAAAGGAATATTTATTTAGGGAATAAATAAAGGAACACTTGTTCGGAAAATAAATAGAATTATACAAGGATAGATTTAAACACGTGCTTCGCACACAAGTATAACACGATATGGATTTTAAGGAGATATTGTAGAAGTAGGAATTATAACCAGAGTATGAAAAAAGGATTAAACAGAGTAATTGGTTAGGTTAACCAAAGCAAGTTAGTCGAGTTAAACAAAGTAATTTGTTAGGTTAACCAAAGCAAGTTAGTCGAGTTAATCAAAGTAATTGGTTAAGTTAACTAAAGTAAATTAGTTAAGATAAACTAAGCGGTTAATCGAAGTGAATTAGTTAAGTTAAATTAATTGGTAAATCAAAGTGAATTAGTTGCGTCAAACTAAGTGACTTAGTTAAGTTAAACTAATTTGTAAATCAAAGTGAATTAGTTGCGTCAAACTAAGTGAATTTGTCAAGTTAAACTAATTGGTTAATCGAAGTAAATTAGTTGGGTTAATCAATGTGAATTAGCTGAGTTAAACTAAGTAAATCGGTTAGAGTTAATCAAAGTGAATTAACTAAGTTAAACTAAGTGGATTAGTTCAGTTAATCGAGACAAGTAAACCAAGTTAGGTTAAACCATTTGAGTTAACCAGTTAGGTTAAACCATTTGAGTTAACCAGTTAAAGTTTACCAGTTAAAGATAAACAGTTAGAGTTGACGAGGTCAAGTTGACCAGTTAGAGTTGATCAGTTAGAGTTACTCAGTTAGAGTTGACCAGTTAGAGTTATCCAAGTGGAGTTAATCGAGTAGAGTTATCGAATATAGAGTATTCGAGGGAAGAGTAATCGAATATAGTTTATTCGAGTGGAGAAATCAAATGTTATTCATTTGAGAAGAGTTACCGAATATTAATTATTCGAAGAGTAGTTATCGAATATTGGTTATTCGAAGTTAGTTAATCCAAAGGAGTTATTCGAAGTTAGTAATCCAAAGGAGTTATTCGAAGTTAGTTAATCCAAAGGAGTTAGTCGAAGAGTTAATCGAATATAGTTATTCGAAAGAAAGTGTTAATCGAATATAGTTCATTCGAATAGTGTTGGAGGAGATATCGAATATAGTTTATTCGATAGGATAGAAGTGAATATAATTTATCAATTAAGTTATTCGAATGAGTTATTCGAGGGAGTAAATCAAATTAAGTTAATCGATTAGAGTTGAGTTAATCGATTTGGGTTAAGTTAAGTTATCGAGTTAAGGTATCAAGTTAAGATTTATCGAGTTAAGTAATCGAGTTAAGTAATCGAGTTGAGATAATCGAGTTAAGAAAATCAAGTTAAGTTAATCGAATAAGTTATTCGATAAGAGTAAATCCATTTAAGTTAAATCGGATGTTAGTTATTCGATAAGAATTGACACATTTAAGAAAATCGAATATTTGTTATTCGATAAGAGTTAATGAAATAGAGCCAACCACAAAGAGTTATTCGAATATTAGTTATTCGATAAGAGTTAATAGAAATAGAGTTTATCGAATATAAGTTATTAAAAAGGGAGAGTTAATCGAATAGAGATTACTCGAAAGAGAGTTATACGTCGAATTCGATTATATCAAATTCGGGAAAGTACTATTTACCTTCCGGGTTTTTAATCAAGGTATAGTTATAATCAAACACTGTCATATAAGAAGTGGATTCGTAACCTGAATCCGAGAATTTGCGTAAACAGATGATTGGAAAAAGTGAGTGACGAGCTTCATCTATTTCACAGTAAAGGACGTTGTTCAATTAAGGTCTGAGAGGTAATTATACCCCAACTTGATTGACTTCAGAATTGACAAAGGAATAGTTGTGGTTCGACAGAAAAGGTTGATTTGAAATATAGTTAAGTAATAAGCGATTAATGGATTAAGCGTAACGATGTTTTATACAACGTTCATTGGAAATCCGTAAATGAGTTTTGGAAACGTTTTCCAAATATAGTCAGATATGTTTTCTAAACATAGAAAATGAAATGTTTTCATGATAAGAATTTAAGAAGTAGAATTAAGCAAATTCTGAAACTGACTGGAGAGGGTAAGTTGAACGGTTTTCTAAGTGACGATCTGATGTTGGTTTCGACCTTCCGGATTGATACTTAGAGAATTGTTCTCATACTAGTTACAGTTAGGGACTGATAGTTGCGAAATAATAGTGATGTGAAAATAAGCTATGGAAATGTTTTCCAATGATTAATAACATATATTTTCTAAATATATGAAATAAGGAAATATGAACATATATATGTATATGATGATTGATCGATCGAATTTCCATTTGGAAATAAGATCGTTGCTTGTACACCGACATGTTTTCATTTGATAGTTGAATCACAGACTATCAAAGTTTTGACCCTATTTACGTTGTAAATATGGAGAGACCGGTTGGATTATTATCCAAAGAACCACTCCGTATTGACATAAGCGTTGCGAATCAAGTATGCTGAAGATAATTGAAGACGGAGTGAAGTGCAAGGGCTATTGTGAAAAGCCTAGGTAGGATGGATTCACTGAATAGTGCCTTCGGTTTGTTCAGTCCCAGAACAACGTATATGGACGAGTGTCTGACAAAGTATTCTTAACGAATCATATATGTTGATCTCTTCAAACGTATTACGTTGGGTGGCAGAGAAATTCATTTCTCTTAGCTTTTATACCCGTGATGCCTTGAGAAATCGATAATGATTTGGCGGGTATGACGATGTGGCATTCAAAGTAATTGAAGAAATAATCTGTCAAAGTGATAAACGTGACCTCAAACCTCACAACTGGGAAATAACAGAAGTTGGGCTAGGCAGCATGGCTAGTTGGGCCATACCCAAGAAGGGTTTATTATCACCATCTAGAGAATATTCAATTGTACTTCTTTATAATCTATTTCAATGTTTTCCCTTATCGGGAAGGATGGTTGCTGATCCCAACCATCGGTGATAATATATTCGTCACACTCAAGCTAAATGAGTGGACGGTCATGTGTGGCCGGATTGCAAGACGTTCTTGTTGAACCCTAGTGTATCTCCTCTAGAGTACACTGATCGGAAGGTGCTCCCATACCTTGTCTGTTGGAATCCAATCTCCAATAAGCGCTCACGGTTTTATTTGTATACTATGAATGTGGAACGTGAGATGCAAGCGTTCTGCTAGATTGATATCTATTTGTATTTAGACATTATTATAATATCAGAAAGATATCCTTTATTTAACCAAGTGTTGGAGTTTTATTCACACCAGTCCCATGACTGACCCGGAGTTTATTTTTTTTGTTTTCCCTAAACTCTTGGGTGCCTAAATTTGTACGGGCAGTCAAGTAGTCGGGATTTTTCAGGTACACTTGGAGAGCTTGGAGCAGGAGGCTTCAGGATTATAGCTATTATTATTCCGCTGTGTTGTTAAGTGTTGTACTTTGAAATGGTATGTATATACGAGTACTGATTTGTATTTCAAAGTTATGTTATATTTTATTCGTTCCACTGTGAGATTCGTGTTTACTCTGATGATGTAAGTTCTTCTTCTTCTATTCTATTAGTTCTATCTTTTCTATCCTCACCCTCTACTTTCTTTCACTAACATTCTCGGAATTTCCGACTCTCGAGGAGTCGGAAATTTCCAGCCGTTACAGTTGGTATCAGAGCCAGGTTAAGTGATTACCTTGGCTCTGTGGCATAACTCGATAGAGATGGGATTAGTAATATCCTAGATTGAGTTTGAGTGTATATATATGAGCGCGTAATTGTTACTCAATATAAAATTGTTTAACATTGTGGAGACTCATTGGTTGAGTGGCTTATGAATTCTGGTCGATCAGTTGATCCACTATATCGATAAGGGTTACTAAACACTCGAATACGATGAACCGTCATGATATGTTTTGAAAGAGGGTAAATGAAATAATTTTTCCCAAAATATATTTGTTTATAGAAGCAATATATATCTTGAAATTATTATAGTATATTGATTGTGTTGGTTGTTATTATAATCGGATAAGATTATGAAAGGGTGAAATGGTTATAAATGACCAATCAGAATTCATATAAATGTAATATATGAAATAGTTTGAATTAAATATGAATTTAAATCAGAATTTGGAATTTAAATTAAGGAAATTTTAAGTTCCTGGGAGATTTTGAAAATGTTTTTCAAATTGAAAATGATATAGTATTGAACTCACTTCGATAGCTGGAAAATAGATTCTGATGGTGAATCTAGACATCATCAGTGTTCATTTTCGAGTTCTAAGTGACGGATTACTACCAAAGGTTTTGTCTTTGAATTGTTTTGAGAAAACAAGTTGTTTAGAAATTCAAAGGTTTTGAATTGGCATTATGATTTCAAATTGATTTGAAAGAAACCCAGGAACTTAAGTTCTGGAATCAAAATTTAACTAATGAAGTAAAATAAAAGAGATGGTAAAAATAAATTGAAATTTAACTTGAACCGAGTTAAATAAAATTGAATTGGGATTAGAGATAATCTAGAATGGAACCAAATTGATAAGTCAATAATTTGGAATTTGATATTAGAGTTCGAATGAAATTCAATTTGGATTTGAGGATATGAACTGATTGGAGATCAATTGGAATGGATAACATTGGTATATGTTGAAGTGGTAGCAGAAGAAAGGGATAGAGTTAAATGCCCGACAAAAAGGTACAAGTTTATATCATATATGAGTTGGGATTTTATGAGCCGAATTGGCAAGCCGCTTGGCTATTTTGATTTCCTTTTGGATTGGAGGAGGCCTAGAGAGGCGAGTTGTGGTTTGACGTATTGAGCCATACAAAGGAGGTTATGGCGAAATTTTTCGAAAATTTATGGTGTTAGAAAATTTTCAGAATTTTTGAAAATTTTAGTTTGTCGGAAACGAATTAATAAATTAATTAAAATTAAATGGGTCTAGTCAAAACTGAAATTTAGAGGTAAACAAAAAGATTTTTAAATCTAGTTAGTAGATTTAGTAGCATTTTTCTAACTTAGCAATTTCAAGGACGAAATTATTTTAAGGGGGGAAGTCTGTAATGGCGCGTTTTGTTATCTGTCGAATAATTAATTTATTTAAGGATTTATATATCGATTTGGCGATATCGATAACTTAAAGTAAAACGTTCGAACTTATAATTTATAATTATAATTAAAACGAACCTGAAACGTCGCGGCAGTACGCAATTTGGCGATTTGAACTTCAACTGAATGTACAGGATTCGTTTTAAGCCGGATTTCTGTGAAACAAGAAACGTGTGGAGCTAGTGGAGTATATCTTTCTAGTGGAAGAGAAAGATCGGGATTTCATCATGTAGATTTTGAGATATGTCCAAATCAAATTTCAGAAAAGTCGCTATAGAATCGTTTATCGACCATAACTGTTTATTCGATATAACTGGGGATCGGGTTTGAATTTAGATAAGGTTCTTTTAGGACATAGTGATAATTCAATTTTTAGAATTTTTCTGTAATTTTTAATTAATTAAATAAGCAACTTTTCATTTGAAGTATTTTGCACCCTGTATCAGCGATTTTAGGGTTTCACAATATGAGTTAACCTACCGACATTATTATATTTCTGGTGTCGGGACACCTCGCTCGTCACGATGGTGTGTTTATTTCTGTCTGTAGCAGTCAGACCTGAATGAAATCTTACGTTACTAAACTTAAAACAAAGTATATGGTTTACAAATGCTCCACGTGAAGGAAAACAAAGTATATGGTTTATAAGTGGTCCACATAGAAGCAAAAATATCCACATATTTAATGTGTGGAACTTACAGGCAAAACGTGGACCGAACAAATGCCTCAAAATCAAACAAAACCTTACACTATAAAATACCCTAACATTTCTAACCTAGTCCAACATTTATTCTGTAGTCAACGTAATATCAGCCTCCACCCAGATAAAAATTTAATGACCATGAAGCCTCCTAACTAAAACCATTTCAGTCTCATCTCCAATAATTATTTGGTAGTGGTGTTTGAAGAACAAAGTGGCGGCATGGTGTGATCTTATCTCCGCCGAAGTTAGAGGTGCTCCAGTGCCCTCATTTGGCCAGGGCAGGCTCAGGAAGCACGCTGACGTGTTGAGGTTTTCAGGGTGATTTAGGAAATGATGGGTGATGGGACCAAAGGGGTATCGGAGGTGGTGTGAAGGCGCTCGAAGCAGCGTGGCCTGATGGTGGTACGGTGGCTTCAGTGGACGCCGACGATTAGGAAAAAGAGAGCTCGATGTAGCATCGAGTTGAGCACGGAAGGAGGGTGTTGGAGTAATGTCGGAGGGTCGTCACGGGGGGAGCTGTCAGGCGGGACTTCGACGAGGTGACAATGCGGCGGTAGGTTGTTTCAAAACACGATACTGTGTTAACAAAAAAAAAGTGGAGGAAGGGAATCACAAGTTTTGCCTGGGAAGAATTCATGATTTGGCAAAGTGTTTAACTGGTATTAGGGAAATTAAACGTAGTTACTTATGTTACTAAGGGAGATTGTTGAGTTTGAATTGGGAAAATACTCTGAAAATGGCCATGAAAATAGTAGGGAGGAGCGGCATGTTGTACAAGAGGGTAAAGCTGTTGAAAATGGGCATGGGTTCGTTTAATTTGGAATGGGGCTGTTGATAACAAAGTGGTAAAGCCCAACATTAAATTTAGTTAAGTTTAAATAAATTTATATGACGTATAAATTTGTAAATGCGACATCTTGTTCACATATTAACCAAATTCAACGAAACAGGATCCGTTAGGATCGTATGGACGGGGCCGACACCGTGGGACCGACTGAGAGTGAATCCAAGCTCGTTACAATTTATTGCAAAATAAATTGTCCGTCTGAATCAAGCGATGGTTATCGTTATTAACGATGATCGTCCAATGTGAGTAAAACTCACTAACTCTCCTCAGTTTATATTTTTATATAAACTGTGTTAAATGATTTGATTGCTGTGTATTGATAGTTTGGACTGTTAAATAGATTTGATTGAAACATAGATATAGTTATATATATATAAACGACAATCAAATATTCATTCAGTTCATCAGTATATTTCATGTTGGAATGAAATTGATGTATATTTTATTGTGTAACATCTGTGGATGCAGGGAAACAGGTTGGAGGAATCCGACTGGATTCCTCAACATTTATTTTACCGTTTTTCATATATTGTGATATATGATGTGTTATGAAATCTGTTATTGATTTCATATGTTTGAATGATACCGATCATTGTTATACGACACGTTACACACGGTAGGTGAAACTAGAATGTAAAAGGGGAATTTTCAATGTTTATATTGAAAATAAATCTTATTTATAAAATCGATAGGATTTTATAAAATGAAACCATTTATTTATTTAGAAATAAATATAGGAACATTTATTTAGATTATAAATAAATGGAATAAAGGAATATTTATTTAGGGAATAAATAAAGGAACACTTGTTCGGAAAATAAATAGAATTATACAAGGATAGATTTAAACACGTGCTTCGCACACAAGTATAACATGATATGGATTTTAAGGAGATATTGTAGAAGTAGGAATTATAACCAGAGTATGATAAAAGGATTAAACAGAGTAATTGGTTAGGTTAACCAAAGCAAGTTAGTCGAGTTAAGCAAAGTAATTTGTTAGGTTAACCAAAGCAAGTTAGTCGAGTTAATCAAAGTAATTGGTTAAGTTAACCAAAGTAAATTAGTTAAGATAAACTAAACGGTTAATCGAAGTGAATTAGTTAAGTTAAACTAATTGGTAAATCAAAGTGAATTAGTTGCGTCAAACTAAGTGACATAGTTAAGTTAAACTAATTTGTAAATCAAAGTGAATCAGTTGCGTCAAACTAAGTGAATTTGTCAAGTTAAACTAATTGGTTAATCGAAGTAAATTAGTTGGGTTAATCAAAGTGAATTAGCTGAGTTAAACTAAGTAAATCGGTTAGAGTTAATCAAAGTGAATTAACTAAGTTAAACTAAGTGGATTAGTTCAGTTAATCGAGACAAGTAAACCAAGTTAGGTTAAACCATTTGAGTTAACCAGTTAAAGTTTACCAGTTAAAGATAAACAGTTAGAGTTGACCAGTTAAAGTTGACCAGTTAGAGTTGATCAGTTAGAGTTACTCAGTAAGAGTTGACTAGTTTGAGTTATCCAAGTGGAGTTAATTGAGTAGAGTTATCGAATATAGAGTATTCGAGGGAAGAGTAATCGAATATAGTTTATTCGAGTGGAGAAATCAAATGTTATTCATTTGAGAAGAGTTACCGAATATTAATTATTCGAAGAGTAGTTATCGAATATTGGTTATTCGAAGTTAGTTAATCCAAAGGAGTTATTCGAAGTTAGTAATCCAAAGGAGTTATTCGAAGTTAGTTAATCCAAAGGAGTTAGTCGAAGAGTTAATCGAATATAGTTATTCGAAAGAAAGTGTTAATCGAATATAGTTCATTCGAATAGTGTTGGAGGAGATATCGAATATAGTTTATTCGATAGGATAGAAGTGAATATAATTTATCAATTAAGTTATTCGAATGAGTTATTCGAGGGAGTAAATCAAATTAAGTTAATCGATTAGAGTTGAGTTAATCGATTTGGGTTATGTTAAGTTATCGAGTTAAGGTATCAAGTTAAGATTTATCGAGTTAAGTAATCGAGTTAAGTAATCGAGTTGAGATAATCGAGTTAAGAAAATCAAGTTAAGTTAATCGAATAAGTTATTCGATAAGAGTAAATCCATTTAAGTTAAATCGGATGTTAGTTATTCGATAAGAATTGACACATTTAAGAAAATCGAATATTTGTTATTCGATAAGAGTTAATGAAATAGAGCCAACCACAAAGAGTTATTCGAATATTAGTTATTCGATAAGAGTTAATAGAAATAGAGTTTATCGAATATAAGTTATTAAAAAGGGAGAGTTAATCGAATAGAGATTACTCGAAAGAGAGTTATACGTCGAATTCGATTATATCAAATTCGGGAAAGTACTATTTACCTTCCGGGTTTTTAATCAAGGTATAGTTATAATCAAACACTGTCATATAAGAAGTGGATTCGTAACCTGAATCCGAGAATTTGCGTAAACAGATGATTGGAAAAAGTGAGTGACGAGCTTCATCTATTTCACAGTAAAGGACGTTGTTCAATTAAGGTCTGAGAGGTAATTATACCCCAACTTAATTGACTTCAGAATTGACAAAGGAATAGTTGTGGTTCGACAGAAAAGGTTGATTTGAAATATAGTTAAGTAATAAGCGATTAATGGATTAAGCGTAACGATGTTTTATACAACGTTCATTGGAAATCCGTAAATGAGTTTTGGAAACGTTTTCCAAATATAGTCAGATATGTTTTCTAAACATAGAAAATGAAATGTTTTCATGATAAGAATTTAAGAAGTAGAATTAAGCAAATTCAGAAACTGACTGGAGAGGGTAAGTTGAACGGTTTTCTAAGTGACGATCTGATGTTTGTTTCGACCTTCCGGATTGATACTTAGAGAATTGTTCTCATACTAGTTACAGTTAGGGACTGATAGTTGCGAAATAATAGTGATGTGAAAATAAGCTATGGAAATGTTTTCCAATGATTAATAACATATATTTTCTAAATATATGAAATAAGGAAATATGAACATATATATATGTGTATGATGATTGATTGATCGAATTTCCATTTGGAAATAAGATCGTTGCTTGTACATCGACATGTTTTCATTTGATAGTTGAATCACAGACTATCAAAGTTTTGACCCTATTTACGTTGTAAATATGGAGAGACCGGTTGGATTATTATCCAAAGAACCACTCCGTATTGACATAAGCGTTGCGAATCAAGTATGCTGAAGATAATTGAAGACAGAGTGAAGTGCAAGGGCTATTGTGAAAAGCCTAGGTAGGATGGATTCACTGAATAGTGCCTTCGGTTTGTTCAGTCCTAGAACAACATATATGGACGAGTGTCTGACAAAGTATTCTTAACGAATCATATATGTTGATCTCTTCAAACGTATTACGTTGGATGGCAGAGAAATTCGTTTCTCTTAGCTTTTATACCCGTGATGCCTTGAGAAATCGATAATGATTTGGCGGTTATGACGATGTGGCATTCAAAGTAATTGAAGAAATAATCTGTCAAAGTGATAAACGTGACCTCAAACCTCACAACTGGGAAATAACAGAAGTTGGGCTAGGCAGCATGGCTATTTGGGCCATACCCAAGCAGGGTGTATTATCACGATCTAGAGAATATTCAATTGTACTTCTTTATAATCTATTTCAATGTTGTCCCTTATCGGGAAGGATGGTTGCTGATCCCAACCATCGGTGATAATATATTCGTCACACTCAAGCTAAATGAGTGGACGGTCATGTGTGGCCGGGTTGCAAGACGTTCTTGTTGAACCCTAGTGTATCTCCTCTAGAGTACACTGATCGGAAGGTGCTCCCATACCTTGTCTGTTGGAATCCAATCTCCAATAAGCGCTCACGGTTTTATTTGTATACTATGAATGTGGAACGTGAGATGCAAGCGTTCTGCTAGATTGATATTTATTTGTATTTAGACATTATTATAATATCAGAAAGATATCCTTTATTTAACCAAGTGTTGGAGTTTTATTCACACCAATCCCATGACTGACCCGGAGTTTATTTTGTTTGTTTTCCATAAACTCTTGGGTGCCTAAATTTTAAGGGCAGTCAAGTAGTCGGGATTTTTCAGGTACACTTGGAGAGCTTGGAGCAGGAGGCTTCAAGATTATAGCTATTATTATTCCGCTGTGTTGTTAAGTGTTGTACTTTGAAATGGTATGTATATACGAGTACTGATTTGTATTTCAAAGTTATTTTATATTTTATTCGTTCCGCTGTGAGATTCGTGTTTACTCTGATGATGTAAGTTCTTGTTCTTCTTCTATTCTATTAGTTCTATCTTTTCTATCCTCACCCTCTACTTTCTTTCACTAACGTTCTCGGAATTTCCGACTCTCGAGGAGTCGGAAATTTCCAGCCGTTACAACTTGGGATACTGAGGAGAGCATTCAGAAAGCTTATCCTAGATGCCAAGTAGATATCTCTGATTGACTCCAGTGCAAGGTATATTTACCATACTTTGCATTACCATTTAATTCTCTACTCTGTTGTTATTTTCTTTTCATGGATGTGCACTTTTAATTTTATAGTCTGAATGGTGGTAAAGGAATATAGAAATTAATTTGTATGGTTTTGAAAGGTTGAAAACAATTGTATTGGTTGTTGTGTTGTGTGATTTTAGATTTATCAAACCACTTTTGACTTTGTTCCTTTTCGAGGACGAAAAGTTTTAAGTGGGGGAGATTGTAACGACCCAGAAAATCTGAACCAATTTTAAATTTTTAAATTGGCCAAAATAATGGATTTTAAATATTTAAAATAAATATTTTAAATGATGGAAATGAAAAGTGAGTTTGAATCGACAATTGAAAACGAATATAATTAATTATAATTATAAACAAGGCCTGAAATGGCGCTGCAGTTTCAAAAAATTGAATTCAAACTTTGTCGGACTGTACCGGGTGCAAAACAAAACGGATTTTAGTGAAACCAAAAATATTTAAATCTGTTAGTGAATACCTTTCTAACGAATCTGAAAAATCGAATTTTCATAGCGGAAAGCAAAAGTTATGGGCGAATGAATTTTCAAAAAGGTCGCTATGGAATTTATATAGCCCGTGAAATTGGCCATTTTGCATACGACCTCGGAATTCGACGAAACCACTTTTGTTGGATCCGAGATATAAAGTTATTGCTAGGTTTCAAATTTCGTAATTTTTGGAGCTAGTATGTGAGCGTGGCAAAAGAAAATGTATTTTGGTCAATTATAGTTAAATTGGATCGACCAGAAATGGGCCATTTTACAAACAGTCTCAGAATTTGACGAAACTTGTTTTGTTGGGACCGTATCGTCAAAACATAGCCAGATTTATTTTTCTGGAATTTTTCGAATTAGTTTGTGGCCCTGGCAAATTGAAATGCACGTTCAAATTAAATATTGAATGTTTTATATTTTAATTTGAAGGAAAACTGACTGAAAACATTCGAATGGGCCTTCGAAACATATCCCATTGTATTCTGAATGGGGGTAAAACGATCGGGGCGACAGTCTTTGGGTTTGATTTCGAAACCCTTTAAGAAAACCCCAATTTTTGAATAAATATATATATTGACCAATAGGAAAATTCTTTAATAAAAAAATTATGTTAGAAACCCCCCTGTAATCGCGATATACGGCGGAAATTAGTCGCCGCTTCCTGGCCATTTTCCGGCCACACCACGTCGAACTACCCCCAGCCGCAGTTGAACTTTTTGAAGATCTCCTCTCCCTCTTCAAATCAGAACAAGTGTCGCCCCATCTCGTTTTGTATTTCTCGAGATTCGCCGCTCTGAAATGCCGCCATTCATCGCCCGATTCCTCCTTCCAGCCGCGTTCGAGTTCGTCGGGGTGGGGGCCACTTGCTGCGCCTCTCGTAGCTCTCCGTCGTGGTATAACCTGATCGACCTCTCGTGCAGTGTATCAGGAGAAAAAATCAAAACCGAGTTTTGAACAGGTTTGAAATCATACGGCTTTATTCATTTTCCGCTGTTTTAACACCTTTAAACCGTTGCAAACTTGTAAAAATCATATCTTTTTCGTGTGTTAACGAAATTCAGTGAAACAAGAGACAATGGACTCGTGTGGACGTCTTCTACATTTTAGAAGAGACCGCATATTTTTCTGAGCCTTCTGCTATTTTTGGTGGAGTGGAACCCAATGTGAGATTTCTAATTTATAAACGATATGGAAAACGATGATGTATAAATTATATAGTCGATGTATGAGTTATATAAGCGTCGTACACCTCTTGTATAAGCATTGTATAAGTTGTATGTTCGATGTATAAGTTATATATGCATTGTAAAAATTATATATGTGTTGAAATAAAAGTGAATTGCTACACACACACACATATATATATATATATATATATATATATATATATATATATATATATATATATATATATATATATATATATATATATACACGCCCCTCGTCCACAAACCATGGACGATATTTATTGATTGTGATTGGTGTGAAAATTGATTGATAGTGAATGGTTGTTTGGGATTGTTTGTGGTTGATACTGATTGATTGTGGTTGAAAAATACCCGTTTGTGGTCGAGAAATATTTGGTTGAAACCACATAGGATTAGTTTGTGGAAATGAAATAAATATATACATGCCACCTACGTGCGAACTTGATGCATGATCCCCATTGTCAAAAACAGCGAGGTTTTAAGGTAGAGCGAGGAGTCGTACTAGGGACGGTCCCGGTTTTAACTACCCTGCCGTTATGCTGCCGAAATTTTGAATAATATTCATGTGTTTGAATTATTTTCATTTGCTGAAACTATATTTATTCGTTGAATAGAAAACCTTCATATGTTGAATCGATATTCATTCGTTGATTAGAAATTCATGTGTTGAATGGTATTCATATTTTAAATATAAAAATCACATTTTTATCTATATATAGAAACTATAGAAAAACTTCATGTGTTGAATCGATATTCATTCGTTGATTAGAAATTCATGTGTTGAATGGTATTCGTGTTTTAAATATAAAAATCACATTTTTATCTATATATAGAAACTATAGAAAACCTTCATGTGTTGAATCGATATTCATTCGTTGATTAGAAATTCATGTGTTGAATGGTATTCGTGTTTTAAATATAAAAATCACATTTTTATCTATATATATAAACTATAGAAAACCTTCATGTGTTGAATCGATATTCATTCGTTGATTAGAAATTCATGTGTTGAATGGTATTCATATTTTGAAATAAATTGTTTCATAATTAAAATCACCTTTTTATCATCTATATGAGCTATGTAAAATTACCTCATTTTAAAAGAAATTGTTTCATAAGAAAAATCCTATTTTTATCACCTATATAAACTATACAAAATAATAGTGTTTTAAAATGAATTGTTTTATAATAAAAATCACATTTTTATTATATATATGAATTGTTGAAATGTGAAGTGTTAAAAATAGCAACTCGTTCAAATAAATATGCATGAGTTGAAATAATCATTAATTATCTAATGATATGACTTTTACCTATGCATGCAACATTAGAATGAATGGTGTTTTTAAACCAAATGGAATCGAATATGAAATTGAATGGAAAATGATAAATGATAAGAGCTGTATATATGTGATCGTCGCTAATCTATAAAGTAGAAAAGCGCGACATTTGTAATAAATTCTGCAAGAATACAGGTGTGTAGCATACAGGTCGAACACAGGGAGGAAAGTTAAACTTTTATTATTTATATGTTTCGTGGGCGTGTTAGACAGAACTTTGGGGGTTGTTTTCAATGTTGTTGAAATAATGTTATTGAAACTGCTACAAATCTGAATCTAATCAGACGTATATCAAATTCAACAACAGGAAAGAAAATAACAAGTACTAGCAAAAACAACAAAAGTAAATAATAACTGGAACAATAACAGAGAATTAAAAAATAGAGTTGCTGTTGAAACTAATCAAACAGTCAACACTAGTATGCAGTAACAAAGACAATAACAATATGTGTTCTACCGAATCTAATCGTGTAGATACACAAATTGTTTTAAAAGAAAAGTAAATAACTAGAACAAGAAAATTTTATTAAACTAATGGCAGTACAGAATTATGAGATGCTTTTTACAATGGTTACAATCACATATTTATAGATGAGAAGGGGAAAACCCTAACTAGGTCTATGAATAAATGGCCCTCCTCATTCATGAATATTTCTTGCCTTCCTTGACTACCTGATTGGAGAAAATCTGGGCATATCATGGTAAATATTTTCCATATCTTTCAATTTTCCCATGTGGCTTGATTGATAGAAGATTGCATCTAATTTAATTCTTCCAAACAAGGACGCTTATCAGACTCCAAAGGCAATATAAGATAAAATCTTCAAAATTGATTTTTCTCTTGGCAACAATTCAATCAGCAAATCTTCTAATTGAAATTGAATGATTCGAATTTAATTCCATGATAAGAATATGGCTATTGCTGAAATGTTAATTGGTGCACATCATAAATACATACACATGAATATGTGTATGTATATATATAACATAACACTAATCCAGATATTTCTCAAAGCAAAGGGCCAGTGTGAACACGCTCCGTTTCTTTGGCAAAAAGTGAGCTTGACGGGGTTCGAACTTAGGTCTCTCAGCACCAATTCCTATGCCTTTACCAGTGAGCTACTACTTCTTTTGCAATTGAAATGAATTTGATGTGAGGAAGTAGCTCTTTCTCGTAGTTGGCCTTTGATTTGATTTGAAGGAGGCATTTCTTGACATCCTGTAAAAACATATAAAAGTAACCAAAGTATCATTTATTTATTTACAAAAGATAAAGCATAAGAGTAATAAAATAAACACTTTTCAGTGTCAATCAAGTACCCCCACACTTATCTTTTACTCGTCCTCGAGTAAAACAAAAAATGAAAAACTAAACTAGATAGGTCACACTTTCGTAGGAAACACGATTGCATTGAGCGTATGCAACAAGCCGTTAAACCTCTAGGTGTCCCTAGTAGGACGAGTGGTGTCTCATGAGGGTTTTCAGCGGATACTACCCACAAAATCCAAATGCTGTATGCTATGAGTCTAATAAAGCTACATGAATGCAATGGACATATGCAAAAAAATAA
Source organism: Allium sativum (assembly GCA_030737875.1). Taxonomy (NCBI): domain Eukaryota; kingdom Viridiplantae; phylum Streptophyta; class Magnoliopsida; order Asparagales; family Amaryllidaceae; genus Allium; species Allium sativum. The sequence goes on from CM060910.1 coordinate 128,821,493, forward strand.
AAGTGAAAAATGACAACACGACTTATTTCAGGAAAGTGGTACAACAAGTTAAGTTAATAATTTCTAACCAGTTGATTTTATTTTAGATACCTCGACTTATCACAAATTTTCAATATAAATCAAGTTTTCAAATGTTAAATTCCAGTTTGGCCAGTTAGTTCGGTCGATAACATAGTGCAGCCATGAAATAAATTCTTAGTTTGCTTGGCACAGTTTGTAAAGTGGTATTCTAATTTTCTCATGTATGGCTAGTCAAATCAATAAGGTCAAGAAGTGTTTGGGTATCATCGCTTATTCTTTATTCTATAAAATTTTAAGATTTATGATTAAGTACATACACCTAAAAAGACCAAGGTTTACCACCCATGCACTGCCTCGCGGACTAACGGAGAGTGGGTAAAGAGCTTGGCGGATTGTGCAGGCCGACTTTGACTTTGTCTACAACGTGTCGGTAATCCTTAGGTGTCCAATCCCATAAAATGAGACCAAGATATTCCAACTTTGACTTTGTCAACAACGTGTCGGATAGAGCTTGGCGGGTTTGCACACCAACGCTCGATATACAAGCAATGTTGGATACCCTTGGAATACTATTATTATTATTATCGAAAATATAAGCACAAAAGAGAGTTACGCGAACTCAACTTAAAACAACTTAGTTTTAGAGATTTGAAAAGCCAATATAAGTATTTTAAGTCCTCCACTTATTTAAACAAAGTCTACAATATAGAATAGATTTCATGGCCATCACCTAAGAATCTCCCTATGTACCGGTTACACTATTATCCCTCAAAATTAAACTTTTCATTATATTTCCTATTCGTTCTAAGTTGAGAGAGAAAAATACTATCAACTGGCTAAAAATTGTGAACTTATTTTGTTGTATTACTTGAAAATGAGTCGTATTTCAAAAAAAAAATTATGGTACGTTACTACAGTCTAAAATGTATGATGGTCCTATTTAAATGGCTGAAAATAAAAAGAAATAAAATGAAAATGCAGACTCCCCCCCCACACTTGATTCAGACAGTGTCCCAACTGTCTAAGGCAGAAAAACAAAAATAAAAAAATGAAAAATAAAAATAAAAGAAAAAAACGTGTACCACCTGATTTCATGGTGGATGATCATGCAGATCGATAGAGTCGTCTTCGTCATATTGCTCGAATTCCAAAAATGGTTTCAGTCGTTGACCGTTTACTTTGAAGACTTTTCCATCTCTAGGATTTTCAATTTCAACCGCTCCATGAGGGTATACTGTTTTCACGACATAAGGTCCAGTCCATCGAGATCTGAGTTTTCCTGGAAACAAGTGAAGTCTAGAGTCGTATAAAAGAACTTTTTGACCTACGTTGAATTCCTTACGTAGTATGTTTTTGTCGTGTTGGGCTTTGGTTCTTTCTTTGTAGATTTTCGCATTTTCATATGCCTCATTTCTTAATTCCTCTAATTCAGAAATTTGTAACTTCCTGTGTGAGCCGGCTTTTTCTAAGTCAAAGTTCAAAAATTTTATGGCCCAAAGAGCACGATGCTCTAATTCAAGAGGTAAGTGACAGGCCTTTCCAAAGACTAATCGATATGGTGACATCCCTAGATTGGTTTTATAAGCAGTGCGAAAAGCCCAAAGTGCATCAATCAGTTTTACAGACCAATCCTTTCTATTGGAATTCACGGTTTTCTCAAGAATTTGTTTGATTTGTCTATTGGAAACTTCTACTTGCCCACTCGTTTGTGGATGGTAGGGGGTCGACAGCTTGTGTGTGATTGAATATTTCTTGAGCAAGGACTCAAAAGCACGATTACAGAAGTGAGTACCATTATCGCTAATGATAGCTCGAGGTGTGCCAAAACGTGAAAAGATGTTTTCTTTGAGGAATTTGACAACAACCTTGTTGTCGTTGGTTTTGGTCGGAATGGCTTCAACCCATTTTGAGACATAATCTACCGCAAGTAAGATGTAAAGATTCCCAAATGAATTAGGGAATGGTCCCATGAAATCGATGCCCCAAACATCGAATAATTCAATCACTAAAATTGGATTGAGAGGCATCATGTTTCGCTTAGAGATTCGACCCGTTCTTTGACATCGCTCACATTTAGAGCAAAATTCGAAAGCATCACGGAAGAGTGTGGGCCAATAAAAACCGCTTTGCAAAACTTTTGCAGCAGTTTTTCTTGCTCCAAAATGACCGCCACAAGCATGGTCATGTGAGAAAGAGAGAATACTTTGGTGTTCATGATCGGGCACACACCTTCGAATGATTTGGTCTGGACTGTATTTGAAAAGATATGGGTCATCCCAATAGAAGTTTCGAACTTTCGAGAGAAATTTTTGTTTATCTTGTTTCGACCATTCAGCAGGTGTTTGTTGTGTGACAAGATAATTCACGATGTCAGCATACCAAGGGGTGTTAGAGATCGAAAGGAGTTGTTCATCAGGAAAATAGTCATCGATTTGGGTGTCGTTATCATTTTCGTGCACAATTCGAGAGAGATGATCAGCTACAACATTTTCAGAACCCTTTTTATCTCGTATTTCTATGTCGAATTCTTGAAGAAGAAGGATCCAACGGATCAAGCGGGCCTTGGCATCCTTCTTAGAAAGCAAATATCGTAAGGCAGCATGGTCAGTGTAAACTATGACTTTGGATCCTATGAGATATGGTCTGAATTTCTCAAGAGCGAAGACAACTGCCAAAAATTCCTTTTCAGTAGTTGAGTAATTAAGTTGGGCCTCGTTTAAGGTTTTGCTGGCGTAATAAATGACTCGAGGGAGTTTATCAATACGCTGACCCAAGATGGCTCCAATTGCAAAGTCAGAAGCGTCGCACATAAGTTCAAAGGGTTGAGTCCAATCAGGAGGTTGAATGATGGGAGTTGTGGTCAAGAGTGATTTAAGAGTTTCAAAAGATGTTTTGCAATCATTGGAAAATTCAAACTTTACGTCTTTGGCAAGTAAATTCGAGAGAGGTTTTGAAATTTTTGAAAAATCCTTAATGAATCTTCTATAGAATCCTGCATGGCCAAGAAATGAACGAACATCTTTGACAGACTTAGGAGGAGGTAAATTAGCAATCAAATCGATTTTGGATTTATCGACTTCTAGGCCATCTTTGGAGACGACATGACCTAGAACTATCCCCCTTTTTACCATAAAGTGGCATTTCTCCCAATTAAGCACGAGTGATTTCTCCTTACAACGCTTAAGGACGAGTTCTAGATGAGCGAGACATTGGGAAAAAGATGATCCATATATTGAAAAATCGTCCATGAATATTTCCAAGAATTCTTCCACCATATCAGAGAAAATACTCATCATACACCTTTGGAAAGTCGCGGGGGCATTACAAAGACCGAAAGGCATGCGACGATAAGCAAAGGTTCCAAAGGGACAAGTAAAGGTGGTCTTATGTTGATCCTCTAAAGCAACAGGGATTTGGTTATAGCCAGAGTATCCATCGAGAAAACAGTAGTACTCATGTCCCGCTAAGCGTTCGAGCATTTGGTCAATAAAAGGCAAGGGAAAATGGTCCTTTCGTGTGGCTGAGTTAAGCTTTCGATAATCGATACACACACGCCATTTGGTTTTGATTTTTGTTGGGACGAGTTCATTACTGTCGTTTTTGATCACTGTGACTCCCGACTTCTTTGGTACAACTTGTACCGGACTCACCCAAGTGCTGTCAGAGATGGGATAGATGATGTTATTGTCTAGACATTTGATTATCTCCTCCTTGACCACTTCTCTCATGTTCGGGTTTAATCGCCTTTGAGCCTCACGGGTGGGTTTAGCCTCATCAACTAAATGTATGCGATGTTCCACAATTGATGGGCTAATTCCTTTTATATCGCTAATTTCCCACCCCAAGGCGTCCTTATTTTCCCGTAAAGTTTCCAAAACTTTTTCTTCTTGGTCTTTGGTAAGATCCGAGGCCAAGATTACGGGGAAAGTTTCTGAGGAGTCTAGGTAGGCATACTTAAGGGCTGGTGGCAAGGGTTTGAGGTCAAACTTAGGAAGTTCTTGTGTATCAACATTGGTCAACATTCCTCGGTTAGATTCAGATGACGAAGTGTCGGAGTCAAGAATTTTGTTTAGTTCAGAAATGTATTCGAGTTCACCGAAATCGGAGTCGAAATGGTCAAGACACATTTTCAAGGCTTCAGAAGTGTCACTAGAGGTTTCATCAACTGTGGTTTGAATCATGTCAATTTCATCGATCTCAAAATCCCTAGGTTGTTTGTTGAGATTAAAGATGTTTAGCTCAATGGTTAGGTGCCCGAAGGAAAGTCGAAGTTGACCATTCCTACAATTAATGACAGCATTCGAGGTTGCTAAGAAGGGGCGTCCTAAGATCAATGGTATTTGAACGTTGGGATTTGAGACAGGCTCTGTTTCTAGAACTATAAAATCGACAGGGAAGTAGAACTGTTCGATCTGTATCAAGACGTCTTCGATAATTCCCAATGGTGTTTTGACAGATCGATCGGCAAGTTGAAGTGTGATGTTTGTTGGTTTAATCTCCCCTAGTCCAATTTGACGATAGACAGTATAAGGGAGAAGGTTGACACTGGCACCAAGGTCGAGTAGGGCACGAGAGATGTGAGTGTTTCCTATTTTACAATCAATCGTGGGGCAGCCAGGGTCTTTGTACTTGACTGGGGCAAGATTCGAAAGAACAGAGCTTGTATTCGCAGTTAGAAAAGCGGTTTTCGGGAAATTTGTCGCACGTTTTTGTGTGCACAATTCCTTCAGACATTTAGCATATTGAGGAATTTGTTCTATGGTGTCTAAAAGAGGAATGTTCACACGGACTTGTTTGAAAATTTCCAGAATTTTATCGAAATTTGCTGCTTTCTTCTTATTATTGAGTCTATGGGGAAAAGGAGCAACTGGTTTTTCGACTCTTCGATCAGTTTCATCATTCGAAGAAGAAGGTGGTAGGGGTGTAGAAGATGAAATGTTGGGATTGCCAACATTGGTTGTCAAAGGTGGGTCGGGTTTGCCGACACAAGGAGAAGAACTGTTGGGACTGCCAACATTTAAGGGAATTTGAGGTTCAGAAGAATTGGCATTCGAAGCCAATGGATGATCATCAAGATTAGGGATTGGGGTCGAGTTAGAAGGTTCGCCAGGGTTGCCCACGTTATTATCAATTCTCTTTCCAGATCGAAGGGTTGTAATAGCGTTGACTGGATTATGGTTTTCGTCCTCACAAGAATTTACAGTACGAGAGTTATATTTTGGATTCACCTCAGATTGACTAGGCAACTTTCCTTTCTCATTATTTTTCGCCATTTCCTTTATCATATGCATTAGTTAGTCGATTTTAGCGTCTTGATTATTTATTTGTTTTTCTAATCGAACAATATCTTGTGATGGTTGAGAAGATTGAGATGATTGGTTTGATGATTGAAAATTGGGGTGCCTATAAGGTTGTTTGGATTGAGGTGTAGTTTGAGAGGTTTGAGAATTGGGGGGTGGAGCTTGGTAATTCGGATTGGGAATAAAGGGTTGCATGTGAGATGGGTTTGCCGAATTATTGGGGTTTGACCAAGAAAAGTTTGGGTGGTTCCTCCAACCAGGATTGTACGTGGCTGAGTAAGGGTTATTTTGAGCTATAGCATTGGCTTGGTCCTGAGAGTAGTAGTGGGGTAACCCTTCTCCGGCTTGAGGAGTTTGATTTTCTACGGGAATTTGATTTGGGTCCACGACATGCACTCCTCTAGTAGAAGTACGATTGGGAACGCGAATTGATTCCCATTGCATGTCCTTTTCAGAATAATCTTCTAAGAACCGCCAAGCTTCATCGGCTGTTTTAGACATAAAATCTCCTCCACACATTGATTCTAGTTGAGTTTTGGACTGATAGTTAAGCCCTTCATATACAATTTGACACAAGTTGTCTTTTAGAATTCCATGATGAGGACAACTATACAGTAGATGGTTGAATCTCTCAAAATATTTTGAAAAAGTTTCCCCCTCATTTTGACAAAATTGATTTATCTCAGTTCGGATTTTGAGAGTTTTATGGAAAGGGAAAAACTTTTTCAAAAATGCAGTGACAAATTCATCCCAACTTCTTATGGAATGTTTTGGAAGAGAATTTAGCCATCTTTTAGCGCTTTCAAGTAGTGCAAATGGGATTAGCCTTAGCTTGATCGATTCGTTAGACAATTGTTGCATTTTTGTTGTGGACGCATACAATTCAAATTCACTCAGAAATTCATAAGCATTTTCAGACCCAGTAAATTTTGGTACCCCTTGAATAAAGGAATGTTTCAACTCAAAATTGTTTCCTTCAGCTGGTGGAAAAACGATGACAGAGGGTTGGACGGTCCTAGTTGGATAACATCGTTCACGAAGAGACAGGGGTCTATCCATTTGGATATTGAGGTTCTGAAAATTTTGATTCATTTGGTTTTGATCCCCAAAGTTTGGAAAGTTTTGATTCACTCGATTTTGATCCAATTCGGTTGGAAAATTTTGGTTGATTCGAGAACCCCTAGGAGAATTTTGTTGGCTAACACTTTTTTCACTCATTGTTGTTAACTGCAAGCACAGAAATTAGCTACAATGAAGTTTTCTGTCCTTATTGGCTGCTAACCCAAAATTATAAAGTGACACGTTTGATTACTTAGATCAAAAGATTTCTCAGCCAGTTAACGGACAGGAGTTATCGGTGCACCAGGAATCACCCTAGCAATGCAGCCGAAGGTTTAAGTACCTTCAGAGTAACAACCGATATAATATTTACGAATCACCGTAATATTTATAAACTGTTATTTCTCTGCCGTAGTCTAGACACCGAGAAATAATTTGTTCCAAATGAATCAACTATCACAATATAATTAAGCCCTATATGAGCCCGTGACTCCCTTAAGTCCAACGTCTAACCGTTATTATTAGTCAGATTCTATGATGAAATGCAATTTGTGGGCTAAGGAAAGGGTGATGAAATCCCTCACCTTATGTGAATTGGGGTATTGCCCTTAACAGAATGAATAAAGATGCAGAAATAACAACAATCACGCAAAATAATTGCAAAAAAAATTGTACATTCAAAGCCGCTGCCCCTGCAGAATTTTTTGACAACAATTTCTATATTTTCAAAGCAACTTCAGCACCTGTAGAGTTCAGAGAATTTTACAGTGGGGTATGGCAGTCCATCCAGAAAAATTGGGTAGCGTCAATGATTGAAATCTCACTATTTGCAATTTCTTCTTATTTCTGAATTCTTGATTTGTTGCTTGAACTCCAGTCCCTTTGTCCTTGGTTTGAAACTCTTTTTTTTTATTTTTGGGTTTTTTTTAATGAAGTAAATAACAAAAAAAAAAGCACAAGAAAATATGAGGCTGTGGTAGGTTAAAAAAAAGTTTGGAATTTTTTTGAGAGAATGCTTGTGGATGGGGTTGGTTTGTGCGTTGTGGCAGAAGTGTGGTGGGAAGGAGGGATTGAAGAAGATGGTGCTGAAGTGTAGATTGAAAAAAAAATGTGGTGAAATGAGATTGTGTAAGAGAGAGAGGGGTATTTGATCAGAGGGGAAAAAATGAAGCAGGGAAGAATAATGGAAAAAACAAATTATGTCCTTGCCTTTTTTTTTATTAGTGTTGAAAAGCGGACAAATAGGAAAGAAACAAATGACAAAAAAAAAATGGGAAGAGAGATTTCAGAAAAGAAAGAGAATTGTAAAGGAAGAAAGAAAAGTAATTGTAAAAGATTTGGAAAAGAAATTGAGAAGGGAAAGCAATAAAAGAGAAGACAAAAACAGAAAGAATTTTTTCTTTTGTTTATTGTTGTAAAATTAGAAGAGAGAGAAAAAAATGAGAAAGGAAAAACTTGAAAAGGGAAAGAAATAAATGGAGAAAGAAAGAAAATTATTTACAAGGCAGAGAATAGAAATTTATAAAACGATTTTTTCTTCTTCAACAAATTGTAAAAGAAGAAAGGATGTGAGATATTAGTAAGAGGAGAAACAAACGAAAGGAAGGAGAAAGAAGTTGAAAATAGGGAAGAATTAAAAGAAAAATGACAAGATTTTTTTTTTTTTTTTTAACTTGTAAAAGAAGAATGAGAAGTAATTATATAGAAAATTGGAAAGAAGGAATAAAGAGGAAAGAAATCAAAAGAGGATTTTTTTTTCTTTTAAAAGAAAGGAAATTTGTAAGAGAAGAAAAGAAATCAATGTATTGAGAACAAGAAAGACAAAAGAAGAAAGGAAAAAAATTGCAAAAGAGGAATCGTTTTTTTTTTTTTTTGAAATTTGCAAAAAGAAAAAGAATGTAGACAATTGGAAAGATAGTGGAAAGATGGAAAGAATAAAGGAAAATTGATAGTTGTTTTTTTTTTAATGAAGGAGAGAGCAGGAAAGAAATAAATGAAAAAATGGAAAGAGAGATTGTAAAAGGTTAATGAGAAATGCAATTGGAATGAAATTAAAAAAAATGCAAGTTTTTTTTATGAAAATTTGAACAAGAAGAAAGGGAAAGAAATGAATGGGAAAAAGCAAAACAAAAATGGAAAAAAAATAATAAAAGAGGAAGGAAATAAGAGAAAAAAGCAAGGTTTTTTTTTTGAGTAGAGAGGAAGGGTAGAATAAATTGAGGAAAGTAATAAAAGCAGACAAAAACAAGAAAGAAATCAAAGTAGGCAGAGAAGAAATTGCAATTTTTTTTTTTTAGAAAGTTGTAGACAAAAGATGGAAACAAATAAAAAGAAAAGGAAAGAGAAAAGAAAAATGTGAAAATCAGCAAGGTGGTAGAAAGATGGAAAGAAATTGAAGAAAAATTAGCAACTTTCTTTTTTTTTTGTATATATTTTTTTCTTCTTGAAGGAATTAGATTGGATGAAGTGCAAAATAAAAAAAAGGAAAGAAATAAATGAAAAAAGAAGGAAAATTAAAATAAAAAAGGCAAGATTTTTTTTTTTTGAAAGATTGTAAAAGAAGAAATGAATATAAAAGTAGGAAGGAGGATTGAAAAATGAAATGAATATAAAAGTAGGAAGGAGGATTGAAAAATGGAAAGGAATAATTGAAAATAGGAAAAGAAATTGAAAGAAAATAAAGGCAATAAATTATTTTTTTCTCTTGCTTAGTTCATGACAGTATTAATGTAATTAATACGCCACATCACTAATTGAGATTTTTTCTATATGTGCAAGAAACAAAAATATATACAAAATAAAATAAAAACTAACACGAATCGGAAATTAAATAAACAATAAAATTCAATCGTTACCTCCCCGGCAACGGCGCCAAAAACTTGATCGTCGCTAATCTATAAAGTAGAAAAGCGCAACATTTGTAATAAATTCTGCAAGCATACAGGTGTGTAGCATACAGGTCGAACACAGGAAGGAAAGTTAAACTTTTATTATTTATATGTTTCGTGGGCGTGTTAGACAGAACTTTGGGGGTTGTTTTCAATGTTGTTGAAATAATGTTATTGAAACTGCTACAAATCTGAATCTAATCAGACGTATATCAAATTCAACAACAGGAAAGAAAATAACAAGTACTAGCAAAAACAACAAAAGTAAATAATAACTGGAACAATAACAGAGAATTAAAAAATAGAGTTGCTGTTGAAACTAATCAAACAGTCAACACTAGTATGCAGTAATAAAGACAATAACAACATGTGTTCTACCGAATCTAATCGTGTAGATACACAAATTGTTTTAAAAGAAAAGTAATTAACTAGAACAAGAAAATTTTATTAAACTAATGGCAGTACAGAATTATGAGATGCTTTTTACAATGGTTACAATCACATATTTATAGATGAGAAGGGGAAAACCCTAACTAGGTCTATGAATAAATGGCCCTCCTCATTCATGAATATTTCTTGCCTTCCTTGACTACCTGATTGGAGAAAATCTGGGCATATCATGGTAAATATTTTCCATATCTTTCAATTTTCCCATGTGGCTTGATTGATAGAAGATTGCATCTAATTTAATTCTTCCAAACAAGGACGCTTATCAGACTCCAAAGGCAATATAAGATAAAATCTTCATAATTGATTTTTCTCTTGGCAACAATTCAATCAGCAAATCTTCTAATTGAAATTGAATGATTCGAATTTAATTCCATGATAAGAATATGGCTATTGCTGAAATGTTAATTGGTGCACATCATAAATACATACACATGAATATGTGTATGTATATATATAACATAACACTAATCCAGATATTTCTCAAAGCAAAGGGCCAGTGTGAACACGCTCCGTTTCTTTGGCAAAAAGTGAGCTTGACGGGGTTCGAACTTAGGTCTCTCAGCACCAATTCCTATGCCTTTACCAGTGAGCTACTACTTCTTTTGCAATTGAAATGAATTTGATGTGAGGAAGTAGCTCTTTCTCGTAGTTGGCCTTTGATTTGATTTGAAGGAGGCATTTCTTGACATCCTGTAAAAACATATAAAAGTAACCAAAGTATCATTTATTTATTTACAAAAGATAAAGCATAAGAGTAATAAAATAAACACTTTTCAGTGTCAATCAATATGTACATGCATATTTATTGAATAGGTTATAGCAAAGGGGCTAGAGAAGAGGAATAAAATTTTGTGCCCGACAAATAGGTACACATTTACTGTTTTGTTTGGGTGATGATTTTATGAGCCTGTTGGCTAGCCGCTTGGCTTTTTCTTTTTCTTTTTGACATGAGACGCACGTGTGGCTATTTGGGAATTTTCCCAGCCCCTCCCGTACAAAGGAGGTTATGGCGAAATTTTCCAAAATTTAAAGGCGTTAGTGAAATATTTGAAGTGAAAACGATATTGAAATTGTTGAATGAACTATATTTATATAAATATATAAATATAAATAAAATTAAAACGAAACGTGGCCGTGCAGTTCGTGTTTTGAAACCGTGATTTCAAACAACTAGTGCGGGAAATCCGACCATTGGATTTTCCCGAAACCGCAACCGTTGGGTTCGCCTTGGAAATATCTTTCCAACGGCACCAACTTTGTAAAAATCCAACGGTTGGATTGTCTGGAATGTTTTATTCAAATCTGAAGAAAAACAGCGCCAGAAACGATTATATTTATATATATATAAATATAATTATATTAAATCGAATAATGACGCTGCAGTTCGTATTTTGAAATCGAAACTTCAAACGATTGTACCGGGAGGTCCGACCGTCGGATTTTCCCGAAACTGGAACCGTTGGATTCGTTTGGAAAAGACCTTTCTAATGATGTAAATTTTGTGAAAACCAACGGTTAGATTTTCAGATATGTGTAAATCAAATCGGAAGAAAAACAGCGCCACGGCCGCGTTATGTCCCGAAGCGTCGTTTTGAATAAATTAGCTATTTTAAAATAAATAAAAATAGCGATAAATCGTTATAAAACATCATAAACGATAGGGAATGGAAATAAACTGAATTTGCTCGATTTATGTGGTATTTGATGGTTGAATGTGTTTGGTGTGAAAATTACATTAAAGAACAAAATTGGTGTTGTCGAATGATTTAACCATTGAAATAAATTGATTTGAAATACTAAATATACGTGAATTATTTTAAAAGGCCGAGTTAATTCTCATTTCAAATAATTGACCGACGATTTAAAGTCGAAGATGAAGACGGTGGTCGAAGATCGGAGATCTTCACCTCTTTTGGATGGTAACCGAGGTCCTGATTGGGAGGCATCCCGAAATAGGGATAATGAGTGGTGATCGTCCAGACGTACATGGTGGTCGATGGGTTTGCGAGGTATTTAGTGCCTCCGGTTTCGTTCAGACCCAGAACGGACTTGTAAATGGACTGTGTGTCTGACATTGGATTTTATTCTATGTTGATTGATCTCTATTAAATATACATCTGTTTGGCGGCGGAGAATTTATTCTTTTGCTTAATGCCCTTCTCTGAAACGCACGAGATCAGAGGTTGTGTATCGATGGAAATCAGTCGCATAGCATGAATTGCCTTTGTGGCATGCTAAGATGCAGTGATCAGGGCTTCTGTTGAAAAGCAAAGTCTTGTGGTGATGATCAAAGCACCGCCGGTGTGGCGTAGATTTGTGTATAACGTAAAATCGTGAGCCTCACACCCCGGTATGAACCAGAAACGGGAGAGGACATCAGGGAGGGCCTGCGTTTCTTCCTAGCTAGGGTGGTGTCAGTGACCTACCAGCCCTGATATTTATATACTTTTCACCTATATGGTTGTTGCTATTGCGAGGCGCCTCAGTTTGATCGGACGATCCGGGTCCGATGGAGTCATTCATTGGCTCGTTTACGCCCCAAAGGGCGGAGATACGTAGTGTTCAGGCATAATAATCCACATCGGTGGACCGGCACTGACGATCCAAGGCTTGCCTGCGCACTTGCCTGAGACTCGGGCTAGGCAGTCTCGAATTCGGTAAGGACTATCTTTTGCCTTGGTTCATGATGGAAATCCAATTTCCAAATACGACATCGTGCGGTTTTGATTGTATATATATATATATGGCGACATGATATATGGTACCCATGCCGTCTATGATTGATAGTTATGATTGAAATTGTTTTTGAAACATATAAACATTAGTCACAATATCAAATGCCTTTGTTTTATTCATATCATGCATATTTTGGTCTTTATAAGGTAAAAACTCTATCCTCCGGTTTGCGTTGCATTGTGTGATGGGACTGAGTCATATAACGGCTTCATTTTTATAAAAAGCATAGCGATGTTTAAAAGAAATATTTGTTTTAAAGCACTGGCAGTCCAATGGAGTAAAACCGTTCCACGAATGTGGCGTGGTCCTTTGATTAGCCATATTATATATGTGTTGAGTAGATTTCTCATACCAGTCCCATGACTGACTCGTAGTTTGTTTCACTTTCAAACTCGGGTGCCCCTTTTTCTACACGGGCAGCCTTGTATTCAGGTTTAGCTGGTTCTTTCTAGATAGCTGGAGCTGAAGATGGATTCTATCATTTATCTTTTTTTTATGCTGTTCATCTCCTATTGTACATTATGTTTGTTTTCCGCTGTAGACATTTATGTATAGTTGAACTGTATTTGTACTAAGTATGATCCTGTATACTTTGTAACTCTGATGATTACTTTTATCCGGTATATTCTATTGTTCATCATCTGGTGTATTTAATTATTCTGTTCTCTATTATCTGTTTCTGTGTTATATTCCATGGATTACCCTTGCCGCCGTCAGTACGGGGTTTGGGGTCGTCTCATTTTTATAGCTACCTATCGAACTATAATGTCGCAGTCATTTAAATGAAAAGAACAACAACTCTACATCACCCTACATCTCATATTACTTGCACCCCAAACTACTACAACCGTGATGGCCAAGGCGTTTTAAACTGTAAATACTGGATTGCGTTCATTGATTTCATTTACAGTGAAGAAAACTTATCCAAGAAACTTCTAAGATTTTCAAACAAAATCATATATACATCCTAAAATCACCAAACCAATTGCAATGGAATATTAAATTCATCCTCTATAAGCCCATAGTCTTCAAAATTTGAACGACGACAATCAATGTTGAACGTCGTGATCTAGGATAGCGGATATCTTGAGAAATAGAGATGGACTCGCGGTATCATGAACACAGCAAGGATCAGAGAAGATAGGAGAGCACGCTTGATTTATTATGCGAAGTCCGGTGATGAAAACTGTCACACCTGGAAGATGAGCAGTCGACGTCGGTTGGCATTGTAAGTCATCGGAGCAGAGGGAGAGGGTTCCGGGGAGGCAAGCGTAAAGTGGGAAGTTGTTTGGTGTAAGTATTTTGGGAGATTAGTGAAGTTTTGGGTGGTGAAAGCTTAATGGTGCAGTTTGGCAATAAGAAGAGCATCAGGAGAATTATATCGGAAAGAAGAAGAACGGGACCGTAGCAAGAGTTTGGTAGGCTTTGGGTATTGGAATGGGCCGGTATGATTTAAGTAAGCCAAAATATTTAAATGAAATTTTATTAATATTAAACGTTACATTATTAGGTGATCAGTCAATTCTATTGTGCCAAAACGTAGTGGCGTGGTGTGGGCTTCGGGCTTTGGTTTTAAAAAAAAGAAATGAAGGGAACAGTAAAACGTGAGGATGGGGAGGGGACAGAGAGTTTAAGTTATGCTAGAATAATATAGGGAAGGTGTGTATACCCTAGGAGAAGGAGGAAACTAGGGTAGTTGTGGGAAGTGCTGGGGGGTGTTCTGGTGTATGGCGAGAAGGGGAAGGATTATATAGTGAAGGTGATTATGTCTGAACTTTGAAAGTGGGACTGAGAAGAAAAGTGGCGGACGTTACAACAAGGGAGTACATGCAGTATTTTTTAGAATGCCTTGCGTGTTTTCTGGCCAAAGTTGATTGGTGGGATGGCCATCGTGACGAGGTTAAAAAGAGGGGAGTCTTGTCAATTATGCAGTGGAGTAGGGTTTGGGGTGGAGTGAAGTTACATGGGAGATACTGTTCATGGCGAACTATTTATTTGTGAAGATAAAATACGTAGTAGGTTGAAGAAAGACCAGATGGAGATGGGCCGAAATTGGCTGGGGCCTGTTAGAGTTTAGAAAAAGAAATATGTGTGTATATATATATTTATATTTATACATATATAACGAAAAGGGTTTGATGAAGTGGGAAAAGGATGAAACTTGGAGATGATGTCTGGTCAAAGCTATAGCAGAATATTGGAAGGAGAAATCGTTGAGATGGGCTAGTATGTATTTGGTGTATGGGATCTTTGACGTAAGCAGTATTTTGGAAAACCAAGCAAAGAACGAGGGTCAATAAGGGATGGTGAAGTTTCGTTAGAACCAGGAAAATGGAAGAATATGAGATGGTGAAACCGAAAGAAACGAGAGGCAAAAGATTAAAAGGAAATATCAGTAAAGGGGTTGGTCTATTTGGACGGAAGAATCTTGGAACGGAAATTGGTATAAGCGAAATGTTTTAGAGCTATATACTAACACATTTTTAAAATTTCTTTAATTAATTTTAATTAATGATTAATGAATTTAGTTTAAAACGGTTAAACTATAAAATCTATAATGCGTTCATAAAATGTCAGGATTAAAAAAAACAAGAAATGTCAACACCCTATTAAGAAGCGCAACATTTTGGTGCTGGAATGGTCGGAGCTGACAGCTGATGACATTTTTAATTAAATTGAACACTTGCTTAATTTAATTAAAACTAATCGTTCAACCGACAAATGATATTAAGGTGAGTTAAACCCACTCAATTCTCCCAATTATAATTATTATAAGCCGGTTTTATTATTTTTGTGCTACGCTTGCTAGATATGGGTTGATTTGATAATTGTTTGGATGGTTGTTAAATATTGTATATCTGTTATTTAAATTAAACGATTGTTTAATTTAAATGAAACAACATAGTTATTTTAATGATGACTCCCAAATCAGGTAACTTACCTTATTGCTTACGTTTATAATGATATAAACGTATTTAAACTAGACGCTTAAATTATTATTATTGTATGACCACTATCAGTTGAATTGATTATTTTATCTGCATATGATCATTAAATGAACTGTTAACCCATGTGATTGGATTATTGATTTAGCTACGGATTGTTGAAACCAAATTCAACATTTATTTGGTTACTAACCAATGAGTGATATTGGTTGAGGAATTTACAGCAGATGGCCAAATATATGATGTTTTATAAAGATCGATTTACGTTTGGTAAATCGATATAAATAATGTAATGAAATTTATTTTATAACTGAATATAGATTTTGTTTAAGTTTATAAAAAAGGGAATAAACCAATCATATTTATATGTTGTTTGGTCAACCACAAATAACTTTTTTGTACCAAAATTGGCCATGTACGAAGCACGTGTCTCATTGTAATTATTGATGAAGCCTAGATTAAGCATGTGAGCAAGAATTAAGGTAACAATTTATAAATGAGATTA
Organism: Allium sativum; assembly: GCA_030737875.1. Classification (NCBI taxonomy): domain Eukaryota; kingdom Viridiplantae; phylum Streptophyta; class Magnoliopsida; order Asparagales; family Amaryllidaceae; genus Allium; species Allium sativum. Next base: position 128,837,397 of record CM060910.1, read on the forward strand.
ATTGTTCTATGAAACAATTAAAAGGAGATTATTTTGAAACAAATTATTATTTATTAATAATAATTAAAGAAAATGAGATTATTTTAATTAATAAAATTATTTATTTATTTAAATGAAAAGATGAGTTAGAATTGATTAACGAGTTAATCATGTTTAAATTTGACCAAGCCAACTGTTTTAACAGAAATTTAATTTATTAAATTAATTTGTGATAATTAATGTAATGAAATAATTTAATTTTCAAAAGATTTATGAACTTTAAAATCAAGTTTGATGACAGCCCTTAAACTTTGCTAGTTTTTCCTCACTTTGGTTTACCAGACTAACCCGGTGTTTGTAATGCTCGGGTTAAACCGAGTTTTACAATTTTAGGTTATCGGATGCTATGAATCCAAAGACGAGCTGAAGATGTTCAGTGTATGATATTACTTTGTAGTATTCTATTGTATGATGTATACGAGGACAGACTATTATAACTGTTCCAGTGTATTGATGTACTCAGATGATTGTAAGTTTTTATTCTAAAGCTCTCTATAAAGTTTATTAATATATTATATTTTGTTCCGCTGCATTGTGAGACTCTGTGTTATATTGGTTCTTCTTGTTATTCTATTCTTCATTTTCTTTCTTTCTTATCTCACCCACTATTTTCTTTCTAATAACGATCTGGTGTTTTCAATGCATGAATATTCGACATGGTGTTTTTGTGTCGATTTTCAGGATCGAAAATCCCTGTTCGTTGCAGCTTCCATGCTATGACCTGTTCACACATATATGTGTACATGTATGCAATTTCAATCAAATTTCAATTCAGTTCAATATTTGACACAATTTGGCTAAATTTTCCTTTTTATTTATATATTGGTTTTATTAATTATCATTCCAATATTTTTAGTAATTAAACTAATAATCAAACAACACAACTAGTAATTAATTAGTTGGTTAACATTCCAATCATATATCTTTAATATATTCAAAATCATATTTTGTGTGTCAAATAACAAACAATAAATGCTAGCTAGTTTTGGTTCCCACACCAGTCAATTGGAAATATATAGATATCCCACTTCCCTAGCTCAATTATACACTCGGATGATGAATACTCAATCATCAGAATCATCTCTGGGCTACTGGAGTGTGATTCTATATCTATCCAGTATATTTGAGACTCTGAGTATACGTTCATGACGCGTATATGAAAAAACATCATATACTCGATTGTCCAAATTTAATTTAAAATAAAATACTCAAATACGTATAATAAGGTTTAAATTTTTAAAACAAAATTTGGTTTCATTTTTATTTTAAAAATAACACACTTCACACTCGTTCAAGTATACTACTGATCCTATCTCTAATGAGTCATTCTTATTGGATATTACTAATCCAAATCTCTGATGAATTCTTTCGTTCGGTTCTAATAGTCTTGTTCTAGAGATCTGTAATCCAAACCTATGATACCACAATGAAACGACCCAAACTCGCCCATACGGGAAAGCCCGGATTGAGTTGAGAACACGACACATCATAACACAAACAAAAGAACATTTATTTGCTATTACAACAATTTACAATAGAGTACAAGAATATAACAGAGTATGGATTAATATTATACACTAGAAAAATATCATAGATTTAAATTACATTTGCAGCGGAAAAATAATACATAACACAACTGAAAGAAATACACGGATACAAAGCTTTACGAATATAACTCCAGCTGTAAATCCGGATCCTGGAAAAGAATTAATCTACAAAATCAAAACTATGTCGCAATACTAGGCTCTACAATCAAAACCGAAATGTCAAATATTAGAAATTGGATTACATCTATGAACCAAGGCAAGGGATTGTCCTTACCGAATTCGGGACACTCTAGCCCGTGCCTCAGGACCCAGACTCTGGTGAGCCCTTGGATCGCCAGGGTCGGTCCACACTTACGTTAGTGGATTAGTAATTCCTGAACAATATGTTTCCCTCCCTTATGGGGGCGTAAGTCCAGTCAGTATGTCGACCATATCGACTCATCGGCCCTGTAGTGATTGTTATATCCGAGGCGCCTCGCTTTCCATTATCTGCATAAGTAAAATGCCTGTGCTCCATACCATGACAACACTCCTAGCTAGAAAAAAATGCATGTTCTCCCTGAGGTCCTCTCCCGTTTTTGGTTCACATCCGGTGTAATAACCCGGAAATCCGAGCTAGTTTAAAAATTTTATTTTGGCAATTTTAATGAATTTGGAATACTTAAAATGATTTATTTTAAAATAATAACGATGAGAAATTTATTTTGAATAGAATTAGAACGTATATATTTATTTGAATCGACGTTAGAATATAAATATTTATTTTTAATTATAAAAGAAATTAAAAATGGAGCGGTAGTTCGAAAATTCAATTTCAAATTTCAAATGGATGCACAGGATTCAAAATAAACTGGATTTTAGCAAAACCAAAAATATTAGAATCTAATTGAAAATATCTTTCCAATGTATCTGAAAAATCAAAATTTCATAGCAGAAATCACAAGTTACGTCCAGTTGAAAATTTAGAATTGTCACTATGGAATTTTAGCCCTTAAAAATGGAAGTTTTGTAAACGACCTCTGTTTTCGACGAAACCACTTTAGTTGGATCTGGGATGTCGAGTTATTGCTATTTTCAAAAAACCATAATTTTTAGAATTAGTATGTGAGCGTGGCGAAGTAAAACGTGCTTTGACAGTTTTAGTCAATTTTGATCGACCAGAAAATGGTCACTTTTCAAACGGTCTCGGAATTTGACGAAATTAGTTTTTTCAGAACTGCATCGTAATACGAAGCTAGAAAATATTTTTTGGGAATTTTTAGAGTCCGTATGTGGCCTCGATAAATTGAAATGTGCATTCAAATTCAATATATAGATTTATATTTTGATTTTGAGGAAAACGATCGAAACGATCGAATCAGCTTACGATACATATCCCATTGTGTTCGGAATGGGGGTATTACGCTAGGGACGATATTTATCGGGTTCAAATTAGGGTTAGAATGGAAAGATTACTTTTTGGGTGATTAAATTATTTCAATATATAATTAAATATATAATTAAATATAAAAGGTCAAACCTTCTTTATCTCTCTCTCACTTTCTCCCGGTTTCTCTCAGATCGAACCAGGGAAAAATGAAAAAAAAAGAAATGAAAAGGAGGGAGGAGCCGCTATCGCTCCAGCCCCTTGCCGTGGATGGTCGTGCCTCCGATGGTTGACTTCCCGCTTCAGTCATCTTCCCCGCGCCTCTACCCTTCTAAACGCGAACCCCCTGAACCCTAGCCCCCGTTTGAACCCAAACCGCTGCTCCAGCACCGGAATCCGCCTCCCCTCAGGCGTCGCACCCCCTGCGCCTTCACCAATGGCCGCCAACTCCACATCCCCCTCCCCCGAAACCCTGTGTGAGTTGTTTTTTGTTTATTTTATTTATTTTTGTTTATTTACTTTATTTATTAAAAGTAATTAGCTTAGAAAAAAATCAATTTTATAAAATGTATAAAATATACTTTTTATATGATAGGAATAATAAAAATATAATTTTTATATGATAGGAATAATAAAAATATGATTTTTATATTATAGAATGAATAAAAATATGATTTTTATATTATAGAAATAATAAAAATATGATTTTTATAATATATAGATAATAAAAATTTGATCTTTATATATGTAGCAAAGTATAAATATGATTTTTATCGTTTGAATGGCAATGTAGAAACGTAATTTTTATATATTCATTAGCGACAGAAAGATTCGATTTAATATATGAAGAATGGAGATAAAAATATAATTTTTATTTTGTAGGAAGAATTATAAAAATGTGAATTTTATAATATTTTCTTTATGATAAAGATACGGTCTTTATATGGATATCATTAAGATAAAAATTCGATTTTTATTATGTATGAAGCGAAATAAAAAATTCGATCTTTATATAAAAAGTAGAAATATAAAAATATAATTTTTATATAAAAAGAAGCATTGTAAAAATATATGAAGTAGAAATAAAAATATGATTTTTATTTATTGGAATGAAGCGATAAAAATATGATTTTTATATATGAACAGTGTAGAGAAGACTGCATTGGAATTTTGGGCATATCCGAACTATTCAGAAATAGATAATGGAGGAGTGGATCCCAAAGGTGAGAACTCCTCACTTTCATTTTATTTTCTAGTTTGATATATATACTAGGATGTGGACGGTGCTTAGCCGCACCCGACACCCGTCGTCCACAGACCATGGACGACTTGTTTGTTTGATTGATGTGTTGTGAAAATTGATTGTGTGATGTGGATCAAATAAATATTTTATATTTAAAATATAATTTTTAACGCGTATATAAAATAAATATTTATAAAAAAATCGGATGATTTGTTTATGTACACACATTTGACTGATATGGATTGGGACGATAAATTTTACACATTGCCCAACTGCACGAATAAATCCTGTGTTTGATTGTTTGAAACCCCACACGGGGATTGGGATGATATTGGATATACACTAATCCTAATAATTAGTTGTATGTCGATCGATAGATTGACAAGCTGTTGTAAGCGTTAAATATTTATATTTAATGCTTATACAGTGTAGATGCACTCTGGATGGTGGATTGTTATTTTCATTGTTGTTATACACATTTGTTGTGTGAAATCCATATAAATCACATTGTATGGTAATTGATTGTGTTTGATTCCATTTCAAAAAGAGTGAATATTTTAAAATAACGAAAAAATTTCAAATAATATTCAGAAAAGAATCAGAATTTGGTTTTGATGTGCGATTTGGGATGGACACGAATATATTTAAATATATATAGCCACGTCTATTAGATTGACGCCATTTTGATGTGAACGATATCTATATCGATTTTATTCATTTTTATAATGAATATCGAAAAGGAATTGATTTCAAATTATAATGTTTTGAAAATATTATCATTTATATATCGATGGTATGGAATCTTCAATTTTGATTAGAAATTGAATATGAAGTTGAAATCTTTTTGAAAACGAATTTAAAACGATTTATGAAATACGTTTTAAATGGAAATCGGCCAAATATATATATTATATATAATATAATGGCCAGAATAGATCACGCCGCGCTGCGGCATTTCGCGAATTTCGACCATTGACTTCGATTGGATATTACGGGAGATCCGACCGTCGGATTCTCCTAAAACTGGAACCATTAGGTTCGTATCAAAAAGAGCTTTCTAACAAATATTAGAGATTAGAAATATAATGGTTGGATTTGGAATTATTTTCAAATCAAATTTGGAAAAGGTCATTGTAAGTGCAGTTCGATGGCCGTTTATGGAAATCGACTGTACGGGCCTTGATAAAATTATTAAAAATAGCAATAATTTGTGTAGAATCATAAGAAATGATTTTGAAAGAATTAGGATGAAAAAATTCCATATTTGAAAAGATAAAAATAGATTTTTATCGAAATGAACTAGTTTTGAACTAGAATTATAATCCATTTATTTTTTTAAATAAATAAATTGGATTTGAAAGGGTTTTAAAAATGACCAGAATTTCCAATATATAAAGTGGATATGGATTTGAATAGAAATTGTCTTTGGAATATTTCAATGTTCAATTTCGTGATTATACAGATATTGTTATGGAAATTTGAAAGATATATTTATATTGTTATTTCCAATACGATATTGTTGGTCATAGAATTTGATATTGAATATAAGTCGAATTTAATTGGACTTGAATTTGAATTGATTTTTTCCTTTATCGTGAACGGTGTTTTAAATGACACTTGTTCCTTAACTCGATAATTAATGGAATGTGAATTGGGTTTACCGTGAATTGTGTTTTTACGACATTCGTTCTTTAACCCGATTTACAGTGAAATGTGATTTGGAATTTATAAATCTTTTGTTAAGATTTATTGGAGATTTTCCAAAGTAAAGTTTTCCAATTTAGTAAAATAAATTGTAATGGAATGGAATTCGATTTGGTAATAATCGAAGTGAATTTCTGTGGAGGACGACAACTAATATATCTGGAATTTAAAAGGCTTTGTCGTTATTCCATTTATATTATTTGTCAGATATGGAAGTTTATATCGATTATATATATCGATTTGTCTTCCATGAAGATTCCATTGTAAATGGAATGTGATTTTGGGTTGTTGTGAACGGTATCTTTAATAATACTGTTCTTAGACCCAACAGAGTTAAAAAAATCAGAAACTAATTGAAGATTAGTTAAGTTGAATGACTTCCTGGGTATTGATCTGATGTTGGTTTCGGCCTTCGGGGTTATTACTTAGGGAATTGTTCACTTGCTAATTTACAGTTAATGGCTGATGGAATAGAATGTGATTTTCGGTTTATCCTGAACCGTGTTTTAAATGACATTGGTTCTTTAACCCAGTTAAAGACAGTATATAATTTCCCAAGTTAAATAATCATTAATTGTGATTTTTGGGAAGATTAAAACGAAGTGGAGTTTTAATGAATCTTTAATGAGATTGAAATGATCGAGAATGGAGTATCACCAGTTTTGCTTCAGGCGATAGTTAAATCTTTAGTTAGATTTGAACTTGAAATGGTAATTGAATTTACCGATAACACCGTGGTGTTAGATATGAAGTATGACCAGTTTTACTTCATGGGATAAATAGGTTGGGTTGGGAAATTTAACAAGTGATTACTTCGGTAAGGCTTGTTAATCCCGACTAGTTTGGATAAACCATAAATTGGTTTGAATTGATATTTAAAAGAAGATTAAAGAATAAATTTAAAGAATTTATCTTGATAAAATTAATGGGAACCTTTCCCAAGTATAAGAATATTTGAACAAAAGAATATTCTGAATTGGAATGTGGCGTATGTTGTGTATGTGTAACATTGTTGATTATATACGCAAGTTATTCAGAAAGACCGGGTTTATCCCATTCTGAATAACTGATTTGACGATGTGTCGAGGATGAAGACGGTGGTCGAGGACCGGAGGTCTTCTCATCGTTTGGATAATTATTGATGACCTTGATTGGGCTGTACACCCAAGAGGAGGGAATCAGTTGGTGATCGTCCAGACATACTTGAATTCGATGGATATGCGAGGTACAAGGTGCCTTCGATTTCGTTCAGACCTAGAACGGATTTGTAAATGGACTGCGTGTATGACATTGGATATCATTCTGTGTGATTGATGGATATCGGTTGCATGGAGTGGTTTGCCTGTGTGGCATGCTTAGATGCAAATGATCAAGGCTTTTGTTGAAAAGCAAAGTCTTGTGGTTGCTGATAAAAGCACCGCCCGTGTGGCATAACTTTGTGTAGCATTAATTCGTGAGCCTCACACCCCGCTTGTGAACCAGAAACGGGAGAGGACATCAGGGAGAGCATGCGTTTCTTTTTAGCTAGGGTGGTGTCAGTGACCTACCAGCCCTGGCTTTTATATTATTTTCACCTGTGTGGTTGTTTGTAATGGCGCGTTTTGTAAGGTATAATAATTAAGTTATTTAATTATTTAAATAACGAATATATTAAATAAACGATAGTTGAACGTATAATTATAATATAATTAAAATCGAGCGCGTAACGACACGGCAGTTCGCTGTTTGGCGATTTGAACTTCAACTGAGTATACAGGGTTCGTTTTAAATCGGATTGCTGTGAAACAAGAAACGTGTGGAGCTGGTGGAGTATATCTTTCTAGTGGAAGAGAAAAATCGGGATTTCGTCGTGTAGATTTTGAGATACGTCCAAATCAAATTTCAGAAAAGTCGCTGTGGAATTCCTTTATAATTCGCAACGCTTTATACACGTTATAAAAGGGTTTTTCAATGTAAATTGAAATATCGATTCAATCAGGACTTGGTATATCGAATATATAATTACCCTGGAGCTGTACGATATCATATGTGAAGATATACGATAATATTAATTTAATAATATTTAATTTAATAATATTTAAATATATTTATATATTTAAATGGGTCATCCAGAGCAGTAAAAATACGCTGTATGAGCAAACGGAGTCGGAATTCGACGAAACCAGTTTCGTTGGGACCGTAATGTCAAATTCTATCAGCGTGTCAGTTTTCATGATTTTTAGGCGTCATATGTGTTCGCAGTGATTTTTAGAAGACAAATACACTATATAAGATCAATAAAATAAATAAATAAAAATATCCAATATTTTGTCTGATCTAAAACAAGCCAAGACCCTCCCTTCTCAACCACAAATGAAACCAACCACCCCTACAACTATATATGACCGCACTGGGTGTTACAGTGAGATTTTCCCACAAACAAAAATCAAAAACTATGCAAACAAAATTCAATAAATCCCAAAACAACTAGGAATGAATTCGTATCAAGATCCTCTTCGAATTGGTGATGGTTTTGTTGTGCTCGATGGTGATTTTCGATGCTGGAGAAATACACAGTACGTGTATTCGGGGCTAGGGCTGAGGTCGGATTTCGAGGCAGGGCGCCGGAGGTGAACTGGTGGTGTCGGTTACGCTTGTGGCGAGAAGAAGAAGCACTGGTGAATTTCGAGTGGAGTGCGGTGGTGGTTGGTGTCGACCGACGGAGTACAGGGGCTCAAGGATAGTAGATGTCGAGTTCGACGAGGAGGCGTTGGGGTGATAGGGGTTTTGATGGTGAACGGGATGGTGGTTGTCGCGGTGGTCCTCGATGACCGGAGGGACGACGGAGGTCGGTCAAAGTGAAGGTCAAAGAGGGAAAGGTTGGATCGATTACTGGAGTTGAATTTGTGAATGAGGAAGAAGAGGGTACATCTGGGCTTTTAGAGTGGCGGACGTGGGTTTAAACTGAGGAGGATGGGCCGGTTTGGATAAGAGGGTGAGGCCCGATTATTTATAAACTTAAGTTTATTTTAATTTAAATTAGTTCGAACTTGTTAATTCAATAACTTGTCCGTACGAGGTCGGATTTGCAAACCGTAAGTTGCGTTGGGATCGTATGGACGGACACTACAATGGAACCAACCGCGAGTCGATTGGAGTCCATCACAGTTTATAGCAAAATAAATTGTCTGAATCAAGCGATGGTTATCGTCATTGACGATGATCGTCCAAATGTGAGTAAATCTCACAAACTCTAAACAGTTTTATTTTCACGTTGTATTCTTAGAACTGTTAAAATATTGTCTGTTTGACTGTGTGTTGATTGTTTGCTTGAACTGCTAGTCAGTTAGTAGAGATTTTATATATATATATTTACGTATGTATATATATATATATATATATAAACCGTAAATAGTTATGTGTTGATTCTATTTATCAGAATATTATACTGGTGTTGTTTAACATCTGTGGATGCAGGGAAACAGGTTGGAGGAATCCAACTGGATTCCTCAACAGTTATTTTACTGTGATTTTTATATTGTGATATATAATGTAATGTATATAATCTGTGTGATTTTGTGTGGTTGGACGATATTCATCGTGGTTAGATGATGTGTTAAAAACCCTAAGAAATACCAGGATATAGAAAGAGATTTTCAAACTATAATTTGAAAATAATGTATTTATATAAAATCGATGGATTTTATATTATAAAGAAAAGGGGATTTTGAGTATAAAGGAGAAATATTTGTTAATCGAGTATAAAGGATTAAACAAAGTAATTGGTTAGGTTGACCAAAGCAAGTTAGTCGAGTTAATCAAAGTAATTGGTTAGGTTAACCAAAGCAAGTTAGTCAAGTTAAACTAATTGGTTAATCGAAGTGAATTTGTTAAGTTAAACTAATTGGTAAATCAAAGTGAATTAGTTAAGTTAAACTAAAGGATTAATCGATGTGAATTAGTTAAGTTAACTAAGTGGTTAATCGAAGTAAATTAGTCGAGTTAAACTAAGTGAACCGGTTAGAGTTAATCAACGTGAATTAGCTTAGTTAAACTAAGTGGATTAGTTCAGTTAATCGAGACGAGTTAACCAGTTAGGGTTGATCAGTTAGAGGTGACCAGTTTGAGTTGACCAGTTAGAGTTGACCAGTTGAGTTGACCAATTAGAGTTGACCAGTTAGAGTTGACCAGTTAGAATTATCCAAGTAGAGTTAATCGAGTAGAATTGCCGAATATCACCTATTCGAAGTAGAGTATCGAATATAGTATATTCGAGGGAAGAGTAATCGAATATAGTTTATTCGAGTGGAGAAATCAAATATTATTCATTTGAGAAAAGTTACCGAATATTATTTATTCGAAGTGTAGTTATCGAATATTGTTTATTCGAAGTTAGTAAATCCAAAGGAGTTATTCGAAGTTAGTTAATCCAAAGGAGTTATTCGAAGTTAGTTAATCCCAAGGAGTTATTCGAAGTTAGTTAATCCGAAGGAGTTGTTCGAAGTTAGTTAATCCAAAGGAGTTATTCGAAGTTAGTTAATCAAAAGGAGTTAGTCGAAGAGTTAATCGAATATAGTTATTCGAAATAAGGTGTTAATCGAATATAGTTATTCGAGTAAAGTTAAAAGAGTTAATTGAATTTAGTTATTTGAAATGAGTTATTCGAATTAGATATTTGAATAGAGTTAAGCACATTAGAGTTATTCGAATTAGTTATTCGAATAGAGTTAAACACATTAGAGTGATTCGAATTACTTATTCAAATAGAGTTAAACACGTAGGAGTTAATTGAATATTAGTTATTCAATTAGAGTTAAATCGAATTTAGTTATTCGAAAGGAGTTAATAAATTTGAGTTAAGTTAATCGATTTGAATTAAGTTAAATCGAAATGAAGTAAATCAATTAGAATTAAGTTAATCGAGTTAGAGTAAATCGAATATTGGTTATTCGAAGGTAAGTATTCGAATTAGTTATTCGAAGGAGTTAATCAAATGAGTAGATCCAAAGGAGTTAGTCGAATATTTGTTATTCGAATAGAGTTAAAGGAGTTATCGATTTTAGTTTGATCGAAAGGGGTTATCGATTAGTAAATCGAAAGGAGATTTTCGAATATAGCATATTCGAAAGGAAGAGATCGAATATTGTTTATTCGAAAGAGAGAGATTTCGAATATAAGTTAGTCGAAGAGAGATAATGGAATATAGGTTATTCGAAGAAGAGTTAATCAAATAGAGATTACTCAAAAGAGAGTTATACGTCGAATTCGATTATAGCGAATTTGGGCATATCACTTCCTTTGTACGGCTCAATCGGTACAACTCCAACTTGCCTTTCTAGGCCTTCTCCAATCCAAAAGAAAATAAAACAGCCAAGCGGCTTGCCAAATAGGCTCATAAATCACCAAACCCATACAAAAATAAACGTGTACCTTTTTGTCGGGCATATCACTATATCTTTCCCGTCTGCCACCTTGTCAGCATATACAAATGCATTTCCAAAAAAATTCCAATTTTATCCTCATAACCAAATCCTTTACTCGCCCAGGTCAAATACCATTTTTAACTCAATTTCCATCCATTACCAATTCCAATTCTTAACTTACCAGTCCAATACCATTTTAGATTCCTTTCCCACAATTCAAATCTGATTCTACTCGATATATTATATCTCGATTCAAATTCCAGTTAATTGGTTTCAATTCAATTCATATTTGTTTTCACAAATTCCTTTAATTTGTTTAATTCCTGCTATCTTTTTTTGGGAGTTTTTAAACAGTTCATCTCTTTCAAAAATCAAATATTCCCTTTCAGGGTTCAAAACAACTTGTCTTTCTCAAAGCAATTCAAACCAAAATCTTTGTTAGTAATCCGTCACTTAGAACTCGGAAATGAACACTGATGATGTGGCCAGCATCCTCAGAGTTATTTCCCAGCCATCGAAGTGAGTTCAATACTATATAATTTTTCAAAATCATACTCAAACCTTTTCATTTTGAAATCTATTTCAAAATAAAATTCACGATGCTTGTAAACAATTTAAAATCTCCTGGGATTTTAAAATTTTCATATATTCAATCCAAGTTCATTTGCAAATTCCTTTCCCCCTTTTAGGCATTTTAATTCTAATTCTGATTTAGATTTCAGATTTAATAAATCTGCTTTTATATCATACGAATTCTAATTGGTTATTTATATAACCATTTCAATTATCATCAACCAACACATCCAATATATTATAATACTTCAAATATTAATCAATCTTTTATATCAAAATATCATTTGGGTAAAATTATTTCATTTACCCTCTTTCAAACATATCGTGACGACCCATTGTATTCAAGTGTTTATAAACCCCTATCGATACGGTGGATCAAACTGATCGATCAGAACTCATAAACAACTCAACCAATAAATCTCCACAATATAAAACAATTTTTATAAAATCTACAAGTACGTTCACTCATATATATACACTCAAACTCAATCTAGGGTATTACTAACCCCATCTCTACTGAGTCACGCCACAGAGCCAAGGTAATCACTTAACCTTCAGCTCTGATACCACTGTAACGAACTGGGATTTTCGACTCCGAAAATCAACATCAAACTACCGTGTTGACCATTCAGACATCGAACATTCCGGATCATTAATAGAAATAAGTTAGAGGGTGAGAATAAATAAGGTAGAAATATTGAATAGAAGAAGAAGAAGAAAGCAACACCACACACAGAGTCTCACATCGCAGCGGAACAAAATATAATACAGAAATAACTTTTATTGAAAGCTTTTGAAATACTTACAATATCAGAGTACACATCTGGACAGTGATACTAATCTGTCCTCATATTACACACAGCGGAATAGCAATATCATACGTCTGGACTCTTCCAGCTCGTCTCTTCACTGCAGTCGATAACCTGAACCTGTACACTCCGGGCTAACCCGAGCATTTACAAAACACCGGGTCAGTCTGGTGAACCAGAGTGAGATAAACTCGCACAGTATAAAGGTAAATCATCCAATCATGATTTTAAAGTTCAAAACCTTTTCAAAAGAAAAGGATAATCGTAAGGCCAAATCCACACATAAACACGGACGGTTTTCACCTTACGATAACCCAAAACAGTTTTGAAACCAATATCTTGTTCTGATATTATAATAATGTCTAAATACAAGTAAATATCAATTTAGTGGAACGCTTGCATCTCACGCTCTACATAAATTATATACAATCAAAACCGCAGGCGCTTATTGGAGATTGGATTCCACTTGACAAGGTATGGGACCACCTGCCGATAGTATATCTCTAGAGACGAATACACTGGGTTCAACAAGAACTTCTTGCAACCCGGCCCTCACATGACCGACCCCTCATTTCGTTTGAGAGTATCGAATGTATATCACCGACGGTTGGGATCAGCAACCGTCTCCCGAAAAGGGACAGCATCGAAACATAGATTTAAGAACAAATATGAATTTCTCTAGATAGGTGATTATACACCCTAATGGGAGCGACCCACATAGCCATGCTGCCTGCCCGATTTTTGTCATTTCCCGGTTGATGAGGCTTGAGGTCAGAGTTTATTCTTGAACATCTGATCACCATTCACTTTGGATGCCACATCATCAGATCCGTCAGATATCACTAATTGACGACCCCAAAAATACTCTAGCTGGAAGCTAAGAGAGCGGCAATTCTTCGCCAACAACTATAGCAAGTTTGAAGAAATCAACATACGTGATCCTTTGGAAATACTCTGTCAGACATCTGTCCATACAAGTCATCCAGGAACAGGATGAACCGAAGGCACTCTCCTACTGCATCCAATATAGGAATCACCCCATGGATCAGTAGCGAGTAGTCCTTGCAACCCGTAGATTCCAACCACGATAGAATCACAGTTTATCTCTGCTTGCCAGGAAGAGAATATTAGTGGTTCTTCCATTTATGAAAATCCACTGTCTTCAATGCTCCATCTCGATCATCTCCTGATATCTTCACGTATTTGTTGGTCGGAATGGTTTTTGAATATAAATTCGATCCCGGTCTTTCCATACCAACAATCGTATTGGGCGGGTTTGATAGTCGGTGTTTTAACTATCAAAATATATAGTGTTTCGATCATGACACTCCAATGAGTCCACTGGTTCAATATTCAGCATCACTTGGCCTTTAACAAACTGATTTACTTTTGTTAAATTAAAACTTCTAACTCTTTTAATATTCAAAAATATGATATTTGAATAACTCTAATTCGATTTAACTCTAATCAATTAAATCTAACTGGTTTATTCTAACTGACTAACTCGACTTAATTAACTCCTATCGATTATCTGATATTCGACCTAATTCCATTCGCTTGACTTTAGATCGCAGCGATCACAATGGTTACGCCTGATTCCCTCAGCAAACATCCGACTCCGTAGGCTATCTGCAGCCCTGCGAATTACGCTAGCAGTCGTACGAAATGGCAACTTAGCCGAATAATTATGTTTGGCTAATTCTATCTCGAATAACTATATTCAATTTCCCATTTAAATCTTCCTTCCAATCATCTTTTAAATTCGTTAATCCATTAGTTTTAACAAAGAAATTTATAGCACATATGTTATAACAATAGCGTTATAATTACTATTTAGATTTACAAAACAACGGCGCTATAATCGCTGTTTAGGTTTACAACCCATTTACCATAGCAATAGTGCTAAACTCGCTATTAGATTCACAAAACATTATAACAACAGTGCTAAAGTCGCTGTTTAGATTTCAAAACATATTCACTAATGTCTCTTACGATTACCAACTAATACTATCTTCAGATAATCCCGACGTTGTTCAAGTTGGGGTATTTTAATTACCTCTCAGACCTTGATCAACAACGTTCTACCCTCAGATAAGTATAAGTTGAAATCAAAAACCAATACCTCATTCTATTCTCAAAACAACTCCCAGCATAACTTGGATTTGGTTATACAATTCTATAACCACTTCTTTAACGAGATTCACTTATTTCCAATCTCCTTTCAAAACGATTCGACCATTCCATGTTTGGAAATCTTATTTCAAATTCCCCTTTCTATTTGATCTTATTTCAAGTAACGTTAACTTAAGATTAACGCTTTTCCCCTTTTAAATCCCATTCATATCCCTGGTTTATCATAAAACCTTTTTGATCTAAATTTCCCTTCACTTAATTCGAATAATCAAGTAACACTTATATCAAGCTATTCTATTCGCTTGGAATTCCTTCTATAACTTCGTTATAATCATTTTGGGTTTTAAATCTAAAACTCGTACATGAGCTCCTTTCACTATTCCATTTGATTTCATTTTACTTCGATCACTTTTGAAAAGTAATCTTCTAAGTTATTATTATTTAAAACAATAATTTTCTTCACTCGTTAACTACTTTCAGTAGTTAATTCCTTTATTTACTAAAATAAATAGTAAATCCTTTATAAAAATCTTATTTAAACTTAAACGATACTTATTTAACCATCTAATCAAACCACATTAATTTGATAAGCAACTCCCATTCAAAATAGTCAATTTAATTAACTCTAACTCGATTATCTCATTAATCGATTCCAATTAGTTCTTACCTTTAATTAATTAAAAATAATTAATTAAATAATTCCATTAATTGTTTTCCTGACAAAACAATTATCAAAGTTAACCCTTCGATTCATTTTTTATCTTCATACTTGAAAGTCTGATTAACATCAGCGTATACTTTATAAAATAAATCAACCATAAATCAAATTCTTAAATAAATTATTTAATTCCCCTTTTTATACTTTATTCAAAATAATATATCAAAATCTAATTCTAGTTATAAAATAAATTTTATAACCTCAACTCTATCGATTCACTTGACGGTGAATCAACATTTATAAACCGATTGATTCTATAGGCCATACTCTGCCAAACACTTAACCAATACCGCCCATTGGTTCAACCCAAACAAATGTTGAATATTCAGTCAATAAACAGCAATCAAATCAATCAGCCAAACATATCAGTTCATATATAATAACATGGAAATAAATAATACATTTGAGGGATCCGGTTGGGTCCCTCCAACCTGTACTTCCCTGTATTCAAATGGTTTTTCTCAAATCAGACTGTTCAGTTTTGTTTAACTGATGAACTGAATAACGACCATTTAACATCAACCATAAGCAATTCAACCAATTCAACCATTTAAACACGTTTATAAATAAACGTGACCAACCAAGGTGAGTCACCTTTATTGGAACCAATCGTTAAAAATAACGATTTGGTATTTCACTGAAATTAAACACAGTTTAATTTCATCAGGTAAATCAACAAACAATTGTGTAACTAGCAAATAAGCATCCATCAGCAAGCAAAACACACACAAAATAAAGAACCCAATTTATATAAAATATAAATGGGAAAACTGAGTGAGTTTAATTCACCTTGAGTTGATATCGTTGGTCCGGTTTTCCCAATTCCGTTGCTTTCGCAATTTCTTCCAGTCTTTGCTCCACGTTCCAGTCTACTCGTTTTGATCAAGTATACCTTATCGTTTTCTTCACTGCACTCTCGTTTTTGCTTCCAGTCCTTCAAGGCCTTTTCGTTTTGTTCTTCACGCTTGTAAATACTAATACTGATCGATCCCCTTTCCTCTTGCAAAACAATTCCTTCACATTTGTCCATCCTTCCATCCAAATTAACATTCTTCTCCAATTGTATCCATCCACCTGAAGCCATTCTCGCCTGTATTACTTCCCTCCATCATTAGCAGTCCTCCCATCATCCATACTCCACCAAAACATTTCTCTTCAACATCCGTACCTCCTCTACTCTAACTTATTGACCTCACCATCCTGCTGCTAACGCACTACTTTCCATTCAAAAGAAAACCCATTCCGTACATCAGAGTACTACCACCGTCGTCACTAACCACCGCGCCCGACTCCTCTTCCTCTCGGATAGAACTGAACTCGCCTCACCATCCTACTAGAACCATCGAAACCACCCTGAACTCCCTCACGGTCACTGCTTTCATGTTATTTAATTTGGCGAGTATAGGGGTTTTATGTTTTAAATATACAGGGGTTTTCGTGATTAATGGAGTAGCCACATGGATGAAGGACATTTTCGGTTTTTGCTGGAACAAGAAAGCAAGAGCGTACCTTCTATTTATAGACGTGGGTGGTTTGGGTATCACGTTTCCATCGCTTGGCACGCACGGTTTGGTACATAATATTATATTTGATACAGTAGTGCTTGGCCGTCACATTTGAGGTAGGGTGATGTAGGATAGCTGAGTATTTTCCATTCATATCAATATAAGATAGCTCGTACGTGCATGTGCAAGTCTCAGCGGCATACAGAAAAGAAGATGTAGGCTATCATGTCCATAGCCATGCAGACGGTGGGTTTTAGGGAACAGGTAGCTGGCGCATGAGTTTTCATTTGGTGGCCAATGCGTTCAGCGTGTTTTCATTTCAGTCATGTTTGAGTTTACATTGATCGTGAAATGAAGTACGGCTGTAAGGGAAGTAGGAGGCAGCATGTGCAAAACAGTGAGGGGTTGGCATGGATTTTGGGTAGCTGCACGGTAGGTCTGAACATCTTTGTAACTGGTTGGGTTTGCAAATGTTGAAAGGAATATATGGTTAGGATGGAAAAAGATTTGACAATAGAATAGGGTAGGATATTTAAAGAATAAAATATTACTTACTGAAACTTCGTCGTAAAGTAACAAGTGAAACTAATCACAATCAACTTCTGTTTACTGATAAAAATGCTAATCTCAGTGTAAAAAGGTATTCCGAATCCAATGGGACAAGTTTCGACGAAATCCGAGGTCGTATGGAAAAATTTCCTTTACAAAACCAGAAATGAACACGCGTTTAATTTTTCCACGATCACCAGATAAATCAAATCAACTTGAAAATGCGAAGTCTGACAATAACTTCTCGATATGAACCCAACGACACTAATTTCGTCGCATTCTGAGACTGTTGCCCCGGTAGGCTATTTTTACCTCGAACCGCCCTACCCTTTTTAACGCCAAATTTTTCGATCTCTAAAAATAACAAACTATATACATATCCTGACTCTAATCGACGATACGAACTCAACGGAACTGGTTTCGCGGTCTAATTCGATCGTCTGCTCAAATTACACTCAAATATCTCTTTATTAATTTAATTACGCGTTATAGAAAATGAACGGGCGTTTATGGCTACCGTGGTCACATACGACATCGGTTTTCCACGCCATTCACCACCGTTCAATAATTTAACGTTACGGTCCCAATGAAACTGATTTCGTCGAAATCTGAGTCCGTTTGCAAAACGGCTATTTTAATGGCCTATATTTTAATAACGATTTTCCATAGCGACTATTTCAAAATTTGAGTTAGCCATAACTATCAAACTATAGCACGAAATCTGGATTTTTCTCTTTCATATGAAAATTATCGTCAATACGGTCCCAACGTGTCTTGTTCCACAGAAATCCGACTTATATCGGACTCTGTATTCTCAGTTGAAGTTAAAAACTCGAATTTACGAACTGCACGCCATTTTCAAGCTCGATTTATAATAATTATATATAATTTATAACGTTCAACTTCGTTTTAAACAATGAATTAAATATTAAATTCCATTAATATTCCCAATATAATATTTAAAATAAATAAATTAAATTAAATATTTGACGGCCAAAAATGCGGGTCGTTACATTCTTCCCCCCTTAAAATAATTTCGTCCTCGAAATTGTTAAGATAAGAAAGAACGTTATAAACCCATTAATTTCCAAATCCGATTTAATTTAAATGAATCCAATACTATAAATCAATATTTTCAAAAATATTGAAAATTTTCTAACACCTTAAATTTCCCAAAAATTTCGTCAGCACTTCCTTTGTACGGCTCAATCGGTACAACTCCAACTTGCCTTTCTAGGCCTTCTCCAATCCAAAAGAAAATAAAACAGCCAAGCGGCTTGCCAAATAGGCTCATAAATCACCAAACCCATACAAAAATAAACGTGTACCTTTTTGTCGGGCATATCACTATATCTTTCCCGTCTGCCACCTTGTCAGCATATACAAATGCATTTCCAACAAAATTCCAATTTTATCCTCATAACCAAATCCTTTACTCGCCCAGGTCAAATACCATTTTTAACTCAATTTCCATCCATTACCAATTCCAATTCTTAACTTACCAGTCCAATACCATTTTAGATTCCTTTCCCACAATTCAAATCTGATTCTACTCGATATATTATATCTCGATTCAAATTCCAGTTAATTGGTTTCAATTCAATTCATATTTGTTTTCACAAATTCCTTTAATTTGTTTAATTCCTGCTATCTTTTTTTGGGAGTTTTTAAACAGTTCATCTCTTTCAAAAATCAAATATTCCCTTTCAGGGTTCAAAACAACTTGTCTTTCTCAAAGCAATTCAAAACAAAATCTTTGTTAGTAATCCGTCACTTAGAACTCGGAAATGAACACTGATGATGTGGCCATCATCCTCAGAGTTATTTCCCAGCCATCGAAGTGAGTTCAATACTATATAATTTTTCAAAATCATACTCAAACCTTTTCATTTTGAAATCTATTTCAAAATAAAATTCACGATGCTTGTAAACAATTTAAAATCTCCCGGGATTTTAAAATTTTCATATATTCAATCCAAGTTCATTTGCAAATTCCTTTCCCCCTTTTAGGCATTTTAATTCTAATTCTGATTTAGATTTCAGATTTAATAAATCTGCTTTTATATCATACGAATTCTAATTGGTTATTTATATAACCATTTCAATTATCATCAACCAACACATCCAATATATTATAATACTTCAAATATTAATCATTCTTTTATATCAAAATATCATTTGGGTAAAATTATTTCATTTACCCTCTTTCAAACATATCGTGACGACCCATTGTATTCAAGTGTTTATAAACCCCTATCGATACGGTGGATCAAACTGATCGATCAGAACTCATAAACAACTCAACCAATAAATCTCCACAATATAAAACAATTTTTATAAAATCTACAAGTACGTTCACTCATATATATACACTCAAACTCAATCTAGGGTATTACTAACCCCATCTCTACTGAGTCACGCCACAGAGCCAAGGTAATCACTTAACCTTCAGCTCTGATACCACTGTAACGAACTGGGATTTTCGACTCCGAAAATCAACATCAAACTACCGTGTTGACCATTCAGACATCGAACATTCCAGATCATTAATAGAAAGAAGTTAGAGGGTGAGAATAGATAAGGTAGAAATATTGAATAGAAGAAGAAGAAGAAAGCAACACCATACACAAAGTCTCACATCGTAGTGGAACAAAATATAATACAGAAATAACTTTTATTGAAAGCTTTTGAAATACTTACAATATCAGAGTACACATCTGGACAGTGATACTAATCTGTCCTCATATTACACACAGAGGAATAGTAATATCATACGTCTGGACTCTTCCAGCTCGTCTCTTCACAGCAGTCGATAACCTGAACCTGTACACTCCGGGCTAACCCGAGCATTTACAAAACACCGGGTCAGTCTGGTGAACCAGAGTGAGATAAACTCGCACAGTATAAAGGTAAATCATCCAATCATGATTTTAAAGTTCAAAACCTTTTCAAAAGAAAAGGATAATCGTAAGGCCAAATCCACACATAAACACGGACGGTTTTTACCTTACGATAACCCAAAACAGTTTTGAAACCAATATCTTGTTCTGATATTATAATAATGTCTAAATACAAGTAAATATCAATTTAGTGGAACGCTTGCATCTCACGCTCCACATAAATTATATACAATCAAAACCGCAGGCGCTTATTGGAGATTGGATTCCACTTGACAAGGTATGGAACCACCTGTCGATAGTATATCTCTAGAGACGAATACACTGGGTTCAACAAGAACTTCTTGCAACCCGGCCCTCACATGACCGACCCCTCATTTCGCTTGAGAGTATCGAATGTATATCACCGACGATTGGGATCAGCAACCGTCTCCCGAAAAGGGACAGCGTCGAAACATAGATTTAAGAACAAATAGGAATTTCTCTAGATAGGTGATTATACACCCTAATGGGAGCGACCCACATAGCCATGCTGCCTGCCCGATTTTTGTCATTTCCCGGTTGATGAGGCTTGAGGTCAGAGTTTATTCTTGAACATCTTATCACCATTCACTTTGGACGCCACATCATCAGATCCGTCAGATATCACTAATTGACGACCCTAAAAATACTCTAGCTGGAAGCTAAGAGAGCGGCAATTCTTCGCCAACAACTATAGCACGTTTGAAGAAATCAACATACGTGATCCTTTGGAAATACTCTGTTAGACATCTGTCCATACAAGTCATCCAGGAACAGGATGAACCGAAGGCACTCTCCTACTACATCCAATATAGGAATCACCCCATGGATCAGTAGCGAGTAGTCCTTGCAACCCGTAGATTCCAACCACGACAGAATCACGGTTTATCTCTGCTTGCCAGGCAGAGAATATTAGTGGTTCTTCCGTTTATGAAAATCCACTGTCTTCAATGCTCCATCTCGATCATCTCCTGATATCTTCACGTATTTGTTGGTCGGAATGGTTTTCGAATATAAATTCGATCCCGGTCTTTCCATACCAACAATCGTATTGGGCGGGTTTGATAGTCGGTGTTTTAACTATCAAAATATATAGTGTTTCAATCATGACACTCCAATGAGTCCACTGGTTCAATATTCAGCATCACTTGGCCTTTAACAAACTGATCTACTTTTGTTAAATTAAAACTTCTAACTCTTTTAATATTCAAAAATACGATATTTGAATAACTCTAATTCGATTTAACTCTAATCAATTAAATCTAACTGGTTTATTCTAACTGACTAATTCGACTTAATTAACTCCTATCGATTAACTTATATTCGACCTAATTCCATTCGCTTGACTTTAGATCGTAGCGATCACAATGGTTACGCCTGATTCCCTCAGGAAACATCCGACTCCGTAGGCTATCTGCAGCCCTGCGAATTACGCTAGAAGTCGTACGAAATGGCAACTTAGCCGAATAATTATGTTTGGCTAATTCTATCTCGAATAACTATATTCAATTTCCCATTTAAATCTTCCTTCCAATCATCTTTTAAATTCGGAAATCCATTAGTTTTAACAAAGAAATTTATAGCACATATGTTATAACAATAGCGTTATAATTACTATTTAGATTTACAAAACAACGGCGCTATAATCGCTGTTTAGGTTTACAACCCATTTACCATAGCAACAGTGCTAAACTCGCTATTAGATTCACAAAACATTATAACAACAGCGCTAAAGTCGCTGTTTAGATTTCAAAACATATTCATTAATGTCTCTTACGATTACCAACTAATACTATCTTCAGATAATCCCGACGTTGTTCAAGTTGGGGTATTTTAATTACCTCTCAGACCTTGATCAACAACGTTCTACCCTCAGATAAGTATAAGTTGAAATCAAAAACCAATACCTCATTCTATTCTCAAAACAACTCCCAGCATAACTTGGATTTGGTTATACAATTCTATAACCACTTCTTTAACCAGATTCACTTATTTCCAATCTCCTTTCAAAACGATTCGACCATTCCATGTTTGGAAATCTTATTTCAAATTCCCCTTTCTATTTGATCTTATTTCAAGTAACGTTAACTTAAGATTAACGCTTTTCCCCTTTTAAATCCTATTCATATCCCTGGTTTATCATAAAACCTTTTTGATCTAAATTTCCCTTCACTTAATTCGAATAATCAAGTAACACTTATATCAAGCTATTCTATTCGCTTGGAATTCCTTCTATAACTTCGTTATAATCATTTTGGGTTTTAAATCTAAAACTCGTACATGAGCTCCTTTCACTATTACATTTGATTTCATTTTACTTCGATCACTTTTGAAAAGTAATCTTCTAAGTTATTATTATTTAAAACAATAATTTTCTTCACTCGTTAACTACTTTCAGTAGTTAATTCCTTTATTTACTAAAATAAATAGTAAATCCTTTATAAAAATCTTATTTAAACTTAAACGATACTTATTTAACCATCTAATCAAACCACATTAATTTGATAAGCAACTCCCATTCAAAATAGTCAATTTAATTAACTCAAACTTGATTATCTCTTTAATCGATTCCAATTAGTTCTTACCTTTAATTAATTAAAAATAATTAATTAAATAATTCCATTAATTGTTTTCCTGACAAAACAATTATCAAAGTTAACCCTTCGATTCATTTTTTATCTTCATACTTGAAAGTCTGATTAACATCAGCGTATACTTTATAAAATAAACCAACCATAAATCAAAGTCTTAAATAAATTATTTAATTCCCCTTTTCATACTTTATTCAGAATAATATTTCAAAATCTAATTCTAGTTATAAAATAAATTTTATAACCTCAACTCTATCGATTCACTTGACGGTGAATCAACATTTATAAACCGATTGATTCTATAGGCCATACTCTGCCAAACACTTAACCAATACCGCCCATTGGTTCAACCCAAACAAATGTTGAATATTCAGTCAATAAACAGCAATCAAATCAATCAGCCAAACATATCAGTTCATATATAATAACATGGAAATAAATAATACATTTGAGGGATCCGGTTGGGTCCCTCCAACCTGTACTTCCCTGTATTCAAATGGTTTTTCTCAAATCTGACTGTTCAGTTTTGTTTAACTGATGAACTGAATAACGACCATTTAACATCAACCAAAAGCAATTCAACCAATTCAACCATTTAAACACGTTTATAAATAAACGTGACCAACCAAGGTGAGTCACCTTTATTGGAACCAATCGTTAAAAATAACGATTTGGTATTTCACTGAAATTAAACACAGTTTAATTTCATCAGGTAAATCAACAAACAATTGTGTAACTAGCAAATAAGCATCCATCAGCAAGCAAAACACACACAAAATAAAGAACCCAATTTATATAAAATATAAATGGGAAAACTGAGTGAGTTTAACTCACCTTGAGTTGATATCGTTGGTCCGGTTTTCCCAGTTCCGTTGCTTTCGCAATTTCTTCCAGTCTTTGCTCCACGTTCCAGTCTACTCGTTTTGATCAAGTATACCTTATCGTTTTCTTCACTGCACTCTCGTTTTTGCTTCCAGTCCTTCAAGGTCTTTTCGTTTTGTTCTTCACGCTTGTAAATACTAATACTGATCGATCCCCTTTCCTCTTGCAAAACAATTCCTTCACATTTGTCCATCCTTCCATCCAAATTAACATTCTTCTCCAATTGTATCCATCCACCTGAAGCCATTCTCGCCTGTATTACTTCCCTCCATCATTAGCAGTCCTCCCATCATCCATACTCCACCAAAACATTTCTCTTCAACATCCGTACCTCCTCTACTCTAACTTATTGACCTCACCATCCTGCTGCTAACGCACTACTTTCCATTCAAAAGAAAACCCATTCCGTACATCAGAGTACTACCACCGTCGTCACTAACCACCGCGCCCGACTCCTCTTCCTCTCGGATAGAACTGAACTCGCCTCACCATCCTACTAGAACCATCGAAACCACCCTGAACTCCCTCACGGTCACTGCTTTCATGTTATTTAATTTGGCGAGTATAGGGGTTTTATGTTTTAAATATACAGGGGTTTTCGTGATTAATGGAGTAGCCACATGGATGAAGGACATTTTCGGTTTTTGCTGGAACAAGAAAGCAAGAGCGTACCTTCTATTTATAGACGTGGGTGGTTTGGGTATCACGTTTCCATCGCTTGGCACGCACGGTTTGGTACATAATATTATATTTGATACAGTAGTGCTTGGCCGTCACGTTTGAGGTAGGGTGATGTAGGATAGCTGAGTATTTTCCATTCATATCAATATAAGATAGCTCGTACGTGCATGTGCAAGTCTCAGCGGCATACAGAAAAGAAGATGTAGGCTATCATGTCCATAGCCATGTAGACGGTGGGTTTTAGGGAACAGGTAGCTGGCGCATGAGTTTTCATTTGGTGGCCAATGCGTTCAGCGTGTTTTCATTTCAGTCATGTTTGAGTTTACATTGATGGTGAAATGAAGTACGGCTGTAAGGGAAGTAGGAGGCCGCATGTGCAAAACAGTGAGGGGTTGGCATGGATTTTGGGTAGCTGCACGGTAGGTCTGAACATCTTTGTAACTGGTTGGGTTTGCAAATGTTGAAAGGAATATATGGTTAGGATGGAAAAAGATTTGACAATTGAATAGGTAGGATATTTAAAGAATAAAATATTACTTACTGAAACTTCGTCGTAAAGTAACAAGTGAAACTAATCACAATCAACTTCTGTTTACTGATAAAAATGCTAATCTCAGTGTAAAAAGGTATTCCGAATCCAATGGGACAAGTTTCGTCGAAATCCGAGGTCGTATGGAAAAATTTCCTTTACAAAACCAGAAATGAACACGCGTTTAATTTTTCCACGATCACCAGATAAATCAAATCAACTTGAAACTGCGAAGTCTGACAATAACTTTTCGATATGAACCCAACGACACTAATTTCGTCGCATTCTGAGACTGTTGCCCCGGTAGGCTATTTTTACCTCGAACCGCCCTACCCTTTTTAACGCCAAAATTTTCGATCTCTAAAAATAACAAACTATATACATATCTTGACTCTAATCGACGATACGAACTCAACGGAACTGGATTCGCGGTCTAATTCGATCGTCTGCTCAAATTACACTCAAATATCTCTTTATTAATTTAATTACGCGTTATAGAAAATGAACGGGCGTTTATGGCTACCGTGGTCACATACGACATCGGTTTTCCACGCCATTCACCACCGTTCAATAATTTAACGTTACGGTCCCAATGAAACTGATTTCGTCGAAATCTGAGTCCGTTTGCAAAACGGCTATTTTAATGGCCTATATTTTAATAACGATTTTCCATAGCGACTATTTCAAAATTTGAGTTAGCCATAACTATCAAACTATAACACGAAATCTGGATTTTTCTCTTTCATATGAAAATTATCGTCAATACAGTCCCAACGTGTCTTGTTCCACAGAAATCCGACTTATATCGGACTCTGTATTCTCAGTTGAAGTTAAAAACTCGAATTTACGAACTGCACGCCATTTTCAAGCTCGATTTATAATAATTATATATAATTTATAACGTTCAACTTCGTTTTAAACAATGAATTAAATATTAAATTCCATTAATATTCCCAATATAATATTTAAAATAAATAAATTAAATTAAATATTTGATGGCCAAAAATGCGGGTCGTTACAGTTTTTCTAAGTGACGATCTGATGTTGGTTTCGACCTTCCGTATTGATACTTAGAGAATTGTTCTCATACTAGTTACAGTTAGGGACTGATAGTTGCGAAATAATAGTGATGTGAAAATAAGCTATGGAAATGTTTTCCAATGATTAATAACATATATTTTCTAAATATATGAAATAAGGAAATATGAACATATGATGATTGATCGATCGAATTCCCATTTGGGAATAAGATCGTTGTTTGTACACTGACATGTTTTAATTTGATAGTTGAATCACAGACTATCAAAGTTTTTACCATTTTAACGTTGTTAATATGGAGAGACCGGTTGGATTATTATCCAAAGAACCACTCTGTATTGGCATAAGCGTTGCGAGCAATATCTACCAAAGATAAATTGAAGACGGAGTAAAGTGCAAGGGCTGTTGTATAAGTCTTAGATAACAGTGACTAAGATGGATATACTGAATAGTGCCTTCGGTTTGTCCAGTCCCAGGACAACGTATATGGAAGAAGGACTGACAGAGTATATCCAATGGATCGCGTAAGTTGATCTGTTCAAACGTATTTACGTTTGGTGGCGGAGGAATTCATTTCTCTTAGCTATATACCCGTGTTATTTTTGGATAAGTCAATTTGTGATTTGGCGGGTATGACGATGTGGCATTCAAAGTGAATGGTGATCAGATGTTCTGAAGATAGACGTAGCTTCTAGCCTCACACCGGGAAGTAACAAAAGTTGGGCTAGGCAGCATGGCTAGTTGGGTCATCCCCAAGCAGGGTGTATTGTCACCGATCTAGAGAATATTCATATTTATACTTCTTTTTGATTCTGTATCTTCGGATGACGGTTTGATGGCCTACAACCGTGGTGGCAATATATTCGCGACACTCAAGCTAAATGAGTGAGCGGTCATGTGTGGCCGGGTTGCAAGACGTTCTTGTTGAACCCTGAGTGTATCACCTCTAGAGTACACTAATCAGAAGGTGCTCCCATACCTTGTCTATTGGAATCCATTCTCCGATAAGCGCCCTGCGGTTTATGATTTTATACTATGTATGTAGAACGTGAGATTCAAGCGTTTCTGCTAGATTGATACCTATTTGTACTTAGACATTATTATAATATCACAATGATATTGCTTGTCAAAGTTGTTCAGATACTCATAAGGGAAAAACCCGTTCCGTATTCACGGCGTGGTCTTATGAGATATCCTATACCTGTTTTAAACTATTTTACTCATACCAGTCCCATGACTGACCCGGAGTTTACTTTGTTGTTTTCCCTAAACTCTTGGGTGCCTAAATTTGTACGGGCAGTCAAGTAGTCGGGATTTACAGATATACTTGGAGAGCTTGGAGCAGGAGGCTGCAAGATTTTATAGCTATAGTTATTTCCGCTGTGTTGTAAGTGTTGTACTCTGATAAGTGCTATTGTATATATATAACTGTTTACTTCAAAGCTATGTTATATATTATATGTTATTCGTTCCGCTGTGAGATTCGTGTTACTCTGATGATTCTGATGTTCTTCTTCTTCTTCTATTCTATTAGTTCTATCTTTTCTTTCTCACCTTCTAAATTCTTTCACTAACGTCTCGGAATTTCCGACTCTCGAGGAGTCGGAAATTTCCAGCCGTTACATTGTTGGATTGCAAGGCGCCTTGGATATGTCAGTGACTATGTGGAGCCGATGGAGTCATAGGACTCATTTACGCCCCAAAGGGTGGGGAAACGCAGTGTTCAGGCATTTTAATCCACATTGGTGGACCGGCCCTGAAGATCCAAGGGACAATGTGTTCTGTTCTTGATGCTCGGGCTAGAGAGTCTCGAAGCGGTAAGGACGATCCCTTGCCTTGGTTCCTAATTTACAGCTGGAATGATAGTCGGAAAGCTCTTTATCCGTGTATTACTTTTAGTTGTGTTTTGTATTATTTTTCGCTGTGATATATGTAAATGTATTTTAAATCTCTGATATCTGTCAAATGTGTAATATTTATTCATACTCTGTATATTCTTGTATTCTGATAGAATTGTTGTAATAAACAATGAAATGTTCTTCTGTTTGCATTTCGATGTGTGTTGTTCTCAACTCAATCCGTGCTTTCCTTCACGGGGAAGTTCCGGTCGTGTCAGTGGTATCAGAGCTTTGGTTTACAAAGCTCGAGAACAAGACACATTAGAACCATACGAAAGAATTCATCAGATATTAGATTAGTAATATCCAATACAAAATAACTCGTTGGAGATAGGATCAGTAGTATCCTAAAACGAGTGTGAAGAGTGACATTTTTGAAATATAAAAATGAAAACCAATTTTGTTTTGAAAATTAAATTCAAGTATACGTATTTGAATATTTTATTTGTATTGAATTTGGAAAATCCAATATATAAAATTTTTGCATATACGTGTCATGAACGTATATTCAAAGTTTTAATATACTGGATAGATATAGAATCACACTCTAGTCGCCCGGACATGATCCTGATGATGAAGAATACCATCACCAGTATTTATTTTCATGTTTCGAAAGTGAGATTTCTATATATTTCCATTAGACTAGTGTGAGAACCAAAACTAGATTGGTTTATTGTTGTGATTTGGGATCAAAAACATGATTTTCTGTATATATATCAAAATTATGAAAATTGGAACATTAATTCACTAATTGATTGATGGTTGTGTTGTATGATTATTGTTTTGATTAATTAAAATTTTGAACCATTCTGCCAAATTGAACTGAATATTGAACTGTATTGAAAAATGATTACAATTGCATGCATATACATGTGCTTACATTGAACAGGTCATAGCAAGGAGGCTAGAGCAGAGAATAAAATTGTTTGCCCGACAAATAGGTACATGTTTACAAATTTATTGGGCTCGGATGGTTTTATGAGCCGATTGGCTACCCGCTTGGCTGTTTCTTTTTCTTTTTTGGGTTGATGAGGGCCATGGGAGGCTATTTGAAATATCCCGAAGTCCGCGGTGCAGGGGAGGTTATTGCGAAATTTTTCAGAAATTTAGGGTGTTAGCCAAATTTTTGAAAAATTTGAAAAGTTGTTTGAAACTGAAAAGTTGAAGAACTTAAGCCATAATGAAAATAATGGAAGTTGAGTTGATTAGTTAAGTAACTTCCGACTTCATTCCTTTTCGGGGATGGAAAGTTTTAAGTGGGGGAGATTGTAATAACCCGGAAATTCTGAGCCAAGATAAATTTCTTTTGGCTATTTTAACGAATTTTGAATGTTTAAAATGAATTATTTTAAATAAGGTCGAAGAGAAATTTATTTTTGAATAGAATTAGAATGTATATATTTATATAGATTGTCGTTAGAATATAAATATTTCATTTTAATTATAAAAGGAATTGAAAATGGCGCGGTAGTTCGATAAATCGATTTCAAAGTTCAAATGAATGTACCGGGTGCAAAATAAACCGGATGTTAGTGAAACAAAAAATATTTGAATCTAATTGAGAATATCTTTCCAACGAATCCGAAAAATTGAAATTTCATAGCGGGGATAAAAGGTTGTGACCAGTTGAAAATTCAGAATAGTCGCTATGGAATTCTGGCCCTTAAAAATGGGTATTTTGCAAACGACCTTGGTTTTCGACGAAACCACTTTTGTTGGATCCGTGATGTCAAATTATTGCTATGTTTCAAAATTCGTAATTTTTCGAATCAATATGTGAGCGTGGCAAAGGAAAATGCATTTGACCAGTTTTAGGTTATTTTAATCGACTAGAAAATGGCCATTTTTCAAACGGTCTTCATATTTGACGAAATTAGATTTGTTAGGCCTTATCGTCAGCAAGAAGCTAGAAAATATATTTGTAACAACCCGTAAAATGCGAGCCAGTTTGAAATTTTTATTTTGGCAATTTTAGCGAATTTTGACTATTTAAAATGAATTATTTTAAATAGTATCGACGAGAAATTTATTTTGAATATAAATCGAACGTATATATTATATACGCGTCGTCGTTATAATATAAATATTTATATATAATTATAAATAGAATTGAAAATGGCGCGGTAGTTCGATAATTCGATTTCAAACTTCAATTGAATGTACCGGGTGCAAAACAATCCGGATTTTAGTGAAACCAAAAATCATAGAATCTATTTGATAATATCTTTCCAACGAATCCGAAAAATCAAGATTTCATAGCGGGAATCAAAAGATATGTCCAGTTGAAAATTCTGAATAGTCGCTATGGAATTCAGGCCCTTAAAAATGGACATTTTGCAAACGACCTCGGATTTCGACGAAAGCAGTTTTGCTGGGTCCGTGATGTCAAGTTATTGCTAGATTCCAAATTTCATAATTTTTCGATTCAATATGTGAGCGTGGCAAAGGAAAACGCGTTTGACCAGTTTCAATTGATTTTAATCGACTGGAAAATGGCCATTTTTCCAACGGTCTCGGAATTCGACGAAACTAGTTTTGTTAGGACCGTATCGTCAATACGAAGCTAGAAAATATTTTTCTAGAATTTTTAGAGTTAATATGTGACCCCGATAATTTGAAATATGTGTTTAAATTGAATATATAAAGAACTATACTTTAAATTCAACGGAAACTGATTGTAACAGCCGAATCAGCTTACGATACATATCCCGTTGTGTTCGGAATGGGGGTGAAACGCTATGGACGACAGGCGGTGGGTCTCGTTTAGAGGTCGAAAATAAAAGTTGCTTTTCGAAATTGATTAAATAAGTAAAATAATATATTATTATATATCCCACTCCTATACCCTTAACCCTAGGTCAACGCTCCTTTTCATTTTCGGGGTCAATCCCTTTTCCGCGCCTCCAGGAAAAATCAAAGGCCATAATCACCTATCGTTCTCCACTTCCGATCTCCCTCCTTACTCAACTAAATTCGAAACTTCCACCAAAAATCGATAGAGCTTCTCAAGCTCGGTGAATTCAACGGCCATGATCGTGTGAATCGCGATGGATTGTGAGCAATCACTGCCCAAAGCGCCATCGTTCGCATTCGATTTCAGAGCCCTAGGCGAGCTCGAGTTCGGCCATCCTCTCGGCGGTGGTGGCTCGGACATGGCTCGGCGTCGTGGCGACCTTGGATGGATGAACGGCGACAAGGGGTCAGTGCGATGGGGAGCCCTAGGATTCGAGCAAGTTGCGTTTTTTCCCTGGAGCGCATTACAGAACATCGAATGGAAGGTAAATTTTATTTTATTAATTATATTAGTTTATATATATATATCTGATTTTTTTTAAATATACATGAAATATAAAATCATATTGTTTTGAAGAAAAATAAGCATTGTTTAAAATCGGTTTTTATATTAAAAAAAATTAGAATAGAAGAAGGAGCATTATTTTTAAATATTTATAGCAAGAATAGAAAAATGGTTTTAAAAAATAATAATAATATATATAACAATATCAAAAGAAATAGCATAAATAAAAATATAGGATTTTCTTTGAATGGAAAATGGAATTGTCTTTGATTCGAAAAATTCATTTTCTTTGATTCGAGAAATACGTTTTCCTTGATAAGAAAAATATGTTTTCTTTGATTTGAAATGTATGATTTCATCTTATATAAAAATATGATACTTATCGTAGAAAGATATGATTTTAATATCATAAAGATTTGATTTTTTAAAATATGACAAGAATATAATTTATATAATATAGAAAGGATAAAAATAGGATTTTTATATGTTGAACTTCGAAATAAAAATAGGATTTTCAGATGTTGAACTTCGAAATAAAAATAGGATTTTTATATGTTGAACTTCGAAATAAAAATAGGATTTTTAGATGTTGAACTTCGAAATAAAAATAGGATTTTTAGATGTTGAACTTCGAAATAAGAATATGATTCTTATATGTTGAAATTCGAAATAAAAATATGATTTTTATATATTGAGTAGCAAAGTAAAAATTCGATCTTTACATATGTAGTGGCTACGACAACGAAGATGATAAAAATGCGACGATGATGAAGATTTCTATCAATGAAGTGCCGTGCAGCTAGGATAGCTATCGGTGAGAATTTCTCACTCTTCAATTTCATTTTCTAGTTATATATATATATATATATACTAGGATGCAGACGGTGCTTAGTAGCACCCGACACAATCGTCCATAGACCATGGACTTGTTTGTTTGGTTGCATAAATTAATTTGATGATTTGGTTTGAATTGAATTGTTTGGTGAGATGAAATTGATATGATTGATGTGTGAATGGCGTGGGCCTTCACTAAACCGGGGATAAGGCTAGGCTTTGTCCCGTTTCTAGTATCGTGCCGTTATGCCGCCGAAATTTTCTAAAATAAGTTAGAAAAATAAAAATATCATTTTATTTAAAGAATGAACTGAATAGAAATTCATATGTTGGAATAAAATGTTTTGTCGTTAAAAATATAATTTTTAACGTGAATGTGAATAAATAAATATTCATTTACAAACCAGACGGTTTGTTTATGTACACCTATTTGAAGGACATTGATTGGGTCGATAAATTTTACACATCGCCCAACTGCACAAATAAAATATGCGTTTGATTGTTTGAAACCCCACACGGGTGTTGGGATGAAATTTGAAGTTCACTCATCCTGATTGATTAAATATGTCGATCGATTGATTGACAGGCTGTTATAAGCGTTAGATATCTATATTTGATGCTTATACAGTGTAGTGCACTTTGGTTGATGGTTGATTATTTTTCAATGCTATTATATGTGTGTAATGCATGAAAATCCATATAATTAACTTTATATGGTAATTGATTGGGCCTCATTCCAATTTGAAAAATAAAGAATATTATAAAATTAAAGTTCATGTGTTGACAGTACTCATCCATTGAGATTGTTCATGTGTTGAACGAAATATTTTAGTAATAAAATTTACATCTTTATCGATATAAAATAAAAGTTCATGTGTTGACAGTACTCATCCATTGAGATTGGTCATGTGTTGAACGAAATATTTTGATAATAACAACTATTTTGAAAAAGAAATATTTGAAATAGAATATTTGAAAATAGAGATTTATGAAGCCGTGTTGATTAGTTTGACGCCATTTTGACGTGAACGATATTTATATCGATTTTACTCATTTCGAATTGAATTGAAAACAATTTCGAAATGAATTGAATTGAAACGATTTCGAAATGAATTGAATTGAAAACGAT
This sequence comes from Allium sativum, assembly GCA_030737875.1. NCBI lineage: Eukaryota > Viridiplantae > Streptophyta > Magnoliopsida > Asparagales > Amaryllidaceae > Allium > Allium sativum. The sequence goes on from CM060910.1 coordinate 128,870,783, forward strand.
TTCGAAATGAATTGAGTTGAAAACGATTTCGAAATGAATTGAATTGAAAACGATTACGAAATGAATTGAATTGAAAACGATTTCGAAATGAATTGAATTGAAAGCGATATCGAAATGAATTGAATTGAAAACGATTTCGAAATGAATTGAATTGAAAACAATTTCAAAATGAATTGAGTTGAAAACGATTTCGAAATGAATTGAAAACGATTTCGAAATGAATTGAATTGAAAACGATTTCGAAATGAATTGAATTGAAAATGATTTCGAAATGAATTGAATTGAACACGATTTCGAAATGAATTGAATTGAAAGCGATTTCGAAATGAATTGAATCGAAAACGATTTCGAAATGTATTGAATCGAAAACGATTTCGAAATGAATTGAATTGAAAGCGATTTCGAAATGAATTGAATATAAAACGATTTCGAAATGAATTGAATTGAAAACGATTTCGAAATGAATTGAATTGAAAGCGATTTCGAAATGAATTGAATTGAAAGCGATTTCGAAATGAATTGAATCGAAAGCGATTTCGAAATGAATTGAATCGAAAGCGATTTCGAAATGAATTAAATGAAAACGATTTCGAAATGAATTAAATGAAAACGATTTCGAAATGAATTAAATGAAAACGATTTCGAAATGAATTGAATTGAAAGCGATTTCGAAATGAATTGAGTTGAAAACGATTTCGAAATGAATTGAGTTGAAAACGATTTCGAAATGAATTGAATTGAAAACGATTTCGAAATGAATTGAATTGAAAACGATATCGAAATGAATTGAATTGAAAACGATTTCGAAATGAATTGAATTGAAAACGATTTCGAAATGAATTGAATTGAAAGCGATTTCGAGATGAATTGAATTGAAAGCGATTTCGAGATGAATTGAATCGAAAGCGATTTCGACATGAATTGAATCGAAAGCGATTTCGAAATGAATTGAATTGAAAGCGATTTCGAAATGAATTGAATATAAAGCGATTTCGAAATGAATTGAATTGAAAGCGATTTCGAAATGAGTTGAATTGAAAGCGATTTCGAAATGAGTTGAATCGAAAACGATTTCGAAATGAATTGAATCGAAAACGATTTCGAAATGAATTGAATTGAAAGCGATTTCGAAATGAATTGAATTGAAAACGATTTCGAAATGAATTGAATATAAAACGATTTCGAAATGAATTGAATTGAAAACGAGTTCGAAATGAATTGAATTGAAAACGAATTCAAATTGAATTGAAAGTGGATTGAAATGAACTCAAATTGAATTGAAATTTGAATTGAATAGAAATGAATTTTAAAACGAATTTATAAAGAAGAATTCAATTTTGATTTGAATTGAAATGGAAGTTGAAATTGCTTTTGAAACGAACTTTAAAACTATTTATATAATTCGTTTTAAATAGAAATCGACGAAATATATATTATATATATTATATATATAATATAATGGCCTGAATAGAACGCGCCGCACCGCTGAAGTTCGCGAATTTCGACCATTTATTTCAAACGGACATTACGGGAGATCCGACCGTCGGATTCTCCTAAAACCGGAACCGTTGGGTTCGTATCGAAAAGGGCTTTCTAACGAATACTAGAAATTAGAAATCTAACGTTTGGATTTGGAATTATGTCCAAATCAAATTTGAAAAAGGTCGCTGTAAGTGCAGTTCGATGACCATTGGTGGAAATCGACTGTACGGGCCTTGATAAAATTATTAAAAATAGTAATAATTTGTGTAAAATCATAAGAAATGATTTGGGAAAAATTGGGATGAAAAACTCCATATTTGAAAAGATAAAAATAGATTTTTATCGAAATGAACTAGTTTTGAACTAGAAATATAATTCTATTTATTTTTAAATAAATAAATTGAATTTGAAAAGGGTTTTAAAAATAACCAGAATTTCCAATGATTGCATTGGAGTGGATTTGAATCGAAATTGTCTTCGGAATATTTCGATGTTGGAATTCGGGATTATACAGATGTTGGTATGGAAATTTGAAAGATATATATTTTTATATCGTTATTTCCAATACGACATTTGTTAATCGTAGAATTTGATATTGAATATAAGCCGGGATATTTTCTATTCAGAGCCTTGTATTTAATATCAAATGTGATTTGGGTTTGTCGTGAATGGTGTCTTCATTAACACTGTTCTTGAACCCAGTTGAGAAAAGATTAAATCTTTTTATTTAGATTTAATGAAGTGTACCAATTAAATAATATTTAATTGGAATTGAATTGATATTGATTTTTGGGTTTATCGTGAACAGTGTTTTAAAATAACACTCGTTCTTTAACCCGATAATTAATGGAATGTGACTTTGGGTTTATCGTGAACCGTGTTTTAAATGACACGGATTCTTTAACCCAGTTAACGATTAAAACTAAGTGGAGTTTTAATGAATCTTTAATTAGATTGAAATAATCGAAATGGAGTATCACCAGTTTTGCTCCAGGCGTTAGTTAAATCTTTAATTATATTTGAACGTGAAATGGCAATTGAATTTACCGATAACACCGTGGTGTTAGATATGAAGTACTACCAGTTTTACTTCATGGGATGAATAGGTTGGGATTGGGAAATTAAAACAAATGATTACTTCGGTAAGGTTCGCTAATCCCGACTAGTTTTGAATTGATATTCAAAAATAGATTAAAGAATAAATTTTAATGATTTATCTTTGATAAAATTAATGGGAACCTTTCCCTATGAATGTGAAATTTAGAAACTAACTGTCGGTTAGCCAAGCAGAATGGTTTCCTGAATATTGATCTGATGTTGGTTTCGGCCTTCGGGGTTAATATTTGGGGAATTATTCTCTTGATTAATTTACAGTTAGTGACTAATGAATTGGAATGAGGCGTATGTTGTGTTTATGTAACACTTATTTAAAATATACGCGAGTTATTCGGAAGGACCGGGTTTATCCCATTCTGAATAACTGATACGACGATATGTCGAAGATGAAGACGGTGGTAGAAGACCGGAAGTCTTCACATCGTTTGGATAATTACCGACGATCCTGATTGGGCTGTACACCCGAGAGGATGGAAATAGTTGGTGGTCGTCCAGACGTACTTGGAGATGGATGGATATGCGAGGAAAGTGCCTCCGGTTTCGTTCAGACCCAGAACGGACTTGTAAATGGACGGTGTGTCTGACATTGGGTTTTAGTCCGTGCGATTGATCTCTATTAAATATATATCTGTTTGGCGGCGGAGAATTTATTCTCTTGCTTAACGCCCTTCTCTGAGACGTACGAGCTCAGGGGTTATATATTGATGGATATCAATTGCATGGAGTGAATTGCTTGTGTGGCATGCCTAAGTGGCAAATGATCAAGGCTTCTGTTGAAAAGCAAAGTCTTGTGGTTGATGATCAAAGCACAGCCTTGTGTGGCGTAGCTTTGTGTAACGTTGATTCGCGAGTATCACACCCGGTATGAACTAAAAACGGGAGACGGACCTCAGGGAGGACATGCGTTTCTTTGTAGTTAGGAGTGGCGTCAGTGCTTGAACTGGCTGACGAGTTTGACTCATGTGGATATTGCTTATTATTACTTGCTGAAAAGCGAGGCGCCTCATGATATCGGTTTCGGCCGATGCTTATGGTCGGCTGACGGGCCAGGCTTACGCCCCAAAGGGCGGGGAAACGCAGTGTTCAGGAATTTTAATCCACATCGGTGGACCGGCCCTGTCGCTCCGAGGGTCACTCGAGCTCTGATCCTGAGACACGGGCTAGAGCGTCACGAATCGGTGAGGATCTTGCCCCTAGCCTCGGTTCATAACATAAATGATAACCCAACTTCCAATACGTCATTGCGGTTTTGATTGTAAACTTATATATGGCGACATAGTGTTATGGGGCATTCATGCCGCCTATGATTGATACTTATGATTTGAAGTTGTTTTATACACTATGCACTTATAATAGTATCAAACGATTTGTTTTAACCGTATCAAGCATTCTTTGGCTCTTATAAGGGAAAACCCTATCCTCGGATGCGTTGCATTGTGTGATGGGACCTGGGTCCTATAACAGCTTCATTTTTCTTAATTTAGCATTGCGCTGTTTGTTTTATGCACTGGTATTCTTGGGAGGAAACCCGTTCCGTGTTATACAGCGTGGTCCCTTGATTTACCTAACTTTAAAATAAAGATTAATAACTGTTTTACTTCTCACACCAGTCACATGACTGACCTGGAGTTTATTGTTTTAACCTAAACTCTGGGTGAACTTATTTTGACACGGGCAGCTAGTAGTTTTGGTTTTGCAGATTTATATTCACAGGATCCTGGTTTACAGCTGGAACGATATCCGGAAAGCTTTGTATCTGTATATCTCATTCTAGTTGTGTATTATATTATTTTTCGCTGCTATGAATTTAAATGTAATTTAAATCTCTGATATTTCTGTGTAATATTCATTTATACTCTGTATATTCTTGTAATCTGATGCATTGTTGTAATATACAATGAAATGTTCCTTTATATGTGTTCTGTTGTAGGTTGTTCTCGAACTATCCGACACTTTCCTTTACGGGGAAGTAACGGGTTTTCACAGTTGGTATCAGAGCTTTGGTTTACAGAGCTCGAGAACAAGACACATTAGAACCATACGAAATGTAACGGCGCGATTTTCCATGCTTGGAAAACCGTGTCATTATTGAAAGAATTTAGAAGATGAGATAGAAAAGTTAGAACTTATAGAATAGAAGAATAAGAAGACATCAGAATTACACAGCGGAATTAATCTCACAGCGGAATTTCACAAAATATATATAATATTACATATCAGAGTTTGTTACATCAGAGTACATCATCATAATACATCATCATCAGAGTTTAACAGCATAATTATACATCATGACTTAGAATAATACAGATGTGGATATAATACTGGTCTTGGTCTTGAACTTCATAGATTCCACTTGCCTACCTGGACTACTTGTCTACTCATAATAAATATTATGAGTACCCAAGAGTTTAAGAAACACAGAAAATAAACTCTGGGTCAGTCGGGGGACTGGTGTGAGTAAACACAGATAAGAGATGTAAACAAGGAATAAGGATTTAGGTTTTCATGTTGACAGGTTTATTTATTTTAGAAGTCATTAGATCAATCCATGTCTAATATCTGGATAATGATCTAAGTATTTTATATCAAAATGTGTGATATTATAATAGTTTTTATCAAATAAATAACCATCTAGTGAAACGCTTGCATCTCACATTCACATATAGTATAAAATCGAAAACCGCAGAGCGCTTAGTGGAGATTGGATTCCAACACACAAGGTATGGGGGAACCTACCGATCAGTGTACTCTAGAGGGTATACACTGCAGGTTCAACAAGAACGTCTTGCAACCCGGCCACACATGACCGTCCACTCATTTAGCTTGAGTGTAACGAATATATTATCACCTCCACGGTTGTGATCAGCAACCGCTACCGAATGCTGCAGCAGTGAAATATAGATGAGAAGACAAAAGGAATTTCTCTAGATGGTGATAATACACCCTGCTTGGGTATGACCCAACTAGCCATGCTACCTAGCCCAACTTTTGTTACTTCCGGGTTGTGAGGTTCTGAGGTCACGTTTATCCTTCTGACAGATTTCTCTTCAATTACTTTGAATGCCACATCGTCATATCCGTCAGAAACACTCATTCGATTACCCAAATATATTGCGGGCAATGAGGCTAAGAGAAACGAATTTCTCCGCCACCCACGTAATATACTTACGTAAAACGATGTGTAGAATCTAATTGACATACGTTGTCAGACACTCGTCCATTCGGGTTTGTCCTGGGACTGAACAGACCGAAGATACTTTAGTCTTTACATATCGTTGTCTTCAGTATTCTGATATGCGTCATATAAATCAAGTCGAAGTGGAATGTTTATTCCGGACTCTTCGAAACGATGTACGTAATGTCTTTTACAGTCGATAAATAATTGTCAGCTTAATCTGATTATAATTCAGTTTACACATTATTTATCATCACACAAATAGTATATGTTTCCTTTGTTCATATCAGGAAATTTAATTATCTTTTAAAATTAATCAGTTAAAGTGTGAGCGTTGCACATGGTATTTATTTCGGTTTTTGAGCATCATTTACAAACGAGCGAAGTAAGCGTGTGCGTCGCACACGGTGTTTTGCTTCGTTTATTATCGGTGTTTTAGACGATGTTCAATACTCCCGTTTCTTTTGTAAAATAATTCCTTACATTTTATTTATCATAACTTATTTAAGTTAACAATTTAAATTAATTATTTCTTTTTATTTCTATCTTTATAGTTGTCGAACTTCTACAGTCGATCTTCTGGCTACTGTCATTCTTCTTTCCATGTCTGATCATCTGCTTCTCGTCTTGCATCCAGCGTTCAAAATGTTATCACTTCATTACCCTTTGTTTTTCCCCTTTCCTAAAGCCTAAGCATTCACACAGCCGGCCTGCACCATGCATTCACCATGCAAGTTACACGTTTTACAGTAAGCCTTCCCCACTATTTCCCTTTTCTTTTATTGGTTTTATGTTCTCTCTTTTTTTGGTTTCTTATTCTGTTTTTGCTGTCCTTATAATTCCTTTGCCCATATAAACCTTTTCTTGCTGCTCCAACTAGTATCAAAGAGGAAACAATGCAAATTCTAGAGATGCAGCAAAGAAGCATTATTCACGTGCAACGTTACAATCATAACCGGTTATAATAGAGTTATTCTTTTCTTTTTTCTCATATTACTGTTTCCTCCTCATTCATTATTTCGGCTGTCACTTACCTCTTCTTTTCTCTTGTTTTTGCTCAAACTTTCATTTAACAGCATGTCCCTCTCCTTTTGGTTTCCTTTACTACACTTCCCTGCTTCATATTCTTGTATGCCACAAGTAAAGGTTTTAACAGTTTTCTTTTTCTTCCTTTTGAAACAAACTGTTGCTGCAAGCTTACTTCTCTTCTTTACTTTGTTTTAACGTTGCGCCATTTTCCTTTTTTGTTTTACCACTTTTTCTTTTGTTTATTTTTATTTTTACATTTAGGAACACTCCTTATCAGAAGAACTTGCCAATGCCTACCGCACAGCAGCAAATATGATGCGTCATAAGTGTAAGGTAAAATGGGAGGATCGGAGAAGGTGACAGCTTATTACCGCAACTTTATCAACTCTAAAGTCAAAGATAATGTTATAAATAATGTGCTAGATGAAGAGTCTCAGTCTTTTGTTAAACACTTCTCTGATATTCTTGGAAGTGCAGGGAATAAGAACATTCAACTTCTGATTTTCTTGTTTGCAACTCCTGCTTCTATCTTTCTTAATCCTATTATGCCACTTGATTTTAACGTGGCCTTCCCTTCTTGTTTAAATTACTACAACAGCCCAAAATGCGTCAATACCCTACTTCTCTCCTTCCTGTTGTTGCTCTTCAATCCGTTCTTTCTTTTAATACTTCTCCCTTTCATAAATCCTTTGCTGCTATTCTTTTCTTTGTTTAGTTTCAAAGAACACATACATCTTAATCTCAGTTTTGGCGAATATAAATCTCAGTTTTGGCGAGTATAAATCTCAGTTTTGGCGAGTATAAATCTCAGTTTTGGCGAGTATAATTCTCAGTTTTGGCGAGTATAATTCTCAGTTTTGGCGAGTATAATTCTCAGTTTTGAATCTCAGTTTTGGCGACATATAAATCTCAGTTTTGGCGAGTATAAATCTCAGTTTTGGCGAGTATAATTCTCAGTTTTGGCGAGTATAATTCTCAGTTTTGAATCTCAGTTTTGGCGACATATAAATCTCAGTTTTGGCGAGTATAAATCTCAGTTTTGGCGAGTATAATCTCAGTTTTGGCGAGTATAATTCTCAGTTTTGAATCTCAGTTTTGGCGACATATAAATCTCAGTTTTGGCGAGTATAAATCTCAGTTTTGGCGAGTATAAATCTCAGTTTTGGCGAGTATAATTCTCAGTTTTGAATCTCAGTTTTGGCGACATATAAATCTCAGTTTTGGCGAGTATAAATCTCAGTTTTGGCGAGTATAAATCTCAGTTTTGGCGAGTATAATTCTCAGTTTTGAATCTCAGTTTTGGCGACATATAAATCTCTGTTTTGGCGAGTATAAATCTCAGTTTTGGCGAGTATAAATCTCAGTTTTGGCGAGTATAATTCTCAGTTTTGAATCTCAGTTTTGGCGACATATAAATCTCAGTTTTGGCGAGTATAAATCTCAGTTTTGGCGAGTATAATTCTCAGTTTTGAATCTCAGTTTTGGCGACATATAAATCTCAGTTTTGGCGAGTAAAAATCTCAGTTTTGGCGACTATATATGGTAACACAATCAAACATACTTGCATCATTTAGTTCCAACCAAAGAAATGTTTTAAATAGAGATTAAAAGAGTTTTACTCACTGAGATGTAACCGCCTAAACACAACCATGTCTATCCTATTATATGCATGTGTATATCAATGCATAAAAGAAGATAAAAAGGATAGTTTACTCACCACAATGCTATCCAAATGATCCAGAAAATGCTTCAGATCTGAGAATGGGAATTCAGTTTTGTTTGTGATGAAAATGTGAAGGAATTGAGTGGTATTTATAGGTAAATTCATGCATTAGAATATGAATTCCTGTGCACAAGTTCCAACAGCAAAACCCTTCTAGCCTCACCCCTCTTCTATATCACCTACGGCACAAAATGAGGAGAACATGGTTTCAAATTTTGTCTTACTTAGGCTTGTAGCCAATGACATGTCCCTATGTGATGGCTTCTAGAAGATGAACCTTAACTTCATTAAATGCAATGACCCCTTTTTGGAATTTTATGGCCTTAAACAAATGTTTCCATTTGATTTTACTTGCTGAGGTGTTCATGCTATCTACACTATAGGATTTAGAGAAATGGTTTGCTAATCTTTAGTGTTACTATTTAGGGTATGTTTCATTTAATGCTTTCACATGGTTTAGATTTGTTAGATATTATTTAGGATCCTTAGGTGATGACTCCTCATATATTAGCCATATTATCATATCTTTGTTCTTGTCTTATCTTGTATGCTATTTTCTATACTAGATTTATAGAATCCTAAATTAATATTTTTGTCTTGCTTTGTTATATGTATGTTGGGTTGTTTTTGTCCGAAGGTCCCTCTTTATCTTCCAAGTGAATAAAATACCCTTTCAATGATTCATGTTCTAGGCTTTTTGTTTTTAAATCCTTGCTTCGTTAAATGGTCAAACTATGAACCATTATGTTCTTGTATGTATTTTTATTTAAGTTTTCAACTTAAATGTTTTACACTTGTTTTTCCCTTTTTCAAGATTAAATCAAGTCTATACATACATGTGCTTATCCATATATATATTTGTTTCAAAAATCTCTTTAGTTTGATTTTAAATAGCAAATCTCATTTTAATTACTTATTAAAATGATTTAAAAGTCGTCAGAAAAGTCGGGACATTACAGTCCACCCCCCTTATAAGAATTTCGTCCCCGAAATTAAAGTAAGAAGATAGAAAGATTTTCCCAAAGATGATATTCCATATCATAATTACTTCGTACACTCTAATTGTACATTAGATTCAAAGTTGTACTAGGCATACATATCATATTACCATCTAGGCATACATATCATATTACCATCTAGGCATACATATCATATTACCCTACTAGTGCTATACTTGACTGATTCAAGTTGTAGACTATCATATCATATATATAGATATATATATATATATAGCCCAACTCATTTCTCCATCCTACTCCTCTGACAATGTGTAGGTACTTTTCATGATCCCTTTTTCCTTCGTGTCCCCAGAAGTTGACGGTTCATTCATGATAGCGTAAACATTAGGCTGTGGTGCCTTCTTCATCAGTGGGCAGTTCCTGATCATGTGTCCAGGCTGATGACAGTTGAAACAGAGGTTCTTTGCCACCATCTCATTCCTTTGATTCTGATTCTGCTGTTGTTGTTGTTGAGGTTTCTGCTGCTGCTGGAGTTGTTCTGGTTCCTTATCCTTTGACTCCTTACAGTACCTAGCGATATGTCCCTTCTGTTTGCAGTTGTGACACAGAAGATTCTTGAAACGATTTTCATACTTCTCCTCCCCTGTACTTCCTTTTTCTTTGTTCTCCCAATTCGGATTGAATTTCCTCTTCCGGGAGTTCTTGCCATTGATTTCTCCAGTCTGATCCTTTGTTGTTGTGGGTTTCTTAGCATCCAAAGCTTCATACCTGAGTGCTAAATCCACTAATTCGACAAACGGGTCCTTTAAATGTCCCATCATCCTTCCTTGCAGATTATCCTTCAGTCCAGCTACAAACATCTCGTTCTTCTTCAGTGGGGTATTTACCAACTCTGGTCCAAAGCTTGATAGTGCATTGAACTTGTTTTCATATTCGGTAACAGTCATGCCTTCCTGCTTTAGATCGATAAAGTCCCGGTACATCCTTGTCTTCCCAGTGGCGGGAAGATACTGGGCTTCAAAAGCTTCTTTGAACTTCTCCCAAGTAAAATCTTCCTCCGGAGTGTTTGCAGTCTGAGCGTCCCACCAGATTGCTGCGGCTCCCTCCAGATTCCATGAAGCCAAGAGACGTTTGTATTCGTCATCTAACTTCAGTCCCTTAAAAATCTTCTCACATGATCTAATCCATGCTTGGACATCAACCAGTGATTCAGTTCCTTTAAACGTCTTTCCTCCCAGAGTAGTGTAGTTTTTGCAGATCATTGCGAAGTTTGGCTGCGTTGGAGCTTGGACCACTTCAGTTGTTTCCACTTGGGTTTGATTCACAGTGTGCCCATTGGTTGTGGTTGCCCTGCTTGCTCTTCGGCCTCGTCTTCCTTGAGAACTCATTTTCTGAGTATATGATTTGAAAGTCAATACTCAACCAGAAGATATTCCTAGGGATAATCTTAAGTTAATAACTAGGGTTGATAGCTATGGACGACCTATATAAAAATAGTTTTTAGTAAAAATACGCTCTCTCGATACTTACCCAACTCAATCTAGGGTGTTACTAACCCTATCTCTACTGAGTTATGCCACAGAGCCAAGGTTACTACTCAACCAATAGCTCTGATACCAACTGTAACGGCGCGATTTTCCATGCTTGGAAAACCGTGTCATTATTGAAAGAATTTAGAAGATGAGATAGAAAAGTTAGAACTTATAGAATAGAAGAATAAGAAGACATCAGAATTACACAGCGGAATTAATCTCACAGCGGAATTTCGCAAAATATATATAATATTACATATCAGAGTTTGTTACATCAGAGTACATCATCATAATACATCATCATCAGAGTTTAACAGCATAATTATACATCATGACTTAGAATAATACAGATGTGGATATAATACTGGTCTTGGTCTTGAACTTCATAGATTCCACTTGCCTACCTGGACTACTTGTCTACTCATAATAAATATTATGAGTACCCAAGAGTTTAAGAAACACAGAAAATAAACTCTGGGTCAGTCGGGGGACTGGTGTGAGTAAACACAGATAAGAGATGTAAACAAGGAATAAGGATTTAGGTTTTCATGTTGACAGGTTTATTTATTTTAGAAGTCATTAGATCAATCCATGTCTAATATCTGGATAATGATCTAAGTATTTTATATCAAAACGTGTGATATTATAATAGTTTTTATCAAATAAATAACCATCTAGTGAAACGCTTGCATCTCACGTTCACATATAGTATAAAATCGAAAACCGCAGAGCGCTTAGTGGAGATTGGATTCCAACACACAAGGTATGGGAGCACCTACCGATCAGTGTACTCTAGAGGGTATACACTGCAGGTTCAACAAGAACGTCTTGCAACCCGGCCACACATGACCGTCCACTCATTTAGCTTGAGTGTAACGAATATATTATCACCTCCACGGTTGTGATCAGCAACCGCTACCGAATGCTGCAGCAGTGAAATATAGATGAGAAGACAAAAGGAATTTCTCTAGATGGTGATAATACACCCTGCTTGGGTATGACCCAACTAGCCATGCTGCCTAGCCCAACTTTTGTTACTTCCGGGTTGTGAGGTTCTGAGGTCACGTTTATCCTTCTGACAGATTTCTCTTCAATTACTTTGAATGCCACATCGTCATATCTGTCAGAAACACTCATTCGATTACCCAAATATATTGCGGGCAATGAGGCTAAGAGAAACGAATTTCTCCGCCACCCACGTAATATACTTACGTAAAACGATGTGCAGAATCTAATTGACATACGTTGTCAGACACTCGTCCATTCGGGTTTGTCCTGGGACTGAACAGACCGAAGATACTTTAGTCTTTACATATCGTTGTCTTCAGTATTCTGATATGCGTCGTATAAATCAAGTCGAAGTGGAATGTTTATTCCGGACTCTTCGAAACGATGTACGTAATGTCTTTTACAGTCGATAAATAATTGTCAGCTTAATCTGATTATAATTCAGTTTACACATTATTTATCATCACACAAATAGTATATGTTTCCTTTGTTCATATCAGGAAATTTAATTATCTTTTAAAATTAATCAGTTAAAGTGTGAGCGTTGCACATGGTATTTATTTCGGTTTTTGAGCATCATTTACAAACGAGCGAAGTAAGCGTGCGCATCGCACACGGTGTTTTGCTTCGTTTATTATCGGTGTTTTAGACGATGTTCAATACTCCCGTTTCTTTTGTAAAATAATTCCTTACATTTTATTTATCATAACTAATTTAAGTTAACAATTTAAATTAATTATTTCTTTTTATTTCTATCTTTATAGTTGTCGAACTTCTACAGTCGATCTTCTCCATTTCGATCTTCTGGCTACTGTCATTCTTCTTTCCATGTCTGATCATCTGCTTCTCGTCTTGCATCCAGCGTTCAAAATGTTATCACTTCATTACCCTTTGTTTTTCCCCTTTCCTAAAGCCTAAGCATTCACACAGCCGGCCTGCACCATGCATTCACCACGCAAGTTACACGTTTTACAGTAAGCCTTCCCCACTATTTCCCTTTTCTTTTATTGGTTTTATGTTCTCTCTTTTTTTGGTTTCTTATTCTGTTTTTGCTGTCCTTATAATTCCTTTGCCCATATAAACATTTTCTTGCTGCTCCAACTAGTATCAAAGAGGAAACAATGCAAATTCTAGAGATGCAGCAAAGAAGCATTATTCACGTGCAACGTTACAATCATAACCGGTTATAATAGAGTTATTCTTTTCTTTTTGCTCATATTACTGTTTCCTCCTCATTCATTATTTCGGCTGTCACTTACCTCTTCTTTTCTCTTGTTTTTGCTCAAACTTTCATTTAACAGCATGTCCCTCTCCTTTTGGTTTCCTTTACTACACTTCCCTGCTTCATATTCTTGTATGCCACAAGTAAAGGTTTTAACATTTTTCTTTTTCTTCCTTTTGAAACAAACTGTTGCTTCAAGCTTACTTCTCTTCTTTACTTTGTTTTAACGTTGCGCCATTTTCCTTTTTTGTTTTACCACTTTTTCTTTTGTTTATTTTTATTTTTACATTTAGGAACACTCCTTATCAGAAGAACTTGCCAATGCCTACCGCACAGCAGCAAATATGATGCGTCATAAGTGTAAGGTAAAATGGGAGGATCGGAGAAGGTGACAGCTTATTACCGCAACTTTATCAACTCTAAAGTCAAAGATAATGTTATAAATAATGTGCTAGATGAAGAGTCTCAGTCTTTTGTTAAACACTTCTCTGATATTCTTGGAAGTGCAGGGAATAAGAACATTCAACTTCTGATTTTCTTGTTTGCAACTCCTGCTTCTATCTTTCTTAATCCTATTATGCCACTTGATTTTAACGTGGCCTTCCCTTCTTGTTTAAATTACTACAACAGCCCAAAATGCGTCAATACCCTACTTCTCTCCTTCCAGTTGTTGCTCTTCAATCCGTTCTTTCTTTTAATACTTCTCCCTTTCATAAATCCTTTGCTGCTATTCTTTTCTTTGTTTAGTTTCAAAGAACACATACATCTTAATCTCAGTTTTGGCGAATATAAATCTCAGTTTTGAATCTCAGTTTTGGCGACATATAAATCTCAGTTTTGGCGAGTATAAATCTCAGTTTTGGCGAGTATAATTCTCAGTTTTGAATCTCAGTTTTGGCGACATATAAATCTCAGTTTTGGCGAGTATAAATCTCAGTTTTGGCGAGTATAATTCTCAGTTTTGGCGAGTATAATTCTCAGTTTTGAATCTCAGTTTTGGCGACATATAAATCTCAGTTTTGGCGAGTATAAATCTCAGTTTTGGCGAGTATAATTCTCAGTTTTGGCGAGTATAATTCTCAGTTTTGAATCTCAGTTTTGGCGACATATAAATCTCAGTTTTGGCGAGTATAAATCTCAGTTTTGGCGAGTATAATCTCAGTTTTGGCGAGTATAATTCTCAGTTTTGAATCTCAGTTTTGGCGACATATAAATCTCAGTTTTGGCGAGTATAAATCTCAGTTTTGGCGAGTATAAATCTCAGTTTTGGCGAGTATAATTCTCAGTTTTGAATCTCAGTTTTGGCGACATATAAATCTCAGTTTTGGCGAGTATAAATCTCAGTTTTGGCGAGTATAAATCTCAGTTTTGGCGAGTATAATTCTCAGTTTTGAATCTCAGTTTTGGCGACATATAAATCTCAGTTTTGGCGAGTATAAATCTCAGTTTTGGCGAGTATAATTCTCAGTTTTGAATCTCAGTTTTGGCGACATATAAATCTCAGTTTTGGCGAGTATAAATCTCAGTTTTGGCGAGTATAATTCTCAGTTTTGAATCTCAGTTTTGGCGACATATAAATCTCAGTTTTGGCGAGTAAAATTCTCAGTTTTGGCGATTATATATGGTAACACAATCAAACATACTTGCATCATTTAGTTCCAACCAAAGAAATGTTTTAAATAGAGATTAAAAGAGTTTTACTCACTGAGATGTAACCGCCTAAACACAACCATGTCTATCCTATTTTATGCATGTGTATATCAATGCATAAAAGAAGATAAAAAGGATAGTTTACTCACCACAATGCTATCCAAATGATCCAGAAAATGCTTCAGATCTGAGAATGGGAATTCAGTTTTGTTTGTGATGAAAATGTGAAGGAATTGAGTGGTATTTATAGGTAAATTCATGCATTAGAATATGAATTCCTGTGCACAAGTTCCAACAACAAAACCCTTCTAGCCTCACCCCTCTTCTATATCACCTACGGCACAAAATGAGGAGAACATGGTTTCAAATTTTGTCTTACTTAGGCTTGTAGCCAATGACATGTCCCTATGTGATGGCTTCTAGAAGATGAACCTTAACTTCATTAAATGCAATGACCCCTTTTTGGAATTTTATGGCCTTAAACAAATGTTTCCATTTGATTTTACTTGCTGAGGTGTTCATGCTATCTACACTATAGGATTTAGAGAAATGGTTTGCTAATCTTTAGTGTTACTATTTAGGGTATGTTTCATTTAATGCTTTCACATGGTTTAGATTTGTTAGATATTATTTAGGATCCTTAGGTGATGACTCCTCATATATTAGCCATATTATCATATCTTTGTTCTTGTCTTATCTTGTATGCTATTTTCTATACTAGATTTATAGAATCCTAAATTAATATTTTTGTCTTGCTTTGTTATATGTATGTTGGGTTGTTTTTGTCCGAAGGTCCCTCTTTATCTTCCAAGTGAATAAAATACCCTTTCAATGATTCATGTTCTAGGCTTTTTGTTTTTAAATCCTTGCTTCGTTAAATGGTCAAACTATGAACCATTATGTTCTTGTATGTATTTTTATTTAAGTTTTCAACTTAAATGTTTTACACTTGTTTTTCCCTTTTTCAAGATTAAATCAAGTCTATACATACATGTGCTTATCCATATATATATTTGTTTCAAAAATCTCTTTAGTTTGATTTTAAATAGCAAATCTCATTTTAATTACTTATTAAAATGATTTAAAAGTCATCAGAAAAGTCGGGACATTACACGAAAGGATTCATCAGATATTGGATTAGCAATATCCAATTAGAATGACTCGTTAGAGATAGGATCAGTAGTATCCTAGAACGAGTGTGAAGAGTATATTTTTAAAATGAAAACAAATTTTGTTTTGAAAATTTAAATCAATTATTCGTATTTGATTATTTATTTATATTGAATATGGACAATCCAATATATAAAGGTTTTGTATATATGCGTCATGAATGTATATTCGAAGTTTTAATATACTGGATAGATATAGGATTACACTGTAGTTGCCCGGAGATGGTATTGATGATAGCGATCGCATCATCAACATTTATGTTCGAGTTTCGAAGGTGTGATTTTCTATATATTTCCATTAGACTGGTGTGAGAACCAAAACTAATATAGCTAGAATACATTGTTGTGATTTGGCATCAAAACATGATTTTCTTTATATATATCAAAATTATGAATTTGAAACGTTAAATTCACTAGTTGATTGATGTTTGTGTTGTTTGTTCATTTGTTTGCTAATTTTGAACCATTATGCCTAATTGAACCAAATATTGAATTATATTGAAAATTGGTCGCATTTGCTTGCGTATACTTGTACTTACCTTGAACAGGTCATAGCAAGGAGGCTAGAGCAGAGAATAAAATTTGTTTGCCCGACAAATAGGTACATGTTTACTACATAATTTACTGTTTTGTTTGGGTGATGATGATTTTATGAGCCTATTGGCTAGCCGCTTGGCTTTTCCTTTTTCTTTTTGAGATCTGAAGGACCGGGGAAGCTATTTGAAATTCCCCGATGCTCCCGGTGCAGGGGAGGTTATGGCGAAATTTTTCGAAAATTTAGGGTGTTAGCAAAATTTTTGAAATTTTGAAAATTCTCAGAAACTGAAAAGTTGGAGAATGGAAGCCAGAACGAACGTAGAGTTGATTAATCAAACCACTTTCGACTTTGTTCCTTTTCGGGGACGAAAAGTTTTAAGTTGGGGAGATTGTAACAACCCGTAAAATGCGAGCCAGTTTGAAATTTTTATTTTGGCAATTTTAGCGAATTTTGACTATTTAAAATGAATTATTTTAAATAGTATCGACGAGAAATTTATTTTGAATATAAATCGAACGTATATATTATATACGCGTCGTCGTTAGAATATAAATATTTATATATAATTATAAATAGAATTGAAAATGGCGCGGTAGTTCGATAATTCGATTTCAAACTTCAATTGAATGTACCGGGTGCAAAACAATCCGGATTTTAGTGAAACCAAAAATCATAGAATCTATTTGATAATATCTTTCCAACGAATCCGAAAAATCAAGATTTCATAGCGGGAATCAAAAGATATGTCCAGTTGAAAATTCTGAATAGTCGCTATGGAATTCAGGCCCTTAAAAATGGACATTTTGCAAACGACCTCGGATTTCGACGAAAGCAGTTTTGCTGGGTCCGTGATGTCAAGTTATTGCTAGATTCCAAATTTCATAATTTTTCGATTCAATATGTGAGCGTGGCAAAGGAAAACGCGTTTGACCAGTTTCAGTTGATTTTAATCGACTGGAAAATGGCCATTTTTCCAACGGTCTCGGAATTCGACGAAACTAGTTTTGTTAGGACCGTATCGTCAATACGAAGCTAGAAAATATTTTTCTAGAATTTTTAGAGTTAATATGTGACCCCGATAATTTGAAATATGCGTTTAAATTGAATATATAAAGAACTATACTTTAAATTCAACGGAAACTGATTGTAACAGCCGAATCAGCTTACGATACATATCCCGTTGTGTTCGGAATGGGGGTGAAACGCTATGGACGACAGGCGGCGGGTCTCGTTTAGAGGTCGAAAATAAAAGTTGCTTTTCGAAATTGATTAAATAAATAAAATAATATATTATTATATATACCACTCCTATACCCTTAACCCTAGGTCAACGCTCGTTTTCATTTTCGGGGTCAATCCCTTTTCCGCGCCTCCAGGAAAAATCAAAGGCCATAATCACCTATCGTTCTCCACTTCCGATCTCCCTCCTTACTCAACTAAATTCGAAACTTCCACCAAAAATCGATAGAGCTTCTCAAGCTCGGTGAATTCAACGGCCATGATCGTTTGAATCGCGATGGATTGTGAGCAATCACTGCCCAAAGCGCCATCGTTCGCGTTCGATTTCAGAGCCCTAGGCGAGCTCGAGTTCGGCCATCCTCTCGGCGGTGGTGGCTCTGACATGGCTCGGCGTCGTGGCGACCTTGGATGGATGAACGGCGACAAGTGGTCAGTGCGATGGGGAGCCCTAGGATTCGAGCAAGTTGCGGTTTTTCCCTGGAGCGCATTACAGAACATCGAATGGAAGGTAAATTTTATTTTATTAATTATATTAGTTTAAATATATATATATATATCTGATTTTTTTTTAATATACATGAAATATAAAATCATATTGTTTTGAAGAAAAATAAGCATTGTTTAAAATCGGTTTTTATATTAAAAAAAAAATAGAATAGAAGAAGGAGCATTATTTTTAAATATTTATAGCAAGAATAGAAAAATGGTTTTAAAAAATAATAATAATATATATAACAATATCAAAAGAAATAGCATAAATAAAAATATAGGATTTTCTTTGAATGGAAAATGGAATTGTCTTTGATTCGAAAAATTCATTTTCTTTGATTCGAGAAATACGTTTTCCTTGATAAGAAAAATATGTTTTCTTTGATTTGAAATGTATGATTTCATCTTATATAAAAATATGATACTTATCGTAGAAAGATATGATTTTAATATCATAAAGATTTGATTTTTTAAAATATGACAAGAATATAATTTATATAATATAGAAAGGATAAAAATAGGATTTTTATATGTTGAACTTCGAAATAAAAATAGGATTTTTAGATGTTGAACTTCAAAATAAAAATAGGATTTTTAGATGTTGAACTTCGAAATAAAAATAGGATTTTTAGATGTTGAACTTCGAAATAAAAATAGGATTTTTAGATGTTGAACTTCGAAATAAAAATAGGATTTTTAGATGTTGAACTTCGAAATAAGAATATGATTCTTATATGTTGAAATTCGAAATAAAAATATGATTTTTATATATTGAGTAGCGAAGTAAAAATTCGATCTTTACATATGTAGTGGCTACGGCAACGAAGATGATAAAAATGCGACGACGATGAAGATTTCTATCAATGAAGTGCCGTGGAGCTAGGATAGCTATCGGTGAGAATTTCTCACTCTTCAATTTCATTTTCTAGTTATATATATATATATATATATATATATATATATATATACTAGGATGCAGACGGTGCTTAGTAGCACCCGACACAATCGTCCACAGACCATGGACTTGTTTGTTTGGTTGCATAAATTAATTTGATGATTTGGTTTGAATTGAATTGTTTGGTGAGATGAAATTGATATGATTGATGTGTGAATGGCGTGGGCCTTCACTAGAACTGGGATAAGGCTAGGCCTTGTCCCGTTTCTAGTATCGTGCCGTTATGCCGCCGAAATTTTCTAAAATAAGTTAGAAAAATAAAAATATCATTTTATTTAAAGAATGAACTGAATAGAAATTCATATGTTGGAATAAAATGTTTTGTCGTTAAAAATATAATTTTTAACGTGAATGTGAATAAATAAATATTCATTTACAAAAGAGACAGTTTGTTTATGTACACCTATTTGAAGGACATTGATTGGGTCGATAAATTTTACACATCGCCCAACTGCACAAATAAAATATGCGTTTGATTGTTTGAAACCCCACACGGGTGTTGGGATGAAATTTGAAGTTCAGTCATCCTGATTGATTAAATATGTCGATCGATTGATTGACAGGCTGTTATAAGCGTTAGATATCTATATTTGATGCTTATACAGTGTAGTGCACTTTGGTTGATGGTTGATTATTTTTCAATGCTATTATATGTGTGTAATGCATGAAAATCCATATAATTAACTTTATATGGTAATTGATTGGGCCTCATTCCAATTTGAAAAATAAAGAATATTATAAAATAAAAGTTCATGTGTTGACAGTACTCATCCATTGAGATTGGTCATGTGTTGAACGAAATATTTTAGTAATAAAATTTACATCTTTATCGATATAAAATAAAAGTTCATGTGTTGACAGTACTCATCCATTGAGATTGGTCATGTGTTGAACGAAATATTTTGATAATAACAACTATTTTGAAAAAGAAATATTTGAAATAGAATATTTGAAAATAGAGATTTATGAAGCCGTGTTGATTAGTTTGACGCCATTTTGACGTGAACGATATTTATATCGATTTTATTCATTTCGAATTGAATTGAAAACGATTTTGAAATGAATTGAATTGAAACGATTTCGAAATGAATTGAATTGAAAACGATTTCGAAATGAATTGAGTTGAAAACGATTTCGAAATGAATTGAATTGAAAACGATTTCGAAATGAATTGAATTGAAAACGATTTCGAAATGAATTGAATTGAAAGCGATTTCGAAATGAATTGAATTGAAAGCGATTTCGAAATGATTGAAAACGATTTCGAAATGAATTGAGTTGAAAACGATTTCGAAATGAATTGAATTGAAAGCGATTTCGAAATGAATTGAATTGAAAGCGATTTCGAAATGAATTGAATTGAAAGCGATTTCGAAATGAATTGAATTGAAAACGATTTCGAAATGAATTGAATCGAAATCGATTTCGAAATGAATTGAATCGAAAACGATTTCGAAATGAATTGAATCGAAAGCGATTTCGAAATGAATTGAATATAAAACGATTTCGAAATGAATTGAATTGAAAACGATTTCGAAATGAATTGAATTGAAAGAGATTTCGAAATGAATTAAATTGAAAACGATTTCGAAATGAATTGAATCGAAAACGATTTCGAAATGAATTGAATCGAAAACGATTTCGAAATGAATTGAATCGAAAACGATTTCGAAATGAATTGAATGAAAGCGATTTCGAAATGAATTGAATTGAAAGCGATTTCGAAATGAATTGAATTGAAAGCGATTTCGAAATGAATTGAATTGAAAACGATTTCGAAATGAATTGAGTTGAAAACGATTTCGAAATGAATTGAATTGAAAACGATTTCGAAATGAATTAAATTGAAAACGATTTCGAAATGAATTGAATTGAAAACGATTTCGAAATGAATTGAATTGAAAACGATTTCGAAATGAATTGAATTGAAAGCGATTTCGAAATGAATTGAATTGAAAGCGATTTCGAAATGGATTGAATCGAAAACGATTTCGAAATGAATTGAATTGAAATCGATTTCGAAATGAATTGAATTGAAAACGATTTCGAAATGAATTGAATTGAAAGCGATTTCGAAATGAATTGAATTGAAAACGATTTCGAAATGAATTGAATATAAAACGATTTCGAAATGAATTGAATTGAAAACGAGTTCGAAATGAATTGAATTGAAAACGAATTCAAATTGAATTGAAAGCGGATTGAAATGAACTCAAATTGAATTGAAATTTGAATTGAATAGAAATGAATTTTAAAACGAATTTATAAAGAAGAATTCAATTTTGATTTGAATTGAAATGGAAGTTGAAATTGCTTTTGAAACGAACTTTAAAACTAATTATATAATTCGTTTTAAATAGAAATCGACGAAATATATATTATATATATATAATATAATGGTCTGAATAGAACGCGCCGCGCCGCGGCAGTTCGCGAATTTCGACCATTTATTTCAAACGGACATTACGGGAGATCCGACCGTCGGATTCTCCTAAAACCGGAACCGTTGGGTTCGTATCGAAAAGAGATTTCTAACGAATATTAGAAATTAGAAATCTAACGGTTGGATTTGGAATTATGTCCAAATCAAATTTGAAAAAGGTCGCTGTAAGTGCAGTTCGATGGCCATTGGTGGAAATCGACTGTACGGGCCTTGATAAAATTATTAAAAATAGTAATAATTTGTGTAAAATCATAAGAAATGATTTGGGAAAAATTGGGATGAAAAAATCCATATTTGAAAAGATAAAAATAGATTTTTATCGAAATGAACTAGTTTTGAACTAGAAATATAATTCTATTTATTTTTAAATAAATAAATTGAATTTGAAAAGGGTTTTAAAAATAACCAGAATTTCCAATGATTGCATTGGAGTGGATTTGAATCGAAATTGTCTTCGGAATATTTCGATGTTGGAATTCGGGATTATACAGATGTTGGTATGTAAATTTGAAAGATATATATATTTATATCGTTATTTCCAATACGACATTTGTTAATCGTAGAATTTGATATTGAATATAAGCCGGGATATTTTCTATTCAGAGCCTTGTATTTAATATCAAATGTAATTTGGGTTTGTTGTGAATGGTGTCTTCATTAACACTGTTCTTGAACCCAGTTGAGAAAAGATTAAATCTTTTTATTTAGATTTAATGAAGTGTACCAATTAAATAATATTTAATTGGAATTGAATTGATATTGATTTTTGGGTTTATCGTGAACAGTGTTTTAAAATATCACTCGTTCTTTAACCCGATAATTAATGGAATGTGACTTTGGGTTTATCGTGAACCGTGTTTTAAATGACACGGATTCTTTAACCCAGGTAACGATTAAAACTAAGTGGAGTTTTAATGAATCTTTAATTAGATTGAAATAATCGAAATGGAGTATCACCAGTTTTTCTCCAGGCGTTAGTTAAATCTTTAATTAGATTTGAACATGAAATGGTAATTGAATTTACCGATAACACCGTGGTGTTAGATATGAAGTACTACCAGTTTTACTTCATGGGATGAATAGGTTGGGATTGGGAAATTAAAACAAATGATTACTTCGGTAAGGTTAGCTAATCCCGACTAGTTTTGAATTGATATTCAAAAATAGATTAAAGAATAAATTTTAATGATTTATCTTTGATAAAATTAATGGGAACCTTTCCCTATGAATGTGAAATTTAGAAACTAACTTTCGGTTAGCCAAGCAGAATGGTTTCCTGAATATTGATCTGATGTTGGTTTCGGCCTTCGGGGTTAATATTTGGGGAATTATTCTCTTGATTAATTTACGGTTAGTGACTAATGAATTGGAATGAGGCATATGTTGTGTTTATGTAACACTTATTTAAAATATACGCGAGTTATTCGGAAGGACCGGGTTTATCCCATTCTGAATAACTGATACGACGATATGTCGAAGATGAAGACGGTGGTAGAAGACCGGAAGTCTTCACATCGTTTGGATAATTACCGACGATCCTGATTGGGCTGTACACCCGAGAGGATGGAAATAGTTGGTGGTCGTCCAGACGTACTTGGAGATGGATGGATATGCGAGGAAAGTGCCTCCGGTTTCGTTCAGACCCAGAACGGACTTGTAAATGGACGGTGTGTCTGACATTGGGTTTTAGTCCGTGCGATTGATCTCTATTAAATATATATCTGTTTGGCGGCGGAGAATTTATTCTCTTGCTTAACGCCCTTCTCTGAGACGTACGAGCTCAGGGGTTATATATTGATGGATATCAATTGCATGGAGTGAATTGCCTGTGTGGCATGCCTAAGTGGCAAATGATCAAGGCTTCTGTTGAAAAGCAAAGTCTTGTGGTTGATGATCAAAGCACGGCCTTGTGTGGCGTAGCTTTGTGTAACGTTGATTCGCGAGTATCACACCCGGTATGAACTAAAAACGGGAGACGGACCTCAGGGAAGACATGCGTTTCTTTCTAGTTAGGAGTGGCGTCAGTGCTTGAACTAGCTGACGAGTTTGACTCATGTGGATATTGCTTATTATTACTTGCTGAAAAGCGAGGCGCCTCGTGATAACGGTTTCGGCCGATGCTTCTGGTCGGCTGACGGGCCAGGCTTACGCCCCAAAGGGCGGGGAAACGCAGTGTTCAGGAATTTTAATCCACATCGGTGGACCGGCCCTGTCGCTCCGAGGGTCACTCGAGCTCTGATCCTGAGACACGGGCTAGAGCGTCTCGAATCGGTGAGGATCTTGCCCCTAGCCTCGGTTCATACCATAAATGATAACCCAACTTCCAATACGTCATTGCGGTTTTGATTGTAAACTTATATATGGTGACATAGTGTTATGGGGCGGCATTCATGCCGCCTATGATTGATACTTATGATTTGAAGTTGTTTTACACACTATGCACTTATAACAGTATCAAACGATTTGTTTTAACCGTATCAAGCATTCTTTGGCTGTTATAAGGGAAAACCCTATCCTCGGCTGCGTTGCATTGTGTGATGGGACCTAGGTCTTATAACAGCTTCATTTTTCTTTATTTAGCATTGCGCTGTTTGTTTTATGCACTGGTATTCTTGGGAGGAAACCCGTTCCGTGTTATACGGCGTGGTCCCTTGATTTACCTAACTTTAAAATAAAGATTAATAACTGTTTTAGTTCTCACACCAGTCACATGACTGACCTGGAGTTTATTGTTTTAACCTAAACTCTGGGTGCCCTTATTTTGACACGGGCAGCTAGTAGTTTTGGTTTTGCAGATTTATATTCACAGGATCCTGGTTTACAGCTGGAACGATATCCGGAAAGCTTTGTATCCATATATCTCATTCTAGTTGTGTATTATATTATTTTCCGCTGCTATGTATTTAAATGTAATTTAAATCTCTAATATTTCTGTGTAATATTCATTTATACTCTGTATATTCTTGTAATCTGATGCATTGTTGTAATATACAATGAAATGTTCCTTTATATGTATTCTATTGTGGGTTTTTCTCGAACTATCCGACAGTTTCCTTTACGGGGAAGTAACGGGTTTTCACAATATTTCGGCGATTTTTAAAGTCCGTATGTGGCCCCAGTAAATTGAAATGTGCGTTCAAATTCAATATGTAGAGTTATATTTTGATTTTGACAAAAACTGAACGAAACGATCGAATCAGCCTGCAGTACATATCCCATTGTGTTCAGAATGGGGGTATTTAGCTAGGGGCGACAGTCGGTGGGCTTGATTTCGAGTTCGAATAAAAAGTCAACCTTTTTAAAATTAAAAGAATAATTAATTAATTAATTAATTAATTATATATATATACATATTAACCTGACCCTATTCATCCACAACTCATCGTTCTAAACCTAGACCCCAAATCCAAAACTGTCGCTCCCCCATTCCCTGCGCCTGCGCCTCCGTTGGAACCCGCGCCGCCGCCACCTCCCCAGGCAGAGCCGCTTCTTCCTGACCCCTCTCCCCTTTCTCTCCTACTCACAACCGTCTGATGGAAGACCGAGCCCCAAACCTGCCGCCTGCTCCCAAATGCGACCGCTGACGCCATCCCTGCGTCCCACCACCACCTGCGAACCCTCCAGCCACCTCCAGCAGCATCCACCTCCCCTCCATAGTCCCATTTCCGACCTCATGAACTCCCTCCTCGGAAAACGAAATAAAGGTGTGTTTTTTTATAATTTGATTTCCTTATTTTAGTTTTAAATATATAGATTAGCAAGTTAGGAATTCGTTTTTATTTAAGGAGTTTCGTTGATTTCAAGAATATGTTTTCTTTGATTTTAGAAAAAAAAAGACATGATTTTTAAACAAAAGAAAGGTCAGATTTTTATATGTTATATTAGCAAAGAAAGGTCGGATTTTTATATGTTATATTAGCAAAGAAAGATGGAATTTTTATAGAGAATGGCAAGAGAGAAAAATATGATTTTTATCATATATGAAAGGTTGGATTTTTAATTTGAAAAGTTTGATTTTGAAACAAGAAAAGAATTTAATCTTTTATAGTATAAAAATAGAATTTTTATATTAGAAATGTTTGAATCTTTATATAGCTGAAATGGTGAAGTAAAAATGAGATTATTATATATGAAGACATAGAAAATAAAAATATAATTTTTGTATAATGTAAAGAATAAAAGTATGATTTTTATATAAGTAGTGAACCAAAAATATAATTTTTATATAGTGAGAAGAATAAAAATAGAATTTTTGTCTATATAATAGCGGTATAAAAATAGAATTTTTATCTATATAATAGCGGTATAAAAATAGAATTTTTATCTATATAATAGCGGTACAAAAATAGAATTTTTATCTATATAGTAGCGGTGTAAAAATAGATTTTTACATACATAGCAACAATATAAAAATGTGATTTTTATATATGTAGTGGCTACGGACAATGAAATTGACAAAAGGCGAGCACGACGAAGATTTCTACATAAGAAGAGTCGCGGCGTTTAGTTTAGCTAGTCGGTGAGAACTTCTCACTTTAAATCTCATTTTCTAGTTAAAATATATACTAGGATGCAGACGGTGCTTAGCAGCACCCAACACCTGTCGTCCACAGACCATGGACGACTTGTATGCTTGTTTGATGTGTTGTGAAGTTTGTTTGTGATGTTCATGTGAAATGGATAATAGAATATTCGTGTGTTGAAATAAATTAGTTATCGTTAAAAAAATAATTTTTAACATGAATATGAATAAATAAATATTCATTTACAAATCGAACGATTTGTTTATATAGACCTATTTGAAGGATATTGATTGGGACGATAAATTTTACACGTCGCACAACTGCACAAATAATATTCAGTGTTTGTTAATTTGAAACCCCACACAGGTGTTGGGATGATATTTGGCGTACACGAATCCCATTTTTGTATGTCGATCGGTTGGTCGACAGACTGTGTAAGCGTCAATTAGTTATATTTAATGTTTATGCAGTTGTGTGATGCACTTTGGATGATGGTTGATTATTTATCATTGCTATTATATACATGTGTTGTATGGAATCCATATAATTAACATTATATGGTAATTGATTGGGCCTCATTCCAATTGGGAAAATAAAGAATATTATTAAATATATATTCATGTGTTGAATAGAATAAAGAATATTCATGTGTTTAATAAAATATATATATTCATGCATTGAATAAAATATACGGGCTCATGTGTTGAGAATATTCATGTGTTGAAAGAAAAATTTATATTCATGCGTTGAAGAATAAATATTCATTTGTTGAATAGAATAACAAAGTTATTGAAATATATAAAGCCGTGTTGATTAGAGATGCGCCATTTTGATGCAAACGATATGTATATCGATTATATTCGTTTTTATAATGAACATAGAAAAAGAATGATTTCAAAATATAACGATTTGAAAATATTATCATTTATATTATAATGATATGAAATATTCAATTCTGATTTGAAATTGAATAGGAAGTTGAAATTGTTTTGAAAACGAATTTAAAACGATTTATAAAATACATTTCGAATTGAAATCGACATCTCTTTTCGCCGTCGAGGGTTGAAGGGGACGGGGAGAGAGAAAATGGTTGTGGCCAATAGGTTTTTTTTTTATATTTATATATTTTGAAATTTCTAAAATACCCCTCATCTCCAACGAACTCCAATCCAAACCCAACGAATGTCGTCCCTTGCTAAATACCCCCATCCCGGACACAATGGGATATGTTTCATTGGCCAATTCGACGGTTACAGTCAGTTATTTTTCAAATTAAAGTATAAAACCTTTTATATTCAATTTCAACGTACATTTCAATTTGCTAGTGCCACAAACTAATTCGAAAAATTCCATAAAAATAAATCTAGCTATGTTTTGACGCTACGGTCCCAACAAAACTAGTTTCATCGAATTCCGAGATCATTTGAAAAATGTCCCTTTTCTGGTCGATCCAATTTAACAGAAATTGACCAAACACATTTTCTTTTGCCATGCTCACATACTAGCTTCAAAAATTATGAAATTTGAAACCTAGCAATAGTTTGACATCCCGGACCCAACAAAAGTGGTTTCGTCGAATTCCGAGGTCGTTTGCAAAATGGCCATTTTCACAGGCTATATAATTTCTATAGCGACCTTTCTGAAAATTCATTTGGTCATAACTTTTGCTTTCCTCTATGAAACTTTGATTTTTCAGATTCGTTAGAAAGGTATTCACTAACAGATTTAAATATTTTTGGTTTCACTCAAACCCGTTTTGTTTTGCACCCGTTACAGTTAGTCGAAGTTTGAATTCAAATTTTGAAATTACCGCGCCATTTCAGGCCTTGTTTATAATTCAAAGTAATTATATTTTTTTTCAACTTCGATTCAAACTTACTTTTCATCATTATGATTTAAAATATTTATTTTAAATATTTAAAATCCACTATTTTAGCCAATTTAAAAAATTTAAATTAGTTCAGATTTTTCGGGTCGTTACACAAAGTCCAATTTTGATTCAAAATTTCATTAACTAATTTT
Source organism: Allium sativum (assembly GCA_030737875.1). NCBI lineage: Eukaryota > Viridiplantae > Streptophyta > Magnoliopsida > Asparagales > Amaryllidaceae > Allium > Allium sativum. The sequence continues at coordinate 128,899,057 of CM060910.1, forward strand.
TATTCAAATTAGATAATTCTATTTAATAATTAAAAATCTTATTTTCTAGTTTTCAAAAATCTATCCACTACTCCACTTGAGTTCACATATATTTTACAACTCAAAATTTGAAATTTTCTAAATAGAAATTCGGATTTTATTCGCTTAAAATCCTTTTATAAAATTAAATAAACCGTTATGGTTTTATAATGGTTATGGCGCTGTTTTTCTGAAAATTTGATTTTGACATATCTAAAAATATATTTGACGAAATCCAGATTTTTCTCTTCTATTAGAAAACTATTATCAAATCGGTCCTGACGTTTCTTGTTTCAAATAATTCCATCTTAATTTTAGTTCTATATACTCAATTGAAGTTCGAATCGCCAATTTACGAACTGCAACGCTGCAGCGAGTTCGTTTTATATATATATATGTTTAAACTTCGTTCATAATAAATTCAACTCCATTCTGATATATTAAAAAAAAAATATCAAATCAGTTTCCCAATTCAACATAATATTTTCGATTATCTATAATTGTCGATTTTTCCTAACTTGGAAATAAATATATTTATACTTCAATCTTATATAATAAAATTCCATTTCAATTCTATTTAAATTTCCTATATTCAATTTCCATTTCAACTTTATTTGAATTCTATATTGAAATTCTATTTCAATTCTATTTCAAATTCTCTATATTCAAACTCCATTCGAATTTCTATATTCAAATTCTATATTTAAAATTTCTTTATTCAAATTCCATTTCACTTTCTATATTCAAATTCTATATTTGAATTTCCATTATATTTTCTATATTCAAATTCTATATTTGAATTCCATTTGAATTTCTATATTCAAACTCCATTTGAATTTTTCTTTATTCATTCTTAAACAAGTCTCGATTTCAATTTCTTTTGAAATCGATATTTCTACTTTTGGAAAATAGATTTCCCTTTTCAATTTCACACTTGTATTTTTATTTTATAATTATCCAATGATAATTCTTTTCACTTCATTTATAATCTTTGTTTATAAAAGAACTATTTGTTTTTATTATTTTAGAACAAGTTAATATTTTTATTCTATTCAAATTTCAAATTCTATTTTAGAAAAATAGAATTTCCCCTTTTAACTCTGGAAATTTCCTTTTTCGATATTTTTAAAATATCAACATTTAAGCCCAGTGATATTTAAACACCATACAACCAATTATTTAATTCACGTTTTCTAACACATCATATAAGACAGTATATGTGCAAACAAATAAACAAACAGATAATTTATTTTTGAGGAATCCAGTTGGATCCCTCCAACCTATTTTTCCTGCATCCACAGACGTTGGTCAACAGAAATAATATCCATCCTACTTCGAGGTAGGATATTGCGGTATAGAAGGTCATCCACTAACATAGCGCGGGGCGTATAGGGTAATCATCCGCTAATGGTACCGCGGGCATCCGCTAAAGATACTGCGGGAAATCCAACCACCAATATATATATATATATATATATATATATATATATATATATATATAATAGCAACCACCAAGCCTAAATAACTAATATATATTTAACAACAACAATTAATATTTAAAGCATCCAAACAACCAAAAATAATCATTTTTAACTGATAAAAATAATTCTAAATAAAATTTGAGTGAGATTTACTCACCGAGGCTTTTATTTGCTGAGTTAAATCAGAGATCGTTCGATTTACATCCCAACTAATCTTGAGAAATCGTAAATCCATTCAAGGATTCCACCTATGAGCCCAACTCGAACAGTCTCGTGATTAAACCTTATATAGCAAGATTATAAATTTTTAATTACTTGGTTATACTATAGTTCAACTAATTAAATTGCTAGTATATTTCCTTCTTTCAATTCATTATTTAATTACATAATAACTAACAGGTAAATGACCGGCAAAGTAATTAAGCTACCCAAAATCTTTTAAAATTTATCATTATATCAAGTAAGGTTATAAATGGTTTTATTTATTTATCCTAGCATAAGAAAAATCCATATTTTATAATTAAGCCTTTTAATTTCCCTAACAAGGTCTCCTGCTAAAAATATATTACTATTTAATTTTTCATTTTTGGTTTCCAAATTCTAGATTAACAACTAATTTTAGTTTCCCTTTCACAGTTTTAATAATTTCAGTTTTGACTAATATACTAATTAAAAAAGAACAAAATCAAATTCAAAATAAGAATTCACCTTAATACTCTATTTGAAACCATCTTCTTCTTGACGGGCTCGAAGGCCTTACACAAACTGCAACCAATTCACGGCTTTAGACAAGCATTGACCTTTTCATACTCAACCAAAAAAAAACCCCATCTCGACTTCATTTCCCTTGTACGGTCAAAATAAATCACCCAACTGCCAGTAAAACAAAAATCGCGAAATACTTTCTCAATGTCGGATATTATTGGAGGAATCTCGTCAATGCTTCCCTCCTAAAATCACGACTTCGAACCAAGGCTCGCTTACTTACATCGACGTCGACTTCGACTTTTGAAACCCCAATTTTGAACTTACTCAGTCATCATTTTATTGATCATCGCACCAGTCCAGGAATTTCGGCGACCTTCCCAGTTCAACGATTAGCAACTTAACTCCTCAGAACCCTCCTGTAATCGTAACTCGCCCTCAATTTTATATTGGCATTGAACTTAGGGATGTACTGAACTCATCGATCACTAAAAAAAGTCGCACTCTTCCACAGATGTACGAGATTCAACCCACCTTCCTTAGCATGCCTCCACCATCACTTTGCATACCGAAGACCACTTCGATCAACATTTGAGCCCTCACCACCCTCAACAAACCGAACTCCTAAAATCGCGAGCGGTTTTCTCTTATTGTCGTTCTCCAGATAAACGCATGGATTTAAATTGGGATTTGGATAGGAAAGATGGCGGCGAAGCTTTCAATTTTGAACTGAGGAAAGGAAAATTTCATTCGATTTTGATTTTGGGGAAAAAGCTGGAAATATAAACAGATGGAAATGAAATAAAGGAGAACACCAATTGTCTACTTTTAGTGGAGAATTAGCGGAAGATAGGGTCATTTTTTCGTTTGTCCAAGCTTTTCGAATTAATTTTGTAAGCCCTTTTAAAATTTGCAAACAATATGGAGGAGCGACATTGAATTTCTGAGGAACGAAAATGGAGAAATAGAGAGGGTGGACGTGATTTTATAGACACCGTATACTTGGGCATCAAGGAATTTAATTCAAAAAAAAATCTTTTAATTTAATTCGATTAGACATAAAGAGATTTTTGTAATAACCCGGAATTTGGGGCCAATTTAAAATTTTTATTTTAGAGATTTTAAGGGATTTTAAATATTTGAAATAAATTATTTTAAAGAATAACGACTAGAATTTTATTTTAATCAAAGTTAAAATGAATATATTTAATTTAATAATAAAAGGAATTAGAAATAGCACAGTAGTTTGAAAAGTCAAATCTGAACTTTGACCGACTATACAGGATGCAGAATAAGTTGGATTTTGGTGAAACCAAAAATATTAGAATCTTTTTAAAAATATCTTTCCAACGAATCCGAAAAATCAAAATTGCATAGCGGGAATCAAATGTTATAGCCAGTTGAAATTTCAGAATAATCGCTATAGAATTCCTGTATATTTTTAATATTAAAAATAGCCATTTTACAAATGACCTCGGTTTTCGATGAACCCACTTTTGTTGGATTCAGAATGTCAAATTATTGCTAAATTCAATTTTTCATAATTTTTATAATTAATTTGTGACTATGGCAAAAGATTTCAGTTCGGTCAATTTCAGTCGATTTTAATCGACTTGAAAGAGGCCATTTTCCAAACAGTCTCAGAATTCGACGAAATTAATTTTGTTAGGACCGTATCGTCAAAACAAAGCCAGAAGTAATTTTTCTGGATTTTTCTGAGTTCGTATGTGGTCCCGGTAAAATTAAAAAGTACGTTCGTATTTAATATTAAAGATTTATTTTAAAAATAAAAGAAACATGATGTAAACTTCAGAATTAATTCATACTTATTTCTGTTGCAAACTGTAGTTGTTAATTGAAAATTGATAATTAATTCATACGATCTACAAATCCAAAAATTTCAGATCCATGTGAATCGTGACAGCAAATACTTCAACTTAGAACTGATTGGAAAAATTTCTAGGCCTTTTTGAATTCTAGATCTGACTGAAAAGCAAGGTGAGATTCTAATTTTAATAATTAAATCTAGTTAATTATTATTCTATAGTTATTTAAATTAGTTGAATTGTAAATATATTAGATATGCGACATGATAAGATTATTGTTGTTATGATTGATTTCTCATGTTTGGTTTTAGATCTGTGGTTGTGTGTATGGATCTATATAGATCTAATAACATCACGTTGTATAAAAATTGGATTAAACTATACTTTTAATCCAATTAAAAATATCATCTTGCCTGAGAATTAGATGAGATTAGAATTTTAATCCATTCAAAATATCATATGTGTTGTGATTCCTTTATTGTCATGGTATCGTCAAAAATTATCATTTGGGTATAGTTGTGGAATTAAATTAATTTGTCCCTTTAAAAACAGATTATTAGATTCTCATGTTTATTTTATGATATTACACCATAAAAGAAATTACAATTTATTAATGTAATTAAAAAGGAGAATTTACACTGTAAATTAAAGGTACATTTTTATTATGTAACTTAGGAGTAAGATATACACTGTAAATTAAAATTACATTTTTATTATGTAAATCAAGAGTAGAATTTACACTGTAAAAGCAATTACATTTTTATATGCAACTAAAGAAGAAAATTTGCATTGAAATTAAAATTACATTTTTATTATGTAATTAAAGTATAATATTACATTGTAAAAGATATTACATTATTTTTAATGTAATTAAGGTATGATATTACATCGTAAAAGCAATTGCACTATTTTTAATGTGATTAAGGTAGCGTATTGCACCGTAAAAGAAATTTCATTTTTTTATGCAATTAAAAAGGAGAATTTAGGCTGTAAATTAAAGGTACATTTTTATTATGTAACTTAAGAGTAGAATTTACATTGTAAATTAAAAATTACATTTTTATATGTAATCAAAGGATGGGAATATAGTTTGTAAAGGAAATTACATTTTTAATGTAACTAGAAGAAGAATTTGAATTGAAAATAAATTTTACAATTTTATATGTAATGAAAGAATAAGAATTTGCATAGTCAATAAAATTACATTTTTTTGTGTGTAATTAAAGTGTAAAATTTACATTGCAAATTAAAAAGTAAGATTAGACATGTGATGTTAATTACATTTTAATGTAATTAAAAAGAAGGATTTGATGTTGTAATGTAAATTACATTTTTGTTGTAATATTAAAAAGATAGAAATTTTCACCGTAATGCTAATTACCATTTTTTTTATTTTATGTAATTAAAAAGAAGAATTGGACATTGGAATAAAATTACATCTTCGTGTAAATAGAAAGATAGAAAATTTAACATAGAATGTCAATTACATTTTTAATGTAATTGAAAGTGGATTTTGCATTGTAAATAAAAAGATAGAAAATTTAACATAGAATGTCAATTACATTTTTAATGTAATTGAAAGTGGATTTTGCATTATAAATAAAAAGATAGAAAATCTAACATAGAATGTTAATTACATTTTTAATGTAATTAAAAGAGGATTTTGCATTGTAAATTAAAAGATAGGAAATTTAACAGGGAATGTTAATTACATTTTGATGTAGTTAAAAAGGAGATTTCACATTGTGGTTAAATAGGTAGGAATTTTGCACTATAATGTTAGTTACAATTTATATTGTAATTAAAAAAAGGGCGGTTTTACATTGTGATAAAAGAATGGAATTCAACATTGTAATTTATTTACATTTCTATGTAAATAATAAAAGAATATATTTATAGGTTGAAATATTATCTTCATTTTTAAATAAATTATAAATGAATGGGTATCGGTAGTTGTTCAGCTTGTTATTGAATTGAACGACGTTATTATGGTTACACGTTTTATATTTATATATTTATATATAAAAATAGTTAAAAATTAAACGAGTCGAGCGCGGTAGTTCGCGTTTTGAAATTGTACCTTTAAACGACTATATCAAAAGATCCGACCTTCGGATTTTCCCAAAACGAAAACTGTTAGGACCGCTTTGGGAAGGTCTTTCCAAAGATATAAACTATGTTAAAATCCAACGGTTAGATTTTGAGAAATGTGTAAATCAAAATTGGTTGAAAACAGGGCCAGGGTCGCTCCTTTGACCCAAAGTGTCGTTAATTAAAGATTTAATTATTTTAAACAAATAAGGCAAGAATTAATCGTTATAAAAAAATATAATGACATGAAATGGGTTTTCTCAAATTATATATGCGAGAATTATTTGGAAAGTCCGAGTTAATCTCATTCCAAATAATCAAACGACGTTAAAAATCGAAGGTTGAAGACGGCGAATGAAAACCTTAAATCTTCCCTCGAATGGACAACGATCAAGACCCTGAATTGACTTGGTCCCTATTCAAGGGTCAGGGTAATTGCCCAAACGTACGTGTTGATTTCACGGATATGCGGGTACCTCCTTTCCATACTGGACATACGAGACGAGAGTATCTCCAGTTTCGTTCAGACCTAGAATAGGCTTATAAATGGAATGTGTGTCCGACATTATACTCCTTTATATTGTACTTGTTGATTTTCTGCTGAATGTATGAATGATTGGTGGCGGAGAATTCATTCTCTTGCTTAACACACTTTTGTATATTTTGGCAAAGAATTGATAGTGTGGTATGGAGTGATGGTGTGGCATACCCAGATGCAGTGATCAAGGTTTCTTGTTGAAAAGAAGAACCTTGTGGTGACTATCAAAGAACGGCTTGAATAGGCATAGTTTTGTGTATTACGTAGCTTCACGAACCTCACAATCCGGTTGAGTCTAAAACGGGAGAAGGGAACGCATGGAGAGAAGCACGTTTCTTTCTAGCTAGAAATGATGTATGGGTTTTCACACGGCCCGGCATTTTATTTATGTGGATGATGGAACGAGGTGCCTCGGATATTAGGTCCTATAGGACCGGGAAACGTGTGTTCAGGAATTGGCAATCTGCAAAATCGTATGTGCGGACCGGCCCTGCAGCTTTCCAAGGGTTCACTGCGGGGGATCCTGAGACATTAGCTAGAGCGTCTCGAATCGGTAGGGAGCTCCTCCCTAGCCTTGACTCATGATGGAAAACCAAATCCCAATACAACCCTCCAGACTTGATTGTATTACTAGTATGGAGGCATAGTATATGGTAGCTATGTTTCCTAGGATTGATACATTATAACAACCCGGAAAATCCAAACCAATTTGAAAATTTTAAATTGGCTATTTTGGTGGATTTTAAATATTTAAAATAATTATTTTAAATAATAACAAAGAAAAGTGAGATTGAATCGACGTTTGAAAATAAATATAATTAATTCTAATTATAAACAAGCCCTGAAATGGCGCGGTAGTTTCAAAATTGAATTCAAACTTTGACTGACTGTACCGGGTGCAAAACAAAATCGATTTTAGTGAAACCAAAAATATTTAGATCTGTTAGTGAATATCTTTCTAACGAATCTGAAAAATCGAAGTTTCGTAGCGGGAAGCAAATGTTATGGCCAAATGAATTTTCAGAAAGGTCGCTATAAAGTTTATATAGCCCGTGAAAATGGCCATTTTGGAAACGACCTCGGGATTCGACGAAACAACTTTTGTTGGATCTGGGATGTTAAATTATTGCTAGGTTTCAAATTTCATAATTTTTGAAGCTGGTATGTGAGCGTGGCAAAGGAAAATGTGTTTGGTCGATTTTTGTTAAATTGATTGACCAGAGAAGGGCCATTTTTCAAACGGTCTCAGAATTCGACGAAACTAGTTCCGTTGGGACAGTATCGTCAAAACATAGCTAGATTTATTTTTCGGTAATTTTTAGAATCAGTATATGGCCTCGGCAAATTGAAATGTACGTTCAAGTTAAATATTGAATGTTTTATATTATAATTTGAAGAGAAACCGACTCAAATAGTCGAATGGGCCTGCGAAACATATCCCATTGTGTTCAGAATTGGGGTATTTAGCTAGGGACGACAGTCTTTGGGTCTGGATTGGGGTTCGTGAGTGAAAGAGGGTATTTTTGGGTTTTTAAAATTTATAAATATAAAAAATCCTATTCGTCCACAACAGGATTTTCTCTCTCCCCGACGTCGTATAACAGGCGATAAACCCTTCATTCCTTCTCTCTTCTTTTTCTTCTGATCCGCGCATCAAAATCAAACACTCCAGTTGGGAAATTTGTGGAGCTCCTCGAGATCTTCAAATTCATACTGGGTTTGGATTTTTTTCATTGAGAATCAAAGGAGAACGAACGCCAAGAAGTTCTGGCCTTCAAAGCGCCGCCGTGGGCACGTCAGACCATTGAGCTGGCCCCACCGCTGCGCGCACGTGCGCCTCCCAGTCCTCTTCAACGCTGCACCGCCCGATCGCCATAATACTACACGGATTGGCATGAAAATCGATCCCTAGTTTTGAACGAATTCTGAGAGGTAACGGCTGAATTATATTAAACTATTTAATAGCACTTTAAAGCGCTACGGTTTATGATTTCACTGTTAAAATCATATCTTTTTGCTATGTTGACGAAATTCAGTGAAACAAGAGATAACGGACTTGTGTGGACATCTTCTACATTCTAGAAGAGACCGCATATTTTTCTGAGCCTTCTGCTATTTTTGGTGGAGTGGAACCCAATGTGAGATTTCTAAATTATAAAGGATATGGAAAACGACGATGTATAAATTATATAGTCGATGTGTGAGTTATATAAGCGTTGTACACCACATGTATAAGCGTTGTATAAGTTTTACGTTCGATGTATAAGTTATATATGCATAGTAAAAATTATATATGTGTTGAAATGGAAGTGAAATATACTTATATAATATATATATATATGCGCCCCTCGTCCACAAACCATGGACGATATTTATTGGTTGTGATTGGTGTGAAAATTGGTTGATAGCAAATGGTTGATTTGAACTGTTTGTGGTTGAAATTGATTGATTGTGGTTGAAAAATACCCGTTTGTGGTTGAGAATTATTTTGTTGAAACCGCATAGGATTAGATTGTGGAAAAGAAAAAAATATACATGCCGCCTGCATGCGACCTAAATGAATGAAATCCCCACTGTCAAAAGCTGCGAGGCTTTAAGGTACAGCGAGGATCCGTACTAGGGACGGCCCCGGTTTTAACTACCCTTCCGTTATGCTGCCGAAATTTTCAATAATATTCATGCGTTAGAATTATTTTCATGTGTTGAAACTATATTCATGCGCTAAATAGAAAACATTCATGTGTTGAATAGAAATTCATTCATTGAATAGAAATTCATGTGTTGAATGGTATTCGTGTTTTAAATAAATTGTTTTAACAATAAAAATCACATTTTTATTATATATATACGAACTATAGAAAACATTCATGTGTTGAATAGAAATTCATTCATTGAATAGAAATTCATGTGTTGAATGGTATTCGTGTTTTAAATAAATTGTTTTATAATAAAAATCATATTTTTATCATCTATATGAACTATATAAAATAGTCATGTTTTGAAATTAATTGTTTTATAATAAAAAGCAAATTTTTATCATCTATATGGACTATATAAAATAGTCGTGTTTTGAAATGAATTGTTTTATAATAAAAATCATATTTTTATCATCTATATGAACTATATAAAATAGTCGTGTTTTGAAATAAACTGTTTTATAATAAAAATCATATTTTTATCATCTATATGGACTATATAAAATAGTCGTGTTTTGAAATAAATTGTTTTATAATAAAAATCATATTTTTATCATCTATATGGACTATATAAAATAGTCGTGTTTTGAAATAAATTATTTTATAATAAAAATCATATTTTTATCATTTATATGAACTATATAAAATAGTCGTGTTTTGGAATAAATTGTTTTAAAATAAAAATCACATTTTTATTATGTACATGAATTGTTAAAAACAGTGAAGTATTGAAATAAAAGTCTGTTGGATAAAAATATCATTTTTATCAAATATATGAAAAGACTATGGTTTTGAAATCGAAGAATAGATTATATTTATATATATATACAGATATAATTTAAACGAATCGAATAACGAAGCTGCAGTTCGTGTTTTGAAACCGTGATTTCAAACGATTAGTGCGGGAGATCCGACCATCAGATTTTCCCGAAACCGAAACGTTGGGTTCGCTTTGGAAATATCTTTCGAACGACACCAACTTTGTGAAGATCCAACGGTTAGATTGTCTGGAATGTTTAATTCAAATTTGAAGAAAACCAGCGCCAGAATCGATTATATTTATATATATAGATATATAAATATAATTAAATTAAATCGAATAACGACGCTGTAGTTCGTATTTTGAAATTGAAACTTCAAACGAGTGTACCGGGAGATCCGACAGTCGGATTTTCCCAAAACTGGAACCTTTGGATCCGTTTTGAAAAGATCTTTCTAATGATATTAAATTTGTGAAGATCCAACGGTTAGATTTTCAGATATGTGTAAATCAAATCTGAAGAAAAACCGTGCCACGGCCGCGTTATGGCCTGAAGCTTCGTTTGAATAAATTGGCTATTTTTAAATAAATAAAAATAGCGATAAATCGTTATAAAAAATTATAAACGATATGGAATGTGAAATTTAGAAACTAACTGAAGGTTAGCTAAGTCGAATGGTTTCCTGGGTTTTGATCTAATGTTGGTTTCGGCCTTCGGGGTTAACACTTGGGAAATCGCTCTCTTACTGATTTACGGTTAGTGACTGGTGAAGTGGAATGAGGCGTATGTGTGTTTGTGTAGCACTTGTTTATTATATACGCGAATTTCTCAGAAAGACCTAGTTTATCCCATTCTGAATAACTGAATCGACGATAAGAAATCGATGATGAAGACGGTGGTTGAAGACCGGAGATCGTCACCTTGGTTGGATGATAGCTGATGTCCTGATTGGGAGGCATCCAGAAACATGGATAATGAGTGGTGATCGTCCAGACGTACATGGAGGTCGATGGGTATGCGAGGTATATAATGCCTCCGGTTTCGTTCAGACCCAGAACGGACTTGTAAATGGACTATGTGTCTAACATTGGAATTCGTTTTGTGTGATTGGTAGCCATCAGTTGCATGGTATGAATTTCCTGTGTAGCATGCTAAGATGCAGTGATCAAGGCTTCTGTTGAAAAACAAAGTCTTGTGGTTGTTGGTTAAAGCACCGCCTGTATGGCGTAGCTTTGTGTATAACATGAATTCGCAAGCCTCACAACCTGGTATGAACCAGAAACGGGAGAGGACCTCAGGGAGGACATGCGTTTCTTTCTAGCTAGAGGTGGTGTCAGTGCTTAAACTAGCTGACATTTATACTATTTTTCACCTATGTGGTTGTTGCTATTGTGAGGCGCCTCGGATATATCGGTGACTATGTGAAGCCGATGGAGCCATTCGTTGACTCATTTACGCCCCAAAGGCGGGGAAAAGCAGTGTTCAGGCATAATAATCCACAATGGTGGACTGGCCTAACAATCCAACGGGAAGTTGCGGCTGCTCCTGAGGGGCAGGCTAGAGCGTTTCGAATTCCGTATGGACTATCTTTTGCCTTGGTTCATAACGGAAATCCAATTTCCAAACACATGATTGTGCGGTTTTGATTGTATACCTATATATGGCGACATGATATATGGTTATATATATACTAGGATGCAGGCGGTGCTTAGCAGCACCCGACACCCGTCATCCACAGACAATGGATGGCTTGTTTGTTTGATTGATATGATGTGAAAATTTGTTTGTGAAGTTGATGTGAAATAGATAATGAAATATATTCAAGTGTTGAAATAAATAAATTATCGTTAAAAATATAATTTTTAACGTGAAAGTGAATAAATAAATATTTATAAACAAATCGGCTAATTTGTTTATATACACTGATTTGACTGATATTGATTGGGATGATAAATTTTACACATCGCCCAACTGCACAAATAAAAACTTGTGTTTGTTGATTTGAAACCCCACGCGGGTATTGGGATGATACTTGGCATACACTAATCCCAATTATTTAATTGAATGTCGATCGATTGGTCAACAGGCTGTGTAAGCATTAATTATTTATATTTAATGCTTATGCAGTTGTGTGGTGCACTTTGGATGATGGTTGATTGTTTATCGCTGCTATTATATACATGTGTTGTATGGAATCCATATGATTAACGCTATATGGTGATTGGTTGGGCCTCATTCCAATCGGGGAAAATAATGAATATTATAAAAGAAAATTCATGTGTTGAATATAAAAATAATCATGTGTTGACGATGTTCGTTTGTTGAAAATATTCGTGTCTTGAGTAAAATATTTTAATAATAAAATTTACATCTTTATCATATTTAAAATTAGAACTACTTTACGGTTGAAGTCTAATTGAAAATCAAACGATAGATACCATAGTTTTATAAAATATTTTACATAACAAAAATAGTGATGTGTTGACAGTACTCATGTGTTGAGATTAGTCGTGTGTTGAAAGAAATGTAGATTCATGTGTTGAATAGAATAAATATTCATTTGTTGAATAGAATAACGAATTATTGAAATATAAAGCCGTGTTGATTAGAGATGCGTTATTTTGACACGAACGATATTTATATCGATTTTATTCATTTTATAATGAATATTGAAAAGTGATTTCAAAATTTAATATTTTGAAATGAATTTCAAATTAAATTAGATTAAAATTCAAATTGAAAGTTTATTGAATCAATTTGAAATGAATTCGAATCGAATAGAAAATGAATTCAATTCGAATTGAATAGAAAGTGAATTTGAATTCAAATCAATTAGAAATGAATTCAAATTGAATTAAATTGAAATTGAGTTAAAAACGAATTGAAATCGTTTTGAATGAAATTTAAAACGAACTGAAATTGAATTGAAATCAATTTGAAATGAATTTGAATTGAATTAAATAGAAGGTAAATTCAAATTGAATTGAATTGAAACGAATTAGAATTTGAATTGAATTGAAACGAATTAGAATTTGAATTGAAACGAAATTGAATTCATATTAAATAAAATTGAAATGAATTCGAATTGAATTGAAATCAAATCGATTTGAAATTGAATGTTGCGTTGAAATGGTTTTGAAAACGAATTTAAAACGATTTATAAAATACGTTTTAAAAGGAAATCGACGAAATATATATATATATATATATATATATATAATATATATATTATATATATAATGGCCTGGATAGAACGCGCCGCGCCGCGGCAGTTCGTGAATTTCGACCATTAACTTCGAATTGACGTTGTGGGAGATCCGACCGTCGGATTCTCCTAAAACCTGAACCATTGGGTTCGTATCGAAAAGAGCTTTCCAATGAATATTAGAAATTTGAAATCTAACGGTTGGATTTGGAATTATGTCCAAATCAATTTCAGAAAAGGTAATTGTAAGTGCTATTCGATGGCCATTGTTGGAAATTGACTGTACGGGCCTTGATAAAATTATTAAAAATACCTATAATTTGTGTAAAATCATAATATGTGAACTGGATAGAATTAGGCTGAAGAATTCCGTATTTGAAAAGATAAAAATAGATTTTTATCGAAATGAACTAGTTTTGAACTATAATTAAAATCAATTTATTTTTGATGTAAATAAATTGAATTTGAAAGTGATTTTAAAAATAATCAGTATTCCCAATACGTGAATTGGACTAGAGTTGACTCGAAATTATCTTCGGAATATTTCGATGTTGGATTTCGTGATTATACAAATATTGTTATGGGAATTTGAAAGATATATTTTATATCGTTATTTCCAATACGATATTTGTTGGTTTCAGAATTTGATATTGAATATAAGCCGGTATATTTTCTATTCAGAGCCTTGTATTTAATATCAAATGTGATTTGTGTTTATCGTGAATCGTGTTTTAGATGACATTGGTTCTTTAACCTAGTTAAAGGCAGGATGTTGATTTTTGAAAAGAGTAAAACTAAGTGGAGTTTTAATGAATCTTTAATTAGATTAAAATATGAATAGATAATTTAAATTATCAAATCTGATAGGTGATCAAGAATGGAGTACCACCAGTTTTGCTCCAAAGCGATTTTTAAATCTTTAATTAGATTTGAACGTGAGATGGTCATTAATTTTACCGATAACACCATGGTGTTAGATATGGAGTATCACCAGTTTTTCTCCATGGGATAAATAGGTTGGGATTGGGAAATAAAATGAATAATTACTTCGGTGTGGTTCGCTAATCCCGACTAGTTTGAAATGATATCCAAAGGAAGATTAAAGAATAAATTTAGAAGAATTTATCTTGGATAAAATTTATGGGAACCTTTCCCTAAGAATGTGACTTTGTGAATAAAAGAATATTCTGAATTGGAATGAGGCGTTTTTTGTGTTTGTATAACATTTGTTTATCATATACGTGGGTTATTCAAAAAGGCCGGGTTTATACCCATTCTGAATAACTGATTCGACGAGATGTCGAAGAGGAAGACGGTGGTTGAAGACCGGAAGTCTTCACATCGTTTGGGTGATTACTGATGATCTTGATTGGGCTGTACACCCAAGATGAGGGAAACAGTTGGTGATCGTCCAGACAGACTTGGAGATCGATGGATATGCGAGGAAGGTGCCTCCGGTTTCGTTCAGACCCAGAACGAACTTTTAAATGGATTATGTGTCTGACATTGGATTTTATTCTGTGTTGATCGATCTCTATTACATATACATCTGTTTGGCGGCAGAGAATTTATTCTCTTGCTTAACGCCCTTCTCTGAGACGTACGAGCTCAGAGGTTATATATGATGGACATCTGTCGCATGGAGTGAATTGCCAGTGTGGCACGCGTAAGTGGCTATTGATCAAGGCTTCCGTTGAAAAGCAAAATCTTGTGGTTGATGATCAAAACACGGCCTGTGTGGCGTAGCTTTGTGTATGACGTGGATTCGCGAGCCTCACACCTCGGTATGAGTCAAAAACGGGATACGGACCCAAGGAGTGCACGACTTTTCTTTCTAGCTATGGTGGTGTCAGTGACCTACCAGCCCTGACATTCATATACTTTTCACCTGTGTGGTTGTTGGATACGAGGCGCCTCGGATATAGGTCTGTAAGGATCGGGAAACGTGTGTTCAGGAATTGCCAATCCTCAAAAGTAAGAGAGGACCGGCCTTGGAGGTTCCTAAGGATCATAGTGGGGTCCTGAGGCATTTGCTAGAGTGTCTCAAACGCGGAGAGGATCTTGCCCCTTGCCTCGGCTCATGATGGAATCCAATTTCCAATACGTGATAGTTCGGTTTCATTTGTAGAACCTAGTATGGCAACATACTGGTATGGGTCATTCATGCCGCCTATGATTGATATTTATGATTGAAATTGTTTTGACACTATACACCTATAATAGTATCAAATAATGTGTTTTAACGTATCAAACATGCTTTGGCTGTTATAAGGTAAAAACCCTATCCTCCGGCTTGCGTTGCATTGTGTGATGGGACCTGGGTCTTATAATAGCTTCATTTTTCTTTATTTAGCATTGCGCTGTTTGTTTTATGCACTGGTATTCTTGGGAGGAAACCCGTTCCGTGTCATATGGCGTGGTCCCTTGATTTAACTAACTTTAAAAATAAAGATTAATAACTGTTTTAGTTCTCACACCAGTCCCATGACTGACCTGGAGTTTATTGTTTTAACCTAAACTCTGGGTGCCCCTATTTTCCACATGGGCAGCTAGTGGTTTCGGTTTTGCAGATTTATATTCACATGATCCTGATCTACAGCTGGAACGATATCCGGAAAGCTCTGTATCCGTGTATCTTATCTAGTTGTGCTTTGTATATTTTTCCGCTGCTTTGTAATTTATTATAATCTCTGATATTTATCGAATGTATTTTATTAATTTATACTCTGTATATTCTTGTATCTGATGGAATTGTTGTAATAACAATGAAATGTTCTTCCGTTTGAGTTCTATTTTGTCCCGTTCTCAAAGTATCCTCTCTTTCCTTCATGGGGAAGTTACGGGTTCTTACATGTAAAGTTTGAAATTTTCACATATTAAGTTTGAATTCTGGTATTATAAAAGAAGTAATTTTTATCTTGTAAAAGAAGTGAATTTTACTTGAGTAAAGTTAAGATTTTTATTCGCTTAAAGGTAAGATTTTTATTCGCTTAAAGGTAAGATTTTTCCAGTAGAAAATTAGGATTTTTAAATAAAAAGGATTTGATTTTTATTAATTACAAGATTATATTTTCATGAATGTAAAAGCAAAATAAAAATATGGTTTTTAATTTATAACATAGAAGATAATATATTTGATTTTTATATATTGAATAGAAAAGTAAAAATTCGATTTTTATATATTGAATAGCAAAGTAAAAATTCAATTTTTATATATTGAATAACGAAGTAAAAATGTGATTTTTATATATGTAGTGAATACGGGCAACGAAAGTGACAAAAGGCGAGCACGACGAAGATTTCTACATAAGAAGAGTCATGGCGTCAGATTAGCTTATCAGTGAGAATTTCTCACTTTTTAATTTAATTTTTCTAGTTATAAATATATACACTAGGATGCAGACAGTGTTTAGTAGCACCCGACACCCGTCGTCCATAGACCATGGACGTCTTGTATGCTTGGTTGTTAGATTTTGATGTGTAGTTGATTGTGTGATGTGATGTGATGTGAAATGAAATAAAATATTTATATAGTTGAAAATATTTTATAGTTCAAAATAGAATTTTTAACGTGTATAATAAATGAAATAAAAATAAACAAATTGGACGATTTGTTTATATACACACATTTGACTGATATTGATTGGGACGATAAATTTTACACATCACCCAACTGCACAAATAAAATCTGTGTTTGATTGTTTGAAACCCTACACGGGTATCGGGATGATATTTGACGTACACTTATCCCGATTGTTTAGTTGTATGTCGATCGATTGATTGACAGACTGTTATGACCGTTAAATATTTATATTTGATGCTTATACAGTGTAGAATGCACCTTGGATGATGGTTGATTATTCATCGTTGTTATTGTATACATGTGTTGTAGAAAATCCATATAATTAACATTATATGGTAATTGATTGGGCCTCATTCCAGTTTTGAAATAGAAATATTTGAAAAAGAAATATTTGAATAGAAATATTTGAGAAAGAAATATTTGAATAGAAATATTTGAAAAAGAAATATTTGAATAGAAATATTTGAAATAGAAATATTTGAAAATAGAAACGTATGAAGCCGTGTTGATTAGATTGACGTCATTTTGACGTGAACGATATTTATATCGATTTTATTCATTTTTTAATGAATATTGAAAGTGATTTCAAAATACGACATTTTGAAAAGAAATAAATTCGAATTGAATTGAATTGAATAGGAAACGAATTCGAATTGAATAGAAAACGAATTCGAATTGAATTGAATAGGAAACGAATTCGAATTGAATTGAATAGGAAACGAATTCGAATTGAATTGAATAGGAAACGAATTCGAATTGAATTGAATTGAAAACGAATTCGAATTGAATTGAATAGAAAACGAATTCGAATTGAATTGAATAGAAAATGAATTTGATTTGAATTGAATAGAAAACGAATTTATATTGGAATATTCAATTTTGATTTGAAATTGAATATGAAGTTGAAACCGTTTTGAAAATGAATTTAAAACGATTTATAAAGCATGTTTTGAATGGAAATCGACGAAGTATATATTATATATATAATATAATTGCCTGAATAGAACGCGCCGCGCCGCGACAGTTCGTGTATTTCGACCATTGACTTCGAATGGATATTACGGGAGATCCGACCGTCGGATTCTCCTAAAACCGGAACCGTTGGGTTCGTATCGAAAAGAGATTTCTAACGAATATTAGAAATTTTAAATCTAACGGTTGGATTTGGAATTATGTCCAAATCAAATTTGGAAAAAGGTCGCTGTAAGTGCTGTTCGATGGCCGTTGATGGAAATCGACTATACGGGCCTTGATAAAATTATTAAAAATAGTAATAATTTGTGTAAAATCATAAGAAATGATTTGGGAAGAATTGGGATGAAAAACTCCATATTTGAAAAGATAAAAATAGATTTTTTTTATCGAAAAGAACTAGTTTTGAACTAGAATTAAAATTCTATTTGATTTTAAATAAATAAATTGGATTTGAAAATGGTTTTGAAAATAAACAGAATTTCCAATGATTGCATTAGAATGGATTTGAATCGAAATTGTCTTCGGAATATTTCGATGTTGGATTTCGTGATTATACAGATGTTGTTATGGAAATTTGAAGGATATATATATATATATATATATATATATATATATATATATATATATATATATCGTTATCTCCAATACGATATCTGTCGGTCGTAGAATTTGATATTGAATATAAGCCGATATATTTTCTATTCAGAGCCTTGTATTTAATATCAAATGTGATTTGGGTTTGTCGTGAATGGTGTCTTGACTAACACTGTTCTTGAACCCAGTTGAGAAAAAATTAAATCTTTTTATTTAGATTTAATGAAGTGTACCAATTAAATGATATTTAATTGGAATTGAATTGATATTGATTTTTGGGTTTATCGTGGACAGTGTTTTAAATAACACTCG
The DNA here is from genome assembly GCA_030737875.1 of Allium sativum. Taxonomy (NCBI): domain Eukaryota; kingdom Viridiplantae; phylum Streptophyta; class Magnoliopsida; order Asparagales; family Amaryllidaceae; genus Allium; species Allium sativum. The sequence goes on from CM060910.1 coordinate 128,917,842, forward strand.
TTCTTTAACCCGATAATTAATGGAATGTGATTTTGGGTTTATCGTGAACCGTGTTTTAAGATGACACTGATTCTTTAACCCAGTTAAAGATTAAAACTAAGTGGAGTTTTAATGAATCTTTAATTAGATTGAAAAAATCGAGAATGGAGTATCACCAGTTTTACTCCAAACGATAGTTAAATCTTTAATTAGATTTGAAAGTGAAATGGTAATTGAATTTACCGATAACACCGTGGTGTTAGATATGAAGTATTACCAGTTTTACTTCATGGGATGAAAAGGTTAGGATTGGGGAATATAACAAATGATTACTCCGGTGTGGTTCACTAATCCCGACTAGTTTGAATTGATATTCAAAAAGGAGATTAAAGAATAAATTTAAAGAATTTATCTTTGATAAAATTAATGGGAACTTTCCCAAAATATAAGAATATTATGAATAAAAAGAATATTCTGAAGTGGAATGAGGCATATGTTGTGTTTGTGTAACACTTTTATAATATATACGCGAGTTATTTAGAAAGACCAGGTTTATCCCATTCTGAATAACTGATTCGACGTGGTGTCGAAGATTAAGATGGTGGTTGGAGACCGGAGGTCTTCACGTCGTTTGGATAATTACTGATGATCTTGATTGGGCTGTACACCCAAGAAGATGGAAACAGTTGGTGATCGTCCAGACGTACTTGGAGATCGATGGAGATGCGGGGTACTAGGTGCCTCCTGTTTCGTTCAGACCCAAAACGGACTTGTAAATGGACTGTGTGTCTGACATTGGATTTTAGTCTGTGTGATTGATTTCAATTAAATATATATCTGTTTGGCGGCGGAGAATTTATTCTCTTGCTTAACGCCTTTCTCTGAGACGTATGAGCTCAGGGGTTATATACTGATGGATACCAAACGCATAGAGTGAATTGCCTGTGTAACAACCCGAAAATCTGGGCCAGTTTAAAAATTTTATTTTGGCAATTTTATCGAATTTTGAATATTTAAAATGGATTATTTTAAATAATATCGACGAGAAATTTATTTTGAATATAAATAGAACGTATATATTACATACGTCGTCGTTAGAATATATAATATTTATATATAATTATAAATGGAATTGAAAATGGCGCGGTAGTTCGAAAATTCGATTTCTAATTTCAAATGAATATACAGAATTCAATATAAGTCAGAATTGAACGAAACAAGAAATATTTGAATCTGTATAACTATATCTTTGTAACGAAGTTAGCAAACTGAGATTTCACTTTATAAGTGATAAGATATGTCCAGTTGAAAATTCTGAATAGTCGCTATGGAATTCAGGCCCTTAAAAATGGACATTTTGCAAATGACCTCGGATTTCGACGAAACCAGTTTTGTTGGATCCGCAGTGTCGAATTATTGCTAGGTTTCAAATTTCATAATTTTTCGAATCAATATGTGAGCGTGGCAAAAGAAAACGCGTTTGACCAGTTTCAGTTGATTTTAATCGACTGGAAATTGGCCATTTTTCCAACGGTCTCAGAATTCGACGAAACTAGTTTTGTTAGGACCGTATCGTCAATACGAAGCTAGAGAATATTTTTCTGGAATTTTTCTAGTTAGTATGTGACCCCGGTAATTTGAAATGTACGTTTAAAATTCAATATAATGATTTAAATGTAAATGCAAAGGAAACTGATCGAAACGGTCGATTCAGCTTGCGGTACATATCCCATTGTGTTCGGAATGGGGGTGAAACGCTATGGGCGACAGGCGGTGGACCTCGTTTAGAGGTCGTATGTGAAAGTCAACTTTTTAATAATTAAATAATAAAAAAAAAATAAATAAATAAAAAAAATAAAATAAACCCTCCACTCTCCTCTCTCCTTAACTACCTAGCCCCCCCCGTTCGTTTTATTTCAGAATCAATAAAAAAAAAAGAGAACGAAGAAGGAGCAGGCGCCCCCCCCTCCCACAGGCGATCGATCGCCTCCCCAGCGAAGGCGGCGCCGCCCCAGTCTCGCTCCCCTCCTCTGGCCAAACGCGAAAGACCCTAGCCCCCCTACCCGAATGGACGGAGCAACCTAACCCTAAATCGCCGATGCCCAAAACCAGCGACGCACCCCCCCCCCCCATCCGCCACCCCAGACCCCGCTCCCTCCGACGACGTCCTCCGCCAGCGATGGAACCCCCCCTCTGAATTCGATTGTAAGTATTTCCATTTTATTTTGTTTTTATTTTTAAACTTAAAAACAGATTTTAAAAAGAATTTAAAACAGAAATATAAAACTGATTTTTTTTGGAAAATATAAAAACTGATTTAAAATGATTTTAAAAACTGATTTAAAATGATTTTAAAAACTGATTTAAAATGATTTTAAAAACTGATTTAAAATGATTTTAAAAACGGATTTAAAATGAAAATAAAAATCATACTTTTAAAAGGAGAAAAGACGGGATTTTTATTATGTAGAAGGAGCAAGACATGATTTTTATATTTTTAAAGTAATAAAAATATGATTTTTATATTTTTAAAGTATTAAAAATATAATCTTTCATATAGTAGAAGGGTAAAAATGTGATTTTTATGTGTGTAGAGAGTTAAAAATATAATTTTTACATGATCAGGATATTAAAAATGTCATCTTTATATATGTAGAAAAATAAAAATGAGATTTTTATAAAGATGAAATCTTTAAATTTGAGAAAGCAAAGTCCACGTTTTTATAAAGGCGAAATCTTTATTTTAGGAAAGGCGAAATCTTTTATATAGTAGCGTAAATAAAAATTCAATTTTTATATATTGAACTTCGAATTAAAAATTCGATTTTTATATATTGAACTTTGAAATAAAAATTCGATTTTTATATATTGAACCTTGAAATAAAAATTCGATTTTTATATATTGAATAGCGAAGTAAAAAATTCGATTTTTTTACATATGTAGTGAAAGCGGACAACGAAGATGACGAAGATGCGATAGCGATGAAGTTTTCTATCAATGAAGTGCCGTGGAGCTGGATAGCTATATGTGAGAACTTCTCACCTTTCAATTAAATTTTTCTAGATATATATATATATACTAGGATGCAGACGGTGCTTAGTAGCACCCGACACAATCGTCCACAGACCATGGACTTGTTTGTTTGGCTATTTGGTGATTGATTGCGATATTGGTTTGAATGTGGTTTGTGGTGTGAAAAATCGAATCGATAAATTGGTTAGGATTAGACGTGCGCCGTTATAAGGCGAAGGAGTAAGGCTAGGTTAGACTCTTACTCCAAATTTTGTGGTTTGCAAAATGAAATTGATTTGATTGATGTGTGAATGGCGTGGGCCTTCACTAGACCGGGGATAAGGCTAGGCCTTGTCCCGTTTCTAGTATCGTGCCGTTATGCCGCCGAAATTTTCTAAAATATGTTAGAAAAATAAAAATATCATTTTATTGTGTAAATGAATTGAATAGAAATTCATAGGTTGAAATAAAATGTTTTATCGTTGAAAATATAATTTTTAACGTGAAGTGAATAAAATAGAATATTCATTTACAAACCAAACGGTTTGTTTATGTACACCTATTTGAAGGACATTGATTGGGACGATAAATTTTACACATCGCCCAACTGCACGAATAAAATATTAGTTTGATTGTTTGAAACCCCACACGGGTGTTGGGATGAAACTTGAAGTTCACTCATCTTGATTGATTAAATGGTTCGATCGATTGATTGACATGCTGTTATAAGCGTTGAATATCTATATTTGATGCTTATACAGTGTAGTGCACTTTGGTTGATGGTTGATTATTTTTCAATGAAATTATATACATGTGTTGTTTGAAAATCCATATAATTAACTTTATATGGTAATTGATTGGGCCTCATTCCAATTTGAAAAATAAAGAATATTATAAAATAAAAGTTCATGTGTTGACAGTACTCATTCATTGAGATTGGTCATGTGTTGAACGAAATATTTTGATAATAACAACTATTTTGAAAAAGAAATATTTGAAATAGAATATTTGAAAATAGAAATTTATGAAGCCGTGTTGATTAGATTGACGCCATTTTGACGTGAACGATATTAATATCGATTTTATTCATCTTAAAAATGAATATTGAAAAGTGATTTCGAAATCGAATATTTTGAATTGAATTGAAAACGATTTCGAAATGAATTGAATTGAAAACGATTTCGAAATGAAATGAATTGAAAACGAATTCGAATTGAATTGAAAACGAATTCGAATTGAATTGAAAACGATTTCGAAATGAAATGAATTGAAAACGAATTCGAATTGAATTGAAAACGATTTCGAAATGAATTGAATTGAAAACGATTTCGAAATGAAATGAATTGAAAACGAATTCGAATTGAATTGAAAACGATTTCGAAATGAAATGAATTGAAAACGAATTCGAATTGAATTGAAAACGATTTCGAAATGAATTGAATTGAAAACGAATTGAAATGAATTCAAATTGAATTGAAATTTGAATTGAATAGAAATGAATTTTGAAACGAATTTATAAAGAAGAATTCAATTTTGATTTGAATTGAAAAGGAAGTTGAAATTGCTTTTGAAACGAATTTAAAACTATTTATATAATTCGTTTTAAATAGAAATCGACGAAGTATATATTATATATATAATATAATGGCCTGAATAGAACGCGCCGCGCCGCGGCAGTTCGTGAATTTCGACCATTTATTTCAAACGGACATTGCGGGAGATCCGACCGTCGGATTCTCCTAAAACCGGAACCGTTGGGTTCGTATCGAAAAGAGCTTTCTAACGAATATTAGAAATTTGAAATCTAACGGTTGGATTTGGAGATACGTCCAAATCAAATTCGAAAAAGGTCGCTGTAAGTGCAGTTCGATGGCCATTGATGGAAATCGACTGTACGGGCCTTGATAAAAATATTAAAAATAGTGATAATTTGTCTAAAATCATAAGAAATGATTTAGAAAGAATTGGGATGAAAAATTCCATATTTGAAAAGATAAAAATAGATTTTTATCGAACTGAACTAGTTTTGAGCTAGAATTATAATTCTATTTATTTTTAAATAAATAAATGGAATTTGAAAAAGGGTTTTAAAAATAACCAAAATATCCAATGATTGCATTGGAGTGGATTTGAATCGAAATTGTCTTCGGAATATTTCGATGTTGGAATTCGCGATTATACGGATGTTGTTACGGAAATTTGAAAGATATATTTATATCGTTATTTCCAATACGATATTTGTTAGTCGTGGAATTTGATATTGAATATAAGCCGGTATATTTTCTATTCAGGGCCTTGTATTGAATATCAAATGTGATTTGGGTTTGTCGTGAATGGTGTCTTCACTAACACTGTTCTTGGACCCAGTTGAGAAAAGATTAAATCTTTTATTTAGATTTAATGAAGTGTACCAATTAAATGACATTTAATTGGAATTGAATCAATATTGATTTTTGGGTTTATCGTTAACAGTGTTTTAAATAACACTTGTTCTTTAACCCGATAATTAATGGAATGTGATTTTGGGTTTATCGTGAACCGTGTTTTAAATGACACTGATTCTTTAACCCAGTCGAAGATTAAAACTAAGTGGAGTTTTAATGAATCTTTAATTAGATTGAAATGATCGAGAATGGAGTATCACCAGTTTTACTCCAGGCGATAGTTAAATCTTTAATTAGATTTGAACGTGAAATGGTAATTGAATTACCGATAACACTGTGGTGTTAGATATGAAGTATAACCAGTTTTACTTCATGGGATGAATAGGTTGGGATTGGGAAATGAAAACAAATGATTACTTCGGTAAGGTTCGCTAATCCCGACTAGTTTGAATTGATATTCAAAAATAGATTAAAGAATAAATTCAAGAATTTATCTTTGATAAAATTAATGGGAACCTTTCCCTATAAATGTGAAATTTAGAAACTAATTGTCGGTTAGCCAAGCAGAATGGTTTTCTGGATATTGATCTGATGTTGGTTTCGGCCTTCGGGGTTAATATTTGGGGAATTATTCTCTTGATTAATTTACCGTTAGTGACTGATGAATTGGAATGAGGCGTATGTTGTGTTTGTGTAACACTTATTTGAAATATACGCGAGTTGTTCGGAAAGACCGGGTTCATCCCATTCTGAATAACTGATACGACGATAAGTCGAAGATGAAGACGATGGTCGAAGACCGGAGGTCTTCACGTCGTTTGGGTGATAACTGATGATCTTGATTGGGCTGTACACCCAAGAAGATGGAAACAGTTGGTGATCGTCCAGACGTACTTGGAGATCGATGGATATGCGGGGTACTAGGTGCCTCCGGTTTCGTTCAGCCCCAGAACGGACTTGTAAATTGACTGTGTGTCTGACATCGGATTTCATTCTGTGTGACTGATATCGGTTGCATAGGATGGTTTGCCTGTGTGAAATGCTAAGATGCAAATGATCAAGGCTTCTGTTGAAAAGCAAAGTCTTGTAGTGATGATCAAAGCACGGCCTTTGTGGCGTAGCTTTGTGTAACGATTACCTCGCGTGTTTCACACCAGGTATGAACCAAAAACGGGAGACGGACCTCAGGGAGGGCCTGCGTTTCCTCCTAGCTAGAAGTGGCGTCAGTGGTTTTACACGCCCTGACGAGTTTGACTTATGTGGTTGTTGCTGTTGCGAGGCGCCTCGGTTTGATCGGACGATCCGGGTCCGATGGAGTCATTCGTTGGCTCATTTACGCCCCAAAGGGCGGGGAAACGCAGTGTTCAGGCATTTTAATCCACATCGGTGGACCGGCCCTGACGATCCAAGGGTCACTCGAGCTCTGATCCTGAGACTCGGGCTAGGCAGTCTCGAATCGGTTGAGGACTATCTTTTGCCTCGGTTCATAGATGGAAATCCAACTTCCAAATACGTGACATTTGCGGTTTTAATTGTAAACCTATATATGGCGACATGATATATGGTACCCATGCCGTCTATGATTGATACTTATGATTTGAAGTTGTTTTATACACTATGCACTTATAATAGTATCAAATGATTTGTTTTAAACGTATCAAGCATTCTTTGGCTGTTATAAGGTAAAACCCTATCCCCCGGCTTGCGTTGCATTGTGTGATAGGACCTGGGTCTTATAACAGCTTCATTTTTCTTTATCTAGCATTGCGCCGTTTGTTTTATGCACTGGCATTCTTGGGAGGAAACCCGTTCCGTGTTATACGGCGTGGTCCCTTGATTTACCTAATGATTTAAAATAAAGAATAATAACTGTTTTAGTTCTCACACCAGTCCCTTGACTGACCTGGAGTTTATTGTTTTAACCTAAACTCTGGGTGCCCTTTTTTTGACGCGGGCAGCTAGTAGTTTTGGTTTTGCAGATTTATATTCACAGGATCCTGGTTTACAGCTGGAACGGTATCCGGAAAGCTTTGTATCCGTATATCTCTTCTAGTTGTGTATTGTATTATTTTCCGCTGCGATGTATTTAAATGTAATTTAAATCTCTGATATTTCTGTGTAATATTTATTCATGTATACTCTGTATATTCTTGTAATCTGATGCACTGTTGTTATATATAGTGAAATGTTCTTCTGTATGCGTTCTGTTGTGGCTTGTTCTCGAACTATCCGACGCTTTCCTTTACGGGGAAGTTGCGGGTCGTTACAGGTGGTATCAGAGCTTTGGTTTACAAAGCTAGAGAACAAGACACATTAGAACCATACGAAAGAATTCATCAGATATTGGATTAGTAATATCCAATTAGAATGACTCGTTAGAGATAGGATCAGTAGTATCCTAGAACGAGTGTGAAGAGTATATTTTTAAAATGAAAACAAATTTTTGTTTTGAAAATTTAAATCAATTATTCGTATTTGATTATCTATTTATATTGATTTGGACAATCCAGTATATATAGATTTTGCGTATACGTCTGATCCGCGTATATTCGAAGTTTTAATATACCGGGTAGATATAGAACCGCACTCTAGTAGCCCGACAATGTTCTGATGGTGGTTCGAAACATCATCAGCATTTATTTTCGAGTGACGAAGGTGTGATTTCTATATATTTCCATTAGACTGGTGTGAGAACCAAAACTTATATAGTTAGGAACACTGTAAAGACCCGCAACTTCCCCGTAAAGGAAAGCGTCGGATAGTTCGAGAACAAGCCACAACAGAACGCATACAGAAGAACATTTCATTGTATATAACAACAATGCATCAGATTACAAGAATATACAGAGTATGAATGAATATTACACAGAAATATCAGAGATTTAAATTACATTTAAATACATAGCAGCGGAAAATAATACAATACACAACTAGAAGAAGATATACGGATACAAAGCTTTCCGGATATCGTTCCAGCTGTAAACCAAAATCCTGTGAATATAAATCTGCAAAACCAAAACTACTAGCTGCCCGTGTCGAAATAAGGGCACCCAGAGTTTAGGTTAAAACAATAAACTCCAGGTCAGTCATGTGACTGGTGTGAGAACTAAAACAGTTGTTAATCTTTGTTTTTAAAGTTAGGTAAATCAAGGGACCACGCCGTATAACACGGAACGGGTTTCCTCCCAAGAATACCAGTGCATAAAACCAACAGCGCAATGCTAAATAAAGAAAGATGAAGCTGTTATAAGACCCAGGTCCTATCACACAATGCAACGCAAGCCGGGGGATAGGGTTTTCCCTTATAACAGCCAAAGAATGCTTGATACGTTTAAAACAAATCATTTGATACTATTATAAGTGCATAGTGTATAAAACACTTCAAATCATAAGTATCAATCATAGGCGGCATGAGCGCCCCATCCCACTATGTCACCATATATAGGTTTACAAATAAAACCGCAAATGTCACGTATTTGGAAATTGGATTTCCGTCTATGAACCGAGGCAAAAGATAGTCCTCAACCGATTCGTGACTCTCTAGCCCGAGCCACAGGTCAGAGCTCGAGTGACCTTGGAGCGACAGGGCCGGTCCACCGATGTGGATTAAAATGCCTGAACACTACGTTTCCCCACCCTATGGGGTGTAAGTCTGGTCCGTCAGCCGACCAGAATGCATCGGCCGAAACCGATATAACCGAGGCGCCTCGCAACAGCAACAACCACATAAGTCAAACTCGTCAGGGCGTGTAAAACCACTGACGCCACTTCTAACTAGAAAGAAACGCAAGTCCTCCCTGAGGTCCGTCTCCCGTTTTTGGTTCATACCTGGTGTGAAACACGCGAGGTAAACGTTACACAAAGCTACGCCACAAAGGCCGTGCTTTGATCATCACCACAAGACTTTGCTCTTCAACAGAAGCCTTGATCATTTGCATCTTAGCATGCCACACAGGCAAACCATCCTATGCAACCGATATCAGTCACACAGAATGAAATCCGATGTCAGACACACAGTCCATTTACAAGTCCGTTCTGGGTCTGAACGAAACCGGAGGCACCTAGTACCTCGCATATCCATCGATCTCCAAGTACGTCTGGACGATCACTAACTGTTTCCATCTTCTTGGGTGTACAGCCCAATCAAGATCATCAGTTATCACCCAAACGACGTGAAGACCTCCGGTCTTCGACCATCGTCTTCATCTTCGACTTATCGTCGTATCAGTTATTCAGAATGGGATAAACCCGGTCTTTCCGAATAACTCGCGTATATTTTAAATAAGTGTTACACAAACACAACATACGCCTCATTCCAATTCATTAGTCACTAACCGTAAATTAATCAAGAGAATAATTCCCCAAATATTAACCCCGAAGGCCGAAACCAACATCAGATCAATATCCAGAAAACCATTCTGCTTGGCTAACCGACAGTTAGTTTCTAAATTTCACGTTCAAATCTAATTAAAGATTTAACTATCGCCTGGAGCAAAACTGGTGATACTCCATTCTCGATCTTTTCAATCTAATTAAAGATTCATTAAAACTCCACTTAGTTTTAATCTTTTGACTGGGTTAAAGAATCAGTGTCATTTAAAAACACGGTTCACGATAAACCCAAAATCACATTCATTAATCGTCGGGTTAAAGAACGAGTGTTATTTAAAAACACTGTCCACGATAAACCCAAAAATCAATATCGATTCAATTCCAATTAAATGTTATTTAATTGGTACACTTCATTAAATCTAAATAAAAAGATTTAATCATTTCTCAACTGGGTTCAAGAACAGTGTTAGTGAAGACACCATTCACGACGAACCCAAATCACATTCATTAATTATCGGGTTAAAGAACGAGTGTTATTTAAAACACTGTTCACGATAAACCCAAAAATCAATATCAATTCAATTCCAATTAAATGTTATTTAATTGGTACACTTCATTAAATCTAAATCAAAAGATTTAATCTTTTCTCAGCTGGGTTCAAGAACAGTGTTAGTGAAGACACCATTCACGACGAACCCAAATCACATTCATTAATTATCGGGTTAAAGAACGAGTGTTATTTAAAACACTGTTCACGATAAACCCAAAAATCAATATCAATTCAATTCCAATTAAATGTTATTTAATTGGTACACTTCATTAAATCTAAATAAAAAGATTTAATCTTTTCTCAGCTGGGTTCAAGAACAGTGTTAGTGAAGACACCATTCACGACAAACCCAAATCACATTCGATATTCAATACAAGGCTCTGAATAGAAAATATATCGGCTTATATTCAATATCGAATTCTACGACTAACAAATGTCGTATTGGAAATAACGATATACATATATATCTTTCAAATTTCCATAACAACACCTGTATAATCATGAATTCCAACATCGAAATATTCCGAAGACAATTTCGATTCAAATCCACTCCAGTGTAATCATTGGAATTTTGGTTACTTTTAAAACCCTTTTCGAATTCAATTTATTTATTTAAAAATAAATAGAATTATAATTCTAGTTCAAAACTAGTTCATTTCGATAAAAATCTATTTTTATCTTTTCTAATATGGAATTTTTCATCCCAATTCTTTCTAAATCATTTCTTATGATTTTACACAAATTATTACTATTTTTAATAATTTTATCAAGGCCCGTACAGTCGATTTCCATCAATGGCCATCGAACTGCACTTATAGCGACCTTTTTCGAATTTGATTTGGACATAATTCCAAATCCAACCGTTAGATTTCAAATTTCTAACATTCATTAGAAAGCTCTTTTCGATACGAACCCAACGGTTCCGGTTTTAGGAGAATCCGACGGTCGGATCTCCCGTAATGTCCGTTTGAAATAAATGGTCGAAATTCGCGAACTGCCGCGGCGCGGCGCGTTCTATTCAGGCCATTATATTATATATATAATATATATATAATATATACTTCGTCGATTTCTATTTAAAACGAATTATATAAATAGTTTTAAAATTCGTTTCAAAAGCAATCTCAACTTCCTTTTCAATTCAAATCAAAATTGAATTCTTCTTTATAAATTCGTTTCAAAATTCATTTCTATTCAATTCGAATTTCAATTCAATTTGAATTCATTTCAATTCGCTTTTAATTCAATTCGAATTCGTTTTCAATTCAATTCATTTCGAAATCGTTTTCAATTCAATTCGAATTCGTTTTCAATTCAATTCATTTCGAAATCGTTTTCAATTCAATTCGAATTCGTTTTCAATTCAATTCATTTCGAAATCGTTTTCAATTCAATTCATTTCGAAATCGTTTTCAATTCAATTCATTTCGAAATCGTTTTCAATTCAATTCGAATTCATTTTCAATTCAATTCATTTCGAAATCGTTTTCAATTCAATTCATTTCGAAATCGTTTTCAATTCAATTCGAATTCATTTTCAATTCAATTCATTTCGAAATCGTTTTCAATTCAATTCATTTCGAAATCGTTTTCAATTCAATTCGAATTCATTTTCAATTCAATTCATTTCGAAATCGTTTTCAATTCAATTCGAATTCATTTTCAATTCAATTCATTTCGAAATCGTTTTCAATTCAATTCATTTCGAAATCGTTTTCAATTCATTTCGAATTCGTTTTTAAAATCGATATAAATATCGTTCACGTCAAAATGGCGTCAATCTAATCAACACGGCTTCATATATTCCTTTATTTTCAAATATTCTATTTCAAATATTTCTTTTTCAAATATTTCTTTTTCAAAACTGGAATGAGGCCCAATCAATTACCATATAAAATTAATTATATGGATTTTCATACAACACATGTATATAATAGCATTGAAAATAATCAACCATCAACCAAAGTGCACTACACTGTATAAGCATCAAATATAGATATTCAACGCTTATAACAGCCTGTCAATCAATCGATCGACATATTTAATCAATCAGGATGAGTGAACTTCAAATTTCATCCTAACACCCGTGTGGGGTTTCAAACAATCAAACACATATTTTATTTGTGCAGTTAGGCGATGTGTAAAATTTATCGACCCAATCAACGTCATTCAAATAGGTGTACATAAACAAACCGTCTGGTTTGTAAATGAATATTTATTTATTCACATTCACGTTAAAAATTATATTTTTAACGATAACACATTTTATTTTGACATATGAATTTCTATTCTTCATTTACACAAATAAAATGATATTTTTATTTTTCTAACATATTTTAGAAAATTTCGGCGGCATAACGGCACGATACTAGAAACGGGACAAGGCCTAGCCTTATCCCCGGTCTAGTGAAGGCCCACGCCATTCACACATCAATCAAATCAATTCGTTATGCAAACCACAAACTTTGGAGTAAGGGTCTAACCTAGCCTTACTCCTTCGCCTTATAACGGCGCACGTCTAATCCTAACCAATTTATCGATTCGATTTTTCACACCACAAACCACATTCAAACCAATATCGCAATCAATCACCAAACAGTCAAACAAACAAGTCCATGGTCTGTGGACGATTGTGTCGGGTGCTACTAAGCACCGTCTGCATCCTAGTATATATATATAACTAGAAATAAAATAGAAAGGTGAGAAATTCTCACATATAGCTATCCTAGCTCCACGGCTCTTCTTTGATAGAAAACTTCATCGTTTCGCCTTTTTGTCACCTTCGTTGCTGCTTTCACTACACACGTAAAAATCACATTTTTTTACTACGCTATTCAATATATAAAAATCGAATTTTTAGTTCAAAGTTCAATATATAAAAATCGAATTTTTAGTTCAAAGTTCAATATATAAAAATCAAATTTTTAGTTCAAAGTTCAATATATAAAAATCGAATTTTTATTTCAAAGTTCAATTATATAAAAATCGAATTTTTATTTTAAAGTTCAATAGATAAAAATCATATTTTTTTTTCGAAGTTCAATATGTAAAAATCTAGTCTTCGCCTTATAAAAAAATATAGTCTTTGAAGTTCAAACCTTTTTCTAAAAATCAGTTTTTACTTTTATTTTAAAATCAGTTTTAAAATCTTATCAAATCAGTTTTTAAATATTTAAAAATTCAGTTTTTAAACTCTTATCAAATCAGTTTTTATATATTTAAAAATTCAGTTTATAAAATTCTTAAAAATCAGTTTACAAATCTAATTAAAACCAGTTTAAAATGCTTTTAAAAAAAACAGTTTAAAACCCTAAAATAAAAATAAAATAAAATGTTTACTGTTACCTGCGAAGAAGGGGGGGGGATGCTGCTGTCGGTGGTCATCAGGCGGGGTTGGACGTCGGAGCCGAGGTGGTGGCCAGCAGGGGCTTCGATTCGGAGCTGAACAAAAGGGGGGGGGACTACGGGGTTGTCGCGCCGTGGGGGCTTCGCTCCGTCGAGGAGGGCAGGTGAGAGAGGAGCGAGGCTGGAGGGAGGAGGCACCTGAGGGGAAGATCGGCGGCAGCTCCGCCTGTGGCGGCGGCGAAACTCTGGGGGGCGCGATCGATGTCTGAAGTTTTTTTTTTTTTTTTTTTTTTTTTTTTTTTTCTTATTTTCTGTTTGAAATGAATGGACGGGGGGGGCCAAAGTGTTTTAAGGAGGGCAAAGATTTTTTTTTTTTTTTTATTATTAATTTTATTATTATTTAATTCAACCTTAAGTTGACTTTTTTCATACGACCTCGAAACGAGGCCCACCGCCTGTCGTCCATAGCGTTCTACCCCCATTCCGAACACAATGGGATATGTATCGTACGCTGATTCGGCTGTTACAATCAGTTTCCGTTGAATTAACATTTAAATCACTATATTGAATTTTAAACGTACATTTCAAATTACCGGGGTCACATACGAACTTTAAAAATTCCAGAAAAATATTTTCTAGCTTCGTATTGACGATACGGTCCTAACAAAACTAGTTTCGTCAAATTCTGAGACCGTTTGAAAAATGGCCAATTTCCAGTCGATTAAAATCAACTGAAACTGGTCAAACGCGTTTTCCTTTGCCACGCTCACATATTGATTCGAAAAATTATGAAATTTGAAATCTAGCAATAACTTTACATCACGGACCCAACAAAACTGGTTTCGTCGAAATCCGAGGTCGTTTGCAAAATGTCCATTTTTAAGGGCCTGAATTCCATAGCGACTATTCAGAATTTTCAACTGGACATATCTTTTGATTCCCGCTAAGAAATTTTGATCATTCGGGTTCGTTGGAAAGATATTCACTATTAGATTCCATTATTTTTGGTTTCACTAAAATCCGGATTGTTTTGCACCCGGTACATTCAATTGAAGTTTGAAATCGAATTATCGAACTACCGCGCCATTTTCAATTCTATTTATAATTATATATAATTATTTATATTCTAACGACGACGCGTATAATATATACGTTCGAATATATTCAAAATAAATTTCTCGTCGATATTATTTAAAATAATTCATTTTAAATAATCTAAATTCGCTAAAATGGCCAAAATAAAAATTTTAAACTGGCCCAGATTTTACGGGTTGTTACAATCTCCCCCACTTAAAACTTTTCGTCCCCGAAAAGGAACAAAGTCGAAAGTGGTTTGATTATTCAGCTCCACATTTGATCTGGCTTCCATTCTCCAACTCTTTAGTTTCTGAGAATTTTTAAAATTTCAAAAATTTGGCTAACACCCTAAATTTTTGAAAAATTTCGCCATAACCTCCCCTGCACCGGGAGCATCGGGAAATTGCAAATAGCGTTCCCGGTCCTTCAGATCTCAAAAAGAAAAAGAAAAAGCCAAGCGGCTAGCCAATAGGCTCATAAAATCATCATCACCCAAACAAAACAGTAAATTATGTAATAAACATGTACCTATTTGTCGGGCAAACAAATTTTATTCTCTGCTCTAGCCTCCTTGCTATGACCTGTTCAATGATATATATGTATATGCAAACAAATGCGACCAATTTTCAATAGAGTTCAATATTTGATTCAATTAGGCATAATTGTTCAAAATTAGCAAACAATTAAACAAACAACACAAACTTCAATCAATTAGTGGATTAACGTTTCAAATTCATAATTTCGATATATATACAAAAATCAGATTTTTGATGCCAAATCACAACAATTAGCCCTATCTAATTTTGGTTCTCACACCAGTCAATAGGAAATATATAGATATCAAACCTTCGAAACACGAACATAAATGTTGATGATGCGATCGCTATCATCAATATCATCTCCGGGCGACTAGGGTGTGGTGCTATATCTATCCAATATATTAAAACTTCGAATACACGCTAGCTAGGCGCATACGCAAAAATCTTTATATTTTGGATTGTCCTAATCAATATAAAATAAATAATCAAATACGAATAATTGATTTAAATTTTCAAATCAAAAATCGTTTTCATTTTAAAAATATACTCTTCACACTCGTTCTAGGATACTACTGATCCCATCTCTAACGAGTCATTCCATTGGATATTACTAATCCAATATCTGATGAATTCCTTCGTACGGTTCTAATGTGTCTTGTTCTCTGCTTTGTAAACCAAAGCTCTGATACCAAATGTGAAGACCCGCAACTTCCCCGTAAAGGAAAGCGTCGGATAGTTCGAGAACAAGCCACAACAGAACGCATACAGAAGAACATTTCATTGTATATAACAACAATGCATCAGATTACAAGAATATACAGAGTATGAATGAATATTACACAGAAATATCAGAGATTTAAATTACATTTAAATACATAGCAGCGGAAAATAATACAATACACAACTAGAAGAAGATATACGGATACAAAGCTTTCCGGATATCGTTCCAGCTGTAAACCAAAATCCTGTGAATATAAATCTGCAAAACCAAAACTACTAGCTGCCCGTGTCGAAATAAGGGCACCCAGAGTTTAGGTTAAAACAATAAACTCCAGGTCAGTCATGTGACTGGTGTGAGAACTAAAACAGTTGTTAATCTTTGTTTTTAAAGTTAGGTAAATCAAGGGACCACGCCGTATAACACGGAACGGGTTTCCTCCCAAGAATACCAGTGCATAAAACCAACAGCGCAATGCTAAATAAAGAAAGATGAAGCTGTTATAAGACCCAGGTCCTATCACACAATGCAACGCAAGCCGGGGGATAGGGTTTTCCCTTATAACAGCCAAAGAATGCTTGATACGTTTAAAACAAATCATTTGATACTATTATAAGTGCATAGTGTATAAAACACTTCAAATCATAAGTATCAATCATAGGCGGCATGAGCGCCCCATCCCACTATGTCACCATATATAGGTTTACAAATAAAACCGCAAATGTCACGTATTTGGAAATTGGATTTCCGTCTATGAACCGAGGCAAAAGATAGTCCTCAACCGATTCGTGACTCTCTAGCCCGAGCCACAGGTCAGAGCTCGAGTGACCTTGGAGCGACAGGGCCGGTCCACCGATGTGGATTAAAATGCCTGAACACTACGTTTCCCCACCCTATGGGGTGTAAGTCTGGTCCGTCAGCCGACCAGAATGCATCGGCCGAAACCGATATAACCGAGGCGCCTCGCAACAGCAACAACCACATAAGTCAAACTCGTCAGGGCGTGTAAAACCACTGACGCCACTTCTAACTAGAAAGAAACGCAAGTCCTCCCTGAGGTCCGTCTCCCGTTTTTGGTTCATACCTGGTGTGAAACACGCGAGGTAAACGTTACACAAAGCTACGCCACAAAGGCCGTGCTTTGATCATCACCACAAGACTTTGCTCTTCAACAGAAGCCTTGATCATTTGCATCTTAGCATGCCACACAGGCAAACCATCCTATGCAACCGATATCAGTCACACAGAATGAAATCCGATGTCAGACACACAGTCCATTTACAAGTCCGTTCTGGGTCTGAACGAAACCGGAGGCACCTAGTACCTCGCATATCCATCGATCTCCAAGTACGTCTGGACGATCACTAACTGTTTCCATCTTCTTGGGTGTACAGCCCAATCAAGATCATCAGTTATCACCCAAACGACGTGAAGACCTCCGGTCTTCGACCATCGTCTTCATCTTCGACTTATCGTCGTATCAGTTATTCAGAATGGGATAAACCCGGTCTTTCCGAATAACTCGCGTATATTTTAAATAAGTGTTACACAAACACAACATACGCCTCATTCCAATTCATTAGTCACTAACCGTAAATTAATCAAGAGAATAATTCCCCAAATATTAACCCCGAAGGCCGAAACCAACATCAGATCAATATCCAGAAAACCATTCTGCTTGGCTAACCGACAGTTAGTTTCTAAATTTCACGTTCAAATCTAATTAAAGATTTAACTATCGCCTGGAGCAAAACTGGTGATACTCCATTCTCGATCTTTTCAATCTAATTAAAGATTCATTAAAACTCCACTTAGTTTTAATCTTTTGACTGGGTTAAAGAATCAGTGTCATTTAAAAACACGGTTCACGATAAACCCAAAATCACATTCATTAATCGTCGGGTTAAAGAACGAGTGTTATTTAAAAACACTGTCCACGATAAACCCAAAAATCAATATCGATTCAATTCCAATTAAATGTTATTTAATTGGTACACTTCATTAAATCTAAATAAAAAGATTTAATCATTTCTCAACTGGGTTCAAGAACAGTGTTAGTGAAGACACCATTCACGACGAACCCAAATCACATTCATTAATTATCGGGTTAAAGAACGAGTGTTATTTAAAACACTGTTCACGATAAACCCAAAAATCAATATCAATTCAATTCCAATTAAATGTTATTTAATTGGTACACTTCATTAAATCTAAATCAAAAGATTTAATCTTTTCTCAGCTGGGTTCAAGAACAGTGTTAGTGAAGACACCATTCACGACGAACCCAAATCACATTCATTAATTATCGGGTTAAAGAACGAGTGTTATTTAAAACACTGTTCACGATAAACCCAAAAATCAATATCAATTCAATTCCAATTAAATGTTATTTAATTGGTACACTTCATTAAATCTAAATAAAAAGATTTAATCTTTTCTCAGCTGGGTTCAAGAACAGTGTTAGTGAAGACACCATTCACGACAAACCCAAATCACATTCGATATTCAATACAAGGCTCTGAATAGAAAATATATCGGCTTATATTCAATATCGAATTCTACGACTAACAAATGTCGTATTGGAAATAACGATATACATATATATCTTTCAAATTTCCATAACAACACCTGTATAATCATGAATTCCAACATCGAAATATTCCGAAGACAATTTCGATTCAAATCCACTCCAGTGTAATCATTGGAATTTTGGTTACTTTTAAAACCCTTTTCGAATTCAATTTATTTATTTAAAAATAAATAGAATTATAATTCTAGTTCAAAACTAGTTCATTTCGATAAAAATCTATTTTTATCTTTTCTAATATGGAATTTTTCATCCCAATTCTTTCTAAATCATTTCTTATGATTTTACACAAATTATTACTATTTTTAATAATTTTATCAAGGCCCGTACAGTCGATTTCCATCAATGGCCATCGAACTGCACTTATAGCGACCTTTTTCGAATTTGATTTGGACATAATTCCAAATCCAACCGTTAGATTTCAAATTTCTAACATTCATTAGAAAGCTCTTTTCGATACGAACCCAACGGTTCCGGTTTTAGGAGAATCCGACGGTCGGATCTCCCGTAATGTCCGTTTGAAATAAATGGTCGAAATTCGCGAACTGCCGCGGCGCGGCGCGTTCTATTCAGGCCATTATATTATATATATAATATATATATAATATATACTTCGTCGATTTCTATTTAAAACGAATTATATAAATAGTTTTAAAATTCGTTTCAAAAGCAATCTCAACTTCCTTTTCAATTCAAATCAAAATTGAATTCTTCTTTATAAATTCGTTTCAAAATTCATTTCTATTCAATTCGAATTTCAATTCAATTTGAATTCATTTCAATTCGCTTTTAATTCAATTCGAATTCGTTTTCAATTCAATTCATTTCGAAATCGTTTTCAATTCAATTCGAATTCGTTTTCAATTCAATTCATTTCGAAATCGTTTTCAATTCAATTCGAATTCGTTTTCAATTCAATTCATTTCGAAATCGTTTTCAATTCAATTCATTTCGAAATCGTTTTCAATTCAATTCATTTCGAAATCGTTTTCAATTCAATTCGAATTCATTTTCAATTCAATTCATTTCGAAATCGTTTTCAATTCAATTCATTTCGAAATCGTTTTCAATTCAATTCGAATTCATTTTCAATTCAATTCATTTCGAAATCGTTTTCAATTCAATTCATTTCGAAATCGTTTTCAATTCAATTCGAATTCATTTTCAATTCAATTCATTTCGAAATCGTTTTCAATTCAATTCGAATTCATTTTCAATTCAATTCATTTCGAAATCGTTTTCAATTCAATTCATTTCGAAATCGTTTTCAATTCATTTCGAATTCGTTTTTAAAATCGATATAAATATCGTTCACGTCAAAATGGCGTCAATCTAATCAACACGGCTTCATATATTCCTTTATTTTCAAATATTCTATTTCAAATATTTCTTTTTCAAATATTTCTTTTTCAAAACTGGAATGAGGCCCAATCAATTACCATATAAAATTAATTATATGGATTTTCATACAACACATGTATATAATAGCATTGAAAATAATCAACCATCAACCAAAGTGCACTACACTGTATAAGCATCAAATATAGATATTCAACGCTTATAACAGCCTGTCAATCAATCGATCGACATATTTAATCAATCAGGATGAGTGAACTTCAAATTTCATCCTAACACCCGTGTGGGGTTTCAAACAATCAAACACATATTTTATTTGTGCAGTTAGGCGATGTGTAAAATTTATCGACCCAATCAACGTCATTCAAATAGGTGTACATAAACAAACCGTCTGGTTTGTAAATGAATATTTATTTATTCACATTCACGTTAAAAATTATATTTTTAACGATAACACATTTTATTTTGACATATGAATTTCTATTCTTCATTTACACAAATAAAATGATATTTTTATTTTTCTAACATATTTTAGAAAATTTCGGCGGCATAACGGCACGATACTAGAAACGGGACAAGGCCTAGCCTTATCCCCGGTCTAGTGAAGGCCCACGCCATTCACACATCAATCAAATCAATTCGTTATGCAAACCACAAACTTTGGAGTAAGGGTCTAACCTAGCCTTACTCCTTCGCCTTATAACGGCGCACGTCTAATCCTAACCAATTTATCGATTCGATTTTTCACACCACAAACCACATTCAAACCAATATCGCAATCAATCACCAAACAGTCAAACAAACAAGTCCATGGTCTGTGGACGATTGTGTCGGGTGCTACTAAGCACCGTCTGCATCCTAGTATATATATATAACTAGAAATAAAATAGAAAGGTGAGAAATTCTCACATATAGCTATCCTAGCTCCACGGCTCTTCTTTGATAGAAAACTTCATCGTTTCGCCTTTTTGTCACCTTCGTTGCTGCTTTCACTACACACGTAAAAATCACATTTTTTTACTACGCTATTCAATATATAAAAATCGAATTTTTAGTTCAAAGTTCAATATATAAAAATCGAATTTTTAGTTCAAAGTTCAATATATAAAAATCAAATTTTTAGTTCAAAGTTCAATATATAAAAATCGAATTTTTATTTCAAAGTTCAATTATATAAAAATCGAATTTTTATTTTAAAGTTCAATAGATAAAAATCATATTTTTTTTTCGAAGTTCAATATGTAAAAATCTAGTCTTCGCCTTATAAAAAAATATAGTCTTTGAAGTTCAAACCTTTTTCTAAAAATCAGTTTTTACTTTTATTTTAAAATCAGTTTTAAAATCTTATCAAATCAGTTTTTAAATATTTAAAAATTCAGTTTTTAAACTCTTATCAAATCAGTTTTTATATATTTAAAAATTCAGTTTATAAAATTCTTAAAAATCAGTTTACAAATCTAATTAAAACCAGTTTAAAATGCTTTTAAAAAAAACAGTTTAAAACCCTAAAATAAAAATAAAATAAAATGTTTACTGTTACCTGCGAAGAAGGGGGGGGGATGCTGCTGTCGGTGGTCATCAGGCGGGGTTGGACGTCGGAGCCGAGGTGGTGGCCAGCAGGGGCTTCGATTCGGAGCTGAACAAAAGGGGGGGGGACTACGGGGTTGTCGCGCCGTGGGGGCTTCGCTCCGTCGAGGAGGGCAGGTGAGAGAGGAGCGAGGCTGGAGGGAGGAGGCACCTGAGGGGAAGATCGGCGGCAGCTCCGCCTGTGGCGGCGGCGAAACTCTGGGGGGCGCGATCGATGTCTGAAGTTTTTTTTTTTTTTTTTTTTTTTTTTTTTTTTCTTATTTTCTGTTTGAAATGAATGGACGGGGGGGGCCAAAGTGTTTTAAGGAGGGCAAAGATTTTTTTTTTTTTTTATTATTAATTTTATTATTATTTAATTCAACCTTAAGTTGACTTTTTTCATACGACCTCGAAACGAGGCCCACCGCCTGTCGTCCATAGCGTTCTACCCCCATTCCGAACACAATGGGATATGTATCGTACGCTGATTCGGCTGTTACAATCAGTTTCCGTTGAATTAACATTTAAATCACTATATTGAATTTTAAACGTACATTTCAAATTACCGGGGTCACATACGAACTTTAAAAATTCCAGAAAAATATTTTCTAGCTTCGTATTGACGATACGGTCCTAACAAAACTAGTTTCGTCAAATTCTGAGACCGTTTGAAAAATGGCCAATTTCCAGTCGATTAAAATCAACTGAAACTGGTCAAACGCGTTTTCCTTTGCCACGCTCACATATTGATTCGAAAAATTATGAAATTTGAAATCTAGCAATAACTTTACATCACGGACCCAACAAAACTGGTTTCGTCGAAATCCGAGGTCGTTTGCAAAATGTCCATTTTTAAGGGCCTGAATTCCATAGCGACTATTCAGAATTTTCAACTGGACATATCTTTTGATTCCCGCTAAGAAATTTTGATCATTCGGGTTCGTTGGAAAGATATTCACTATTAGATTCCATTATTTTTGGTTTCACTAAAATCCGGATTGTTTTGCACCCGGTACATTCAATTGAAGTTTGAAATCGAATTATCGAACTACCGCGCCATTTTCAATTCTATTTATAATTATATATAATTATTTATATTCTAACGACGACGCGTATAATATATACGTTCGAATATATTCAAAATAAATTTCTCGTCGATATTATTTAAAATAATTCATTTTAAATAATCTAAATTCGCTAAAATGGCCAAAATAAAAATTTTAAACTGGCCCAGATTTTACGGGTTGTTACAAACACATTGTTGTGATTTGGCATCAAAAATCTGATTTTTATATATGTATCAAAATTTATGAATTTGAGACTCTAATTCACTAATTGATTGATGTTTGTGTTGTTTGTTTAATTGTTTGATAATTTTGAACCATTATGCCTAATTTGGTCAAATATTGAACTGTATTGAAAATTGGTCGCATTTGCTTGCATATACACATATATTATTGAACAGGTCATAGCAAGGAGGCTAGAGTAGAGAATAAAATTTGTTTGCCCGACAAATAGGTACATGTTTACTACATAATTTCCTGTTTTGTTTGGGTGATGATGATTTTGTGAGCCTATTGGCTAGCCGCTTGGCTTTTTCTTTTTCTTTTTGAGATCTGAAGGACCGGGGAAGCTATTTGAAATTCCCCGATGCTCCCATTGCAGGGGAGGTTATGGCGAAATTTTTCAAAAATTTAGGGTGTTAGCCAAATTTTTGAAATTTTAGGAAATTCTCAGAAACTGAAAAGTTGGAGAATGGAAGCCAGATCGAACGTAGAGCTGAATAATCAAACCACTTTCGACTTTGTTCCTTTTCGGGGACGAAAAGTTTTAAGTGGGGGAGATTGTAACAACCAGAAAATCTGGGCCAGTTTAAAATTTTTATTTTGGCAATTTTATCGAATTTTGAATATTTAAAATGGATTATTTTAAATAATATCGACGAGAAATTTATTTTGAATATAAATAGAACGTATATATTATATACGTCGTCGTTAGAATATATAATATTTATATATAATTATAAATGGAATTGAAAATGGCGCGGTAGTTCGAAAATTCGATTTCTAATTTCAAATGAATATACAGAATTCAATATAAGTCAGAATTGAACGAAACAAGAAATATTTGAATCTGTATAACTATATCTTTGTAACGAAGTTAGCAATCTGAGATTTCACTTTATAAATGATAAGATATGTCCAGTTGAAAATTCTGAATAGTCGCTATGGAATTCAGGCCCTTAAAAATGGACATTTTGCAAATGACCTCGGATTTCGACGAAACCAGTTTTGTTGGATCCGCAGTGTCGAATTATTGCTAGGTTTCAAATTTCATAATTTTTCGAATCAATATGTGAGCGTGGCAAAAGAAAACGCGTTTGACCAGTTTCAGTTGATTTTAATCGACTGGAAATTGGCCATTTTTCCAACGGTCTCAGAATTCGACGAAACTAGTTTTGTTAGGACCGTATCGTCAATACGAAGCTAGAAAATATTTTTCTGGAATTTTTCTAGTTAGTATGTGACCCCGGTAATTTGAAATGTACGTTTAAAATTCAATATAATGATTTAAATGTAAATGCAACGGAAACTGATCGAAACGGCCGATTCAGCTTGCGGTACATATCCCATTGTGTTCGGAATGGGGGTGAAACACTATGGGCGACAGGCGGTGGACCTCATTTAGAGGTCGTATGTGAAAGTCAACTTTTTAATAATTAAATAATAATAAAAAAATATATATATAAAATAAACCCTCCACTCTCCTCTCTCCTTAACTACCTAGGCCCCCCCCCCCCGTTCGTTTTATTTCAGAATCAATAAAAAAAAAAGAGAACGAAGAAGGAGCAGGCGCCCCCCCCCCCTCCCACAGGCGATCGATCGCCTCCCCAGCGAAGGCGGCGCCGCCCCAGTCTCGCTCCCCTCCTCTGGCCAAACGCGAAAGACCCTAGCCCCCCTACCCGAATGGACGGAGCAACCTAACCCTAAATCGCCGATGCCCAAAACCAGCGACGCACCCCCCCCCCCCCCATCCACCACCCCAGACCCCGCTCCCTCCGACGACGTCCTCCGCCAGCGATGGAACCCCCCCTCTGAATTCGATTGTAAGTATTTCCATTTTATTTTGTTTTTATTTTTAAACTTAAAAACAGATTTTAAAAAGAAATTAAAACAGAAATATAAAACTGATTTTTTTTGGAAAATATAAAAACTGATTTAAAATGATTTTAAAAACTGATTTAAAATGATTTTAAAAACTGATTTAAAATGATTTTAAAAACTGATTTAAAATGATTTTAAAAACTGATTTAAAATGATTTTAAAAACGGATTTAAAATAATTTTAAAAAAACGGATTTAAATTGAAAATAAAAATCATACTTTTAAAAGGAGAAAAGACGGGATTTTTATTATGTAGAAGGAGCAAGACATGATTTTTATATTTTTAAAGTAATAAAAATATGATTTTTATATTTTTAAAGTATTAAAAATATAATCTTTCATATAGTAGAAGGTTAAAAATGTGATTTTTATGTGTGTAGAGAGTTAAAAATATAATTTTTACATGATCGGGATATTAAAAATGCCATCTTTATATATGTAGAAAAATAAAAATGAGATTTTTATAAAGATGAAATCTTTAAATTTGAGAAAGCAAAGTCCACGTTTTTATAAAGGCGAAATCTTTATTTTAGGAAAGGCGAAATCTTTTATATAGTAGCGTAAATAAAAATTCAATTTTTATATATTGAACTTCGAATTAAAAATTCGATTTTTATATATTGAACTTTGAAATAAAAATTCGATTTTTATATATTGAACCTTGAAATAAAAATTCGATTTTTATATATTGAATAGCGAAGTAAAAAATTCGATTTTTTTACATATGTAGTGAAAGCGGACAACGAAGATGACGAAGATGCGATAGCGATGAAGTTTTCTATCAATGAAGTGCCGTGGAGCTGGATAGCTATATGTGAGAACTTCTCACCTTTCAATTAAATTTTTCTAGTTATATATATATACTAGGATGCAGACGGTGCTTAGTAGCACCCGACACAATCGTCCACAGACCATGGACTTGTTTGTTTGGCTATTTGGTGATTGATTGCGATATTGGTTTGAATGTGGTTTGTGGTGTGAAAAATCGAATCGATAAATTGGTTAGGATTAGACGTGCGCCGTTATAAGGCGAAGGAGTAAGGCTAGGTTAGACTCTTACTCCAAATTTTGTGGTTTGCAAAATGAAATTGATTTGATTGATGTGTGAATGGCGTGGGCTTCACTAGACCGGGGATAAGGCTAGGCCATGTCCCGTTTCTAGTATCGTGCCGTTATGCCGCCGAAATTTTCTAAAATATGTTAGAAAAATAAAAATATCATTTTATTGTGTAAATGAATTGAATAGAAATTCATAGGTTGAAATAAAATGTTTTATCGTTGAAAATATAATTTTTAACGTGAAGTGAATAAAATAGAATATTCATTTACAAACCAGACGGTTTGTTTATGTACACCTATTTGAAGGACATTGATTGGGACGATAAATTTTACACATCGCCCAACTGCACGAATAAAATATTTGTTTGATTGTTTGAAACCCCACACGGGTGTTGGGATGAAACTTGAAGTTCACTCATCCTGATTGATTAAATGTGTCGATCGATTGATTGACAGGCCGTTATAAGCGTTGAATATCTATATTTGATGCTTATATAGTGTAGTGCACTTTGGTTGATGGTTGATTATTTTTCAATGAAATTATATACATGTGTTGTATGAAAATCCATATAATTAACTTTATATGGTAATTGATTGGGCCTCATTCCAATTTGAAAAATAAAGAATATTATAAAATAAAAGTTCATGTGTTGACAGTACTCATTCATTGAGATTGGTCATGTGTTGAACGAAATATTTTGATAATAACAACTATTTTGAAAAATAAATATTTGAAATAGAATATTTGAAAATAGAAATTTATGAAGCCGTGTTGATTAGATTGACGCCATTTTGACGTGAACGATATTTATATCGATTTTATTCATCTTAAAAATGAATATTGAAAAGTGATTTCGAAATCGAATATTTTGAATTGAATTGAAAACGATTTCGAAATGAATTGAATTGAAAACGATTTCGAAATGAAATGAATTGAAAACGAATTCGAATTGAATTGAAAACGAATTCGAATTGAATTGAAAACGATTTCGAAATGAAATGAATTGAAAACGAATTCGAATTGAATTGAAAACGATTTCGAAATGAATTGAATTGAAAACGATTTCGAAATGAAATGAATTGAAAACGAATTCGAATTGAATTGAAAACGATTTCGAAATGAAATGAATTGAAAACGAATTCGAATTGAATTGAAAACGATTTCGAAATGAATTGAATTGAAAACGAATTGAAATGAATTCAAATTGAATTGAAATTTGAATTGAATAGAAATGAATTTTGAAACGAATTTATAAAGAAGAATTCAATTTTGATTTGAATTGAAAAGGAAGTTGAAATTGCTTTTGAAACGAATTTAAAACTATTTATATAATTCGTTTTAAATAGAAATCGACGAAGTATATATTATATATATTATATATATAATATAATGGCCTGAATAGAACGCGCCGCGCCGCGGCAGTTCGTGAATTTCGACCATTTATTTCAAACGGACATTGCGGGAGATCCGACCGTCGGATTCTCCTAAAACCGGAACCGTTGGGTTCATATCGAAAAGAGCTTTCTAACGAATATTAGAAATTTGAAATCTAACGGTTGGATTTGGAGATACGTCCAAATCAAATTCGAAAAAGGTCGCTGTAAGTGCAGTTCGATGGCCATTGATGGAAATCGACTGTACGGGCCTTGATAAAATTATTAAAAATACTAATAATTTGTCTAAAATCATAAGAAATGATTTAGAAAGAATTGGGATGAAAAATTCCATATTTGAAAAGATAAAAATAAATTTTTATCGAACTGAACTAGTTTTGAACTAGAATTATAATTCTATTTATTTTTAAATAAATAAATGGAATTTGAAAAAGGGTTTTAAAAATAACCAAAATATCCAATGATTGCATTGGAGTGGATTTGAATCGAAATTGTCTTCGGAATATTTCGATGTTGGAATTCGCGATTATACGGATGTTGTTACGGAAAATTGAAAGATATATTTATATCGTTATTTCCAATACGATATTTGTTAGTCGTGGAATTTGATATTGAATATAAGCCGGTATATTTTCTATTCAGGGCCTTGTATTGAATATCAAATGTGATTAGGGTTTGTCGTGAATGGTGTCTTCACTAACACTGTTCTTGGACCCAGTTGAGAAAATATTAAATCTTTTATTTAGATTTAATGAAGTGTACCAATTAAATGACATTTAATTGGAATTGAATCAATATTGATTTTTGGGTTTATCGTGAACAGTGTTTTAAATAACACTTGTTCTTTAACCCGATAATTAATGGAATGTGATTTTGGGTTTATCGTGAACCGTGTTTTAAATGACACTGATTCTTTAACCCAGTCGAAGATTAAAACTAAGTGGAGTTTTAATGAATCTTTAATTAGATTGAAATGATCGAGAATGGAGTATCACCAGTTTTACTCCAGGCGATAGTTAAATCTTTAATTAGATTTGAACGTGAAATGGTAATTGAATTACCGATAACACTGTGGTGTTAGATATGAAGTATAACCAGTTTTACTTCATGGGATGAATAGGTTGGGATTGGGAAATGAAAACAAATGATTACTTCGGTAAGGTTCGCTAATCCCGACTAGTTTGAATTGATATTCAAAAATAGATTAAAGAATAAATTCAAGAATTTATCTTTGATAAAATTAATGGGAACCTTTCCCTATAAATGTGAAATTTAGAAACTAATTGTCGGTTAGCCAAGCAGAATGGTTTTCTGGATATTGATCTGATGTTGGTTTCGGCCTTCGGGGTTAATATTTGGGGAATTATTCTCTTGATTAATTTACCGTTAGTGACTGATGAATTGGAATGAGGCGTATGTTGTGTTTGTGTAACACTTATTTGAAATATACGCGAGTTGTTCGGAAAGACCGGGTTCATCCCATTCTGAATAACTGATACGACGATAAGTCGAAGATGAAGACGATGGTCGAAGAACGGAGGTCTTCACGTCGTTTGGGTGATAACTGATGATCTTGATTGGGCTGTACACCCAAGAAGATGGAAACAGTTGGTGATCGTCCAGACGTAATTGGAGATCGATGGATATGCGGGGTACTAGGTGCCTCCGGTTTCATTCAGCCCCAGAACGGACTTGTAAATGGACTGTGTGTCTGACATCGGATTTCATTCTGTGTGACTGATATCGGTTGCATAGGATGGTTTGCCTGTGTGGCATGCTAAGATGCAAATGATCAAGGCTTCTGTTGAAAAGCAAAGTCTTGTGGTGATGATCAAAGCACGGCCTTTGTGGCGTAGCTTTGTGTAACGTTTACCTCGCGTGTTTCACACCAGGTATGAACCAAAAACGGGAGACGGACCTCAGGGAGGGCCTGCGTTTCCTCCTAGCTAGAAGTAGCGTCAGTGGTTTTACACGCCCTGACGAGTTTGACTTATGTGGTTGTTGCTGTTGCGAGGCGCCTCGGTTTGATCGGACGATCCGGGTCCGACGGAGTCATTCGTTGGCTCATTTACGCCCCAAAGGGCGGGGAAACGCAGTGTTCAGGCATTTTAATCCACATCGGTGGACCGGCCCTGACGATCCAAGGGTCACTCGAGCTCTGATCCTGAGACTCGGGCTAGGCAGTCTCGAATCGGTTGAGGACTATCTTTTGCCTCGGTTCATAGATGGAAATCCAACTTCCAAATACGTGACATTTGCGGTTTTAATTGTAAACCTATATATGGCGACATGATATATGGTACCCATGCCGTCTATGATTGATACTTATGATTTGAAGTTGTTTTATACACTATGCACTTATAATAGTATCAAATGATTTGTTTTAAACGTATCAAGCATTCTTTGGCTGTTATAAGGGAAAACCCTATCCCCCGGCTTGCGTTGCATTGTGCGATAGGACCTGGGTCTTATAACAGCTTCATTTTTCTTTATCTAGCATTGCGCTGTTTGTTTTATGCACTGGCATTCTTGGGAGGAAACCCGTTCCGTGTTATACGGCGTGGTCCCTTGATTTACCTAATGATTTAAAATAAAGAATAATAACTGTTTTAGTTCTCACACCAGTCCCATGACTGACCTGGAGTTTATTGTTTTAACCTAAACTCTGGGTGCCCTTATTTTGACGCGGGAAGCTAGTAGTTTTGGTTTTGCAGATTTATATTCACAGGATCCTGGTTTACAGCTGGAACGGTATCCGGAAAGCTTTGTATCCGTATATCTCTTCTAGTTGTGTATTGTATTATTTTCCGCTGCGATGTATTTAAATGTAATTTAAATCTCTAATATTTCTGTGTAATATTTATTCATGTATACTCTGTATATTCTTGTAATCTGATGCACTGTTGTTATATATAGTGAAATGTTCTTCTGTATGCGTTCTGTTGTGGCTTGTTCTCGAACTATCCGACGCTTTCCTTTACGGGGAAGTTGCGTGTCGTTACAGCCTGTGTGGCATGCCTAAGTGGCAAATGATCAAGGCTTCTGTTGAAAAGCAAAGTCTTCTGGTCAATGATCAAAGCCCCGCCTGTGTGGCATTGCTTTGTGTAATGTGAATTCGTGAGACTCACACCCCGGTTGTGAACCAGAAATGGGAGAGGACCTCAGGGAGGGCATGCGTTTCTTTCTAGCTATGGTGGTGTCAGTGACCTACCAGCCCTGACATTTATATACTTTTCACCTGTGTGGTTGTTGCTGTTGCGAGGTGCCTCGGTTTGATCAGACGATCCGGGTCCGATGGAGTCATTCGTTGGCTCATTTACGCCCCAAAGGGCGGGGAAACGTAGTGTTCAGGCATAATAATCCACATTGGTGGACAGGCCCTGACGATCCAAAGGGTTGATGCGTTCTGATCCTAAGGCTCGGGCTAGAGAGTCTCAAATCGGTTGAGGACTATCTTTTGCCTCCGTCAATAGATGGAAATCCAATTTCCAAATACGTGACATTTGCGGTTTTATTTGTAGAACCTAGTATGGCGACATAGTGGGATGGGGCGCTTATGCCGTCTATGATTGATGCTTATGATTTGAAGATTGTTTTATAGACTATGCAATTATGATAGTATCAAATGATTTGTTTTAAACGTATCAAGCATTCTTGGCTATTATAAGGTAAAAACCTTATCCTCTGGCTTGTGTTGCATTGTGTGATAGGAACTGGGTCTTTTAATAGCTTCATTTTTCCTTATTTAGCATTGTGCTGTTTGTTTTATGCACTGGTGTTCTTGGGAGGAAACCCGTTCCATGTTATACGGCGTGGTCCCTTGATTTACCGAACTTTAAAATAAAGATTAATAACTGTTTAAGTTCTCACACCAGTCCCATGACTGACCTGGAGTTTATTGTTTTAACCTAAACTCTGGGTGCCCTTATTTTGACACGGGCAGCTAGTAGTTTTGGTTTTGCAGATTTATATTCATAGGATCCTGGTTTACAGCTGGAATGATATCCGGAAAGCTTTGTATCCGTATATCTCTTCTAGTTGTGTATTGTATTATTTTCAGCTGCTATGTAATGTATTATAATCTCTGATATTTCTGTGTAACATTGATACATTTATACTCTGTATATTCTTGTATTTTGATGGAATTGTTGTAGTATACAATGAAATGTTCTTCCGTCTGCGTTCTTTTGTGGCTTGTTCTTGAACTATCCGCGCTTTCCTTCACGGGGAAGTTACGGGTCTTTACAAGGGTGTATCAAGCCCTAGGGTGCCAACCACCGACACGAATCAAGCACGCACAGTGTAAACCTACCGGTGCCCAATGCCTGCTTTTTCAACTCCGGTCTACGTGCACGACCATAACCCGCCTGAACCTACAATGGCGCACCAAGTCAGCCACCGTTCTGGTCACTTACAATCAGCCCAGTAATCGTGCCCCACCCTGCATAGTTCCAGGGTACCATGATACATCTTGTGGGTTACTGCTGAAAAGGACCGCGTAACTAGGGTTTCCGCCCAGCAGGTTAAGTGTTGTCATTTAAATTCGAGACTTAATCCCATCAGTCTAGCATGTCAAGTTGGTTAAGTGTTGTCATTCAAGTTCGTGACTTAACCCGCCTACGTGTCATGTCAAATTGGCTAAGCGTTGTCATTCAAGTTCATGACTTAGCCCTACGAATCATCTGTCATGTTGGTTAAGTATGTTCAAGTGGTTCATGACTTAACCCTATCAAATCATCGTGTAAATTGGTTAAGTATATTCATGAGGTTCATGAGTTAACCCTATCAAATCATCGTGTCCAATTGGTTTAGTATATTCAAGTGGTTCATGACTTAACCCTATCAAATCATCGTGTCCAATTGGTTAAGTATATTCAAGCGGTTCATGACTTAACCCTATCAAATCATCGTGTCCAATTGGTTAAGCGTATTCAAATAATTCATGGCTTAACCTGCCCACGTATCATGCTAAGTTGGTTAAGTATTATCTATATGTTCAAGTTGACATAACCCTACCACATGTCAGGTCATATCGATTGGGTGTTATCAACCTATTCAAGTTAGCCCAACCCATCCGCTAGTCATGTTATAACGGTTAAGTGTCATTAGCCTAGCAACGTTACTTAACCCACCCATTCATATCATATTGGTTGAGCCTACATTTATAAGTTTTACATGTTCTTAACTCATACCAGTTAGGTCAACATTTACATTTCAAATTTCCATTTCATCCCACATAACCCTCTAACCATACCCACGTATTATTATGGTTAGTATTCCTTAATTCATTCATTATGACGAACGAATCATGACCTCTCACATTAGACCGTGCATTTTTTGGCCACTGGATTTGCCGGGCGGTTCCGGGCAGATTTATACCACAAACTGTGTCTAACCTCGTGTCATAAATCGTTACGTCTACAGTTTGGCCTTCGACCTCTCACATTAGACTAACACTTTGTGGCTACTGGATTTGTCGGGCGGTTCCGGGCAGATTTATACCACAAACTAAGTCTAACCTCGTGTCAAAGGTTCTTTAGTGGTCGTATTCCACCCAAAACCCCAATATTAGTTCATGTGTTTAACGTATAGAAATGTTCATGATTCACGTTTTGGCCCCAAAACGTGTTCCCGAATTATTATCATAATTGACTATAAAGTTATGCCAAGTTATAGCCTTTTATTTATAATACATGCTAATTACCCAAAACCCAACTTAGGCGCGCTCATATTAAACCTCTACTAAGTCATAAATTATCATATATTTTTTAACTCCAAATTTTACATAATTAACATATGCCCAAGTTCTAGATTACATGTAAATTTTACATATGCCCAATTCCTACCAAATTTACACATGTTCAATTCATGTCGTTTTACATGTATGCCAACTTTATACCAATTTACACATATACCAAGTTTCATGTTGCTTTACATATGTCAAGATTCATGATTTACATGTTTACAAAGCTATGCCCAATTTACATAGATCAAGTTTTATCCCCAAAACTACATGTATACTATGTTTACACCAATTTACTCATAATAAGTTCAAGCCAAATTAAATATATCAAGATCCATGCCAAATTATATATATATATATATATATATATATATATATATATCAAGATCCAAATCAAATTATATATATCAAGATCCATGTCAAATTATATACGTCAATCCCCATTCTTGCAATTACCATTATAATGACAATACCCAAATATCAAGTTTCATGTTAATGGTAAATTATCCCCAAACATCCAATTTTCATATTATGCCTTCGATTCCACCGAACACGTATATTTTACTAGGCACTATCCCAGTATTTCCCACGCATACCCTCGCACGCATATTGTAGTTTAGGCCTAGGTCCGAAATTGACCTAGGTTCATCAAAAGAAAATAAATAGTGGAAGGTAGAATTTTGCATAAAAATAAGATCAGAGAGAAAAACATCATCACAGGCATGAAGTTACAACTTGGTAATGAATCAAGAAAATTGATTTACAACAGGCTGACTAGATCATAAACTAGACATGGGAATAAAGATAGACAAGTCTCAAAACTCAAGATCTAAGAAGCAACAGAAATAGATCGATAACCATACTTAAATCCAATTACCCTTCATCACATGCCCATATTATATTTAAATATTTTAATCTGAAAATAACTAGAACTTACAGAGCATGGATAATGAATTAAGAACTGAATTTGTTGTAAAAATGTCACGGCATTGTTAATTTATTGACATGAATCATCGTAGAAGCCTTGTTCTTTGGATTGATTTGAGTTTGAATGTTTGTACTTTGATTTGGAGACGACGGCCATGGTTCAAGAGGTATTTTAGCAGCATAATGGTGTAAGAATGATTTGATATGAATTAGGTTAGGTCTAAGGGTGTTTTTATAGGTGTAGCAACTAGTTAAGGCCCTTAGATTAACCCTAGAATCAATCCGGACCATCAAAACACGTCTCAGGCTTCAAAAATGAGTTCTAGTTCAAACCAGGCCGACCAAGTCGACCTGTAGGGGGGAGGTCGACCACATGGTCGACCTGGGGGGTAGGTCTATCTGGGGGGGGGGGGGGGGGGGTAGGTCGACCCGCTGGTCCAGTGCTGGCTAAAAACTGCTGAAACTTGTACATGCCATAACTTCTTCATCCGGACTCCGATTTTCGAAAACTCGGACTCTATTTCATGTAAAATTTCGAGACGAACGCAATGGCGTAACTTGTTTCCCCTGATTCTGAATTTAAAATTTAATTCTTCCTTGAATTCTTGTTTTAACATGTTATAGAAATACGGGTTGTTACATTCTTCCCTCCTTAAAGGATTTCGTCCCCGAAATCTTCAAGTTAAGAAGAATGTGTCCTACCATCCAATCATCCGTCTATTCAATCATCAATCACAGGCATCCATTGTCCTTAAGAGATTTCTAATGTTGAATGAACATATGCAAGATGTGTGTGTATATGTTCCTTGTCTAATGCAAATGATCAGGACTGATTAATCTTTTTAAATGCAAAATATGTTTAGTGCCATGAATCCAACATGTATGCAATTAGCCATAGTCATATAAACACTATATGTGTGCACAAACATCCATCCATATGCAACATCCACATGATAACACATTCAATCCCATCCATAAACAAGTATAAACACTCATGCATATGCAATATGAAAATGTGACTGAGCCAATCTAGTACTTAATGTGTGTTCATGCATCCACGAGCAACAACTAGCAACCACTTGCAACCATCAACCATAACATGTCTCAAACACATGTTTACACCCAATTGTTCTTACCTAACGGTATAGCCGAACGATAGAAGCAAGTAAAGAAAAACTTTGTACCCAAAACTAATATATATGATTCTAGGAAACCAAGCATGATAAACTCCTTTTAGGTCGTAAGAAATCCCTTCGTAAAACCAACCCTTATCCTATAAAGCCTAAAATGTTTAGTCAACCCAACGGACATCCTCAAACCCCAACATATATCACAACCAGATCAGTCATACTCCTTATGGGGTTTGCAACATAAATAAGATTGAGAATAGGACCGAGAGGATATACATAAAAGATAGCATGCAAGTAAGCTATATAGGAAAAAAGGGATCAAGGATATACTCTTAAAAAGAGGTATGATGTGCGTGTCTAATCTTCAATCTTCTAAGTCGCATTTCCTTGAGCTTAACTCCATTGTGCTTGGACCGTCTTTAGCTTCACAATTTCGTAGCTTCTTAACACCTATTTCCAAAATATGAGTTGGAACTCATTTCACTTTCGCCTCTCGTTCCACTTTCACTTATTCTTTTTCTAGTATACTCGGCTTAAACATAACTACGTACTCATGCTTTCATGTAAGCTCTCCAAAATTCACTAGTGAATCCTGGATCTCGTTTATAGGGTATTCCACGCAGAAGGATTATCTCTTGCAAATAAACAGATGTCAACCATGTTTCCCAATGTACTTACTAAGGTGATTTCCTATAACTCATGCATACGAAATGAACCATCCACCTTAGTGGCGAACACTACTCGGGATCAATAGATGTATCAAGAGATTCTAGGTATTTAAGCATGGCAGAACCCTAAGGGTTACACTAGACTTCGAGGGCATTACCAAGGCAAGCCAAGAATCTAACTGCCCTCTTTTCATACTCAAGAATGGCACCATTACTGGATAACCACTCCTTCCCTAGAATCAACCCATAGCCCAGAAAAAACATAAGCATTACTTCTAAACTCAACACTTAGCATAGACATTCCCAAATCCAAACGAGTCATGAATAAATGAGATGATTCCCTAACAGGATTTGAGAATAAAATGGGATCCTCTACTACGCTAGTACTAAGGTGCAGAGACTCAACTATCGAAGCAGAAAAAAGGATGCGAAGTACCATAATCAAAAACGGTTCGAACATGATAGATATATAAACTAGACTTTCCTATAGAAACATTTCTACCTTCTTGTTCTGAGCCTCAATCGCCTTAACCACACTTATCCCCTTTTATATAACATGTTAACAGGTCTCTCAAGAACTACCTCCATCGCACGGCAACCCTACAAAGCTTGAAATAAGATTAGCCGCAAGTGACTACAGATGGAGGAAAGAAAGGAAAAGGGATTCAAACAAGGAAACAAAGGATAATGCTAATGGCCCTTGGGGAATAGACTTTAAATATAAAACTTTTCTTGAAAAATGCTTCTTTGTAAATGGTTTTTAAAATAATTTCAAAAGGTTTTAAAAACTTTTGTCCAGTCTGGTAACCTTTTGCTCTGATACCAAATGTAACACCCCACATCCGTTAAGGTCACTCACAAAGGGAATGCCTTAACTTCAATGGAGCATAATGGGTACTGGAACAGAAATATTACAAGACAAACATATAAAAACAGCGGAAAGTAAAGTAGAAGTACTTCAAATCATTCATTAAATAGAATTGTTTACAGTAAAATCCCATCAACTTCCAATACCCAAATACATAGCTAAAATATCTGTCTTGCTCAAAAACAAAGAAGCGCAAAAATAAATTATAGTATTCCCCACTAAAGCAAAGCAAGCCATAGCCAACAACAATCCAAGCCTTCATGAAAGAGCCTTGGAGCTTGGTAAGATCCGAACTTAGCTGTATTCCCACCCTGTGAACCTGGGGGGGGGGGGGAGGGGGGAGGGGGATGGAAGAAAAAGGGGCGAAACAAAACGGGTTGGTCATAAAGACTGAGTAAGTCCTAGTGACTATCAACATAAGAACAGGTAAAGATAACATGGCATGAATAAATTGAAAGTAAACATAAGCAAGATGACAAGATAAGCTACTTGCACGATAAATAAGAATAACATCATAGGATTTATGTCATGTATAACATTGCAAGGTTCCCATTCAAGATGAACTAAGTATAGTTTCGAAAGATTTCTATCAAGCATCGGAAGATTTCTCTGCTTCACCATTAAAATGATATCTATTTGCTCTGATTTCCTAAATTCTCTGCACCAACTGTACTAGTACCCCAACCCGTATCATCCTTTCCATGTATATGTACATTCCCTTGCCGTGTACCATATGGGTTTCATCACGTATTTCTATACTACTTCAACGTAGTGCCACCATTCTTGAAATCGTTTGGGCTGCCACCCTTGTTCTGGCTAGGTTTCCTTATCATGAACTATCGCGTGTTCAACTAGGATTTATGCCACCTAGGACCACTAGGGATTATGCTACCTATTGAACATTTCCTAGATTCGATTAGAGTTTATGCCACCTAGGACCACAAGGGATTATGCTACCTAACGAACAACACCCTTTTTCCACGTAACGATCTATTAATCAATCGGGTCCCAACAAGTCCTAGTTCGTTCATGCATCTGTGTCATACGGCCCAATCACGAAATGTAGTCACCTGTGCTAGGTCCACCATAGGGTGTATCAAGCCCTAGGATGCCAACCACCGACACGAATCAAGCACGCACAGTGTAAACCTACCGGTGCCCAATGCCTGCTTTTTCAACTCCGGTCTACGTGCACGACCATAACCCGCCTGAACCTACAATGGCGCACCAAGTCAGCCACCGTTCTGGTCACTTACAATCAGCCCAGTAATCGTTCCCCACCCTGCATATTTCCAGGGTACCATGATACATCTTGTGGGTTACTGCTGAAAAGGACTGCGTAACTAGGGTTTCCGCCCAGCAGGTTAAGTGTTGTCATTTAAATTCGACACTTAACCCCATCAGTCTAGCATGTCAAGTTGGTTAAGTGTTGTCATTCAAGTGCATGACTCAACCCGCCTACGTGTCATGTCAAATTGGCTAAGTGTTGTCGTCCAAGTTCGTGACTTAGCCCTACGAATCATCTGACAAGTTGGTTAAGTATACTCAAGCGGTTCATGACTTAACCCTATCAAATCATCGTGTTAAATTGGTTAAGTATATTCAAGCGGTTCATGACTTAACCCTATCAAATCATCGTGTCCAATTGGTTAAGTATATTCAAGCGGTTCATGAATTAACCCTATCAAATCATCGTGTCCAATTGGTTAAGTATATTCAAGCGGCTCATGACTTACCCTATAAAATCATCGTGTCCAATTGGTTAAGTATATTCAAGCGGTTCATGACTTAACCCTATCAAATCATCGTGTCCAATTGGTCAAGTATATTCAAATAATTCATGGCTTCACCCGCCCATGTATCATGCTAAGTTGGTTAAGTATTATCTATATGTTCAAGTTGACTTAACCCTGCCACGTGTTAGTTTATATCGATTGGGTGTTATCAACCTATTCAAGTTAACCCAACCCATCCGCTAGTCATGTTATAACGGTTAAGTGTCATTAGCCTAGCCACATTACTTAACCCACCCATTCATATCATATTGGTTGAGCCTACATTTATAAGTTTTACATGTTCTTAACTCATACCAGTTAGGTCCACATTTACATGTCAAATTTCCATGTCATCCCACTTAACCCTCTAACCATACCCACGTCTTATTATGGTATGTATTCCTTAATTCATTCATTATGTCGAACGAATCATGACCTCTCACATTAGACCGTGCATTTTGTGGCCACGGCATTTGTCGGGCGGTTCCGTGTAGATTTATACCACAAACTGGGCCTAACCTCGTGTCATAAATCGTTACGCCTACAATTTGGCCGTCGACCTCTCACATTAGACTGACACTTTGTGGCTACTGGATTTGCCGGGCGTTTCCGGGCAAATTTACACCACAAACTGAGTCTAACCTCGTGTCAAAGGTTCATTAATGGTCGTATTCCACCCAAAACTCCAATATCAGTTCATGTGTTTAACATATAGAAATGTTCATGATTCACGTTTTTGCCCCAAAACGTGTTACCAAATTATTATCATAATGGACTATAAGGTTATGCCATGTTATAGCCTTTTATTTAAAATACATGCCAATTACCCAAAACCCAATTTAGGTGCATTCGTATTAAACCTCTACTAGGTCATAAATTATCATATATGTTTCAACTCCAAATTTTACATAATTAACGTATGCCCAAGTTCTAGATTACATGTAAATTTTACATATGCCCAATTCCTACCAAATTTACATATGTTCAATTAATGTCGTTTTACATGTATGCCAACTTTATGCCAATTTACACATATACCAAGTTTAATGTCGCTTTACATATGTCAAGATTCATGATTTACATGTTTACAAAGCTATGCCCAATTTACATAGATCAAGTTTTATCCCCAAAATTACATGTATACTACGTTTACACAAATTTACTCATAACAAGTTCTAGCCAAATTACATATATCAAGATCCATGCCTAATTACATATATATATATATATATATATATATATATATATATATATCAAGACCCATATCAAATTATATATATCAAGATCCATGTCAAATTATATATGTCAATCCCATTCTTGCTATTACCATTATAATGACAATACCCAATTATCAAGTTTCATGTTAATGGTAAATTATCCCTAAACATCCAATTTTCATATTATGCCTTCGATTCCACCAAACACATATATTCCACTAGGCAATATCCCAATATTTTCCCCTTATACCCTCGCACGCATATCGTAGTTTAGGTCTAGGTCCGAAATTTACCTAGGTTCATTAAAAGAAAATAAATAGGGGAAGGTAGAATTTTGCATAAAAATAAGATCAGAGAGAAAAATATCATCATAGGCTCGAGATTACAACTTGGTAATGAATCAAGAAAACTGATTTACAACAGGCTGAATAGATCATAAACTAGACATGGGAGTAAAGATAGACAAGTCTCAAAACTCAAGATCCAAGAAGCAACAGAAATAGATCGATAAACATACTTAAATCCAATTTCACTTCATTACATGCCCATATTATATTTAAATATTTTAATCTGAAAATAACTAGAACTAACAGAGCATGGATAATGAATTAAGAACTGAATTTGTTGTAAAAATGTCACGGCATTGTTAATTTATTGACATGAATCATCGTAGAAGCCTTGTTCTTTGGATTGATTTGAGTTTGAATGTTTGTACTTTGATTTGGAGACGGCGGCCATGGTTCAAGAGGTATTTTTGCAGCATAATGGTGTAAGAATGATTTGATATGAATTAGGTTAGGTCTAAGAGTGTTTTTATAGGTGTAGCAAGTAGTTTAGGCCCTTAGATTAACACTAGAATCAATCCGGACCATCAAAACACGTCTCAGGCTCCAAAAATGAGTTCTGGGTCAAACCAGGCCAACCAGGTCGACTTGTACGGGGGGGAGGTCAACCACAAGGTTGACCTGGGGGGTAGGTCGACCTGATGGTCGACCTTGGGGGGGGGGGGGGGGGTAGGTCGACCCTATGGTCGACCCCCTGGTCCAGTGCTGCCAGAAAACTACTGAAACTTGTACAGGCCATAATTTCTTCATCCGGACTCCGATTTTCGAAAACTCGGACTCTATTTCATATAAAATTTCGAGAAGAACGCAATGGCATAACCCGTTTCCGCTGATACTGATTTTAAAATTTAATTTTGCCTTGATTTCTTGCTTTAACATGTTATAAAAATATGAGCTGTTACAATTTCTCATAACAGTACCATGACTGACTCGTAGTTTGTTTCACTTGCAAACTCGGGTGCCCCTTTTTCAACATGGGCAGCCTTGTATTCAGGTTTTAGCGGGCTCTTTCTGGATAGCTGGAGCTGAAGATGGATTCTATCATTTATTTCTTTTTATGCTGTTCAGCTCCTATTGTACATATTATGTTTTATTACCGCTGTAGACATTTATGTATAGCTGAACTGTATTTGTACTAAGTAATATCCTGTATACTGTGTAACTCTGATGATTACGTTTATCCAGTGTATTCCATCATACATTATTTGGTGTATCAATTTAATTCTGTTCTGCTATTATCTTTTTATGTTGTATATTCCAAAGATTACCCTTGACACCATCGTACGCATTTTGGGGTCGTCATATACATTTATTTTGAAATGTTTTTATATACACTAATGATAATAGTAGATTTGTATTTATCGTATTTAGCATATTTAATCATCATAAGGTAAAACTCTATCCTCTGGTTTGCATTGCATTGTGTGATGGGACTTGAGTCTTATGGCGATTCCATTTTTTTCAAAAGCATTGCGTTGTTTACGATTTACTTATTTATTTGTTATGTCACCTTAGATTATGCACGACAATCCATTGAAATAAACATGTTCCTCATTAGCGGCATGGTCTTTGGATTTACCTTATTACTACTAGTAAATTAGTTAAGAATTCTCACACCAGTCCCCTGACTGACTCGTTGTTTTTTTTCACCTTTGCAAACTCGGGTGCCCTCTTTTCCAAACGGGCAGCGAAGTAACATGTTTGGCTTTCTTTGGAGTTGTCGTCTTGAAACTTTCTTGGTGTTGCTTATCTGGAGGTACTTATGTTGGACCACGAAGACTACCTATCATTTATCTATTATTTGCATTTTATCTTTAGACTATGAGACATCCAGACTTATTTTATTTCCATTTGTTCTATTTTGAAGTTGGAACTTATTTCCTTTTGCTGAAACTTGATGTAATAATTTAAAACTCTATGACTGTGGGATTCTGTGTTTGATGACATTCATATTCCGCTGCTATGATGTTGATATTCTATAGTTTTCCTGTGCTATGTTGTATCTGTGATCTGTATTGTTATATTTATGTTGTATTCCAAATGATTATTCCTTACTTCTCTCGCTATGCCCCAGAATTGATATAGGACGATTTTCAAAAGAACAAGAGCTTTATTAATGGACTTGCTAGGAAGTACACTGACAGGGTTACTACTCACATTGACCTTTCTTTCAATAAGCTGATTGAGTTTGCTTGTCGCTATGAGGAGAATGACAAAAGAGTTTCACAACAAGATAGAGATTGGAGCTTGGCCAACAATAATAATAAGAGGAAGCAAGCCGAAAAGAAGAATGAAGGAAGCGGTTTTAGAGCTGCTAAAACCCAAGATAAGGCAAAGGTGCAATGCTACAGCTGCCAAAAGTTTGGACACTATAGCAAGGAATGAAGAAATCCAAAGAAGGCCAGAAGTGATGACACTAAAGAATGCTATAAATGCCACAAAAAGGGTCATATCAAGCCTAATTGTCCACTGTTGAGAGCAGCTCATATTGCACATGTGTACGAGGGGGCAAGTGCACCATCTTCTTCTGCACCTACTTCTTCTAAAGGAGAAGGTAAGCCTGATGTTTTAGTGGTACTATTTTTGTTAAAAACATTCCTATTACTGCTTTGTTTGATACGGGTGCCTCAAGGAGCTTTATTTCTAGCAACATGGTCAAGAAATTGAAATTAAAACAAAAAAGCCTATAAGAGCCATTTAATGTTCATAATCCTGTAGGAGGTTCTATCGTCCTTGATTTATACTGTAGTGTGCCTATTTCCTACTCTTACTTTCAGTTTCCTTTTGACTTGACTATCATGAATTTTTCCGAGTTTGATATCATCCTTGGTCTTGATTGGCTAACAAAATATGACGCTGAAGTGCTATGCTCAGAAAGAGTAGTGAAAGCGAAAATGGGATTCGGAAAAACTATTGCTATACCTTGCCATGGTTCAAAATCTGATAGAAAGGCATTTTGGTATCCTCTTGAGATCACTCCCATTCCTTTAGAAAATATTCCTGTAGTCAAAAATTACGCGGATGTATTTGAAGAGGTAGAGAATTTACTACCGCGAAGAGAAATTGATTTCAAGATTGATCTTATTCCAA
The DNA here is from genome assembly GCA_030737875.1 of Allium sativum. Classification (NCBI taxonomy): domain Eukaryota; kingdom Viridiplantae; phylum Streptophyta; class Magnoliopsida; order Asparagales; family Amaryllidaceae; genus Allium; species Allium sativum. The sequence goes on from CM060910.1 coordinate 128,960,667, forward strand.
ATGCAAGGCCTGTAGTCCATGCTATCCAAAGGATAACCCCTAAAGAAAAAGAAGAGTTGAAAACCCAAACTAAGCAGCACTTATGGAAGGGACTCATCCGACCTAGTTTTTCCAATTGGGGTGCAGTTGTGGTGTTTGTTCCCATGTCTGACGGTACTCTAAGGCTCTGTGTGGATTACCGCGACCTTAATAAGCAAACATTGAATAATAAATACCCCTTGCCTAGCATAGATGATTTACTGGACCAACTAAATGGAGCCAATGTGTTTTCTAAGATGGACCTAGCCACAGGTTTCCATCAACTTCGCATAGCCGAAGAATGCATACCTTTGATGGCCTTCAGAGGTCCTAACATATTCTACGAATGGCTAGTAATGCCGTTTGGCCTAGCAATGCTCTAGCCTACTTTGTTGACTTGATGAATATAGTCTTCCGAGATGTTTTAAACAAATTCGTCCTAGTCTTCATGGACGATATCTTAATATTTTCTAAATCCAAGGAGGAGCATGAAGGGCATTTAAAGGAAGTTTGGAGATTCTGCGAAGAAATGTTCTAAAAGCCAAATTTTCTAAATGCACATTTTGGAAAGAGGAGGTAAAATTCTTGGGCCATGTTGTGTCAAAAGAAGGAATTGTTGTTGACCCAAGTAAAATTGCCGCCATTCGAGATTGGAAGCAACCCAGTACACCTACTGAAGTAAGAAGCTTCCTAGGATTGGCTGGATATTATAGGAAATTCGTCAAGGACTTCTCCAAACTGTTTGGCCCACTAACAAAACTCACCAAGAAACACACCAAGTTCATCTGGACAACGGTATGTGAGGAGGCTTTCCAAAAGCTAAAGGTGAGTCTGACCACTGCTCCCGTACTTACCATCATCGATGGCAACCAAGATTTATCCATCTACACCGATGCTTCTCAAAGTGGTGGTCTTGGCGCGGTATTGATGGAAAAAGGCAAAGTTGTTGCTTATGCAAGTCATCAATTAAAGCCGCATGAGAAAAATTATCGTGTCCATGACTTAGAGTTGTTAGCCGTAGTCTTTGCTTTAAAGATTTGGAGATATTATCTTTTGGGCAAAAAATTTGAATTATCCACAGACCATCAGTTTTTGAAATATCTCTTCGATCAAAAGGACTTGAATTTAAGGCAGCAACGATGGCTAGAATTTATTGTGGCGTACGATCTTGACAACTTATATACGCCAGGGAAAGCCAATGTTGTGGCAGACGCACTCAGTAGAAAGAATGCCATTGTCGCAAGCCTCATCATAACCCCTTCTTTGATTGATAAAATTTCTTCTCTTCAGAAGGATGATGAGTTTATTCAAAGAATTATTAAGAATATTCAAGAAGGTGAAAACACGAGCTTCCAAATAGATGGCAAGGGAATTCTTAGATTGCAAGGGCGGATTTGTGTTCCAAATATACCAGAGCTCATAAGGGAAGTTTTGGATGAAAGTCACAAATCAAAGCTTAGCATCCATCCAGGCGTGAGCAAGATGTATCAGGATCTAAAGCGCACATTTTGGTGGAGATCTACGAAGAGGGATATATCCATTTATGTAAGTAGATGTCCTACATGCCAACAAATAAAGAGCGATCAACAAAAGCTGGCAGGATTGTTGCAACCATTGGAGGTTCCAAATTGGATGTGGGACCTAATCTACATGGATTTTATAGATGTACTGCCCCATACTAGGAAAGTAATTGACAACATATGGGTGATCGTGGATTGCTTCACAAAGACCGCTCATTTCATACCTGTTAAGTCCACTAGAACTGCTCAAAGTCTGGCGCAAATTTATTGCAAAGAAATAGTCAGGCTACATGGGTAATAAAATTAAATCTTTCCTTTTCATCATTATTTGAACGAAAATTTTCATTTTCTAATAATAATAAAAGAATAATCTTTTGTTTTTAAACAGAGTTCCTAGGAGCATTTTTAGCGACCAGGATCCTATTTTCGCTAGCAAATTTTGGCAAGCATTCCAAAATGAGTTGGGCACGACGTTAAACCTTAGTACTTTAACACCCCACGTCCATTAATGTCACTCACAAAGGGAATGCATTAACTTCCATGGATGTTTTAAGTGAATATAGAACAGAAAAATTACAACAAGACAGATAATAAGTAGTACTTGGAAATCTAAAACTTCATTTTAGTGCAGCGGAATTTAATCATGTTTATTACGTCATAAAACCATAAATCAGAGTCGAGTACAATATCCATCTTCATAAAACAAAATACATAATCCCATTACACAAATAGCCATTAAAGAAGATAACAAGCTGGACTTTACTTCAACGGTCCAAGCTTTCCAAAGAGAGATGAAGCAATCCATTCAAACTCCACTAGAGCTGGGCCCAACCTGAGGACCTGGAGGGGGAAAAAGGATAGAAATGGAGGGGGTCAGACATAAAGTCTGGCGAGTATGATAATTCTAACAATACTATTATCAAAATAACTAGACTAAGGCATAAGCTGGAAAACAAGGAAATGTCTATGAACTATTGGGTAGGAATGAGCAGATAAAGATAACGTTAAAGATAATGTTAAAGGTACACCTAATTACTAACGAATAATTACTACACTGCACTGCACCGGTAACCGTAAAGGTAGATCCCGCTTGCATCATACAAAAACTATATAAATAGCCTTGCGTACCCCTAGCAGACTACATAGGTGCCGTCTGCCCCTATCTCCACTAGGTGTACCCCACTACCCACTTTCGTTCGGCTCCCTACTCGTAGATGCCCGTGCTGGCCCCATAGTGGGGTGTATCACTCCCCTAAAGCTGCAACCCGAGACAACTTGAGAATGCATGGCTTATACCTACACGATGCAACGTCTTACCTACCAGCCCGGGTCCACACACGCATATGAAACCCGTTGGACTTGCGTTGCCACCGCAACCCCGTTTTGGCCTCTTATAGTCAAACCCAGTATGCATGTCCCGTCCTCGACTTGGGTCGAGCCCACAAAGATACGTTTGGGTTACTGGTTGAAATGGGCCCCCACAAGCTACCCACCTAAGCTTGTCCACTAGTATATCCCACTTAACCCTCTTAGTCATGTTCATTTACATGTGTGTTTGGTTAAGCCTTACTAATCGTATTTCACATGCCACTAAGGGCACCCACTAGATTCCTCATGCCACCCAAGGCACCTACTTAACCCCCATGTCCCACCTTACATGTTTATCTGGTTAAGTATTTCTTAATTCATTCAGGCCATAACCTCATAAAGACCTCTCACATTAGACTAGCATTTATGGCTGCTGGATTTGCCGGGCGGGTCCGGGCAGTCTTACACCATAAAAGAGTATAACCTCATGTCTTTACAACTGTTATGCTTTAATTTAGGCCTAGGACCTCTCACATTGGGCTGACATTTGTGACCACTGGATTTGCCGGGCGGGTCCGGGCAGGTTTACGTCACAAACGAGTCCAACCTCGTGTCCTAAGCATTGATTATCACTTATAATCTTTTACCCCAGTTTTAATAATTCCCTATTCAAATTATTAATTAACTCCAATTTTAATGATGTCCATAATTGACTCAATTATGGCCATCCACTCATGGCATGCAAAATCATATCAATTGCACCCCAACATCTTAATATTAAATCCTTAATATTACCCCTACTCTACGTTATTGTTCGCTTATTCAACGCAAAGTATATGTTAGACTCGAATAGTCTAACTCATAGCACAAAGATAAATTATCACAACATATAGGCAAATAAAATAAATCTAATCATATAGGGGTGAAACTTGCATAAACTACATGTTAAGGATCTAAAGGTGTCAACTTGTTAAATGTCATAATTTACCTAATATGATCATAATCCAAATTCATGTATGAACTTGCATATGGGGTTTTATGCAACTTAATGTTGGTGTGAACTAGCATCTAATACATAGAATTCACATATGTCATAGCATAATTCTACATGTCATAATTCTAGATCTAAACAAATGTCATGGCATATGTTCATAACCTTTACTAATCAACCTAAACTTGCATATGTGACTTGTCATATAGATCAACATAGCCCAAATATTATCAATATTATGATTTGATTAACATGAACTAATTAGCATAGATAATAACATCATGACTTTAAAGCATGTATGATTTAACACAACTTAGCATAGAAAATTACAACCTATATAATATCATCATAACATGATTTACAACATATAGGATATCATCATCACATAACATAGAATTTACAACATACATGATAGCATAAGGTTTACAACAACATATATGACAATCCACATCATTTACTTATAATCCATTCATAACTTAATCTAATTAGTTTAATAATAATCTTGTTAAGATCATCATACTCACAATTAGAAGAGAAAGAGAGTCTTGATTTGCTTTAGAGTTGAGTTGAATTAGGGTTTGATTAGCTTTCTTCCTTCTTAGTTGGCGGCGGCTACACTGAGTTCTATGGCGGCGGTATGACGGTGGCTATTCTATTTTTCATGTGAGTTAGAGTGAGAGACTACCTAGGTATTTATAGAGTTTAGGATTTATATAGACCGTCAGATCAACTCAGAACTAAACTGAACCATTTAATTTGCCAACTCAACCCTAAAGACACATCAGCAGCTCAAGATTGGGCTCAGTCAAAACCCTAGCCGCCTGGACAGGACGACACCCAGGTCGACTGCCCAGTCGACTCCCCAGTCGACCTGGGGTGCTGGGCGGGAATTTTCCCGCCTAGCCTGTTTGACTTCGAATTTTAAATTTTAAATTTTCTGAAATCTGTTTTGAATTTTCTAAAACTTTCGATGGCCATAACTTCTTCATACGAAGTCCAATTCACGCAAAATCGGACTCTATTTCAACCAGAATTCCAAGACGAACACAATGTCGCAACCCATTTCCCACAATTCTCACGTCTGAGATTAGTTATTCTTTAATTTGTGAATATTAATATTAACTGAATTATGGGGTGCTACATTCTCCCCTCCTTAGAGGATTTCGACCCCGAAATCTTCAAGTCAAGAAGAATGTATATCCTAACATCCAATCATCAATCTACTCAACCATCAAACACAGGCATCCATTGTCCTTATAGACTTCTATTGCTTTAATGTTTAAATGCACAGTGTGTGTATATGTCCATATCTAATGCAAAATTAGGCGGTCCACTGATTCAGTAGACCTCCTTAATGCAAATCATGATAGTGCCATGCGTCCATTATGTATGCAAAAATTCCTTAATGCTACATATTATTTCTATATACGTGCACAATCATCATCTGAATGCAGCATCCATATGATAATACAATCATCATACATCCATTTTACTAAATACAGCCATTTATATGCAGTGTGCAATATGAAGTGAATGAGCCGATCTACTGCCTAACGGTGTGTGTATATGCGTCCATGAGCAACCACTAGCTAACTCTTGCATACACTTTGCATCCATCATACATAACATGTCTCAAACACATGTTTCAACCATAGGATTATCCTAACTAAAGGTCAAAGATACTAGCGAGAGGATACTCTAAAGGTAAGATAAGTACAAGCTAAGCGATAAAGGGGAAATTAAAGGACATACCCTAAAAAAGAAAAGGGTATCGTGAACGCATCTTCTCTTCTGTCTCCCAAGTAGCGTTGCTCTCATCATCTCCCTATTGTACTTTGACTAGTCTGACCTATCGATTTCTCAGCTTCTTAATCTCCGACCCAAGAACGCGCGTAGGAGCTCGTCGAATCGTCGCATCACGCTTTATCTCCACCTCTCTAAGCAAGCTCGGCTCTACCACTTCCGCGGTCTCGTGCAAGCACTTCCTCAAATGTGACACATGGAATACGTCGTGTACACCACTAAGTCTCTCAGGCAACTCCACTCTATACGCCATCTGTCCAATCTTTTCCTTAATTAGGAAACGGCCCTACAAACCTTGGTGCTAACTTCCCAATGGACCCAAAGCGAACAACGTTCCGTAATGGAGACACTTGGATAAAGACCACGTCCCCAACATCAAACTCAAGATCTGTCCTCCCTTTATCCGCATAAGATTTCTGCCTATCTTGCGCTGCTTTCATCCTCCTTCGAATCAAGTCGATCTTCTCCGAAGTCTCCCTAATCAAATCGGGCCCAAGTAAGATCTTATCCGTAGATTCCCACCAACATGTAGGTAAACGACAAGGTCGTCCATAAAGAGCTTCGAAAGGTGCCATGCCAATGCTAGGCTGAAAGTTGTTATTATATGCGAACTCCACCAATGGAAGATGCTCTTCCCATGTACCCCCAAAGTCTAGGACACATAGCCTCAAAAGATCCTCTAGAATGCGATTCACCCTCTCGGTCTGGCCGTCCATCTGAGGATGATATGCGGTGCTCAAACATAACTGATTCCCTACTGCTTCTTGCAAGCTTCTCCAAAATTCGCTAGTGAAAATAGGATCGCGGTCGCTCACTATGCTTGAAGGAACACCGTGCAAATGAACTATCTCTCGGACGTACAAAGAACCTAACCATGGAGCGGTCCTCTTACTTTTCACGGGAATGAAATGGGCGCTCTTAGTAAGTCTATCTACTATAACCCCGATCCCCGTATTACCCTTCCTTGATCGCGGTAATCCGTTCACAAATTCCATCGAGACACTCTCCCACTTCCATAGTGGAACCTCCAATGGGTGAAGCAACTCACCAGGTTTCTTTTGCTCCACTTTTACTTGTTGGCACACCAAGCATATAGCGATATACCCGGCCACATCTTTCTTCATGCTGGCCCAAAAGTAAACTCGTCTCATGTCCATGTACATCTTGTCCCGCCGGGATGAATGGTCATCTTCGAACGATGTGCTTCATCAAGAATAGCCTTCCTCAAACCTTCGTCTTGAGGTACACAAAGTTTACTATCCCAACGTAACCAATCCTTATCATCTAGGGTATACCTACGGAGATGGCTTGATGACTCCCATCTTTTGAGCTTTTCTACTAACTCAACCAACTGTGGGTCGTCTCGCTGTGCCTCGCCAATCCATCCCAAAAGCGTAGGTCTAACCTCCAAGGATGCTAATAAACCGGGTACAAAGTCAACGGAAGGTTTAAAGTCAAACATCGCAATGAATTCTAAGCTTCGCCGCTCAACAAACAACGGACTCAAGGACAACCTTTTTCTACTTAAGGCATCTGCCACCACGTTACCCTTGCCTAGGGTATAGGCTATTTCGAAGTCGTAGGACGCTAAGAACTCCATCCACCTTTGCTGCCTTAAGTTCAAGTCCTTCTGAGAGAACAAGTGTTTTAGTGATTTGTGGTTAGTGAACAATTCGAATTTCTCCCCAAGAAGATAATGACGCCAATACTTAAGCACAAAAACAATAGCGGCCAACTCTAGGTCATGTGTAGGGTAATTTTTCTCATGCGCTCTCAACTGCCTTCCACCATAGGCTATTACCTTACCATCTTGCATTAAGACTGCACCTAGTCCTGTCCCACAAGCATCGTTATAAACAGTAAATGGCTTACTCCCGTCTGGCTGCTCTAAGATTGGAGCTGAGGTCAAAGCTCTCTTTAAACGTTTGAATGCATCATCACAATCTACGTCCCATGCGAAGACTAGGTTCTTCTTCGTCAGGCGTGTCAATGGAGCTGATATCTTTGCGAAGTCTTTGATAAACTTCCTATAGTAGCCAGCCAACCCCATGAAACTTCTTACTTCGGTAGCATTTTTAGGGACCTTCCAATCTTGGATGGCCACCTCCTTCGCGGGATCCACAGCTATCCCTTCTTTGGAAATCACATGCCCTAAGAATCGTACTTCCTTCCTCCAGAAGTGACACTTAGAAAATTTACCGTTAAGATTATGCGCTCGTAGGGTCTCCAACACTTCTCTAAGATGTAGGGCATGCTCTTCTTCATCCTTAGAAAAGATTAGGATGTCGTCTACAAAGACTACCACGAATTTGTTAAGGTACTTCCTAAACACCGTACTCATCAAATCAACAAAGTATGCGGGGGCGTTTGTCAAACCAAAGGGCATCACTAGCCATTCATAGAAACCGTCCGGAGTCCTAAAGGCAGTCTTGTCTATGCTATCCTCAGCCACTCTCAACTGATGGAAACCAGTGGCTAAGTCCAACTACGAAAACACTGAGGCGCCAACTAACTGATCGAAGAGATCGTCAATCCTCAGCAGTGGTGTCTTTTTTTCTTAGTAAGTTTATTAAGTTCTCTATAGTCCACACAAAGTCTAAGGGAACCAAAATCCTTCATGGCAAATACTACTGGAGCACCCCACTCCGATATACTCTATCTTATGAAACCCTTCTCAAGCAACTCCTTCACTTGCTTATCGAGTTCCCTCCTTTCACGAGGAGCCATGTAGCGTACTGGCAAAGATACTGGTTTCGCATTATCCACAAGATATATTCGAAAATCTATCTCCCGCTTCGGAGGCAAGCCCTTCACCTCCTCAAACACTTCCGAGTATTCTCGGACCACTCTAACCGATCGTAGATTTTCCACCGACGCGTCAAGCGATTCTAGATAACTTAGCATAACGGAATTTATGGGATTACAAAAGATTTCGAGAGTGTTGCCAAGGCGAGTCATGAGCCTAACCACTCTCCTTTCACAATCAAGAACTGCCCCATTTCTAGATAACCAATCCATTCCTAAAATTAGCCCATAGCCCGTAAAGCCCAAAACATAAGCATCACATCTAAACTCAACGCTAAGTTTAGAAATTTTCAAATCCAAACACATCATGGACAAATAAGCTGAGCCACCAATGGGATTCTAAACAACTAAGGGATCCTCTCCTAAACTGGTGTTTAAGTGCAGTGATTCAACTAATGATGTAGAGATAAACGAATGCGATGCGCCCGAATCAAATAAGGTACAGACAGGATGATCAAACAGAAAAACTAAGCTTTCAACAGAAATGGTTCTACCTCATTCTTGCAGTGGTGGGACCGCGAGAGCCTGAACTTGTCCCCTTGCCTGCCCTGGTGCCATAAGAGTTCGCACCTGTCCTCCCGAGGTAGACCCTGCACTCTGCCCCTCTTTGGGCAGTCCTTCACTAGATGTCCCGCTTAGCCACAGTGGAAACAGCCAGTCTTCTTTTTCTTTCGGCAATCCTTGCTGAGATGGCCTGGTGTCCCACAGTTAAAACATTTCTTCTTTCCCTTGCCATTATTGTCTTTACCACCCTTCTTGTTTTGCTGTTGTGGTTTCTTCTGATCCCCTTTCTTCTCGGGTGCCTTATTAGCATTAGTGCCTTTCTCCTCGTGCATGAGTGCCATGTCTACAAGCTTCTCAAAGGTGGCCCCCATAGGGATGTGGGTCATAGCCAACCCTTGCAACGGTTCATTCAATCCATTAACAAACCTCAGAGCCTTCTTCTCCGGCGTGTTCACTAAGACAAAGCCAAACTTTGCTAACTGATTAAATTTGTTGACACATTCTTTCACTGATGAGCTTCCTTGCTTCAATGTCAAGAACCTTTCCATATATAGATTCTCTTCTGCACTTGAGAGAAACTTCGCCTCAAACCTACGTCTGAAATCTGCCCAAGAATCAACTGGACGCTCCCCATTAGTGACCTCCCACCAAAACAAGGCCTCTACCTTCATTAACCAAGCTGCTAATTTGACTTTCCTTCCAACTTCTACTTCAAAGATTTCTAGCAATTCTTCCACCTCCTTAAGCCAATCTCTAGCTTCCACAAACGTTTCTGACCCTTGAAAGGGTTTTCCACCCATAGCCTTAAATTCCTTGCACGTCTTTGCAAAAGTATCAGCGCGAGGAGGAGGAGGAGCGGGTGCAACTGGTGGTGGAGGAACATTGGCTGGACCTGCAGCGGCCCTAGCCTCTAATAACCTCCTATACCATCCTGGTATCGTTACACCGTCCAGAAGGTTAAGATCTTCAGCCATGCTGAAATGAAAAAGGAAAGATTTAAAATGGAGAATTCGAAAGATAAAGATATATGGCTATTGGGGATTATGTTTTTCATAAAAACTTTCCTCTTTAAATTACTCATCAAGACATGTTTTTGAAAACACTTCTTCCAAAAATACTTTGGAAAAATAGTGTTTCTAAAAATTTTATCTGTTCTGGTAACCTTAAGCTCTGATACCACGTGTAACACCCCACGTCCATTAATGTCACTTACAAAGGGAATGCATTAACTTCCATGGAGGTTTTAAGTGAATATAGAACAGAAAAATTACAATAAGACAGATAATAAGTAGTACTTGGAAATCTAAAACTTCATTTTAGTGCAGCGGAATTTAAAAATGTTTATTACATCATAAAACCATAAATCAGAGTCAAGTACAATATCCATCTTCATAAAACAAAATACATAATCCCATTACACAAATAGCCATTAAAGAAGATAACAAGCTGGACTTCACTTCAACGGTCCAAGCTTTCCAAAGAGAGATGAAGAAATCCAATCAAACTGCACTAGAGCTGGGCCCAACCTGAGGACCTGGAGGGGGAAAAAGGAAAGAAATGGAGGGGGTCAGACATAAAGTCTGGCGAGTATGATAATTCTAACAATACTATTATCAAAATAACTAGACAAAGGCATAAGCTGGAAAACAAGGAAATGTCTATGAACTATTGGGTATGGAATGAGCAGATAAAGATAACGTTAAAGATAACGTTAAAGTTACACCTAATTACTAACGAATAATTACTACACTGCACCGCACCGGTAATCCTAAAGGTAGATAGGTGCAGTCTGCCCCTATCTCCACTAGGTGTACCCCACTACCCACTTTTGATCGGCTCCCCACTCGTAAATACCCGTGCTGGCCGCACAGTGGGGTGTATCACTCCCCTAAATTGGCAACCCGATAAAACTTGAGAATGCACGGTTTATACCTACACGATGCAACAACGTCTTACCTACCTGCCCGGGTCCACACATGCATATGAAACCCATTGGACTTGCATTGCCACCGCTACCCCGTTTTGGCCTCTTATAGTCAAACCCAGTATGCGTGTCCCGTCCTCGACTTGGGTCGAGCCCACAAAGACACGTTTGGGTTACTGGTTGAAATGGGCCCCCACAAGCTACCCACCTAAGATTGTCCACTAGTATATCCCACTTAACCCTCTTAGTCATGTTCATTTACATGTGTGTTTGGTTAAATCTTACTAATCGTGTTTCACATGCCACTAAGGGCACCCACTAGATTCCTCATGCCACCCAAGGCACCTACTTAACCCCCATGTCCCACCTTACATGTTTATCTGGTTAAGTATTTCTTAATTCATTCAGGCCATAACCTCATATAGACCTCTCACATTAGACTGGCATTTAGGGCAGCTGGATTTGCCGGGCGGGTCCGGGCAGTCTTAAACCATAAAAGAGTCTAACCTCGTGTCTTTACAACTGTTATGCTTTAATTTAGGCCTAGGACCTCTCACATTGGGCTGACATTTGTGACCATTGGATTTGTCGGGCGGGTCCGGGCAGGTTTACGTCACAAACGAGTCCAACCTCGTGTCCTAAGCATTGATTACCACTTATAATCTTTTACCCCAGTTTTAATAATTCCCTATTCAAATTATTAATTAACTCCAATTTTAATTATGTCCATAATTGACTCAGTTATGGCCATCCACTCATGGCATGCAAAATCATATCAATTGCACCCCAACATCTTAATATTAAATCCTTAATATTACCTCTACCCCACGTTATATGTTCGCTTATTCAACGCAAAGTATACGTTAAAGTCGAATAGTCTAATTCATAGCACAAAGATAAATTATCACAAAATATAAGCAAATAAAATAAATCTAATCATATAGGGGTGAAACTTGCATAAACTACATGTTAAGGATCTAAAGGTGTCAACTTGTTAAATGTCACAATTTACCTAATATGATCATAATCCAAATTTATGTATGGACTTGCATACGGGGTTTTATGCCACATAATGGTGGTGTGAACTAGCATCTAATACATAGAATTCACATATGTCATAGCATAATTCTAGATGTCATAATTCTAGATCTAAATAGATGTCATGGCATATGTTCATAACCTTTACTAATCAACCTAAACTTGCATATGTGACTTGTAATATAGATCAACATAGCCCAAATAATATCAATATTATGATTTGATTAACATGAACTAATTAGCATAGATAATAACATCATGACTTTAAAGCATGTATGATTTAACACAACTTAGCATAGAAAATTACAACCTATACAATATCATCATAGCATGATTTACAACATATAGAATATCATCATCACATAACATAGAATTTACAACATACATGATAGCATAAGGTTTACAACAACATATATGACAATCCACATAATTTACTTATAATCCATTCATAACTTAATCTAATTAGTTTAATAATAATCTTGTTAAGATCATCATACTCACAATTAGAAGAGAAAGAGAGTCTTGATTTGCTTTAGAGTTGAGTAGAATTAGGGTTTGATTAGCTTTCTTCCTTCTTAGTTGGCGGCGGCTACACTGAGTTCCATGGCGGCGGTATGACGGTGGCTATTCTATTTTTCATGTGATTTAGAGTGAGAGACTACCTAGGTATTTGTAGAGTTTAGGGTTTATTTAGACCGTCAGATCAACTCATAACTAAACTGAATCGTTTAATTTGCCAACTCATCGCTAAAGACACATCAGCAGCTCAAGATTGGGCTCAGTCAAAACCCTAGCCGCCTGGACAGGTAGACTGCCCAGTCGACTCCCCAGTCGACCTAAGGGGGTGTCGACTGCCCAGTCGACTCCCTAGTCGACCTGGGGTGCTGGGCGGGAATTTTCCCACCTAGCCTGTTTGACTTCGAATTTTTAATTTTAAATTTTCTGAAATCTGTTTTTTAATTTTCTGAAACTTCCGATGGCCATAACTTCTTCATACGAAGTCCAATTCATGCAAACATGGACTCTATTTCAACCAGAATTCCGAGATGAACACAATGGCGCAACCCGTTTCCCACAATTCTCACGTATGAGATTAGTTATTCTTTAATTTGTGAATATTAATTAACTGAATTACGGGGTGTTACAAATACCGCATACCATCCTCAGATAGATGGCCAAACTGAGAGGGTGAATCGCATTCTTGAGAATTTATTGCGAGCTTGCATACACGATTTTGGAGGTTCTTGGGAGGATCACTTGCATTTAGCTGAAATCTCATATAATAATTGCTATCAAGCAAGTTTGAAAATGTCCCCGTTTGAAGCCTTATATGGTAGGCCATGTAGATCACTGGCATACTGGGTTGAAAAAGAAAATCGTCTTGTTTTGGGTCCTGACATGGTTGAGAAGCTTCAGACAAAGTTGATTATATTAAGAAGCGATTATTGGCGGCCCAAAGCAGACAAAAGAGCTATGCAAATATAAGAAGAAGAGAGTTTGCTTTTGAAGTGGGTGACTATGTCTATTCGAAAGTTGCTCCAATGCGAGGTGTAATGCGTTTTGGGAAGACAGGAAAATTAGCACCTAAATTCATCGGCTCCTTTCCTATTCTTGAAAAGAATGATACCCTAGCTTACAGAATTCAGATGCCCAACTAGTTGCCTCGGCTTCACGATGTATTCCATGTATCTCAACTTCGAAGGCATATCCATGATCCGGATCTAGTTCTGGAAGAAGCTGCACAGCAAGATTTGGAGATCACCCCAAGCCTTGCAGTGAGAAGGGAGCCACTGAAAATTATTGGCAAAGAGACTAGAGAGCTGAGAAATAAAAGAATCAACCTAGTCAAAGTACAATGGAGCAGTGATCCTAGAGACTGCACTTGGGAAACTGAGGAGAGTATCAAACAAGCCTATCCCAATTGCAGGGTGGATATCTCCGATTAGATCCTGTTTTGAGGTACGCTTAAAATATTTTAACTTCTCTATGTTGGTTCCTAATCTTCAATTTTCCTTTTTCCTTTTCGAGGATGAAAAGTTCTTAAGCGGGAGAGATTGTAACAACACAAAATTTGGGGCCAATTTAAAATTTTTATTTTAGAGATTTTAAGGGATTTTAAATATTTGAAATAAATTATTTTAAATAATAACGACTAGAAGTTTATTTTACTCCAAGTTAATATGAATATATTTAATTTAATTATAAAAGGAATTAGAAATAGTACGGTAGTTTGAAAAGTCAAATCTGAACTTTGATTGACTATATAGGATGCAGAATAAGTCGGATTTTGGTGAAACCAAAAATATTAGAATCTTTTTAAAAATATCTTTCCAACGAATCTGAAAAATCGAAATTTGATAGTGGGAATCAAAGTATTGGCAAGTTGAAATTTCAGAATAGTCGGTGTATAATTTCTATATATTTTTAATATTAAAAATAGCCATTTTACAAACGACCTAGGTTTTCAACGAAACCACTTTTGTTGGATTCAGAATGTCAAATTATTGCTAAGTTTAATTTTTCATAATTTTTAGAATTAATTTGTGACTGTGCAAAAGATTTCAGTTTGGTCAATTTCGGTCGATTTTAATCGACTTGAAAAAGTCCATTTTTCAAACAGTCTCAGAATTCGACGAAATTAATTTAGTTAGGACCGTATCTTCAAAACTAAGCAAGAAATATTTTTTGTGGATTTTTCTAAGCTCGTATGTGGTCCCGGTAAAATTAAAAAGTACGTTCATATTTAGTAATATTAAAGATTTATTTTAAAAATAAAAGAAACATGTTGTAATCTTCAGAATTAGTCTTTGACACTAGCGCCATTGCGTTCAGAAGACGTCAAAACCTATTGTTCGACAAGCGTTAGGCTCCATTTGGTGATCGAACGGAAAACCCCTAATTTTGAAATTAAATTAATAAAAAAAGAAAATACCCTAAAATACATGTATAAACATGCGCTACAGTACTTCATCTCTTCCTCTCGTTACCAGCCACGACCAAAACCCACCCCACTTCAAATCTTCAAGCTCCGATTTTTCCTTCGTTTCTCAATGAAATTATCCGTCATAGCCCAACTTTCAAAGAGATTTTCGTGCTCTTCGGTCTCATACCAAAACCGAACCCTCCCGTACCCTGTAGTCGCCGCCCCACCCCCCTGAAGTCCACCGCCGCCGTGTTCAACCGGGACTCATAGGCGCTGCTGCACTCCCCACTTCCAGGCGCCGACTCCCCTCTCCAAGCCCTCCAAACTCCAACTCCCCGTTCGTGAATTCATGCAACGAATCTAAAGTTATATCGATCCAAAGATTTGAACCAAAACTGAAACTATACGGTAAGAATATACTAAAGGATTTGCCACACTTATTTCTGTTGCAAACTGTAGTTGTTAATTGAAAATTGATAATTAATTCATACGATTTCCAAATCCAAAAATTTCAGATCCATGTGAATCGTGATAGCAAATACTTCAAGTTATAACTGATTGGAATAATTTCTGGACCTTTTTGAATTTAGATCTGACTGAAAAGCAAGGTGAGATTCTATTTTTAATAATTAAATCTAGTTAATTATTATTCTATAGTTATTTAAATTAGTTGAATGGTAAATATATTAGATCTGCGACGTGGTAAGATTATTGATGTTGTTATGTTTGATTTGTCATGTTTTGGTTTAGATCTGTGGTTGTGTGTATGGATTTGTATAGATCTAATAATTATCATCATGTTGTATAAAAATTGGATTAAACTGAATTTTTAATCTAATTAAAAATATCATCTTGCTTGAGAATTAGATGAGATTAGAATTTTAATCCATTCAAAATATCATGTGTTGTGATTCTTTTATTGACATGGTATCTTCAAAGATTATCATTTGGTTACAGTTGTGGAATTAAAATATTGTCCCTTTAAAAACAGATTATTAGATTCTCATGTTTATTTTATGATATTACATCGTAAAAGAAATTACATTACTTTCAATGTAATTAAGATAGGATATTACACCGTAAAAAAATTACATTTTTTTATGTAATTAAAAAGGAGAATTTACACTATAAATTAAAGGTACATTTTTGTTATGTAACTTAAGAGTAGGATATACACTGTAAATTAAAATTACATTTTTATTATGTAAATCAAGAGTAGAATTTACACTGTAAAAGAAATTACGTTTTTATATGTAACTAAAGTGGAAAATTTGCATTGAAATTATAATTACATTTTTATTATGTTATTAAAGTATGATATTACATCGTAAAAGAAATTACATTTTTTTAATGTAATTAAAGAATGATATTACATCGTAAAAGAAATTAAATTATTTTTAATGTAATTAAGGTAGGATATTACACCGTAAAATAAATTTCATTTTTTATGTAATTAAAAAGGAGTATTTACACTGTAAATTAAAGGTACATTTTTATTATGTAACTTAAGAGTAGAATTTACATTGTAAATTAAAAATTACATTTTTTATATGAAATCAAAGGATGGGAATTTACTTTGCAAAAGAAATTACATTTTTAATGTAATTAGAAGAAGAATTTGCAATTAAAATAAAATTTACATTTTTGTATGTAATGAAAGAATAAGAATTTCTATAGTCAATAAAATTACATTTTTTGTGTGTAATTAAAGTATAAAATTTACATTGCAAATTAAAAAGTAAGATTAGACATGTAATGTTAATTACATTTTTAATGTAATTAAAAAGAAGGATTTGATGTTTTAATGTAAATTACATTTTTGTTGTAATATTAAAAAGATAGAAATTTTCACCGTAATGTTGATTACATTTTTTTTATTTTATGTAATTAAAAAGAAGAATTGAACATTGGAATAAAATTACATCTTTATGTAAATAAAAAGATCGAAAATTTAACATAGAATGTTAATTACATTTTAAATGTAATTGAAAGTGGATTTTGCATTGTAAATAGAAAGATAGAAAATTTAACATAGAATGTCAATTACATTTTTAATGTAATTAAAAGTGGATTTTGCATTGAAAATAAAATGATAGAAAATCTAACATACAATGTTAATTACATTTTTAATGTAATTAACAGAGGATTTTGCATTGTAAATTAAAAGATAGGAAATTTAACACGAAATGTTAATTACATTTTGATGTAGTTAAAAAGGAGATTTCACATTGTGGTTAAATAGGCAGGAATTTTGCAATATAATGTTAGTTACGATTTATGTTGTAACTAAAAAAAGGGAGGTTTTACATTGTGATAAAAGAATGGAATTCAACATTGTAATATATTTACATTTCTATGTAAATAATAAAAGAATGTATTTAGAGGTTGAAATATTATCTTCATTTTTAGATAAATTAAAAATGAATTGGTATCGGTAGTTGTAGAGCTTGTTATTGAATTGAACGACGTTATTATGGTTAAACGTTATATATTTATATATAAATATAATTAAAAATTAAATGAATTGAGCGCGATAGTTCGCGTTTTGAAATCGTACCTTTAAACGACTATATCAAAAGGTCTGACTGTCTGATTTTCCCTAAACGAAAACCATGAGGACCGCTTTGGGAAGATATTTCCAACGATATAAACTACGTTAAAATCCAACAGTTAGATTTTGAGAAATTTGTAAATAAAAATTGGTGGAAAACAGCGCCAGGGTCGCACCTTTGACCCGAAGCGTTGTTAATTAAAGATTTAATTATTTTAAACAATTAAGGTAAGAATTAATCGTTATAAAAAAATATAACGATATGAAATGGGTTTTCTCAAATTATATATGTGAGAATTATTTGGAAAGTCCGAGTTAATCTCATTCCAAATAATCAAATGACGTTAAAAATCGAAGTGTGAAGACGGCGAACGAAAACCGTAAATCTTCCCTCGAGTGGACAACGATCAAGACCCTGAGTTGACTTGCTCCCAATTCAAGGGTTAGGGTAATTGCCCAAACGTACGTGTTGATTTCACGGATATGCGTGTACCTCCTTTCCATACTGGACATACGGGACGAGAGTATCTCCATTTTCGTTCAGACCTAGAACGGGCTTATAAATGGAATGTGTGTCCGACATTGTACTCCTTTATATTGTACTTATTGATTTTCTGCTGAATGTATGAATGATTTGTGGCGGAGAATTCATTCTCTTGCTTAACACCCTTTTGTATATTTTGGCAAAGGATTGATAGTATGGTATGGAGTGACGGTGTGGCATACCAAGATGCAATGATCAAGGTTTCTTGTTGAAAAGAAGAACCTTCGGGTGATGATCAAAGCACGGCTTGAATAGGCATAGTTTTGTGTATTACGTAGCTTCACGGACCTCACAACCCGGTTGAGTCTAAAATGGGAGAAGGGAACGCAAACAGAGCAGCAAGTTTCTTTCTAGCTATAAATGATGTTTGGGTTTTTACACGACCCGACATTTTATTTATGTGGATGATGAAACGAGGCGCCTCGGATATTAGGTCAAGGACTGGGAAACGTGTGTTCAGGAATTGCCAATCCACAAAATCGTATGTGCGGACTGGCCCTGTAGCTTTCCAAGGGTTCACTGCGGGGGATCCTGAGACATTAGCTAGAGTGTCTCGAATCGGTAAGGAGCTCCTCCCTAGCCTTGACTCATGATGGAAAACCAAATTCCCAATACGACCCTATGGACTTGATTGTATTACTAGTATGGAGGCGTAGTATATTGTAGCTATGTTTCCTACGATTGATACGTTTATTTTGAAATGTTTTTATATACACTAATGATAATAGTAGATTCGTATTTAGCATATTTAATCATCATAAGGTAAAACTCTATCCTCTGGTTTGCATTGCATTGTGTAATGGGACTAGAGTCTTATGGTGATTCCATTTTTCCAAAAGCATTGCGTTGTTTACGATTTACTTATTTATTTGTTATGCCACCTTAGATTATGCACGGCAATCCATTGAAATAAACCCGTTCCTCGTTAGCGGCGTGGTCTTTGAATTTACCTTATTACTACTAGCAGAATTAGTTAAGAATTCTCACACCAGTCCCCTGACTGACTCGTAGTTTGTTTTCACCTTTGCAAACTCGGGTGCCCTCTTTTCCACACGGGCAACCAAGTAACATGTTTGGCTTTCTTTGGAGTTGCTGTCTTTGGAGCTTTCTTGGTGTTGCTTATTTGGAGGTGTTTATGTTGGATCACGAAGACTACCTATCATTTGTCTTTTATTTGCATTTTATCTTTAGACTCTGAGACATCTAGACTTATTTTATTTCCAGTTGTTCTATTTTGAACTTGGAACTAATTTCCTTTTGCTGAAACTTGATGTCATAATTTAAAACTCTGTGACTGTGGGATTCTATGTTTGATGACATTCATATTCCGCTGCTATGATGTTGTTATTCTATAGTTTTCCTATGCTATGTTGTATCTGTGATCTGTATTGTTATATTTATGTTGTATTCCAAATGATTATTCCTTACTTTCATTTCATGGAAGTTTGGGGTTATCACAATTTTTATTCTTTTTAGATGATATCGATTTGATTTTGATCCTATCCACTAAAAAAATCGGGGTTCATAACTTGACATCACGAACCGCTATTTTAACCTACCGACCGATGTTTCAACATAAATTCACTATTCTGAACTCAACAGAATAGAGGATAAAATTTAATTTGAACGTATACATAAAATTGATATAATATAATTTAAATTTAGAAACCACAAATTGAAATTAAATTATTATTTATTATCGTATATATCAAATAAAATTCCTACTTATCATCTGAATCATTTTGATTTAGTTTTTTACTTCGATTTCAATTATATTTCAAATTACGATAGTTCGATATATTCTAAATTAAATTATATTCGATTATTAAATCGATAACTCAATATATATCTCTTCATATACTTCATTCCATACCTGTTTAACACACATCTATCCAATCCCAATTTATTACAACTCAATCCAGTCATTTTGAACTCGATTCGCTAATTTATTCTTTAATTAACTCTTTTGCCTATTTCACTTCTTATTTGAACATATCACATTCAAATATAAATTAATTTGTTTATAAAACAATCAAATGTCATTTTCAACTCAAATTTCAATATTCGATTCCAAATATGAATTTACAAATCCAGTTCACTTATTCAAAGTCCAATTTTGATTCAAAATTTCATTAACTAATTTTTATTCAAATTAGATAATTCTATTTAGTAATTAAAATTCTGATTTTCTTGTTTTCAAAAATCAATCCATTACTCCACTTGAGTTCATATATACTTTACAACTCAAATCTGAAATTTTCTAAATAGAAATTCGGATTTTATTCGCTTAAAATCCTTTTATAAAATTAAATAAACCGTTATGGGTTTATAATGGTTATGGCGCTGTTTTTCTGAAAATTTGATTTTGACATATCTCAAAATTTATTCGACGAAATCCACATTTTTCTCTTCTATTAGAAAACTATTATCAAATCGGTCCTGACGTTTCTTATTTCAAAGAATTCCGACTTAATTTGAGTTGTATATACTCAAATGAAGTTCGAATCGCCAATTTACAAACTACAGCGCTGCGGCGAGTTCATTTTATTTATATTTATATATATAAATGTTCAAACTTCGTTTTTAATAAATTCAACTCCATTCTGATATATTTTAAATATATATCAATCAGTTTCCCAATTCAACATAATATTTTCGATTATCTATAATTGTCGATTTTTCCTAACTTGGAAATAAATTTATTTATACTTCAATATTCTATATTCAAATTCCATTTCAATTCTATTTAAATTTCCTATATTCAATTTCCATTTCAACTTTATTTGAATTCTATATTGAAATTCTATTTCAATTCTATTTCAAATTCTCTTTATTCAAATTCCATTCGAATTTCTATATTCAAATTCTATATTCAAAATTTCTTTATTCAAATTCCATTTCACTTTCTATATTCAAATTCTATATTTGAATTTCCTTTATATTTTTGATATTAAAATTCTATATTTGAATTCCATTTGAATTTCTATAATCAAACTCCATTTGAATTTTTCTTTATTCATTCTTAAACAAGTCTCGATTTCAATTTCTTTTAAAATCGATATTTCTTCTTTTGAAAAATATATTTCCTTTTTCAAATTCACACTTGTATTTTTATTTCTGAATTATCCAATGATAATTCTTTTCACTTCATTTATAAGCTTCGTTTATAAAAGAACTATTTGTTTCTATTCTTTTTAAACAAGTTAATATTTTTATTCTATTCAAATTTCAAATTCTATTTTAGAAAAATAGAATTTCCCCTTTAACTCTGGAAATTTGCTTTTTCGATATTTTTAAAATATCAACATTTAAGCCAAGTGATATTTAAATACCACACAACCAATTATTTATTTCAGGTTTTCTAACACATCGTATATGACAGTATGTGTGCAAACAAATAAACAATCAGATAATATATTTTTGAGGAATCTAGTTGGATCCCTCCAACCTGTTTTTCCTGCATCCACAAACGTTAGTCAACATAAATAATACCCATCCTGCTTCGAGGCAGGATATCGCGGTATAGAAGGTCATCCACTATCGCAGCGTGGGGTGTATAGGGTAATCATCCGCTAATGGTACCGGGGCATCCGCTAATGATACTGCGGGAAATCCAACCACCAATATATATATATATATATATATATATATATACATATATATATATATAATAGCTACCACCAAGCCTAAATAAATAATATATATTTAACAACAACAATTAATATTTAAAGCAGCCAAGCAACTAGCAAACAATTATTTTTAACTGATAAAAATAATTCTAAATAAAATTTGAGTGAGATTTACTCACCGGGTTTTTATTTGCTGAGTTAAATCGGAGAACTTTCGATTTACATCCCAACTGATCTTGAGAAATCGTAAATCCATTCAAGGATTCCAGCCATGAGCCCAACTCGAACAATCTCGTGATTAAACCTTGTATAGCAAGATTATAAATTTTTAATTACTTGGTTATACTATAGTTTAACCAATTGAATTGCTAGTATATTTCCATCTTTCAATTCATTATTTAATTACATAATAACTAACGGGTAAATGACTGACAAATTAATTAAGCTACTCAAAATCTTTTTAAATTTATCATTGTATCAAGTAAGGTTATAAATGGTTTTACTTATTTATCCTAGCATAAGAAAAATCCATATTTTATAATTAAGCCTTTTAATTTCCCTAACAACGTCTCCCGCTAAAAATATATTACTATTTAATTTTTCATTTTCGGTTTCCAAATTCTAGATTAGCAACTAATTTTAGTTTCCCTTTCACAGATTTAATAATTTCAGTTTTAACTAATATACTAATTAAAAAAGAACAAAATCAAATTCAAAATAAGAATTCACCATAATACTCTATTTGAAACCATCTTCTTCTTGATAGGCTCGAAGGCCTTGCTCAAACTGCACCCAATTCACGGCTTCAGACAAGCATTGACCTTTTCATACTCAACAAAAAAAACCCCATCTCGATTTCATTTCCCCTGTACGGTCAAAACAAATCACCCATCTCCCAGTATAACCAAAATCGCAAATTACTTTCTCAATGTTGGATATTATTGTAGGAATCTCGTCAATGCTTCCCTCGTAAAATCACGACTTCGAACCAAGGCTCGCTTACTTACATCGACGTCGACTTCGACTTTTGAAACCCCAATTTTGAATTTCCTCAGTCATCATTTTATTGATCATCGCACCAGTCCGGGAATTTCGGCGACCTTCCTAGTTTAACGATTAGCAAATTAACTCCTCAGAACCCTCCTGTCATCGCAACTCGCCCTCAATTTGAAACCGGCGTTGAACTTAGGGATGTACTAAACTTATCGATCCCTAAAAAAAAAGTCACACTCTTCCACAGATGTACAAGATTCAACCCACCTTCCTTAGCTTGCCTCCACCATCATTTTGCATATCGATGACCACTTCGATCAACATTTGAGCCCTCAAACCCTCAACAATCCGAACTCTTAAAATCACGAGCAGTTTCCTCTTATTATTGATCTCCGGATAAATGCATGGATTTAAATTGGGATTTGGATAGGAAAGACAACAGCGAAGCTTTCAATTTTGAATTGAGGGAAGGAAAATTTCATTCGACTTTGATTTTGGGGAAAAAGCTAGAAATATAAACAGATGGAAATGAAATAAAGGAGAACACCAATTGTCTGCTTTTAGTGGATAATTAGCAGAAGACAGGGTCATTTTTTCGTTTGTCCAAGATTTTCAAATTAATGTTGTAAGCCCTTTTTAAATTTGCAAACAATATGGAGGATCGACAATGAATTTATGAGGATCGAAAATCGAGAAATATAGAGGGTGGACGTGATTTTATGACACTGTATACTTGGGCATCAAGGAATTGAATTAAAAAAAATATTTTGATTTAATTCGATTAGACATAAAGAGATTTTTATTGTTTTTAGATGGATATCGATTTGATTTCGATCCTATCCACTAAAAATATCGGGGTTCATACCTCGACATCACGAACCGCTATTTTAACCAACCGACTGATGTTTCAACATAAATTCACTATTCTGAACTTAATAGAATAGAGGATAAAATTTAATTTGAATGTATACATAAAATTGATATAATATAATTTAAATTCAGGAACCACAAATTGAAAATAAATTATTATTTGTTATCGTATATATCAAATAAAATTCCTACTTATCATCTGAATCATTTTGATTCAGTTTTTAACATCGATTTCAATTATATTTCGAATTACAATAATTCGATATATTCTAAATTAAATTATATTCGATTATTAAATCGAAAACTCAATATAAAAAATAAATTTATATTATCAACTATATATTTAAAACCATATTAAATATTTAAAATTAATCAACCAAAAATCCGGGTCGTTACAAATCCCAATAGGATTAGTATATGGGAAAATTCGTCAGCGTACAAACTAGATATTGAAAATCCCCATTGTCAAAAACCGTGAGGTATTAAGGTAGAGCGAGGAGTCGTGCTCGGGACGGTGCCGGTTTTAACTACCGTGCCATTATGCTGCCGAAATTTTCAATAATATTCATGTGTTAGATTTATTTTCAAGTGTTGAAACCATGTTCATGTGTTGAATAGAAATTCATGTGTTGAATAAATTCTTTGAAAGATAAAAATAACATTTTTATCACATATATAGATTGTATAAATTATTAGTGTTTTAAATAAATTGTTTTAACAATACAAATCACATTTTTATTATATATATAAACTATATTCATGTGTTGAAACTATATTCATGTGTTGAATAGAAATACATGTGTTGAATAAATTCTTTGATGGATAAAGATAACATTTTTCATATATATGTACTATGTAAAATATTAGAGTTTTAAATAAATTGTTCTAAACATTTTTACCTTATGTATGAAATATATAAAATAATCATGTTTTCAAATACATTGTTTTACAATAAAAATCACATTTTTATGATATATGTGAACTATTAAAAATAGTGATGTGTTGAAATAAATAACTGTTGGATAAAAATATCATTTTTATCAAATATATGGAGTGAATATGGTTTTGAAATCGAAGAATGAATTATATTTATATATATATATAATTAAAATAAATTGAACGACGAAGTTGTAGTTCGTGTTTTAAAACCGTGATTTCTAACGATTATTGTAGGAGATCCAACCATCGGATTTTCCCGTAACCGAAACCATTGGGTTCGCTTTGGAAATATCTTTCCAACGACACCCACTTTTTAAAGATCCAACGGTTGGATTGTCTGGAATGTTTAATTCAAATCTAAAGAAAAATAGCGCCAGAATTGATTATATTAATATATATATATATGTATAATTAAATTAAATCGAATAACGGCGCTGCAGTTCGTATTTTGAAATCGTAACATCAAACGATTGTACCTGGAGATCCGACTGTCGGATTTTCCCAGAACTGAAACCATTTGATTCGTTTTGAAAAGATCTTTCTAATGATATAAATTTTGTGAAGATCCAACGGTTAGAATTTCAGATATGTGTGAATCAAATCTGAAGAAAAACAGCGCCATTGTCGCGTTATGGCCTGAAGCGTTGTTTGAATGAATTGGCTATTTTTAAATAAATAAAAATAGCGATAAATTGTGATAAAATATTATAAACGATGTGGAATTGAAATAAACTGAATTTGCTCAGTTTATTTGATATTTGATTGTTGAATGTGTTTGGCATGAAAATTACATTAAAGAACAGAATTACTGGTGTCGAATAATTTAACCATTGAAGTGAATTGATTTGAAATTCTAAATTTGCATGAATTATTTGAAAAGGCCGAGTTAATTCTCATTTCAAATAATTGATCGACGTTTAAAAGTCGAAGATATGAAGACGGGGCAAGACCGATGATCTTCACGTCGAATGGAGGGGTGCTACTGATGCTCATGATAGGAGTAGCTGCCTTGAAGGGGCTGAGGTGGTTGCCGTCCGGACATACTTGTTGATTGTACGGATGTGCGAGGTATTAAGTGCCTCCGATTACGTTCAGACCTGGAACGAACTTGTAAATGGACTGTGTGTCTGACATTGGATTTTGCTCTATGCTAATTGATCTCTATTAAATATATATATGTTTGATGGCAGAGAATTTATTCTCTTTCTTAACGCCCTTCTTTGAGACTTACGAGCTCAGGGGTTATTTATCGATAGAAATCAGTCGCATGGAGTGAATTGCCTATGTGGCATGCCTAAGTGGCAAATGATCAAAGCTTCTGTTGAAAAGCAAAGTCTTGTGGTTGGTAATCAAAGCACGTCCTGTGTGGCATAGCTTTGGGTATAGCATTGTTTCGCAAGCCTCACACCCCTGTATGAGCCAGAAACGGGAGAAGGACCTCAGGGAGAACATGCGTTTCCTTCTAGATAGGAGTGGTGCTTTGGGTTTTGCACGCTCGGGTAATTTACTTGTGTGGATGACGGAAAGCGAGGCCTCGGTTAGTTCGGTCTCTTCGGAGCCGATGATTTGGTCGGATATGACCAGTTATGCCCCATTGGGCGGGGAAACCCAGTGTTTAGGCATTATAATCCACATCGAGTGGACCGGCCCTGACGATCCAAGGTGCAGTTGTGGCTGTTCCTAAGGGGCGGGCTAGAGCGTCTCAAATTCGGTAAGGACGATCCCTTGCCTTGGTTCATGACGGAAATCCAATTTCCAAATACGACATTGTGCGCTTTTGATTGTATACCTATATATGGCGACATAGTGGTATGGGGCATTAATGTCGTCTACGATTGATACTTATGATTTGAAATTGTTTTTGAAACATATAAACACTAGTAATAATATCAATTGCTTTTGTTTTATTCGTATAAATCATATTTCGGCCATTATAAGGTAAAACTCTATCCTCCGGTTTATGTTGCATTGTGTGATGGGAACTGTAGCAACCCGTACTTCCCCATTCTCCGAGGAGAAGAGAAAGGACGAATTACTTTGAGTACAAGACGAATCAGAACATAAACAGAAGAACATTTCATTGTTGACTACAACAATTCCATCAAAATACAAGAATATGCAGAGTATCAATAAATAAAATTCATTCGATAAATATTAGAGATTACAATAAATTACATAGCAGCCGAAAAAATAATACAAAACACAACTGAAAGTAGTACATGGATATAGAGCTTTCCGAGCATCGTTCCAGCTGTAAAACAGGATACTGTGAACATAAATCTGCAAAACCAAAACTACTAGTTGCCCGTGCGGAAATAAGGGCACCCAGAGTTTAGGTTAAAAACAATAAACTCCAGGTCAGTCATGTGACTGGTGTGAGAACTAAAACAGTTATTTAAAACTTTACTTTAAAAGAGAGTAATTCAAAGGACCACGCCGTAAAACACGGAACGGGTTTCCTCTCAAGAATACCGGTGCACAGTGTAAACAGCGCAATGCTTTTTTGAAAAATGAAGCTATTATAAGACCCAGGTCCCATCACACAATGCAACGCAAGCCGGAGTGTAACACCCCGTAATTTTATAACATTAAAATTCACAAATTAAAGTATACTTAATTTTTAGAAAAGAATTAAGTGAAATGGGTTGCGCAGAGAAATATATATATATTGATATATATATATATATATATATATATATATATATAAATTAAATAAATAAATATGCGAAAAAGTTCAAAACAGCGAATTGGGAGGGGGGAATGACCGAACCGGCCCATTTTTGAGGTCGACCCGAGCCTTGCTGGGTTGACTAGTGGTTAATCCAGGGTGTTTGGCTGTCAACCTGTGGGCTGATTCGCTCAAATGTAGATTTTGCATTTGGTTGGTTCTCATGGTTCAGGGTTAATCTAATGATCCTAAATAACTTCCTACACCTATAAATACATCCTAATGCTAACCCTAAACCTAATTAAAATTGAAACTAAAGCCGTTATGCCGTCGCCATGGAACTTATTGTAGTCGCCGCCAACTAAAGAGGAAGATATCTAATCAATTCAACCTAATTCAAGCTTAGAGCTTCAACAACGAATCAACTAACGTTGCTACAACAATTCTGCATCAAGTTTGATCATTTGTTCATAATTCTTTAACCACGAAAGGCAAGTTCGATTTCTCTAATCAAGATAATTATTAAATTAAGTAAGATTAGATATAATTGTGGATTATATGGATATGATGTGAATTATTGACCGTATGATATGATTATGTTGTTAAATTGTGATGTTATCATACATGTTGTAATGTTATGATCTATGTTGTAATTCTATGATTGGCTTATGTATAATCAAATCATCATGTTTTTTAAATGCTAGTTTGGTTATGTTAATTCATATGATAGATCATATGTATGTATGCAAGTTTAGATGTTGATTTAGACATAAATCACATGCAAGTTAGTAAAGATTATGACATCTATTTTAGATCAAAAGTTAGGCTATAACATGTATGAGTTATATGCTAAATCTTTAAATGCTAGTTTATATGTTTAGAGGTAAATTTACACCATTGTTATGTTGCATAAATCACATATGCAAGTTTATATAAAAATATGAGTTTGGAATATGAATCATGTTATGCAAGTTTGTGGTTATTGCCTATGTAAATTTTGTGATGAAAATCTTATTCATAACATGCAGGTTCATACCTTTTAGGCCTATGTTTAGATCTATGATTTTATGCAAGTAATGTGGTAAATTCTCATACGCAAGTTAGGCCTATTTTGTATGTTATGTGAATATGTGGTGTTTTCCCTTTTTCATGTGTTAGACTATTTCTTAGTCTATCATAAATTCTATGCGAACGGACGCCGCGGGGGTTATGGGAAAAATATTGATTATGTTAATAAATGTGAATTGGCATGTAATAGCCTTAAAAGAGGCATATATGTAAATTGAGATATTAATTGGCAAAGTGATATATGGACATAATTAATGTGAATTATGGTCATAAAGATAATTGGAATTTTATTAACATATTTGATTAGGAATAATTAATCCAAATATGGAAAGAAAATATTGATTATGTTAATAAATGTGAATTGGCATGTAAATGAGGCATATAACGAATTTGAGATATTAATTAAGGTGAATTGCATTAAAAGGCGAAAAATTTAATGAAGGCATTATTTGGAAAATTAATGTGTAGTAATGGAAATAGTTTAATTATGGACATAAATTAATTTGAATTTGAATAGGGATATTAAATATTGCGAATTGGCACAAATGCCTAAAAAGGCATGAAATTAATTTGAGATGTAAATTGGTACAATTTATGTAACATAAATAGTGGACATAATTAAGGTGACATATTTATACATAAATATATATGGAAATGATTTGTAATTTGAATAGGGAAAGTTATTCAAATATTGGGGGAAATTAATTATGTATAATTAATTTCCTAAGACACGAGGTTGGACTCATTTGTGGTGTAAGACTGCCCGGACCCGCCCGGCAAATCCAGCAGCCACAAATGGTAGCCCAATGTGAGAGGTCAAAGGCCCAAACTAAATGCATAACAATTGTATGGACACGAGGTTAGGCTCGTTTGTGGTGTAAGACAGCCCGGACACGCCCGGCAAATGCAGCAGCCACAAATGTCAGTCTAATGTGGGAGGTCCTACAGGGGTTACGATAGTAATAAATTAAGAAACACTTAACCAAAGTAAATATTTAGTGGGACATGAGGGGGTTAAGTGGGTGCCTTGGGTGGCATGAGGAATCTAGTGGGTGACATGTGGGTGACAAGAGGATGTCTTGAGAAATACGATTAGAAAAATGGAGTAATTTGAATATAAACAATTATGACATGTAATTCAAATTGTTGGATAAAATAGGTATTGACACCTATGAAGGGGAAGGTTTTAATTAATTGATTAATTAATTAAAAATGGACATGGTAAATGAAATGGAATACTTAACCATATTTGATCCCTAGGGATTGTAAGAACATAAGTTTAAGTTGGGGGTTAAGTAAACTGGGTTATACGGAATGAGTGGGTTAAGTAAATCTTTGGTAGGTGGGTAATATTAGTACATATAGGCCCACAAACTTAACCGTAAATTAATATTTCTGAACCAGTGAGAGAGTTAAGTAAATCTTGGGTAGGTGGGTAATATTTGTGTATATAGGCCCATAGACTTAACCAATACAACTTGTTAATTAAACAAAAGGGTGAGACTAGATTAAATTAGAAAACACTTAACCAAATTTATACATGTAAGTGGACATGGGGTTAAGTGGGATGTATTAGAGGGGACAAAGCCTAGGTGGGAAGCTTGATGGGGACCCTTTTCAGTCCAGTAGCCCATTAAGTATCTTTGTGAGCTCGACCCAAGTCGAGAACGGGACACGCCTACTGGGCCTGATTGTTAGAGGCCAAAATGGGTTAGCGGTGGCAACGCAAGTCCAACGGGGTCATGTGCGTGCGTGGGCTCGCGCTGGTAGGTAAGACGTTGTTGCATCGTGTAGGTATAAGCCGTGCATCCTTAAGTTGTATTGGGTTGCCACTTTAGGGGAGTGATACACCCCACTGTGGGACTAGCACGGGTATCTACGAGTTAGGGAGCCGATCGAATGGGGCTGGGTAGTGGGTACATCTAGTGGAGATAGGGGTAGACGACACCTATGTAGTCAGTTAGGGGTACACGAAGCTACCGTTATTAATTAATCATTATAGGGGTACACCTAGTGGAGATAGGAGCAGGCGGCACCTATGACGTCAGCTAGGAGTACATGGAATTACCATTGAAGGGGTACATCTAGTGGGGATAGTGGGTACATCTTGTAGTACACGAAGCTATCATCATTCTATTTAGTCAAGAGGGATCAAGTTTCTAGAGTGACTAGTATGGGTGCAGTTAGTGTTAGTACAGTACAGTACGGTACAGTACGGTAGAGTATAGTAATTACCCTATATTGATTAGGAAGCGCCTTTAACGTTATCTTTGCTCATCCTATTATTTTTGGTTGCTTGGTCTTGCCATTAATTCACAGTCATTTCCTTATTTACCAAGCTTATGTCTTATCCCAGTTACTTTGATAATTATATTGTTGGAGTTATTGGACTTGCCAGACTTTATGTCTGACCCCCTTTGTTTCCACCTCTTTTCTTCCTTCCCCCCCCCCCCAGGTTCTTAGGGAGGGAAGCTTGATTTGGATCTCTTTGGGAGCACTTGGATTTGGATTGCTGAAGTAAAGCTCAACCTATCTCTTTTATGGCTATTTATGGGATTATGCTTTTTATATTATGTACTCTGATTTTGTCAAGATGGATATTATGTACTTGACTTTAGTCTTTGGGTTTTGGTGATGTAACCAAACATATTTACCTTCCATTGCAATAAATAAAGTTTTAAATTTTCAAGTACTATTTCATATCTGTCTTGTTGTGATTTTCTGTTCTATATTCACTTAAAACGCTCCATAGAAGTTAATGCATTCCCTTTTGTGAGTGACATTAATGGACATGGGGTGTTACACGGAGGATAGGGTTTTCCCTTATAATAGCCAAACTTGCTTGGTACGTTTAAAACAAATCATTTGATACTATTATAAGTGTATAGTGTCAAAACAATTTCAATCGTAAATATCAATCATAGATGACATAAGTGCCCCATCCCACTATGTCGCCATACTAGGCTTTACAAATAAAACCGAAATTCTCGTATTGGAAATTGGATTTCCGTCATGAGTCGAGGCCAGGGGCAAGCTCCTCTCCGCTTCTAGACACTCTAGCAAATGTCTCAGGACTACACACTCTGGGTAACCCCTGGAATCGGATGGGCCGATCCACCCTTACGTTTGAGGATTAGTTAATTCCTGAACACACGTTTCCCGGTCCTTACAGACCTAAAATCGAGGCGCCTC
Organism: Allium sativum; assembly: GCA_030737875.1. Lineage (NCBI taxonomy): Eukaryota > Viridiplantae > Streptophyta > Magnoliopsida > Asparagales > Amaryllidaceae > Allium > Allium sativum. Next base: position 128,991,955 of record CM060910.1, read on the forward strand.
GCAATCCAACATCCACATAGGTAAAAATAATATAAATGTCAGCCAGTTTAAGCACTAACACCAACCATAGCTAGAAAGAAACGTCGTGTTTTCCCAATGGTCCATATCCCGTTTTTGACTCATACCGAGGTGTGAGGCTCGCGAATCCACACTATACACAAGCTATGCCACCTAGGTCGTGCTTTGATCATCAACCACAAGACTTTGCTTTTCAACAGAAGCCTTGATCATTTGCCACTTAGGCATGCCACACAGGCAATTCACTCCATGCGACTGATGTCCATCGATATACAACCTCTGAGCTCGTACGTCTTAGAGAAGGGCGTTAAGCAAGAGAATAAATTCTCCACCGCCAAACATATGTATATTTAATAGAGATCAATCAGCACAGAATAAAATCCAATGTCAGACATACAGTCCATTTACAAGTTCGTTCTGGGTCTGAACGAAACCGGAGTCACTTTCCTCGCATATCCTTCAATCTCCAAGTACGTCTGGACGATCACCAACTGATTCCCTCATCTTGGGAGTACAGCCCAATCAAGATCATCATAATCACCCAAACGATGTGAAGACTTCCGGTCTTCAACCACTGTCTTCATCTTCGACATATCGTCGAATCGGTTATTCAGAATGGGTATAAACCTGGCCTTTCTGAATAACCCGCGTATATAGTAAACAAATGTTACACAAACACAACATACGACTTATTCCAATTCATCAGTCACTAACCGTAAATTAGCAAGAGAACAGTTCCCCAAATATTAACCCCGAAGGTCGAAACCAACATCAGATCAATACCCAGAAAACCATCCCTCTTAGCTAACCTACTATTAGTTTCTAAATTTCACAATCTTAGGGAAAGGTTCCCATTAATTTTATCAAAGATAAATTCTTTAAATTTATTCTATAATCTTCCTTTGGATGTCATTTTAAACCATGTTAAGGTTTTCCAAACTAGTCGGGATTAGCGAACCACACCGAAGTAATTATTTATTTTATTTCCAAATCCCAACCTATTCATCCCATGAAGCAAAGCTGGTAATACTCCTTATCAAAAACCACGGTGTTATCGGTAAATATTAATTACCATTTCAAGTTCAAATCTAATTAAAGATTTAACTATTGCTTTGGAGAAAAACTGGTGATACTCCATTCTCGATCACTTTACAAATCTGATAATTTAATTATCAATTCACATTTCAATCTAATTACAGATTCATTGAAACTCCACTTAGTTTTAATCTTCTCAAAAATCAATATCCTGTCTTTAACTGGGTTAAAGAACCAATGTCACCTAAAACACGATTCACGATAAACCCGAAATCACTTTCAAATTCAATTCCAATTAAATATTATTTAATTGGTACACTTCATTAAATCTAAACAAAAAGATTTTATCTTTTCTCAACTGGTTTCAAGAACAGTGTTAATGAAGACACCATTCACGAAAAACCCAAATCACATTTGATATCAAATACAAGGCTCTGAATAGAAGATATATCGGCTTATATTCAATATCAAATTCTACGACCAACAAATATCGTGATTATACAAATATTGGAAATAACGATATAAATATATCTTCCAAATTTCCACAACCATATTTGTATAATCACGAAATCCAACATCGAAATATTCCGAAGATAATTTTGGTTCAAATCCATTCCAATTCGTATATTGAAAATTCTAACTATTTTCAAAAACACTTCAAATCCACTTTATTTATTTATTTAAAAATAATTGGATTTTTAATTCTTGTTCAAAACTAGTTCATTTCGATAAAAATCTATTTTTATCCTTTCAAATGTGGAATTTTTCATCCCAGTTCTTTCCAATTCATTTATTATGATTTTACATAAATCATTAATATTTTTAATAATTTTATCAAGGCCCGTACAGTCGATTTCCATTAATGGCCATCGAACTGCACTTACAACGACCTTTTCCAAATTTGATTTGGACATAATTCCAAATCCAACCGTTAGATTTCAAATTTCTAATATTCGTTGGAAAGCTCTTTTCGATACGAACCTAACGGTTCTGGTTTTTGGAGAATCCGACGGCGGATCTCTCGCAATATCTATTCGAAGTCTATGGTCGAAATTCATGAACTACCGCGGCGCGGCGTATTCTATTCAGGCCATTATATATATAATATATATATTATATATATTTCGTCGATTTCCTTTTAAAACATATTTTATAAATCGTTTTAAATTCGTTTTCGAAACGATATTAGCTTCATATTCAACTTCGAATCGAAATTGAATATTCCACATCGTCGATATACAAATGATAATATTTTCAAAACGTTATATTTTGAAATCACTTCCTTTTCTATAATTATTATAAAAACGAATATAATCGATATAAATATCATTCTCGTAAAAATAGTGCATCTCAAATCAGAATGGCTTTATATTTTTCAATAACTTCGTTATTCTATTCAACAAATGAGTATTTATTCTATTCAACACATGAATCTATACTTCTTTCAACACATGAGTACTATCAACACATGACTATTTTTGTTATGTAATATATTTTATAAATTTTGCTTTCTATCATTTAATTTTATTTCAAACTCTAACCGTAAATTAGTAAAGAACGATTCCCTAAGCATTAACCTCGAAGGCTGAAACCAACATCAGATCAATACCCAGGAGACCACTCATCTTATCTATTTTCAAGTTAGTTTCTAATTTCATATATGATAAAGACGTGAATTTTATTGTTAAAATATTTTAAACAACAAATGAATATTTTCAACACATGAATCTATATTTCTTTTAACACATGACTAATCTCAACACATGAGTACTGTCAACACATGAATCTTTATTTTAAAATATTCATTATTTTCCCAATTGGAATGAGGCGCAATCAATTACCATATAATGTTAATTATATGGATTCCTACAACACATGTATATAATAGCAACGATAAATAATCAACCATCATCCAAAGTGCACCACACAACTGCATAAGCATTAAATATAAGTTATAAACGCTTACACGGTCTGTCGACCAATCTATCGACATCCAACTAAATATAGGGATTAGTGTACGCCAGATATCATCCCAACAACCGTGTGGGGTTTCAATCCACAAACACTGAATATTATTTGTGCAGCTGGGCGACGTGTAAAATTTATCGTCCCAATCAATATCCTTCAAATAGGTGTACATAAACAAACTGTCCAGTGTGTAAATGAATATTTATTTATTCACATTCACGTTAAAAATATATTTTTAACGATAAATTCCTTTATTTCAACACATGAATTTCTACTCAGTTCATTTATTCAATAAAATGATATTTTTATTTTTCTAACTTATTTTAGAAAATTTCGGCGGCATAACGGCACGATACTAGAAACCGGACAAGGCCTAGCCTTATCCCCTGGTCTAATAATGGCCTGCGCCATACACATACCAATCTAATCAATTCCATTTCACCCAAAAAACCAAATTCAGACCAATAATCCAATCAACTACATAACTAAACAAACAAGTCGTCCATGGTCTGTGGACGACGGGTGTCGGGTACAACTAAACACCGTCTGCATCCTAGTATATATTTTAACTAGAAAAGAAAATTAAAAGTGAGAAGTTCTCACCGAGAGCTAAACCAAATGCCCCGACTCTTCATATAAAGAAAATCATCGCCGTGCTCGCCTTTTGTCACTTTCGTTGTCCATATCCACTACATATATATAAATCACATTTTTATATTGTTGCTATGTATATAAAAATCACATTTTTATAATCACTCTATATGGGTAAAAATCACATTTTTATACCGCTACAAATATAAAGATCAAATTTTTACTTCATTACATATATAAAAATCGTATTTTTATTATCTCTATAATACAAAAATCATATTTTTATTTACTTCATATGTAAAAATTCATAGAAGCTTTAAAACGGAGAAAACTCACATATTTTCTGTCGCCGGGATTTGTTGTTCTGGTTTTAGAATTTGCAAACGAGCTTCAATCTTCACTCCATCTTTTTTTCTAGCTTAATCGCGCCATTCCGGACAACTTTTGCCTAGTGGTCTTCCTTCCGAAAATGTGTCATTCCACCGGAAATCGCGAAAAGATAACATTTAGACAGTGATTGGAAAGCAGACTTTGGACGCGTTTTCCCGACAACTCCGCAATGCAAAATGGGACTATCATGTACCAAATCAAAGAGAAAATCATGCCCTTCGATTTTAATCTAGAGGAGTTTTGGATAGAAATGCACGGTTTGGGAGTTATTCACGAAATAGTGACATGGTGTTATTTTCAAAACGGGATTTTTGGTGAAAATGGATTTTTGGGTGTAGCGGGGCCCACGGCCAGAATTGAGGGGCCTGAGGGGTTGCCGGACCTGATGGACGTGGGGAGGCCGCTGGTGGCGGGGTGGGGTCCACGGAGGCGGGTGGTGGTGGTTCGGGGATAGGGTTTGTGATTTTGAAGAGGGAAAGAGGAGGAGAGAGAGGGGAGGAGGAAGAGGAGGAGGTGGCGCCGGAGGGAGGTGGTGGCAGCCAAAGGAGGTGGTGGCAGTGGAGGAGGGGCGGAAGCCCTCTTGGAGGGGGAGGAGCCCATTTTTGAGAAAAGAGGAAGAGAGAAAAGTGAAAGAAGAGGAGGAAAAGTGATTAAATGCTCGTTTCTCGCGTATCGTCTGAATGCAAACGATCTCTGATTGCCGCCGATTTCGGACACGACATAGTAGACATGAAGACGAGTCAAACGAAACAAGTTTCGTCGAATTCCGAGTTCGTTTTACCGTCCGTTAAAATTCTCAAAAATGCTCAGACAAGCTCTAAAAATGCTATTTTGGTGCACCATTTCTTCTTGCACGCTCACATGCTAACTCCGAAAATCAATCCCTCTTGGATTTAACCATTATTAGACGATACGAATCCAGAAAAAAGTAGAATCGAATTCTGAGGTCATATCAATAATGTTCCTTTGTAAAATGACTACCCATTTCTGAACAAATGGTTTTGCTTCACACGGCCACATACTGATTCCGTTCGACGCGCTCTTTAGAACTCAACAATAATTTGTCATTATGAATCCAAAAAAATTTATCTCGTCGAATTCTGAGCTCATATGCAAAATTTTACTTTTTAAGGGCTATGTATTGCTAACCGAAAAGCTCCTGCCAATTGCCACTATTCTGGATATCCGAATATGTCAAAGCTTATACTTTTCGGAGTTCTAAATGGCATTATGAACTCAATGGAAGTGGTTTCGAGTCCAAATTCATCCGTATGCAAAATATGACTTTTTGGGCCATGTATAATTTCCATAGCGACTATTCTAGATTTTGAATTGAGCATAACTTTTGATTCCCGCTATGAAATTTTGATTTTTCGGATTCGTTGGAAAGATATTCTCAATTAAGTTATAATATTTTTGGTTTCGCTAAAATCCAGTTTATTTTGAATCATGTACATTCATTTGAAGTTTGAAATCGAATTATGGAACTACCGCGCCATATTCAATTCCTTTTATAATTAAAATAAAATATTTATATTCCAACGACGACTCAAATAAATATATACGTTCTAATTCTATTCAAAATAAATTTCTTGTCGTTATTATTTAAAATAATTCATTTTAAATATTCAAAAATTTTTAAAATTGCCAAAATAAAAATTTTAAATTGGCTCAGAATTTCAGGGTTATTACAATCTCCCCCACTTTAAACTTTTCGTCTCCGAAAAGGAATGAAGCCCAAAGTTGTTTAACTAATTAACTCAACTTCCAGTATTTTCTTTACGGCATAAGTTCTTCAGCTTTTTAGTTTCTAAGAACCTATCAAATTTTTCAAAAATTTTGCTAACACCCTAAATTTTCGAAAATTTTCACCATAACCTCCCCTGCACCGGGGACTTCGGGATATTTCATATAGCCTCCCATGGCCTTCTTCAATCCAAAAGAAAAAGAAAAAGCCAAGAAGCTAGCCAATCGGCTCACCAAATCATCCTAACCCAAAGAAATACAATAAATATGTACCTATTTGTCGAGCAAACAATTTTATTCTCTGCTCTAGCCTCCTTGCTATGACATATTCAATGTAAGTACCTGCATATGCATGCAATTGTAATCATTTTGCAATACAGTTCAATATTCGGTTCAATTTGGGATAACGGTTCAAAATTTCAACAAATAAACAACAACACAACCATCAATCAATTAGTGGATTATCGTTTCAAATTCATAATTTTGATATATATACAGAAAATCATGTTTTTGATGCCAAATCACAACAATAAAGCCTATCTAAGTTTTGGTTCTCACACTAATATGATGGAAATATATAGATATCACATCTTCGTCACTCGAAAATAAATGCTGATGATGTTTCGAACCACCATCAGAACATCTTCGGGCTACTAGAGTGCGATTCTATGTCCATCAAGTATATTAAAACTTCGAATATATGTTCATGACGCGTATATACCAAATCCTTATGTACTAGATCGTCCAAATCAAATTTAAAATAAATATACAAATACGTATACTTGAATTTAACTTTCAAAACAAAATTTGTTTTCATTTGAAAAATATACTCTTCACACTCGTTCTAGGATACTACCGATCTGTGACAACAAGGAATTTCGCTCGATCCGAATCAGTCGCTAAACCTATCTAGACCTTTCGAAACGCCTGATTGTTTTGAGAACACGACAAAATAGGATGCAAACAGATGAACATTTCATTGTATATTACAACAATTCCATCAGAATACAAGAATTTACAGAGTATGAATAAATATTACAAAGAAAATATCAGAGATTTAAATTACATTTAAATACATTGCAGCGGAAATAATACATAACACAACAATAAGAGATATACGGATACAGAGCTTTCCGGATATCGTTCCAGCTGTAGATCAGGATCCTGTGAATATAAATCTGCAAAACCGAAACCACTAGCTGCCCATGTGGAAAATAGGGGCACCCATAGTTTAGGTTAAAACAATAAACTCCAGGTCAGTCATGTGACTGGTGTGAGAACTAAAACAATTATTAATCTTTGTTTTTAAAGTTAGGTAAATCAAGGGACCACGCCGTATAACACGGAACGGGTTTCCTCCCAAGAATACCAGTGCATAAAACAAACAGCGCAATGCTAAATAAAGAACAATGAAGCTATTATAAGACCCAGGTCCCATCACACAATGCAACGCAAGCCGAAGGATAGGGTTTTCCCTTATAATAGCCAAATATGCTTGATACGCGAAATTTCATCTTATATTATTACTGTAAGTGAAGAAAACAACTTCAAATATAAATATATCAATCATAGACGGCATGGGTACCATATATCATGTCGCCAATACTAGGATCTACAATCAAAACCGCAAAATGTCATATTTGGAAATTGGATTTCCATCATGGTGGCTCCTGATTCGAAAGATCGATCGTGTAGTGCCATCTCAACGGCTTACGTCTCAGCTAGAGAAAACACCGTAATGCACATCCGCACTTTTGGGAAATCGAGTATCACTGCGGCTTACGTCTCGGCGAGAGAAAACACCGCTTACCCTATCCCTCTGAGCACTGAGCTCAATCTCGGTCGACCGAATCCACGACACCACTAAGGTGTCCATCCTCTAAAAAGCATACTGATCAAACCATCAGTTTACCACCATACCGGGGTGTGAGGCTCGCGAATCAACACTATACACAAAGCCGTGCTATTTTAAAGCTGCGCTTTGATCATCATCCACCAGACTATGCTTTTCAACAAAAGTCTGGATCACTGCATCTCAGCATGCCACACTATCAATCCATATCGTACCACTGATTTCTGTCAATATATAACCTCTGAGCTCGTATGTCTCAGAGAAGGGCGTTAAGCAAGAGAGTAAATTCTCCGCTGCCAAACATATATATATTTAGCAGAGATCAACGAATACAATATAAAGGAATACAATGTCAGACACACCATCCATTTACAAGTCCGTTCAAGGTCTGAACGAAACCGGAGGCATTTTCCTCGCTTATCCGTACAATCAACAAATACGTCCGGACGGCTACCACTTCAGCCCCCTTCAAGGTAGCTACTCCCATCGTGAGCGTCAGTAGCACCCATCCATTCAATGTGAAGATCGTCGGTCTTGCACCGTCTTCAATCTCTTCGACTTATCGTCGAATCGGTTATTCAGAATGGGTATAGACCCGGCCTTTCTGAATAACCCACATATATAATAAACAATTGTTATACAAACACAACATATGCCTCATTCCAATTCATCAGTCAATTTCACATTCTTAGGGAAAGGTTACCATTAATTTTGTCAAAGATAAATTCTTTTAAATTTATTCTTTAATCTTCCTTTAGATATCATTTCAAACCATATCATGGTTTTCCAAACTAGTCGGGATTAGCGAACCACAACGAAGTAATTATTTATTTTATTTCCCAATCCCAACCTATTCATCCCTTGGAGCAAAACTGTTATCACCCCATAACTAACACCACGGTGTTATCGGTAAATTTAATTACCATTTCACGTTCAAATCTAATTAAAGATTTAACTATCGCTAGGAGTAAAACTGGTGATACTCCCCTTTCGATCATTTCCCAATTTTGATAATTTAAATTATCAGTTCCTATTTCAATCTAATTAAGGATTCATTAAAACTCCTTTTACTGGGTTAAAGAACTAATGTCATTTAAAATACAGTTCACTATAAACCGAAATCATATTCTATTTCAATTCCAATAAAATATATTAGAAATTCTGGTTATTTAAAACCCATTTCAAATTCAATTTATTTATTTCAAAAATAAATTGATTTTAATTCTAGTTCAAAACTAGTTCATTTCGATAAAAATCTATTTTAATCTTTTCAAATATGGAGTTTTTCATCCTAGTTCTTTTCAAATCATTTATTTTGATTTTACACAAATTATAGATATTTTTAATTATTTTATCAAGTCCCGTACAGTCAATTTCAATCTACGGCCATCGAACTGCACTTACAGCCACCTTTTCTGAAATTGATTTGGACATATCTCCAAATCCAACCATTAGATTTCAAATTTCTAATATTCATTGAAAAGCTCTTTTCGATACGAACCCAACGGTTCCGGTTTTTGGAGAATCCGACGGTCGGATCTCCCGTAATGTCCGTTCGAAGTCAATGGTTGAAATTCGCGAACTACCGTGGCGCGGCGCGTTCTATTCAGGCCATTATATTATATATATAATATATATAATCTATATTTCGTCGATTCGGATTTAAATCGAATTTTATAAATCGTTTTAAATTCGTTTCAAAAACAATTTCAACTTCATTTCAAATTCAGATCAAAATTGAATTTTTCCAATATAAATTCGTTTTAAATTCATTTCAAATCAAATTCTATTCAATTTCAATTCGAATTCATTTCTATTCAATTTCAATTTGAATTCATTTCTATTCAATTTCAATTCGAATTCGTTTTATATTCAATTCAATTCGAATTCACTTTATATTCAATTCAATTCGAATTCGTTTTATATTAAATTCAATTCGAATTCGTTTTATATTCAATTCAATTCGAATTCGTTTTATATTCAATTCAACTCGAATTCGTTTTATATCTAATTCAATTCGAATTGAAAATTCGAATTCACTTTATATTCAATTCAATTCGAATTCGTTTTATATTCAATTCAATTCGAATTCACTTTATATTCAATTCTATTCGAATTCGTTTTATATTCAATTCAATTCGAATTCGTTTTATATTCAATTCAATTCGAATTCACTTTATATTCAATTCAATTCGAATTCACTTTATATTCAATTAAATTCGAATTCGTTTTATATTCAATTAAATTCGAATTCACTTTATATTAAATTCAATTCGAATTCGTTTTATATTGAATTCAATTCGAATTCACTTTATATTCAATTCAATTCGAATTTGTTTTATATTCAATTCAATTCGAATTCACTTTATATTCAATTCAATTCGAATTCACTTTATATTCAATTCAATTCGAATTCGTTTTATATTCAATTCAATTTGAATTCACTTTATATTCAATTCAATTCGAATTCGTTTTATATTCAATTCATTTCGAATTGAAAATTCGAATTCACTTTATATTCAATTCAATTCAAAACCATTCGAATCAATTCGAATTCACTTTATATTCAATTCAATTCGAATTCGTTTTATATTCAATTCAATTCGAATTGAAAATTTGATTTCACTTTATATTCAATTCAATTCAAATCCATTCGAATCAATTCGAATTTATTTTCAATTCTAATCAATTCAAATTCATTTTAAAAACGAATATAATCGATATCAATATCGTTTGCGTCAAAATAGCGCATCTCTAATCAACACGGCTTTATATTATTCAATAACTTCGTTATTTTATTCAACAAATGAATATTCACTCTATTCAACACATGAATCTATATTTCTTTCACCACATGACTAATCTCAACAAATGAGTACTGTCAACACGTTAATCTTTATTTTAAAATATTCTTTATTTTCCCAATTGGAATGAGGTCCAATCAATTACCATATAATGTTAATTATATGGATTCCATACAACACATGTATATAATAACAACGATAAATAATCAACCATCATCCAAAGTGCACCACACAAATGCATAAGCATTAAATATATATAATTAACGCTTACACAGTCTATCGACCAATCGATCGACATACAATTAAATAATTGGGATTAGTGTACGCCAAATATCATCCCAACACCCGTGTGGGGTTTCAAACAATTAAACACATATTTTATTTGTGCAGTTGGGCGATGTGTAAAATTTATCGTCCCAATCAATATCAGTCAAATGTGTGTATATAAACAAATCGTTCGATTTATTTATAAATATATATTTCATTTTATATAGACGTTAAAAATTATATTTTTAACTATATAAATATTTTATTTCACTATATAAATATTTTATTTCATTCCACAACACACATTCAATTTTTCACATCAAAATCAAACAAACAAGCATACAAGCCGTCAATGGTCTGTGGACGACGGGTGTCGGGTTCTGCTAAGCACCGTCTGCATCCTAGTATATATATTAACTAGAAATTTAAAATAAAAGTGAGGAGTTCTCATAGAAAGCTAAATCCAATGCCGCAACTCTTCTTATGTAGGAGATCTTAGCCGTTCTTCTAACGAGATATGTTTCACGAAATTTATATTAAAAATCATATTTCTAACATCACTACTTCGTATATGAAGATTATGTTTTGATTTCAAATCCATATAAAATAGAGTTCGTATTTTTCTATTGCTTCATATATAAGAAAGTTTATATTTTCCTATTTTAAAAATCTTGTCTTTTCTATTTTAATTTCCGAAACTCATGCTATTTTTATTTCTAAAAATCAAAGCCATTTTTATTTTATAAAAATCCATGTATTCTTATTTTAAAAACAACGGTCCTTTTATTTATTTTAAAACAATGCAAAATTTATTTTCTTTATAACCATTCTATTTCATAATAAAAGTCACATTTAAAAAACAATGCTTTATATCTATAAAAATTCCATGTTTTATTCTTTGCTATTTTATTTTAAAAACTATACAATAATAAATATTTAGTTTAAATTCATAATTAAATACAGTGTAATCAACGAGGTAATTAACTAAGAAAGGATCACCTTGTTCACTGTAAAGTTCGACGGACTGCACCCCAACCAGGCTTCAAACTAGGGTTGGGATTTTCCGCCCAAAACACAGCACTGGTTGACGATCAGGCGTCGCCACGAGGTACGCCTCCGAAGGAGCTTCAAGGCGCTGATGGTTATGTCGAGTTCGACAGCTTGTGGACGACTGGATTTGCTTCGAGACGGCGGAAGTTCCCGGGCCCAGATCTCGAGAAATACGTGACAATGGATGACGAGGCTTAGATGCATTTGTAGAGGAGGGAAAGGGCTTTAAAAAGTTCCAAAGGTGCACTTGATTTCATTGAGTGTTTTGAGTGAAAAAGAGGAGAGATGATTGAGAGCTTTTCCGCCGTTCGAGCAGTGAGGAGGAGCGGACTTTGGGAGGTCAACGCAGAAGTGAGAGATTGAATTTGATTGGCCCGATATTTTATTTATATATTTAAATTCATTAAATCCGAAAATACCCCTTACCACATACGATCTCCGATCCAAACCCAACGACTATCGTCCCTAGTGTAATACACCCATTCCGAACACAATGGGATATGTATCGTATGATGATTTGATCGTTTCGATCAGTTTTCGTTGAATTTACATTTAAATCATTATACTGAATTTTAAACGTGCATTCCAAATTACATGTGCCACATACTAACTCGAAAAATTCCTGAAAAATATTTTCTAGCTTCGTATTGACGATACGGTCCTAACAAAACTAATTTCGTCGAATTCTGAGACTATTTGAAAAATGGCCATTTTCCAGTCGATTAAAATCAACTAAAACTGGTCAAACGCGTTTTCCTTTGCCACGCTCACATATTGATACAGAAGAATTATGAAATTTGAAACCTTGCAATAACTTTACATCCCGGATCCAACAAAAGTGGTTTCGTCGAAATCCGAGGTCGTTTGCAAAATGGCTATTTTCAAGGGCCGAAATTCCATAGCGACTATCCTGAAATTTCAACTGGACATATCTTTTGATTTGCGCTATGAAATTTCAATTTGTCGGATTCGTTGGAAAGATATTATCAATTAGAATCAAATATTTTTGGTTTCGCTAAAATCTGGTTTGTTTTGCACCCGGTACATTCATTTGAAGTTTGAAATCGAATTATCGAACTACCGCGTCATTTTCAATTCTATAAATAATTATATATAATTATTATATTCTAACGACGACGTATATAAATATATACGTTCGAATTCAAAATAAACTTTTAGTCGTTTTTATTTAAAATAATTCATTTTAAATATTCGAAATTTGCTAAAATTGCCAAAATAAAAAATTTAAACTAGCTCGCATTTCCGGGTTGTTACAATCTCCCCCACTTAAAACTTTTCTTCCCCGAAAAGGAACAAAGCCGAAAGTTGTTTTACAAACCAACTCAAATTTCATTATTTTGATTACGGCTTAAGTTCTTCAACTTTTCAGTTTCTAAGAACTTTTCAAATTTTTCAAAACTTTGGCTAACACCCTAAATTTTCGACAAATTTCACCATAACCTCCACTGCACCGGGAGCATGGGAAAATCCCAAAATTGCCATATAGGCCCTCTGATCTCAAAAAGAAAAAGAAATAGCCAAGCGGCTAGCCAATCGGCTCATAAAATCATCATCACCCAAACAAAACAGTAAATTATAGTAAACATGTACCTATTTGTCGGGCAAACAAATTTTATTCTTCTGCTCTAGCCTCCTTGCTATGACTTGTTCAATGTAAGTACATGTATATGCAAGCGTTTGCGATAAATTTTCAATACAATTCACTTTTTGATTCAACTAGGCAAAATGGTTCAAAATATCAAAACACACAAACAAACAACACAAACATCAATCAATTTGTGGATTAACGTTTCAAATTCATAATTTTACTACATATACAGAAAATCGTGTTTTTGATGCCAAATCCCAACAATAAATCAATCTAGTTTTGGTTCTCACACCAGCCTAATGGAAATATATGATATCACACTTTCGAAACTCGAATATAAATTCTGATGATGTACGTACTATATAGCGATCATCAGAACCATCCCCGGGCGACTAGAATGTGATTCTATATCTATCCAGTATATTAAAACATCGAATATACGTTCACGACGCGTATATGCAAAATCTTTATATACCAGATTGTCCAAATTCAAAATAAATAAATATTCAAATACGAATAAAACGATTTAAATTTCAAAACAAAGTTGTTTTCATTTGAAAAATATACTCTTCATACTCGTTCTAGGATACTACTGATCCTATCTCTAACGAGTCATTCTAATTAGATATTACTAATCCAATATCTGATGAATTCTTTCGTTCGGTTCTAATGTGTCTTATTCTCGATCTCTGTAAACCAAAGCTCTGATACCAACTGTCACAACAAGGAATTTCGCTCGATCCGAATCAGTCGCTAAACCGATCTAGACATTTCGAAATGCCTGATTGTTTTGAGAACACGACAAAATAGAACGCAAACAGAAGAACATTTCATTGTATATTACAACAATTCCATCAGAATAAAAGAATATACAGAGTATGAATAAATATTACACAGAAAATATTAGAGATTTAAATTACATTTAAATACATTGCAGCGGAAATAATACAAAACACAACAAGAAGAGATATACGGATACAGAGCTTTCTGGATATCGTTCCAGCTATAGATCAGGATCCTGCGAATATAAATCTGCAAAACCGAAACCACTAGCTGCCTGTGTGGAAAATAGGGGCACCCAGAGTTTAGGTTAAAACAATAAACTCCAGGTCAGTCATGTGACTGGTGTGAGAACTAAAACAGTTATTAATCTTTGTTTATAAAGTTAGGTAAATCAAGGGACCACGCCGTATAAGACGGAACGGGTTTCCTCCCAAGAATACCAGTGCATAAAACAAACAGCGCAATGCTAAATAAAGAACAATGAAGCTTTTATAAGACCCAGGTCCCATCACATAATGCAACGCAAGCCGGAGGATAGGGTTTTCCCTTATAATAGCCAAATATGCTTGATACGCGAAATTTCATCTTGTATTATTACTGTAAGTGAAGAAAACAACTTCAAATATAAATATATTGTAATGACCCATATTCTACGCATCGGGGGATCGTAGAATATTTATTTCTTTCGAATCTGAAGTCATATGGTCATGTAACTTTGGGAAACATCCATTAGAGCCATTTCCCATGCTTATGATTTCTGTCGATTTTTAAATGATCATTTTGCCCCTAGTAGGTACTGTTTAGGCCATAACTTTTGATTGGAAAGGAATTTTGACCTGAAACCACTTCCATTGGATCCGTTTGATGGTTTACCTTTCCGTAGAGTGGTCATGACAGCCAAACGGACTCACCGTTTAGGAGATATGGCTGAAATAAGGTTTGGAGGGTGAAAAACTGCTTAACCGGGTCAAATCGGGGGATTAGTAAGTAGGCCCATAACCCATTTCGGGATTAGGGTTATGGGAAGGCTGAAATGAGATGGAGAATCATTCCATTTCAGTTTTCTAGCCTCCACTTATCACCAAGGAACCCTAAAAATGGCCTCTAACCTCTAAATCACCTCCAAATCATCTTTTGGTCAAGGATTTGGCTTAGCAACCCCTAATCAAGGAAGATCTACACCAAAGCAACATTGGAGCTGCTGTTTAGCATTGGAATTCACATCAAATCAGATATTTATTTCAGATTTTAGTTTATTTGTGGCTAAGGTGAGTGATTTGCATAGTTTTACACTAGTTATGGCTAGCTAAGGGTAATTAGTGCTAATTAGCGAATTTAAGCATGATAAAATTCGGGAAAAATGTTCATAAATTCCTAAATGATGTTTTAGACCTCTGATATGAATTTGGGTTAATTTGGTTAAGTTTTGCTAATCCTAACATTAGTTTCACCTAAACATGCTTAAGGGGAATTATGGGATTTTGGGTATGTTTTATCCATTTTTACCTACCAAATTGATGTTTTGTTGTTGTGGTTGATTATGCATGTTGCTATGACTGTACAAAGTGCTTTGTGATTGATTTCAATAGTTAGAATGGTCGAAAACGTCGTCGGATGGCGTAAACACTTGCTGGAACAGTTTCAGAAAACAGTGCAGGGTTCGGATCGGATCGGATAAGTTGAACTGAGCAAAGGATTCGATTGGATCGGAACCCAACTCTTGGGAAAAGTGGCAAAAAGGAAGGCCATGCTAGCTGAACTGGGATCGGATCGGATTAGGGAGTAGGGAGTAGAGCGGATAGAGGAGGATGGATCGGATCGAAGCACGTAAAGGATGAGGAGGCGGATCGGAGCGGAAGCATGAACTGGAGGGGGAATGGCACCCGACCCGAACCAAGGAGAAACGCCCGACCCGAACCGATAGAGGACACCCGACCCGAACCGCACTAGAAGAAGACCCGACCCGAACAGATGGAGGATACCCGACCCGAACCGATGGCTTGAGGAGGAACTCGACCCGACCCAGTATTGACCAATAACCCGAGATGCAAAGGTAGTCCAATATGGGAAGTTAGAGCTCAGGATCCAGTTGGGAACCAATGAGTTCACTTCATGGTTGGACTTTGCTGCGGGACGTGTGTTAAGGAGTTGTCGACGTTCATAACTTCGATCCGCCACTAAAAATGAATGATGGCTACTTATCAGTGCAGTAGGGTCATTATGACCTGAGGGGCAATGTGATGGTAGCAAGACTACGTTATCAGTGCAGTAGGGTCATTATGACCTGAGGGGCAAGGTGATGCGTATTAAGACTATGAGCCAGCGCAGATGGGGTGAACAACTTCATGGGGTAAGTGGACATAGTAAGGATTGGTAAGGCTATGAGCCAGCGCAGATGGGGTGAATAACTCCATGGGCAAGTGGACATAGCATGGAATTAGTGGCTACGTTATCAGTGCAGTGAAGCCATTTATGACTTCATGGGGCAGAGTGATCGTAGCAAGGCATGTTGGGTGATCGAAGTGGTGAATATCGTATGCTTTACGCACTGAGTGAGAGATGTGAGGATGGATGCTATGTTTGATTGTTGCCATCATTATGACATGCACACCTCCCCCACCTCCGTATCTTTACACCGTTTTCTATGGTACCTTAGAGTGTTGTACAGTATGTAGTGCTAACTCTTTGGTTGCAGGTCCGGGTTCAGGTATGTTGTAGTCTACATGTCATTGTTCACTTTAGATGCTTATCGCTCATACTAGGCTTTATGTCTGACCCAGAGTTTTATGTTTCCTCTTATTACTCTGGGTGCTCACACGAGCAGACTAGAGACAGGTTAGCTGGTGGTGCGCGAATAGCTGATTCGGAGGCGGACAGGAGGCTCCACGTATGATATATATATACACATTCTCCCTGTGTCGTTGGTTGTCGCTACTTGGGCATTAGTAGTGTACCTCCTTTATCTTACTTTTGCTTTGAGACAGTTTGAAAGTTGTAATAAGCTGTATTTTGGATTTCCGCTGCTATGATGTTAAGTTCTGGTTTCCCGCTTATGCACTGTCTCCCCTGTTTTATGTCAAGTATGTTATTATTATATTTTATTCTATGCGATGTGAGACATTCTACAGGTTCTTTGTATGTTCATTTCTTTCTTCCTTTTCCTTCTGATGACCCGTTCCATGCTAACTGGACATGTGTACAGCGCACTTTTGGAGTAAATGTCGGTTGGTGCGGGGCGGGCCGCCACACTTGGTATCAGAGCTCTAGGTTGCGTAGTTAACCTAGGGAAAGACACTAGGGAGAGATAGTACGTATATGAGAGCGCGTATTTGTGATTACTTTGGTTTTCAAAAGCTATTTGTATATATACTATTAGTAGTATGAAGAATGAAGTCGCACTGCATTAGCACCACTATGGGGTCGTTAATCGTTTCCTTTTTCAGATTGACGATGAGCCGAGACACGAGGGGTGCTGGTAGAGGAAACCAAGGGAATGCTGCTGACATGAGGGCGATGTTTACTAACCTCATGAGAGACATGCTTAGAGAAGTGCAAGGGGCAGTTCCCAATCCCGGAGTTGGTGTTGGCCCAGTAGTGCAAGCGCCTAGGGTCGATTTCGCCAAGTTGTGCAAGGATTACACTAATCTTGGTGGAAAGCTGTTCCACGGAACGGAGTCGGCCACAGATGTTCAAGACCGGATGGATAGCTGTGACCGTATCTTTGATGACTTGGGTCTTGAGGACGCGATGAAGAGAAGGCTAGCGTCTCGTCAGCTGCTAGGGCGAGCGATGAATTGGTGGAATGCCATTAGAACAGCTACTCTAGAGGATCAGGTTACTTGGGATCAGTTCAAGGCTCGCTTTAGCGAGAAGTTTATTCCAACTGCCTAGAAGTCAGTGTTGTTTAAGAGGTTCTTGGAACTCAAGCAGAACGGAAGGGCAGTTTCTGATTATATTGCTGAGTTCGACACTTTGTCGAAGTATGGATTGTCTCTTATCGATACTCCTGAGAAGAAGAATGAGAAGTTCATTACTAGCTTGGATGGATACTTGGGGGAAAGGCTTATCAACCACATCGATGAGACTTTTGAATCGATTGTGGGAAAAGCTTTGAGATCAGAGAGTCTTTACCCTAAGTCAAAGACTGAGGCTACATCTTCAGAAGGGCCAAAGCCGCAAGCAGGCGGTGGAGGCAAGAATAACTCTCAGAATAAGAGGAAGCAGGACCAATCAAAAGGTGGCCAGAAGAAGAGCAAGAAGGATGTTGAGTGCTTCAGCTGTGGTAAGAAGGGCCATTATGCTAAAGAATGTCGGGCCAAGCCAGCGGAAAGGAAGTGCTACAACTGTGGTCAAGTGGGACATCGTAAGGATAAGTGTCTGCAACCTCTTAAGGAGAAGCAGATTGTGAAAGCATATGCTATTGATGTTGTTCCTTCTTCGTCGAATGCCCCAACGGCGGCGGAGAAAGGAAAGAATGTTATTATTCAAGGTATGCTTTCTATTTATGATGTACCAGTTCAAGTTTTGTTTGATACTGGGGCTTCCTGTTCCTTCATATCTAGTGACCTGGTGGATAGGTTGGGACTGGAACTCGAGATAGTCGATAGACCATTGGTTGTGACATACCCGATTGGTGGTTCGACTAGCCTTAGTATGATTTGTAGGAATTTGGTCTTATCGAGTCGTGGATGTATATTTGTATGTGATTGCTTTGTTTTGGGCTTTACTGGGTATGGCATTATATTGGGAGTCGATTGGCTCCAAAGATACGGGGTGGTGGTAGACTGTGAGGGCTTTTTGGTGATAGTGAGGGCGGATGATGGGCGGAGGGTAGTGTTTGGTAGTCTACCTAGTGATGGGGTTATGGCTAGTTTTGTAAATTCCCTCGACATCCCGCAGGATGGGTTGTCGGGTGTGCCCGTGGTTGGTCAGTATCCGGACGTCTTCGAGGAGGTGACCGGGCTTCCACCACACCAAGAGATTGAGTTCCGTATTGATTTAGTGAAAGATGTCAGACCTATAGTGATGCCACTTCGTCGTATGGCACCAAGGGAGCAACGAGAGCTCGGGGTGCAAGTCAGCAATCTTTTGAAGAAGGGATTTATTAGAAGAAGTGTCTCCGAGTGGGGAGCACCAGTTGTGTTTGCTACTAAGGCAGATTGAGTTCCGTATTGATTAAGTGAAAGATGTCAGACCTATAGCGATGCCACTTCGTCGTATGGCACCATGGGAGCAGCGAGAGCTCGGGGTGCAAGTCGGCAATCTTTTGAAGAAGGGATTTATTATAAGAAGTGTCTCCGAGTGGGGAACACCGGTTGTGTTTGCTACTAAGGCAGATGGCTCCCTTCGTTTGTGTGTGGACTATCGCGAGTTGAATAAGGTAACGAGGAAGAATAAGTATCCTCTACCACGGATAGATGATTTATTTGATCAACTGGAAGGAGCAAGAGTGTTCTCCCAGTTGTACCTCGCGACAGGATTTCATCAGCTACGAGTAGCGGATGAGAGTGTTCCGAAAACGGCATTTAGGACACCGTCTGGATTTTATGAGTGGTTGGTCATGCCATTTGGGGTTGACCAATGCACCAGCCTATTTTGTGGATCTTATGAATCGAGTATTCAGAGATCAGTTGAATAAGTTTATTCTTGTGTTCGTGGATGATATCCTTGTTTACTCAAGGACAGAGGAGGAACACAAGAGGCACTTGAGGATAGTGATGGAGGTGTTGAGGAAACACCAATTAAAAGCGAAATTCTCTAAGTGTCATTTTTGGAGAAGGGAAGTGAGATTCTTGGGTCATGTTGTTTCAGAGAATGGTATTGCCATGGACCCTGCGAAGGTGGCTACGGTACAGGATTGGCCTACGCCCAAGAATGTAACGGATGTAAGAAGTTTCTTGGGATTAGCTGGATATTATCGTAAGTTTATCCAGGACTTTTCCAAGATAGCAGAACCGTTGACTCAATTGACTAAGAAGAATCAGTCCTTCGTCTGGGACGGAGTGTGTGAGGATGCCTTCAAGAGTCTAAAAGAGAGGTTGACGCGTGCGCCAGTGTTAGTCATTCCTAAAGGAAATGAAGAGATGACGGTATACACGGATGCTTGTGGTACCGGACTGGGTGCAGTATTGATGCAAGGATGTAGGGTTGTAGCTTATGCTAGTCGACAGCTAAAGCCTCATGAGAAGAAGTATCCTACCCATGATTTGGAATTGGCAGCGATTGTATTTGCGCTGAAGATGTGGAGACACTATCTCTTGGGAGAAATATTTGAGTTGTTTACCGATCATAAATCGTTAAAGTATCTCTTCTCTCAGAAAGATCTGAATCTCCGTCAGCAGAGATGGTTAGAGTTCTTGGCTTCATATGATTTTGATATCGCATACACAACCGGGAAGGGTAATGCGGTAGCCGAAGCCTTGAGTAGGAGACATGCCAGCTTAGGGGCAATGTTTCTTGAGTGGAAGCAACTGGAGTATATCGCGGGGTTTGATTTCAGACCAAAGTGCGAATTGGATCCAGTCATGCTAGCTAGTTTGACGATCAGACCCACTTTGATAGAGCGGACTGGTTCTAGTCAAAGGGACGATCCTAATCTATTGGAAGTCATCTCCAAGTTAGAGATGAACATCGACGGTGAGGAGATGAATGCATATGGGCTTGATCGAGATGGATGGCTTCGGAAGAATGGAAGACTAGTTGTGCCCAACGTGAATGGTTTGAGAGATGAAGTGCTAAGAGAATGTCATCACTCAAAACTGACTATACATCCCGGTGGTAATAAGATGTACCGAGACATGAGACAGACTTACTACTGGGATGGGATGAAAAGAGACGTTGGGAAGTTTATATCCAAATGCATGAATTGCCAGCTATTTAAAGCCGAGCAAAAGAAGCCTAGCGGATTGTTGCAACCATTAAAAATTCCCGAATGGAAATGGGAGCAAGTCTCGACGGATTTCATCGATGGTTTACCAAGGACTAGATCGGGATATGATAGCATTTGGGTAATTGTAGATCGATTGACTAAGAGTGCAAGATTTATACCAGTCAAATCGACTAAAACGGCATCCAAGTTGGCAGAAATGTATATGAAGTGGGTAGTGAGATTTCATGGAGTACCCAAAATCATTGTGAGTGACCGAGACCCGTTGTTCACTAGTGGGTTTTGGAAGAGCTTACAAGAGGCTCTAGGGTCAGGATTACATCTCATTACCGCATATCATCCTCAGACCAACGGTCAGACGGAGAGGGTGAATCGTATATTGGAAGATCTCTTGAGAGCTTGTATATTGGATTTTGGTGGATCATGGGATGACCATTTGCATCTAGTAGAGTTTGCATATAATAATAGCTACCAATCCAGTATCGATATGGCTCCATATGAAGCTTTGTACGGAAGACCGTGCAACTCACCATCATGTTCGATAGAGACTGGCGAGATGTTTGTGCTTGGACCGGATGTGCTGAGAGAAACTTCCGATAAGATCAAGATCATTCAGCAACGAATGAAAGCTGCCCAAGATAGGCAGAAGAGTTATGCTGATAAGAGGAGAAGAGACTTGAAATTCTCTGTTGGCGACTTGGTGTTTGTCAAGATCTCTCCGTTGAAGAGCGTGATACGATTTGGCAGGAGAGGCAAGTTGGCACCAAGATTTGTTGGCCCATTCCCTGTTCTTGAACTAGTCTGAAATTTGGCATATAGAGTTGGCTTACCAGAGAAAATGGCGGGAGTTCACAATGTATTTCATGTTTCCCAACTAAGGAAGTTCGTCCACGACTCAGATATGACTATTTCACCTGATGAGTTAGAGGACTTCGAAGTAGAACGCGAGGCGGTTGGGAACCGCAAGCCGATTCGTATTGTGGGGCACGATACGAAGCAACTTTGAAGGAAGGCGGTGAAGCTAGTCAAGGTTCAGCGGGGCGAGAACGAGAATGATTGTACTTGGGAGACAGAGGAGAGCATTAGGAAGATGCATCCAGAACTCTTTACCTGGTAAGATTAACTTTACGATTTAGTTATTCCGCATGCTAGGGTAGACTTGTTTTGCTTGTTTTGCATGTTTGATTGTTGTTTTATGATTGATAGGCATGCGGGACCTTTGTGTGTGTTTTGATAAGGGAATTTCGGGGGCGAAATTTCTTAAGGGGGGGAGAGTGTAATGACCCGTATTCTATGCATCGGGGGATCGTAGAATATTTATTTCTTTCTAATATGAAGTCATATGGTCATGTAACTTTGGGAAACATCCATTAGAGTCATTTCCCATGCTTATGATTTTTGTCGATTTTTAAATGATCATTTTGCCCCTAGTAGGTACTGTTTAGGCCATAACTTTTGATTGGAAAGGAATTTTGACCTGAAACCACTTCCATTGGATTCGTTTGATGGTTTACCTTTCCGTAGAGTGGTCATGACAGCCAAACGGACTCACCGTTTAGGAGATATGGCTGAAATAAGGTTTGGAGGGTGAAAAACTGCTTAACCGGGTCAAATCGGGGGATTAGTTAGTAGGCCCATAACCCATTTCGGGATTAGGGTTATGGGAAGGCTGAAATGAGATGGAGAATCATTCCATTTCAGTTTTCTAGCCTCCACTTATCACCAAGGAACCCTAAAAATGGCCTCTAACCTCTAAATCACCTCCAAATCATCTTTTGGTCAAGGATTTGGCTTAGCAACCCCTAATCAAGGAAGATCTACACCAAAGCAACATTGGAGCTGCTGTTTAGCATTGGAATTCACATCAAATCAGATATTTATTTCAGATTTTAGTTTATTTGTGGCTAAGGTGAGTGATTTGCATAGTTTTACACTAGTTATGGCTAGCTAAGGGTAATTAGTGCTAATTAGCGAATTTAAGCATGATAAAATTCGGGAAAAATGTTCATAAATTCCTAAATGATGTTTTAGACCTCTGATATGAATTTGGGTTAATTTGGTTAAGTTTTGCTAATCCTAACATTAGTTTCACCTAAACATGCTTAAGGGGAATTATGGGATTTTGGGTATGTTTGATCCATTTTTACCTATCAAATTGATGTTTTGATGTTGTGGTTGATTATGCATGTTGCTATGACTGTATGAAATGCTTTGTGATTGATTTCAATAGTTAGAATGGTTGAAAACGTCGTCGAATGGCGTAAACACTTGGTGGAACAATTTCAGAAAACAGTGCAGGGTTCGGATCGGATCGGATAGGGGACTCGGATCGGATAAGTTGAACTGAGCAAAGGATTCGATCGGATCGGAACCCAACACTTGGGAAAAGTGGCAAAAAAAAGGCCACGCTAGCTGAACTGGGATCGGATCGGATTAGGGAGTAGGGAGCGGAGCGGATAGAGGAGGATGGATCGGATCGAAGCACGTAAAGGATGAGGAGGCGGATCGGAGCTGAAGCATGAACTGGAGGGGGAGTGGCACCTGACCCGAACCAAGGAGAAACGCCCGACCCGAACCGATAGAGGACACCCGACCCGAACCGCACTAGAAGAAGACCCGACCCGAACAGATGGAGGATACCCGACCCAAACCGATGGCTTGAGGAGGAACCCGACCCGACCCAGTATTGACCAATAACCCGAGATGCAAAGGTAGTCCAATATGGGAAGTTAGAGCCCAGGATCCAGTTGGGAACCAATGAGTTCACTTCATGGTTGGACTTTGCTGCGGGACGTGTGCTAAGGAGTTGTCGACGTTCATAACTTCGATTCACCACTAAAAATGAATGATGGCTACTTATCAGTGCAGTAGGGTCATTATGACCTGAGGGGCAAGGTGATGGTAGCAAGACTACGTTATCAGTGCAGTAGTGTCATTATGACCTGAGGGGCAAGGTGATGCGTAGTAAGACTATGAGCCAGCGCAGATGGGGTGAACAACTCCATGGGGCAAGTGGACGTAGTAAGGATTGGTAAGGCTATGAGCCAGCGCAGATGGGGTGAATAACTCCATGGGGCAAGTGGACATAGCGAGGAATTAGTGGCTACGTTATCAGTGCAGTGAAGCCATTTATGACTTCATGGGGCAGAGTGATCGTAGCAAGGCATGTTGGGCGATCGAAGTGGTGAATATCGTATGCTTTACGCACTGAGTGAGAGATGTGAGGATGGATGCTATGTTTGATTGTTGCCATCATTATGACATGCACACCTCCCCCACCTCCGTATCTTTACACTGTTTGCTATGGTACCTTAGAGTGTTGTACAGTATGTAGTGCTAACCCTTTAGTTGTAGGTCCACGTTCAGGTATGTTTTAGTCTACCTGTTATTGTTCACTTTAGATGCTTATCGCTCATACCAGGCTTTATGTCTGACCCAGAGTTTTATGTCTCCTCTTATTACTCTGGGTGCTCACACGAGCAGACTAGAGACAGGTTAGCTGGTGGTGTGTGAGTAGCTGATTCGGAGGCGGGCAGGAGGCTCCACGTATGATATATATATACACACACATTCTCCCTGTGTCGTTGGTTGTCGCTACTTGGGCATTAGTAGTGTACCTCCTTTATCTTACTTTTGCTTTGAGACAGTTTGAAAGTTGTAATAAGCTGTATTTTGGATTTCCGCTGCTATGATGTTTAGTTATGGTTTCCAGCTTACGCACTGTCTCCCCTGTTTTATGTCAAGTATGTTATTATTATATTTTATTCTATGCGATGTGAGACATTCTACAGGTTCTTTGTATGTTCATTTCTATCTTCCTTTTCCTTCTGACGACCCGTTCCGTGCTAACTGGACATGTGTACAGCGCACTTTTGGAGTAAACGTCGATTGGTGCGGGGCGAGCTACCACATATATCAATCATAGACGGCATGGTTACCATATATCATGTCGCCAATACTAGGCTCTACAATCAAAACCGCAAAATGTCATATTTGGAAATTGGATTTCCATCATGGTGGCTCCTGATTCGAAAGATCGATCGCGTAGTGCCATCTCAACGGCTTACATCTCAGCTAGAGAAAACACCGTAATGCACATCCGCACTTTTGGGAAATCGAGTATCACTGCGGCTTACGTCTCGGCGAGAGAAAACACCGCTTACCCTATCCCTCTGAGCATTGAGCTCAATCTCGGTCGACCGAATCCACGACACCACTAAGGTGCCCGTCCTTTAAAAAGCATACTGATCAAACCATTAGTTTACCACCATACCGGGGTGTGAGGCTCGCGAATCAACGCTATACACAAAGTCGTGCTATTTTAAAGCTGCGCTTTGATCATCATCCACCAAACTTTGCTTTTCAACAAAAGTCTGGATCACTACATCTCAGCATGCCACACTATCAATCCATATCGTACCACTGATTTCTGCCAATATATAACCTCTGAGCTCGTATGTCTTAGAGAAGGACATTAAGCAAGAGAATAAATTCTCCGCCGCCAAACAGATATATATTTAGTAGAGATCAACGAATACAATATAAAGGAATACAATGTCAGACACACCATCCATTTACAAGTCCGTTCAAGGTCTGAACGAAACCGGAGGCATTTTGCTCGCTTATCCGTACAATCAACAAATATGTCCATACGGCTACCACTTCAGCCCCCTTCAAGGTAGCTTCTCAAATCGTGGGCGTCAGTAGCACCCATCCATTCGATGTGAAGATCGTCGGTCTTGCACCGTCTTCAATCTCTTCGACTTATCGTCGAATCGGTTATTCCGAATGGGTATAGACCCGGCCTTTCTGAATAAACCACGTATATAATGAAGAATTGTTATACAAACACAACATACGCCGCATTCCAATTCATCAGTCAATTTCACATTCTTAGGGAAAGGTTCCCATTAATTTTATCAAAGATAAATTCTTTTAAATTTATTCTTTAATCTTCCTTTGGATATCATTTCAAACCATATCATGGTTTTCCAAACTAGTCGGGATTAGCGAACCACACAGAAGTAATTATTTATTTTATTTCCCTATCCCCACCTATTAATCCCATGGAGCAAAACTGTTATCACCCCATAACTAACACCACGTTGTTATCGGTAAATTTAATTACCAATTCACGTTCAAATCTAATTAAAGATTTAACTATCGCTAGGAGTAAAACTAGTGATACTCCCCTTTCGATCATTTCCTAATTTTGATAATTTAAATTATCAATTCCTATTTTAATCTAATTAAAGATTCATTAAAACTCCTTTTACTGGGTTAAAGAACTAATGTCATTTAAAAAACAGTTCACTATAAACCCAAATCATATTCTATTTCAATTCCAATAAAATATATTAGAAATTCTGGTTATTTAAAACCCATTTCAAATTCAATTTATTTATTTCAAAAATAAATTGATTTTAAGTCTAGTTCAAAACTAGTTCATTTCGATAAAAATCTATTTTTATCTTTTCAAATATGGAGTTTTTCATCCCAGTTCTTTTCAAATCATTTATTTTGGTTTTACACAAATTATAGATATTTTTAATTATTTTATCAAGGCCCGTACAGTCGATTTCCATCTACGGCCATCGAATTGCACTTACAACGACCTTTTCTGAAATTGATTTGGACATATCTCCAAATCCAACCGTTAGATTTCAAATTTCTAATATTCATTGAAAAGCTCTTTTCGATACGAACCCAACGGTTATGGTATTAGGAGAATTCGACGGTCGGATCTCCCGTAATGTCCGTTCGAAGTCAATGGTCGAAATTCGCGAACTGACACGGCGCGGCGCGTTCTATTCAGGCCATTATATTATATATATAATATATATAATATATATTTTTTCGATTCCTATTTAAATCGAATTTTATAAATCGTTTTAAATTCGTTTCAAAAACAATTTCAACTTCATTTCAAATTTAGATCAAAATTGAAATTTTCCAATATAAATTCGTTTTAAATTCATTTCAAATCAAATTCTATTCAATTTCAATTCGAATTCATTTCTATTCAATGTCAATTTGAATTCATTTCTATTCAATTTCAATTTGAATTCGTTTTATATTCAATTCAATTCGAATTCACTTTATATTCAATTCAATTCGAATTCGTTTTATATTCAATTCAATTCGAATTCGTTTCATATTCAATTCAATTCGAATTCATTTTATATTCAATTCAATTCGAATTGAAAATTCGAATTCACTTTATATTCAATTCAATTCGAATTCGTTTTATATTCAATTCAATTCGAATTCACTTTATATTCAATTCAATTCGAATTCGTTTTATATTCAATTCAATTCGAATTCGTTTTATATTCAACTCAATTCGAATTCACTTTATATTCAATTCAATTCGAATTCGTTTTATATTCAATTCAATTCTAATTCACTTTATATTCAATTCAATTCGATTTTGTTTTATATTCAATTCAATTTGAATTCACTTTATATTCAATTCAATTCGAATTCACTTTATATTCAATTCAATTCGAATTCGTTTTATATTCAATTCAATTCGAATTCACTTTATATTCAATTCAATTCGAATTGAAAATTCGAATTCACTTTATAATCAATTCAATTCAAATCCATTCGAATCAATTCTAATTCACTTTATATTCAATTCAATTCGAATTCGTTTTATATTCAATTCAATTCGAATTGAAAATTCGAATTCACTTTATATTCAATTTTATTCAAATCCATTCGAATGAATTCGAATTTATTTTCAATTCTAATCAATTCAAATTCATTTTAAAAAGAATATAATCGATATCAATATCGTTCGCGTTAAAATAGCGCATCTCTAATACACACGGCTTTATATTATTCAATAACTTCGTTATTTTATTCAACAAATGAATATTCACTCTATTCAACACATGAATCTATATTTCTTTCACCACATGACTAATCTCAACAAATGAGTACTGTTAACACGTTAATCTTTATTTTAAAATATTCTTTATTTTCCCAATTGGAATGAGGTCCTATCAATTACCATATAATGTTAATTATATGGATTCCATACAACACATGTATACAATAACAACGATAAATAATCAACCATCATCCAAAGTGCACCACACAACTGCATAACCATTAAATATATATAATTAACGCTTACACAGTCTGTCGACCAATCGATCGACATACAATTAAATAATTGGGATTAGTGTACGCTAAATATCAACCCAACACCCGTGTGGGGTTTCAAACAATTAAACACAGATTTTATTTGTGCAGTTGGGCGATGTGTAAAATTTATCGTCCCAATCAATATCAGTCAAATGTGTATATATAAACAAATCGTTCAATTTATTTATAAATATATATTTCATTTTATATACACGTTAAAAATTATATTTTTAACTATATAAATATTTTATTTCACTATATAAATATTTTATTTCATTCCATAACACACATTCAATTTTTCACATCAAAATCAAACAAACAAGCATACAAGCCGTCCATGGTCTGTGGACGGGTGTCGGGTGCTGCTAAGCACCGTCTGAATCATAGTATATATATTAACTAGAAATTTAAAATAAAAGTGAGGAGTTCTCACAGAAAGCTAAATCCAACGCCGCAACTCTTCTTATGTAGGAGATCTTCGCCGTTCTTTTAACGAGATCTGTTTCACGAAATTTATATTAAAAATCATATTTCTAACATCGCTACTTCATATATGAAGATTATGTTTTTATTTCAAATCCATATAAAATAGAGTTTATATTTTTCTATCGCTTCATATATAAGAAAGTTTATATTTTCCTATTTTAAAAATCTTGTCTTTTCTATTTTAATTTCCAAAACTCATGCTATTTTTATTTCTAAAAATCAAAGCCCTTTTTATTTTATAAAAATCCATGTATTCTTATTTTAAAAACAACGGTCTTTTTATTTATTTTAAAACAATGCAAAATTTATTTTCTTTACAACCATTCTATTTCATACCAAAAGTCACATTTTAAAAACAATGCTTTATATCCAAAAAAATTCCATGTCTTATTCTTTGCTATTTTATTTTAAAAACTATGCAATAATAAATATTTAATTTAAATCCATAATTAAATACAGTGTAATCAACGAGGTAATTAACTAAGAAAGGATTTCCTTGTTCACTGTAAAGTTCGACAGACTGCACCCGAACCAGGCTTCAAACTAGGGTTGGGATTTTGCGCCCAAAACACAGCACTGGACGACGATCAGGCGTCGCCACGAGGTACGCCTCCGAAGGAGCTTCCAGGCGCCAGTGGTTATGTCGAGTTCGACAACTTGTGGACGCCGGGATTTGCTTCGAGACGGCGGAAGTTTCCAGGCCCAGATCTCGAGAAATACGTGACAATGGCTGACGAGGCTTAGATGGATTTGTAGAGGAGGGAAAGGGCTTTAAAAAGTTCCAAAGGGGCACTTGATTTCATTGAGAGTTTTGAGTGAAAAAGAGGAGAGATGATTGAGAGCTTTTCCGCCGTTCGAGCAGTGAAAAGGAGCGGACTTCGGGAGGTCAACGCGGAAGTGAGAGATTGAATTTGATTTGCCCGATATTTTATTTATATATTTAAATTCATTAAATCCGAAAATACCCCTTACCACATACGAACTCCGATCCAAACCCAATGACTGTCGTCCCTAGCGTAATACCCCCATTCCGAACACAATGGGATATGTATCGTAGGCAGATTTAATCGTTTCGATCAGTTTTCGTTAAATTTACATTTAAATCATTATACTGAATTTTAAACGTGCATTCCAAATTACAGGGGCCACATACTAACTCGAAAAACTCCTAAAAAATATTTTATAACTTCGTATTGACGATACGGTCTTAACAAAACTAATTTCTTCGAATTCTGAGACTGTTTGAAAAATGGCCATTTTCCAGTCGATTAAAATCAACTTAAACTGGTCAAACGCGTTTTCCTTTTCCACGCTAACATATTGATTCAGAAAAATTATGAAATTTGAAACCTTGCAATAACTTTACATCCCGGATCCAACAAAAGTGGTTTCGTCGAAATCCGAGGTCGTTTGCAAAATGGCTATTTTCAGGGGCCGAAATTTCATAGCGACTATCCTGAAATTTCAACTGGACATATCTTTTGATTCGCGCTATGAAATTTCAATTTGTCAGATTCGTTGGAAAGATATTATCAGTTAGATTCAAATATTTTTGGTTTCGCTAAAATCCGGTTTGTTTTGCACACGGTACATTCATTTGAAGTTTGAAATCGAATTATCGAACTACCGCGTCATTTTCAATTCTATAAATAATTATATATAATTATTATATTCAAACGACGACGTATATAAATATATACGTTCTAATTATATTCAAAATAAACTTTTCGTCGTTTTTATTTAAAATAATTCATTTTAAATATTCGAATTCGCTAAAATTGCCAAAACAAAAATTTTAAACTGGCTCGCATTTCCGGGTTGTTACACGATCCCATCTCTAACGAGTCATTATCGATTTCCATTAACGGCTATCGAAATGCACTTACATCGACCTTTTACAAATTTGATTTGGACATAATTCCAAATCCAACCGTTAGATTTCAAATTTCTAATATTCTTTGGAAAGCTCTTTTCGATACGAACCTAACGGTTCCGGTTCCGGTTTTTGGAGAATCCAACGGTCGGATCTCCTGCAATATCTATTCGAAGTCTATGGTCGAAATTCACGAACTGCCGCGGCGCGGCGTGTTCTATTCAGGCGACTATATAAATAATATGTACATATTATATATATTTCGTCAGTTTCCTTTTAAAATGTATTTTATAAATCGTTTTAAACTCGTTTTCGAAATGATTTCAACTTCATATTCAACTTCGAATCGAACTTGAATATTCCACATCATCAATATGCAAATGATAATATTTTCAAAACGTTATATTTTGAAATCACTTCCTTTTCTATAATTATTATAAAAACGAATATAATCGATATAAATATCGTTCCGTCAAAATAACGCATCTCTAATCAACACGGCTTTATATTTTTCAATAACTTCGTTATTCTATTCAACAAATGAGTATTTATTCTATTCAACACATGAATCGATATTTCTTTCAACACATGACTAATCTCAACACCTGAGTACTGTCAACACATGACTATTTTTTTTATGTAATATATTTTATAAAATTTTGATTTCTATCGTTTAATTTTATATCAAACTCTAACCGTAAATTAGTAAGAGAACGATTCCCTAAGCATTAACCCCGATGGCCGAAACCAACATTAGATCAATACCCAGGAGACCACTCATCCTATCTATTTTCCAGTTAGTTTCTAATTTCATATATGATAAAGACGCAAATTTTATTGTTAAAATATTTTACTCAACACATGAATATTTTCAACACATGAATCTATATTTCTTTCAACACATGGCTAATCTCAACACATGAGTATTGTCAACACATGAATCTTTATTTTATAATATTCTTTATTTTCCCAATTGGAATGAGGCCCAATCAATCACCATATAATGTTAATTATATGGATTCCATACAACACATGTATATAATAGCAACGATAAATAATCAACCATCATCCAAAGTGCACCACACAACTGCATAAGCATTAAATATAAGTAATTAACGCTTACAAAGTCTGTCGACCAATCGATCGACATCCAACTAAATAATTGGGATTAGTGTACGCCAAATATCATCCCAACATCCGTGTGGGGTTTCAGTCCACAAACACTGAATATTATTTGTGCAGTTGGGCGACGTGTAAAATTTATCGTCCCAATCAATATCCTTCAAATAGGTGTACATAAACAAACCGTCCGGTTTGTAAAGGAATATTTATTTATTCACATTCACGTTAAAAATTATATTTTTAACGATAAATTCCTTTATTTCAACACATGAATTTCTACACAGTTCATTTATTCAATAAAATGATATTTTTATTTTTCTAACTTATTTTAGAAAATATCGGCGGCATAACGGCACGATACTAGAAATGGGACAAGGCCCAGCCTTATCCCCGGTCTAATAATGGCCTGCGCCATACACATACCAATCAGATCAATTCCATTTCACCCAAAAAACCAAATTCATACAATAATCCAATCAACTACATAACCAAACAAACAAGTCATCCATGGTCTGTGGACGGTGGGTGTCGGGTGCTACTCAACACCGTCAGCATCCTATTATATATTTTAACTAGAGAAGAAAATTTAAAGTGAGAAGTTCTCACCGAGAGCTAAACCAAACGCCGCGACTCTTCATATATATAATCTTCGCCGTGCCCTCCTTTTGTGACTTTCGTTGTTCGTATCCACTACGTATATTAAAATCACATTTTTACATTGTTGCTATGTATATAAAAATCACATTTTTATAATCACTCTATATGGATAAAAATCACATTTTTATACCGCTACAAATATAAAGATCAAATTTTTACTTCATTACATATATAAAAATCATATTTTTATTATCTCTATAATATAAAAATCATGTTTTTATTTACTTCATATGTAAAATTTCATCGAAGCTTTAAAACGGAGAAAACTCACATATTTTCTATCGCCCAGATTTGTTGTTCTGTTTCCAGAATTTGCAAACGAGCTTCAATCTTCACACCATCATTTTTTTCTAGCTTAACCGCGCCATTCCGGACAACTTTCTCCTAGTGGTCTTTCTTCTGAAAATGAGCCATTTCGCCGGAAATCGCGAAAAGACAGCATTTTGACAGTGTTTGGACAGCAGACTTTGGACGCGTTTTCCCGACAATTCCGCAATGCAAAATGGGACTATCATATACCAAATTGAAGAGAAAATCGTGCCCTTTGACTTAGTTCAGAGGTGTTTTGGCTAGAAATGCCCGGTTTGAGTGTTATTCGCAAAATAGTGATAGGGTGTTATTTGCAAAACGGGAATTTTGGTGAAAATGTTTTTTTGTGTGTAGCGGGGCCCACGGCCGGAATTGGGGGGCCTGAGGGGGGTGCCGGACCTGGTGGACGTGGCGGAGGCCGCTGGAGGCGGGGTGGGGTCCATGGAGGCGGCTGGTTGTGGTTTGGGGGTACGGTTTGTGATTTTGAAGAGGGAAATAGGAGGAGAGAGAGGGGAGGAGGAAGAGGAGGAGGTAGCACCGGAGGGTAGTGGTGGCGGCCAGAGGTGGTGGTGGCAGTGGAGGAGGGGCGGCAGCCCTCTTGGAGGAAGAGGAGCCCATTTTTGAGAAAAGAGGAAGAGAGAAAAGTGAATGAAGAGGAGGAAAAGTGATTATATGCTCGTTTCTCGCCTATCGTCTGAATGCAAACGATCTCCGATTGCCGCGGATTTCGGACACAACATAGTAGACGTGAAGACAAGTCCAACTAAACCAGTTTCGTCGAA
This sequence comes from Allium sativum, assembly GCA_030737875.1. Classification (NCBI taxonomy): domain Eukaryota; kingdom Viridiplantae; phylum Streptophyta; class Magnoliopsida; order Asparagales; family Amaryllidaceae; genus Allium; species Allium sativum. The sequence goes on from CM060910.1 coordinate 129,025,338, forward strand.
TTCCGAGTTCGTTTGACCATCCGTTAAAATTCTCAAAAATGCTCAGATAAGCTCTAAAAATGCTATTTTGGCGCACCATTTCTTCTTGCACGCTCACATGCTAACTCCAAAAATCAAGCCCTCTTGGATTTAACCATTCTTACACGATATGAATTCAGAAAAAAAGTAGAATCGAACTCTGAGGTCGTATCAATAATGTTTCTTTGTAAAATGACTGCCTGTTTCTGAACAAATGGTTTTGCTTCGCACGGCCACATACTGACTCCGTTCGACGCGCCCTTTGGAACTCAACAATAATTTGTCAGTATGAATCCATAAATATTTATCTCGTCGAATTCTGAGCTCATATGCAAAATTTCACTTTTTAAGGGCTATGTATTGCTAATCGAAAAGCACCTGCCAATTGCCACTATTCCGGATATCGGAATATATCGAAGCTTATACTTTTCGGAGTTGTAAACAACATTTTGAACACAATGGAAGTGGTTTCGATTCCAAATTCATCCGTATGCAAAATATGACTTTTTGGGCCATGTATAATTTCCATAGCGACTATTCTAAATCTTGAATTGAGCATAACTTTTGATTCCCGCTATGAAATTTGGACGTTTCGGATTCGTTGGAGAGATATTCTCAATTGGATTCTAATATTTTGGTTTCGCTGAAATCCGGTTTATTTTGAATCATGTACATTCATTTGAAGTTTGAAATCGAATTATCGAAATACCATGCCATTTTCAATTCCTTTTATAATTAAAACAAAATATTTATATTCCAACGCCGATTCAAATATATATACGTTCTATTTCTATTCAAAATAAATTTTTCTTCGTTATTATTTAAAATAATTCATTTTAAATATTCAAAATTCATCAAAATTGCCAAAATAAAATTTTTAAATTGGCTCGGAATTTCCGAGTTGTTTCAATCTCCCCCACTTAAAACTTTTCGTCCTCGAAAAGGAACGAAGCTGAAAGTTGTTTAACGAATCAACTCAACTTCCAGTATTTTCTTTACGGCTTAAGTTCTTCAACTTTTCAGTTTCTAAGAACCTTTCAAATTTTTCAAAAATTTGGCTAACCCCCTAAAATTTCGCCATAACCTCCCATCCACCGGGGATTTTGGGATATTTCATATAGCCTCCCATGGACTTCTTCAATCCAAAAGAAAAAAAAGCCAATCGGCTCACAAAATCATCCAAACCCAAAGAAATACAATAAATTTGTACCTATTTGTCGGGAAAACAATTTTATTCTCTGCTCTAGCCTCCTTGCTTTGACCTGTTCAATGTAAATACATGTATATGCATGCAATTGTAATCATTTTTCAATACAGTTCAATATTCGGTTCAATTTGGCATAACGATTCAAAATTTCAACAAATAAACAACAACACAACCATCAATCAGTTAGTGGATTATCGTTTCAAATTCATAATTTGATATATATACAGAAAATCATGTTTTTGATGTCAATTCAAAACAATAAACCTATCTAGCTTTGGTTCTCACACCAGTCTAACGGAAATATATAGATATCACACTTTCGAAACACGAACATAAACACTGATGATGTCCGGACACCACCAGAATTATCCTCGAGCGACTAGAGTGTGATTCTATATCTATCCCGTATATTAAAACTTCGAATATACGTTCATGACGCGTATATGCAAAACCTTTATATACTCGATTGTCCAAAATCAATATAAATAAAATATTCAAATACGTATAAAACGACTTAAATTTCAAAATAAAATTTGTTGTCAATTTTATTTTAAAAATATACTCTTCTCACTCGTTCTAGGATACTACTGATCCCATCTCTAACGAGTTATTCTAATTGGATATTACAAATCCAATATCTAATGAATTCTGTCGTTTGGTTCTAATGTGTCTTGTTCTCGAGCTCTGTAAACCAAAGCTCTGATACCAAATGTAGTAATACCGCGAAATCCGATAGGCTTTGCAACCATCCCTTCATCCTCCACTACAGCAGGTAAAACCCACTGTGGCCTACAAGTGGTCCCCCAGTACGCTTGTTTTACGGCGACCCTCTCGAGCCTCCTGGCCACTGCCTGACCAACCCTCAACAGGGACATGTAGGGGTAAGAGTCCCCCATTCGCCACCAAACCGCGAAGCGAGAACCCCTATCATGCGTACCCAGTCTACACAGGACCGGCAACAAGAACTGGTGATACTCCATTCTCGATCACTTTCCAAATCTGATAATTTAAATTATCAGTGCACATTTCAATCTAATTACAGATTCATTTAAACTCCACTTAATTTTAATCTTCTCAAAAATCAATATCCTGTCTTTAACTGGGTTAAAGAACCAATGTCACCTAAAACACGATTCACGGTAAACCCAAAATCACTTTCAAATTCAATTCCAATTAAATATTATTTAATTGGTACACTTCATTAAATCTAAATAGAAAGATTTTATCTTTTCTCAACTGGGTTCAAGAACAGTGTTAATGAAGCCAACATACACGACAAACCCAAATTACAATTGATATTAAATACAAGGCTCTGAATAGAAGATATATCGGCTTATATTCAATATCAAATTCTATGACCAACAAATATTGTATTGGAAATAACGATATAAATATATCTTTCAAATTTCCGCAACCATATTTGTATAATCAGGAAATCCAAAATCGAAATATTCCGAAGATAATTTCGATTCCAATCCATTCCAATTCGTATATTGGAAATTCTGATTATTTTCAAAAACACTTCGAATCCACTTTATTTATTTAAAAATAATTGGATTTTTAATTCTAGTTCAAAACTAGTTCATTTCGATAAAAATTTATTTTTATCCTTTCAAATGTGGAATTTTCATCCCAGTTCTATCCAATTCATTTATAATGATTTTACACAAATCACTAATATTTTTAATAATTTTATCAAGGCCCGTACACTCGATTTCCATAAACAGCTATCGAACTGCACTTACAGCGACCTTTTCCAAATTTGATTTGGACATAATTCCAAATCCAACTGTTAGATTTCAAATTTCTAATATTCTTTGGAATGCTCTTTTCGATACGAACCTAACGGTTCCAGTTTTTGGAGAATCCGATGGTCGGATCTCCTGCAATATCTATTCGAAGTCTATGGTCGAAGTTCATGAACTACCGCGGCGCGGCGTGTTCTATTCAGGCCATTATATATAATATATATATATATTTTATACATTTCATCGATTTCCTTTTAAAACGTAATTTATAAATCGTTTTAAATTCGTTCTCGAAATGATTTCAACTTCATATTCAACTTCGAATCGAAATTGAATATTCCACATCATCTATATACAAATGATAATATTATCAAAACGTTATATTTTGAAATTACTTCCTTTTCTATAATTATTATAAAAACGAATATAGTCGATATAAATATCGCTCGCGTAAAATTAGCGCATCTCTAATCAACACGGCTTTATATTTTTCAATAACTTCGTTATTTTATTTAACAAATGAGTATTTATTCTATTCAACACATGATATTTCTTTCAACATGTGACGGCCGGGAATTTCGCTCGATCCGAATCAATCGTTAAACCGATCCAGACCGTTCGAAACCCCTGATCGTTTTGAGAACAGGACAAAATAGAACGCCGACGGAAGAACATTTCATTGTTATTACAACAATTCCATCAGATACAAGAATATACAGAGTATAAATGAATAAATTACATTCGATAAATATCAGAGATTACAATAAATTACATGGCAGCGGAAAATAATACAAAGCACAACTGAAGGTGATATACGGATACAGAGCTTTCCGGATATCATTCCAGCTGTAAACCAGGATCCTGTGAATATAAATCTGCAAAACCAAAAGTACTAACTGCCCGTGCGGAAATAAGGGCACCCAGAGTTTAGGTTAAAACAATAAACTCCAGGTCAGTCATGTGACTGGTGTGAGAACTAAAACAGGTATTTAAAACTTTACTTTAAAAGAGAGTAATTCAAGGGACCACGCCGTATAACACGGAACGGGTTTCCTCCCAAGAGTACCAGTGCTTAGGATAAACAACGCAACGCTTTTTCGAAAAATGAAGCTATTATAAGACCCAGGTCCCATCGCACAATGCAACGCAAGCTGGAGGATAGGGTTTTCCCTTATAATAGCCAAACATGCTTGGTACATTTAAAACAAATCATTTGATACTATAATAAGTGTATAGTGTCAAAACAATTTCAATCATAAATATAAATCATACACGGCATAACATCCCATGCTACTATGTCGCCATACTAGGCTCTACAAATAAATCCGAAATACACGTATAGGAAATTGGATTTCCGTCATGAGTCGAGCAAAGGGGCAAGCTCCTCTCCGCTTTGGGACACTCTAGCAAATGCCTCAAGACTACACACTCTGGGTAACCCTGGATTCGGCTGGGCCGGTCCTCTCTTATGTTATGATCCCAAAATCCGAGGGGCGGTATTAAGGATAATCATTAGGAAATAACACATTAATCATCATAGCAGAGTACAGATAATAGCAGAAACAATAAATAAAATAAATTTTACATGGATATGACAGCGGAATCACAACATGTAGGAATATCAGAATAGCATAACGTGGGATATATTTAGTAAAAAGAAAGGGAAGTGATCGGTCATCATCGCCAGAGGCAGAATACATACATGCAGTGACATAATAAGAGTATCAGTCTACATTGCCGAAGGCGGAATACATATACATATAGTGAGAAATACGGAAAGTAAATCAGTCTGCATCGCCAGTGGCGGAATCATAATATAAATACAGTAATGGCGGAAAATATCTAAGTCATCTCTATGAAGTCAGCCTCGCCATGAGCCAAAAGTGCACGCTATACAGCAGTGCAGAACCAAAAACCACCTGTCACCTGTGTACTAGGCTGCCCCTGTGAAAATAAGGGCACCCGCGTTTGCAAAGTGAAACAAACAACGAGTCAGTCATGGGGACTGGTATGAGGAATCTACTTAACAGTTAAACAACAGTGAATAGCTAATCATAGGACCACGCCACTTTCGCGGAACGGGTTTACTCCAGTGATTGCTAGTGCATTTAAAGCAAAATAAATTCTTTTAAAACAACGCAATGCTTTTAGAAAGAATGAAGCCATTATAAGACTCAGGTCCCATCACACAATGCAACGCAAGCCAGAGGATAGAGTTTTACCTTATAATAGCCAAATATGCTTGATACGTATAAAGCAAAATCATTTGATATTATTACTAGTGCATATATGTTTCAAAAACGAATAGCATCATAAATATCAATCATAGACGGCATAAGTGCCCCATACCACTATGTTGCCATACTAGTTCTAAAATCAAGTCCGTTATTTCGTATTGGAAATTGGATTTCCGTCATGAGTCGAGGCAAGGGGCAAGCTCCTCTCCGCTTCGAGACACTCTAGCAAATGCCTCGGGACTACACACTCTGGGTAACCCCTGGATCCTCCAAGGCCGGTCCTCTCTTACGTTTGAGGATTGGCAATTCCTGAACACACGTTTCCCGGTCCTTACAGACCTATAATCGAGGCGCCTCGCATTCCAACAACCACAAAGGTGAAAAGTAGATATATATGTCAGGGCTGGTAGGTCACTGACACCACCATAGCTAGAAAGAAACGTCATGTTCTCCTTGGGTCCTTATCCCGTTTTTAACTCATACCGGGGTGTGAGGTTCGTGAATCTACGAAATACACAAAGCTAGGCCACGTAGACCTTGCTTTGATCATCATCCACAAGACTTTGCTTTGCAACAGAAGCCTTGATCACAGCATCTTGGCATGCCACATAGGCAGTCCACTCCATACGATTGATTTCCATCAATATATAACCTCTAAGCTCGTACGTCTCAGAGAAGGGCGTTAAGCAAAAAAATAAATTCTCCGCCGCCAAACAGATATATATTTAACAGAGATCAATCAGTATAGAACAAAATCCAATGTCGGACACACAGTCCATTTACAAGTCCGTCCTGGGTCTGAACGAAACCGGAGGCGTCAATTCCTCGTATATCCGTCCAATCAACACATACGTTCGGACGGCTACTACTTCCGTCCGCTTCCGGTAGCTACTCCAGCTAGGAACCTCAGTAGCGCCCATCCAACCGATACGAAGATCGTCGGTCTTGAATCGTCTTTGCATTTTCCAATTCGAATCGCTCGCTGAATTATTTGAAATGAGGGTTAGCTCGGCCTTTTCAAATAATTCACGTCATTAGAATTTAAATCGATTCTTTATGTGGTTATATCATTCGACATCCATCTTTAAGTTATTCAGTGTTATTTTCATGTCATACACATACAACCATCAAATATCAAACAATTCAAGCACAATTCGTTTACTTGCAACCTATGTTGCTTACAATATTTTATAGCGATTTTTCGCCATTTTTATTTATTTAAAAATGGCCATATTTAATTAAACGACGTTTCAGGTCGTGCCGTGGCGCTGTTTTTCTCCTAATTTGTTTTACACATATCGGAAAATCTAACCGTTGGATTTCTACAAAGTCTATATCAGTGGGAAGATATTCCCAAGGCGAACCCAACGGTTCCAGTTTCGTGAGAATCCGACGGTCGGATCTTCCACACTAGTCGTTTGAAGTTACGGTTTCAAAATTCGAACTGCAGCGTCGTTATTCGATTTAAATTAATTATATTTATATTTATATATAAATATAAACGATTCTGGCGCTGTTTTTCTTCAGATTTGAATTAAACATTCCGGACAATCCAACCGTTGGATTTTTACAAGGTTGGTGCCGTTGGAAAGATATTTCCAAGGCGAACCCAGCGGTTGCGGTTTCGGGAAAATCCGATGGTCGGATTTCTCGTACTAACCTTTTGAAATTACGATTCCGAAATGCGAACTGCACGGCCTCTATTCCTTTTAATTATATTTATATTTATATATATAAATATAGTCCATCCCATAGTTTCAATTATAGTTCATTTTATATTTTCAACTTCGTTTTCACTTCAAATATTTCACTAACGCCTTAATATTTCAAAAAATTTCGCCATAACCTCCTTTGTACGGGGAGGGGTTTGGAAATTTATTGGGCCGTATTAGGTACCCAATAAATCCTAAAAAGCATTCACATATTTTTAGTGATATATTTTGGTGTTTACGGGGGAGCATGTACTGATAATCACTCCAGAGAATAAATTCCCGTCACCCCGTTTCCGTGTGGAAATAAATAGTCCATGTGCCGTATCTAATAACTAGAGCGACGTGATTATTGTCAACTCTAGACCCGTGTGGGGTTTTTATTAATCTGGCAAATTATCGTTATAATTTATATAGTCCATATCAGTCATCAGTTCAACCTGTATTATATAGTCATCGCCATACAAGCCTCTTGCTTGTATGGTAAATCTTCCACCTCGTCACACAAGCTCCAATTGCTTATGTGGAATATGATGAAGTATGCATATCATCAAGAAGTATGCCATGTAGTGTAGTTCAAAATTAATTGCTACTCTCCTATGGCGTTGTTTATTATTTCACACAGAAAAACCAGCACTCCGCATCCAATGGCATTCACAGGAGTTGATATATAAATAAAATTGCGCAGCCAACTCATTAAGGTTTACCTATTTGTCGGGCACGCAAATAATTTCTTTACTCAACAGCTAATCCATTTTTCCTGTTCAACACATGTATATATATGCAGAACAAGCTAATAATAATATTTCTAGCAAACTATTATTTATTTCAACACGTGTGTATTTTTAACTAAGCGTATACATGATAAAAGGAATATTTTTATCATCAAAAATATTTATTCGACACATGTGTATTTTTAACTAAGCGTATACATGATAAAAGGAATATTTTTATCATCAAAAATATTTATTCGACACATGTGTATTTTTAACTAAGCGTACACATGATAGAAGGAATATTTTTATCATCAAAAATATTTATTCGACACATGTGTATTTTTAACACTTCTTATTCACTATAAAAATATAGTTTTCATTGTCGATTCATTTTATTTTTTTAGACGACGATAACATTCAACACATGAATTTCAACTCGACGAACAAATTGCAATTCAACACATGAATATTCTATATCGTTTGTATATATAAAAATGTGATTTTTATCGCTAAGGCCATTTGTTTAAATTCAAATAATATTCAACACATGAATTTCAACTCAACGAATGAATTGCAACTCAACACATGAATATTCGATATCGTTTGTATATATATAAAAATGTGATTTTTATCGCTAAAGCCATTTGTTTAAATTCAAATATTATTCAACACATGAATTTCAACTCAACGAATGAATTGCAACTCAACACATGAATATTCGATATCGTTTGTATATATATAAAAATGTGATTTTTATCTCTAAAGCCATTTGTTTAAATTCAAATAATATTCAACACATGAATTTCAACTCAACGAATGAATTGCAACTCAACACGTGAATATTCGATATCGTTTGTATATATATAAAAATGTTATTTTTATCGCTAAAGCCTTTTGTTTAAATTCAAATAATATTCAACACATGAATTTCAACTCGACGAACAAATTGCAATTCAACACATGAATATTCTATATCGTTTGTATATACATAAAAATGTGATTTTTATTGCTAAAGCCATTTGTTTAAATTCAAATAATATTCAACACATGAATTTCAACTCAACGAATGAATTGCAACTCAACACATGAATATTCGATATAGTTTGTATATATATAAAAATATGATTTTTATTGCTAAAGCCATTTGTTTAAATTCAAATAATATTCAATACATGAATTTCAACTCAACGAATGAATTGCAACTCAACACATGAATATTCGACATAGTTTGTATATATATAAAAATGTGATTTTTATCGCTAAAGCCATTTGTTTAAATTCAAATAATATTCAACACATGAATTTCAACTCAACGAATGAATTGCAACTCAACACATGAATATCCGATATAGTATATGTAAATAGTTTCAATGAATGGAAATTATTCTAACACATAAATATTTCAGAAAATTTCGGCAGCATAACGGCAGGGTAGTTAAAACCGGGACCGTCCCTAGTACGGCTCCTCGCTCTACCTTAAAACCTCGCGGTTTTTGACAATGGGGATCATGCATCTAGTTCGCACGCAGGTGGCATGTTTTATTTTCAATTCCACAATCCTATTCTATTTTGTTTCAACCACAAGAGGGTATTTTTCAACCACAAAGGTATTTTTCAACCATAAAGGTATTTTTCAACCATAATATCAACCACAAACAATTATTTCCAACCATTCGTCAAACCATATGATATCACGTCAATCACAAGCAATAAATATCGTCCATGGTCTGTGGACGAGGGGAGTATATATATATATATATATATATATATATATATATATATAATAATTCACTTGCATTTTATCACAATTTAAAGCATATATGTTTCAAACAACGCTTGTATAATTTATACATTGCTAATATAACTTATACAACACATGTACATGAGGTATACAATGCGTATATAATTTACACTTCGCTTATATAATTTATACAACGCGATTACATTCACACAAATAGTTTAGATTCCTCACATTGGTTCTTGCGGTGCTAAAAATCGAAAGAAGGTCAGAAAAATCCGCGGCTTCTTCTAAAATGTAGAGAGCCTCCTTGCGGTCACGTTGTCTCCTGTTTCATCGAATTTCGTTAACATAGCAAAAAGATATGATTTTTACAAATTTGCAACGCTTTAAAGTGTAAAAATCAATTTAGCCGTATACCTCTTTTTGGTTTCGAAACTAGGGTTGAATTTTTCAGCAAATCCGTGAATCTATGCTCCGATCAGAGGGTGGGACTTGAAAGAGGGAAGCGAGGCGGTCCTAACGGTGGTCGGAGGAGCAGGTGCGATCGCCTCTGGCGGTCGTGGCGTCGACGTGAAGTCGGCGACTTCCTGGGCGTTTTTCTCGACGCTGGCGAAGGGAGGAGGAGCGGGGTTGGTCAGATTTGAAGAGGGCGGTGAGCGGCGTCGATCTAGGGTGGTGGCATTGGCTGGCGTCGCCTGTGGCGGCGGGATTCTCGTCGGAAAGTTCTGAACGACGAGCGTCGTTGGTTTCGTCTGGCGGCTTAGGGTTTTAGGTTTTTTTTATTTTATTTTTTTTAAAGAAAATTTCTCATTGGCTGGAATTTATAGAAAAATTTTTAAATAGGGTTTTTGCAAACAGACTCCTTTTTAAACCCAACGACTGTCGCCCCTAGCTAAATACCCCCATTCCGGACACAATGGGATATGTTTCGTTGGCCATTTCGACTGTTACAGTCAGTTATTTTTCAATTTAAAATATAAAACATTCGATATTTAATTTAAACGTACATTTCAATTTGCCAGGGCCGCAAACTGAATTGAAAAATTCCAGAAAAATAAATCTAGCTTTGTTTTGACGATACGGTCCTAACAAAACTAGTTTCGTCAAATTCTGAGCTCGTTTGCAAAACAGCCATTTTTAGGTCGACCCATTTTAACAGAATTTGACCAAACACGTTATCTTTTGCCCCGCTCACATACTAGCTTCAAAAATTATGAAATTTGAAACTTAGCAATAATTTGACATTCCGGACCCAACAAAAGTGGTTTCGTCGAATTCCGAGGTCGTATGAAAAATCTCAATTTTCAAGGGCTATATATACTATATAGCGACCTTTCTGAAAATTCATTTGGCCATAACTTTTGATTTCCGTTATGAAATTTCGATTCTTCAGATTCGTTAGAAAGGTATTGATAAACAGATTTAAATATTTTCAGTTTCGTTAAAATCTGTTATATTTTCCACCCGGTACAGTCAGACAAAGTTTGTATTCTAGATTTCAAACTGCCCTATCATACCAAATTCTATATTTTATTGAAATATGCTATTTCAATCATTCAAATTTCCTGGTAATAACCTAATTAAAAATTTTTAAACTGGTTCACATTTTCCGGGTTATTACATCTTACGTTTGAGGATTGGCAATTCCTGAACACACGTTTCCCGGTCCTTGCAGACCTATAATCGAGGCGCCTCATTCCAACAACCACAATGGTGAAAAGTATATAAATGTCAGGGCTAGTAAGTCACTGACACCACCAAAGCAAGAAAGAAACGTCGTGTTCTCCCAGCGGTCCGTATCCCGTTTTTTACTCATACCGAGGTGTGAGGCTCGCGAATTCACGTTATACACAAAGGTACTCCACAAAGGTCGTGCTTTGATCATCAACCAAAAGACTTTGCTTTTCAACAGAAGCCTTAATCCATGCAACTCAGTATGCCACACAGGCAATTCATGCCATGCGACTGATGTCCATCGATATACAACCTCTGAGCACGTACGTCTCAGAGAAGGGCGTTAAGCAAGAGAATAAATTCTCCGCTGCCAAACAGATGTATATTTAATAGAGATCAATCAACACAGAATAAATTCCAATGTTAGACACACAATCCATTTACAAGTTCGTTCTGGGTCTGAACGAAACCGGAGGCACTTTCCTCGCATATCCATCGATCTCCAAGTACGTCTGGACGACCACCAACTGATTCCCTTATCTTGGGTGTACAGCCCAATCAAAATCATCAGTAATCACCCAAACGATGTGAAGACTTCCGGTCTTCAACCACCGTTATCAACTTCGACATATCGTCGAATCAGTTGTTTAGAATGGGTATAAACCCGGACTTTCCGAACAACCCACGTACATTAAAAACAAATGTTACACAAACACAACATACGCCTCATTCCAATTCAGCAGCCACTAACCGCAAATTAGCAAGAGAACAATTTCCCAAATATTAACCCCGAAGGACGAAACCAACATCAGATCAATATCCAGGAAACTATTCTTCTTAACTAACCTACAACTAGTTTCTAAATTCCACATTCTTAGGGAAAGGTTCCCATTAATTTTATCCAAGATAAATTCTTTAAAATTTATCCTTTAATCTTCCTTTGGATGTTGTTTCAAACCAAACTATGATTTTCCAAACTAGTCGAGATTAGCGAACCGTATCGAAGTAATTATTTATTTTATTTCCCAATCCCAACCTATTCATCCCATGAAGCAAAACTGGTAATACTCCATATCTAACACCACGGTGTTATTGGTAAAATTAATTACCATTCCACGTTCAAATCTAATTAAAGATTTAACTATCGCTCTGGAGCAAAACTGGTGATACTCCATTCTCGCTCATTTCCCAAATTTGATAATTTAGATTATCCATTCACATTTCAATCTAGTTGCAGATTCATTAAAACTCCTTTTACTGGGTTAAAGAACTAATGTCATTTAATGCACAGTTCACGACAAACCCAAATCACATTCTATTTATTATCGGGTTAAAGAACAAATGTTATTTAAAACACCGTTCATGATAAACCCACAAATCGATTCTGTTTAAAACCCATTTCAAATCCAGTTTATTTATTTAAAAATAAACGGGTTTAATTTTAGTTCAAAATTAGTTCATTTCGATAAAAATCTATTTTTATCTTTTCAAGCATGGAGTTTTCATCCCAATTTTTCCCAAATCATTTCTTATGATTTTACACAAATTATTACTATTTTTAATAATTTTATTAAGGCCCATACAGTCGATTTCCATCAACGGCCATCGAACTGCACTTACAGCGACCTTTTTCAAATTTGATTTGGACGTATCTCCAAATCCAACCGTTAGATTTCAAATTTCTAACATCCGTTAGAAAGCTCTTTTCGATACGAACCCAACGGTTCCGGTTTTAGGAGAATCCGACGGTCGGATCTCCCGTAATGTCCATTTGAAATAAATGGTCGAAATTCACGAACTACCGTGGCGCGGCGCGTTCTATTCAGGCCATTATATTATATATATAATATATATTTCGTCGATTACTATTTAAAACGAATTATATAAATAGTTTTAAATTTGTTTCAAAAACAATTTCAACTTCAGTTTCAATTCAAATCAAAATTGAATTTTTTCCTTATAAATTCGGTTTAAAATTCATTTCTATTCAATTCAAATTTCAATTCAATTTGAATTCAATTCAATTCGTTTTCTTTTCAATTCAAATTCGTTTTCTTTTCAATTCAAATTCGTTTTCTTTTCTTATTCGATTGCAAAACGAGAAAAAGGGGGGCCAGAAAGATAAAGGAGAGGGAGGGAGGATATATATATTTTTTATTTCTATTTAATTATTATTTTAAATTTCAAAAAGTTGACTTTTACATACAACCTCTAAACGAGGCCCACCGCATGTCGTCCACAGCGTTTCACCCCCATTTCGAACACAATGGAATATGTATCGTAAGCTGATTTGATCGTTTCGATCAGTTTCCGTTAAAATCAACATATAACTCTATATATTGAATTTGAACGCGCATTTCAATTTACCGGGGTCACATACTAACTAGAAAAATTCTAGAAAAATATTTTCTAGCTTCCTATTGACGATACGGTCCTAACAAAACTAGTTTCATCGAATTCCGAGACCGTTGGAAAAATGGCCATTTTCCAGTCGATTAAAATCAACTAAAACTGGTCAAACGCGTTTTCCTTTGCCACACTCACATATTGATTCGAAAAATTATGAAATTTGGAATCTAGCAATAATTCGACATCACGGATCCAACAAAAGTGGTTTCGTCGAAATCCGAGGTCGTTTACAAAATTCTCATTTTTAAGGGCCTGAATTCCATAGCGACTATTCAGAATTTTCAACTGGACATATCTTCTGATTTCCGCTATGAAATTTCGATTTTTCGGATTCGTTGGAAAGATATTCTCAATTAAATTCTACTATTTTTGGTTTCACTAAAATCCGGATTGTTTTGCACCCGGTACATTCAATTAAAGTTTGAAATCGAATTATCGAACTACCGCGCCATTTTCAATTCTATTTATAATTATATATAATTATTTAAATTCTAACGACGACGCGTATAAATATATACGTTCTAATTATATTCAAAATAAATTTCTCATCGATATAATTTAAAATAATTCATTTTAAATGTTCAAAATTCGCTAAAATTGCCAAAATAAAAATTTTAAACTGGCTCAGAATTTCCGGGTTATTACAGAACACATGACTAATCTCAACACATGAGTACTGTCAACACATGACTATTTTTGTTATGCAATATATTTTATAAAATTTTGATTTCTATCGTTTAATTTTATATCAAACTCTAACCGTAAATTAGTAAGAGAACGATTCCCTAAGCATTAACCCCGAAGGCCGAAACCAACATCAGATCAATACCCAGGAGACCACTCATCTTATCTATTTTCCAGTTAGTTTAAAATTTCATATATGATAAAGACGTAAATTTTATTGTTAAAATATTTTACTCAACACATGAATATTTTCAACACATGAATCTATATTTCTTTCAACACAAGACTAATCTCAACGCATGAGTACTGTCAACACATGAATCTTTATTTTATAATATTCTTTATTTTCCCAATTGGAATAAGGCCCAATCAATTACCATATAATGATAATTATATGGATTCCATACAACACATGTATATAATAGCAACGATAAATAATCAACCATCATCCAAAGTGCACCACACAACTGCATAAGCATTAAATATAAGTAATTAACGCTTACACAGTCTGTCGACCAATCGATGACATCCAACTAAGTAATTGGGATTAGTGTACACCAAATATCATCCCAACACCCGTGTGGGGTTTCAATCCACAAACACTGATTATTATATGTGTAGCTGGGCGACGTGTAAAATTTATCTTCCCAATCAATATCCTTCAAATAGGTGTACGTGAATAAACCATCCGTTTTGTAAATGAATATTTATTTATTCACATTCACGTTAAAAATTATATTTTTGATGATAAATTCCTTTATTTCAACACATGAATTTCTACTCAGTTCATTTATTCAATAAAATGATATTTTTATTTTTTCTAACTTATTTTAGAAAATTTCGGTGGCATAACGGAACGATACTAGAAATGGGACAAGGCCTAGCTTTATCCCTGGTCTAATAATGGCCTGCGCCATACACATACCAATCTAATCAATTCCATTTCACCCAAACAACCAAATTCAAACCAATAATCCAATCAACTACATAACCAAACAAACAAGCCGTCCATGGCCTGTGGACGACGGGTGTCGAGTGCTACTAAACACCGTCTGCATCATAGTATATATTTTAACTAGAAAAGAAAATTTAAAGTGAGAAGTTCTCAATGAGAGCTAAACCAAACGCCGCGAATCTTCATATATAGAAAATCTTTGCCGTGCTCGTCTTTTGTCACTTTCATTGTCCGTATCCACTACATATATAAAAATCACAATTTTATATTATTGCTATGTATATAAAAATCACATTTTTATAATCACTCTATTTTGATAAAAATCACATTTTTATACCGCTACAAATATAAAGATAAATTTTTTACTTCATTACATATATAAAAATCATATTTTTATTATCTCAATAATATAAAAATCATATTTTTATTTACTTTGTATGTAAAAATTCATAGAAGCATTAAAACGGAGAAAACTCACATATTTTCTATCTCCTGGATTTGTTGTTCTTGTTATAGAATTTGCGAACGAGCTTCAATCTTCACATCAAATTTTTTTCTAGCTTAACTGCGCCATTCCAGACAACTTTCTCCTAGTGGTCTTCCTTCCGAAAATGTGCCATTTCGCCGGAAATCGCGAAAAGACAGCATTTTGACAGTGTTTGGACAACAGACTTTGGACGCGTTTTCCCGACAACTCGGCAATGCAAAATGGGACTATCATATACCAAATTGAAAAGAAAATCGTGCACTTCGACTTTGGATTGTAGGAGTTTTGGCTAGAAATGCACGGTTTGAGAGTTATTCGCGAAATAGTGACAGGGTGTTATTTGCAAAATGGGATTTTTGGTGAAAATGGATTTTTGGGTGTATGGGGGCCCACGGCCGGAATTGAGAGGAATGAGGGGTCGCCGGACCTGATGGACATGGGGAAGGCCGCTGGTGATGCGGTGGGGTCCACGGAGGCGGATGGTGGTGTTTTGGGGGCAGGGTTTGTGATTTTGAAGAGGGAAAGAGGAGAGAGAGGGGAGGAGGAAGAGGAGGAGGTGGCGCCGGAGGGAGGTGGCGGCGGCCAGAGGTGGTGGTGGCAGTGGAGGAGGGGCGGCAGTCCTCTTGGAGGAGGAGGAGCCCATTTTTGAGAAATGAGGAAGAAAAGAGGAAGAGAGAAAAGTGAATGAAGAGAAGGAGGAAAAGTGATTATATGCTCGTTTCTCGCGTATCGTCTGAATGGAAATGTTCTCCGATTACAGCGGATTTCGGATACGACATAGTAGACGTGAAGACGAGTCCAATGAAATAAGTTTCGTCGATTTCAGCGTTCGTTTGACCGTCCGTTAAAATTCTCAAAAATGCTCAGACAAGCTCTAAAAATGCTATTTTGGCGCACCATTTCTTCTTGCACGCTCACATGCTAACTCCAAAAATCATGCCCTTTTAGATTTAACCATTGTTAGACGATACGAATCCAAAAAAAATGAAATTGAATTCTGAGGTCATCTCAATAATGTTTCTTTGTAAAATGACTGCCCGTTTTGAACAAATGGTTTTGCTTCGCACGGCCACATACTGACTCCGTTCAACGCCCTCTTTGGAACTGAATAATAATTTGTCATTATGAATACATAAAAATTTATCTCGTCGAATTCTGAGCTCATATGCAAAATTTCACTTTTTAAGGGCTATGTATTGCTAGACGAAAAGCTCCTGCCAATTGCCACTATTCCAGATATCGGAATATATCGAAGCTTAGACTTTTTGGAGTTCTAAAAGGCATTTTGAACTAAATGATAGTGGTTTCGAGTCCAAATTCATCCGTATGCGAAATATGACTTTTTGGGCCATGTATAATTTCCATAGCGACTATTCTAAATTTTGAATTGAGCATTACTTTTCATTCCCGCTATGAAATTTTGATTTTTCGGATTCTTTGGAAAGATATTCTCAATTTGATTCTAATATTTTTGGTTTCGCTAAAATCCGATTTATTTTGAATCTTGTACACTTATTTGAAGTTTGAAATAGAATTATCGAACTACCGCGCCATTTTCAATTCCTTTTATAATTAAAATAAAATATTTATATTCCAACGACGATTCAAATAAATATATAAGTTCTAATTCTATTCAAAATAAATTTCTCGTCGTTATTATTTAAAATAATTCATTTTAAATATTCAAAATTTATTAAAATTGCCAAAATAAAAATTTTAAATTGGCTCAGAATTTCCGGGTTGTTACAGGAACTGAGTCTTGTAATGGCTTCATTTTTATAAAAAGCATTGCAATGTTTAAAAGATTTACTTGTTTTAAAGCACTGGCAATCCAATGGAGTAAACCCGTTCCACGAAAGTGGAGTGGTCTTGTGATTGGCCATATTATAAAGTAACTTAAGTAGATTTCTCATACCAGTCCCATGATTGACTCGTAATTTGTTTCACTTGCAAACTCGGGTGCCCCTTTTTCTACATGGGCAGCCTTGTATTTAGGTTTTAGCAGGCTCTTTCTGGATAGCTGGAGCTGAAGATGGATTCTATCATTTATCTCTTTTGATGTTGTTCAGCTCCTATTGTGCATATTGTAATAGCAAGGAATTTCGCTCGATCCGAATCGATCGTTTTACCGACTAAGATCGTCCGAAACCCTTGATCATTTTGAGAACAGGACAAATCAGAACGCAAACAGAAGAACATTTCATTGTATATTACAACAATTCCATCAGATACAAGAATATACAGAGTATAAGTGAATATTATACACTCGATAAATATTAGAGATTACAATAAATTACATTTAAATACATCGCAGCGGAAAATAATACAAAAGCACAACTAGAAGTAATGCACGGATACAGAGCTTTCCGAGCATCGTTCCAGCTGTAAATCAGGAGCCTGTGAATATAAATCTACAAAACCAAAACTACTAGCTGCCCGTGTCGAAAATAGGGGCACCCAGAGTTTAGGTTAAAACTCCAGGTCAGTCATGTGACTGGTGTGAGAATTAAACAGTTATTAATCTTTATTTTATAGTTCGGTAAATCAAGGGACCACGCCGTATGACACGGAACGGGTTTCCTCCCAAGAATACCAGTGCATAAAACAAACAGTGCAATGCTAAATAAAGAAAAATGAAGCTGTTATAAGACCCAGGTCCCATCACACAATGCAACGCAAGCCGGAGGATAGGGCTTTTACCTTATAACAGCCAAAGCATGCTCGATACATTTAAAACACATTATTTGATACTATTATAGGTGTATAGTGTCAAAACAATTTCATTCATAAATATCAATCATAGGCGGCATGAATGACCCATACCACTATGTCGCCATACTATGTTCTACGAATAAAACCGCAATATCACGTATTGGAAATTGGATTTCCGTCATGAGTCGAGGCAAGGGCCAAGCTCCTCTCCGCGTTCGAGACACTCTAGCAATGCCTCAGGACCCCACTCTGATCCTTTGGAACCTACAAGGCCGGTCCTCTCTTACTTTTGAGGATTGGTTATTCCTGAACACACGTTTCCCAGTCATTACAGACCTATATCCGAGGCGCCTCGTATCCAACAACCACATAGGTGAAAAGTATATAAATGTCAGGGCTGGTAGGTCACTGACACCACCCTACCTAGAAAGAAACGTTGTGCACTCCTTGGGTCCGTATCCCGTTTTTGACTCAAACCGAGGTGTGAGGCTCGCGAATTCACGTTACACACAAAGCTATGCCATACAGGCCATACTTTGATCATCAACCACAAGACTTTGCTTTTCAACAGAAGCCTTGATCAATTGCCACTTACGCGTGCCACACTGGCAATTCACTCCATGCGACTGATGTCCATCGATATACAACCTCTGAGCTCGTTTGTCTCAGAGAAGGGCGTTAAGCAAGACAATAAATTCTCCGCCGCCGAACAGATGTATATTTAATAGAGATCAGCCAACACAGAATAAAATCCAATGTCAGACACACAATCCATTTACAAGTTCGTTCTGGGTCTGAACGAAACAGGAGGCACTTTCCTCGCATATCCATCCATCTCCAAGTACGTCTGGACAATCACCAACTGTTTCCCTCATCTTGGGTGTACAGCCCAATCGAGATCATTAGTAATCACCCAAACGATGTGAAGACTTCCGGTCTTCAACCACCATCTTCATGTTCGACATCTCGTCGAATCGGTTATTCAGAATGGGTATAAACCCGGCTTTTCTGAAAAACCCACGTATATGATAAACAAATGTTACACAAACACAACAAACGCCTCATTCCAATTCAAAATATTCTTTTATTCACAAAATCACATTCTTAGGGAAAGGTTCCCATTAATTTTATCCAAGATAAATTCTTCTAAATTTATTCTTTAATCTTCCTTTGGATATCATTTCAAACTAGTCGGGATTAGAGAACCACACCGAAGTAATTATTTATTTTATTTCCCAATCCCAACCTATATATCCCATGGAGAAAACTGGTAATACTCCACATCTAACACCACGGTGTTATCGGTAAAATTAATTACCATTTCACGTTCGAATCTAATTAAAGATTTAACTATCGCTTTGGAGCAAAACTGGTGGTTCTCCATTCTCGATCACCTTTCAGATTTGATAATTTAAATTATCAATTCCCTTTTTAATCTAATTAAAGATTCATTAAAACTCCACTTAGTTTCAATCTTTTCAACAATCAATATCCTGCCTTTGACTGAGTTAAAGAACCAATGTCATCTAAAACACGATCCACGATAAACCCAAATCATATTTGATATTAAATACAAGGCTTTGAATAGAAAATATATCGGCTTATATTCAATATCAACTTCTGAAACCAACAAATATCGTATTGGAAATAACGATATAAAATATATCTTTCAAATATCCATAACAATATTGGTATAGTCACGAAATCCAACATCGAATTATTCCGAATATAATTTTGATTCAACTCCAGTTCAATTCACATATTGGGAATATTGATTATTTTTAAAATCACTTTCAAATTCAATTTTATTTATTTCAAAAATAAACTGATTTTAATTCTATTTCAAAACTAGTTCATTTCGATAAAAATCTATTTTTATCTTTTCAAATATGGAATTTTTCACCCCAGTTCTTTCCAATTCACTTATTATGATTTTACACAAATTATAGATATTTTTAATAATTTCATCAAGGCCCGTACAGTCGATTTCCATCAACGACCATCGAACTGCACTTACAGCGACCTTTTCTAAATTTGATTTGGACATGATTCCAAATCCAACCGTTAAATTTCAAATATCTAATATTCATTGGAAAGCTCTATTTGATACGAACCCAATGGTTCCGGTTTTAGGAGAATCCGACGGTCGGATCTCCCGCAACGTCAATTCAAGTTAATGGTCGAAATTCACGAATTGTCGCGGTGCGGCGCGTTCTATTCAGGCCATTATATATATATATAATATATATGTATATTATATATATTTCGTCGATTTCCTTTTAAAACGTATTTTGTAAATCGTTTTAAATTCGTTTCAAAAACAATTTCAACTTCATCTTCAATTTCAAATCGATTTGATTTCAACTCAATTCGAATTCATTTCAATTTTACTTAAGTCGATTTCAAATTCGTTTCAATTCAATTCAAATTCTAATTTTAATCTAATTTAATTTGAATTTCATTTCAAAATAATAAATTTTGAAATCACTTATCAATATTCATCATAAAACGAATAAAATCGATATAAATACCGTTCGCGTCAAAATAACGCATCTCTAATCAACACGGCTTTATATTTCAATAATTCGTTATTCTATTCAACAAATGAATATTTATTCTATTCAACACATGAATCTATATTTCTTTCAACACATGACTAATCTCAACACATGAGTACTGTCAACACATCTCTATTTTTGTTATGTAAAATATTTTATAAAATTATGGTATCTATCGTTTGATTTTCAATTAGACTCCACCGTGAAGTAGTTCTAATTTTAAATATGATAAAGATGTAAATTTTATTATTAAAATATTTTACTCAACACACAAATAGTTTCAACACATGAATTTTCTTTTATAATATTCATTATTTTCCCGATTAGAATGAGGCCCAATCAATCACCATATAATGTTAATTATACGGATTCCATACAACACATGTATATAATAGCAATGATAACCAATCAACCATCATCCAAGGTGCACCACACAACTGCACAAGCATCAAATATAAATAATCAAAGCTTACACAGTCTGTCGACCAATCGATCGACATACAATTAAATAATTGGGATTAGTGTATGCCAAATATCATCCCAACACCCATGTGGGGTTTCAAATCAACAAACACATATTTTTATTTGTGCAGTCGGGTGATGTGTAAAATTTATCGACCCAGTCAATATCAATCAAATCAGTGTATATAAACAAATCGGCCGATTTGTTTATAAATATTTATTTATTCACTTTCACGTTAAAAATTATATTTTTAACAATAAAATATTTAATTTCAACTTTCTACATTTTTTCGATTTCACATCAACAACACAAACAAATTTCACAACACATCAATTAAACAAACAAGCCATCCATGGTCTGTGGATGACGGGTGTCGGGTGCTGCTAAGCACCGTCTGCATCCTAGTATATATATATATATATATATATATATATATATATATATATATATATATATATATATATATATATATATATATATATATATATATATATATATATATATATAACTAGAAAAAGAAATTTGAGTTAGAAGTTCTCACTGATAGCTATTCCAACTCCACGATTCTTCCTATGTAGAAATCTTCGTTGTTCTCTCCCTTTGTCACTTTCGTTGCCCTTAGCCACTACATATATAAAAATCGAATTTTTACTTCGCTATTATATAGATAAAAATTTTATTTTTACATCGCTTATATATAGATAAAAATTCTATTTTTACATCGCTGCTATATAGATAAAAATTCTATTTTTACATCGCTACTATATAGATAAAAATTCTATTTTTACATCGCTACTATATAGATAATAATTCTAGTTTTACATCACTACTATATAGATAAAAATTCTATTTTTACTTTGCTACTATATAGATAAAAATTCTATTTTTACTTCACTACTATATAGATAAAAATTCTATTTTTACTTCGCTACTATATAGATAAAAATTCTATTTTTACTTTGCTATTATATAGATAAAAATTCTATTTTTTACTTTGCTATTCAATATATAAAAATCGTACCTTTTCTAAACCCGTATTTATAATAATCAAATCTTTATGAAGTAAAAATCAAATCTTTATGAAGTAAAAATCAAATCTTTCCCTTCGCTAACTTCCTAGAAAAACCGAATCTTTACATGTAAAATTTCATATCTTTGTTAAATTAAAACTAATGTATTATATAAAAAAAATCGCTATCTTTATATAAGTAAATTATATAAATAAAAATCAGAAAATAAAAGTGTAAAATAAATAAAGTAAATGAAATAAAGAAGAAAAATTACGGTGGATAATGGGGTGGAGATGGCGCGCATCAGTCGCAAGGGGGGGTTGCTGCCATGTCGGAGGTGGGTACGGGGTCTGAGGCGGCGGTGATCCTGGCCATCGGTGGCGGCGGCTTCGGAGTCTTCGGTGCTGGAGGTCGCAGCCTCTTCGATGAAATGGGGGGAGTCTGCATGGAAATCGAGGGAGATAGAAGGGGGCGCAGGGGTGTCGATCGAAGGAGCGACGGTCGGTGTGGTCCCCGCTGGGTGGCGGCGTCGATCGCGAGGGCGGCTCCGTCCGTCCTCTTACTTTCTCTTCTCTTTTTTTCCTCCTGCTGAATCGATTTTGAAGAAAAGGGGGGCCACGGTTTTGAAGGGGAGGAGAGTGGAAGTTGATTATTTTCTATTATTTAATTTCAAGAAAAGTTGACTTTTACATACGACCTCTAAACGAGGCCCACCACCCGTCGTCCATAGCGTTTCACCCCCATTCCGAACACAATGGGATATGTACCATAAGCTGATCCGACTGTTTCGATCAGTTTCCATTAAAATCAACATATAACTCTATATATTGATTTTGAACGCGCATTTCAATTTATCGGGGTCACATACGAACTCTAAAAACTCTCGAAAAATATTTTCTAGCTTCGTATTGACGATACGGTCCTAACAAAACCAGTTTCATCGAATTCTGAGGCCGTTTGAAAATGGCCATTTTCCAGTCGATTAAAATCAACTAAAACTGGTCAAACACGTTTTCCTTTGCCACGCCCACTTATTGAATTCAAAAATTATGAAAATTGGAATCTAGCAATAACTTGACATCCCGGATCCAACAAATGTGGTTTCGTCGAAATCCGAGGTCGTTTGCAAAATTTCGATTTTTAAGGGCCTGAATTCCATAGCGACTATTCAGAATTTTCAACTGGACATATCTTTTGATCCCCGCTATGAAATATCGATTTGTCAGATTCATTGGGAAGATATCATCAATT
Source organism: Allium sativum (assembly GCA_030737875.1). Taxonomy (NCBI): domain Eukaryota; kingdom Viridiplantae; phylum Streptophyta; class Magnoliopsida; order Asparagales; family Amaryllidaceae; genus Allium; species Allium sativum. The sequence goes on from CM060910.1 coordinate 129,048,917, forward strand.
AGATTCCATTATTTTTGGTTTGCTAAAATCCGGATTGTTTTGCACTCGGTACATTCAATTGAAGTTTGAAATCGAATTATCGAACTACCGCGCCATTTTCAATACCTTTTATAATTATAAATAATTAATTATATTCTAACGACGACGTATATAATATATACATTCGAATTCTATTCAAAATAAATTTCTCGTCGATATTATTTAAAATAATTCATTTTAAATGTTCAAAATTTGCTAAAATTGCCAAAATAAAATTTTTAAACTGGCCTAGATTTTCGGGTTGTTACAATCTCCCCGACTTAAAACTTTTCGTCCCCGAAAAGGAACAAAGTCGAAGTGGTTTGATTAATCAACACTACGTTCTATCTGGCTTCCATTCTCCAACTTTTCAGTTTCTGAGAATTTTCAAATTCTTCAAAAATTTGGCTAACACCCGGAATTTTCGAAAATTTTCGCCATAACCTCCCCTGCACCGGGAGCCACGGGAAAATCCCGAAATTGCCATATAGGCCTTCTGATCTCAAAAAGAAAAAGGAAAAGCCAAGCGGCTAGCCAATCGGCTTATAAAATCATCATCACCCTAACAAAACAGTAAATTATAGTAAACATGTACCTATTTGTCGGGCAAACAAATTTTATTCTCTCCTCTAGCCTCCTTGCTATGACCTGTTCAATGTAAGTACATGTATATGCAAGCAAATGCGACCAATTTTCAATACAGTTCAATATTTGATGCAATTAGGCATAACGGTTCAAAATTATCAAACAAATAAACAAACAACACAAACATCAATCAATTAGTGAAATAGAGTTTCAAATTCATAATTTTGATACATATACAGAAAATCATGTTTTTGATGCCAATTCACAACAATGAATCTATCTATATTAGTTTTGGTTCTCACACTAGTCTAATGGAAATATATAGAAATCACACCTTTGAAACACGAACACAAATTCTGATTATGATATATCAATCATCAGAACCATCTCCGGGTGTCTAGGATGTGATTCTATTTCTACCCAGTATATTAAAACTTCGAATATACGTTCACGACGCATATATGCAAAATCTTTATATATTGGATTGTCCAAATTCAAAATAAATAAATAATCAAATACGTTTAAAACGATTTAAATTTCAAAACAAAATTGTTTTCATTTGAAAAATATACTCTTCACACTCGTTCTAGGATACTACTGATCCTATCTCTAACGAGTCATTCTAACTGGATATTACTAATCCAATATCTGATGAATTCTTTCATATGGTTCTAATGTGTCTTATTCTCGAGCTCTGTAAACCAAAGCTCTGATACCAACTATAACCGCAAGGAATTTCGCTCGATCCGAATCGATCGTTTTACCAACTTAGACCGTTCGAAACCCATGATCGTCAGGACAAATCAGAATGCAAATAGAAGAACATTTCATTGTATATTACAACAATTCCATCAGATACAAGAATATACAGAGTATAAATGAATATTATACATTCGATAAATATTAGAGATTACAATAAATTACATTTAAATACATCGCAGCGGAAAATAATACAAAGGCACAACTAGAAGTAATGCGCAGATATAGAGCTTTCCGAGCATCGTTCCAGCTGTAAATCAGGAGCCTGTGAATATAAATCTGCAAAACCAAAACTACTAGTTGCCTGTGTCGAAAATAGGGGCACCCAGAGTTTAGGTTAAAACAATAAACTCCAGGTCAGTCATGTGACTGGTGTGAGAACTCAAACAGTTATTAATCTTTATTTTATAGTTCGGTAAATCAAGGGACCACGCCGTATGACACGGAACGGGTTTCCTCCCAAGAATACCAGTGCATAAAACAAACAGCAAAATGCTAAATAAAGAAAAATGAAGCTGTTATGAGACCCAGGTTCCATCCCATAATGCAACGCAAGCCGGAGGATAGGATTTTTACCTTATGATAGCCAAAGCATGCTTGATACGTTTAAAACACATTATTTGATACTATTATAGGTGTATAGTGTCAAAACAATTTCATTCATAAATATCAATCATAGGCGGCATGAATGACCCATACCACTATGTCGCCATACTAGGTTCTACAAATAAAACCGCAATATCACGTATTGGAAATTGGATTTCCGTCATGAGACGAGGCAAGGGGCAAGCTCCTCTCCGCATTCGAGACACTCTAGCAATGCCTCAGGACCCCACTCTGATCCTTTGGAACCTCCAAGGCCGGTCCTCTCTTACTTTTGAGGATTGGTTATTCCTGAACACACGTTTCCCGGTCCATACAGACCTATATCCGAGGCGCCTCGTATCCAACAACCACACAGGTGAAAAGTATATAAATGTCAGGGCTGGTAGGTCACTGACACCACCCTAGCTAGAAAGAAACGTCGTGCACTCCTTGGGTCCGTATCCCGTTTTTGACTCATACCGCAGTGTGAGGCTCACGAATTCACGTTATACACAAAGCTATGCCACACAGGCCGTGCTTTGATCAACAACCACAAGACTTTGCTTTTTAACAGAAGCCTTGATCAATTGCCACTTACGCTTGCCACACTGGCAATTCACTCCATGCGACTGATGTCCATCGATATACAACCACTGAGCTCGTGCGTCTCAGAGAAGGGCGTTAAGCAAGAGATTAAATTCTCCGCCGCCAAACAGATGTATATTTAATAGAGTTCATCCAACACAGAATAAAATCCAATGTCAGACACACAATCCATTTACAAGTTCGTTCTGGGTCTGAACGAAACCGGAGGCACTTTCCTCGCATATCCATCCATCTCCAAGTACGTCTGGACGATCACCAACTGTTTCCCTCATCTTGGGTGTACATCCCAATCAAGATCATCAGTAATCACCCAAACGACGTGAAGACTTCCGGTCTTCAACCACCGTCTTCATCTTCGACATCTCGTCGAATCGGTTATTCAGAATGGGTATAGACCCGGCCTTTCTGAATAACCCACGTATATGATAAACAAATGTTACACAAACACAACAAACGCCTCATTCCAATTCAGAATATTCTTTTATCCACAAAATCACATTCTTTGGGAAAGGTTCCAATTTATTTTATCCAAGATAAATTCTTCTAAATTTATTCTTTAATCTTCCTTTGGATATCATTTCAAACTAGTCGGGATTAGCGAACCACACCGAAGTAATTATTTATTTTATTTCCCAATCCCAACCTATATATCCCATGGAGGAAACTGGTAATACTCCACATCTAACACCACGGTGTTATCGGTAAAATTAATTACCATTTCACGTTCAAATCTAATTAAAGATTTAACTATCGCTTTGGAGCAAAACTGGTGGTACTCCATTCTCGATCACCTTTCAGATTTGATAATTTAAATTATCAAGTCCCTTTTTAATCTAATTAAAGATTCATTAAAACTCCACTTAGTTTCAATCTTTTCAAAAATCAATATCCTGCCTTTAACTGAGTTAAAGAACCCATGTCATCAAAAACACGATCCACGATAAACTCAAATCATATTTGATATTAAATACAAGGCTTTGAATAGAAAGTATATCGGCTTATATTCAATATCAAATTCTGAAACCAACAAATATCGTATTGGAAATAACGATATAAAATATATCTTTCAAATTCCCATAACAATATCGGTATAGGCACGAAATCCAACATCGAAATATTCCGAAGATAATTTCGATTCAACTCCAGTTCAATTCACATATTGGGAATATTGATTATTTTTAAAATCACTTTCAAATTCAATTTATTTATTTCAAAAATAAACTGATTTTAATTCTAGTTCAAAACTAGTTCATTTCGATAAAAATCTATTTTTATCTTTTCAAATATGGAAATTTTCACCCCAGTACTTTCCAATTCACTTATTATGATTTTACACAAATTATAGATATTTTTAATAATTTCATCAAGGCCCTTACAGTCGATTTCCATCAACGGCCATCGAACTGCACTTACAGCGACCTTTTCTAAATTTGATTTGGACATGATTCCAGATCCAACCGTTAGATTTCAAATTTCTGATATTCATTGGAAAGCTCTATTCGATACGAACCCAACGGTTCCGGTTTTAGGAGAATCTGATGGTCGGATCTCCCGCAACGTCAATTCGAAGTTAATGCTCGAAATTCACGAACTACCGCGGCGCGGCGCGTTCTATTCAGGCCATTATATATATATAATATATATATATTATATATTTCGTCGTTTTCCTTTTAAAATGTATTTTTTAAATCTTTTTAAATTCATTTCAAAAATAATTTAACTTCATCTTCAATTTCAAATCGATTTGATTTCAACTCAATTCGAATTCATTTCAATTTTATTTAATTCGATTTCAAATTCGTTTCAATTCAATTCAAATTCTAATTTTAATCTAATTTAATTTGAATTTCATTTCAAAATAATAAATTTTGAAATAACTTTTGAATATTCATTATAAAACGAATAAAATCGATATAAATATCGTTCGCGTCAAAATAACACATCTCTAATCAACACGGCTTTATATTTCAATAATTCGTTATTCTATTCAACAAATGAATATTTAATCTATTCAACACATGAATCTATATTTCTTTCAACACACGACTAATCTCAACACATGAGTACTGTCAACACATCTCTATTTTTGTTATGTAAAATATTTTATAAAATTATGGTATCTATCGTTTGATTTTCAATTAGACTCCACCGTGAAGTAGTTCTAATTTTAAATATGATAAAGATGTAAATTTTATTATTAAAATATTTTACTCAACACACATATAGTTTCAACACATGAATTTTCTTTTATAATATTCATTATTTTCCCGATTGGAATGAGGCCCAATCAATCACCATATAATGTTAATTATATGGATTCCATACAACACATGTATATAATAGCAATGATAACCAATCAACCATCATCCAAGGTGCACCACACAACTGCACAAGCATCAAATATAAATAATCAATGCTTACACAGTCTGTCGACCAATCGATTGACATACAATTAAATAATTGGGATTAGTGTATGCCAAATATCATCCCAACACCCGTGTGGGGTTTCAAATCAACAAAAACATATTTTTTTTGTGCAGTTGGGTGATGTGTAAAATTTATCGACACAGTCAATATCAGTCAAATCAGTGTATATAAACAAATCGGCCAATTTGTTTATAAATATTTATTTATTCACTTTTACGTTAAAAAATATATTTTTAACGATAAAATATTTAATTTCAACTATCTACATTTTTTCAATTTCACATCAACAACACAAATAAATTTCACAACACATCAATTAAACAAACAAGCCATCCATGTTCTGGGGATGACGGGTGTCGGGTGCTGTTAAGCACCGTCTGCATCCTAGTATATATATATATATATATATATATATATATATATATATACATAACTAGAAAAAGAAATTTGAGTGAGAAGTTCTCACCGATAGCTATTCCAACTCCACGATTCTTCCTATGTAGAAATCTTCGTTGTTCTCTCCCTTTGTCACTTTCGTTGCCCGTAGCCACTACATATATAAAAATCGAATTTTTACTTCGCTATTATATAGATAAAAATTCTATTTTTACATCGCTACTATATAGATAAAAAATATATTTTTACATCGCTACTATATAGATAAAAATTCTATTTTTACATCGCTACTATATAGATAAAAATTCTATTTTTACATCCCTACTATATTGATAAAAAATTTATTTTTACATCGCTACTATACAGATGAAAATTCTATTTTTACATCACTACTATATAGATAAAAATTCTATTTTTACTTTGCTATTATATAGATAAAAATTCTATTTTTACTTCGCTACTATATAGATAAAAATTCTATTTTTACATCGCTACTATATAGTTAAAAATTCTATTTTTACTTTGCTATTATATAGATAAAAATTCTATTTTTACTTTGCTATTCAATATATAAAAATCGTACCTTTTCTAAACCGGTATTTATAAAAATCAAATCTTTATGAAGTAAAAATCAAATCTTTATGAAGTAAAATTCAAATCTTTCCCTTCGCTAACTTCCTAGAAAAACCGAATCTTTACATTTAAAATTTCGTATCTTTGTTAAATTAAAACTAATGTATTATATAAAAAAAATCGCTACCTTTATATAAGTAAATTATATAAATAAAAATCAGAAAATAAAAGTGTAAAATAAATAAAGTAAATGAAATAAAGAAGAAAACTTATGGTGGATAATGGGGTGGAGATGGTGCGCATCAGTCGCAAGGGGGGGTCACGTCGGAGGTGGGTACGGGGTCTGAGGCGGCGGTGGTCCTGGCCATCGGTGGCGGCGGCTTCGGAGTCTTCTGTGCTGGAGGTCGCAGCCTCTTCGATGAAAAGGGGGGAGTCTGGACGGAAATCGAGGGGGATGGAAGGGGGCGCGGGGGTGTCGATCGGAGGAGCGACGATCGGTGTGGTCCCCGCTGGGTGGCGGCGTCGATCGCGAGGGAGGGAGGGCGGCTCCGTCCGTCCTCTTCCTTTCTCTTCTCTTTTTTTTCCTTCTGCCGAATCGATTTTGAAGAAAAGGGTGGGGGCAACGGTTTTGAATGGGAGGAGAGAGGAAGTTAATTATTTTATATTATTTAATTTCAAGAAAAGTTGACTTTTTCATACGACCTCTAAACGAGGCCCACCGCCTGTCGTCCATAGCGTTTCACCCCTATTCCGAACACAATGGGATATGTACCATAAGCTGATTCGACTGTTTCGATCAGTTTCCGTTAAAATCAACATATAAGTCTATATATTGATTTTGAACGCGCATTTCAATTTATCGGGGTCACATACGAACTCTAAAAACTCTCGAAAAATATTTTCTAGCTTCGTATTGACGATACGGTCCTAACAAAACTAGTTTCGTCGAATTCTGAGACCGTTGGAAAAATGGCCATTTTCCAGTCGATTAAAATCAACTACAACTGGTCAAACGCGTTTTCCTTTGCCATGCTCACATATTGATTCGAAAAATTATGAAATTTTATACATAGCAATAATTTGACATCACGGACCCAAAAAAAGAGGTTTCGTTGAAATCCGAGGTCGTTTGCAAAATGTCTATTTTTAAGGGCCTGAATTCCATAGCGACTATTCTGAATTTTCAACTGGACATATCTTTTGATCCGCGCTATGAAATCTCGATTTGTCGGATTCGTTGGGAAGATATCATCAATTAGATTCCATTATTTTTGGTTTCACTAAAATCCGGATTGTTTTGCACCCGGTACATTCAATTGAAGTTTGAAATCGAATTATCGAACTACCGCGCCATTTTCAATTTCTTTTATAATTATAAATAATTAATTATATTCTAACGACGACGTATATAATATATATGTTCGATTTCTATTCAAAATAAATTTCTCGTCGATATTATTTAAAATAATTCATTTTAAATGTTCAAAATTCGCTAAAATTGCCAAAATAAAATTTTTAAACTGGCCCAGATTTTCGGGTTGTTACACATATTATGTTTTGTTTTCCGCTGTAGACATTTATGTATAGCTGAACTGTATTTTGTACTAAGTATGATCCTGTATACTGTATAACTCTGATGATTATGTTTATCCAATGTATTCTATTTTACATTATCTGGTGTATTTATTTATTTCTGTTCTGCTGTTATTTGTTTATGTGTTATATTCCAAAGATTACCCTCGCCACCGTGGAACGGGGTTTGGGTCGTCAAATTTGTGGTATCAGAGCTTTTGGTTAAGCTTAGTTCTGGAATATAACATATTAATGAACTCGTAAGAAATAGAACTAGTAGAGTTCTAGGACGAACAACTCATTACAGATAGGATCAATAATATCCTAGTATGAGTATAGCAGAATGAAATACACCCCGATAGACACATTTACATTCAAGTATATGTTTCTATACTTTATAATATCTTTTCTGTTGACATGATACTTGGCCTGCTATTTGCAGAAGTACTAGAAAATGAGTGTTAGAAGCAGAAGAAGGAATGCAGAACTAGATCTAGAAGCTCTATTAAAGAAATATCAAAATCTGGGTGGAGTATCAATCTCGGGCAATGAATCCATTAGTCAAACCCAAGACTGGATGTGTTTTGCATAAAGAATTCTTGAGCGTATCCAGCTTAGAGATGATCAGAAAAGATTACTGGCTTCTTAGGCACTCAAAGACGAAGCTTTGTTCTGGTGGGAAACGGTTATTAAGGATGATCTAGAAGGTAATATTACCTGAGATAGATTTAAAGAAAATTTCGAAGAAAGATTTACTCCTCCCGAAGCAACTGCGCGGTTAAGTGATGAATTCTACAATCTGATACATGGAGATATGAATATTCCAGAATATCATAAGAGATTCAATGAACTTTCTCGTTTTTTGCCCCGCATCTAATTCAAGATCCAAAGAGGAAGAATCTGAAGTTTATTAATGGTCTTCAAAGAAAATACCAGAATAGTTTAATGGGGCATGTGAAGCTTCCTTTTACTAAAATGATATACATGGCTTATCAATATGAAGATCTAAATAATCGAGGTCTTTTAATCGATAAAGAGGAAGTTAGTTTGAGCAACAAAAGGAAAACTAAAACTGATAGCCCAAAGACAAGTACACAGGCTGAGTCAAGTACGACGTCTGGAGTCAGAAAGAAGCCTACATTCAATAGGAAAAGGGTTAAATCTGAGGAAGTGCCAATAACAACTGCCACATGCTCGAGTTGCAATAGGCGAGGACATTTGGCGATAAATTGCAAATCTTGGAACGAGCAGAAGAAGGATAAATCTAAACCCAAGAGCAGGTTTCAAGAGAATAGAAGATGCAATCTTTGCCATTGGGTTGGCCATGTAAAGCAAGATTGCCGGCAATTAAAGAAATCTGAAGCAGTACAGGTAAATGAAGTAGCAGAAACTTCTTAACCCTCACCTAGTCAGGAAAGGCCAGATGTTTTAGAAGGCATACTTACTATCAAAGATATTCCGGTAAAGGTATTATTTGATACAGGCGCGTCATGAAGCTTTGTTGCAAAGAATGCGGTTAAGAAACTGGATTTGAATTTGAGAAAGCTCAAAATGCCCATGATTGTCCATAATCCGGTTGGGGGTTCCCGTGATCTTAGTTGGGTTTGTGGAGTGCTTGTCTCTTTTTCCCATTATCGGTTCCCCGCTATCGCGATTGTCATGAATTTTACAGAATTCTATCTTATCTTGGATTTAGACTAGTTAATCAAATACGAAGCTAAGGTTAAATGCGCCGGCAGAGTCGTTAGGGGGGAGATTAAATCAGGTGGCTATGTAACCATTCCCTGTGAAGGTCGGAATTCTCGTAGAAAAGACCTCTGGGCAGCTTTAGATGTTTCTCCTGCTCAAATAGAACCTGTTCTTATTGTTCCGGAGAATATTACGGTCGACATTGAAAATATTCTTGTTGTCAAGAACTATGCGAATGTGTTCGAAGAAGTTATTAGCTTACCTCCGTGGAGAGAAATTGATTTTAAAATTTCTTTAGTTCCGAATGCAAGGCCAGTAGTTCACGCTATTCGAAGAATGACCTTGAAAGAGAAGGAAGAGTTAGATAGTCGAACTCGACAGCTAGTATGGAAGGGTCTGATCAGACCTAGTTTCACTGATTGGGTTGCAACAGTGGTATTTGTCCCAAAGTCAGACGGTACTCTTCGACTGTGTGTATATTATCGTGACTTGAATAAGCAGACATTAAAAAACAAATATCCATTGCCGCGGATGAATGATTTGTTGGATCGATTGAATAGCGCACAAGTATTTTCCTGAATGGACCTAGCTACAGGTTTCCATCAGCTTCGCATTGCCAAAGAGTGTGTTCCTTTGACAGCATTTAGAGGTCCAGACTTATTCTACGAGTGGTTAGTAATGCCGTTCGTCTTACGTAATGCTCTAGCTTATTTTGTCGATCTAATGAACTGGGTATTCAGAGAAGTATTGAATAAATTTTTTCTGGTTTTCATTGATGACATAATGATCTTTTCTAAGTCAGAGAGTGAGCATGAAAAACATTTGGAACAAGTGTTAGAAATTCTCAGAAAGAATGTTTTAAAAGCAAAGTTTTCCAAATGTATATTCTGACAAGAAGAAGTCAAATTCCTTGGCCACTTCGTGTCAAAGGAAGGAATTTCTGTGGATCCTAGTAAAATCACTGCTATTCAGAATTGGAAACACCCTCATACACCCATAGAAGTCCGAAGTTTTCTCCGATTGACCAGTTATTATCGGAAATTCATTAAGGATTTTGCAAAGACGTCTAGTTCCTTAATGAAGCTTACTAAGAAACATTCGATATTCAATTAGACTCCAGATTGTAAGACAGCTTTCCAGGAGCTGAAGTTAAAACTGAGAACTGCTCCAGTGTTAACAATTATTGATGGCAACCAAGACTTGAAAGTCTGGACCAATGGTTCTAAAGAAGGTCTTGGTGTAGTATTAATGCAAAGAGGCAAAGTAGTTGCTTATGCTAGCCGTCAATTGAAACCACATGAAAAGAATTATGCAACTCATGATCTTGAATTGTTATCCATCGTGTTTGCTATGAAAATCTGAAGGCATTATCTATTGGGTGAGAATTTCGAATTATATACTGATCATCAATCATTGTAGTATTTATTCACCCAGAAGGATCTGAATATGAGACACCAGCGTTGGTTATAATTTCTCGCAGCATATGATCTTGATATCTTATATACTCCGGGAAAAGCCAATGTTGTGGCTGATGCACTCAGTAGAAAGAATGTGATCATCGCCAGTATTATAATTACACCATCGTTGATTGATAAAATAGCTATTCTTCAGAAAGACGATAGTTTTGTTAAAGAGATGATCAAAAGTATTCAAAAGGGTGAAGTCTCCAGTTTTCAAGTGGATAGCTTAGGAGTTTTGAGATTAAAAGGTAGAATTTGTGTTCCCGACAGTCTTGAGCTCAAAAGATAAGTATTGGACGAGTGTCACAAGTCCAAGCTGTGTATCCATCCAGGGGTTAGTAAAATGTATAATGACTTCAAGTGAACTTTCTGGTGGAAGGCGATGAAAAGAGATATCTATATATATGTTAGTCGGTGTTCCACCTGTCAGCAAGTCAAAAGCGATCAGCAGAAACTCGCCGGACTATTGCAACCGTTGGAAATTCCAGGTGGGAAGTGGGAACATATTTCTATGGATTTCATAGGTGGTTTGCCCAAAATCGGGAAAGGAAACGACCATATTTGGGTGATCGTGGATCGTTTCACGGAAACCGCCCATTTCATACCTGTCAGATCGAACAGAACTGCTCAGAGTTTGGCGCAGATTTATTTTAGAGAAATTGTTAAACTTCATGGAGTTCCCATGAGTATCGTTAGTGATCATGACCTGATTTTTGCTAGTAAATTCTGGGAAGCATTCCAAGCAGAATTGGGAACGAAACTGAACTTGAGCACCGCTTTCATCCTCAAACAGATGGTCAAACTAAGAGGGTAAATCGTATTTTAGAAGATTTGTTGCGGGCTTGTATTATTGATTTTGGCGGATCATGGGAAGACCATTTGCATTTGGCCAAATTCTCTTATAACAACAGCTACCATGCGAGCCTAAAAATGTCTCCATTCGAAGTATTGTATGGTAGACCGTGCCGATCCCGTGCTTGTCGGGTGGAACCTGGCAATAGACTTGCATTGGGGCCAGAAATGATTCGCAATGCTACGGATAAAGTCGATTTCGTTAAGAAACGATTACTCGCTGTGCAAAGCCGACAGAAAAGCTACGCAGATAAGAGAAGAAGAGATATATCATTTGCTATTGGTGACTATGTGTATTTGAAAGTATCTCCGATGAGAGGAGTCATCCGATTCGGTAAATCAGGTAAATTGGCGCCTAAATTTATTGGTCCGTTTCCTATTCTTAAACGGATTGGAACTCTCGCTTATAAGGTTCAATTACCTGATTGGTTGCCTGGGGTACATAATGTGTTTCACGCATCTCAACTTCGAAAGCATGTTCATGATTCAGACTTGATCGTGGAAGAAGCAGCGCAATGGGATATAGAAATTACTCCAGAATTTGCTGTGAGAAGAGAACCGCTAAAGATAATCGACAAAGAAACAAAAGAGCTGAGGAACATGAAGGTTCACTTAGTCAAAGTGCAATGGAGTGGTGATCCAATAGATTGTACTTAGGAAACTGAGGAGAGTATTAAGAAAGCCTATCCTATGTGCAGGGTGGATATCTTTGATTGACTCTGGTGCAAGGTACATTTACCATACTTTGCATTACCATTTTGTTCTCTACTTTGTTGTGGCTTTCTTTTCATGGATGTAAGCTTTTAATTATATAGTCTGAATGATTTTAACAGAGTATATGAATTAATTAGTATATTTTTGAAAAGTTAATCAACAAATTGTTTGTTGTTTGTGTTGTGTGATCGTCGATTTGATTAATTAAATTATTAGAATGATAGCTAATTTAATCAATGAATGAATGGCAAATCTATGCAATTAAAACAAGTATTGAACCAATCTAAAAATAGATAGAAATATATACATGTGCATTATATATGTTTGAACAAGTAAATGGATTAGCTGTTGAGTAAAGAATTTATTTGCATGCCCGACAAATAGGTAAACCTTAATGAGTTGGATGCACAATTTTATTATTATATCAACTCTAGTGAATGCCATTGGATGCGAAGTGTTGGGTGTTCCATGTGTAATAATAAACATCGCCATAGTATAGTAACAATTAATTTTGAACTACACTACATGGCATACTTCATGAAGATAGGCATACTTCATCATATACCACATTAGCACTTGGAGCTTGTGTGACGAGGTTAAAGATTTACCATACGAGCGAGAGGCTTGTATGGTGATGACTATATATTACAGGTTATACTAATGACCGATATAGACCATAGAAAATGTAACGGTAAATTGCCAGATTAATAAAAACCCTACACGGGTCTGGAGATGACAATAAACACGTCTCTGTGGTCACTAAGGCACAAAAACCATTTATAGGGTGACGAGAATTTATTCTTTGGAGTTATGATCTATACACACTCCCTTGTGGACACCGGAATATGTCACTATAAATATGTGCATTCTTATTAGGATTTATTGGGTAACTAATACGGCCCAATAAAATTCCAAACCCCTCCCCGTACAAAGGAGGTTATGGGGAATTTTTTCAAAAATTTTGGGTGTTAAGCAAATTTATAAAGAATTTGAAAAATCTTAGAAAATGAAAATTTAGAGAATGGAAGCCAAGATGAAAGTTGAGTTGGTTAATTAAACAACTTTCGACTTGTTTCCTTTTCAAGGACGAAAAGTTTTATGTAGGGGAGATTGTACCAACCTGGAAAATCTGAGATAGTTTAAAAATTTTAATTTGGCTATTTTAGTGGATTTTAAATATTTAAAATCAATTATTTTAAATAATAACGACGAAAAGAATGTCTGAATTGTTGTATGAAAATAAATATAATTATTTTTAATTATAAACAAGGCTTGAAATGGCGCGGTAGTTTCAAAATTTGAATTCAAACTTTGACTGACTGTATATTGTGCAAAATAAAAAGGATTTTAGTTAAACTAAAAATATTTAAATCTATTTATGAACATCTTTCTAACGAATATGAACAATCGAAGTTTCGGAACGGGAATCAAAAGTTATGGCTACATGAATTTTCAGAAAGGTCGCTATGAAGAATATATAGCCCTTGAAAATAGACATTTTGCAAATGACCTCAGCTTTCGATGAAACCACTTTTGTTGGATCCGGGATGTCAAATTATTGCTAGGTTTCAAATTCCATAATTTTTGAAGTTAATATGTGAGCGTGGCGAAGGAAAATGTGTTAGGTCGATTTCGGTTAAATTGAATCAACCCGAAAATGGACATTTTTCAAACTATCTCAGAATTCGACAAAACTTGTTTTGTTGGGACCGTATCGTCGAAACATAGCTAGATTTATTTTTCTGGAATTTTTGGCATCAGCGTGTGGCCTCGGCAAATTGAAATGTACGTTCAAATCAAATATTCAATGTTTTATATTTTAAATTGAAGATAAACTGACTGAAACAGTCGAATGGGCCTATGAAACATATCCCATTGTGTTCAGAATCGGGGTATTTAGCTAGGGTGACAATCATTGGGTTTGGATTGGAGTTCGTTTGGAAAAACCCTAATTTTCAAAAATATATATATTCCGACAAATAAAAAATTCTATTCACAAATTAATTTCTAGAAAAAAACCCAAAAAACCCTCATATCCCTCCACACCGACGGCGGAAGAGGGTTCCTCCCTTCCGTCCATATTCTGGTCGCTCCGATCATCTTTGACCCCCACTCCCGTTCAACTTTTTGAAGCCCTCCTCCTCCTCTTCAAATCAACACCAACCACACCCCATTTAGTCACTCCATCTTCGAGATTTCCTCCTCCAAACCTCCTGACTTTTGAGCGCCGCCGCCATCACCTGGGTGCGTCGCAACTCACCCCTCCGCCATCGTTAGTTGTGCCTCTCCTGGCTCTGTGACATGGTACAACCCGATCGCGACGAAGTGCTTCGGATTTCACATTATTTGCAAACCTAGTTTTGAACAGATTTTGAAAGGTAACGGCTGTTTTTAATTTGAACTGATTATAGCACTTTAAAGCACCACGGTTTATGATTTTACAATAAAAATCATATCTTTCTCGTTTGTTGTCGAAATCCAGTGAAACAGGAGACAGTGGACTCGTGTGGACGTCTTCTATATTCTAGAAGAGACTGGATATTTTTCTAAGCCTTCGACAATTTTTGGAGGAATGGAACCCAATGTGAGATTTATGTATTATAAACAATATGGGAAACAACGATGTATAAATTATATAGTCGATGTATGAGTTATATAAGCATTCTACACCCAATGTATAAGCGTTGTATAAGTTGTATGTTCGATGTATAAGTTATATATGCGTTGTAAATATAATATATGCATTGAAATGAATTGAAATGATATTGAAATGAAATCGAAATATAGTTATATGCGTATATATATATATATATATATATATATATATATATATATATATTCCCCTCATTTACAGACCATGGACGATATATATTGATTGAGATATTGTTTGGATTATTGGTTGATGTGAAAATTTGGTGAATATCATGAATGGTTGATTTGAAATGATTGGTTGTGGTTGAAATCCCAATAGGATTAGTATATGGGAAAATTCGTCTGCGTACGAACTAGGTATTGAAAATCTCCATTGTAAAAAACCACGTGGTTTTAAAGTAGAGCGAGGAGCCATACTCGGGACGGTTCCTATTTTAACTACCTGCCGTTATGCTGCTGAAATTTTCAATAATCTTCATGTGTTAGAATTATTTTCATGTGTTGAAACCATATTCATGTGTTGAATAAATTTTTTGAAAGATAAAAATAACATTTTTATCACATATATAGACTATATAAATTATTCGTGTTTTAAATAAATTGTTTTAACAATAAAAATCACATTTTTACTATATATATAAACTATATTCATGTGTTGAAACTATATTCATGTGTTGAATAAATTCTTTGAAGGATAAAGATAACATTTTTCATATATATATATATATATATATATATATATATTATGTAAAATAATAGTGTTTTAAATAAATTGTTTTAACACCAAAAGTACATTTTTTACCTTATGTATGAAATATATAAAATAATCGTGCTTTCAAATAAACTATTTTATAATAAAAATCACATTTTTACGATATGCGTGAACTGTTAAAAATAGTGATGTGTTGAAATAAATAACTGTTGGATAAAAATATCATTTTTATCAAATATATGAAGTGAATAGGGTTTTGAAATCGAAGAATGAATTTTATTTATATATATAATTAAAATAAATCGAATAACGAAGCAGTAGTTCGTGTTTTGAAACTGTGATTTCAAACAATTATTGTGGGAGATCCGACCATCAGATTTTCCCAAAACCGAAACCGTTGGGTTCGCTTTGGAAATATCTTTCCAACGACTCCCACTTTGTAAAGATCCAACGGTTGGAGTGTCTAGAATTCTTAATTCAAGTCTGAAGAAAAACAGCACCAGAATCGATTATATATATATAATTAAATTAAATCGAATAAGGACCCTGCAGTTCGTGTTTTGAAATCGTAACTTCAAACGATTGTGCCGAGAGATCCGTCCGTCGGATTTTCCCAAAACTAAAGCCGTTGGATTCGTTTTGAAATGATCTTTCTAATGATATAAAATTTGTGAAGATCCAATGTTTTGAATTTCAGATATGTGTAAATTAAATCTGAAGAAAAACAGCGCCACGACCGCGTTATGGCCTGAAGCGTCGTTTGAATGTATTGGCTATTTTTAAATAAGTAAAAATAGTGATAAATCGTGATAAAATATTATAAACGATATGGAATGAAAATGAACTAAATTTGCTTGGTTTATTTGATATTTGATGGTTGAATGTGTTTGGCGTGAAAATTACATTAAAGAACAGAATTATTGATGTCGAATAATTTAACCATTGAAGTGAATTGATTTGAAATTCTAAATATGCGTGAATTATTTGAAAAGGCCGAGTTCATTCTCATTTCAAATAATTGATCGACGATTAAAAGTCGAAGATATGAAGACGGGGAAAGACCGATGATCTTCACGTCGAATGGAGGGGAGCTACTGATGCTTGTGATAGGAGTAGCTACCTTGAAGGGGCTTAAGTGGTAGCCAGCCGGACATACTTGTTGATTGTACGGATGTACGAGGCATTAAGTGCCTGCGGTTTCGTTCAGACCCAGAACGAACTTGTAAATGGATTGTGTGTATGACATTGGATTTTGTTCTATGCTGACTGATCTCTATTAAATATATATCTGTTTAGCGGCAGAGAATTTATTCTGCTTAATGCCCTTCTTTGAGACGTACGACCTCAGAGGTTATATATCGATAGATATCAGTTGCATAGAGTGATTTGCTTGTGTGGCATGCCTAAGCGGCAGATGATCAAGGCTTCTGTTGAAAAGCAAAGTCTTGTGGTTGATGATCAAAGCATGGCCTATGTGGCATAGATTTGTGTATAACTTTGTTTCGCGAGCCTCACACCCCGGTATGAGCCAAGAAACGGGAGAAGGACCTTAGGGAGAACATGCGTTTCCTTCTAGCTAGGAGTGGTGCTTTGGTTTTTGCATGCCCGGGGATTTTACTTATGTGGATGATGGAATGCGAGGCCTCGGTTAGTTCGGTCTCTGCAGAGCCGATGATTTGGTCGGATATGACCAGTGACGCCCCATATGGTAGGGAAACGCGGTGTTCAGGCATTATTATCCATATCGAGTGGACCGGCCCTGACGATCCAAGGTGCAGCTACGGATGTTCCTGAGGGGCGGGCTAGAGCGTCTTGAATTTGGTAAGGACGATCCCTTGACTTGGTTCATGACGGAAATCCAAATTCCAAATATGACATTGTGCATTTTTGATTGTATAACTATATATGGCGACATAGTGGTATGGGGCATTAATGCCTTCTTTGATTGATACTTATGATTTGAAATTGTTTTTGAAACATATAAACACTAGTAATATTTTACCCAGTATAAGGTAAAACTCTATCCTCCAGTTTGTGTTGCATTGTGTGATGGGAACTGAGTCTTATAATGGCTTCATTTTTATAAAAAGCATTGCGATGTTTAAAAGATTTACTTGTTTTAAAGCACTAGCAATCCAATGGAGTAAACCCGTTCCGCGAAAGTGGCATGGTCCTGTGATTGGCCATATTATAAAGTAAGTTAAGTAGATTTCTCATACCAGTCCCACGATTGACCCGTTTTTTGTTTCACTTGCAAACTCGGGTGCCCCTTTTTCTACACGGGCAGCCTTGTATTCAGGTTTTAGTCGGCTCTTCCTGGAAAGTTGGAGCTAAAGATGGATTCTATCATTTATCTCTTTTTATGTTGTTCAGCTCCTATTGTACATTTTGTGTTTTGTTTTCCACTGCAGACATTTATGTGTAGCTAAACTCTATTTTGTACTAAGTATGATCCTTTATATTGTGTAACTCAGATGATTATGTTTGTCCAGTGTATTCTATTTTACGTTACCTAGTGTATTTATTTATTTTTGTTTTGCTGTTATTTGTTTATGTGTTATATTCCAAAGATTACCCTTGCCACCGTGGAATGGGGTTTGGGGTCGTCACAAAAAAGCATTGCGCTGTTTTGTTATATGACCTAGTATTCTTAGGAGGAAACCCGTTCCGTGTTATATGGCGTGATCCCTTGATATATCTGATTTAAAGTAAAGTTTTAAATAACTGTTTTAGTTCTCACACTTGTCACATGACTGACCTGGAGTTTATTGTTTCGACCTAAACTCTGGGTGCCCATATTTTCCATACGGGCAGCTAGTAGTTTTGGTCTTGCAGATTTATATTCATAGGATCATGGTTTACAGCTGGAATGATATTCGGAAAGCTCTGTGTCCGTTTATCTCTTTCAGTTGTGTTTTGTATTATTTTCCGCTGCTATGTAATGTATTGAAATCTCTGATAATTATCAAACATGTAATATTTATTCATTCTCTGTATATTCTTGTAATCTGATGGAATTGTTGTAATAAGCAATGAAATGTTCTTCTGTTTGTGTTCTGATTTGTCTGGTCCTAAAAGCAATCCATGCTCTCCTTCACGGGGAAGTTACGGGTCCTTACAGTGGGAGCTTTTGATTATAGAGCTCGAGAACAAGACACATTAGAACCATACGAAAGAATTAATCAGAGATTGGATTAGTAATATCCAATAAGAATGACTCGTTAGAGATGGGATAATTAGTATCCTAGAATGAGTGTGAAGAGTAAGATTTTTTAAATAAAAATGAAAACAATTTTTGTTTTGAAAATTTAAACGTTATTCAACGTATTTGAATATTTATTTGTGTCGAATTTGGACAATCCAATATATAAAGATTTTGCATATACGCCTTGCAAACGTATATTCGAATTTTTAATATACTGGATAGATATAGAATCCCACTCTAGTTGCCCGGGGATGATTCTGATAATGCTGCAGCATTATCAGTATTTATGTTCGAGTGACGAATGTGGGATTTCTATATGATCCCAATTGACTAGTGTGAGAACCAAAATTAGATAGGGTCTATTGTTGTGATTTAGCACTAAAAATGTGATTTTTTTTTTACTATGTATCCAGGCTATGAATTTGAAAAGATTATCAACTAATTGATTGCTGGTTGTGTTGTTTGATTATTGTTTGATTAATTAAATGTTGAACCTTTAGCCAAATAGAACCAAATAGTGAATTGTATTGAAAATTTGTCGCATTTGCATACATATACATGTACTTACATTAAACAGGTCATAGCAAGGATGTTAGAGCAGAGGAATAAAATTGTATGCCCGACAAATAGGTACATGTTTATTGTTTTTCTTGTTGTTTTTGATGATTTTATGAGCTGATTGGCTAGCCGCTTGGCGGTTTCTTTTTCTTTCTGGATGGGAAAGACCTGTATGGCAATTTTGGGATTTTCCCGATGCTCCCATGCAGGGGAGGTTATGGCGAAATTTTTCGAAAATTTAGGGTGTTTTGAAAATTTTGAAAAGTTCTTAGAAACTGAAAAGTTGAAGAACTTAAGCCGTAATGAAAATAATGGAAGTTGAGTTGATTGGTAAAACAACTTTTAGCTCAGTTCATTTTCGGGGACGAAAAGTTTTAAGTGGGCGAGATTGTAATTACCAGGAAATCCGAACAAATTTAAAAAAAAAAATATTTTGGCAATTTTGATGAATTTTGGATATTTGAAATGATTTATTTTAATTAATAACGACGAGAAATTTATTTTGAATAGAATTAGAATGTATGTATTTATTTGAATCGACGTTAGAATATAATTATTTATTTTTAATTATAAAAGGAATTGAAAATGGCGCGGTAGTTTGAAAATTGGATTTCAAATTTCAAATGAATGTACAGGATTCAAAATAAATCGGATTTTATCCAAACAAAAAATATTAGAATCTATTTGAAAACATCTTTCCAACGAATCCGAGAAATCAAAATTTCATAGCGGGGATAAAAAGTTATGCCCAGTTGAAAATTCAGAATAGTCGTTATGGAATTTTGGCCCTTAAAAATGGAGATTTTGCAAATGACCTTCGTTTTCGACGAAACCACTTTTGTTGGATCCGGGATGTCAAATTATTGCTAGGTTTCAAAATTATAATTTTTGAAATCAATATGTGAGAGTGGCAGAAGTAAACATGTTTTAACAGTTTCAATCAATTTCAACCAGCTAGAAAATGGCCATTTTTCAAACGGTCTCAGAATTTGACGAAACTAGTTTTGTTTGGACTGTATCGTCAATACGAAGCTAGAAATATTTTTTTGGAATTTTTAGAATCAGTAGGTGGCTTCGGTAAATTAAAATGTCCATTTGAATTTAAAATATAATGATTTATATTTTGAATTTAGTGAAAACTGATCGTAATAGCCGAATTGGGTAACGAAACACATGCCATTGTGTTCAGAATGAGGGTATTACGCTATGTGCGACAGTCGTTGGGTCTCGTTTGGTGGTCAAATGAAAAGTCAATATTTTAGAAATTTAAAATAATAAAATAATTAATTATATAATATAACCCTCCGCCTTTCCTTTAGAAGAAACCCTCCCTATTGATTTCAATAACCGCACCCCTCTTCTTTCAGAAACCGTCGCCTCCAACTCCTAGCCCAGCGTCGCTGCCTCCAGGCCGACCACCACCCCCATGTCGCCACTCATCCCCTTAGCACCCGTGACCCCCCAGACTCCTCCGCTCTTCTCCTTCTTCCCTCTTCAGCCAATTCTAACCCAAACCCCTCTACACCTGAAACTGCCATGTGGGACCACCGCTCCACCACGAGGTTGCCCGCCTATGACTGCATAGCCTCACC
Source organism: Allium sativum (assembly GCA_030737875.1). Classification (NCBI taxonomy): domain Eukaryota; kingdom Viridiplantae; phylum Streptophyta; class Magnoliopsida; order Asparagales; family Amaryllidaceae; genus Allium; species Allium sativum. Next base: position 129,069,872 of record CM060910.1, read on the forward strand.
GCGCCACCCCTTGTCTCCACCGCCTCCGAAAACACCCTCCCTCTCGTTCCAATTCCCCCCTTTCACTGAAAATTATATGTGTTTCTTTTTATAATATAAAGATTTGTTTTTTTTTATTTTTATGTTAATATAAATAGGGTTTTTCAGTTTATAAAAATATGTTTTTAACTATATAAAAGGTTCGATTTTTAAACATTAAAAGATGAAATTTTTATACATGAAAAGGTCGAATTTTCACATATGAAAAGAATATAATTTAATGTAAAGAAAGAATATATTTTTATCATAAGAAAGTTCATATTTTTGTCATAAGAAAGATTAGATTTTTGTCATAAGAAAGATTAGATTTTTATTTATAAGAAGATACAATTTTTATATATTCATTAGTGATAAAAATTCGATTTTTATAATTCATTAGCGATAAAAATTCGGTTCATACATATATGAAATACCGATAAAAAATCAATCTTTATATAAGAAGTAGACATATAAAAATATAATTTTTATATAAAAAGAAGCATTGTAAAAAAAATATGATTTTTTTATATGAAGTGCCCTTATAAAAATGTGATTTTTATATATGAGCAGTGTGAAAAGGATGCGTTGGGATTTCGAACAAATTCAAACCATCAGAAAGAAAGACTGATGGAGTGGAACCCCAAGGTGAGAACTCCTCACTATAATTTTCTTTATATAGTTATTTATTATGTAACTGCATATATGAACCGTTCCCCGTCATCCACAGTCCATGGACGGCTTGTTTGTTTGGTTGTGTAGTTGATTGGATTATTGGTTTGACATTGGTTGTTTGGGTGAAATGGAATTGATTAAATTGGCATGTGTACGGCGTGGGCCATTATTAGCCAGGGGATAAGGTTAGGCCATATCCCATTTCTATTATCGTGCCGTTATGCCGTCGAAATTTTCTAAAATATATTAGAACAATAAAAATATTATTTTATTATGTAAATGAACCGAAAGAAGGTTTTATCGTTAAAAATATAATTTTTAACGTGTATGTGAATAAAAATAAATATTTATTTACAAATCAGATGATTTGTTTATGTACACTGATTAGACTGATATTGATTGGGATGATAAATTTTACACATCGCCCAATTGCACAAATAAAATTCATTATTTGTTGATCTAAACCCCACACGGGTATTGAGATGATATAGGATATACACTAATCCCAATAATCAGCTGCATGTCGATCAATTGATTGACAGGCTGTTATAAGTGTTAAATATTTATATTTGATGCCTATGCAGTGTATAATGCACTTTGGATGATGGTTGAAAGTGTTTGATTGTAGTTGTGTACAGATGTGTATGAAATCCATATAATCGCATTATATGTAATTGACTGTGTCTGATTCCAGTTCAAAAAGAATGAATATTTTAAAATAACGAATATTTTCAAATAATATATAGAAATGAATCAAAATATGGTTTTGATGTCCGATTTGGGATGGACACGATATATTTAAATATATATAGCCGTGTTGATTAGATTAACGCCATTTTGACGTGAACGATATTTATATCGATTTTATTCATTTTAAAATGAATATCAAAAAGGAAATGATTTCGAAATATAATGTTTTGAAAATATTATCATTTATATATCGATGATAGGGAATATTCAATTTTGATTTGAAATTGAATATGGAGTTGAAATCGTTTTGAAAACGAATTTAAAACGATTTATAAAATATGTTTTAAAAGGAAATCGAAGAAATATATATAATATTTATATTAAATATATATATATATATATATATAATGACCTGAACAGAATGCGCTGCGCTGTGACAGTTCGTGAATTTCGGCCATAGACTTTGAACGGACATTACGGAAGATCCGACCGTCGGATTCTCCTAAAACTAGAACCATTGATTCGTATCGAAAAGAGCTTTCTAACGAATATTATAGATTTAAAATCTAACGGCTGGATTTGGAATTATGTCCAAATCAAATTTGGAAAAGATCCCTGTAAGTGCAGTTCGACGGCCGTTTATGGAAATCGACTGTACAGGCCTTGATAAAATTATTAAAATATCGATAATTAGTGTAAAATCATAAGAAATGATTTGGAAAGAAATAGGATGAAAATTTCTATATTTGAAAAGATAAAAATAGATTTTTATCCAAATGAACTAGTTTTGAACTAGAATAATATATCCAATATTTTTAAAATAAATAAATTGGATTGGAAATGGTTTTGAAGATAATCGGAATTTCCAATATATAAATTGAAATGGATTTGAATCGAAATTGTCTTTGGAATGTTTCGATGTTGGAATTCGTGATTATATAGATATTGTTATGGAAATTTGAAAGATATATTTATATCGTTATTTCTAATACGATATTTGCTGGTTGTAGAATTTAATATTAAATATAAGTCGATATATTTTCTATTCAGAGCGTGGTATTTAATATCAAATGGGATTTGGGTTTTTCGTGAATGGTTTTTTCACTAACACTGTTCTTAAACCCACTTAGGAAACAAGATTAAATCTTTTTATTTAGATTTAACGAAATGTACCAATTAAATGATATTTAATTGGAATTGAATTGGAATTGATTTTTGGGTCTATCATGAATGGTCTTTTAAATAACACTTGTTCTTTAACCCGATAATTTATGGAATGTGAATTGGGTTTGTTGTGAACTGTGTTTTAACGACATTCGTTCTTTAACCCGATTCACAGTGAAATGTGATTTGGAATTTATAAATCTTTTGTTCAGATTTAAAGGAGATTTTTCAAAGTAAAATTTTTCCAATTTAAATAAAATAAATTGGAATGGAATTCAATTTAGTAATTGTAACACCCCGTGTATTCTATAACAGTGAAATTCATAAATTAAAGCATAACTAATCTCAAATCAAAGAATTAAGGGAAACGGGATACGCCATTGTGTTCGTCTCGGAAGAATACGCGAAATAGAGTCCGAGTTTTCGAAAAACGGAGTCCGTATGAGGAAGATATGGCCTCCGGAAGTTTCAGAATTCAGGTTAAAATTCAAACAGACGAAAACAGCTCAGAAAAACAAGTTTAAAATTCAAAATCGGGCCAAATTGGCCAGGGCGGGAAAACTCCCGCCTAAGGCACCCAGGTCGACTTGGCAGTCGACTTGGGCTAGCCAGGTCGACAGGGCTGTCGACCTGGGTGTCGACTGGGCTTTCGACCTGGCCTCAGAGCCTGGTCGAACCCATCCCATCCTGGCTGGCCAGGTCTGTGTTTGGTCGATTTTCTGAGCCTTGCCTTGTCACTAGGGCTAGGTGTCAGCTCCTGATTGGTCTCTCTTTCGAATGAATGGCTACGATTAACCCAAGCTACATCGACGGTCTAAATCAATTCATAAACTCTATAAAAATGACCTTAGACTCTACCTAATCTATTCATTCAAAAATAAGAATGAGGCCATCATGCTGCTGAGGAACGACTGGAAGTAGCCACCAATTTGAGAGACAATTAGGAGACAAAATCTAAAGCATAAAGCAACCACAAGTTAAACTTAAACAAATCAAATCAACGCCTACATCAAAGGAATATCATCTCCAAATCCAGAATTCAGATTCCTGAATTGAAGAATTCGTCACACGGTTGTAAGTAGAGTACTATTCCGATGAGAATAAATAACTGTGTTTGATTTGTGTAAAATGAGAATTACACTTGATTTGTGGTGATAGTAATTCATATTTGTGCGTTGCTATGATTCTAATCGATTTGGAATGTTGTGATATAACGATTGGATATTCGCAAGTATGTAATTCATACTAAAAACTACATGTTTGCGGTAGTTTATTTGAGATTCATGCAAGTATACGATTGGATATTCGCAAGTATGTAATTCATGTTAAAGCTACATGTTTGTGGTTGTTTAATTGAGATTCATGCAAGTATGTGGTTTTGCTACTATGCCAACATAATGTATATTTTTGTACAAAATCACTTTGTGTGTAATTGGATCAAATTTGGGGTATTATGGTTCATATGAAATTATGTTGGAATGGGCATCATGATCTATGTATAAAACCATACTTTTGTATTAGAAACAAAAGTAAGCCTCTTTGTGAACTTATGTTGATTTTATGAATATGACTAGGCTATGTTTGGTATTATGCCTAATTGAAAAACATGTTAGGCCTATATTATTAACAAGAATTATATGATAATATATGTGACACATAGCTAATTTAGATTTACATTCCAATTGCAAGTTTGCATGAATAAAGTAAAAGCCATGATTTCATGTTTAGGAATATTTATGCCATGATTACATGAATAGATCAAAAACCATGATATTTATGCCATGATTACATGAATAGATCAAAAACCATGATTTCATGTTTGGGTATATTTGTGCCATGATTACGTGAATAGATTAAAAATCATGATTAAGTTGGAATAATTCTAGTTGAACTATACTTTTGTATTAGTAACAAAAGTAAGCACCTTTGTAAACATATAGTAATTTTATAAACATGATTTGCTTATGTTTGACATTATGCCTAAGTAAAAATATAGGTTTATGTTGTAGTTAAGACTATGTGTCAATAATGATATCTAATTTAGTTAGATTCTTAACTTAACTACAAGTTTACATGGTTTGATTCATGTCACTTATGCTTTATGACCAAAGTATATGTTACCACAATGCAAGTACACTAGTTTCTATTTTGTAGTTCCAACGTTATGTTGCAAGTTCATGCGTTCACATTCCCCTTTTTGTGTATATAATCGCTTTTTAAGCCTCCCCTTCTTTCACGTGGCTAAGTTGGGCTTAAAAGGCTAAGCCCAACATATATTATAATAAACGAACGTATTAAACGGGGGAAATAGCGTTGGGCCAAATTAATTAATAAATGAAAATATAAAAGTAGATGGGCCCAAATTCAAGAATGGGTCGGCCCCATGATTGGTGTAAACCTTTACACCATTAGCTTAAATTGATTTTGAATAATGGGCCGCAAATATTTACATATAAGAAAATAAAGAAAAGAAACAAAATATGTAAATGTAGAAAATACGATGTGTTTAACCCGAGGTTGGATTGAGTTGTGATGTAAACCTGCCCGGAACCGCCCGGCTGTCCAGTAGTCACAACAATACCTATCCAATGTGGGTGGTTAAACATGGAGCCCAATAAGGACCCGAGGTTAGACTGAGTTGTGGCGTAAGACTGCCCGGACCCAACCGGCAACAGGCAGCCACAACAATACCTGTCTAATGTGAGAGGTCAAGGCTTTAATAATACAATTAAGGCTGAGTCAGGATTGATAGGATTAAGTAAATTATATTAATACTTAATCAAAATGGAACATGCTAAACTAAACAGATTGATTGGGGGTTAGGTTTATAAAACACTTAACCAACTTAGCTTGTTGGCTAGAAATAGAAAAACCTAGTAGCGGGGGACCCTTTTCAGCAGTAACCCTATATGGTATCATGATACCCTGAAACTAGGCAGGGTGGGGCACGATTACTGGGCTGACTGTAAGAGGTCAAATCGACGGCGGTGGTGCAGCAGTGTAGGTTCTAACGGGGTGCGGGCGTGCACACACTCCGGCGTAGAAAAATAAGGCACTGGGCACCAGTAGCATACCTGTGCATTCTAGGATTGTGTCGGGCCGCCACCATGGGACTTGATACACCCCATGGTGGGACCAGCATAGGTAACTACAACATCGGGGGCCGTAAGACACATGTAACTATGCGAGTAGGAGCCGATCATCATAAAATGGATCACTTTACCCTTATTATGGGGTGCCTGTTGGGAACTAGTTTATATGGGTACAGAGATTAATATGGGGTACGATAGTATATTCTACCATAGACAACTTAACTAAGTTTGTGGTGCTTTCCCATTTCTAGTTTATACTTATCATACCCAGTTCTTTATTCATAGACTAAATAGTCCTAGACTTACTCATGCTTTATGTCTGACTCTACTTTTCTTTCGTCTTCTTTTCTTCCGTTCCCCCCCCCCCCAGGTCCACAGGGAGGGAATACCGCAGCTTGACCAGCCTTCATATCCAGCTTGAAGAGAAAGAATGTATGGCTTGGATCTTTTCATTTTGGACTATGGCTTTGGACATCAATTATGGGACTTTTGCAGTTTATTTATGTTTTCTTTATGCTTCTTTAAATAATGTAATCAAGACAGTTATGAAGATGTTATGTTTTTGGAAGTATTGTAAGACGATTATGGTATGGTTGTTGTAACACGTATTTTTGGTGAAATAAAAGTTGTTGTTTTTCCGCTATTCAAAAATATGTGTTCTTATATCTGTCTTGTATATCTGTGACTTATACTTATAAACCTCCACCAAAATTAGGGCATTCCCTTTCAGAGTGACCCTAACGGAGGTGGGGTGTTTCACTTGGTATCAGGGCATAGGTTTACCAGATAAGATAAAAAGTTTTGAAAATTTATTTTCAAAAAGGAAATTTAAAGAAGCATTTTTAAAAGAAAAATATTATTTTATTTTAAAAAGGCAAAGTCCCCCCAAAGCCATAAGTACTATCTCTTATCCTTCGTTTTGAATCTATCCTTTTTGTTTCAGCATGACCGAAGAACTTAACTTGCCAGAGGGTGTACTAATACCTGGTTGGTTTAGACGGTTCTTAGAAGCAAGGGCCACTCAGCAAGGTCCTACCGTTCCTCCTCCCCCAGCTGCAGGAAATCATCCAGCTGCAGCAGCACCTCTTCCTCTACCTCCTCCACGGGGAAACACGTTTGCTAAGATATGTAAAGATTTTAAAGCTATGGGAGGAAAGGATTTTCATGGAACTGAGTCCTTCGTGGCAGCTAGAAATTGGCTGAAAGAAACCGAGGACTTATTCATCATCTTTGAGGTAGAAGATAGATAGAAAGTACAACTGGCAGTATGGTTGCTAAAAGGTGAGGCTTCCTACTGGTGGGAAGTCACTAATGCAGAAAGACCAGTGGAAACATGGGAGGACTTTAGGGCAAGGTTTGAGGCTAAATTTCTCTCAGATGCGGAAAGGAGTTTGCAGTTGGAAAAATTCTTATTTCTTAAGCAAGGGAAAAAGACAGTCAAAGAGTATGTTAATCAGTTCGATGAGCTGGCTAGGTTTGGGCTGGACCTAGTCAACACCCCGCATAAGAAGGCTCTTCGTTTCGTCAAAGGGTTGAATGAGCCATTACATAGTTTGGCCATGACCCATATACCCATGGGAGCCACGTATGAAAGATTGGTACAGATGGCATTGCTGAGCGAAGAGGATAAGGGCAAGAAGGAGACAAAGGCAGAAAGCTCTCAAGGGAAGAAAGAGGGTTTGCAGCCTAAGAAGACAGACTTTAAGAAAGGCGGGAAAGGCAGCAAAGAGAAGAGGAAGTGTAATTTCTGTGGCAAAGTGGGGCACTAAGTGAAAGATTTCCGGAAAAAGAAGTCCAAGGAGAATGGTGGGTGCTTTTCTTGTGGTGAGACAGGCCACAGGGCTAAGGACTGCCCAAAGAAACGAGGACAGGAGCAGAGGCTGGATCCACCTCAGGGGCACAGGTTCATGTGCTAGAAGCGCCACCTCTGCTACAGCGAGGTATAAATACTTCTGTAGAAAGTGTAGTTTATCTTTATGATCACCCCGTTCGCACTTTATTTGATTCTGGCGCATCACACTCCTTTATCTCGTCTGTTTTAGTAGAATCTCTGCACCTAAAAACTAGTATGGTAGAGGACCCCTTAATTGTTTCAAACCCAATTGGGGGCCCAGCTCATTTGTCTATGATCTGTTTGGGATTGAAAATTTCTATTCTAAGCGTAGAATTTCAATGTAGTGCCTTTGTTTTGGGCTTTTCGGGATATGGTTTGATTTTGGGCATGGATTGGCTATCCAGTAATGGGGCCATCCTTGATTGTGAGAAAAGGGTTGTTAGACTCCTAACCCAGCTCGTTGATACTTTGGAAATTTCTTGTAATCCCTCGTATGCGGTTATGCTTAGTTACCTTGAATCGCTAGATGCCTCTGTTGAAAATTTGCAATCAGTTAGAGTAGTCCGGGAATATCCGGATGTCTTCAAAGAGGTGAAGGGCTTGCCTCCGAAGCGGGAGATAGATTTCCGCATATACCTTGTAGATAATGCAAAGCCCGTTGTGTTGCCCGTTATACACATGGCTCCGCGAGAAAGGAAAGAGCTCAGTAAACAGATTAAAGAGCTTCTAGAAAAGGGGTTCATTAGGAGGAGCATTTCAGAATGGGACGCTCCAGTGGTGTTCGCTACAAAGGCGGATGGTTCACTCCATCTATGTGTTGACTATAGGGAGCTCAACAAGCTAACGTAAAAGAATAGGCACCCTCTCCCCAGAATTGACGATTTGTTTGATCAGCTAGTAGGAGCGTCTGTTTTCTCCCAACTCGATTTAGCGACCGGTTTTCATCAGCTAAAGGTGGCTGAAGATAGTATCGATAAAACGACATTCAGAACCCTAGATGGCTTCTTTGAATGGCTTGTCATGCCTTTTGGCTTGACAAATGCACCTGCTTACTTCGTGGACCTGATGAGTAGGGTATTCAGAGATTTCCTCAATAAGTTCGTAGTGGTCTTCGTAGACGATATCCTTATCTTCTCAAAGAGTGAAGAGGAACATGCTCAGCACTTAAGGGCAATCATGGAAACTCTGCGAGTCCATCACCTAAAAGCCAAATTATCCAAATGCCACTTTTGGAGAGAAGAAGTGAGGTTCCTGTAATAACCCGCAAAATCTGGGCCAGTTTAAAATTTTTATTTTGGCAATTTTAGCGAATTTTGATTATTTAAAATGAATTATTTTAAATAATATCGACGAGAAAGTTTATTTTGAAGAGAATTCGAACGTATATATTATACGCGTCGTCGTTAGAATATAAATATTCATATATAATTATAAATAGAATTGAAAATGGCGCGGTAGTTCGATAAATCGATTTCAAACTTCAATTGAACATACCGGGTGCAAAATAATCCGGATTTTAGTGAAACCAAAAATGATAGGATCTAATTGATAATATCTTTCCAACAAATCCGACAAGTTGAAATTTCGTAGCGAGAATCAAAAGATATGTCCAGTTGAAAATTCTGAATAGTCGCTATGGAATTCGGGCCCTTAAAAATGGCCATTTTGCAAATGACCTCGGATTTCGACGAAACCAGTTTTGTTGGGTCCGTGATGTCAAACTATTGCTAGGTTTCAAATTTCATAATTTTTAGAATCAATATGTGAGCGTGGCAAAGGAAAACGCGTTTGACCATTTCAGTTGATTTTAATCGACTGGAAATTGGCCATTTTTCATACGGTCTCAGAATTCGACGAAACTAGTTTTGTTCGGACCGTATCGTCAATACGAAGCTAGAAAATATTTTTCTGGAATTTTTCTAGTTAGTATGTGACCCCGGTAATTTGAAATGCACGTTTAAAATTCAATATGGCGATTTAAGTGTAAATTTAACAGGAACTGATTCAAACAGTCGAATCAGCTTACGATACATATCCCATTGTGTTCGGAATGGGGGTGAAACGCTATGGGCGACAGTCGGTGGGCCTCGTTTAGAGGTCGTATGTAAAAGTCAACTTTTTAATAATAATAATAAAAAAATATTCTCTTTCCCTTAACCAGGCCCCCCCCCGATCAATTCAGTCGAAAAAAAAAAGAAAAAACTAAATCGCTCAGGCGATTAACGCCGATCGCCACCCCCCCCCCCCCCCCCGTAGCCATCACCGCCGCCAGAGACTAGCCCTCCTCACGAGCGACCCCCGAAGCCCTTGAACCCCTCCGCGATACCTCCGAACCCCAGCCGCTCCCCTCGAAACCCCCACCGTCGATGAACCCACATCCCCCTCCGTCGAATCCCAGAAGTCGCCACCGCCTGATGCCGCGTCGCCTCTAGACCCTTCGCCGACCGCAAATCCGAATCCCCTTCTTCCGATTGAACCCTGTAAGTTTTTAATTTATTTACTTTTTTTATTTTTATTTAAAACAGAAAACCGATTTTTAAATGATATAAAAAAAACTGATTTTTATGATTTTAAAAAACTGATTTTTATGTTTTTAAAAACTGATTTTTATGTTTTTAAAAACTGATTTTGTTTAAAGAAAAAAACTGATTTTTACGTTTTTAAAAAAATTGATTTTGTTTAAAGAAAAAAAAACTGATTTTGTTTAAAAGTAAAAACTTTAAATAGGAAAAAGGTTTAATCTTTGAAGAGAAAAAGGATTTGAGCTTTAAGAAGTAAAAATCAGATTTTTATATATTGAACTTGGAAATAAAAATTCGATTTTTATATATTGAACTTTGAAATAGAAATTCGATTTTTATATATTGAACTTTGAAGTAAAAATTCGATTTTTATATATTGAACTTTGAAGTAAAAATTCAATTTTTATATATTGAACTTGGAAATAGAAATTCGATTTTTATATATTGAACTTTGAAATAGAAAATTCGATTTTTATATATTGAACTTTGAAATAGAAATTCGATTTTTATATATTGAACTTTGAAGTAAAAATTCGATTTTTATATATTGAACTTGGAAATAGAAATTCGATTTTTATATATTGAACTTTGAAATAGAAAATTCGATTTTTATATATTGAACTTTGAAATAGAAATTCGATTTTTATATATTGAACTTTGAAATAGAAATTCGATTTTTATATATTGAACTTTGAAATAGAAATTCGATTTTTATATATTGAACTTTGAAATAGAAATTCGATTTTTATGTATTGAACTTTGAAATAAAAATTCGATTTTTATTTATGGAATAGCGAGGTAAAAATGTGATTTTTACATAGGTAGTGAATACGGGCGAAGAAAGTGACAAGGGGCAAGAACGACGAAGATTTTCTTCTAAGAAGAGCCGTGGAGCTAGGATAGCTATAAGTGAGAATTTCTCACCTTTCAATTTAATTTTTCTAGTTATATATATATACTAGGATGCAGACGGTGCTTAGTAGCACCCGACACAATCGTCCACAGACCATGGACTTGGTTGTTTGGTTGCATAGATTAGTTGAATTATTTGTTTGAATTGAATTGTTTGGTGAGATGAAATTGATTTGATTGATGTGTGAATGGCGTGGGCCTTCACTAGACCGGGGATAAGGCTAGGCCTCGTCCCGTTTCTAGTATCATGCTGTTATGCCACCGAAATTTTCTAAAATATGTTAGAAAAATAAAAATATCATTTTATTTAAAGAATGAAATGAATAAAAATGTTTTATCGTTAAAAATATAATTTTTAACGTGAAGTGAATAAAATAAAATATTCATTTACAAACTGGACGGTTTGTTTATGTACACTTATTTGAAGGACATTGATTGGGTCGATAAATTTTACACATCGCCCAACTGCACAACTAAAATCTGTGTTTGATTGTTTGAAACCCCACACGGGTGTTGGGATGAAATATGAATTTCACTCATCCTGATTGATTAAATATGTCGATCGATTGATTGACAGGCTGTTATAAGCGTTGAATATCTATATTTGATGCTTATACAGTGTAGTGCACTTTGGTTGATGGTTGATTAATTTTCAATGCTATTATATACATGTGTTGTATGGAAATCCATATAATTAATTTTATAAGGTAATTGATTGGGCCTCATTCCAATTTGAAAAATAGAGAAAATTTGAAAATAGAAACTATGAAGCCGTGTTGATTAGATTGACTCCATTTTCACGTGAACGATATTTATATCGATTTTATTCATTTTAAAATGAATATTGAAAAGTGATTTCGAAATCGACGATTTCGAAATGAATTGAATTGAAAACGATTTCGAAATGAATTGAATTGAATTGAAAGTGATTTCGAAATGAATTGAATTGAAAGTGATTTCGAAATGAATTGAATTGAAAACGATTTCGAAATGAATTGAATTGAAAGTGATTTCGAAATGAATTGAATTGAAAACGATTTCGAAATGAATTGAATTGAAAGTGATTTCGAAATGAATTGAATTGAAAACGATTTTGAAATGAATTGAATTGAAAGTGATTTCGAAATGAATTGAATTGAAAACGATTTCGAAATGAATTGAATTGAAAGTGATTTCGAAAAGAATTGAATTGAAAGTGATTTCGAAATGAATTGAATTGAAAACGATTTCGAAATGAATTGAATTTAAAACGATTTCGAAATGAATTGAATTGAAAACAAATTCAAATTGAATTGAAAGCAAATTGAAATGAATTCAAATTGAATTGAAATTTGAATTTTGAATTGAATAGAAATGAATTTTAAAACGAATTTATAAAGAAGAATTCAATTTTGATTTGAATTGAAATGGAAGTTGAAAATGTTTTTGAAACGAACTCAAAACTATTTATATAATTCGTTTTAAATAGAAATCGACGAAATATATATTATATATATTATATATATAATATAATGGCCTGAATAGAATGCGCCGCGCCGCGGCAGTTCGCGAATTTCGACCATTGATTTCAAACGGACATTACGGGAGATCCGACCGTCAGATTCTCCTAAAACCGGAACACTTGGGTTCGTATCGAAGAGAGCTTTCTAACGAATGTGAGAAATTAGAAATCTAACGGTTGGATTTGGAATTATGTCCAAATCAAATTTGAAAAAGGTCGCTGTAAGTGCAGTTCGATGGCCATTGATGGAAATCGACTGTACGGGCCTTGATAAAATTATTAAAAATAGTAATAATTTGTGTAGAATCATAAGAAATGATTTGTGAAGATTTGGGATGAAAAACTCCATATTTGAAAAGATAAAAATAGATTTTTATCGAAATGAACTAGTTTTGAACTAGAATTATAATTCTATTTATTTTTAAATAAATAAATTGAATTTGAAAAGGGTTTTAGAAATAACCAGAATCTCCAATGATTTCATTGGAGTGGATTTGAATCGAAATTGTCTTCAGAATATTTCGATGTTGGGATTCGTGATTATACAGGTGTTGTTATGGAAATTTGAAAGATATATATTTATATCGTTATTTCCAATACGACATTTGTTAGTCGTAGAATTTGATGTTGAATATAAGCCGGTATATTTTCTATTCAGAGGCTTATATTGAATATCAAGTGTGATTTGGGTTTGTCGTGAATGGTGTCTTCACTAACACTGTTCTTGAACCCATTTGAGAAAAGAGTAAATCTTTTTATTTAGATTTAATGAAGTGTACCAATTAAATAATATTTAATTGGAATTGAATTGATATTGATTTTTGGGTTTATCGTGAACAGTGTTTTAAATAACACTTGTTCTTTAACCCGATAATTGATGAATGTGATTTTGGGTTTATCGTGAACCGTGTTTTAAATGACACTGATTCTTTAACCCAGTTAACGATTAAAACTAAGTGGAGTTTTAATGAATCTTTAATTAGATTGAAATGATCGAAAATGGAGTATCACCAGTTTTGCTCCAGGCGATAGTTAAATCTTTAATTAGATTTGAACGTGAAATGGTAATTGAATTTACCGATAACACTGTGGTGTTAGATATGAAGTATTACCAGTTTTACTTCATGGGATGAATAGGTTGGGATTGGGAAATTAAAACAAGTGATTACTTCGGTAAGTTTCGTTAATCCCGACTAGTTTGAATTGATATTCAAAAATATATTTAAGAATAAATTCAAGGAATTTATCTTGGATAAAATTAATGGGAACCTTTCCCTATGAATGTGAAATTTAGAAACTAACTGTCGGTTAGCCAAGCAGAAGGGTTTTTCTGGATATTGATCTGATGTTGGTTTCGGCCTTCGGGGTTAATATTTGGGGAATTATTCTCTTAATTAATTTACGGTTAGTGACTAATGAATTGGAATGAGGCGTATGTTGTGTTTGTGTAACACTTTTATAAAATATACGCGAGTTATTCGGAAAGGCCGGGTTTATCCCATTCTGAATAACTGATACGACGATAAGTCGAAGATGAAGACGGTGGTCGAAGACCGGAAGTCTTCACGTCGTTTGGGCGATTACTGATGATCTTGATTGGGCTGTACACCCAAGAAGACGGAAACAGTTGGTGATCGTCTAAACGTACTTGGAGATCGATGGATATGCGGGGTACTAGGTGCCTCCGGTTTCCTTCAGACCCAGAGCGAACTTGTGAATGGACTGTGTGTCTGACATTGGATTTTAGTCCGTGTGATTGATCTCTATTAAATATATATCTGTTTGGCGGCGGAGAATTTATTCTCTTGCTTAACGCCCTTCTCTGAGATGTACGAGCTCAGGGGTTATATATTGATGGATATCAAACGCATGGAGTGAATTGCCTGTGTGGCATGCCTAAGTGGCAATTGATCGAGGCTTCTGTTGAAAAGCAAAGTCTTGTGGTGATGATCAAAGCACGGCCTTTGTGGCGTAGCTTTGTGTAACGTTTACCTCGCGTGTTTCACACCCGGTATGAACCAAAAACGGGAGAGGACGTCAGGGAGGGCATGCGTTTCTTCCTAGCTAGAAGTGGCGTCAGTGGTTTTACACGCCCTGACGAGTTTGACTTATGTGGTTGTTGCTGTTGCGAGGCGCCTCGGATTGATCGGTCGTTCTCGAACCGATGGAGTCATTTAGTTGGCTCGTTTACGCCCCATAGGGCAGGGAAACGCATGTTCAGGGTTTAAGTTTAATCCACATTGGTGGACTGGCCCTGAGGATCCAAGGGTCACTCGAGCTCTGATCCTGAGGCTCGGGCTAGGCAGTCTCGAATCGGTTGAGGACTATCTTTTGCCTCGGTTCATAGACGGAAATCCAATTTCCAAATACGTGACATTTGCGGTTTTAATTGTAGAACTAGTATGGTGACATAGTGGGATGGGGCACTCATGCCGCCTATGATTGATACTTATGATTTGAAGTTGTTTTATACACTATGCACTTATAATAGTATCAAATGATTGGTTTTAAACGTATCAAGCATTCTTTGGCTGTTATAAGGGAAAACCCTATCCTCGGCTGCGTTGCATTGTGTGATGGGACCTGGGTCTTATAACAGCTTCATTTTTCTTTATTTAGCATTGCGCTGTTTGTTTATGCACTGGTATTCTTGGGAGGAAACCCGTTCCGTGTTATACGGCGTGGTCCCTTGATTTACCTAACTTTAAAAATAAAGATTAACTGTTTTAGTTCTCACACCAGTCCCATGACTGACCTGGAGTTTATTGTTTTAACCTAAACTCTGGGTGCCCCTATTTTGACACGGGCAGCTAGTAGTTTTGGGTTTTGCAGATTTATATTCACAGGATCCTGGTTTACAGCAGGAACGATATCCGGAAAGCTTTGTATCCGTATATCTACTCCTAGTTGTGTATTGTATTATTTTCCGCTGCGATGTATTTAAATGTAATTTAAATCTCTGATAATTCTGTGTAATATTCTTTTATACTCTGTACATTCTTGTAATCTGATGCATTGTTGTAATATACAATGAAATGTTCTTCTGTATGCGTTCTGTTTTGTCCTGTTCTCAAACGATAGGGCGTTTCGAACGGTCTGGGTCGGTATAGCGACTGGTTCGGACCGAGCGAAATTCCTTGCCATCACAGTTGGTATCAGAGCTTTGGTTTACAAAGCAGAGAACAAGGCACATTACAACTATACGAAAGAATGCATCAGATATTGGATTAGTAATATCCAATTAGAATGACTCATTAGAGATGGGATCAGTAGTATCCTAGAACGAGTGTGAAGAGTATATTTTTCAAGTGAAAACAAATTTTGTATTGAAAATTTAAATCAATTATTCGTATTTGATTATTTATATTGAAGGTGGACAATCCAGTATATATAGATTTTGCGTATACGTCTGATCCGCGTGTATTTGAAATTTTAATATACTGGATAGATATGGAATCACACTCTAGTCGCCCGGAGATAATTTTGGTAATGCGGCCGCATTATCAGTATTTATATTCGTGTTTAGAAGGTGTGATATCTATATATTTCCATTAGACTGGTGTGAGAACCAAATCTTATATAGCTAGAACACTTTTTTGAGAATTGGCATCAAAAACAAGATTTTCAGTATATATAGCAAAATTATGAATTTGAAACGTTAATTCACTAATTGATTGATGTTTGAGTTGTATGTTTATTTGTTTGATAATTTTTAGCCATTTAGCCTAATTAAATCAAATATTGAACTGTATTGAAGATTGGTCGCATTTGCTTGCATATACATATATATCATTGAACAGGTCATAGCAAGGAGGCTAGAGCAGAGAATAAAATTTGTTTGCCCGACAAATAGGTACATGTTTATTACATAATTTCCTGTTTTGTTTGGGTGATGATGATTTTGTGAGCCTATTGGCTAGCCGCTTGGCTTTTTCTTTTTCTTTTTGAGATCTGAAGGACCGGGGAAGCTATTTGAAATTCCCCGATGCTCCCGGTGCAGGGGAGGTTATGGCGAAATTTTTCGAAAATTTAGGGTGTTAGCCAAATTTTTGAAATTTTGAAAATTCTCAGAAACTAAAGAGTTGGAGAATGGAAACCCGACCGAATGTAGAGTTGAATAATCAAACCACTTTCGACTTTGTTCCTTTTCGGGGACGAAAAGTTTTAAGTGGGGGAGATTGTAATAACCCGCAAAATCTGGGCCAGTTTAAAATTTTTATTTTGGCAATTTTAGCGAATTTTGATTATTTAAAATGAATTATTTTAAATAATATCGACGAGAAAGTTTATTTTGAAGAGAATTCGAACGTATATATTATACGCGTCGTCGTTGGAATATAAATATTCACATATAATTATAAATAGAATTGAAAATGGCGCGGTAGTTCGATAATTCGATTTCAAACTTCAATTGAACATACCGGGTGCAAAATAATCCGGATTTTAGTGAAACCAAAAATGATAGGATCTAATTGATAATATCTTTCCAACGAATCCAACAAGTTGAAATTTCGTAGCGAGAATCAAAAGATATGTCCAGTTGAAAATTCTGAATAGTCGCTATGGAATTCAGGCCCTTAAAAATGGCCATTTTGCAAATGACCTCGGATTTCGACGAAACCAGTTTTGTTGGGTCCGTGATGTCAAATTATTGCTAGGTTTCAAATTTCATAATTTTTAGAATCAATATGTGAGCGTGGCAAAGGAAAACGCGTTTGACCATTTCAGTTGATTTTAATCGACTGGAAATTGGCCATTTTTCATACGGTCTCAGAATTCGACGAAACTAGTTTTGTTCGGACCGTATCGTCAATACGAAGCTAGAAAATATTTTTCTGGAATTTTTCTAGTTAGTATGTGACCCCGGTAATTTGAAATTCACATTTAAAATTCAATATGGCGATTTAAGTGTAAATTTAACAGGAACTGATTCAAACAGTCGAATCAGCTTATGATACATATCCCATTGTGTTCGGAATGGGGGTGAAACGCTATGGACGACAGTCGGTGGGCCTCGTTTAGAGGTCGTATGTAAAAGTCAACTTTTTAATAATAAAAAAAATGAAAATAAAAAATATATAATCTCTTTCCCTTAACCAGCCCCCCCCCCCCGATCAATTCAGTCGAAAAAAAAAAGAAGAAAAAACTAAATCGCTCAGGCGATTAACGCCGATCGCCACCCCCCCCCCCCCCTCCCCCCCCCCACGTAGCCATCACCGCCGCCAGAGACTAGCCCTCCTCACGAGCGACCCCCGAAGCCCTTGAACCCCACCGCGATACCTCCAAACCCCAGCCGCTCCCCTCGAAACCCCCACCGTCGATGAACCCACATCCCCCTCCGTCGAATCCCAGAAGTCGCCACCGCCTGATGCCGCGTCGCCTCCAGACCCTTCGCCGACCGCAAATCCGAATCCCCTTCTTCCGATTGAACCCTGTAAGTTTTTAATTTATTTACTTTATTTTTATTTTTATTTAAAACAGAAAACCGATTTTTAAATGATATAAAAAAAACTGATTTTTATGTTTTTAAAAAACTGATTTTTATGTTTTTAAAAACTGATTTTTATGTTTTTAAAAACTGATTTTGTTTAAAGAAAAAAACTGATTTTTACGTTTTTAAAAAAACTGATTTTGTTTAAAGAAAAAAAAACTGATTTTGTTTAAAAGTAAAAACTTTAAATAGGAAAAAGGTTTAATCTTTGAAGAGAAAAAGGATTTGAGCTTTAAGAAGTAAAAATCAGATTTTTATATATTGAACTTGGAAATAAAAATTCGATTTTTATATATTGAACTTTGAAATAGAAATTCGATTTTTATATATTGAACTTTGAAGTAAAAATTCGATTTTTATATATTGAACTTTGAAGTAAAAATTCGATTTTTATATATTGAACTTGGAAATAGAAATTCGATTTTTATATATTGAACTTTGAAATAGAAAATTCGATTTTTATATATTGAACTTTGAAATAGAAATTCGATTTTTATATATTGAACTTTGAAGTAAAAATTCGATTTTTATATATTGAACTTGGAAATAGAAATTCGATTTTTATATATTGAACTCTGAAATAGAAAATTCGATTTTTATATATTGAACTTTGAAATAGAAATTCGATTTTTATATATTGAACTTTGAAATAGAAATTCGATTTTTATATATTGAACTTTGAAATAGAAATTCGATTTTTATATATTGAACTTTGAAATAGAAATTCGATTTTTATGTATTGAACTTTGAAATAAAAATTCGATTTTTATTTATTGAATAGCGAGGTAAAAATGTGATTTTTTTCATAGGTAGTGAATACGGGCGAAGAAAGTGACAAGGGGCAAGAACGACGAAGATTTTCTTCTAAGAAGAGCCGTGGAGCTAGGATAGCTATAAGTGAGAATTTCTCACCTTTCAATTTAATTTTTCTAGTTATATATATATACTAGGATGCAGACGGTGCTTAGTAGCACCCGACACAATCGTCCACAGACCATGGACTTGGTTGTTTGGTTGCATAGATTAGTTGAATTATTTGTTTGAATTGAATTGTTTGGTGAGATGAAATTGATTTGATTGATGTGTGAATGGCGTGGGCCTTCACTAGACCGGGGATAAGGCTAGGCCTCGTCCCGTTTCTAGTATCATGCTGTTATGCCGCCGAAATTTTCTAAAATATGTTAGAAAAATAAAAATATCATTTTATTTAAAGAATGAACTGAATAAAAATGTTTTATCGTTAAAAATATAATTTTTAACGTGAAGTGAATAAAATAAAATATTCATTTACAAACTAGACGGTTTGTTTATGTACACTTATTTGAAGGACATTGATTGGGTCGATAAATTTTACACATCGCCCAACTGCACAACTAAAATCTGTGTTTGATTGTTTGAAACCCCACACGGGTGTTGGGATGAAATATGAATTTCACTCATCCTGATTGATTAAATATGTCGATCGATTGATTGACAGGCTGTTATAAGCGTTGAATATCTATATTTGATGCTTATACAGTGTAGTGCACTTTGGTTGATGGTTGATTAATTTTCAATGCTATTATATACATGTGTTGTATGGAAATCCATATAATTAATTTTATATGGTAATTGATTGGGCCTCATTCCAATTTGAAAAATAGAGAAAATTTGAAAATAGAAATTATGAAGCCGTGTTGATTAGATTGACGCCATTTTGACGTGAACGATATTTATATCGATTTTATTCATTTTAAAATGAATATTGAAAAGTGATTTCGAAATCGACGATTTCGAAATGAATTGAATTGAAAACGATTTCGAAATGAATTGAATTGAATTGAAAGTGATTTCGAAATGAATTGAATTGAAAGTGATTTCGAAATGAATTGAATTGAAAACGATTCCGAAATGAATTGAATTGAAAGTGATTTCGAAATGAATTGAATTGAAAACGATTTCGAAATGAATTGAATTGAAAGTGATTTCGAAATGAATTGAATTGAAAACGATTTTGAAATGAATTGAATTGAAAGTGATTTCGAAATGAATTGAATTGAAAATGATTTCGAAATGAATTGAATTGAAAGTAATTTCGAAATGAATTGAATTGAAAGTGATTTCGAAATGAATTGAATTGAAAACGATTTCGAAATGAATTGAATTGAAAACGATTTCGAAATG
This sequence comes from Allium sativum, assembly GCA_030737875.1. Taxonomy (NCBI): domain Eukaryota; kingdom Viridiplantae; phylum Streptophyta; class Magnoliopsida; order Asparagales; family Amaryllidaceae; genus Allium; species Allium sativum. The sequence continues at coordinate 129,089,931 of CM060910.1, forward strand.
AATTGAATTGAAAACAAATTCAAATTGAATTAAAAGCAAATTGAAATGAATTCAAATTGAATTGAAATTTGAATTGAATAGAAATGAATTTTAAAACGAATTTATAAAGAAGAATTCAATTTTGATTTGAATTGAAATGGAAGTTGAAAATGTTTTTGAAACGAACTCAAAACTATTTATATAATTCGTTTTAAATAGAAATCGACGAAATATATATTATATATATTATATATATAATATAATGGCCTGAATAGAATGCGCCGCGCCACGGCAGTTCGCGAATTTCGACCTTTGATTTCAGACGGACATTACGGGAGATCCGACCGTCAGATTCTCCTAAAACCGGAACCGTTGGGTTCGTATCGAAGAGAGCTTTCTAACGAATGTGAGAAATTAGAAATCTAACGGTTGGATTTGGAATTATGTCCAAATCAAATTTGAAAAAGGTCGCTGTAAGTGCAGTTCGATGGCCATTGATGGAAATCGACTGTACGGGCCTTGATAAAATTATTAAAAATAGTAATAATTTGTGTAAAATCATAAGAAATGATTTGTGAAGATTTGGGATGAAAAACTCCATATTTGAAAAGATAAAAATAGATTTTTATCGAAATGAACTAGTTTTGAACTAGAATTATAATTCTATTTATTTTTAAATAAATAAATTGAATTTGAAAAGGGTTTTAGAAATAACCAGAATCTCCAATGATTTCATTGGAGTGGATTTGAATCGAAATTGTCTTCGGAATATTTCGATGTTGGGATTCGTGATTATACAGGTGTTGTTATGGAAATTTGAAAGATATACATTTATATCGTTATTTCCAATACGACATTTGTTAGTCGTAGAATTTGATGTTGAATATAAGCCGGTATATTTTCTATTCAGAGCCTTATATTGAATATCAAGTGTGATTTGTGTTTGTCGTGAATGGTGTCTTCACTAACACTGTTCTTGAACTCATTTGAGAAAAGAGTAAATCTTTTTATTTAGATTTAATGAAGTGTACCAAATAAATAATATTTAATTGGAATTGAATTGATATTGATTTTTGGGTTTATCGTGAACAGTGTTTTAAATAACACTTGTTCTTTAACCCGATAATTGATAAATGTGATTTTGGGTTTATCGTGAACCGTGTTTTAAATGACACTGATTCTTTAACCCAGTTAACGATTAAAACTAAGTGGAGTTTTAATGAATCTTTAATTAGATTGAAATGATCGAAAATGGAGTATCACCAGTTTTGCTCCATGCGATAGTTAAATCTTTAATTAGATTTGAACGTGAAATGGTAATTGAATTTACCGATAACACTGTGGTGTTAGATATGAAGTATTACCAGTTTTACTTCATGGGATGAATAGGTTGGGATTGGGAAATTAAAACAAGTGATTACTTCGGTAAGTTTCGTTAATCCCGACTAGTTTGAATTGATATTCGAAAATAGATTTAAGAATAAATTCAAGGAATTTATCTTGGATAAAATTAATGGGAACCTTTCCCTATGAATGTGAAATTTAGAAACTAACTGTCGGTTAGCCAAGCAGAAGGGTTTTTCCGGATATTGATCTGATGTTGGTTTCGGCCTTCGGGGTTAATATTTGGGGAATTATTCTCTTAATTAATTTACGGTTAGTGACTAATGAATTGGAATGAGGCGTATGTTGTGTTTGTGTAACACTTTTATAAAATATACGCAAGTTATTCGGAAAGGCCGGGTTTATCCCATTCTGAATAACTGATACGACGATAAGTCGAAGATGAAGACGGTGGTCGAAGACCGGAAGTCTTCACGTCGTTTGGGTGATTACTGATGATCTTGATTTGGCTGTACACCCAAGAAGATGGAAACAGTTGGTGATCGTCCAGACGTACTTGGAGATCGATGGATATGCGGGGTACTAGGTGCCTCCGGTTTCGTTCAGACCCAGAGCGAACTTGTGAATGGACTGTGTGTCTGACATTGGATTTTAGTCCGTGTGATTGATCTCTATTAAATATATATCTGTTTGGCGGCGGAGAATTTATTCTCTTGCTTAACGCCCTTCTCTGAGACGTACGAGCTCAGGGGTTATATATTGATGGATATCAAAAGCATGGAGTGAATTGGCTGTGTGGCATGCCTAAGTGGCAATTGATCGAGGCTTCTGTTGAAAAGCAAAGTCTTGTGGTGATGATCAAAGCACGGCCTTTGTGGCGTAGCTTTGTGTAACGTTTACCTCGCGTGTTTCACACCCGGTATGAACCAAAAATGGGAGAGGACGTCAGGGAGGGCATGCGTTTCTTCCTAGCTAGAAGTGGCGTCAGTGGTTTTACACGCCCTGACGAGTTTGACTTATGTGGTTGTTGCTGTTGCGAGGCGCCTCGGATTGATCGGTCGTTCTCGAACCGATGGAGTCATTTAGTTGGCTCGTTTACGCCCCATAGGGCGGGGAAACGCATGTTCAGGGTTTAAGTTTAATCCACATCGGTGGACTGGCCCTGAGGATCCAAGGGTCACTCGAGCTCTGATCCTGAGGCTCGGGCTAGGCAGTCTCGAATCGGTTGAGGACTATCTTTTGCCTCGGTTCATAGAAGGAAATCCAATTTCCAAATACGTGACATTTGCGGTTTTAATTGTAGAACTAGTATGGTGACATAGTGGGATGGGCCGCTCATGCCGCCTATGATTGATACTTATGATTTGAAGTTGTTTTATACACTATGCACTTATAATAGTATCAAATGATTGGTTTTAAACGTATCAAGCATTCTTTGGCTGTTATAAGGGAAAACCCTATCCTCGGCTGCGTTGCATTGTGTGATGGGACCTGGGTCTTATAACAGCTTCATTTTTCTTTATTTAGCATTGCGCTGTTTGTTTATGCACTGGTATTCTTGGGAGGAAACCCGTTCCGTGTTATACGGCGTGGTCCCTTGATTTACCTAACTTTAAATATAAAGATTAACTGTTTTAGTTCTCACACCAGTCCCATGACTGACCTGGAGTTTATTGTTTTAACCTAAACTCTGGGTGCCCCTATTTTGACACGGGCAGCTAGTAGTTTTGGGTTTTGCAGATTTATATTCACAGGATCCTGGTTTACAGCTGGAACGATATCCGGAAAGCTTTGTATCCGTATATCTACTCCTAGTTGTGTGTTGTATTATTTTCCGCTGCGATGTATTTAAATGTATTTTAAATCTCTGATAATTCTGTGTAATATTCTTTTATACTCTGTACATTCTTGTAATCTGATGCATTGTTGTAATATACAATGAAATGTTCTTCTGTATGCTTTCTGTTTTGTCCTGTTCTCAAACGATAGGGCGTTTCGAACGGTCTGGGTCGGTATAGCGACTGGTTCGGACCGAGCGAAATTCCTTGCCGTCACAGTTCCTTGGGCACATAGTATCCAAATAAGGGTTAGCAGTGGACCCTGCTAAGGTAGTGGCGGTACAGGATTGGAAGACACCAAGGAATGCAACTGAGGTCCGAAGTTTTCTAGGACTAGCAGGTTTCTATCGAAAGTTCATAAAGGATTTTTCGAAAATCTCAGCTCCGCTCAGGAAATTGACCAAGAAGAATCTAGCATTCAATTGGGACTTGGATTGCGAGTTTGCTTTCCAGCGACTAAAAAGGGCTCTTACAACAGCCCCAGTTTTGACGTTGCCAGATGGAAGCAAGATGTTCACTGTTTATACAGATGCATGTGGGACAGGGCTAGGCGCCGTCTTAATGCAAGAAGGAAGGGTAGTAGCTTATGGCGGGAGGCAGTTGAAAGTGCACGAAAAGAACTACCCGACACACGATCTTGAGTTAGCTGCCATCGTCTTTGCACTCAAGTCTTGGCGACACTATCTCCTAGGTGAGAAGTTCGAACTTTACACTGACCATAAATCGTTGAAATATCTTTTCTCGTAGAAAGATCTTAACTTGAGGCAACAGAGATGGATGGAGTTTCTTGCCTCGTACGATTTCGAGATCTCCTACACTCCGGGCAAAGGCAACGTAGTGGCAGACGTGTTGAGCCGAAAGAAATTGACCCTAAGCCCGCTGTTTGTTGAAAGACAAAGCCTAGAGTTTATAGCCAGCTTCGACTTTAGGCCTTCCTCCGATTTTGTACCAGGCTTGCTAGCATCTCTCGAAGTGCGCCCGACTTTAGTGGACTCAATAGGGACAGCACAACGTGAAGACCGTCAGCTTGTGGAAACAATTGATAGGCTAATTAGGGGTGAGGCTTCAAGCCACCTCAACAGATACTCCATCAACGACAAGGGTTTGCTAAGGCGAGACGGAAGACTATGCGTCCCACAGACAAGGGATTTAGTAAAGAAGGTTCTCGAGGAAGCACATCACTCCAAGATGACAATACACCCAGGCGGAGATAAAATGTACAACGACATAAAAAGAACATTCTTCTGGAACGACATGAAAAAGGACGTGGCAGAATTCGTTTCTAAGTGTATGGTGTGCCAACAGGTCAAGGCGGAACAGAAAAAGCCTGGCGGTCTGCTACATCCTCTAGAGGTCCCGCAGTGGAAATGGGATAGCATCTCAATGGACTTCATCGATGGGCTGCCTAGGTCTAGGAGAGGCAACACTAGCATTTGGGTAATAGTGGATAGGCTTACTAAAAGCGCCCACTTCTTACCTGTCAAAAGTAAAAGAACTGCCTCATCTCTAACATCTCTTTACCTCAAGGAAATTGTCCGACTCCACGGAATACCATCCAACATTGTTAGTGACCAAGACCCTATCCTCACAAGTTAGTTTTGGCGGAGTCTACAAGAAGCGGTAGGCACGCAGTTATGCTTGAGCACAGCCTATCATCCCTAAACCGACGGCCAAATGGAAAGAGTGAACAGAGTTTTGGAGAACCTTTTAAGACTGTGCGTCCTTGACTTCGGAGGGACGTGGGAAGACCATCTTCCTTTGGTGGAATTTGCCTACAACAACAGCTATCAAGCAACCATCGGAATGGCACCCTTCGAAGCTTTATATGGAAGACCGTGCCGATCGCCCACTTGTTGGTGGGAGTCTACTGATAAGCTCATACTTGGACCAGATATGATCCGAGAGACTTCAGAGAAAGTAGACTTAATACGAAGAAGGATGAAGACGGCCCAAGACAGAAAAAAGTCCTACGCCGAAAAGAGGAGGACCGACCTTGAATTTGAGGTTGGGGACAGAGTTTTTCTTAAGGTATCTCCGCTAAGGAACGTTGTTCGTTTTGGAACCACAGGAAAGCTAGCACCAAGGTTCGTAGGGCCATTCCCTATCATCGAGAAAATTGGGAAAATGGCCTATAGATTAGAGCTACTCGAAAAGCTATCCGGAGTTCACAACGTTTTTCATGTTTCACATCTCCAAAAATGTCTACACGAGTCTGCTGAAGTGGTAGAGCCAAATATCCTAGAAGAAGCTGAAGTGGAGCGCGATGCAACCGTGAGGAAAGTTCCAATCTGCATATTAGGAACGGAAGTGAAAAAGCTACGCAACCGCGAAGTTAAGCTCGTCAAAGTTCAGTGGAGCGACGCTGAAGGAGATGCAACTTGGGAAACTGAAGCTAGAATACGCGCTGCCTACCCTTCTCTTTTTGAGGGTACATCCTTGATCTTTCTTTTTCCTTAAGTTGCGCTTTTATCTATTTTTTTTAGGTATATCTCCTCGACCCTGTCTTTTAGGTAGAAACTCTTTGGATGAAAACATGTAGTTGAAACATGTTATGGATGATGGTTGCAAGTGGTTGCAAGTGATTGCTAGTGGTTGCTCGTGGTTGCATATACACACACAATCTAGGTTTTAGATCGGCTCAGTCACTTCATATTGCATATGCATATATGTTTGCATTCGTATATGGTTGAACTTTAATGTGTTATCATATGGATGTTGCATTTGTTTGAATGATTGTGCACTCATGTAGAATCATGAATAGGAAAAATTTGCATACATAATGGATTCATGGCACTTACATAATTCGCATTAAGGAGGTCAACTGAATCAGTAGACCACCTGATTTTGCATTAGATAAGTACATGTACACACACACTTCGCATATGATCATGAAGCACTAGAAGTCTTTTAAGGACAATGGATGCTCGTGTTTAATGGATGAGTAGATGGATGTTTGGATGTTAGGATATTCATTCTTCCTAACTTGGAGATTTCGGGGACGAAATCCTTTTAAGTGGGGGAGAATGTAACATCCCGTGTATTCTATAACAGTGAAATTCATAAATTAAAGCATAACTAATTTCAAATCAAAGAATTAAGGGAAACGGGATATGTCATTGTGTTCGTCTCGGAAAAATACGCGAAATAGAGTCCGAGTTTTCGAAAAACGGAGTCCGTATGAGGAAGATATGGCCTCCGGAAGTTTCAGAATTCAAGTTAAACTTCAAACAGACGAAATCAGCTCAGAAAAACAAGTTTAAAATTCAAAATCGGGCCCAATTGGCCAGGGCGGGAAAATTCCCGCCTAAGGAACCCAGGTCAACTTGGCAGTCGACCTGGGCTAGCCAGGTCGACAGGGCTGTCGACCTGGCCCCAGAGCCAGGTCGAACCCAGCCCATCCTGGCAGGCCAGGTCTGTGTTTGGTCGATTTTCTGAGCCTTGCCATGTCACTAGGGCTAGGTGTCAGCTCCTGATTGGTCTCTCTTTCGAATGAATGGCTACGATTAACCCAAGCTACATCGACGGTCCGAATCAATTCATAAACTCTATAAAAATGACCTTAGACTCTACCTAATCTATTCATTCAAAAATAAGAATGAGGCCATCATGCTGCTGAGGAACGACTGGAAGTAGCCACCAATTTGAGAGACAATTAGGAGACAAACTCTAAAGCATAAAGCAACCACAAGTTAAACTTAAACAAATCAAATCAACGCCTACATCAAAGGAATAGCATCTCCAAATCCAGAATTCAGATTCCTGAATTGAAGAATTCGTCACACGATTGTAAGTAGAGTACTATTCCGATGAGAATAAATAACTGTGTTTGATTTGTGTAAAATGAGAATTACACTTGATTTGTGGTGATAGTAATTCATATTTGTGCGTTGCTATGATTCTAATCGATTTGGAATGTTGTGATATAACGATTGGATATTCGCAAGTATGTAATTCATACTAAAAACTACATGTTTGCGGTAGTTTATTTGAGATTCATGCAAGTATACGATTGGATATTCGCAAGTATGTAATTCATGTTGAAGCTACATGTTTGTGGTTGTTTAATTGAGATTCATGCAAGTATGTGGTTTTGCTACTATGCCAACATAATGTTTATTTTTGTACAAAATCACTTTGTGTGTAATTGGATCAAATTTGGGGTATTATGATTCATATGAAATTATGTTGGAATGGGCATCATGATCTATGTATAAAACCATACTTTTGTATTAGAAACAAAAGTAAGCCTCTTTGTGAACTTATGTTGATTTTATGAATATGACTAGGCTATGTTTGGTATTATGCCTAATTGAAAAACATGTTAGGCCTATATTATTAACAAGAATTATATGATAATATATGTGACACATAACTAAGTTAGATTTACATTCCAATTGCAAGTTTGCATGAATAAAGTAAAAGCCATGATTTCATGTTTAGGAATATTTATGCCATGATTACATGAATAGATCAAAAACCATGATATTTATGCCATGATTACATGAATAGTTCAAAAACCATGATTTCATTTTTGGGTATATTTGTGCCATGATTATGTGAATAGATTAAAAATCATGATTAAGTTGGAATAATTCTAGTTGAACTATACTTTTGTATTAGTAACAAAAGTAAGCACCTTTGTAAACATATATTAATTTTATAAACATGATTTGCTTATGTTTGACATTATGCCTAAGTAAAAATATAGGTTTATGTTATAGTTAAGACTATGGGTCAATAATGATATCTAATTTAGTTAGATTCTTAACTTAACTACAAGTTTACATGGTTTGATTCATGTCACTTATGCTTTATGACCAAAGTATATGTTACCACAATGCAAGTACACCAGTTTCTATTTTGTAGTTCCAACGTTATGTTGCAAGTTCATGCGTTCACATTCCCCTTTTTGTGTATATAATCACGTTTTAAGCCTCCCCTTCTTTCACGTGGCTAAGTTGGGCTTAAAAGGCTAAGCCCAACATATATTATAATAAACGAACGTATTAAACGGGGGAAATAGCGTTGGGCCAAATTAATTAATAAATGAAAATATAAAAGTAGATGGGCCCAAATTCAAGAATGGGTCGGGCCCATGATTGGTGTAAACCTTTACACCATTAGCTTAAATTGATTTTGAATAATGGGCCGCAAATATTTACATATAAGAAAATAAAGAAAAGAAACAAAATATGTAAATGTAGAAAATACGATGTGTTTAACCCGAGGTTGGATTGAGTTGTGATGTAAACCTGCCCGGAACCGCCCGGCTGTCCAGTAGTCACAACAATACCTATCCAATGTGGGTGGTTAAACATGGAGCCCAATAAGGACCCGAGGTTAGACTGAGTTGTGGCGTAAGACTGCCCGGACCCAACCGGCAACAGGCAGCCACAACAATACCTGTCTAATGTGAGAGGTCAAGGCTTTAATAATACAATTAAGGCTGAGTCAGGATTGATAGGATTAAGTAAATTATATTAATACTTAATCAAAATGGAACATGCTAAACTAAACAGATTGATTGGGGGTTAGGTTTATAAAACACTTAACCAACTTAGCATGTTGGCTAGAAATAGAAAAACCTAGTAGCGGGGGACCCTTTTCAGCAGTAACCCTATATGGTATCATGATACCCTGAAACTAGGCAGGGTGGGGCACGATTACTGGGCTGACTGTAAGAGGTCAAATCGACGGCGGTGGTGCAGCAGTGTAGGTTCTAACGGGGTGCGGGCATGCACACACTCCGACGCAGAAAAATAAGGCACTGGGCACCAGTAGCATACCTGTGCATTCTAGGATTGTGTCGGGCCACCACCATGGGACTTGATACACCCCATGGTGGGACCAGCATAGGTAACTACAACATCGGGGGCCGTAAGACACATGTAACTATGCGAGTAGGAGCCGATCATCATAAAATGGATCACTTTACCCTGATTATGGGGTGCCTGTTGGGAACTAGTTTATATGGGTACAGAGATTAATATGGGGTACGATAGTATATTCGACCCTAGAAAACTTAAATAAGTTTATGGTGCTTTCCCATTTCTAGTTTATACTTATCATACCCAGTTCTTGATTCATAGACTGAATAGTCCTAGACTTACTCAGGCTTTATGTCTGACTCTACTTTTCTTTCGTCTTCTTTTCTTCCGTTTCCCCCCCACCCCCCCTAGGTCCACAGGGAGGGAGTACCGCAGCTTGACCAGCCTTCATATCCCGCTTGATGAGAAAGAATGTATGGCTTGGATCTTTTCGTTTTGGACTATGGCTTTGGACAGCAATTATGGGACTTTTGCAGTTTATTTATGTTTTCTTTATGCTTCTTTAAATAATGTAATCAAAACAGTTATGAAGATGTTATGTTTTTGGAAGTATTGTAAGACGATTATTGTATGGTTGTTGTAACACGTATTTTTGGTGAAATAAAAGTTGTTGTTTTTCCGCTATTCAAAAATATGTGTTCTTATATCTGTCTTGTATATCTGTGACTTATACTTATAAACCTCCACCAAAATTAGGGCATTCCCTTTGAGAGTGACCCTAACGGAGGTGGGGTTTTCAGTAATAATCGAAGTGAATTTCTATGGATGAGGACTGCTAATATATCTATGGAATTTAAAAGGCTTTGTCGTTATTCCATTTATATTGTTAGTCGGATATGGAAGTTTATATCGATTATATATATCGATTTGTTTTCCATGAAGATTCCATGGTTAACGGAATGTGCTTTGGGTTGTCGTGAATGGTATCTTTAATGATACTGTTCTTAGACCCAACGGAGTTAAGAAAATCAGAAACTTACTGGAGATTAGTTAAGTTGGATAGTTTCTTGGGTATTGATCTGATTTTGGTTTCGGCCTTCGGGGTTAACACTTAGGGAATTATTCACTTGCTAATTTACGGTTAAAGGCTGATGGAATAGAATGTGATTTTGGGTTTATCTTGAACCGTGTTTTAAATGGCATTGGTTCTTTAACTCAGTTAAAGACATTATATGATTTCCCAAGTTAAACAACCATTAATATTGATTTTTTGGAAGATTAAAACCAAGTGGAGTTTTAATGAATCTTTAATTATATTGAAATGATCGAGAATGGAGTATCACCAGTTTTGCTCCAGGCGATAGACAAATCTTTAATTAGATTTGAACGTGAAATGGGAATTGAATTTACCGATAACACAGTTGTGTTAGGTAGGAAGTATTACCTGTTTTACTTCATGGGATGAATAGGTCGGGGTTGGGAAATTAAAACAAATGATTACTTCGGTAAGGTTCGTTAATCCCGACTAGTTTGGATAAACCATAATATGGTTTGATTTGATATTCAAAAGAATACTAAAGAAAAATTTAAAGAATTTATCTTTGATAAAATTAATGGTAACCTTTCCCAAAGTAAAAGAATATTTGAATAAAGGAATATTCTGGATTGGAATAAGGCATATGTTGTGTTTTTATAACACTTGTTTATTATATACGCGAGCTATTCGGAAAGACCGGGTTTATCCCATTCTGGATAACTGAATCGATGAGAAGTCGACGATGAAGACGGTGGTTGAAGACCAGAGGTCTTCACATCGTTTGGATAATTATTGTTGGTCTTGATTGGGCTGTACACCCAAGAGGAGGGAATCAGTTGGTGATCATCCAGACGTACTTGGAGATCGATGGATATGCGAGGAATAAGGCTCCTCCGGTTTCGTTCAGATCCAGAACGGAACTGTAAATGGATGTGTGTCTGACATTGGATTTTATTCTGTATTGATTGATATCTATTAAATGTATATCTGTTTGGCGGCGGAGAATTTATTCTCTTGCTTGACGCCCTTCTTTGATACGTACGAGCTCAGTGGTTATATATCGATAGATATCAGTCACATGGCATGAATTGCCTGTGTGGCATGCTGGGATACAAATGATCAAGGCTTCTGTTGAAAAGCAGAGTCTTATGGTTGGTGATCAAAGCATGGCTTTAATACAGCGTAGCTTTGTGTAGCGCTAATTCGCGAGGCTCACACCCCGGTGTGAACCAGAAACAGGAGAAGACCTCAGGGAGGGCATGCGTTCCTTCTAGCCAGGAGTGGTGTTTTGGGTTTTAAACGCCCGAACATTTTACTTATGCGGATGATGGACTGCAAGGCGCCTCGGTTATATCAGTTGATCCGGGACCGATGGAGTCATTTGGCTCATTTACGCCCCATAGGGCGGGGTAACGCGGTGTTCAGGCATTATAATCCACATCGAGTGGACTGGCCTTGAAGATCCAAGGCTTGTCTGCGTGCTTGCCTGAGGGGCGGGGTAGAGTCTCTCGAAGCAGTAAGGACGATCCCTTGCCTTGGTTAACAGACGGAAATCCAACTTCTAATACATTACAATTGCGGTTTTGATAGTAGAGCCTAGTATTGGCGACATGATATATGGTACCCATGCCGCCTAGGATTGTTACATTTATATTTGAAGTTGTTTTATACACTATGCACTTATAATAGTATCAAATGATTTGTTTTAAACGTACCAAGCATGTTTGGTTATTACAAGGGAAAATCCTATCCTCCGGCTTGCGTTGCATTGTGTGATGGGACCTAGGTCTTATAATAGATTCATTTTTCCAAAAAGCATTGCATTGTTTTATTATACAGCGTGGTCCCTTGATATATCCGATTTAATGTAAAGTTTTAAATAATTGGTTTATTTCTCACACCAGTGACATGACTGACCTGGAGGTTATTGTTTTGACCTAAACTCTGGGTGCCCTTATTTTCCACACGACAACTAGTAGTTTTGGTTTTGCAAATTTATATTCACAAGATCCTGGTTTACAGCTGGAATGATATTCGGAAAGCTTTGTATCCGTTTATCTCTTTCAGTTGTGTTTTGTATTATTTTCCGCTGCTATGTAATGCATTGAAATCTCTGATAATTATCAATATGTAATATTTATTCATTCTTTGCATATTCTTGTAATCTAATGGAATTGTTGTAATAAGCAATGAAATGTTCTTCTGTTTGTGTTCTGATTTGTCTTGTCCTGAAAGCAATCCGTTCTCTCCTTCACGGGGAAGTTAGAGGTCCTTACACCGTTCTTTCCGAATAACTCGCATATATTATAAACAAGTGCTATAAAACACAACAAACGCCTCATTCCAATTCTGAAATTCTTTTATTTAAATATTCATATCCTTTGGGAAAGGTTCCCATTAATTTTATCAAAGATAAATTCTTTAAATTTATTCTTTGATCTTCATTTGGATATTAATTCAAACCAAATTAAGGTTTATCCAAACTAGCCGAGATTAGTGATTCTTACCGAAGTAATCATTTATTTAATTTCCCAATCCCAACCTATTCATCCCATAGAGAAAAACTGGTAATACTCAATATCTTACACCATAGTGTTATCGGTAAACCTAATTACCATTTCACGTCCAAATCTAATTAAAGATTTAACTATCGCTTGGAGAAAAACTGGTGATACTCCATAATCGATCATTTCCTAAATTTGATAATTTATATTATCGATTGACATTTCAATCTAATTAAAGATTGATTAAAACTCCACTTGGTTTTAATCTTCCCAAAAATCAATATTAATGATTATTTAACTTTGGAAAATCAAACATGCCGCATCGGCAATCTACATCATACTATTGGTTTTTGCCTATATATAACCTTTAAGCTCGTACGTCCTAGAGAATGGTGTTAAGCAAGAGAATAAATTCTCCGCCACCAAATAGATATGTATTTAGTAGAGATCAACAATACAGTTCGAAATACAATTTTAGACATGTAACCCTATCTTTAACTAGGTTAAAGAACTATTGGCATTTGAACAAAGTTCACGATAAACTCAAATCACACTCCATTAACCATGGAATCTAAAAGGAAAATAAATCAATATATAATCGATATGAATTTCTGTATCCGACTAATAATATAAATGGAATAACGACAAAGCCTTTTAAATCCTATATATATTAACGGTCATCCACCGCAGAAGCTCACTTCGATTATTACCAAATCGAATTCCATTCAATTCCAATCTAATATATTAAGTTGGTTAACTTTACTTTTTAAAATTTCCATTAAATCTTAATAAAAAGATATATAAATTCCAAATCACATTTCACTGTAGATCGGGTTAAAGAGCGAATGTTGTTAAAAACACAGTTCACAATAAACCCAATTCACATCCCATTTTATTCCAATTAAATGTTAATTAACTGGAAACTCTAATAATCTTAATTAAAAGATTTATTCTTTTCACACGGGGTTTAAGAATAGTGTTATTTAGGACACCATTCAGGACAAACCCAAAATCCAATTCTTTTATTCAATTCCAATTAAATATTAATCAACTTGACAAACTGCAGTAAATCTTAATTAAAGATTTATTATTTTCTCAACTGGTGTTAAGAACAGTGTTATTTAAGACACCATTCACAACAAACCTGAAATTCAATTCAATATTAAATACAAGGCTCTGAATAGAAATTACATTGGCTTATATTTAATATCAAATTCTAAAATCAACAAATATCTTATTGAGAATAACGATATACATATCTTCCAAATTCCTCCACAATATCTGTATAATCACGGAATCCAATATCGAAATATTCCAAAGATAATTTCGATTCAAATCCATTCCAGTTCATATATTGGAAATTCTGATTATTTTTAAAACCATTTCAAATCCAATTTATTTATTTAAAAATATTGGATTATAATTCTAGTTCATAACTAGTTCATTTTGATAAAAATATAAAATTTTATCTTTACAAACGTTGAATTTTTCATCCAAATTCTTTCCTAATCATTTATTATAATTTTACATAAATTATTAATATTTTTATCGAGGCCCTTATAGTCGATTTCCAATAACGACCACCGAACTGCACTTACATCAAACTTTGCCAAATTCGATTTGGACATAATTCCAAATCCAACCGTTAGATTTCAAATCTTATATATCCGTTGGAAAGCTCTTTTCGATACGAACCCAACGGTTCTAGTTTTAGGAGAATCCGACGGATGGATCTCCCATATGTCAATTCGAAGTCAATGTTTGAAATTCGTAAACGGTCGCGGCGTGGCGCGTTCTATTCAGGCCATTAACTATATATAATATATATATTATATATATTTCGTCGATTCCCATTTAAAACATGTTTCATAAATTCGTTTTAAAACAATTCTAGTTTGATTTTCAATTTTAAATCAAAATTGAATTTTCCTTATCATTATATATATAAATGATAATATTTTCAAAATATCAGATTTTGAAATCATTTCCTTTTCGATATTCATTATAAAAATGAAAAAAATCGATATAAATATCGCTCAGGTCGAAATGGCATTAATCTAATCAACACGACTTCATATATTTTAATATTTTCGTGTCCATCCCTAAATCAGACATCATAACCATATTTTTGATCCATTATTGAATATTATTTTAAAATACTAGTTATTTTAAAATATTCGTTATTCGTCATTTTAAAATATTTGTTAATTTAAAATATTCGTTCTTTTCGAATTGGAATCAGACACAACCAATTACCATATAATTTTATTTATATGGATTTCATACACGCATATACACAACAATAATCAAACACAGTCAACCATCATTCAGAGTGCGTTACACAACTGCATAAGCGTTAAATATAAATAATTAATGCTTACAACAGTTTGTCAACCCATCGATTGACATACAAATAAATATTGGGATTAGTGTATGTCAAATATCATCCCAACACCCGTGTAGGGTTTTCAAACAACAAACACTGATAATTATTTGTGCAGTTGGGCGATGTGTAAAATATATCGTACCAATCAATATCAGTCAAATGTCCAATCAACAAACAACCAAACAAACACTGTTTCAAACAAAGGTGCCGGGTGCTACTAAGCACCGTCTACATCCTAGTATATATATATATTTAACTAGAATATAAATTAAAGTGAGAAGTTCTCACCTTTGGTATCCACTCCACCAGTTTTATTTATGAATTTCTGAACCATTTGGATTTACCTGAAATTCCAACTAAATCATTTACACGTTGTTCGTAGTAAAAATCATATTTTCAATACGATGTTCATATATTTAAAAATCGCATTTTTATATCGCTATATCGCTATATATATATATATATATATATATATAAGATCACATTTTTATATCACTAATATTATAAAAATCATATTTTTATATAACTAAAAATCGAATTTTTATATAGCTAAAAATGGAATTTTTATATAGCCATCATATATAAAAATCAATTTTTTTATACGCTATTCATATATATAAAAATCAAGTTTTTTATAAGCCATTTATATATATAAAAATCATATTTTTATAATGATATTTATATAATAAAAACATATTTTTCTAGGAATAAAAATCTCATTTTTCTTTCATTGTTAAAAATCTAATATTTTCCTATTTAACAAATGTAATCTTTTTATTTTCAAAAATCTAACTTTTTCTATTTAAAAAAATCTAATCTTATTATTAAAAAAATAAGATTTTTATATAATAAAATAAAATCAGAAAAACTTACTGTTATTCGTTGGGGAGGGAGGAGGAGGGGCGCAGGCAGTCGCAGCGGTGGTGGGAGGCTGTCGCAGCGGCGGTGGGCCTAATGTAGTAGCGGAAGTGGGCGTTTGGGTGGTTTAGGGTTTGAAAGGGGTTTGGGGTACGGAGTTTTAACGGAGCAGGGAAGAAGAGGGCTGAGGTGCCGCCGGAGGAAGATGGGGAATGGCGCAGCTCTGGCGGTGGAAGGGGGGTCGACGGCGATGAACGCCTGGAGGAGCAGCATGGAGATCATTGGTTTTTTCTATTTTGTTTTATTTAGATCTGAGATGAAAGTGAGTGCAGAGGATAAGGGGAGAGGGTTTTATATAATTTATTTGTAACAACCCGGAAATGCGAGCCAGTTTAAAATTTTTATTTTGGCAATTTTAGCGAATTTTTAATATTTAAAATGAATTATTTTAAATAATAACGACGAGAAATTTATTTTGAATAGAATTAGAAATATATATTTATTCGAATCGTCGTTAGAATATAAATATTTATTTTAAATTATAAAAGGAATCGAAAATGGCGCGGTAGTTCGATAATTCGATTTCAAAATTCAAATAAATGTACTGGTTGCAAAATAAACCGGATTTTAGTGAAACCAATAATATTAGAATCTAATTGAGAATATCTTTCCAACGAATCCGGAAAATTGAAATTTCATAGCGGGAATCAAAGATATGTCCAGTTGAAAATTCAAAATAGTCACTATGGAATTCAGGCCCTTAAAAATGGAAATTTTGCAAACGACCTCGGATTTCGACGAAACCACTTTTGTTGGATCCGGGATGTCAAGTTATTGCTAGATTCCAATTTTCATAACTTTTGAATTCAATATGTGGGTATGGCAAAGGAAAACGCGTTTGACCAGTTTCAATTGATTTTAATCGACTGGAAAATGTCCATTTTTCAAACGGTCTCAAAATTCGATGAAACTAGTTTTGTTAGGACCGTATCGTCAATACGAAGCTAGAAAATATTTTTTGGGAATTTTTCGAGTTAGTATATGACACCAGTAAATTGAAATGTGTGTTTATATTCAATATATAAAGTTATATGTTGATTTTGATCAGAACTGATCGAAACGATCGAATTAGCCTATGATACATATCTCATTGTGTTCGGAATGGTGGTAATAAGCTAGGGACGAAAGGCGGTGGGTGTCGTTTCGAGTTCGAATGAAAAAGTTACTTTTTGAAATTAAAATAAAATATAAATTACAATATAAAAACCCCATCCCCTTCTCCCTTTTTCCCCGTTGACCCAAATCATTCAGAAGAGAAAAAAAGGGGGAAACGTTGAAACCCCGTCGATGCCTCACCAGAGCCGCCGCTTCCACGTCGAGCCCCCCCACCCCACGCCGCGCCTCCCCCTTCTCCCCCCCTCCATCACCCACATCGATCGAAGTCCCGAGACCTAACCCCCCTTCTTCGCGACGCCCTTCTTCCCATTCCCCTCTTCCTCCAGCCGGTGAGCTAGCCTCCCCCATCATCATCGAAGACCATGTTTCTCCTAGTTCCACCGCTACTTGGAAACCCCCATCACCGCGAGCGCAGGCGCGCGTCTACCTCTCCCCAGTCTCCAGTTCGATTTCGTCTTCCCCCCCCCCCTCAACTGTGAGTTTTCTATACTTTGTTTTATTTTATTATACAAAACCCTGATTATTTTTAACGCTGAAAGTTTATATTTTTATACATAGGAAAAACCGGAGATTTTTATTTATAGATTAAATTTTTTACATACGAAAAGTTAATATTTTTAGATATGAAAAGTTCATATTTATATGCATAAAAAGATTATATTTTTAATACAATGAAAAGATCGGATTTTTAAAAATAGGAAGGCTAGATTTTCGAATGGATAAACATATGGTTTTTAAGAATAAAGATTTAATTTTTATTATATGTAGAAGTTAAAAATATAATTTTTATAATATAGAAAGGTTAAAAATATAATTTTATACTTGTGGCATATTAAAAATATGATTTTTATATAGGTAGGATAGTAAAAATATGATTTTTATTCATGTAGAGTAATAAAAATATAATCTTTATTAGGAGAAGGGCAATATAAAAATATAATTTTTATAACGAAGTGAAGATAAAAATTTGATTTCTATATATTTGAGGTGAAAATAAAAATTCGATTTTTATATATGTAGCGAAACAAAAATATGATTTTTAGTGAAGTAAAAATACGATTTTTTTTATATTATATAGACAGTAAAGATTAAATCTTTATATTTGAAAAGGCGAAGTCTTCGTATAGTGAATAGCGTGATAAAAATATAATCTTTATTATAAGAACACCGGTGTAAAAATGGAATTTTTATCTATATAGTAGCGGTGTAAAAATGGAATTTTTATCTATATAGTAGCGGTGTAAAAGTGGAATTTTTATCTATATAGTAGCGATATAAAAACAGAATTTTTATCTATATAATAGCGATGTAAAAATAGAATTTTTATCTATATAATAACAATATAAGAATGTGATTTTTTATATATGTAGTGGCTTCGTGCAATGAAAGTGATGAAAGACGGGCACGACGAAGATTTCTACATAAGCAGAGTCGTGGCGTTGGTTTAGCTAGTCGATGAGAACTTCTCACTCTAAATTCCCTTTTCTAGTTAAAAATATATACTAGGATGCAAACGGTGTTTAGTAGCACCCGACACCCGTCGTCCACTGACAATGGATGACTTGTTTGTTTGGTTGCTCTGTTGTGAAATTTGATTGTGTGATGTAGAATGAAATAAAATATTTTATAGTGGAAAATATTTTATGGTTAAAAATATAATTTTTAACGTTATATAAAATAAATATTTATAAACAAATCGGACGATTTGTTTATATACACTGATTTGACTGATATTGATTGGGACGATAAATTTTGCACATCGCCCAACTACATAGATAAAATATGTGTTTGATTGTTTGAAACCCCACGCGGGTATTAGGATGATATTGGGCATACACTAATCCCAAAAATTAGTTGTATGTCGATCGATTGGTCGACAGACTGTGTAAGCGTTAATTATTTATATTTGATGCTTATGCAGTTGTGTGGTGCACTTTGGATGATGGTTGATTGTTTATCGTTGCTATTATATACATGTGTTGTATGGAATCCATATAATTAACGTTATATGGTAATTGATTGGGCCTCATTCCAATTGGGAAAATAATGAATATTATAAAATAAAGGTTCATGTGTTGACAGTACTCATCCGTTGAGATTAGTCATGTGTTGAACGAAATATTTTAACAACAAAATTTACATCTTTATCATATATAAAATTAGAAACTAACTGGAAAATAGATAAGATGAGTGGTCTCCTGGATATTGATTTGATGTTGGTTTCGGCCTTCGGGGTTAATATTTAGGGAATCGTTCTTTTACTTATTTACGGTTGGAGTCTGATTTGAAATCAAACGATAGATACCATAATTTTTATAAAATATATCGAACAAAAAAAATAGTCGCGTGTTGACAGTACTCATCCATTGAGATTAGTCATGTATTGAAAGAAATATAGATTCATTTGTTGAATAGAATAACGAAGTTATTGAAAAATGTAAAGCCGCGTTGATTAGAGATGCGCTATTTTGACGCGAACGATATTTTTATCGATTATATTCGTTTTTATAATGAATACTGAAAAGAGATTTATGAATAATTAGAAAATGAATTCGAATTGAATTGAATAGAAAACGAATTCGAATTGAATTGAATAAAAAACGAATTCGAATTGAATTGAATAGAAAACAAATTCGAATTGAATTGAATAGAAAACGAATTCGAATTGAATTGAATAGAAAACGAATTCGAATTGAATTGAATTGAAAACGAATTCGAATTGAATTGAATAGAAAACGAATTCGAATTGAATTGAATAGAAAAGGAATTCGAATTGAATTGAATTCAATTGAAAACGGACTGAAATTGAATTGAAATCGATTTGAATTGAAATCAAATAGAAATGAATTTAAAAAGAATTTATAAGAGAAAATTTAATTTTGATTTGAATTTGAAATGAAGGTTGAAATTTTATTTGAAACAAATTTGAAACGAATTATAAAATTCGTTTTAAAAAGGGAATCGACGAAATATATATAATATATAAATATATATTATATATAATGGCCTGAATAGAACGCGCCGCGCCGCCGTAGTTCGTAAATTTCGACCATTGACTTCGAACGGACATTACGGGAGATCCGACCGTTGGATTCTCCTTAAACTAGAACCGTTGGGTTCGTATCGAAAAGAGCTTTCTAACGAATATTAGAAATTTGAAATCTAACGGTACTTAACTTTAATTTAATAAAGCACCAGCCACTCAAATTAGACAGGTCTTGTTGTGGTCACTGGATATGCCCGTCGGTTCCGGGCAGATTTACACCACATCTCAGTCTAAACCTGGTTCTTTTTGGGCTTGATGCACTAACAACCCACGTTAGACTGGTCTTGTTGTGGTTACTGGATATACCGGTCGGTTCCAGGCAGGTTTACACCATAACTCAGTCTAAAGTCGGGTTAAGCATATTCGTCTTTTCTAAATTCATATTTTTCTATATATGTCAAATTTCCTTTATGTGAATTAAATTTAATTTAATCATGGCATAATTATCTTGTGATTATGCTCAACATAAATGGTATATCAAATATACCATTAAATGAACAAATCTATGCCATAAATTTTCGTATTTGCCATCGCTACCCCCGTGGAACGTATGCGTAAATCACATAAAATGTTGGTCTAGCAAGATAGCCCAAGCCCATAAACAAAAAGGGGTAATAAGAAATGAACATGAAATGATCATAAAACAGCATACATTTAACTTTTCACATGTAACTTGGCATAGATGTATGTCACTTAACTTTAATCACTTGGGTAAAGGTGAACTTGTGACTATGTTGAATCTAATGGTCATGTAAACTCGACAAAGGTCTAGCATGAAAGTTTAACATATAATCATAGTTTCAACCCACAACTTGGCATATAATCTTATGTATGTTGAAACTTAAGAAAGTTATCATTATCATTTTCTTATCACAATTTAGCATGATGTTTCAAACATAAGAGGACTACAATTCCATTTTTACAACACAAATATATTCAACTTGGCATAGTTCTAAATATTCATAAATGTAAATCTAACATGTAAACATGTGATTTAGATCCTAAACTTGCAAATTACCACCAAAATTACAGCATGACATGTTTTACCATTTTGTCGGCATAATAAGTTCTTTACTCAATCGTAATAACATATAATGTCGTGCATCACCCAAACATATAGACGTGAGATATACGATATGTTCATCGCCATAAGCATATAGACATGAAATATACAACATGTTCATCGCCACAAACATATAGACAAGATTAATTTCAACGATATTTTAAGATAAACGAGAATCAATTCTCATACATAAGCATCGTACTATATTCCAATTATAACATGTCATGATTCAATCGAACGGAATGTTTAAATCTGCGTAATAACTAACTTACAAAATAAAAGAAATTCTTGCGTTCTGAAATCTGAATTCTGAAATTGGAGATGCACGCCTTTGATGAAGATCGTTGAACTAAACTAGTTTTATTTTGATTTTAGATGTAAACTTCAACTTGTCTTTTGAATTGAAAAGGGTGACGGCTACTCCAAATACTCTATTGATGGCATTTCAGTTCTAGGTTTATTTTTCTGTGTGTTTTTAGGTTAGGCATTGTGTTGTTTATATAGAATTTCAGTTTGATTATAGCCATAGATGAACCTAGGGTTAATCACAACCACTCAGACCTGATCAGGCCCATTCAGAAACCCTAGTGACTCAGTAGTGAGTCAGAAATCGTTCAAATTTCAGATCTGGTCGGGGGACAGGTCGACCTCCAAGGGGGAGATCGACACTAGGGTCGACCCCCTGGTCGACCTACCTGGGAGGGAATTTTCCCGCCCAGCTCGCTCCTGGCTTCTGTTTGAATTTTGAACTTGTTCTTTCGAGCTGTTTGAATTTATTCGAATTTCTGAAACTTCTAACAGCCATAACCTCTTTATACGAAGTCCAATTCACGCAAACTCGGACTGTTTGTCAACCAGAATTCCGAGACGAACACAATGGCTTAGCCCGTTTCCCATAATTCTCACATTTTAAGTTAAGTATCATAGGATTCATTGTTATAACGTTAATAGAAAGTACGGGGTTTACAAGACCCATATAGGGTTTTCATCCAATACTCTTTGATCATTATCTACACACTTGGGCGACATGTAAAATTATCAAACCAATACCCGTATGGGGTTTACATTGTAATCCACGTTGCTTACCTACACGCAAGGGAGACATGTGGGTTAATTGTCTTCCCCAGACCCGTGTGGGGTTTTCAACCAATGAATAACCGAATAAATAATTATTCAATCAATCCAAACCAAACATGTAATAACCCGAAAATCTGAGCCAATTTAAAATTTTTATTTTGGCAATTTCAGTGAATTTTGAATATTTAAAATGAATTATTTTGAATAATAACGACGAGAAATTTATTTTGAATAGAATTAGAATGTATATATTTATGTAGCTCGACGTTAGAATATAAATATTTTATTTTAATTATAAAAGGAATTGAAAATGGCGCGGTAGTTCCAAAAATCGATTTCAAAGTTCAAATGAATGTACAGGATTCAAAATAAATCAGATTTTGGCGAAACCAAAAATATTAGAATCTCTTTGAGAATATATTTCCAACGAATCCGAATAATTGAAATTTCATAGCGGGAATCAAAAGATATGCCCAGTTGAAAATTTAGAATAGTCGCTATGGAATTCTAGCCCTTTAAAATGGAAATTTTGCAAACGACCTCTGTTTTCGACAAAACCACTTTTGTTGGATCCGTTATGTCAAGTTATTGCTAGGTTTCAAAATTCGTAATTTTCTGAATCAATATGTAAGCGTGGCGAAAGGTAAACATGTTTTGACAGTTTTAGTCAATTTCGATCGACCCGAAAATGGCCATTTTTCAAACGGTCTCAGAATTTAACGAAATTAGTTTTGTTAGGACCGTATCAGCAATACGAAGCTAGAAATAATTTTCTGTGAATTTTTAGAGTTAGTATGTAGCCCCAGTGAATTGAAATGTGCGTTTAAAATTCAATATAATGATTTATTTTTAATCTTGATGAAAACTGTTCGTAACGATCGAATTGGCTTACAAAACATATCCCATTGTGTTCGGAATGGGGTTAATACGCTTGATATGACAATCGGTGGGTTCGATTTCGAGTTCGAAATAAAAAGTCCACCTTTTTGGAAAATTTAATTTAAATATTTAATATAAATTCCCCCCTCTTTATTCTTTCCCTCTTCCCCTCCCCCACCCCCCCCCCCCCCCCCCCGTTGACTTCTCCGAAAAAAAGAAAAAAAAAGGAAATCGCGATCGAAGCTCCCTAACCCTAGCCGCACCGCCCTCCCTCCCAATCGCCGGACCCCTCCTCTCTAACGACTGTCGTTGCTTCCCCCTTCCTCTCCTCCTTCTCCAGTTCTGAACCCCCCATCAAATCCATGAAAAAAATCGTCGCCGCCCTTATTTCTCTACCACCGGCCGTCGCGGCCACCGCACCACCCACCGACGGCCTACAGCCGACCACCCAACCCCTTGCGAGCCTCCAACACCCCCTTCTCCGGCGATGTGAATCCCAAAAAGAAATACTGTAAGTTTTAGTTTAATTTTTAATTATATAAAGCTATGATTTTTTTTAAGAGAGAAAAGCTTGTATTTATTTAAAAGAAAAAAAGGTTATGATTTTTGCTTATAAAAGTTTTGATTTTTATGAATATAGGTTTTGATTTTTATGAATAGAAAGTTTAGATCCTTATTCATATGAAGTTAAGATTTTTAACGCCTTAAAGATATGAATTTTAAATAGATAAAAATACGATTTTTATTCATATAAAGCTAGGATTTTTATACGTATAAAGTTTTGATTTTTATAGCGAAAAGATTATATTTTTAAAATAGAAAGATTCGATTTTTGATTAGAAAAAAAAAATTAACTTTCTTATATATGAAGAGATAGAAGAATATGAACTGTTATAAAAATAGAATTTTTATCTATACAGTAGCGGTATAAAAATAGAATTTTTATCTATATAGTAGCAGTATAAAAATGTGATTTATATCCATGTAGCATAGTTATAAAAATGTGATTTTTATATACATAGCAACAGTATAAAGAAGCAATTTTTATACATGTAGCGATATATTAAAAATGCGATTTTTAATATAAATACCGCGTGAAATAGTGCTCGTTGGAAACGCAGCGAAGATGTTCAATATTTGAAGAGTGGCGGCGAATTGGTTTAGTTAATCGGTGAGAACTCCTCACTTTTGATTTATTTTCTAGTTGAAATATATACTAGGATGCAGATGGTGCTTAGCAGCATCCAACACGCGTGGTCTACAAACCATGGACGACTTGTGTGATTGTTTGTGTTGTGAAAATTGACTGTTGGTTGTGAAATAAAATATATATTCATGTGCTGAAATAAATATATATTCATGTGTTGAAATAAAATATATATTCATGTGCTGAAATAAAATATATATTCATGTGTTGAAATAAAATATATATTCTTGTGTTGAAATAAAATATATATTCATGGATAGAAATAAAATAAATATTCCTTTACAAATCGAATGATTTGTTTATGTACACCGATTTGACTGATATTGATTGGGACGATAAATTTTACACATCGCCAAACTACACAAATAAACCTATGTTTGATTGTTTGAAAACCCCACACGGGTTTTGGAATAAAATTGGTCATACACTAGTCCCAATAATTAGTTTGTAACAACCCGTAAAATGCGAGCCAGTTTGAAAATTTTATATTGGAAATTTTAGCGAACATTGATTATTTAAAATGAATTATTTTAAATAATATCGACGAGAAATTTATTTTGAATTGAAATTCGACGTATATATTATATACGTCGTCGTTAGAATATAAATATTTATATATAATAATAAATAGAATTGAAAATGGCGCGGTAGTTCGATAATTCGATTTCAAACTTCAATTGAATGTACCGGGTGCCAAACAATCCGGATTTTAGTGAAACCAAAAACATTAGGATCTAATTGATGATATCTTTCTAACGAATCCGAAAAATCAAGATTTCATATCGGGAATCAAAAGATATGTCCAGTTGAAAATTATGAATAGTCGCTATGGAATTCAGGCCTTTAAAAATGGACATTTTGCAAATGACCTCGGATTTCGACGAAACCAGTTTTGTTGGGTCCGTGATGTCAAGTTATTGCTAGATTCCAAATTTCATAATTTTTCGAGTCAATATGTGAGCGTGGCAAAGGAAAACGTGTTTTGACCATTTCAGTTGATTTTAATCGACTGGAAATTGGCCATTTCTCCAACGGTCTCAGAATTTGACGAAACTAGTTTTGTTAGGACCGTATCGTCAATACGAAGCTAGAAAATATTTTTCTGCAATTTATAGAGTTCGTATGCGACCCCGGTAATTTGAAATGTACGTTTAAAAATCAATATAGTGATTTAAATGTAAATTCAACAGAAACTAATCGAAACGATCGAATCAGCTTGCGATACATATCCCATTGTGTTCGGAATGGGGGTAGAACGCTATGGACGACAGGCGGTGGACCTCGTTTCGAGGTCGTAAGTAAAAGTCAACTATTTGCAAATAAAATAATTAAAATAAAATAATAAAAAAATAAACCCTTCCCTCTATAACTCATCTGGCCCCCCCTCCCCCGTTCGATTCATTTCAAAACAGAAAGAAAAAAAAAAGAAGATCGTCGATCCCGCCCGCCTCCAGCCACCACGACCCCCGATGGTCGGAACCCCCTGCCGCCGTGGCCAGAACCCCCTTCCCCCCCCCCAATCGAAGCACACCCATCGCGAACCCGTGGACCCCCAAACGCCCTAGCCTCCTGAAACCGCGCACCCAAACCCTAGAGCCCCACAGCGGAGATCGACCTCGCCCTGGCCCTCTCCGACCATCAACGACCATCCACCGCCTCCGCTGCTGTTCAGGAGCGCTAACACCCCCTTGCTCATCTGCCCAGCGACAGCTCCGACCACCTGCGCCTCCCCCTTCCGTTGAAAGTATATTTATATTTATATTTTTATATAATTTAATTTTATTTTCTGTTTTATTTAAAATGAAGGAACACGTATATTTTTAAGCAAGAAAACATATATTTTCAAACAGGAAAAGCATATATTTTTATCATGAGAAAGACTATGTTTTACCATTGAAAGGATTACATTTTTGTATGAAGAAAAGATTAGTTTTTAAAACGTGAAAGGACTTGATTTTTATCGCATAAACGGCTTAATAAAAATATAATTTTTATATGATATAAAGGAAAAAAAATATAATTTTTATATCATAGAAAGGTTAAAAATGTGATTTTTATATTTTAGAGACAATAAAAATATAATTTTTATATAAGGAGGATTATAAAAATATAATTTTTATTAGATGTGAAGGTTAAAAATATGATCTTTATATAATAGAAGATATAAAAATACTATTTTTATATAGGTAGTGTACTGAAAATAGAATTTCTATATAATAGAGAATATGAAAATGTTATCTTTATATATGTAGCGAAATAAAAATCTGATTTTTAAGAAGTAAAAATTCGATTTTTATATATTGAATAGCGAAGTAAAAATTCGATTTTCATATGTTGAATAGCAAAATATGATTTTTATATATTGTACTTCGAATTTAAAAATATGATTTTTATATATTGTACTTCGAATTTAAAAAGGTGATTTTTATATATTGAACTTCGAATTTAAAAAGGTGATTTTTATATATTGAACTTCGAATTTAAAAATATGATTTTTATATATTGAACTTCGAATTTAAAAAGGTGATTTTTATATATTGAACTTCGAATTAAAAATAATTTTTATATATGGAATAACGAAGAAAAAAATTCGATTTTTATATATGTAGTGGCTACGGGCAACGAAGGTAACAAAAAGGCGAGAACGAAGAAGATTTATATCAAAGAAGAGTCAAGATGTTTGGATAGCTTTTGGTGAGAACTTCTCACCTTTCAATTTCATTTCTATTTATATATGTATACTAGGATGCAGACGGTGCTTAGTAGCACCCGACACGATCGTCCACAGACCATGGACTTGTTTGTTTGGTTGCATAGATTAGTTATATGATTTGATTTGAATTTGGGTGTTTGGTGATTTGATTGATGTGTGAATGGCGTGGGCCTTCACTAGACCGGGGATAAGGCTAGGCCTTGTCCCGTTTCTAGTATCGTGCCGTTATGCCGCCGAAATTTTCTAAAATAAGTTAGAAAAATAAAAATATCATTCTATTTAAGAAAAATGAACTGAATAGAAATTCATATGTTGGAATAAAATGATTTGTCGTTAAAAATATGATTTTTAACGTGAAGTGAATAAAATAAATATTCATTTACAAACCAGACGGTTTGTTTATGTACACTTATTTGAATGACATTGATTGGGACGATAAAATTTTACACATCGCCCAACTGCACAACTAAAATCTGTGTTTGATTGTTTGAAACCCCACACGGGTGTTGGGATGAAATATGAATTTCACTCATCCTGATTGATTAAATATGTCGATCGATTGATTGACAAGCTGTTATAAGCGTTGAATATCTATGTTTGATGCTTATACAGTGTAGTGCACTTTGGTTGATGGTTGATTATTTTTCAATGCTATTATATACATGTGTTGTATGGAAATCCATATAATTAATTTTATATGGTAATTGATTGGGCCTCACTCCAATTTGAAAAATAAAGAAAATTTGAAAATATCAATATATGAAGCCGTGTTGATTAGATTGACGCCATTTTGACGTGAACGATATTTATATCGATTTTATTCATTTTATAATGAATATCGAAAGTGATTTCAAATTCTGATATTTTGAAAAGAATTGATTGTAAATGAATTCGAATTGGAATTGAAATTGAATATATTTGAAATTCGAACTATTTCGAAATGAATTGAATTGAAAACGATTTCGAAATGAATTGAATTGAATTGAAAACGATTTCGAAATGAATTGAATTGAAAACGATTTCGAAATGAATTGAATTGAAAACGATTTCGAAATGAATTGAATTGAAAACGATTTCGAAATGAATTGAGTTGAAAACGATTTCGAAATGAATTGAATTGAAAACGATTTCGAAATGAATTGAATTGAAAACGAATTCGAATTGAATTGAAAGTGAATTGAAATGAATTCAAATTGAATTAAAATTTGAATTGAATAGAAATGAATTTTAAAACGAATTTATAAAGAAGAATTCAATTTTGATTTGAATTGAAAAGGAAGTTGAAATTGCTTTTGAAACGAATTTAAAACTATTTATATAATTCGTTTTAAATAGTTATCGACGAAATATATATTATATATATAATATAATGGCCTGAATAAAACGCGCCGCGCCGCGGTAGTTCGTGAATTTCGACCATTTATTTCAAACAGACATTACGGGAGATCCGACCGTCGGATTCTCCTAAAACCGGAACCGTTGGGTTCGTATCGAAAAGAGCTTTCTAATGAATATTAGAAATTTGAAATCTAACGGTTGTATTTGGAGTTACGTCCAAATA
The DNA here is from genome assembly GCA_030737875.1 of Allium sativum. Classification (NCBI taxonomy): domain Eukaryota; kingdom Viridiplantae; phylum Streptophyta; class Magnoliopsida; order Asparagales; family Amaryllidaceae; genus Allium; species Allium sativum. The sequence goes on from CM060910.1 coordinate 129,118,366, forward strand.
AAATTTGAAAAAGGTCGCTGTAAGTGCAGTTCGATGGCCATTGATGGAAATCGACTATACGGGCCTTGATAAAATTATTAAAAATAGTAATAATTTGTGTAAAATCATAAGAAATGATTTAGAAAGGATTGGGATGAAAAACTCCATATTTGAAAGGATAAAAATAGATTTTTATCGAAATGAACTAGTTTTGAACTAGAAATATAATTCTATTTATTTTTAAATAAATGAATTGAATTTGAAAAGGGTTTTGAAAATAACCAAAATATCCAATGATTGCATTGGAGTGGATTTGAATCGAAATTGTCTTCGGAATATTTCGATGTTGGAATTCGTGATTATACAGGGGTTGTTATGGAAATTTGAAAGATATATATTTATATCGTTATTTCCAATACGACATTTGTTAGTCGTAGAATTCGATATTGAATATAAGCCGGTATATTTTCTATTCAGAGCCTTGTATTGAATATCGAATGTGATTTGGGTTTGTCGTGAATGGTGTCTTCACTAACACTGTTCTTGAACCCAGTTGAGAAATGATTAAATCTTTTTATTTAGATTTAATGAAGTGTGCCAATTAAATAATATTTAATTGGAATTGAATTGATATTGATTTTTGGGTTTATCGTGGACAGTGTTTTTAAATAACACTCGTTCTTTAACCCGATAATTAATGGAATGTGATTTTGGGTTTATCGTGAACCTTGTTTTAAATGACACTGATTCTTTAACCCAGTTAACGATTAAAACTAAGTGGAGTTTTAATGAATCTTTAATCAAGATTGAAATGATCGAGAATGGAGTATCACCAGTTTTACTCCAGGCGATAATTAAATCTTTAATTAGATTTGAACGTGAAATGGTAATTGATTTACCGATAACACTGTGGTGTTAGATATGAAGTACTACCAGTTTTACTTCATGGGATGAATAGGTTGGGATTGGGAAAATAAAATAAATGATCACTTCGGTGTGGTTCGCTAATCCCGACTAGTTTGAATTGATATTCAAAGGAGATTAAAGAATAAATTCAAAGAATTTATCTTGGATAAAATTAATGGGAACTTTTCCCAAAGTATAGGAATATTGGAATAAAAGAATATTCTGAATTGGAATGAGGCGTATGTTGTGTTTGTGTAACACTTTTGTAATATATACGCGAGTTATTCAGAAAGACCGGGTTTATCCCATTCTGAATAACTGATTCGACGTGGTGTCGAAGATGAAGACGGTGGTCGAAGACCGGAAGTCTTCACATCGTTTGGGTGATTACTGATGATCTTGATTGGGCTGTACACACAAGAAGATGGAAACAGTTAGTGATCGTCCAGACGTGCTTGGTGATCGATGGATATGCGGGGTACTAGGTGCCTCCGGTTTCGTTCAGACCCAGAACGGACTTGTAAATGGACTGTGTGTCTGACATTGGATTTTAGTCTGTGTGATTGATTTCTATTAAATATATATCTGTTTGGCGGCGGAGAATTTATTCTCTTGCTTAACGCCCTTCTCTGAGACGTACGAGCTCAGGGGTTATATACTGATGGATATCAAACACATAGAGTGAATTGCCTGTGTGGCATGCCTAAGTGGCAATAGATCGAGGCTTCTGTTGAAAAGCAAAGTCTTGTGGTGATGATCAAAGCACAACCTGTGTGGCACAGCTTTGTGTAACGTGAATTCGCGAGTTTCACACCCGGTATGAACCAAAAACGGGAGATGGACCTCAGGGAGGACTTGCGTTTCTTTCTAGTTAGAAGTGGCGTCAGTGGTTTTACACGCCCTGACGAGTTTGACTTATGTGGTTGTTGTTGTTGCGAGGCGCCTCGGTTATATCGGTTTCGGCCGATGCATTCTGGTTGGCAGACGGACCAGACTTACACCCCATAGGGTGGGGAAACATAGTGTTCAGGCATTTTAATCCACATCGGTGGACCGGCCCTGTCGCTCCAAGGGCCCACCTCTGTGGCTCGGGCTAGAGAGTCACGAATCGGTTGAGGACTATCTTTTGCCTCGGTTCATAGACGGAAATCCAATTTCCAAATACGTGACATTTGCGGTTTTATTTGTAGAGCCTAGTATGGCGACATAGTGGGATGGGGCACTTATGCCGCCTATGATTGATACTTATGATTTGAAGTTGTTTTATACACTATGCACTTATAATAGTATCAAATGATTTGTTTTAAACGTATCAAGCATTCTTTGGCTGTTATAAGGGAAAAACCCTATCCCCCGGCTTGCGTTGCATTGTGTGATAGGACCTGGGTCTTATAACAGCTTCATTTTTCTTTATTTAGCATTGCGCCGTTTGTTTTATGCACTGGTATTCTTGGGAGGAAACCCGTTCCGTGTTATACGGCGTGGTCCTTTGATTTACCTAACTTTAAAAATAAAGATTAACTGTTTTAGTTCTCACACCAGTCACATGACTGACCTGGAGTTTATTTTTTTAACCTAAACTCTGGGTGCCCCTATTTTGACACGGGCAGCTAGTAGTTTTGGGTTTTGCAGATTTACATTTACAGGATCCTGCTTTACAGCTGGAACGATATCCGGAAAGCTTTGTATCCGTATATCTCTTCTAGTTGTGTATTATATTATTTTCCGCTGCTATGTATTTAAATGTAATTTAAATCTCTGATATTTCTGTGTAATATTCATTTATACTCTGTATATTCTCGTAATCTGATGCATTGTTGTAATATACAATGAAATGTTCTTCTGTATGCGTTCTGCTTTGTCGTGTTCTCAAACGATAGGGCGTTTCGAACGGTCTGGGTCGGTTTAGCGACTGGTTCGGACCGAGCGAAATTCCTTGCCGTCACAGTTGGTATCAGAGCTTTGGTTTACAAAGCTCAGAGAACAAGGCACATTAGAACCTTACGAAAGAATTCATCAGATATTGGATTAGTAATATCCAATTAGAATGACTCGTTAGAGATGGGATCAGTAGTATCCTAGAACGAGTGTGAAGAGTAAATTTTTAAAAGTGAAAACAAATTTTTGTTTTGAAAATTTAAATCAATTATTTGTATCTAATTATCTATTTATATTGAGTTGGACAGTCCAGTATATAAAGATTTTGCGTATACGTCTGATCCGCGTGTATTTCAAGTTTTAATATATTGGATAGATATAGCATCACACTCTAGTTGCCCGAAGATGATATTGATGATAGCGATCGCATCATCAACATTTATGTTCGAGTTTCGAAGGTGTGATTTTCTATATATTTCCATGAGACTGGTGTGAGAACCAAAACTAATATAGCTAGAATACATTGTTGTGATTTGGCATCAAAAACATGATTTTTGTATATGTATCAAAATTATGAATTTGAGGCTCTAATTCACTAATTGATTGATGTTTGTGTTGTTTGTTTGACAATTTTGAACCATTTAGCCTAATTGAATCAAATATTGAACTGTATTGAAAATTGGTCGCATCTGCTTGCATATACATGTATATTATTGAACAGGTCATAGCAAGGAGGCTAGAGCCAGAGAATAAAATTTGTTTGCTCGACAAATAGGTACATGTTTACTACATAATTTCCTGTTTTGTTTGGGTGATGATGATTTTGTGAGCCTATTGGCTAGCCGCTTGGCTTTTTCTTTTTCTTTTTGAGATCTGAAGGACCGGGGAAGCTATTTGAAATTCCCCGATGCTCCCGGTGCAGGGGAGGTTATGGCGAAATTTTTCGAAAATTTAGGGTGTTAGCCAAATTTTTAAATTTTTTAAAATTCTCAGAAACTGAAAAGTTGGAGAATGGGAGCCAAATTGGAAGTAGAGTTGATTAATCAAACCACTTTCGACTTTGTTCCTTTTCGGGGACGAAAAGTTTTAAGTGGGGGAGATTGTAACAACCCGTAAAATGCGAGCCAGTTTGAAAATTTTATTTTGGCAATTTTAGCGAACATTGATTATTTAAAATGAATTATTTTAAATAATATCGACGAGAAATTTATTTTGAATTGAAATTCGACGTATATATTATATACGTCATCGTTAGAATATAAATATTTATATATAATTATAAATAGAATTGAAAATGGCGCGGTAGTTCGATAATTCGATTTCAAACTTCAATTGAATGTACCGGGTGCCAAACAATCCGGATTTTAGTGAA